>OY747097.1:5000-1314419 GCA_963556455.1 Epiblema foenella | reverse complement strand
AGTAGAAGCAGTAGAAGACTTCGATGTTGGTGACCGGATTACTTAATTTTTTCTCTAATTTGTTTTAGTGTCCGTATGGGCTACCACAAACAAAAGCAAGAGAAGTACAATCAATTGCACACGATTCTGAAATAGAATCAACAGATAAAATAAAATGTTTTGAAAATGCGGGATTGGGGATTTTTTCCGGGCCCCCTAATTTTTTTCCAACGCATTATCAATCTATATATTTTTAACTACATTCAACTACAAACGATTCTGAACGAGATTCAATTGCTAAAGTATTTTTTTTAATGTGGGGGGCTGGGGTTTTTCCGGGCCCCCCAATTTTTTTTTCACGCAACTGTAAACGAAATGATTTTCACTACATTCAACTACAAACGATTCTGAACGAGATCCAATTGCTAAAGTAAAGGTTTTTTAAAGTGGGGGGCTGGGGTTATTCCGGGCCCCACAATTTTTTTTTCACGCAACTACAAAAGAAATGATTTTCACTACAATTAACTACAAACGATTCAGAACAAGATTCAATTGGCAAAGTAAAGTTTTTGTAATGTGGGGGGCTGAGGTTTTTTTTCTATGCAACTACAAACGAAATGCTTTTCACTACAATCAACTACAAACGATTCCGAACGTGATTCATTCGATAATGTAACGTTTTTTAGAAGTGGGGGCTGATTTTTTTTTTATGTTCTCCTAATATTTTTTTACGGAACTACAAACGAAATGCTTTTCACTACAATCAACTACAAACGATACAGTATGGGAATCGATGAGTAAAGAAAATATTTTTTCAAGTGGGGGCTGAGGTTTTTTCCGGGTCCCCCAATTTTTTTTCCACGCAACTACAAACGAAATAATTTTTACTACAATCACACGAAAATCTCTCAAAAAAAAATAGAGAAAAAAAACGGCTAAAGCGGGGGGCCAGGTTCACAGAGGTGCGGCGTCTGCATCGCACTTATGAAGATTTTTCATTTGTTTCTATAAATACAATTTCTCTGCTAAGGTTTGTCGGGAAGTTGACGACCGGACGACCCCTTCACGTAAATCATGCATTTCGGACTTGCTACCCGGAGTGTGTGTAGTGTAGACTGTGATAATGCGAATCAGGGGTACTCCTATATTTACCTACGCGGTCGATAGCGTATAGGGTCCCATACCCGAAGGGGGTAAACTTTGAAGCACGTTAAACCGTAGCCTTATGCCAGGAATTCGTTTTCTGGAGGTTGCGAATCACGTCTGGCAAACTTGATCAACTTGTCAGATGTGTTGTGCGGAAACACCATTGTCAAACCGAGTCCTAGAACTTGGCACGCTATGAGGGTTTATGCCACGAATTCGCTTCCTGGGACCCTTGCATGCAATTCGAGAGTTGGCCGCCGCGGAATGTGTGTTGTGTTTAAGGTTTTGAACCTGGAAAAACTTGTCCGCACACGGGTGCCAGAATGTGGTAAAAAAATATACATAGAATAAACCTGGCACCCGTGGAGCCCTTTTGCTGTTTAAAATATCGACTTACCTGTTCAGAGTTTTAAAGATCTGATCAGTAGAAAATACGTCGTCTAAATACGATTGAGCGTTTCAGAACAGAAACAAATATCACCTAGATACGATTGAGGGTTTAAGAACAGGAAACGAAACAAATATCACCTAGATACGATTGAGAGTTTCAGAACAGAAAACAAAACAAATATTTGGCAGATACGATTGAGCGTTTCAGAACAGAAACAAATATCACCTAGATACGATTGAGAGTTTCAGAACAGAAAACAATACAAATGTGACCCAGATAAGATTGAGAGTTTCAGAATAATCTGTCCTGAAACGCTCAATAATCTCCTACTGATGTCACTTACTTCGATTAAAAAAAAAGCTTTTGACATGTAGATCATGACATCTTACTGAAGAAGTTGGCAGACGCGGGGTGCACACCACAGACGCTTGCATTTTTTGCCAGTTATATGCGAGATAGGCGGCAGTATGTGGGCTGCGTCGGTTACAGGTCCAATCCTTACTATACGAGGTCTGGGGTCAGTCAAGGCAGTAATTTAGGTCCTTTGAAATTTGTACTAATGATCAATGATCTCCCTGGTGTGCTAAGGAACTCGGAATGTTTATTGTTTGCCGATGATTTGAAGCTGGTCAGAAAAATCGTGGATGCATCGGATTGTCTCAATTTGCTGAGTGATATTGACCGAGTAGTACAATGGAGTCTAGACAATAAGTTTCAGTTTAATGACGCCAAATGTTCTACGTTATCCTTTAGCCGATCTCTCAATCCGATACACCATCGATACGCGGTAGACGGGACACCGATAGAGCGTGTCACGGAGGAAAAAGCATTGTTATGACTTGTAAAAAGGCTGTATGCCTTTTTACGGAATTTAGGGTTTGTCATGCGACAGGCGCAGAGTTTTTGTAATTTAAATACTATCCGCGCATTATATGAGGCTGTCGTAAAAAGCCACTTGGAGGTCAACTCAAATGTCTGGAGCCCGCACGAAGCTAAATATAATTTTATGTTGGATACAATAGTACATTACTACAGAGGCCGGGAAGTAAGAGGTTGCCGGCCGAGTACATATAGACGAGGTTGGCAACCCCTTTTCACGCCAAAATATAACTAACACATTAATTACTATTTATTTCGTTCAATTTCCAACTCGAATTGAATATAAAACACTACTACTACAAAAATATACTTAAATGTACAAAAGCACGTTTCTGAACGAAACGTTAGGATCGACCTATTGTAACCGCAAAGGTTACAGTACCCGATTATTGTCCTATATAGGTATTTAGCTGCATTAGCTTCAGGATGGTAAGGTGTAGTTCTGAGCTTTTCCGTACCTACATATTTCATTAGCTGTCTGAAAAGATTACTCTCGAACTGCTTACCTTGATCACTAGTTAACGTTACTGGACATCCAAATCGCACTATCCAGCCGTCATGAAATGAAATGAAATGAATTTATTTGCTGAGTACAGGTTACATTACATATTGGTGTTAATCTTAGGATTGAGATCAGCCATACTCTGCTTAGGGTAGCATGCAAAAATTTTTAGTGAGAACTATGCGTAACGAATTAATTTAAAAGATATCAATATAGCAATTGTTCCTTCGTGGGCCAGACTGGGGTGTTGAGATGGGTTTTAGGTAATAATAAAGCGTGTTGGTTGTATCGTGTCTATTTGGAAAGGAGGGATGTTAGAAGCTACATTCGTTTATACAGGGTGTACAATCCAAATGGGTCAGTATGGAGAAGTCGGAAACTATGAGAGGTAGCGAGATCTGTTCTTAGGAACCATGACGTCGATTTTAGATTTAATAATAATTACATTCAAACTTTTTTATTAACTCTCATACATAACCGGGAATCGAACCTGGTCAAAATCAATGTGTATAAATTCTGCAAGTCGCAAGAAGCACAACGCTAATGGAATCTTGTTTAAATAATTGAAAGAAAAACCCACCAATAAGATAATTATTTTATTTCAGTAAATGTTCAAAATGGTAGCCATCGCAAGATTGCATTTCGTATTTTTATGGGGTGCATATGTGTTAATATGTTTTCTAAGTCTTCTACAGTGTCGTAATTTGATTTGTAGATTTCATCTTTGACATAACCCCATAAGAAATAGTCAAGTTCTTCATTTGTTAAACGCATTTTATAAACAGTACACAACACATAACACAATAATAATGTGAAAGTTATCAAAAATCAACACGAGGAGGTTACGAAAAGCCGTGTTTCATTTGAAGTTAATTCCAAAAACAGTATTCCATTTTCAAATTTTAAATGAATTGGTACGCCCGCTGAACAAATGCGTTCTAATTTTAAATAAACGCTATTTGTAATGCATAATACCGATGCAGATAAGATATGCATAAGTGGTCTCTTCAGATAATTGATGATCGATTCATATTATTCACGACTTATTGCAAATTAATAAAACTGTGGGCATTTTAGTCTAATTTACTGTCAGTTGTGTTTACGCAAGATTTCATAGCCAAATTTGGTCCATTTTACTTAACGCGGTTACAAAAATATTGACCAGGTTCGATTCCCGGTTATGTATGAGAGTTAATAAAAAAGTTTGAATGTAATTATTATTAAATCTAAAATCGACGTCATGGTTCCTAAGAATAGATCTCGCTATTTCTCATAGTTTCCGACTTCACCATACTGACCCATTTGGATTGTACACCCTGTATACTTAAATACTACATTAATAACAGCGCCCACTATCGGTGGAGCTGTGAACTATGCGGTAAGTTAGATAGTCTTATGATCTAAACATATCAATAATAACCAAGCCATCGAGGTCCCGGGTTCAATTGCCGTGACCTAGATGGCGCTTGTTCCACATTTGGACAGCAATGTCAAATAATATTTGTTTCTTTCAAGATGTCAAGCCTTATTAAATTAATTTACATTGTATAGGTATATCATGTCATGTAAATAATAATTAAATGTCATACTTTTAAATATTCATTCACAGAGTAAAAACACTTGTTGCAAAGCCATAGAAACAATTTTCTTTTAAACAAGTTCAAAGGAACCTCCTTGATGTCCAAAGGTAATTTATTATATATTTTTATACACATGTAAAAAGGACTTCGAGCAGTTTGTTTGAGACAATATTTTGGCATAAATAATAGGTTGCGCTGTCTAGACATATGGTCGGTGTAACTGATCATCTCATGGTTTCTTTTAAAATGTTGCTCGTTGAGTCGTGTGCATTACCGGCTTGCATGAGATTATCGGTTTCATTGAGAAGATAGCTCTTATGCATTTTTTCTGCATTAGGAACGCCTTGTTTGCCTCGACAGAGTTGCCCCAAATACCGTACCTGAGTGTGGACATAATGTAGCCATGATATGCTAGTAGTGCTGATTCTAGCGACACTGTTTGTCTTAATTTTCTCAGTGGATATATGAATCTATTTAGCTTGCTACAAACATTATGTACTTGAATTTTAAAATTTAAGAATTCATCCAAATCGATTCCGATAAATTTGATGCTTTGGTCTTCGCTGATATGATCTCCTCGACTAGTTACATTTAGCTTTATACTATGCCGTCTACATGTTCGAAATTGTAGATACTTGGTTTTGTTAACGTTAATTGATAGATTATTACTTTCCATCCACTTGACTAACGCATTTAGGATCTCGTTTATGTCACTCTCAAACGTTTGCATATTTGTACATGGTATTATAATGGAGGTATCATCTGCGAATAATACTGAAGGAAAAACTACAGCACGTGGCAGGTCGTTAATATAAAATGAAAATAGTAGTGGACCCAAGACACTACCTTGAGGCACACCGAAATTGTTTACCCTATAATTAGACCTGTAATTGACTAGAGATGTTCCCTCCTTCCTGACAATTTCTGTGCATTGTGTTCTTTGACTTAGGTAGGACTCAAACCAGTAGAGTATATTGCCACGTATTCCATAAATACTTTGAGCTACAGTTTCTGCCGATATGTTCTGCAATGGAAACGCTTCCGGCCATCCGGTAGCTCGGTCTATAATGGTTAGACAATACCTATAGCCATCAGGTGAGATTTTTAGTGGCCCCACAAGATCTGTGTGGATGTGCTCAAACCTGTCTACTTCTGGAAATGTACCTGGCGTCGATTTGGTATGCCGCGTGACCTTGGCTTTCTGGCATTGAACGCAGGTTTTGGCCCACAGGCCTACATCTATGTTCATGTCCTTCCAAAAATACCTACTAGAAATCATCTTACGCTAAGTTCGTGTACCCGGGTGACTTAAATTATGAATGTGTCTGAAAACATCGCGACGAAACTATTCAGGAATATACGGTCTCGCATAACCTGTAGATATCTCACAGTAAATACTACACGAGCAGTAAGGCAACGTGATTTTCTTGAATTGAAACATGTCATTCTGTAATAATGTTTTCAATTCGTCGTCATTTTCCTGAGCCTTTGAAATCAAGGAAAAGTCTATTGAGATATTTTGCAAATCGACAGTCTCTATCCCAGATAGCGCGTCCGCTACTACATTATCCTTACCCTGTATGTGCCTAATATCAGTAGTAAATTTACTTATAAAAAGTAATTGCCTTGTTCGTCGTGGTATCTCTTTGTTACTGTCACTATTCAATTTACTAAAAGCAAATGTCAAAGGTTTATGATCTGTAAAAATAATTAGTTCTCTGCCTTCATGCAGATACCTCAATTGTTGTACAGCTAAATAAACAGCAAGTAATTCCTTGTCATATGTACAGTATTTTATTTGTGCAGCAGTTAGCTTCTTAGAAAAATAAGCTAACGGCTTCCAATTACCTTCTACATATTGTTGTAACACAGCACCAACACACGTGTTGCTAGCATCTGCATATAATGAAATAGGTACTGTGGGAAGCGGATAAGCTAACATGACCGCATTGCGTAAGCTAAGCTTACATTGTTGAAAAGCTTCGTCAGCTTCCTGTGTCTATGCGATAAGTGTTTTGTCATTACGCTTTGCTTTATGTATATATCTCTGTAAAATTTCTTGGTACTGTACTGCGTGTGGCAAATCTCTGTAAAAGTTGAGGATGAGTTTTGGTCTGTAAAAGTTAATCATACCTAAAAATGTCCGTAACTGACTAACTGTTTGCGGCTTAGGATAGTTTTTTATAGCTTCAACCTTACTTTCAAGTGGTTTAAAACCTTCGATCAATACTTCATAACCTAAAAACTTTAATTTTGTCTCTTTAAATGTACATTTCTCTAGATTTATGGTAATACCGAATTCACTTAGTCTCTTAAACACTTGATCGAGATGACCGTCGTGTTCTTCCTCTGAGAGAGAAGCAACAAGTATGTCATCTAAATAACAATAAACAAAGTCAAAATCTCTTAAAACGGTATTGTTCATAAACCGCTGGAACGTTTGGCACGCATTCCTTAGACCAAAACTCATCCTGGGAAATTCATACAAACCGAAAGGTGTCGTAATCGCAGTTTTCTCCACATCTTCAGGATGTACCATGATGTTATGATAAGCTCTGCGAATGTCTATACAAGAAAATATGGATATGAAAGATTACCTGCAAGTAAGTAGGTGAAATCGTGCACTCTTGCAATAGGGTAGCAATCCGGCTTCGTAACCGCCTTCAGAGCCCTATAATCACCACACGGACGAATCTCTCCATCCTTTTTTGGAACAATATGCAAAGGACTAGACCACGAACTCTTAGATGGCCTACAAACACCCATCTCCTGCATTTTCTGAAATTCCTTTTTAGCTTTCTCATACCTATCAGGAGGCAGCGGTCTAGTTCTTTGATGTATCGGAGGCCCTGTGGTCTCAATATAATGATAAGTACTGTGCTTAGGTGTCTCAATAAACGACAATGGTTTTAATAACTCTGGGTATTTGTGCAATAAATCATATGCCTTATTATCTGTACTTATTAAATTAATAGGTAAGTCGCTATGGTTTATGATCGTTCCAGTGACAGAAATACTAGTTAAGTCGTCAATTAATCTTCTACCAAACAAATCTACAAGTAACCTGTACTTATGTAAGAAATCTGCACCAATAATAGGTTGTTTTATTCTTCTTCTTTGGCCTCGCCTTATCCCGTTACACGGGGTCGGCTTTCCCAATCATGCGGCGCCACTTGCTTCGCTCCCATGCGTCCTCTGCCTTGAGGCCCATCTCCTTCATGTCTCTCTGGATATTTGTCATCCAGGTCGTCGGTGGTCTTCCTCTCCCCCTCTTTCCGGTAGCCATGGATAGGCACTTTTTCACGACATGGTCATCCGGTCTACGCAGTACGTGACCATACCATCTGAGCCTGGACTCTTTCATTTTTTCGGCTATTTTTGCAACCTTGAAGCTCCCCCGTATGTGTTCGTTGCGAACCTTGTCCTTACGCGTGACTCCTCCTGCCCATCGTAACATACGCATTTCTGTAGTATGAAGCCTTTGTTCATGTGTCTTTTTCGCCGCCCAGGCTTGGCACCCATATAACAGCGCTGGTCTTACAGCTGTTTTATAGATCTTCCCTTTTGTCTGTATTGGTAGTTTTGTATCACACAGAACTCCTGTAAGCGTGCGCCACTTATTCCAGCCAGATGTTGTTCTGTGAAATATATCCGCTTCAATCGATCCATCCTCAGAGAGTACTGCTCCTAGGTACTTGAAGGATTTCGCTCTAGGAAGTGATGTATTGTCAAGCTTGATGTCATCGCTCACTGTAGCATTTGGGTTGAAGTTGCAGAACATATACTCCGTTTTTGTTCTACTAATGCGTAGACCATTATGTTCGAGTGACTCTCTCCACTGTTCTAAATTTTCTTGGATGTCGTGAAGGTTATCAGAGATGAGGGCTACGTCATCGGCGTATAAGAGGTTCCATGGGGTGGATCGTTGTATTTTAGCTGTAAGATAGTTCATGACGATGTTGAACAATAGAGGGCTGAGGGCACTACCCTGATGGACACCCACTTTCACGTCAAAACTCTTGGATAATCCCGCTTGGGTTTTAACGCAAGTTTCGGTGCCTCTATACATGTCAGCAACCAGTCTTACGTATCCTTCTGGAACTCCATGTGCTCTCAAGGCTTGCCATATTAATGTTCTTGGTACTCGGTCGAACGCCTTTTCTAGGTCGATGAATACCATCCACATATTCTGCTTATTTTCTCGAGCTTTCTCCATAACTAATCTGATTGCATGGATGGCATCCATCGTCCCTTTTCCTGCTGTGAATCCAAATTGATTTTCGGTTAAATCAATAAGCGTTTTTAAGCGTTCGCTGAGGACTCTCTCCCAGATCTTGAGGGTGTGCGATGTAAGTTTGATCCCCCGAAAATTCCCACAGTCACGGACGTCTCCCTTGTTCTTGTAGAAGGGCACTAGTATGCTTTTCCTCCAGGCGTCTGGCATATTTTCACTTGTAAGGATGTCGTTAAATAACTGTGCAAGCCATATCTCTCCCTCCACTTTTAATGCTTTCCACACCTCCGCAGGGATTCCATCCGGTCCAGCGGCTTTACTGTTTTTCATTTTTGACACAGCTCTTTTGACCTCTTCGTGTGTGATTTCATTGATAGGTCCTTGCACCTTCCTCTCGTTCGTTTCTGGCTGTCGTGGGAATTCTTCATTAAGTAGCTGGTTATAGTATTCATACCATCTATTGCAGATGTCCTTATCAGCAGTGAGGAGGGTGCCCTGGCTGTCTTTTATATACTTGGTGGTTTTAAAATCTTTTGTGTTGTTGTGCCTGTATTTAGCTATTTTGTATATTTCTGTATCCGCTGCCATTTCCAGACGACTATAGAGGTCCCGCTCCGCTTTATCCCTTTCTATAGCCATAGTTCTTCTAGCTGTCTTTTTGGCTTCTTTGTAGTTTCTCCTGTCCTCATCAACGCGTGTTTCCTGCCAGATCTTGAACAGACGTTTCTTTTCAGCCACATCTTCCTTCGTGTGATTATTCCACCATTTTACGTCTTTTTTATTATGCAGGCCACCTTTGCTGACTCCTAAGCAGTCTTTTGCGGTATTAACTGAAAAATGTTCGAAATTAGACCAGCGGGTGTTTAAGGAGTTATCTCTATGTGCCTTGTCACAAAAGTAATCTCGCATACTGTTTAACAGGCTTTTTCCCTTCTCCGTGGGCAGGTTGTACCATTTTACTTTAGTGACCATAGTCTTTTTCTGTTTGATTGGTGCTCTGAGTTTTAACGCCGCCAAAAGCAATCTATGTTGCGACGTCAGAGGTTCCCCGGGGATCACTTTGCAGTCTTTTATCTGTCTAATGTCGCTTCTATCTGTTAAGATGTAGTCTATTTGAGTTCGTGCGTTGCCACTTTTGTATGTAATGAGATGCTCTTCTTTTTTTCTGAAAAATGTGTTTACTACGGCGAGGTTTAGTGATGACGCAAAATCTAAAATTGTTATCCCTTCAGTATTTTGCTGTCCATATCCGAAGCCACCGTGATGTCCCTCGTATCCATACTTATCCTTGCCCACGTGGCCGTTAAGGTCTCCACATATTAGGCTTTGTTCTGACAAAACCGTGTTGACTCCGGAAGAGTCCTTACGAGAGTGTAAAGTTCTTCCCAAAATTCCAGTTTTTCTGATTCGGGACACCCCGTTTGCGGGGCATAGACGGATATGACATTTAGGCAGGGTTGCTTCTCCAGGGCCAGTTTTACAGATATGATACGGTCGCTTACCCTGTTAATCTCTACAACATTGTGACTAAAATATTGGTCTAATATTATTCCCAGCCCATTTCTTGTGTTTCCTGTACCGTTATAAATCAATTTGAATCCCTTCCCTATTTGTCGTGATTTAGCGCCTTTCCACTTCGTTTCTTGCACACAGCAAATATGTATGCGACGTCGTTCAAGGATGCTGCTAAGTTCGGCACTGCGTCCAGTCATTGTGCCAATGTTCCAGGTGGCAACGCGCACTTCGGAAATTGGCACGTTGTCGCATTTTATCGTTTTTCCGTCGCTTATGGGGGACGCCCTAGTATTTTTCGCAGATCCATGTACATCGTCGCTTAAGGGGGACGCCCTAATGTTTATCGCTGATTTCTTTCTGTGTGACTTCATGATTGGTATGTTGTGCTGGCTATTTGTTTTACGGTCGGTTGCCACCTGACACCAAGGTCGTAATCTTCCTGGAAGACTTGAGTGCCGCCGTTGACCCTTACAGGTTCTTCCGCCGCCACCCTTATGACCGCCCCGCCCTGGACGCCCATCTCGACCCCGGACCTCTGAATCGAATATGTCGAAGAAGCTCCTGGATCGGGTTTGTTTACGGAGTTTTCTCTCCGGCCTTTATGGTTCGCGGGAGGTATATTACTTCCCTCCTACCCTTCAGTGTGGACACTGACGGGCATTCCCCTATCCACCACCTTGGGGACGCGCTCTCTAGGGGTTTAGGCTTCCCCGAGAGTTAATAATAGGTTGTTTTATATCACACACAATAAATGACCATTTAAAACTACGTCGCAGATTCAAATCTAGAGTCAAGTTTACATAACCATAACTTTTTGTTTCTGTATTATTCGCGGCATATAATTTGCAATTTTTAATTGGTAGTAAAGAGTCTTTTGGAAATTTAAAGTTCTTTGGGATAACACTTACGTTTGCACCCGTGTCGAATGTGTCGATCAAAAATTTAAAACCGGATTTTTTATCTATAACACTAAGGCGATGATTATTTACCGTGGTGCAGGGTTCCGCCGAAAACGTCTGCACTGCGCCTAGTTTCCCGTCGGCGGCTGTCCTTTCCAATTGCATGGTTGTACGCATTTGTTGGCCTTCGTCTTGTAACGGAAATGATAAAAGCATAACCAATCAGGGCTATTAGGGGTTTTCCTGGAGCGGCTTTCGTTGCGTGAGCGACTACGTGCACGCCCCTGACTGCGGTTCCTCCCTCGGCTCCTGGCTTGTCCACTCGAACTTTCTAACACACTGATACGATTGTTGATTTTCGCTAACTCCGCTGTTATGTAGTCTTTCGGCGTGACCTGTTCCGAGGTCCCTTGAATTGCGGCGACCTCATTTGGCTTGCTGAATTGCTTGTTTACCTAATTTCGCAATCACTATATTGTAGTTTGACTGATCTCCTGCTCTTTGTTGTTCCAAAATTGCTTCTAGCTGTAAGAACCATAGTCTTGGCTGGTCCTGCCAGAAGTCTGGAATCTTCGACGCTAGCGAAATCGCCGACAACTCTATCGTTGTCGCGGTTCCCGTTATGGATGTTCCTGGTAGCGGTGGTGGTTCTGGAGCCATACTGCAGACCCTTTAAATTTGCAACCGTTGACCCAAGGCGCACGGGGAGTTACCAACCCTAAAGTCTTACACACGTCCCGCAAATGTCACTATAAATGTTCTCACTTGACTAGATTAAAATGTTTCTAAATTACTTTCACTGTATTGTAACTTTAGTCCATCACTTCAATTGTAGTCGGAGGTCACCAGTTATAGATGCTATACATCTATTTAAGTATATGTCTCTGGAAGCTTGGAATAATACAAAAGACGTACTAATTAAGAACGTGTATTCGAGTACACAGTCGGGCGGTAACTAAAGAGCGAGCTTTGCATTGGACCCTTCCATATGTGAGGCGCGCGGAAAGCTGACAATGCAATACCTGTCCCTATACCCACAACAAGCTTTCTTTGAAATCTAATCAACGTAAGCACTGCGGTAATAAATTTCGAAGTTTATGACATGTTTTTAAATGTGAAGTGCTAATAGTTCTAAAGTTGCACGTCTAAGCATAGATTATTTAAGTGGATTTATGATCGCACTTGACAAAAACCCAAGGGTTTTAAATACAAAAGAGCCTATATTATTCGTAATAATATAACACTTGCGCTCATTAGTTGAATTATTAATAATTTGAAACTCAAAATGACGTATCTTAATACGAAATATAAGAAAATTACTTCATTTAAATACTGCGTGTAAATTCATGTGAGATATTGTTTTAAAAATGCAGGACAGTCGGGATTTTGGGCTCCTAACGAAAGGACGATTTAGTCCTTTAGAAATTCGTCTTAAATTAATTACTTAATTGATTTCTATTTAATAACTTGTGTGCGCGTTCGGGGTTCTTAGTTATAAAATAGTGTTTCAATAATTCAGTTCTTACGTGTTATTTATACAATAGACATTTTTAGTGAATAGTTAAGTGAATTTAGAGCTGTGAAATAGTTGTAGTGATAATTGACAATGAAGTATATGTGTAAAAACTTTAAATGATTTGTATTTATTCAAAAGTGTAAAACTGAAATTATTAGAGTCAGTGAAATAGGAAGTATAATAATAATGTCTACGTAATTATGAAGATAGATATTTAGGTTTGTTGTCTTTATTCCCTTAGGTCATCACACCGGGTGTTTAACTGATTCTAGGTTCAGCGTGCAGTTATAAAATCGTCAGTGGGACGATTTGTCGTTGTAGTATTTCATGGCATCATACATTTTAGGGTATGCTAGGTTATTTCTGCATTTTATTCTACCTGATGGAGTGCTCCAGAGAAGATTTATTAGGGGCCACTAGGGCCATCATGAATGCTATTTTTATAATTATATTTTAGTAGGTACGAATTGAAATGAAAGGATTTAAAATATTTAGTTGTTATTTTGATATACATTAATTTAAAAGAAAACTGCATGAATTAAATGTTGACATTGCAAAGTAATTGATTTTTAGGAGAGAATTATTAATATCACACACTTCTAATATCTTTATTAGCTCTTTCCAACATTTCAGAGAAATTGCAGTGTCACGCATTTGATTGCTTTTTTGATTATATTATTTGTGACAAGATAGTGAACTCACAACAAAAAAAACTATTACACACAAACATTGTATTTCATGGCATAGCCTGTGTTAAGGTTGGAGACCATGAGCGCAGAGCGAGAGAAAACACTTGCTAATAGAAAACTGATTTATTATAATATTAAGGCAGGGTGTCGACCGTTTGAGTTCGGGATTGTGAAGAAGAGCGGCGATCCCTACGGCATCGCCTTATATAGGTAAAGTGTTAACGGCATCTGCTGGCAGAGCCGTGAACTAATTACAATACTCGGTAGTTAACTTTATCTAATTAAACAAGGTAAATGATTCTCTAAGAATCAAGTAGATGGCGTTACTAAGCGCCATCCAATCCATTAAATCGGTACATATTTAAAACGCATAGGATAATAGATGGCGCTGCGTAGGCCAGCCTAATCTTATGTTAGTACCTAACATATTCTGCCACCCCTTGAAGTAGCTACTTAATTAAAAATAGGTACTTCAATGAATTGGCTTAGATTTGTTAACCTTAAGAATGGGCAGAGCTCCTAGTAATATTTTTACCTATAATTGGTTGATCGGGATAATGTCAAGCTGTGCTCGTTCCTAGGTAGTTATATACAATCTATCATTATCAATGAAACAACGAGGCGATTAAGTTTTATTTTGGGATAGGTAGATACTTATGAAACAGGTAATTTCTATCTAAGTTGTACCTATAGGAAAGTATGCTTAAATAACTAAAGTTCGACTTAACTTAAACGTTAATATTACTTTCTCTTTTTTTTTGAAATCACGAAAACAGGTTGCGATAATTTGAAGTAACTTGTATGTGATTAAATTTTTTTTTTTTTTGCTAATTTAATGCAACTTGTTTGTGTGATTAGGGATATTACAAAACCGTAACAGGGAAGCATTATATAATGTGTCCCGTTACGGGCAAGGGGCACAAATTGTTAAACGCGCGTTGGATGTTCCCTTTGGCGGTCTTGATGATGGCCACCCTGGTAACGCCGTCGCGGCCGGGCTGCGTCGCGACGATCTTCCCCAGCCTCCACACGCACGGCGGCAGGCGTTCTTCCTTCACCACGACGACGGTGCCGGCGGCGAGGCTTGGTCCCCGCGAACTCCGCCACTTCGTTCGCTCCTGTAGCGTGCCGATGTAGTCGCGAGACCACCGCCTCCAGAAGTCCTGCGTGATTTGTTGGAGAAGTTGATAATGGGTTAATCGGTTTTGTGGTACGTCTACGTAATCATCATCTGGTAATGAGGCTGGTGTCCTCTGTAGTAAAAAGTGAGCTGGCGTAAGGACTGGATAATCGGGATTTGAACTAGGTAAGGGACACAATGGCCTTGAATTAACTATGGATTCTACTTGTGCTAATACAGTGGCAAATTGTTCATAAGTTAACAATGCACGTCCTAATACTCTTTTTAAATGATGTATACAAAGTTTAACAGAAATTTCCCACAACGCCCCCATATGGGGTGTGTAAACAGGTATGAAATTCCATTTGATGCCCATGTCTGCACAGTGAGATACTATTTCATTTGAACTATCAATTAGGTATTGTTTTAATTCTAACATTTCATTGTGAGCTCCCCGAAAAGTGGTAGAATTGTCACTCACCAACTCGCTCGGTTTACCTCTCCTGGCTATAAAACGGCGTAAGGCTGCCATGAAGTTGGCCGACTCCAAACCTGTAATCAATTCAAGGTGAATGGCCTTCGTTGCAAAACAAATAAATACCGCGATATAGCACTTATTGACCTTGTAACCACGTCCTGTTCTATCTCGGATATTATATGGGCCTGCGTAGTCTAAACCCGTAATATTAAAGGGGGGGGAGGGATTGGTCCTAGAGGGGGGTAAATTTCCCATAATTGGATTAGTCGTTTTTGGATTGGCTCTAAAACACAGAACACATTTATTTACGATCCTTGAAGCTAACATTCTACCCTTGGTCGGCCATACGCGCTCGCGCATAGTCGAAAGTAGTAACTGCGGGCCAGCGTGTAACATACGTATGTGTGCGTTATACATAAGCAATTTCGTGAACGTGTGTTCATGACTTAGTATGAATGGGTGTTTTTTGTCATATGGGTAATGTGAAAGACCAATTCTTCCGCCTACGCGGATGACGCCGTCTTTCATGAATGGATGCAATGATAATATTTTCGAGTTGATAGGAACCGGTTTATTATTTTGCAACAATTTATACTCGAGTGGAAATGATTCTATTTGTGCGTATTTGATTAATGTATGATCTGAATGCTTCAATTCATCCACTGATAATGGCCCTGATATTTTTTTGGCAGGACACTGTGTTCGTGTTTTGTTCTTGGTGTTGTGTGCGAATCGAAAAATGTATGAAAGTACATGGGTAAGTTTTTTATCACTTGACCACCTGTGAAATAGGTATTTTAATGTGTCATTGTCTTGACAGCGTGCAACCATGTTGTAAGTTATGTCTGTCATAACTTCTGGCGCCGGGTCCACCGTGTTTGTGTTGCGAGTTGGCCATGTGTCAGCTGATTGGCTCAACCACGACGGCCCGTGCCACCATAAAATATTGTTATGCAACTTGCCAGGTTCCACTCCTCGCGAGAGCTGGTCTGCTGGATTTTGTTGTGAACAAACCCAGCGCCAGTCTTCTTTCTTAGTAAGTGATAATATTTTTGTTATTCTGTTCTTTACGAAGCAAGAAATGTTTAGGTTACTATTTTTTATCCAGGCTAATACTATGCTGGAGTCTGACCAAAGGGTAACGCTGGCTATGTCGCATTTCATAGCCCGTTTGACATTGTCTACATGGGTCGCGAGGAGTAGGGCCGAGGAAAGTTCCAAATTTGGTATCGTCTGTGGTTTGATTGGTCCAACTTTCGATTTTGAGTAAAGTAAGTGAACTTGAATGTTATCTAAATTGTCAATTGAACGAATGTAAATTACACAGCCATAAGCCTTACTACTACTGTCGCAAAATCCATGTATTTCGAGTTTCACATGGTTGGGAATGACAGCGTGTCTTGGTATTTGCAATTGGTTCAAAACATTAAGATCGCGATAGAATTTATCCCATTCTTGAATTAAATCGGTCGTTAATTCTACGTCCCAATACAACTTGGCCTTAAACAGCCTTTGAATAAATATTTTTGCTACTATTATTACCGATCCTGTCAAGCCAAGTGGATCGAAAATTGAGGAAATTACTCCTAAGACCTTTCGTTTTGTTATTGGTTTGGTAATTTTGTTATCTTTTATTTTGTACATCAACTTATCAGTGTCGCTGGACCAAGTCAAACCGAGGACTTTGTGGGTGTGGTCTCCAAACTCGGTTGGAGATGTCTGTGTGTTGGTGTGTGTGTGTGAATTGGTTACCTTGTTCATGATGGCTTCTGAGTTAGACTTCCACTTTCGAAGTTTGAAGTTAGCTCCCCGGAGGATCTCGTTCACCTGTGAGGCTGTGTCAGCTACCTGATCTGCCGTATCCCCTCCGAAGATGAAGTCATCCATGTAGAATTGATTCGCGATGGCTTCTGCCGCCGCTGGAAATGTATGTTTGTTTTCGTGTGATAATTGCAACAAGCACCTCGTGGCCACATGCGGTGCTGATCTATGGCCAAAGCTTAATGTGGTTAGCATGTAAACATTGAGTGGTTGGTTTGTATTTTCTCGCCAATATATGCATTGAAGGTGATATTGATTCGGTTTCAAATATATACACCTATACATTTTTTCTATATCTGCATTAATGACATACCTATATTGTCTGAAACGTATAAGTATATTGATGAGCTCGTCTTGCTTTATCGACCCTTTGTATTGTATATCGTTTAAAGAAATGCCGTTGTCACAGCGGCAAGAACAATCAAATACAATTCTAACGGGGGTACTTTTTGAATCACGGATTACTGCCTGGTATGGTAGAAAATTACATTGGCCGTCATAAATATCGTCTAATTTAATCATATGGCCCGCTTGTTCAAATTCACGCATAAACTTTACATATTTTTCTTTTAAATCAGGGTTCCGCTGAAACTTGGACTCTAAAACTTTGAACCACCGGTATGCTATGTGCTTAGATTTGCCTAAAGCACTAGGTGGTGATTTTAACGGAAGTTCAATTACAAAGTTACCTTCATAATTGCGAGTGTGAGTATTCAAAAATATCTCTTCACATTGTTTTTCATCATAAGGTATATTAGGTGCGGAACCCTCCTCGATTTCCCAAAACTTTTGCAGTTGGTTCTCGATTGTGATTTTACATTGAACCGACTGTACCATTGGGTTTGACTGTACGGAACCAGTTACTACCCCAAACGTGTATTCTGCAAAGTAATCCCGTTGTTGAGTTTGTGCTGACCGATACAAAGTAGGTCATAAAATCGTTCCGCACCAATAATCATATCTATTTCGGTAGGTAAATAAAATTCCGTGTCCGCTAATTGGTATTGCGGTGGAATATTTAAATCTTTTATTTCGCGTAGGCTTACGTTGGTTTGGCAAATTGTTGGTACAATAAAGCAAGACAACTCGGTTGTATAGCTCTTATCTTGGGAATACAATGTTATGTCACCGTAATTTAACAGGTTAGTAACACTATTATTGAAACCTATTACTTTTAGGTTGTGTTGTGATTTGGTAAGTTGTAATTTATTGAAGGCACTCTCGGTAATAAAATTCGATTGCGATGCTGAATCTAGCAAAACCTTTAACTTATGCAGCTGACTGTGCTTGTCCGCGACAAGCACTTGGGCTGTTGGAAGCATGACCGATTTATTCGGAATAATCGGTCGTGTTTGTTTTGAGTTTTGAGCCTTATAATTGAGTGTAGTCTCGATTTGACTACGATTCGAGCTTGGTTGCTCGTTGGTGAATGTTGTGGTTGGATTGTTGTGGAGTGGTTTTGGTTGATGTGTGTTGTTATTTGCGTTCACAATCGGTTTGTGTAGCAATGTATGATGTTTGCCTTTGCATAGACGACACGTACTGGCCCTGCAGTTTGCTAATACATGAGTCCCGGACAAACAGTTAAAGCATAAACGTAATCTATTTACTGCTTGGATTCGCGCTTTGACACCGAGCGCACTAAATTTTTGGCATTGATTTATGTAATGTGTACCTGTGCAATAGGGACATTGATTGGATTTTAAATGTTTTGGTGTTACCTTGATAGCTTCGGACGTGGTTACCATGGCCTTCTTGGAGTCGGTGCCGACGTCCGACTGTGCTACTGAGCCGGCCGCTGCTTCGAGCCGGTCAGCTCGGTTTCTCAGGAACATTCGGAATTCCTGCAACGAGGGCAATTTCCTTGAATCGATACTACTCTCCCATTTTGATCTTAAGTGGCTATCTAGCTTATTTGCTAGTACATAAATGATCATTAGATCCCAATTTTCGATGGGAACATTTAGTGAGCGCAGGGACCTTAAATGTTTAGAAATGTTATCGTTTAGACCTCTAAGGCCCGAAGGAGTTGATGGGACAGATTCTATGTCAAATAATGCTCGAATGTGGTTGGATACAAGGCGTCGTGGGTTATTGTACCGCTCACATAGCATTTGCCATGCTAGCGCATACCCTTCATCGGAAAAATCTAATGAGCTAATCACCTCCAGCGCGCCGCCTTGTAAACAACTGCGTAGGTATTTATATTTGACGATTGGTGGCAAGTTACCTTGGTTGACTAGGGCATCAAACGTGTCTCTAAACTGCAGCCAGTGGGTCAGGTCACCCGAGTAAGTAGGCAGGTTAATTTCTGGATACTTTATCGACTCACCGAGAAATGGTTGGGGCTTGGTTTCACTTACTATGGGCTTTTGCTCTTCTTGCACCAAGATCTTGCCCATTGCGGTAAGTCGATAAAATGAGTTTTCAAAAGACTCACGCTCGGCTGCCTGTGCGTCGATATCATCAGGTTCGCTGCACAGCATCTCGATTCTATCCTGTACGCTAGAAAAGTCTTTGTATAATGTCGGTAATTGCTGCAATCTTAACTTAAGGTCTATGATTACCTCAGTTGTTAATTTACTTTTATCAACTTGATCAAGGGTTTTCTTAAACAGGGTTAACTTTCGTTTGCATATGCCACGTTTACATTTAAGTTTCTTAAAATTTTCTTCTACTGTTTCTTGGTAATTATTAGTATCTGAATACTCTGAATCGCTCGCCATTTTGGAATTTAAATATACAATCAATCAAAGTTTGGGTGGGAGGATTGGATGTATTAAGGAATTGCCAGCTCACTTGCCTGATCGGTTGAAGCTTGTGTGCTCTCGCTGTTGGATGTTGCTTCTTCTTCTGGCCGGCACCACCCACGTGGTCCGGTCGCATGGTAGGTACGGTCGACGATGGTTCGCGCGGCACCTCATACGTGGCGCGCTTGCTGGTGTTGATGTCGTCTCGTTCACAGTGCCACCCACGTGGCCCGCGTGTCGATGAGCGCTAGCGCTGGCGGGGACCACCGTCGCGCTCAGCAGCGCGCCCTTCTCCCTGCTGCCTGACGATTCCCAGTTGAAGTACCGCCTCAGACAGGCGTGTTCAGCGTCGTCGTCGTAAGCACACCGCGGTGTGCCTCTGCGGCCGGAATGCAATCGCGATGCGCGTGGCTAGTGCGAATGGCCGCCGTCTCGCGGTGATTTTACTTACGGATCGACACCATTTACTATTGATAAATTTAGATTTAATTCGCGGGGTCACCAATGTTAAGGTTGGAGACCATGAGCGCAGAGCTAGAGAAAAGACTTGCTAATAGAAAACTGATTTATTATAATATTAAGGCAGGGTGTCGACCGTTTGAGTTCGGGATTGTGAAGAAGAGCGGCGATCCCTACGGCATCGCCTTATATAGGTAAAGTGTTAACGGCATCTGCTGGCAGAGCCGTGAACTAATTACAGTACTCGGTAGTTAACTTTATCTAATTAAACAAGGTAAATGATTCTCTAAGAATCAAGTAGATGGCGTTACTAAGCGCCATCCAATCCATTAAATCGGTACATATTTAAAACGCATAGGATAATAGATGGCGCTGCGTAGGCCAGCCTAATCTTATGTTAGTACCTAACAGCCTGATTGCAATGAACACACACTCTCGTACACACCACACTCACACTCACACACACTAGCTGACACACCACACGTTTAGTCCATTTGCTATACACACACTTAGGTACACTCAACAGAAGGTAACTTGGCTGACATTAGGTCTTGGGTTACTGGAGTTGAATCAGGCTCTTACCTAAGGTATCTGACGGGTTAGTTCCTTAGCCGTTATACTACACGTTAGGTACACAAGCAAGGCCTGAGTTGTTTATATGTTCTGGAACATAATCTCTACTTATCCTGGGGCGCAATCACTCGATAAAGCTAACCTAGAGGGGTGTGTAGGGTGTAGGTGAGCCCCCTTAATATCAAAGATGAAAAAATAGGTTTAGGTCCCCCTTTTAAGACTTAAGGTCTGAATTTCCAAGGTCTCTTTATAGTCTGGTTTTACAGGTTGTCGTTGTTATGCGTCGTGTTGAAGCTTACATTTTAGAATAACTTTAGTTAGTTTTAAGTGAAACTGTGATGGTTGTCGCTGAGGGCGAGCCACACATATCCTTCCGCCTGAGGGGCGTAGTGAAGGTTTCCTAGCTAGCTCAGGGTTTGAAGGAATCACGCTAGGTTAAATAGCAAACGCAGATTTACTTAATATATAAATATGGGTCTTTTATGCCCTTTATTGATAATGAAAGCCTTATCTAATGTTTGACGGTAAACTTAAGCTACGAATAACGCGGGTCCCGTAGGGCGTTACGGACACGATGGATAGCTACAGGAGGTTTGGATGGCGGATCGCTCTCCGGAGAACGAGGGACCCTGTAGAACGTACCCGGTTGGCCCGCGCCGCAACTGTCAGGTGTGAGCCTGACAGAACGTACCCGGTTTGGCCCGCGCCGCAACTACCAGGTGTGAGCCTGGCAGAACGTACCCGGTTTCGCCCGCGCCGCAACTACAGGCGTGATCGGGAAGAGGGAGGAAGGATAGAACCTCAGAGGCAAGCCACGCGGCTCCCGAGGGAGATAACACACGCGGCCTCTGAGGCTTTGCCTATAGGTACCTAGGCGCGAATCCGGTAGCCCGCACCGCGCTCTAGGCTGGTCAGCCCTTGTGTCCGCCACGGAGCCGAGACAAAGACTGACTGCCTGCTGCCGCGCGCGCGCGTCCTTATATAGCGGCCGGCTTCGATGTGTGCGTGGGGCATGGAGTAGGGCTCGCCGTGGCTCCCGCTCCCCGCGCGCCGCCCGCGCGCTCGCGCGCCGCCTGCACGCGTCGCGTGGTGCGCGCTGTGCTCCGCTTGCGAGGTTGGGCCCTCGCATTGCCTCTCCCCTTCAGGAGATTTTTACCTAGGGGAAAAATCACCGTGAAAAAAAAAATAAAAACAACTTTGTATACCTTGCCGGCGCGGAGATGTTTTCTTTCCTATAGATTGCTTTTATGTGTAGTCTAAAGTGGCTATATCTATGTTTTGTTTTATTATTTTACTTGTTTAGACTATTATTGCTGCGGTTTCATTTATTCGTGATAACCTTTATGTTTCTGTGAATTATACTTCGGTATTATTATATATACTGGCTACCTGGCTATCCTTAGTGCTTGTCGGAAGTGAAAAGTAAAGTTTTAGTAAGTATATTATTCTCTTATATTTTTACCCTTTACCGTGTGATAAAAACAATTCCTAGTTAACCTTAAAGAGCCTTGACTCGATGCAATAAGGTTCAAAATGGTATTTACCACACGTGGCTTCGGGTGCGGTAACTATGCGGTAACGGTTTAATTTCTGGTACATTGCCTAATAAAACGCCCTTAACCAACTGTATTGTTATTTTATTTCAAACTAAAACAATAACGACCGTAATAAAGATAACTAAACGTAATGAAAATAGCGATGGTGTTTGTTTCCTATAACTAAACACTGTTTGTAAACAAAAAAAAATAAAACA
Organism: Epiblema foenella; assembly: GCA_963556455.1. NCBI lineage: Eukaryota > Metazoa > Arthropoda > Insecta > Lepidoptera > Tortricidae > Epiblema > Epiblema foenella. Next base: position 1,292,135 of record OY747097.1, on the reverse strand, counting down.
TAAAAAAAACTGTTCTTAATAACAACAAAATAATAATAATAATAATCGGAGGACTAGCGGATTATTAGGGGCCCTGGCGACGTCTGTGCTAGCGGGGCTTCTGCTTCGTGCGGGGTAGGCGCACTAGCCCCCGCTTTTGTCCGCCGTTCCGCTTCCGCCCTGATCGCTTTTTCTTCCGGCGGGCTCCTGGTTGAGGTTGTGGCTGCGGTTCCCGCTGCTGTGGTTCCTCCGCGTCGTGGTTTTCGCCCAGCTCATGTGCGATAAATGCGAGGTATTCCTCGCCGGATTCCAGGAGCGCCCATGCCTCCTCTACCGTCTCCTGGTTCAGCTCCGGGGCCCTGTCCAGGTCAGACCACTGGATCGTCCCCTCAGCTCGCTCTGGTGTGGGTGTCGGTTCGGTCGTCTGGTTGGCCCGCTCTGCATCGTGCCAGATTCCGTTGGGCCTCTTGGCGATGTGAAGCTCCCTCGATGTGCCCTGAATTATGGGGCCCCATATGCAGGACCTTCTTGTTGGGAGGTCTTGGGGCGCCGTGACCGCTCGGGTTGTTATAGGAGGTTGTGGCCTCGTCGGCTTCCTTTCGCACGGGTTCATTGTGACGTTTTGTGTCCCTGGCCGTTCCTTGGCGCCTTATATAGGAGTTGTTACCCTTTATTTTCATCTTGAGGGTAATTTTTATTCTATCGGTTCAGAGGTACCCTCATTTTTTTTGATAGCGGCCGAGGTATATCTCTGTCTAATGTAATGTTTTGGTTTATTTATTTATTTGTTTTGAGCATTTCGGGAATGGCTCCCTCGAGAAAAAAAAATATACTGGTGTTTATATGGGCGCGAATAATCAATGCACTCAGTACCATACATAAACATACATACGAAAGGGGGTAGGCAGAGCCCATGAAATTTAATTTCCGTGCCGCTTTTAGCAGCTGTAGGTTTATAAACGGCGCAAATGTGATATCGCAATGATAGGTTGCTAGCCCCTCGCCCGCGACATACTTCAAGCCTAGTCCTATCTTTGGGAAAAACCCCCTTTCTCTTGAAAAATACGAACGACGTTGATTAGGCTCGGTTACCTAAGTAGGTATTCGTCGTTTAAATGTGTTAAAATTCATTATTTAGGTATCGGCGGTTACATGCGCGCCCTCGACTGTCAACCAGGGGCCGCGGAAAAATGTCGACTTGTCGTAATAATTTGACAAATATGTCAGTTTTTCGGTGACAAATAGTTCTAGCCAAATATGTTATGAAACGTTCACTTGTCGAATTGTCAACTTGTCACCTATCTCCTGTCACTGACAATTGTAAGTTTTATGAAACATGGCCCTTATGTCCTTTGCGTCACGGTTGCTTTTCGTTCGGGTCGCTGCCGATCATCTTTCTCGGTGAGTCGGTTCTGCGTGTATACTAACGGTATGTTGTTCCGGGTGGGCGTTCATTTTAATGGCTGTGGTTATACTGTGGGATTCTGTGTGTTTTTACTGCCTATATGCTTTTAGGTCTTTAATGTGCACTGTAATGATTTTATTGTTTCCCTCCGTATGTTTTAATGTATATATTACTGGTGAAGTCCGTCCCTGTATTATAAATAGTCCTATGTATTTAGGTGCCAATGTCGCGCAAAAGCTTTTATCCGCATTGGATAATACAGACTGCGACAATAGTATAACCCACCCCCCTAATTTTGTGATATCTGATAAAGAATTATAGTTATTTTTATATATTACTAATACACAAAATTTAGTTGTAAGTAAGTTTATTATACCATCAAAAGATTATTTATTGAATGCAAAATTAACAAAATACAGATGATATTGAGTTTTGTGGCGTGACAAAAGTATAACCCAGGCAATTAAATTTAAATCAAAATTCAACAGAAGTATAACAAATAACAATTATTCATGTAATTTAATATTTAGTAGATCCACCACTTTTACTTATGACTTCAATCATTCGATTTGGTAAACTGTCGTACAGCTTTTTAATTGTGTCTTGATTCATATTTTGCCACTCATCGATTATTACCTTTTTCAACTCTGTAACTGTGGTAAATTGTCTAGATCCGCGATATACAGCTCGTGATAAATCTCCCCAGCAATTTTCAATTATGTTCAAGTCAGAGGAATAAGCTGGCCATTCAAGAACTTGAATATTTTTTTCAGCAAAATAATTTTTAACAACCTGTGCGCGGTGAATACTGGCATTATCGTGCTGAAAAATAAAATTAGGACCAGCAATCCGCATTGCATGAGAAGTAATCTGTTCGTTTATTACTTCTATATATCGTTTACTATTCATTTTTCCAGTACAGAACTTAATATCCATTTTACCTGAGTATCCAATACCAGACCATATCATTATACTACCACCTCCAGCTTGTCGACGACTCAATACAGAATTATCTTTTCTCAAATCATGAAAATAGTAATTAAATCCATCAGGTCCATCTAAATTAAACTTTTTTTCGTCAGTAAAAACAACTTTTCTCCATTTTTTTTTCCATTGAACATGATCTTTCGCAAATTGTAATCTAACTAATTTATGTTTATCAGACAACAATGGTTTTCTTCGTAATTTCTTACGTTTTAGATGTTGACACTCACGTATAATACGTTGAACATTTCTTAAATTGGTACTAACGCCAGCTTCCGCTGCGATTTGTCTTGCTGTAAGCGCAGAATTAGACGCAACTCTTAGAATTGACCTTCTTTCTCGTGGTGTAGTAGCTCTTGGTCGACCTGTCCTTTTTTTTTCCATAATTTTCGGGATCTTTTAAATAATTTCGCACAACACGATGACTTCTATTGATAATTTTTGCAATTTTGGCCTTCGAATAATTTTCAGAATGCAATTTTTTAATTATATTAATTTCAGTTTCATTTAAGTGTTTCCCTCGCGGCATTTTATTTTAAAAATAGATAAATATCAACAGAAACAATTCAGTTATTTGTAATAACTTATAAGAAACACAAGACAAGTATAAACACGAATTTACATGTCCAGTGCACCGAGCTTCTCAAGCCAAACTGACGAATGGGTTATACTTTTGTCGCGCTATCGAACACCGCCGCTCCCCGCTGCATAACAAAACAACATCGGAACGTAGTTATATACAGACCATAGTACTAGAATCAAGTGAACAATGCTAGCGCGTTAATAATATATTTACTTATATTTTGTTTTACAGTAGATATGAAAAAATTAGGGGGGTGGGTTATATTATTGTCGCGGAGTGTACTTGGTTTCTTTTTAGTACTATGTCACCTACTTTTGGTTCCCAGTGTCGCCTTTGTTTATCGTAATATACTTTCTGTAGTGTGGATGCTTTGTTCTGGTGTTGCCTTACTTGCTCGTACACTTCTTGTAGTGTGCTGGTATCTCTCACTCGTGGGGTCGGTAATGTGTTTTGATCTTTGGGATTCCTTAACTCTCTCCCGTATAATAGGAAGGCCGGAGTATGCTATGTTGACTCTTGTACTGAAGTGTTGAGTGCGAAATTGAATTCTGCTAGATGTTTGTCCCATTGTTTGTGGTTTTCGTCGATGAATGTTGCGATCATTACTTCCAGAGTCCGGTTCTGACGTTCGGTAGGGTTGCAATTCGGACTGTAGGGCGGGGTTAGTCTGTGCTCTGTGCCGTATTTTTGTAGTACGTCTCTGAATTGTTTCGATACATACTGTGGTCCACGGTCGGATAAAAGCGCCTGCGGTGAGCCGTAGCGCAACGCTATTCGCTCTTCGAATGCCTTTGCTATTGTGCTGGCCGTTGCGTTCCGTAATGGCGTTATTTCCGACCATTTGGTAAATTTGTCATGGAACACGAGTATCCATTTGTACCCTTTTGATGACCTTGGGAGTGGCCCAATTAAATCACTGGTCACTATTTCCCAGGGGTTGCTGGCGTTATTTATGTGCATGAGTCCGTTCTTTTTTTGTTGAGAGACCTTATGTTTTTGGCAGGCGTTACATTTCTTTACGTATTTTATTATTTCCGTTTTCATTCTGGGCCAGTAATACCTTTGTGATATTCGTTTGATAGTTTTCGCTATTCCTAAGTGACCGGCACTTGGTAAATCATGGTTTTGGCATATTATCTGCTGTGTGTCGGCTTTAGGTACGCATATTTTCCATTCTGAATCGGGGTCTGTATATTTATTGTGTGCGAGGTGGGGTGCCCTCCAATATAACTTTCCGGTTTCTATGCGGTATTCTTGTGACGGTTCTGTTCCGTTTTCTACTTGCGCGCGTTTAGTTTCGTACCAGTCGCGTTCGGTAACGGCGCAAACGGGATTGCGGGATAACTCATCGGCTATTTTGTTCTGCTTGCCGCTTCGGTATACTATGTCAAATTGGTACTGCTGTAACTCGAGGGCCCACCTAGCCAACCTTCCTGACGGATTTTTTAATGTGTTTAACCATTTAAGGGCTTGGTGGTCTGTGATAACTGTGAACTTATATCCTTCTAGAAATGCCCTCATCTTCCTTATTCCCCATACTACGGCAAGACATTCCCGTTCCGTCACCGTGTACCGTGTCTCTGGCGGGGTAAGCTTCCTGCTGGCGTACATGACGACTTTAGGTATTCCATCATCTAACTGGGTTAGGGCTGCGCCTAAACCGACGTCGCTAGCGTCTGTTTGGAGCATAAACGGACGTGAGAAGTCTGCTCTTGTTAGGATTGGGTCCGTCGTCAGTATTTGTTTTATTTTGGACACTGCGTTCTCCTGTTCTGGTCCCCAGGTGAACTTCCCATCCTTTTTTAGTAGTTTTACTAAGGGTGCCGTGATTTCCGCGTACCCGGGAATGAACTTTCTGTACCAGGATGTCATCCCTATGAACGTTCTGATACCTTTTATGTTTTTCGGTGATTCTAAGTTCGTGATAGCCCTAATCTTGGCCTCATTCATTTTTATCCCGTCTCTTGTAACCGTATGGCCTAAATACTCGACTTCTGGTTTCGCGAATTCGCACTTTGCCTTGTTTATTTGAAGACCCGCTTGGCGTATCCTCCGGAATATCTCTTTCAGATGTTCGATGTGATCTTCGAAAGTCGGGCTACACACGATTATATCGTCTAAGTATACGTATGCGTGTGGTTCTAGCTCTGGGCCTATCACTCTGTCTAGCAGCCTTTGGAACGTGGCTCCGCTTGAGTGGAGCCCGAACGGCATCACTTTAAACTGATACAATCCCCGGCCGCCTGGCACAGAGAACGCCGTGACAGGTCTAGTGGCTTCCTCCAGCGGCACGTTCCAGTAGCCATTTTTCAAATCCAATTTTGAAAAAAACTGTGCGTTCCTGAGCTTCTCTAGTGTGTCATCTATCTGTGGCAGTGGGTATGCATCCTTTTCTGATGCGTCGTTCACTCTTCTGAAGTCGATGCAGAAGCGGTATTGACCATTGTCTTTCTTCACTAGTACTATTGGCGAGCTGTACGGGCTACTGGACTTTTCAATGATCCCCTGTTGTAGCATTTCTTTCACGTGAGTATCTATGATTTCTTGTTGCTTCGGGTTCCTCGGGTAATATCTTTGTTTAATTGGTTCTTTGTGTTTTAATTTGATTTTGTGTTCGGTCCACGTATTGCCTTTGGGGCTGGTTTCGCATAGTTCAAACTGGTGCTGCAATGTGTCTGCGAGTTTTTTCTTTTGAGCCTCTGTTAGGACTTGATTGGTAAGGTGCAAGTCATTGACGGTGCGTGTTTCGCTCTCGTTGGCTTCGGCTGTTGGGTTTCCTGTGGGTGGCGCTTGTGGTTCGAGTGGTTGGTGCTCCGTTGTGGCTGCCCCGATTGTCTCCGGTGTCTCGCCTGCCCATGTTATCGCCATTCCCACTCGTTTTAACACGTCCATCCCGATGATTGTATGCGCGGCTGATGGTAGCACCCGTACCCAGTGCTTGATACTTGCCCCTTTCATCTGTATGTTTGCCAAAAGACTCTTAGTGATTTGCGTTTTCGTACCGTCGGCTAGTACGATTCCTTTCTGAGTGTGTCTTTCTAACGCCCCCTGTCCTTGGCAGGCGTTATACACGTGCTCATTAATGTAGGTGTTTGTGGATCCCGTATCCACCAAGCAAGTGTGTGTGGTACCCATTATTGTCGCTTCTGTGTAAATTCGGTTATCTCCACGGGTTTCATCGTTCGCCTCGCCTAGGAATTCTCTCTTTTGACGGATCCCCGTCTTGCAGCAATCCTTGCTTAGTACGCCCATTCTTCCGCAGCCGCTACAAAAAATTTGGCGCTTGGATCTGCACTCCCTCGCGTCGTGTCCCGGTTTACCGCACGACCAGCAGCACGTTTTCGGGTCGTACTTGGGGTGTATTTTCGTTCCCCTCCCGTTTTCCATTCTGGCACCCTCTGGGCGTTGCTCACGGGCTTGGCCTCTGTCTGCGCTTGTTCCTAGTTGGGGTGTTACCTGGTTTTGGGCCCATTGTCTTTGCTGGTGCGGCCTGACCTGGTTTCCGGTTGTGTCTGGGTATGCTGCGTAACGGTCTCTGTATGTCGTTGCGGATATGTTCTCGTACTCTGCTGCAAGTTTTAGGAGTCCTGGTAGGTCGCTGTAATCTTGTTTTTTGATGTATAACTTGTATTCCTTTACCATATTTTCGTGGATGCGGTGTAACTGTTCGCCATTGGAAAGCCTGTCGTATCTCCTCATTAAAGTTTGTAAATCGGTTAAGTAATCCGTAAAGCGTTCTCTGTACCTTTGTTTCCTTGCTACAATTCTCTCGATCAGGTCCTCTTCATAATTACTCGGAAAGTAGTATAATTTAAATAACTCCAGGAATTGGTCCCATGTTTGCCACGACTTGGCGTTATTCCGGTACCATAGCAAGGCTTTACCTTGTAAGATTTGCGGTAGGGTCGGTAGTACCTCGTCCTTCTCGATGCCGCTCGCTGACACTAGTTCCTCGAGTCTCTCTACGAATTCGACCGCGTTGTTCGCCGTTGTGAATGTTAAGTTCCATTCCTTTATGATTTTACTAAGGTTTTTTACCTTGTGCTGGTCCTCGTTGTTTCCCATTTCTATGGGTTGTTTCTTCTCCGGAGTTTTAAATTCTTCGGCTCTGCTTTCCTCCGCGTTTCTCACGGTTTCTACAAGAAGTTTCCTAATGTCTTCCACGGTCAGTCCTTCTGTTGACAAACCTCTCTCCTCGGCCTCTTTCACTAGTTCTGGTTTCTTCAGGTGGTATATCCAAGTTGTAGACATTAGTAAAGCGGCGGGCTTCGCTTTCCGGCGGGAGCGACGCTCTGGGCTTACGGTGTGACTGTGTAAAGTGTATTTTTACTTACTGAGGCGCTGATGAAGACTGGCGGGCGGGATATGGAGCAAACCTGTCCTCGGTGACGTTGCTCGTACTGGCGGGCGGGTGAACGGCGGACTAAGTGGGGTAAAACGGTTATAATTATACACGTAAATGGCGAAACGTGGTGTCAGAACTCTCCCCTTCTATCGGGTGGGCGGATGCGTCGCAAATGCTAATATTCCTGTGTGTCGGTTATTTATAAATATGAAGCTATCTAGTGTAGTCCTTCTGAGCTAGTAAAACGTGAGTTTTTCAGTTGGGCGCCAAATGTGATGGTTGTCGCTGAGGGCGAGCCACACATATCCTTCCGCCTGAAGGGCGTAGTGAAGGTTTCCTAGCTAGCTCAGGGTTTGAAGAAATCACGCTAGGTTAAATAGCAAACGCAGATTTACTTAATATATAAATATGGGTCTTTTATGCCCTTTATTGATAATGAAAGCCTTATCTAATGTTTGACGGTAAACTTAATTTTTATTTATTTATTTATTTTAAATACATGGAAAACCAACAGCGTAACACATTTATAAGAAAACTACAATAGAATTACATAGCCAATTAAAGGTTCTCACTTATAGAACTTAACTATCACACAAGAACAGATTTAGCCCAATTAATTTACACACACAAGTGAGCCTACAGCACAAGAGCAGTGGCTACCTTTAACCTATATATCAAAGACACAGAGTAAATACATAAGTTTCATAACTTTAGTAAACCGAGCCCGAACCCGAACCCGCGCCAGGAGTATCACCCATATAAAATTCAATTAACTTTTTCCTAATTACTGATATACTGTCATTGAATATGTCAAAGTCTAAATTAACTAAGACTTTGTTTAGACTCATGCCTGCCCTGCCCAAGAAACTGTTTTTCCTATATTTAGTAGAAGCCTTATAGATACTAATGAGACGAAATTGCCTAAACGTCCTCGCGGGAATGCTAAATGAGATTTTGTTAAGTAAGTTGGGACAATCAACATTGCCCTTAACAATATTTACCAAATATAATATGTCTGCAATTTCACGACGCTTGACAAGTGGGATCAGGTGATGTTTCTTACACAGCTTAAAATAATTGGTAGAACTGTAATTTCTACGCATTTTATAGCAGAGAAATTTGATGAATTTAGTTTGCAACCGCTCAATCCTGTCAACGTAGATTTGATATTGAGGGTTCCAAATCTGAGATGCATATTCTAGTTTACTCCTCACATAAGCACAATACAAGATTTTGAGGGTCTTAGGACGAGTAAAATAAGCTGAACTACGCATTATAAAGCCTAGTGACTTGGCAGCTTTACAGACTATACTGTCAATATGTTCACTAAATATAAGCTTGGAATCATGAATAACACCTAAATCTCTGACGCTCGCTGCTTGCTGGAGAATGTTACCTTTTAATGAATATGATGTAGGAATGACATTTTGTTTACGAGAAAAGGTTACTGTATGACATTTAGAGGGGTTTAAATCTAGTTTGTTTTTAATACAGTAGCTATCTAGCCGGCTTAGATCGGATTGCAGCGCATACGCATCATTAGGTGAAGTAATTTTAGCAAAAATTTTCATATCATCAGCAAAGCTGAGTAATCTAGATGACTGAAAACAGGTGCTTATGTCATTCACAAAAATATTAAATAGTAGTGGACCCAATAAGGAGCCTTGGGGCACGCCACTCGGTATAGATACCCAGCTTGACATATAATTATTGATGACTACAGACTGACACCGATTTTTTATGTATGACTTGAACCATCTTAAAAGATCCCCCCTAATACCAACTAAGTAAAGCTTAGATATTAAAATATCATGATCAATTCGATCAAAAGCTTTACTATAATCTGTATAGATCACATCAACCTGATGGCCACTATCCATTGACTCAGAGACAAAATCATTAAGTAAAGCAAGATTCGACACAGTTGGCCTACGTTGGATGAATCCGTGCTGTGTGCTATCTATGGAATTTTTTAATGCCGAGGAAACCTGCATGTGGACTATTCTTTCCAACACCTTAGCGACGATACACAACTTGGAAATCGGCCGGTAATTAATGACATCTGTTTTAGGACCTTTCTTGAATACAGGAGTAATGAAAGCCGACTTCCAGATCGCGGGAACAGTACATTCGGCAAATGAACGACGAAACAATAACGAAATAGGTTTGGTTAAGGCTTAAGCTACGAATAACGCGGGTCCCGTAGGGCGTTACGGACACGATGGATAGCTACAGGAGGTTTGGATGGCGGATCGCTCTCCGGAGAACGAGGGACCCTGTAGAACGTACCCGGTTGGCCCGCGCCGCAACTGTCAGGTGTGAGCCTGACAGAACGTACCCGGTTTGGCCCGCGCCGCAACTACCAGGTGTGAGCCTGGCAGAACGTACCCGGTTTCGCCCGCGCCGCAACTACAGGGGTGATCGGGAAGAGGGAGGAAGGATAGAACCTCAGAGGCAAGCCACGCGGCTCCCGAGGGAGATAACACACGCGGCCTCTGAGGCTTTGCCTATAGGTACCTAGGCGCGAATCCGGTAGCCCGCACCGCGCTCTAGGCTGGTCAGCCCTTGTGTCCGCCACGGAGCCGAGACAAAGACTGACTGCCTGCTGCCGCGCGCGCGCGTCCTTATATAGCGGCCGGCTTCGATGTGTGCGTGGGGCATGGAGTAGGGCTCGCCGTGGCTCCCGCTCCCCGCGCGCCGCCCGCGCGCTCGCGCGCCGCCTGCACGCGTCGCGTGGTGCGCGCTGTGCTCCGCTTGCGAGGTTGGGCCCTCGCAAAACATGTTTGTATTAATATTAATTAATAATAAATAAATTACTAATTAATTATATAAATTATCTTTGTTCGAGCTGTTGCTGAATCGGGTGAGTCGCATGTTCACTTATGTAGTTAGACTATTGCTGCTTTTACGTATGAAGAATATTTTGAATTTGATTTCTCATGTTTATTTTATTGCGGATCAAATTAATCATTGCGGTTTATTATGATTATTTTTTATCACTTGATTTTATTTGCGGCCAATTAGTTTTAATTTCGGTCATTATTTTACGGCTTTTTTATTAATTGAGTTTATTGTGTTTTATTTATTTATTACAAGCACAATTAAACGTTATTTTTTACATTATGAATTTTAACACAACGTAGAGGGTCCTAATCATAACATTTGAACTAGACGATCACAATATTTATTTACGGCCAGTATTTTTGTCAATTTATTAAATCATATTTTATTTAGGTAGGGTCAGTTAAATCTTCCTACACTATCCTATGGAACGACACTGACAGCTTGTCATTCTTGTTAATGTTAATTGTCAAAAACTATAATCCTTTTCTTCATCGCTGAGGGGCTACCGCGAACCTAAAACGAACAAAGTTCGAATGTCCCCTCTCTGTCGCACGAATTTGCAAGTGCGATAGAGAGGGAGGTATTCGAACTTCGTTCATTTTCATTTCGCGGTAGCCTCTCTGTTGCCATCGGTGTCGGAACTCATATTTAAATAGGTAACAAATTCAACAACGCATAAATCCAATTACAGAATGAAAAAAAAAACAATTAAAAAAGAGCATCTTGCCGGCTTAGGCCTCCAACTTTGTATGAAATTCCTTTAAAGGCCTCTCGTCTAGCCGCACCCGAAGCAGCCTTCGCAGCCTATTATAAGGAACATAACCTCAAATTTCATTGCATGTTTGAGAAAAATACATTTGTAAGGTTTTTGTACTTCAAATGTTACGGTGTGTACCCGTTCTACCCACTAATGTATCCAACGCTATTCGTTTTGGGCATGGTGGGGTATAATCAGTTAGAAGTTAGGCGGGAACTGACTTTGGTATCATATACATTTAAGCTTCTGCGAGGTCAGATCAGTAACCCAGGGGTACTGGCTGCAGTGAGCCTGTGCGCGCCCGCGCGGTACGTGTGGCGCCGGCGCCGGCCGCCGCTGCTGGCCGTGCCGCGCGCGCGCACCGACCTACGGCACTGGCCCCACCGCCGGCGAGCAGTGAGTACTGTCATAGTAATTCTACTCGTTTTCTCGCTCAAGCGAGTGGAATTACTATGAGATTACTCGCTGCTCGCCGGCGGTGTGACCAGTGCCTACTGCGCGCGGCGCCCTGGACGAGGGCCCTGCGCACGCTCAATCAAGTTGCCACTCGGGTTGATCTATTCCACTGTTCTCTGAATGAGTTCACTAAAGTTACTTTGTAAGTTTTAGAATTAAGTAGTTAGCTATATATTTGATGAAAAATAATTTGCTACACTATCGCATTAGGAAACTGTAAGGATAGATGTTTAGGATTCTATTGGTAACCAGACTTTTGTCAGGAGCGAAGAGTAGTCCCTCACTGAAGGCTCCTTCAATGCCACGCGAATTTGGCCCTTTTCGAATCGCTCCCTAGTTCGGTTACATACCGAACATTCGCTTGAGTCGGTACGGAGCTGTCGTCGCGCGCGCATCGCTTAATGCCGCTTAGACAGACCACTGTACTTTCGTGGTCACTATCACTGCTTTCTGTGTCGTTATACGCTGTGCTGTTCTTATACGCTGTGCTGTGCTTCACTAACATCCAGGCATAGCAGGAAGAGAAGGGAGCTGGGCATTCACGACTCGAGCTGCCGCCATTGGGGTTCACAAGGTGAGTGGATTGCTCATTTCCCTTGATAATCGCCTTGGTTACTTTCCTTGGGGACCACTTTCTTTCCGAACCTTTCGCTGAGCTATCAGAAACGCCTACATAAGTTGTGTTCCTTCTGAACCGGATATATTAATTCGAACGAATTTTTGTATATGGAATACAGTGCAACCTATACGAATAGCATTCTTTATTAGCAAACATTAGCATATTATTTATATCATTAATATCAATTAATGTTGTATAAAAATATTAAGGAGAACTAAAAAAGACATAACCGCCGTATATTTCGTAGGGACTTGCGACCTTTCTTCCGAACAAGAACTTGTTTACGAGTTGAAGTGCTGTATTTCGGTGTCGTAACTAATATAATTCTATGTGTACGTTATAATTACACATTTAACTGTTTAATTAGGTGTAATATTTGCTGTTTTAAGAGGGAATTTCATATAATTTCGTGGCATTCATATTTTAATGTTTCGGTCGCAGGGTAGAAATTACTAGTTCAAAATTTCATAGCGCGCATAGGACGCGTACGCGTACCATATTGAAGTTGACGAAGTTATATTACATTACAACATTGTATCATTTGTGTACTAAAATATTAGCGACTTTTGTTACAATTTGTATTGTTCGGGAACTTATTTCGTTCCTCCTTAAGTGTTGTTGAGAGTTAATTTAGTACGATATATATACGTTTACTTTTAATAATTTTGTTCCTTATCTCTGAGGTTTAAGGTTCAAAACCCGTTGTCGCCTTTTATCGATTAACTAAATTACAAATTAGGATAGTGTTTTGATCGATTTATTATCGCTTGCGCCTCTTGTAGTTTAACAATGAATGAATTGGAGAAATGCCGTCGTAATTTAGCGCTTAAGCGACTGAACGATGCTAATGTTTGTGCAAAGAGATTATACATCTCTTTGCACAAATACGAACCCGGAAATGAAACCGCGTCTTAAGGTTCATTTAACCAGATTGGAAAGTTTAGAAATATTGTTTGATGAGAATCATACGACGATAGTAGCATCTTTAAAGGATCCCCAGGAGATCGCTGACAATGAGGAGATAAGACAGGGCTTTGATGAGACGGTGATAGACCTTCTATCTATTAAATCGCAATTGTTTCCTGAGAAAACACCTCAAGTACCTAGTGCCGCTTCAGCCGCACCCGGGAGTGCCTCGAGCGGCAATACGGGTCATATTCGCATGCCACCCATCCATATACCTACGTTCGAGGGTGGCTATAAAACGTGGATAACGTTCTATGATCTGTACCGAACCTTGGTACATGAAAAAATGAGTTTTCGAAAATTGAAAAGTTTCAATATTTAGTCTCGTCGTTGAAGGGGGAACCGTTAAACCTGATAAAAGCATTTCCTATCTCGTCTGACAATCACGATATGGCGTATGAAACTTTAGTAAAATGCTATCAGAATAAATGCCAGCTAGCCTTTTTAGCGTGGCAATCTATTGTGACTGGTAAATTGCAGAACAACTCTGCGCAAGCCTTTCGGTTTCTTCTGGACTCATTTCAAGAAAACTTGGCTATTTTGAGGTCTTTGAAATTGCCCGTCGATAAATGGGACTTTATAATCTTTTATACGCTCTTATCGAAATTGGAACCGTCCATTCGTAAAGAATTTGAGATGACCGTCACGTCGGAGGAAATCCCAACCTATCAATCGTTGGAGAAATTTTTTGAAAACTACTGCAAGGCAATGGAGCACGCCGGCGCGAGTACGAGTTCAGCTCACAGCGGAAACCCAGGACCTTCTATGGTTAACACCATGCGATCCGATCACGTCACGACACCGCCACGTCGCGTTAGGCAAACGACCTTAGTGGGGAATCAAGCGTCGTCGTCCGCGCTGCCTCTGCCGCCGCCCTGTCAGTTCTGCTCCAAAAAGCATTTTCTTGCACACTGTCCGGACTTTCAAAACTTAACTGTTACGCGTCGGTCACAAGTGGTCGGTGATAAGCAGCTCTGTTTTAACTGTTTACGCATTGGTCATATTGTATCTAACTGTCCTTCAAAAGGTTCGTGTCGAACTTGTGGTCGCCGTCATCACTCGTTGCTACATTTTCAAGAAAGTCATGTCAATCACAATGAAAATAAATTGCGGCCTTCCAACCCCAACACCACCTCGAACGCCTTAGGGGTCCATGGGCTTTCTACGAATACTGTGTCTAATAAAACTGTCCTTCTGTCAACCGCTCGAGTAGATATTTTGGATAAATGGCGTTCCTTTCACGCCGTGCGCGTATTGATTGACTCAGGCAGTCAAGCCAACTATATCTCTCAAGGCCTAGCAAATCGACTGGGTCTACCTGTCTCCAGTGATGTGCCATCTGTCTTTGGTTTAGGTAATGCGTCTACGCCTGTATTGGGTACCGTCCAATGCACTATCCGTCCAGAGAATATCAAGGCAATGACCTATCTTTTGAAGCAATAGTGATACCGCGAATCTGTCACGATATGCCGTCAGTCACGCTGGCAACGAGTTTTTTGAAAAACTTAGGGTTCCTCAAGCTCGCGGACCCGTCCTTTCATGTACCGGGACCAATCGATCTCCTTCTCGGGTCCGAACTTTGGAACGAGATATTCCTGCAGGGTATGATTCCGGGTGGGAATGATTCCCCTGTAGGTTTAAATACTATTTTTGGCTGGGTCTTTTTAGGTCGTTCTCGTTGTCTTGAAAATATACCTTCTTTATATTCAAACCTTTCGTCAGTTCAAATGCTTCACGCATCACATAGCGAATTAGAAAATGATTTGACACGACTGTGGGAGATGGAGGACGGGTACTCACGTCCTCCATCTCCCCGAAAAAATATATTCGCCGGAAGATACGGTTTGTGAAGAGAATTTTCTTTCTACCTACAAGCGAATTATGTGAGGGGAGAGGCAGCAGCGGAGGAGGTAAATGATAAAAGGTCTGTACGACGGAATAGAATATAATTGGTGCAAAAGGTTACAATAATATCTTAACTAAAGTGTCCAACCTAACTGAATTTGAAGTAAAGATTGGCCGCGAGCCTTGGCGGCGATTTGCTTTTATTGTTCATGTTACTGGGTATTACACAATCACAAGCACTGTATTCGGCGGTGGCCCGATACACTACGTATGTTGGTGACGCGGTGTGACGTAGGCCGACGCAAAGGGCTGACGGCGAGCCGTGACGTGGTGAAGTGTGATGTCACCCGTGACACCTCTCCCCTAAGCTGAGCAACTAATTGCTGAGTCTACAGCAAGTGTTGCGACGTTTTGTTCTTTAATCTGTACTCCTGTAGATGCGTTGGTGCGTACGGCGGCGGCTGTTTTATGTCTGCGGTATAGCATGAATGCCAGTGCGCCTGCACCGGATATTGTAAGTAGGTATAATGGTATAGAAGTATGATAGAAATTTGTCGATTGGATTCTGTCGATTTGTATTGGTTTTTCTATCGCCAGTTGTTGATCGATTTTCTCGAGGTTGCTGAGGTTGATAGAGTTCATTTTCAATATGTCGGTGCGGTCTGCGTTATACGTAGTAGGTATCTTCCGCTGAGGTATATACATAATTTTCAAGGGTTGGCCGCGTACTTTATTGTTGTTGTTTATGATAGTTGTGTCTTCATGGAGCAATGTTGGGGTACAGTAGCGACATAGCTACCTTTCAGAATGACGTGTTGTTCATGTTGGCATTTTATTTCGACCTTTGTAGATTTCGGGAAACTGACGGTATAGTGTTGATCATCTAGCTCTAATAGAGCCTCCTTGGACAGAGAGATAGGCGTGGATCGACACGTTTCATCTACCTCCTGTGTATGAATGAGCTTCTGGATGCAATCCTGGTCTGTTCGTATTTGGTGGCTCAGCCTCTGTTCGCAGATGTACCAGTCGCCAGACTTCGGGCATTCTGCCTCCATGTACACATGTTCTAGAGAATTGGTTGCAATTAACGGGTAAGGGGGAACAAGGATTTCCTGATTTTTGTTAGGCAGTGGACACAACTTATATAGTTCAAAGGTGTTTTTATAAATAATAGGTACTCTAAGTGCAACTACTAGTTTATTTCCTGAGAAATATGAGCCTATCCTAATACACGAATAATAGTCCCTTATATCTAAATGGAGAATCTGCTCCGTATCATAGATTTTGTGCAAGATATCAATTATATACTTTATTGATGCAATACTTAAAATAGAATGGTGCACATTACTTTTATTTATTTATTTATTTCAGACATATATAAGCATAACAGTAAAAATACACCAAATCGCTTACATACTAGTCACAATTATAGAATTCACAATAATATATACAATTCAGTCATATAATATCAAATTCACAATAGCTACTGATACATTAGTTTCGATAACAGTCATTACACAACACACATATATATATATATATATATATACAACTTTCTCACAGATATTTGTTTAAAAACTCAAAAACTTTTCTGCGAAAACTCCCCACACTGTCTGCAAATACGTCGATCTGTGGGGCATCTATGGATATGACATTGAGGAGCGCGATGGCCCTTGCAGTGGGCGCGCCCGCGGCGCGGCGCGTGCGTGTCGGCCGCCCCGCGAACAGGCGCCGCGGGCGCCGCGCGGGCAGCGCGGTCAGGCCTGGGGGGCAGGGACGCCAAACTGGGACGTGGATACCCAGGCTTTCCAACACACAGGGGTTATTTACTGTGTTGTTGAGGACGCCATAATAATGCATTACCAGTAACAGTTTCCGTCTTAGCTCCAGTGTCTCGAGACCTACCATCCCTAGGACAAATAGAGAGGGATACAGTAGAGGGTAGTACCCGTATTGCCTTTTATAAAGGTATCGGGCGAACCGTCTTTGAACCCTCTCTATAATCAGCCTGTATTTATCCTCGTATGGATCCCAGGCTATGGCCCCGAACTCTAACTTACTTCGGACGTAAGCGTTATAGAGGATTTTTGCTACTCTGAGGTCTTTGAACTGCGCGGCTACCCTCATTATAAATCCCAACGTCTTTGTGGCAGCTTTACAGATCTTCGTCATATGCGAACGAAAATCCAGCTGCGCATCCAAAGCAAGCCCTAAATCCGATACCTCGCTAACTCTTTCCAACGAATTATCACGAAGATAATATGTGACATAAATTGGAGAACGAGCTCTAGTGAAAGAAATTAATTTACACTTGGACGCATTAAATTGTAATTTGTTAGCGTCACTCCAAACTTCAACGGCATTAATATCATTCTGCAGCCTGGCGCAATCTTCTGGTTGACTTATTTGCAGAAAGAGCTTGAGGTCATCCGCGAACAGTAGGCACCGAGCTTATTTTACTATATGCTAAAATATTTTCGATTCGTAGCATCTCCGTATATAAATCGTTTGCGTTATCAGTAATGATATTAAACAGCTGGTTAAGATGCGCGTAATTAATTAGTTTGTCATTATTTGATGCGGTGCTATTACTCAACATTAAAAGAGCTTTATATAATTTATTTTGATTTCTAATTAAAGTTGACAATGTTTGGTTTTGTTCAACTATCCATTTTTTACACAAACTAATATGTTGGTTAAATTTTTTGGTCAAAATTTCGTCATTTGTTTGTAGCAATTTAATCGCATTGTCATATTTTATTGCGTCATTATAGTCTAGGTTTCCGCTAATACTTTTGATTAATGTGCCCAGAGGGTCAATGAGGCCTCTCTTTATCCTTTTATTGGAAAAAGTACTAATTTGTGCCGAAATCTTGTCAATTTTTGAATACAAATATTTTATTTGGTATTTAAAGAAATTAAAAGTACTGTTGTTCAAGGAATTAGTTGCTTCAGTCAGTTGTGTCCGGATCAAGTCTGTTTCTCTGTGCGTCATCAATGTCAATGTATTGTAGAAAAGTGTGGTAGTGCGTGACTACCTTTGTCGGTCCCAGTTTGAAAGGTAAAAGTCCAGGTCCGTCGTCGACATTGTCAAGTTGGATCTCCTGAGCTAGGGCCAGGCCGATCCCTGTCCATAGTGTTATCAACCTGTAACAATTGAGACCATGGTACTTCCTTTAGTCGTGATTTAGCTACAAGTCCACGTTTCTTGGAAGTGTAAATGTGTACAGGTAAGTTAGCTGTTACTTTGTCTTGTGTAAATCGTGGGGCCAGTTTTTGTCGTGCGGCTAAAGGGTTCTGTATGAAAATTTCCTGGTTGAGGGAATAGTCTATTACGGAGTCTCTACTCCTATTAATTCTTTCCATTATATTAGATCGTTCATTTTGACAGTTGTCATGGACTATGTCGTAGACAACTCTCATTCTATTTTTATGATTATCTATATATTTTTGTAGTAAAGTTTCCTCAATTTCAACGTGTGTAGGGTCTCGCGGATCGAAGTGTCCGTTTAAAAGGTCGTAAGGACGACATTTTGTCAAACTCTGGATGGAACTGTTATATGCCAGTAGCGCATAGGGTATTAAATCTCTAGAGTGTTCATTTTTATGTTGTAGTTTTAATAGTCGCAAGTGTTCCAGTATGGTAGAATGAAATCTTTCAATTAATCCGTTTTCGTTCGGTGAGTGTGCTGCTAATTTTAAAAATTCTCCTACTACTTGATTGCTAAATTCAGTGCCTTGGTCTGTGACTAAAGTATAAGGGAATTTATTGTGTGTACTATAGTTTAATAATGCCTTTACTATGCTAGGTGCCGTGCCATCTGGTAAGAGATATGCTTGTCCATACTTTGTGAATGAATCAATTAGTGTTAGGTACTTTTCTTGCTCAACCGTAAATGTGTCAGCGTGAATTATTTCAAAGGGTTTTGTTGCAGGTGGGACTACCTGGAACTGCTGATTAACTGGGTTGCGGTCATACTTCGCGCAACTACATATGTGACAATTGTTTATGTACTGCGAAATGCTTTCTCGCATTTTCGGCCAATAATATTTGTGAGACAATGACAAATATGTTTCGTTAACTCCGCGATGATTTGTTTTACCTTCATGATAATTTCTTAGAATTTATTGTTGTTGCTCAACGCTGGTGACATTTTCTAATTCGTATTTTACTAACATTAGTTTCATGGAAGAGTTTTTGAACCTGTTCTGAATGATGGGAACTACGCTGTACATTTTGTCTAATGGTTTAACTAAGATCGCGGTCCGTTGTTTGGGGTCAACATGCTTTATTATTGCGTTCGCTATTTCTTGTTCTAAGTTATCTTTGAATATCTCAACATGTTTTTGTTCGTGATTCGAAAGGTTTTGTTACAGTGTCCGAGATGCGTGATTTGCGATTTAATATATTAAAGATGATTTGTCTAGGAAATTTATTAAGGGGATACTCGGAAATCGGTATTTCCAAAATTGGGTTTTCCTGGCTTGTATGGTCAGTTTCCGTCTGTCTGTCATCTAGGTCACGTAAATCGGGGGTTTCAGAAGCATTTACTATTACAAAACTAATTTCATTGTGGATTTCAATACGAGAAAGTGCGTCTGCGTTTGTATTCCATTTTCCCTTTTTATATAAAATAAAAATATAAAATATAAATATAAATATTAGAGGACAATCTTACACAATTCGAACTAGCCCCACAGTAAGCTCAAGAAGGCTTGTGTTATGGGTACTAGACGACGATATATTTAATAGATATAAATACTTAAATACATAGAAAACATCCAAGACTCAGAAACAAATATATTACTATTAAATATATTATTATTTTTTATATATTACTTTATAATCGTACTGTGAGAGTTTTAGACTCCATCGAGTGAGTCGTGAATTGGGTTCCTTGATATTTATTAGCCATTCGAGGGGTCTATGATCTGTTACTATTTTAAATTGTCGTCCGAACAAATAGGGTCTAAAATATTTAGTTGCCCATACGATTGCCAGTAGCTCCTTCTCAATAGTGCTGTAGTTCAATTCGCTATCGTATAATGTACGTGAAGCGTACGAAATAGGTTTGTGGAAATGTGGAACCTATGGGGCCTTGAGATAAAATTGCGCCTAAAGCTACGTTAGAAGCGTCGGTTGTCAAAATGAATTCTTTACTAAAGTCTGGGTATTGTAGTATTGGATTATTTGTTAGTAAGGTCTTACATTTCTCGAAACACTATGTCTCTTGAATCAATCTTTATTTTCCTACTTTTTTTTAAACATTCTGTAAATGGTTTCGTAACGCGGGCAAAATCAGGAATGAACTTTCTGTAGTATCCTAAAAGTCCAAGGAAGTGTTTTATCTGTCGGTTAGTTCTTGGTAAGGGCAAGGACCATATACAATAGGACCGACAATCTTATACAAAAAAACGTAACTCTGAAATAGCTCGAAATTCGGTATTAAAACTAGATGGCGCTGCTTCGTAGCCTGGAAGTCGCAAAAATGTTATTTTCACCAATGTTTTCTCCTGTTTTTTTTGTTTTTTAAGAACAAACGTCTAAGTGCTTTATTTTAATACCATTATATACCTTCTATACACAATTTTTAAAGATTATATTTTTTACTCATCAACAACGTGAAACAGATCATATTTAATAGATGGCACTACCTCTGGAATCATCGATTGCTCATGATTGCTCGCGGGTTCGCCAATTTTTGCTAATAAATATAATAAAATAACTAGATGGCGTTGGTGAACTGGTAAAATGTGTATAAAATTAAATTACGCGTACAGTCAAGGGCATGAATATATATACGTTCCCAAAGCGACAAAAATATCTTTACTATCTATTAGCCAAAAATATCCATACAACAATTTCGATCAGATATATTTGAACATTAATAGAGTCATTAAATTGTGTACGCTAATACGTTCATAAATATACGTACAATGACAGACAAATATATGTAGACAAACACGCAGACAAAAGCATCTATGCACTTGTTTTTCATATACATGTGAACAAAGTAGGAGTCAAAAATATCTACACAATTTTTTTCCAACCTCATATAGACAGCAAATAGAAACAAATATCTGAACAAACTTTTTTCTTAAATATATCTGTTTAATTTAAACACAATTATTACATACACAATTATATCTGCCTAAGAAGAGTGCAAAAATTTGTAAACATGCAATGCTCATAAATATCCGCACTGTAAACAAACCAATATTCTAATTACAAAATTTGACGCGCGTCGACAAGAGATCGGAAATGTCATGCGATATATTCGTCTCTTTCATTTTGGGCCTTCATTTGTTTATGGAAATTGCCTTTGATTTAACACATTTATTATATTCACATTTTACCTCTTACCAACTATAAAGTAAGTTACAGATAATTCAATGTAGTTACCAAGGTTTTTTTTCTTTCAATAAATTAATAGGTGATGCGGGATATCGGTATCGCTTACCGTAGTTCCATTTTGAAAGTAATTACGGAACCGTGCCTTTATACGTATGCAGGTAAATCGGTAGTTAAAAGAAACGCTACTCCTTTTTGTATTTAAGTATACATTTATACTCGTATAAGTGTCAGAGAAGAGAGAAAATAAAAGCTTGCTTAGTTTGTTCGGGACTAGGTGGGGTCGATTTGTATATGATCATACCCACATTATTTATTACATCTAAATATATAAAAGAAGAAACTCAGACAGACAGACTGACTGACTGACTGACTGACTGACTGACTGACTGACTGACTGACTGACTGACTGACTGACTGACTGACTGACTGACTGACTGACTGACTGACTGACTGACTGACTGACTGACTGACTGACTGACTGACTGACTGACTGACTGACTGACTGACTGACTGACTGACTGACTGACTGACTGACTGACTGACTGACTGACTGACTGACTGACTGACTGACTGACTGACTGACTGACTGACTGACTGACTGACTGACTGACTGACTGACTGACTGACTGACTGACTGACTGACTGACTGACTGACTGACTGACTGACTGACTGACTGACTGACTGACTGACTGACTGACTGACTGACTGACTGACTGACTGACTGACTGACTGACTGACTGACTGACTGACTGACTGACTGACTGACTGACTGACTGACTGACTGACTGACTGACTGACTGACTGACTGACTGACTGACTGACTGACTGACTGACTGACTGACTGACTGACTGACTGACTGACTGACTGACTGACTGACTGACTGACTGACTGACTGACTGACTGACTGACTGACTGACTGACTGACTGACTGACTGACTGACTGACTGACTGACTGACTGACTGACTGACTGACTGACTGACTGACTGACTGACTGACTGACTGACTGACTGACTGACTGACTGACTGACTGACTGACTGACTGACTGACTGACTGACTGACTGACTGACTGACTGACTGACTGACTGACTGACTGACTGACTGACTGACTGACTGACTGACTGACTGACTGACTGACTGACTGACTGACTGACTGACTGACTGACTGACTGACTGACTGACTGACTGACTGACTGACTGACTGACTGACTGACTGACTGACTGACTGACTGACTGACTGACTGACTGACTGACTGACTGACTGACTGACTGACTGACTGACTGACTGACTGACTGACTGACTGACTGACTGACTGACTGACTGACTGACTGACTGACTGACTGACTGACTGACTGACTGACTGACTGACTGACTGACTGACTGACTGACTGACTGACTGACTGACTGACTGACTGACTGACTGACTGACTGACTGACTGACTGACTGACTGACTGACTGACTGACTGACTGACTGACTGACTGACTGACTGACTGACTGACTGACTGACTGACTGACTGACTGACTGACTGACTGACTGACTGACTGACTGACTGACTGACTGACTGACTGACTGACTGACTGACTGACTGACTGACTGACTGACTGACTGACTGACTGACTGACTGACTGACTGACTGACTGACTGACTGACTGACTGACTGACTGACTGACTGACTGACTGACTGACTGACTGACTGACTGACTGACTGACTGACTGACTGACTGACTGACTGACTGACTGACTGACTGACTGACTGACTGACTGACTGACTGACTGACTGACTGACTGACTGACTGACTGACTGACTGACTGACTGACTGACTGACTGACTGACTGACTGACTGACTGACTGACTGACTGACTGACTGACTGACTGACTGACTGACTGACTGACTGACTGACTGACTGACTGACTGACTGACTGACTGACTGACTGACTGACTGACTGACTGACTGACTGACTGACTGACTGACTGACTGACTGACTGACTGACTGACTGACTGACTGACTGACTGACTGACTGACTGACTGACTGACTGACTGACTGACTGACTGACTGACTGACTGACTGACTGACTGACTGACTGACTGACTGACTGACTGACTGACTGACTGACTGACTGACTGACTGACTGACTGACTGACTGACTGACTGACTGACTGACTGACTGACTGACTGACTGACTGACTGACTGACTGACTGACTGACTGACTGACTGACTGACTGACTGACTGACTGACTGACTGACTGACTGACTGACTGACTGACTGACTGACTGACTGACTGACTGACTGACTGACTGACTGACTGACTGACTGACTGACTGACTGACTGACTGACTGACTGACTGACTGACTGACTGACTGACTGACTGACTGACTGACTGACTGACTGACTGACTGACTGACTGACTGACTGACTGACTGACTGACTGACTGACTGACTGACTGACTGACTGACTGACTGACTGACTGACTGACTGACTGACTGACTGACTGACTGACTGACTGACTGACTGACTGACTGACTGACTGACTGACTGACTGACTGACTGACTGACTGACTGACTGACTGACTGACTGACTGACTGACTGACTGACTGACTGACTGACTGACTGACTGACTGACTGACTGACTGACTGACTGACTGACTGACTGACTGACTGACATATCAACGCACAGCCCAAACCGCTGGTTCTAGAGATTCCAAATTTGGCACGTAGGTTCCTTATAAGGTCTAGGGGTGCACTAAGAAAGGATTTTTCAAAATTCACCCCCTAAAGGGGTGAAACGGGGGTCCAAAGTTTGTATGAAAAACCGTATTTATTAAAGTGGGGGACATGAAAATTTGTATATAGAGTCTGTGTTTAAATATATTATTGAAGTATTTCAGCGTTTTTCTAAATTGCTCCACTAAAGGGGTGAAAAGGGGGTTCAAAGTTTGTACGGGGAGAAAATCTTTTTTAAAGTGAGATATTTGAAACTTCGTAAATAGAATCTTTGTTTAAATACAACAGAACATATTTCAGCGTGTTTCTAAATTGCTCCCCTAAAGGGGTGAAAAGGGGGTTCCAAGTTTGTACGGGGAGCAAATCTTTTTTGAAGGGAGAGGTTCAAAACTTCGTATATAGACTTTCTGTTTAAATACAACAAAAAATTACTCGGCATTTTTCGAAATTACTCCCCTAAAGGTATGAAAAGGAACCATCCATGTGGTGTTTGTACGGGGAGCACAACTTTTTTGAAGTGAGAGATTTAAAATTTCGTACATAGACTCTATGTTTAAATACAACAAAACATATTTAAGCGTTTTTCGAAATTGCTCCCCTAAAAGTTTCAAAAGGGGGTTCCAAGTTTGTACGGAGAGCAAATCTTTTTTGAAGTGAGAGATTTAAAACTTCGTTTTTAAATTAAAATAAATTACGTAAATTTTTAAAGGCGCATATGTTACTATGTCGTCATCTCCGTATATGAAATATATTAGAAGTGACCAAATCTTGTTCTCTGAGTGCGACAATATTATTAATCGTCTGAAAATAAGCTAAATATGAACAGTGAGTGTTATTTACAATTAACTCGAACTCGAACATAAACTATTAAACTTTAGTGATTCCTCAAAATTATCCAGTGATATTTTGGCAAAATTCCGTTATTGTTTGCTATGAGTGACTGAGTAAAATGAACACAAGTTTATTCAAACTAATACAAATAAAACAATAAACAAACAGTGAGTAAATAGTGCACAAAACAAAAGTGAAGAATATGGACCTACCGTTAAAATTTAAACATGCAGTGTTATGTTATTATCAGCTAACTTGTTCGACGAGTAGCGCCATCTAGTTTTGCATCAATTATTTAACTGCTTAGACTCCTCTCTTATAAGGGGATCATCAACGCGCCATCTGTCTCAAACGTCAGGAATTATCTCGAAAACGGCCAGCCATACACTCTTGCGCAAAGGAACGCTCACTGAAGAACTAAACGCCATCTCTTGCAAATTAACCGAATCAGGTTCATACCCTGCCTAGCTATTCTTCTACAAATGTTACTATACTGCGCTATGGTAACGAATTCTTTACTTGATGCCAGAACGATTTAACAGAAGCTCAAGCGAGGGCGCTTATGAACATAATATTAAACCCATATCAGTAAACATCATCAAATATGCCTCCTAAAGCGATGAAAGTCTGCAATAAATGCAACAATGTCATTAAAACAAGAGAATATTTAAAATGCTCACAATGTTTAAAGTATAATCATATCTTATGCACGGCAAATGTAACCGCAGAGAGATTTAATTTAATGTCCATTGAAAATCGAAGCACATGGAAGTGTTACTCATGTTACGAAGCGATCAGGCTTACCAGTAAATCAAGAAGCATGCAAAATTATTGTCAACCAAGCACATCACATGAGCTGAGTACTCCTAAACACAATCAACAGAAGGGTGGCGAAAAAGTCCCCCGTGGAGTCAAACCTCTGCTGAAACGTCTTTCCTTCGATGAGGTTAGCATTAATTATTCCGAATCGGAAGATGAGAATAGCCTGTCGACTATGTTAAACAGCACTACAAGAAGCCTTCCAAGCCTATCGAACGTTGAGGACCCACAAGTAACTGAGCTCAAGCTGGAAGTTACTACTCTTACCTGCCAGCTTGAAAGTGCTCATGCAGAAATCGACCGACTAAGCAGTGAAATCTTCGAATTCAAGAAGTTATTGTGTGAGAAACAAAGAAAACTTGACCTTTGCAAAAAACTGCTAAGTGAAAATAGTTCAGGAGTCTCACCACGAAAATCAGCTACTTCCTCTCCATCCCTAACCTCAATAAAAAATAGCAACCCAAACACTATTGCTACACAACCGGCTGACCAGCCGAAGGTAGTAAGTAACCATAAGCAACCAGGAAACAGCAAAAATAACAGAGCAGCAAATAACTCATTGCCAACGAGTAATTCAAAATTCTCCATGTGAAAGAGTAAAACCCGAAACCACTAAGAATAAATTTACGATATTAAGCTGCAACAAGAGAAACAATATATCTCGTATTATAAATAATGACCCTATACTTAGTAAATTTGAATGCTGCCATTTTGTTACGCCCGGGGGAGGAATTAGAGAAAGCTTACACAACCTACAAAATAAACTTTCCAAGTTTACACTTCAAGATTACTGCTTGATATTGTTTGGTGAAGAAGACTTCCTGGAAAACGAAAACTACCCGGACTTAGTGCAGTACATCAGTGAAACTGTGACACCTATTGTTCACACAAATATAATCCTAGCATGTCCTACCTATATTTGTGGCATGCCTATGTATAACAGTAAAGTTGAGAGTTTTAACACTCTGTTGCGCAACAATGTTTCAGTCAATGAAAAGCATTATTCGTTTGACTCCAATCTGGATCTAACATTCGAAATGTTCTCAAACACGACAGGGCAAATCAACAACCGTGGTATAGTTAATATAATGCGTCACGTGGGCATGTTTATTACATCTAACGAGGAATATACTCAAAAAGAACCTAAATTAAAATCAACCAAAATTTTATTAAGACAAACACACAGAAAAAAATTTCGGATTACTTAAACAAGACCACGAAACTTATTGCCAAAAATGTACAAAAAAAATATCGGACTACTTTGTAAAAAAACCACTTGCATCAAAAAAGTTTTCTCCGAGTACTTCACATAATAAACAGAGTCAAAATTTTTTTCGGGATTGAATCAAGTAAACTAACCATAGTTCACCAAAATGTTCAAGGTTTAAAATCAAAGTTAAGTCAAATTGAACTATTAACGCACAATTCTAGTACCGATGTTTTATGCTTTACGGAAACATTCCTAAGAACATCGGAAGCCACTTCATTACAAATTGATGGTTATAAATTAGCTGCAACATTCTGTCGAAGCCGTAAGCGTAGAGGCGGGGTGTGCATATATATAAAAAATGAAATAAACTATACTCACATAGACTGGCTTTCGGAAATGAGCATTGAATCACACTTTGAAACTTGCGGTATTCTTATCCCTGAATTAAATTTAGTAGTTATTTGTATTTACAGAACCCCTGACAGTGATATGACCATTTTTCTTAATAACTTAGACATTTTATTATCAAAGTTAACTCTGCGAAGTCGCCTTCATAAGCGTAAGGTTGTTATCGCAGGTGACTTTAACATTAATCTCCTAAATGATGATACCGCCAATCATCAAAGTTTCATTCAAACATTATGTCAATTTAATGTTCATCCCACAATCTCTGAGCCAACCAGAATTACGTGTAAATCGCAAACTTGCATCGATAATATTTTAACAAATCACAATATATACTGTTCGGAGGTCTTAAACCTAGGTATATCTGACCATACTGCCCAAATGATTAAAATACCGACTAGCCTGAGTTTTAGAGAAAAATTCTGGTACGTCAAAATGAGAAAAGTAGATTCAAATTTGGACTTATTCACTGATCATATATCGCAATTCAGCTTTGGTGAAGTGTACCTTCAAACCAACCCTAACACTGCATATGCGTGCTTTATAAATATATTCTTGCTCGTATTTAACTTATGTATACCCATTGAAAACGTCAGAGTAACATATAAAAAAAAGCCAAACTGGAGGACAAAAGGTGTCGTTAGAGCGAGCAAAGTGAAACGAAAAATGTATATTTCCTTGCAAAAAAACAGTGACTCTACAAGCCAAGAAAAATATAAAAAATATTGTAAGTTACTAAAAAAAGTCATCCGCAAGTCAAAAGTTATCTCAAATGATACATATATACGAAATAGCACCAATAAAAGTAAAGCTACTTGGGGTTTGATAAAACATCATACAAACAAAACTAATACTATTAGGACAACTATAGATGAAATACGGCTAAATGATATGAGCATCACACATCCCACAGATATAGCTGATAGACTAAACAAGTATTTTATCACTCAAAATTACAACCATTTGCCTAGCTCTGCTGACTATAAGCCGGTCATGGCAAATATCCGAGGTAGTATTTTCCTATATCCCGTTGACACTTACGAGGTAACAAAAGTTGTTAAACTACTTAAAAATAAAAAAAGTGCGGGACACGACGATATTCCTATTCAAGTTATTAAAGCATGCATTGATGATATCGCACAGCCTCTCGTTTATATTATCAATCTTATTTTGGAGACCGGAATATATCCAGATGAGTTAAAAAAGGCTCTAATAAAACCTTTACACAAAAGTGGCTCAAAAACTGATATGAATAACTACAGACCGATTGCTTTATTACCGAGTTTTTCAAAAATAATTGAGAAAGTCTTGTATAACAGAGTAGCGTTTTTCCTACAGTCAAATTCGGTTCTTCACCCTAACCAATTCGGCTTCCAAAAAGGCAAATCAATATCTTTGGCAATATTTAAAATTTTTAAACGACTCTGGGATGAAGTGAATGAAAAAAATCCTTGCGTTTCTCTATTTTTAGATATGTCGAAAGCATTCGACTGCGTAGTTCACAAGATAGTCTTGCGTCAACTTGAGAACTATGGCATAAGAGGTATAGCGCTTGCACTATTTAAAAGTTACTTGAGTAATAGGCAACAAGCTACAGTAATCAAAACTTATAACAGAGATATGTTAATCTTGTCAGTCATTATCTTGTTTGTTTGTTATGTTGTGCTTATTGTACTGTTAACCCGTTCACTTATTTTTATTCGTAGGAACCTACAATGTACACAATTAATTATTTATATGTGATCAGTGTAAAGCTGACTGGGTAATTATTTTTCACTTAAGTATGTTTACAGTTTCATTATCTCACCATTGTTGTATGTCCCGTAAACTTTAATTAATGCACGAATATCAACAATTTTGTTTACTGTTGACTTTATTCTCTGTAATTAACTTTTGTTTGTTTCATGTACATACTTGTTTATTATAAATTATAATTGCTACACTATCTTATTTTCAATTGTAGTCGTGAATGTGTGTAGCAGGCCCCGCCATTTCTGGACGCACCTTTTGACAGTTGGACATTCATGTGACGGCCCGACGTGACAAGACGGCGGTGTCAAGTTGTATTAGGTCGCGTTCAATTTTTAGGCGAAGCGTGCTACACACACCGTCATTAACAACCAGGTTTCGCCGGAAGATCAGCGCCAGCTCCTTGAGTCGGCATTACGCTGAGGCGAAACCTTTTTGTGGCGATTACTTGTTGTTTTGTTCTAATTACGTTTATTTATCTATATTGTATGTTTGTATCGTCACGAATAAATGTTTTTCTTTCTTCTTTCTTTCTAGATACAAAAACAGTAGATCACATTCAATCTAGTTTTGAAACTGTAAAATTAGGTGTACCTCAAGGAAGTGTTATGGGACCGCTTCTTTTCTTAATCTATGTCAACGAAATGCCGGATATTGTGGATGAACTATGCGTTTTGTTTGCCGATGATGCAACTCTATTATTCTCAGGAAGCTTTTCCTCAGCGGATTTACAGCGTAAAATAAACTCTACTCTAGTCTCAGTTGTACAGTGGCTGCAGTCATTGAATTTGAAAGTTAACTTTAAAAAAACGAAACTAGTGCAATTTAGAAACCAAAGAACGCCTTGCAATCCTCTAACTCTAGAATTTAGTTCTGAAATCCAAGAGGTTAGTAGCATTAACTTTCTAGGAGTAACGATAGATCCCTTCTTGAACTGGAAATCTCACATTGAGAAAACAAACAAAAAAATATCTAGCTGTTGTTACGCCCTATCAATACTGTCGGAAACGTGTTCTGAATCCATAGTTAGAAATGCTTATTATGGAAGCGTATATCCGTTGCTAACATATGGTATAATATATTGGGGAAATTCAGTCAATGTGCAATCGACTTTTGTTCTCCAGAAAAAATGCTTGCGCACAATACATCGAATGCACAACCGGCAGTCTCTGCGGAATACTTTTAAAGAAAGGCGCTTCCTCACATTGACTGGCATTTATATCCTAGAGTTATGTCTTTTTGTTAAAAACCACACGGAGTTCTTCTTAAATAAATGTTCTTTACGTAACACTTTGCGAACGCAGTACAAGCATAACCTATTTCTTCCTAGAGTACATAACTCAATGTATAATAAAAGTGCATACATCACGGCTATAAAAGTATTTAACTTCCTTCCAATACATATTAAAATGCTTGCAGGGAAGGAATTTAAAACTAATCTTAAAAATTGGTTGATAAATAAGGTTTTTTATAATTTAAATGAATACTTTTTAAGTGTTCACAATTAAAGGTAGAAATTATTAGGTTCCTCATTAGATTAACACTCTAATAGTTATTTCGATTACCTACTTAAGGCTTTAGTTATTATTATCTTTAAACATATTGTATGCCCGTAGCGGGTAGCTGTTGATTCCTTGTACTACCATGTCATCTTTGTACACCCTAACTACACAGTTATACAATAAAGATTTCTATTTCTATTTCTATGGTAAATACAACTTTGAATATCCGACGATGTTGAATAATTTTTATACAGGGTTTTTAAATTGGGACAATTGTATTCTTCCAAATTGTAGATATTATCCGTTTCTAATATTTCTTTTAGCCACATCACCTTTTCACTACCTTTAGTGTATATTTTTTTATTCTTTATATATTCTAATATCAAAAACTTGTAATTAAAGTAAGGCGCAAAGCCTTCGTTCCATAAAATTCCAACGTTTCTTTCTACCCATGCCACCTGTAAACGTTCCTCCTTTGTCAAGTAATAGAATGGATATGGTGGTTTTATCAACAAAACAAGAATACGATTATCACATAAAATTGCTATTTCTTTTGGTATAAATTTGTTGTCTTCACTTTTAAAACCTTGAACATCAACAATGGCACTCATGATAGTTTTCCAACTATGTTACTGAGTGGTTTATATTCAAAGAGGCAGTCGTTTAGGATCAGACAGTAGGCAGTTGTATTTTCAGGAATGTCTTCTGAGGACTCAATTTCTAAACGCACGTCAACTGGTCCAGTTTTTAGTGAACCATTTTGTCTTGAGCAGTCGATAACAAAAAGTGGAGCAATTTTCGAGAATGTGTTCAAATCCAACAACGGTTCGATACAAGCGTTGTAATATGACTGACGAAAATTAGCATACATCTCATATAATATACTATATTTACTTTCATCAAACTTTAAATTAAGACTGTCATAGGGAAAGTATTGCGAATTCAAAAATAATTTGACATTTGTTATATTACAATGATCAAATAAAGCTGAACTTCTTGTTGTATTGAATTTTCTGTCAGTTTGCAGTCCTAATATAACAAATCTCGGTTTCTCTAGTTGAGAAGCAGTTTTAATTGACCAAGAATGCTTTGTTGTCATAGGTAATAACGGATATTCATATAAATCCCAATTCCTGAAGGCTAACTGTATGGGTCGATCTTTTTCTAAATGTTTTAGTAGCACAAGTCGTTCGCGATCAGAAACTCTAATATGTGGTACACGCCATTGGATTTTTGATATGTTTATATTTATATTTTCGTTTTTCTCAGCTATCACACTGTTTGAAGCAGAACTGCTTCTTTGTAATATAAGTTCATGTCTACAATTGATGAGTATTTTATTATAATCTTCAGCGAATCCTAATATTTTATTTAAGGGTATTATAGCTGTGAAATGGACATCTGGTGCCTTAGTTCCATCTAATTTCCAACCCCATAAAGCTGCATTTTTACTTTCTCCTTCATGCATTGAAATATAAGATTTCATTGTAGTTGTGATTCCAGCATTTTTAATGTTATCTATTGCAACACCATTCAGTTCGTATCTAATATTTTGAAACAAAAACAATATTGGATTGTTTATAAATTTAACTTTTTTCGTTGTTGTTTTCCCTGTTGTGTCTGTGGTAGTCGTACTTGCACGTCCCTTAATGTAAATGGAGCTAGCTGAAGGTAGAACATAAACGTCTTGCTGGTGTATTGGTATCCTTATTTCATCGTTTTCGCTGAAACTGTTACTGTAAGGGTTATAGCTATGAATTTCATAGCTTTCAATGGAATTGTCATGATGTGGTAAATCTGCGATTTGTAACATTTTTTTATATTTTAAAACCGAGTGAACGTAAAAAAATCTTATTATTTTTTGTAATTGCCTTTGTTGCTCTTACACGTCTTGTATCTTTCAATACTGGGCGTGAAATATCAGGAGATCTATTATGAACAGAGCTTTTATTGAAAACAATCATTTTAAGTAGCGGTATTTTTAATTTCGTAGATTTGAAAGTAAAACATGCAATATTCAATGCGTTTGGCGTTACAATGTACCCTGCTCAAACACGTCCTTCTATTTATTTGATTGTCGTCTGTTGAGAAGCTTTACGTCATGTGTAAGTAATTAATTCATTCTCTCCCAAAAAGAGGCAAGGAACTTTAAACTTAAATGACCACAGTTATACAAATTGTTTCCCTGTAAATTATCATAATTGTAGTGAATTTTATCTCCCATGTATTTGACAAACTCCTGCGGTGGTTTTAAATTGCCATAACTATCAAAGTATTCAATATAATCATTTATTTTTCCATAGGCTACCCAATGAGTACCAGAATTTTTAGAAGGATCTAAATTGATAACCCCGCATTCTAGCGGTAAAGGGAATTCTGGTAATTTATCTCTCATAAACACACCGCGAAAAAAAGGTATGTTATTAGAGTACTTCATAATATCAATATTAGTTAACGCTCTTTTGGGTAGCCGAGTAATTAGTTTTTTTTCTTTGTAACATAAATTCCTAGTCCATTTTTGTATGGCTTAAGATGCAATCCTTTTCCAATACACAGTCCTTCCATATTCATATTATGCTTTTTGAATTCCTCAAAATTTTTCATAATATCAATATTAGTTAACGCTCTTTTGGGTAGCCGAGTAATTAGTTTTTTTTCTTTGTAACATAAATTCCTAGTCCATTTTTGTATGGCTTAAGATGCAATCCTTTTCCAATACACAGTCCTTCCATATTCATATTATGCTTTTTGAATTCCTCAAAATTTTTTTTAGCAAACTTATAGTCATTGACAGCTTTTGTGATTCCAGCGATACCTCCTGCTAAACTACCGGCGGCAGACAATCCCGCAAATATAGGTATTAATGGTAGAAATCCTCCGGTTTTAGGCACTGGGATTACTCTCGGTAGTTTTACAGGTAAGTCGTCAGATGCCAGTTCATGAGCAGCTGTATATGCTAGTTCCGCTAAAAGTTTTTTGCACTTGGGCTTTAATTTACGAATACGTTTTTTGGTATGCGAAACAATATTATTAAATGTTTTTTTAAAACCAGAACCAGTTTTCACTTTTGAAGCAGGCAATATGTTTTTTTTCTTCATGTTTAAATTGTTGGTATTATTTTGATTCTTGTTCATAATTATTTTAATTAACCTGTCAATGCAGTGTTTATAGTATGACGATTCGTATACAACTGAGTACAAGTAAAAACAATAGATGTTTAAATACTGTCAATAGTATTTTTAGCCTACAAACGATTAGTCTTTTCTATCCAACTGTTTTCGCTTGAAGGCAGCCCTAACTACTTTACATACACCTTGTTTCCTTTAGCTCGTAAAACTTTTTCAACGAGGTATACCTCAGGGTATAAAGTCTTTCGAATTTCGTGCTCATAAAATGCTCCTAAAATTGGTCTAGACCTCGAATCTTCTAATAAATAAGTTGTTGGATTGGTATCTTGAACTTTTATTATCTTAAATATTTCTGTAGACCAATTAGGTGTATATCCTTTTTCGAAGCAACTTTTATATTTGCTTATTCTCACAAAATCCCCTACTTTGAATCTTTTGCACATAGATATTTTCTTAGATTGTTCTATTTGGGCTTTAGTGTATCTTTGTAATATTGTTTCTTTATTATCATGGTTAATTGTAGCTGGAGGTGCTCCTATAGTTCTATGGAACGTATGATTGTACTCATAAATTTTACAATCTAGTGTTCCATCAATCCATTTATAATTTCCTTTCAAATTAAATTCTTTATATAATTTATTTTTGAGCGTTCTAATGAAGCGTTCTACGATAGAGGCTTTTTTGGTCGAATATGTAGAATAGTGGTTAATATTATTATTTTTAATAATCTTCGAAAAAACATTATTGTAAAATTCCTTGCCCATATCTGTTTGTAAATTTTTTGGTAGTCGACCTTTTGCTAAGAAAACCTTAAATACGGTAGACACCATTTCTTTCGTTTTTTGTTTTAAGGGAAATGCCCAAGCATATTTTGAGAAACAATCTATAATTACGAATATATATTTATAACCCGAATTTACATTCGATAGTGCTTGCATATCAATCAAATCTGCCTGCCAAAGGTCATCTATGTCTTTTAATATAACTCTTCTTCGCGGAAAGTTCACTCTTACATTATTATGAATTTCATTTACGACGTCGGCTTTGCTCATAGTGCTTGGTCAACTTCCCTTCTAGTTCTTTTAATTCAATATTTTTTTCAATTTTTTTTAATACGCTCTGATAAAGCCACGATTAGCTTAACAAGATGTGCTAGTGTGTTTGAAGTAACTTTTATTTTTGTATCAATGTATTCGTAAATTTTAATACTGTCCGATATTTCAACTTCGTGTATAGCACATACTTTATTTCCTTTTATTTTACAACAATTATTTTCTTTTTTGCGGACATTCATGTTTGATGTCCTTTTGATTACTAAACTTAATGATTATCACATGTCAGTTTTTATTCTTTTATTATACCGGATTCTTTTGGCCGGGTGCTTTTAACTCTTCAATAATGGATAAGATTTCGTTATCATGATTGCTGTTACCAGCGCTTTTAGATGCTATTAATAATTTTAGTCTCTCAATTAATTCGTTTGGATCATCCCAATAAATATAGTCTGTAGCTTTCTTATATTTTTTTAATTTAGGCAAGGAACCTCCAATTTTAAAATCCGTCAACTTTTCAGGGAATTCTTGCTTAGTATCCGAGAACAGAGGTTTAATAATCTGACAGTATTTTAATCCTTTGTCTCCTTTCAATTGTCCATTGGGATTAAAATCTCGCCTGTGGGCACTTGTAATAACAAGCAGATTTTTGTATACAATTTTATCTTTTTCTGTTACTAGTTCGAGATTAGGCTTATTTCGAATTAAAAGTTCTTTTAAACCTGCTGTGAATTCATAATTTTGGTTATTTATTGTAATCATATATTGTTTCTCTGCGGAATTTTTATTTACTAAGGATAAAGTAACAACAGAATTTCCCATCATGAGTTTCTTATTTTCATTACGGATTCCAAATGGAATGTTAATATTATCGTAAATGTCTAGCACGTCTTCTTTTTTAAGAGATATTAATGTGTCACTGACGTTACTTTGAGAATTTTTGCCATCATTTTCAAAATCATAATATTTTGAATGCTTGCTTGAATCAGCTTCGAGCTGCTCTTGGAATTTTTCATATACTATGGATGAGTTCAAGTCCATGGGCGTATCGTGTTCATTTATAGTATTTGAAATATTTAAACTAGAAGTTTTTTTATCATTTGCTTGTATCAATGTCTCTAGAGGATCCGTAATGGGTTTGAATCAAGGACCATATACAATAGGACCGACAATCTTATACAAGAAAACGTAACTCTGAAATAGCTCAAAATTCGGTATTAAAACTAGATGGCGCTGCTTCGTAGCCTGGAAGTCGCAAAAATGGTATTTTCACCAATGTTTTCTCCTGTTTTTTTTGTTTTTTAAGAACAAACGTCTAAGTGCTTTATTTTAATACCATTATATACCTTCTATACACAATTTTTAAAGATTATATTTTTTACTCATCAACAACGTGAAACAGATCATATTTAATAGATGGCACTACCTCTGGAATCATTGATTGCTCAAGATTGCTCGCGGGTTCGCCAATTTTTGATACATAAAATAACTAGATGGCGTTGATGAACTGGTAAAATGTGGATAAAATTAAATTACGCGTACAGTCAAGGGCATAAATATATATACGTTCCCAAAGCGACAAAAATATCTTTACTATCTGTTAGCCAAAAATATCCATACAACCATTTCGATCAGATATATTTGAACATTAATCGAGTCATTAAATTGTGTACGCTAATACGTTCATAAATATACGTACAATGACAGACAAATATATGTAGACAAACACGCAGACAAAAACATCTATGCACTTGTTTTTCATATACATGTGAACAAAGCAGGAGTCAAAAATATCTACACAATTTTTTTCCAACCTCATATAGACAGCAAATAGAAACAAATATCTAAACCACCTTTTTATAAATACCTAGGCAAATTACATACACAATTATATCTGCCTAAGCAGAGTGTCAAAATACGTAAACATGCAATGCTCATAAATATCCGCACTGTAAACAAACCAATATTCTAATTACCAAATTTGACGCTCATCGAGAAGAGATCGGAAATGTCATTCGATACATTCGTCCCTTTCTTTTTGGGCCTTCATTTGTTTATGGAAATCGCCTTTGATTTAACACATTTATTATATTCACATTTTGCCTCTTACCAACTATAGAGTAAGTTACAGATAGTTCAATGTAGCTACCAAGGTTTTTTCTTTCAATAAATTAATAGGTGATGCGGGATATCGGTAGTTAAAAGAAACGCAACTCCTTTTTGTTTTTAGTATATATTTATCTATATACACGTATAAGTGTCAGAGGAGAGAGAAAATAGAAGCTTGCTTAGTTTGTTCGTGACTAGGTGGGGTCGATTTGTATATGATCATACCCAAATTATTTATTACATATTATATATTTATTTATTATAAACTAAGCTAGATGTTTCACTATATGTTACAAACAGTATAATGGACCTTGGATTTTTTAGAATTATCTTCGTGAATGAATATGCAATGAAAATTAGAGCTAGTCTCAGAAAATTACGTTTTATTAATTTGACTACTCTGTCTTAAGCTGTGATTCAAGGACTGTAGAACATTTTTGACATTTAGGTATTGTATAAATATGTGGGCAGTATTTACTACTTGCACCTTTTAATACCTAAATAGGTTTAATGCGGAAGATAGGTTTATAAATTATAAGGGGAATATTTATATAAGTATGTAAATCAAAAAATATTTATTAAAATTGGTATTTTTCTACAAAAAAAACTTTGATTTGCAGTTAGAAACTAGCGGTTATTTGAGCTGTCGACCTCGCGAGTGTTTTTTTTATATGGCCAAGAACTGACTTTACAAAGAATTAATTAATTATCGAACCTGGGGCGCTACCGCGAACAGCAAACGAAGTTTTCCCTCTCTGTCGCACTTACGTCCGAACGTGCAAGTGCGACAGAGAGCGAAAACTTCGTTTGCTGTTCGCAGTAGCACCCCTGCTTACAAAATTTCATGAGAATCGGTTGAGAAAATGCGACCTGTAGAACAGAACAACTGGAAATCCGGACATACGAAAACATTTTTGTCAAAGCAGAGGAGCTAAAATGATCGCTTATATGTCGGACATATAGCATTCGTCCCTCTCGCACTTACATACTTGACAGTAAGGGACGAATGAACTGTGAAATATATTTCATTTGTAAGTAATTATGTAAGTACAAATAAAAGTAGTGAAGTGCGCCGAAACGGAACGTAGTAAATGAAACATCGCACCTAACGCCATCTATTTTCACTTTTTAATGTATCATTTGGAATGTCGTTGAACGTTCGATGGCTGTGACTTCACTTTTGCGCATTCATGGAAATTATAAAAACGACTTTTGAATGAATCGGTACTCTTAGCGGCATCTAGCTACCTAGAGAGATACTAACTTTCGGTGTACGGTGCGTAGTATGAAGATTGTCAGTCCTATTGTATATGGTCCTTGGTAAGGGGTTATTTTCTATGGCTTTAATTTTATCGGGGTTGGGCTTGACACCATTAGGCGTAATGATGTGTCCTAAATATGGGGTTTCCTGTTTTAAGAATTCGGATTTATCCATTCGGATCTTGAAATTCGATTCTCGTAGTCTTTGGAAGATTTTTTTCAGATTTACCGTATGTTCCTGCAATGATGTTGAGAATACGAGGATGTCGTCTAAATAGACTAGACAAATGGAATTTTGTAATCCCTCTCTGGAATGTCGATGGTGCATTTTTCAAACCCATTGGCATTCTCAGGAATTCATAGGCGCCATTTTCGACCTTGAAACTAGTTTTATGTATATCCACGGGGTCCATTTCGACTTGGTAAAAACCGCTTGCCAAATCGAGTGTGGTGAAATACTGACATCTGCCCAACTTGTCAAGTATGTCCGTGATGTTCGGTATCGGGTATTTATCAGCTATAGTTTTTTCGTTTAATTTTCTAAAGTCAACTACCAATCTCCATTTTTTTTTACCAGATGCATCATCTTTTTTGGGAACTACCCAAATAGGGGCACTCCATGCTGAAGTTGAAGGTCTGATTATACCCTGTTCTAACATTTTTTCGATCTGTGTTTGTACCTCTTTCCTGTGAACATAAGGGTGTCTGTATGTTTTGGCATGTATAGGGGCATCGTCAGTTGTTTTTATACTGTGTTTAATTTTGTTAGTAAAAGTAAGGGGTTCGTTCTCTACGTAAAATATATCTGAATACTCTGCGCAAAGCTTTCGTAAGTTAATTGTTTCCTCTGAATTTCAATGCTCTGTACGTAATCGTGACAAAACATGATTAACGCGATCATATGATGACTCAGTGCGCCTGCACTTGGTCTCACAATTGAATACCTCCGCGCGAACGGGTTCGGTCAGCGAAAAAATTATATGTCTCGATAATGTATTGTTTACCTCCAGTATGCAATTGTTATTTTTCGCGGAACTGATGCAACTTGTTATGCTGCAATTACAAAGTATTTGTTGCTCAATGAGAATATGACCATTTTTAATATTTACGGGGGCTTTAATTAATTTTGATGAGTTTGCCGGGATAATAGTTTCAAATAGGTTCTTATTTCCGGATGAATACATGCGTTTGGGGTTTTGAATTGACGCGTGCCATAGTTAATTTCGGCTTGCCACTGTTCTAATAGATCGAATCCAATTAGTCCGTCAAAATAGCCGTGAAATTTATATACGTATAACTTTAGTGGGTTTGTACTATTAAATCGTGCCACGGATATCAAAAAACAGTGAAAATGCCTAAAGAAAGAAGTAACGAAGTGTTTTACGTGCAGTGTTTTGTATAAACGATCAAAAACGATAATATGAAAGTGACTGAAGTGGTTGAAAACTAAAACCAAAAAGTGCACTCGGAAGAACAATCGGTTAAGTGTAAGACAATCGATATCAAGCAAAGTTCAGTGATTCTGAAAAAATAATATATAATAATAACCTCAAAAATAAATGCGCAATCATTGCAAACCTTCAATTTGTTATAATAGTGCCATCTAGCTAGACCGATCAGTACTGCTACGAAAAGATATATTGAAGTGAATATCCGCGCCATCTAGTGGACATACAAAAAACTCGAATCCGAACTGATCGCTTGACGTACAGCTAACCAGTCGATCGAATCGTAACGCAGATCAGTGATCACGAGCACAAACTGTTAACCCGCTACGACAAGAGGGCGCTGTTATCAAAAATGGACGAAATTAAAAGAATGCTTGTATGCATGCAAGAAGAAGAGTCGGAGCGTAGGGTGCGCCGGTGTGGGTTGCTCCTCGTGGTCCCTCGGCATACATCAGCCGCTTTCAGAGGTAGTTTTCGTTATGCGGCTACCAAGTGTTATAACAATATACCGCCGCCCGTGAAAAGCCTAAAAAATATCCACACATTCAAAATTAAGCTCAAACAATTCTTATTCGCCCATCAAAAGGGGCAGGAAATGTTAAGGTTGGACACAAGCTGCCTCTAATCCATTAATTTATTTATTAATAAGTAATTTTTTCTTACCAAAATTGTATGCCTCGTTGACTTGGCGGTGTATGATGTCATTCATTTCACTTCACTTATCCTCATCTCTTCCTACTATTATGTTTGTATTTGTTGTGCATTAAAATTCGCTGACCGTGGATGATTGATTAAAACTTTGCAATAAAATAACAAATCAAGGCACGCATGGGCACGCGCAAGCGTCTAAGAAAGAAAGAAAGAAAGATGTTGCTTGCTTGCGGGTTGCTGGATCGGGCATTATCGCGACTGTGGAATTAGTATAGTTTTTTAATTTATTTATGTTCTTGTTTTTTGTTATTTTATGTTATTTTATTTTTTATTTTTTTTAAGCTTATTTTTCTTGTTTTTTTTTTTAAATGTGTTATCTTGGTTAATGGTCCTTTAATGTGTTACCTTCTGGGAAATCACTTAATGGTTCTGTCGGAAGATCAGCGCTGGTAATCGCGCCAGCACTACGCTGAGACAGAACCATTTCGTGCAGTACCTTGTTCTTCTGTTTTTATTTATTTTCTTGTTTTTTTTTTTGTGTTTTGCACGAATAAACATTTCTGATTTCTGATTTCTGATTTCTGATTTCTGAAGAATTAAGAGAACAGAAGGCAAATATGCAAGATATGAAAGAAGACATCAAAAACACAATAAATAAGAATATAAACGAAAAATTCAAAACCATAGAAACAAAGCATGTGCAACTCGAGCAACATTTGGAAAAACAAAAAACCGCCATAGATAATATGGAGAGATTTAAAAGGCGAAAAAACCTGGTTTTCTTCGGTATAGAGGAGAACGAAATTAACTACTACGACCTTGAAAAAAATATTCTGGGCATTATAAGAAATACTCTAAAAATCCAGTGTGATAACAACTGCATAGAATATGTTAGGAGGCTCGGCAAAAAAGGCGAGAGACCAAGACCGATTGTCGTAACGCTGCTCACAATGGGTTTAAAAATCAAAATCCAGCAAAATAAGAAAAAACTAGAAGGGACGTCGTACTACATAAAAGAAGACTACCCCATTGACGTCCTGAACAAGCGCAAAGAGCTGAAATCTGAAGTCGAGAAACATAAAGAACAAGGGAGAAAAGCCATAATTAAGTACGATAAACTTATCATAATAAATAACAATAAAAAACAAAAGCAATATACATCGACACAACAAAATTATAACAAGAAAAGAAACCTATCAGAGTCGCCGGAAACAAGGACCAATCTCCCGGACCGCTACAAACAGAGCACAAATCAGCCAAAAAAGATTAATAAAACTAATAACATGGACCACTATCTCATAAAAGCTCCAACCTTCACATACCCAGAAGAAAGTCTTTCGGAACTACAAGGCGAGCGACAGAACCAAGATAACTAGCAATTAGCGCCTCCCCCTCTTAGTCTCCCATCACGGCTTGTCACCGCGGGAGTAAAAGACTATAACCCTCCAGTACAACAAACACTCCACATATGTACATATAACGTAAGAACCCTAATGAAGCCACAGCAAATGGAGTTACTAAAATACTCCCTTGTCAATATAAAACACGATATTATCGGATTATCGAAAGTACGAAGAAGCGGAAATGAAATAATTGAAGATGAGAACTATATATTTTGCTATACCGGAAAAACAAGAGGATCACATGGCGTTGGATTCCTGATTAAAAAAATATATAAATATAACATAGAAAACTACACTGGAATATCCGAAAGAGTATGTCTACTTAATCTCAAATTTGAAAAAACAAAAATAACAATCATCCAAGCATACGCTCCCACAAGCGAAGCCTCAAACGAAGAAATAAGTACCTTCTATGAACAAATAAATTATGCGAGAAAATTAGGGAATGATATACTAATCCTTATGGGAGATTTCAATGCTATGATAGGGCAAAGAAAGCCTGGAGAAAGTACTGCCCTAGGCCACTCATGCTACGGTAATAGGAATCCTAGAGGTGAAAAGCTAGTAGAGTATGCTATAGAAAGCAATTTGACTTTTATCAACACCATATTCAATAAAAAAACTAAAAAATTGTGGACGTGGATTACGCCAGATAAGAAAAATAAGAACCAAATCGACTTTATTATGAGTAACCGCCCAAAACTATTTAAAAACATAGAAGTCCTAAACAATAAGATTTTTATTAGTGACCACAGGCTCGTTAGAGCCACATTACAGCTGAGACAAAAGAAATGTAGAGCATCCTTCGGGAAAACACCAGCTAGCCTATCTAACGAACAACGTAAAAATGAGTACCTCAGCACCCTAAACGAAAAAATAGAAGGAATATGCTGGGATAACATTGATGACATAGAGTCATTTTATTCAAAAATAGAGTCATCTATACAACATAGCCTAAACACACTCACAAGTTCAGAACAAAAGAAAAACATATTATCTGAAGAAACTAAACAATCTATTGAAAAACGCGCTGCACTTCAACATAAACCACTAAGGACAAAAGAAGAAAAACAAGACCTAGCAATTCTCTATAAAACTACGAACAAACTACTGAAGAATGACTATGAAAAATACAGACTACAAATAATTGAAAAGAACCTGATAAAAAATGAAAGCCAAAAAAGAGCCTATAAGCAACTTAACACAGAAAAAACATGGATACCTACACTGAAGCCACAGCAAACAACAAAGAAAACGCAAACACGAGAAGATTTGGTAAAGATTGCTTCAGATTTTTATAAAAAACTCTACAGCGATGCCCTCTCTACATACGAACAAAACGAAAACGAGTATCAAGACATGCTTCAGGACAAAATAGTGAAAGTTACCACCTTTGATGCCAAAGAAATATTTAAAAACATAGAGCGCTTAAAAAACGAGAAAAGCCCAGGGCCTGACAACATACCGAATGAAGCTATAAAAATTGGAAAGCACATATTAATTAAGCCTCTTACTACATTGTTTAATAAAATACTTGAAAAGCAAACCGTCCCTAGAAATTGGGCAGAATCCAGAATAATTCTACTATACAAAAAAGGAGATCCAGCAGACATCAACAATTACAGACCAATCAGCTTACTCCCTGCAGTATACAAACTATTCGCTATGTGTCTGGAAAAAAGGATAGAGCCAATAATAGAAAAAAATCAACCAAGCGAGCAAGCGGGATTCCGCCCAGGGTACTCTACTATAGATAATATCTATACTCTTGAACAAATCATAGAGAAATACCAGGAATTTGACTGCCCACTCTACCTAGCGTACATTGACTATGCGAAAGCTTTCGACTCCATTACACATGAGAGTATCTGGCAAACGCTCAAGCAGCAATGCATTCCAAGTACATACATCAATACAATTAAGGATATATATAGAAAAAGCATTAGCCGGGTGAAACTGGACAGAATAGGACCTATAATAAAGATAAAAAGAGGAGTAAAACAGGGAGACCCTCTCTCTCCAAAGCTTTTTATAGCGGTGTTACAACAAGTATTTAAAGGATTAAACTGGACACGGAGAGGACTCTACCTAGATGGTAAATATTTATCTAACCTTAGATTTGCTGATGACATTATATTGTTTTCGAAAACAGCAGCACAACTAGAGACAATGCTAAACGAACTATGTACAGCAAGCGAAAGTATTGGACTGCAGCTAAACACTTCAAAAACAAAAGTAGCATCTAACAGATC
Organism: Epiblema foenella; assembly: GCA_963556455.1. Lineage (NCBI taxonomy): Eukaryota > Metazoa > Arthropoda > Insecta > Lepidoptera > Tortricidae > Epiblema > Epiblema foenella. The sequence continues at coordinate 1,248,442 of OY747097.1, read as the reverse complement.
CCCGATACCTATATTAGTTAAACAGACTCCATTGGAGTATGTAGATAACTACGTTTACTTAGGCAAAGAAATATCATTTAAAAACACGAGACACATAGATGAAGTGGAAAGGCGGATAAAAATCGGCTGGAAGAAATTCTGGAGTCACAAAGAAATTTTGAAATCTAAGTTACCTCTAAAATTAAAGAAAAAAGTGATGGACTCTTGTATACTGCCCAGTTTATCATACGGCTCACAGACTTGGATCTTTAACAACAAAATAAAAAACAAAATAAAAACATGTCAACGTTCGATGGAAAGGAGCATTCTCAAAATAAAAATTAGTGACAGGCAAAAATGCACCGATATAAGAAACAAGACAAAGATTATAGACGCTCTCCATCACTCTCAACACCTAAAGTGGAAGTGGGCAGGCCACGTCGCTCGTGCACCAGACGAGCGATGGATAAAAAGAGTCACCGCATGGCCAGGACCCAGCAGCCATAGAAATAGAGGGCGCCCCCGAGAGCGGTGGATCGACGATATAAAAAACGTCGCTGGAAATAGCTGGAAAAGGAAAGCAGAAGACAGAAAGAAATGGAGACAACTGGAGGAGGCCTATACCCAGAAAGGGGCCTTAACTTAGTATGTAAGATTTATTTTAAAATAATTTTGATCAAAATTGTAAAGTTAAGGAAATAAAAGGCTTATTATTATTATTATTATTACTATTAAATTCCGGGAATGGTGGCACTACTATGGAGTGGGTGTTTCTTGTAGATGCATGTATATTTGTTACAATAAATGGGTCATAGGTCAATGGGCAATTCGGATAGAATTTACGCACTGCACCCGAAGCATATAAAAGATTTGTTCGCTCCTGTGTCAATTAACAATTTAAGCGGCGGGTTATTAATTTGTATATACGGAAGTTGTTTTTGGTTCTGTAGGTGAATTTCTATCTCGGTGGGTTTTTCTTCGGAATATGGGAAAAATTTGAATTTACTGGTTGTGTATCGGTATTTGTCTCCGGGTTAGGGCAATTTTCAATCGGAAGATGGTTTGTCTGTGAAAAATTTTGTTCCTGTAAATTATAAGTTTCGTATTCCTCTTGGTAGGGGTACATTACGTCGTAGTTATTGTCATAGTCATATTGATAGTCATTATAAGAGTAGTTCGGGTAGTCATTTTCGTAGTCATAATTAAAGTCGTTTAAGTTAACATCCATGCGGTTGTTATTGCGGGGTAGCGATCTCGCATCGGGGTGACTTATGCCACTCATGGGTCTAGGATAGTCATTGTGTTGGGGCCTAGGTGGGATTCTAAATCCTGTGGACATGTTAGATCTCGGGAGAGCTCTAAACATTTGTTGTGTGCGGGAAGGACCTTGTGAAAATTGATTAAATCTTTGGGCTGGTGGGAACCGTTGGTTGGGTAGGTTTGGTGGGTTTTGCCTAGATGGGCCGGGTACATTGACCATAGGGTCGGGTTGTCTCAAGTGCATGGGTGGGCGTGGGGAAGTAAAACTGTTCGGATATCTAGGTGGTTGAAATTGCATTGGTCTTCTGTCAATCATAAATTTATCACTTCGGTTCTGTAAATAAAGGGTGTTACTCTCTTCATGTACAAATTCTAATGCCTTTTCTATTGTATCTGGACGCATACACCGGATACGATAGCCAAGGGGTCCTTAAGTCCTCTGAAGAATGCCTGTAGTGTTAATTTTTTGTACAAATCGCGTTTTGACTCAATAGTACTTTGTATAGTTTCGTGTAAAGTCGCATATGTCATTATGGTACTGAAAAGATTTTGGCACTGTTCATAAAATTCTTGGGGTGTTTTCATCCCTTGTGTAAGTAATGCAAGATCATTATAAAGAGAAGTCTCATCTCGTTGGTCAGCAAAATTATTTATTAATGCATTCCGAATTCCTAGCCAATCGTCTGGGATGCCATTCGTATTTATTAATCTAGCTGCGGGTCCAGTAATCTTATTTAAAATACCATCTACTAATGCACAATTAGCAAGCTCTTGTTCTTCTTGAACATATTCTGCTACTAACTGATCGCAAAGTTTTACAAATCTAGTCAAGACGTTTGGGTTACCGTCAAAGTCCGGTACCAGGCGGAGGGCCTTAAAAATTCCGTCCAAATCTGCCATACTCCTAACTTCTACTTCTAGTTCAGATTCTATACTATTATCTAAGTTACTTAAATCTCGGTTAGCGTCTAGAACGACGTGCCTCGAATTGTTATTACTTAACCTAGGGGAACTTGCTCGGCGGGGATGAAAAATTTTGGCGGGGAGAAACACTGGGATAGTAAATTGCAACCAATCTCATATGTGTACTCACCAAGCCGATTTCATCGCCGATTCCCTTGGATGCGCCAGGTCTTCTATTCCGCTGTCTCTACCTCTTGATCGCCTCGTCTGTCTGCCAGGGTTCTTTGGTTGATCGATGCCGGAACAAGATCTTGGTGATCTATTCGCGACTAGACCGACTCAACTCAACGACTGCGCCAATTATGTGAGGGGAGTGGCAGCAGCGGAGGAGGTAAATGATAAAAGGTCTGTACGACGGAATAGAATATAATTGGTGCAAAAGGTTACAATAATATCTTAACTAAAGTGTCCAACCTAACTGAATTTGAAGTAATGATTGGCCGCGAGCCTTGGCGGCGATTTGCTTTTATTGTTCATGTTACTGGGTATTACACAATCACAAGCACTGTATTCGGCGGTGGCCCGATACACTACGTATGTTGGTGACGCGGTGTGACGTAGGCCGACGCAAAGGGCTGACGGCGAGCCGTGACGTGGTGAAGTGTGATGTCACCCGTGACAAGCGTGACGACTCTGGAAAATTCATTGTTGAGTTACCATTTAAATCTGGTGAGCCAACTTTCCGTAACATGCGATCTATCGCTGTGCGCCGTTTTAATAAATTGGAAATGCGTCTCTCTAATGACGCCGCATTGAGAAACTCTTATAATGAGTTTATGCAAGACTATCTGGACAGTGGTCACATGTCAGAGGTGCCGTCCTCTGACCAAAATGCCATTGCGTACTACGTCCCATATCATTGTATCTTGTCACCGTCAAGCGTAACTACGAAAATACGCGTCGTATTTGACGCCTCTGTGCGTGACGGCGAGGGTCTTTCCTTGAACGACACGCAGCTGACGGGGCCGAAACTTCAAAAGGACATTTCCCATATACTTTTGTGATTTCGTCTGCATGAAGTCGTATTTACTGCTGACATTCGTCAGATGTACAGGAACATTGTGATGTCTGAGAAACATCGTGACTTTCAGCGCATCGTTTGGCGCTTACACCCTAATGCGGAACTCAGAGACTACCGTTTAAACACTGTAACCTATGGGGTATCCTCGTCTCCCTTTCTGGCTCTGCGGACGATTGAAGAGCTGGCTGTGACAGATGGCCAAGCCTATCCGTTAGGGGCGAAGGTACTGTCTACCGATACGTACGTAGATGACATTCCCACTGGTGCTTCATCTGTTAGTGAGGCGCTTGAGCTTCAAAGCCAAGTAATCGCGTTGTTATCCAGAGGAGGCTTTGAGCTCCGTAAGTGGGCAAGCAACCGTTTGGAATTGCTAAGCCATCTTCCACCTGAGCATTGTGTGACTCAGGCGTCTTCGTCTTTTGACGGGGATTCTCAAACTGTTGTAAAAGTTCTTGGCTTAAACTGGGACTCGGCGTCTGATCAGTTTAAGTACAAAGTTAATGTGTCTCAAAATCAATGCACGAAGCGACAGATACTGTCAGAGCTCGCTCGTGTGTTTGATCCGTTAGAGCTACTGTGTCCTGTCATTTTTTTGGCGAAAACTTTGATCCAGCGACTTTGGCTCTTGGGTTTAGATTGAGACCAGCAGCCTCCTCAAGACATATTAGATTTTTGGTGTCAAATTTCGCCTCAATTGAGTAGTGTGTCTAATTTTGCTGTGCCACGGCAGATCACGCACTCCCGTGCTGTTGCCTATCATCTGCACGGGTTTGCAGATGCTTCTTTGTCAGGATATGCCAGTGTTGTCTATTTGCAGGCAGAATTAGAGGATGGGACTTATTCTACCCATCTGGTGTGTGGGAAATCTTGCGTTTCCCCTACAAAACAGATCAGTCTTCCGCGACTTGAACTGTGTGCGGCTGTCCTGCTTGCAGATTTGGTACACTCGATACTTCCGCAACTGTCATCCTTGATCGTAATCAAGAATATCTTTGCTTGGTCCGATTCGACTATTACTCTTTCTTGGATCGCATCTCATCCATCTAAATGGAAAATTTTCGTTGGCAATCGTGTCGCAAAGATTCAACGAAAATTGCCCTCAGCTCAACGGAACTACGTAAGCACCCATAATAACCCGGCTGATGTCGCCTCGAGAGGAGTGCTTCCCAATGCACTGTTTGAACATCCACTTTGGTGGCATGGCCCGAACTTTCTGTCCCTCTCATCCAATCATTGGCCTGTAAAAGCCTTTCAGCGCGTAGGCTGTGACTACGCTGGTCCTTTTCACGTCATCCTTGGCCGCCGTCGCCGAGGAGCCCGCTCTGACAAAGTATATCTTTTTCTTTTTGTTTGTCTATCGAGCAAAGCCATCCATCTCGAGATTGCCCAGGACCTTTCTGCGGAATCTTTCATCGCCACCTTACGCCGCTTTGTTGCGCGCCGAGGTAGGTGCTCTCTTATACTTAGCGACTGTGGGACTAACTTTGTCGGTGCTAAAAATCAGTTAACCGGGCTTATGGAAACTGCCGCCGCATCACAGACTATTGAAGTTAGGACTGTTCCACCCTCTTTGCCCCACTTTGGCGGAGTTTGGGAGGCTGGGGTACGCTCAGTGAAGGGACATCTCGCCAGGGTAGTGGGAAGTCATCTGCTTACTTTAGAAGAGTTCCATACAGTTATAGTGCAGATAGAGGCAGTTCTGAACTCACGTCCTTTGTGCGCAATCAGTAACGACCCGAAGGACTTTTCCGTATTGACACCGGGACACTTTTTAACGCTGTCTCCTTTAACTTCTGTCCCGCACAATAATGATGAAGCAACAAAGATTTCATTGTTGAACCGTTGGCAATTGCTACAGCGCTTACACGCTGATTTTTGGAAGCGTTGGCACCGAGACTATTTAAATACCCTTGTGATGCCTGTCGCTGAGTGCGAGCCACACATATCCCTCCGCCTGAAGGGCGGGAAGGTTTCCTAGCTAGCTCAGGGGTGAGAAGGGAGGTTACACAGGGTTTAAATATCAAACACAGATTGACGTTGTAACAAAAATGGGTCTTGCTGCCCTTTTATTAAGAATAGAATGAGTCTTATCTAAACCGGTGAGTTAATTGATCGCTACCCGGGAACGCGGGCCTCGTTAGGCGTTACGACGGCGAAGGAAAGCTAAGTGGAGTGGATATTGGTGTGTTCTCCGGAGAACAGGGGAACCCTGTAGTGCGTACGCGAGGGATGACACGCCGCAGAACAGGGGTGATCGGGAATGGGCAGGAAGGACTGAACCTCAGGACTAACTACGCGATATCCACCCGTAGGTGGACAGACACGCGGCCCTGGAGTTCTCCCTAGGGTACCTAGGCACGTACGCGAGAGAAGACACGCCGCGCTCTAGGCTGGTCAGCCCTTGCTTCCGCTACGGAGCCGAAACAAAGACTGACTCCCGGCCGACGCGCGCGCTTCCTTATATAGGCGGCCGGCTCGATGCGTCGGTGTGTGTGTGCGGCTGGCCAGCGATCCTCGCCTTTCGTGCGCCATCTTGCGCCGCCGCTGGAGCGCGCTGCTCGCGCGCGCGGCGTGGTGCGTGGCGTGGCCCGTATGTGAGATGAGGATCATCACATTACCTCCCCCCTTGAGGAGATTTTTGCCTAGGGGAAAAATCACCTTAAAAAAAAATAGAAACAAAAAAAAAAAAAAAAGAAATATCATGTTAGTCTCGCCATGTTTAGATTTTCCTTTCCCTGGTTATCGTTGTGTGATCTGTCTGTTTGACGGCTATACTTGTTATAGTTATCGGTGTGTTAGCTTGGCAATTTTTCGTTTGCCAGTCTATCTATGTTACGGTTATACCTACGCTTGTATATTAACATATAAAAACTCCGGTTTCGACTATGTTCGTAAGTGCGTATCTCTAGTGGTTTATTTTTATGTATATCTTCCCTGTACATACCTACGGGTATTTGTCTAGGCTGTTTATAGTTCGGGTAGTGGATAATTTTATATTATCTTTGTGTATTGAAACGCGATGAAACTTCAGTCATTTACTAGTTAAATAACAAAAAAAACGAATATATAATAACAATGTCTTAACAATATAAAGGAAAAAAAAACAAAACAAAAAAATTAATAACTAAATAACTCACTGCAGTTAAAACAACAGAAAAGAAAATTATAAAACAAAAAAAGAAAATCGACTTATCATCCGCTATTGGGACGAATTACTTTCGTCCGACATGTGGCCGTGGCCGGCGCCTGTGATGGCGGATTTTGATTTTGTGCGCGCTAGCCGCACCATTCCCCGCATATGTCCGCCGTTCCGCTTCCGGCCGGATCTCTTTCTCTTCCGGCGGGCCGGTTCCGGCTGTGGTTTTTCCTGCGCCTCTGCCTCCGCCTCCTCTCCGCCGAGTTGTTGTGCGATAAACGCCATGTACTCCTCCCCGGCTTCGATGAGTGCTAGCGCCTCCTCTACTGCTTCCTGGTCGAGCTCTGGAGCCGCGTCCAGGTCGGAGTCGAGAATCGGTGCCGGTGGCGGTGCTGGTTCTGGTGCGGGTATGGGCTGTGGTACCGGTACGGATGCTGGTACTTGTATTGCTGCCTCCGCTTCGTGCCAAATAATATTCCTGGCTTTTGACATAAATAGTTTTTTCGCCGTTCCGTGGATGATGGGTCGTCCTCGGTTCCACCTCCTTAGTGGGAGGTCCTGGGGTGGCGTGACTGGTCTCCTCTCCCATGGATACATTATGAATGTTTGTCCTTAATAGGCTTGGGCTGCCGCCTTATATAGGGGATACTGGTTATCATTTTTATCCGGAGGGTATTCCTGATTATATCCATTTTTAGCTACCCCCATAAAAACCATTAAAAACAAAATTGTTTTCCTCTTGTACTGGCTTAGTTTTGCTCCTTGGCGTGGTAACGATCCCCTGTGTGACTTGTTTGTGCCCTTGAATACCTATTCCTTTTGTCCTGTTTGTATCCTTGGAGTGGGAATCTGTTTCGATCGGTTCGGTAATCTTGATACGATTTCTGTTGTCTGTTTTTATTTAATCTATGATTTAGATTTAGATTTATCGCCCTCTGAATATGTTATTGGGTTTTGGACCTTATTACTGTGGCAGTAGGATAGTTTCTCGCGGTGGTGACTTTTGTGTTGCTCGGCCACTTCCGATGCTCTTCCATGTTTTAATGTGCTTGGATTCCGTGTGCCTTGTGTGCGTATCCGAGTATCAACTTTGTTGCGTTCGTGTTAAAGTTGCTTTTCGTTCGGAACCGTTGGGAGGTTTCTCCTGCTTTTTATGAATCGTGCCGGGCGGTGATGTTTTGTTTATTTAGGTATTGTCCTGGGCGTGCGTTCTTTATTTTTATTATTATTTTATTATTTATTTAATTCTGAACAATATACATTGTGTCGAATACATTTCATCGTTGATGCGATATTACGGAATTGCGTTTACTGTTATTGTCTATATTCTTTTAGGTCCTTTATGTGTGCTGTAAGGGGTTTGCCGCGTCTGTTTGACTGTTGTAATGTGTATATTACTGGTGATATCCGTCCCTGTATTTTAAACGGTCCAATGTACTTAGGGGCTAGTTTCGCGCAGAATTTTTTATCGGCATTTGATAACACATGGTTTCTTTTCATTACTAATTCGCCCGCGTGTGGTTTCCAATCCCTTCTATGTCTATCGTAATATGATTTTTGAAGTGCGGATGCTTTGTTTTGGTTTTGTCGTACCTGTTCATATACTTCCTGCAATGTACTGCGATCCCTTACCCGAGGCGTGGGTAATGTATTTTGATCCTTGGGGTTCCTTAGTTCCCTTCCATATAAGAGGAAGGCCGGGGTGTGTTTTGTTGTTTCCTGTACGGAAGTGTTAATTGCAAAGTTGAAATCCGGTAGGTATTTGTCCCATTGTTTATGGTTTTCGTTGATGAACGTTGCGATCATTACCTCCAGAGTTCTGTTTTGTCTTTCTGTGGGATTACAGTTTGGACTGTAGGGAGGTGTTAGCTTATGTTCTGTGCCGTATTTCTGCAGCATTTCCTTGAACTGTTTTGAAACGTATTGCGGTCCGCGGTCGGATAAAAGTGCCTGCGGTGAACCGTGCCGCAATGCTATTCGCTCCTCAAATGCTTTTGCTATGGCGCTGGCGGTGGCGTTTCGTAGCGGTATTATTTCTGCCCATTTGGTAAACTTATCGTGGAATACCAGTATCCATTTGTACCCTTTCGATGACTTTGGCAAGGGTCCTATCTATTGAAAAGGTTAGGGTATACAAGGATTTATTGTCAATTAAATACTGAATAACGGTTAAATTAATTTCATTTATTTTAATTTTATTTTTATACTTGGAAGCTAGAACACGTCTATCTACGAGTAAAGTCTTGACCAAAGAGAGGCAAGGTGAAGGAGTGACTAAAAGATCTGAACAGAGAATGAATTGAACTAAACATTCACTCAATCAATCGGTCGTTCATTCCTTTAACAAAGTAATCAAATCAGTTACCTTTTGTTTATAGGATATGTTAATTTTTGTATATTAAAATATAATAAAATCAACACGCCCCCTCAAAAATTAACAATTATTTACAATAAATAAGCATCAGATCGTATTTAACTTCCAAGTATTGTCTGGGGAAATTACAATTTTATGACCCAACATTTGTTGCAAGGATTGGGAAAACCCAGAAAAACCCAATCAGGTCATCAAGATAATTATTACGCCATAAAAATAATCATCAAAAATGTACAATAATTATCTCAACAATACATTATTTAGTATGTACATTTCAATCGCATTATTGCAAACCCATTTCAGACTGCATTGCTTTAAAGGCAGCTGTAGGCAACTGCTTTGTTAAAGCGTCTGCTATTTGTTTACCTGTGGGAAGATAACATAATTTAATAACATTTTTCTCAATTTGCTCCCTAGAGAAATGATACTTAATGTCGATGTGGTTTGACCTCTTGTGGTTAGTGGGATTGTTGGCAATACTAATACATCCGTTGTTATCCTCATAAATAACAATCGGCTGTGTGATATTTACATTAATGCTTGACGCAAGACACTTTAACCATAAAGCCATGTACTGGGCTTCAGTTTATGAAGCGGCAACTGACATTTGCCTCTTTGTACTCCATGTGATTGTACAATTATTGAATAACTTAAATAAATAACCTGTGGTACTCTTCCTATCACTTGAATCATGGCCACCCCAGTCTGAATCGACATAACCACATAGAATGTTATTAGAATCACATCGTTTGTAAGTTAATTTTAAATCTAATGTGCTTTTCAAATATCTCAGCACCCTTTTTAAAACATTGCCATAATTCTTTGTTGTTTTTATTTGTATACCTGCTTAAAATGTTATTGCTTGTACTTAAATCAGGACGAGTACATAGCATTATATACATTAAACAGGTTAGCTGGAAGAGATCCCTCATAGGGATAAGTTCACCTTTGTACTCTAATCTTATGTGACATGTATATTGTTTTAACCTGTTATTGTGTACAATAAAGTGCTTACACACATACATACATAAACAACCTATTACACTTCTGCAAGGGGCATCATACTTCTCTTCAGAGTTTAATGCTTCATAATTTAGTTTTATTTCTAGTGGTGTGCTAATGGGGTTACAATCGTGCATTTTAAACTTACGCAAAACTTTTTCAATATATGCACTTTGATTTAATGTGATTTCATTGTCCAGACCTATCAATTTTTATACCAAGAAATAATTTTATATCTTGTAAGTCTTTCATTTGAAATTGACTCATTAAATACTTTTTGAAATTATTCATTGTTTATATTTCACCACATGAAATAACTAAATCATCCACATACAAAACTACGTAAATGTTTTGTTGGACGCTTCCTCTATCAAGCATGTGTGTAGCATGCTTCATCTGTCAACCGATGAACTTATAAATCCCTTTTTTTTTTCAACCAGTGCTTGCTTAAAAACCTGAAACCAGCATCTAGCAGCCTGTTTCAGTCCATACAATGCCTTATTTAATTTACATACATAATTTTTATCGCAATCTACTTCTTTCGGCACTTCCATAAAAATCTCTTCTAATTTACCATTTAAAAAGGCAGTTTTAACATCCATATGGTGGACGAGTAAGTTAAATTGATTTGCAAGACTAATAATGAACCGAAAACTAGCAATTCTGGCTAGAGGTGCAAAGGTTTCATTAAAATCGACAAGGTATTCCTGACTAAACCCTTTGACAACGAGACGGGCTTTATATCTTTGCGGTCTACCAAATTCATCATACTTGATAGAGAAAACCCATTTATTATCAACAACATTTTTATTCTGTGGTCTCGGCACTAAAGACCACGTGTTGTTTTCAGAAAGAGATTTTAACTCTTCTTCTATGGCAACTTGCCACTTAACACTAATATAGACTGCGCACTCAATATGCACTCATCATCATCAGTTTGATAATAATGAACAGGTGGCCGATTTTTAAGCCTATCACTCCTCCTTATGTCATCTGTGTTTTTATTTTCATTTTGATTTACCTGCGTACAATTATCAGGGGCATTACTAGATGTGGGTTCAATAATGGTTTCATTTAATCTGCGATTTTTCATAGGACGGCCGAGATCATCAGATTTAAATGCATCTGATTTTGAATTGTCAATAGGACGGCCGAGATCATCAGATTTAAATGCATCTGATTTTGAATTGTCAACAGGACGGCCGAGATCATCAGATTTAAATGCATCTGATTTTGAATTGTCACTATGGCGAGACTTGGATGACACTGATTTTGATATATTGTTGTTATCAGGTTTATCATGGCAATTTTCGGTAACTTCAGGCAATATTACTGGCCTGGATGTTAGAAAATTAGCCTCGTCGACTATAACGTCTCTAACAGTGACAAATTAAGCGCTTTCCGAGTTCCAAACTTTATATCCGTTTGGTTCATAACCTACCAGTATTCCCTTCCAAGATTTATCGTCAAATTTAGATTTACTGGTTTTATTATGTACATAAACCGTGGCACCAAAAACCTTCAAGTATTTAAGTTGTGTTTTTTTTTTTTTTTTTATGCCACAATTCATATGGGGTTTTCCATTGCATAAGGGCTCTTGAAGGCGTTACATTTATTAATCGAACAGCAGTTAATACAGCTTTACCCCAAAATACTTTATTTAATTTGGAACCACTAAGCATAGATCGCGCTTTTTCTGTAATAGTCCTTACCTTACGTTCCGATACACTGTTTTGTTGCGGTGTTTTTGGAACTGTCAAATGGTAAGTTTTGCCCTTTTCAATACAATAATTTTTCATCTCGGCAGATAAATATTCGCCGCCGTTATCGCAGTATAAATTTACCATTTTCAAAATTTAATTTTGCCTCACATTTACGTCACTACGTCCGTACACTTTAAAAGCAGTAAATACCTCTGACTTGTACGTTATCAAATACACAACACAGTAATGGGTATACTGGTCAATAAAAAATACAAAATAATTTTTATTGTCTATCGTGGGAGGAGTGATTTGGCCACAAACATCAGAATGTACAACAAATAAAAGTCGTGTAATGTGATCTTTATTCTTAGTCAGATTAAATGGTAATCTGGCCTGTTTGCCGTTTATACAAGCTTCGCACATTTTATCATTTGGCTCAACAAACTGAATTTGATTAACATCTTCAGTTCTTATTCTTTCATTGTATGAATTTATTTTTACTTAAATGACCCAAACGCTGATGCCATAAATTTTAGTCATTATTATTAGCTTGGTATAGGCAGGAAACAGGAATAGCCATATTTACTGATACAGCAAAGTCTACTGCAATTTAATTGTTCAGAGACTTACCCTTCATGATAGTTGTGTCACCTTTACAAACTTGGGAGCCATGTTGGTCGAAGATGATCGTGTAGCCAGCTCGCTGCATCTTGGGCACCGACAGCAGGTTGTAAGGGGCATCTGGGCAGAACAGCACATCCTCCAGAAGTCCTTGCACGCCCAAGTCGCTCGTCACCCTCATTGTCCCTTTTTGTGTAGCTAAAAAAAAAATTCCCTGTGCTTAGCAATCGATATTTTCAAAGGTGGATTAAGAATTGTAAAATTAATGAAAAGATCCGACCTGTTTGTGACGTGATCCGATGCTCCCGAGTCCAAAATAAATCTCACTTTATCTTCTTGAACATCATCTTGACAGTCTCCCGTCATAAAGGCGAAACCCGAGAAATCGTTAGCAGTTTCTTGATTCAATTCGACTTGTTGAACTGTTCGCGTCCTATTTGTTTCAGTCTGTTTTTCTTGCATCATTTGTTTAAAGTAATAACAATCCTTTTTCGCGTGACCATTTCGTCCGCAATAATGACATTTTAAAATGTGGGTATTTTTCCAAGTTTTGTTCTTGTAATGTCTACGGTTATTATTATGGTGGTTTGGCGGTTTAGGTGTATCGATTATTCTCTTCTTTGAATTATGGGGCTTATGCTCGACATGCAGTACTTTTGAGCTCGTATCTGCACTGTCGTTTCTCAGCTTAACCTCGTGGTCTAATAACCTTGTTTTCACAAATGCCAAAGTTAAACTTTCTTCAGATAACGTCCAAATTGCAGTGATTACGCCGTCGTAAGTTTTGATATTTCGTTTTGATTTTAGGTTATCCATTCATGCACGTGTTTCGAAAAATTCATCATTAGAGTTTCAAAGTTTTAACGCGTGGCCTGGGCCCATAACCTATTGAAAAGGTTAGGGTATACAAGGATTTATTGTCAATTAAATACTGAATAACGGTTAAATTAATTTCATTTATTTTAATTTTATTTTTATACTTGGAAGCTAGAACACGTCTATCTACGAGTAAAGTCTTGATCAAAGAGAGGCAAGGCGAAGGAGTGACTAAAAGATCTGAACAGAGAATGAATTGAACTAAACATTCACTCAATCAATCGGTCGTTCATTCCTTTAACAAAGTAATCAAATCAGTTACCTTTTGTTTATAGGATATGTTAATTTTTGTATATTAAAATATAATAAAATCAACACTATCAAGTCGCTAGTGACTACTTCCCAGGGCTGGTTAGCGTTATTTATGTGCATGAGTCCATTCTGTTTTTGTTGTGATACCTTATGTTTTTGACAGGTGTGGCACGTTTGTACGTATTTAATTATCTCCGTTTTCATCCGGGGCCAGTAATATCTTTGTGCTATACGTTTGATTGTTTTCGCTATTCCTAGGTGTCCGGCGCTTGGTGAATCGTGATTTTGGCGTATTACTTGCTATGTTTCGGTTCTAGGTACGCATATCTTCCATTCGGAATCGGGGTCTGTATACCTGTTGTTTCTAGGGTGGGGTGCCCTCCAATATAATTTGTTATCTTGTATCCGGTATTCGTGTGTTGGTTCTGTCCCGTTTTCTACTTGCGTGCGTATCGTCTCGTACCATTCGCGTTCGGTAACCGCGTACACGGGATTCCGGGATAGCTCGTCGGCTATTTTGTTTTGTTTTCCGCTTCGGTATATTATGTCGAACTGGTATTGTTGTAACTCAAGGGCCCACCTGGCTAATCTTCCTGACGGGTTTTTTAATGTGTGTAACCACTTAAGGGCTTGGTGGTCCGTAATGACTGTAAACTTGTAACCTTCCAGGAATGCTCTCATTTTCCGTATTCCCCATACTACGGCTAGGCACTCGCGTTCGGACACTGTGTATCGCGTTTCTGGTGGGGTAAGCTTCCTGCTGGCGTACATTACGACCTTCGGTATTCCGTCATTTATCTGCGTTAGGGCTACGCCAAGCCCTATGTCACTCGCGTCTGTTTGTAGTGTAAAGGGGCGTGAGAAGTCCGCCCTCGTTAGGATCGGGTCTGTCGTTAATATTTCTTTTATTTTGGACACTGCATCGTCTTGCTGTGGACCCCATGTGAATTTCTCGTTTTTTTTTAATAGTTTTACTAAAGGCGCTGTAATTTCTGCGTAGTTAGGGATGAATTTCCTATACCAGGAGGTCATTCCTATGAACGACCTAACCCCTTTTACGTTTTTTGGTGATTCTAAGTTCGTGATGGCTCTAATTTTGGCTTCATTCATCTTGATCCCGTCCCTTGTAACCGTGTGACCTAGGTATTCGACCTCCGGTTTCGCGAATTCGCACTTTGCTTTGTTTATTTGTAGGCCTGCTTGGCGTACTCTGCGGAATATCTCTTTCAGGTGTTCAACGTGGGCTTCGAATGTCGGGCTGCATACTATTATGTCATCTAGGTATACGTATGCGTGTGGTTCCAGTTCCGGGCCTATTACTCTATCTAATAGTCTCTGGAATGTTGCTCCGCTTGAGTGGAGACCGAACGGCATTACTTTAAATTGGTATAATCCCCGGCCTGGTACCGTAAAAGCGGTCATCGGTCTACTGGCTTCTTCCAGTGGCACGTTCCAATAACCATTCTTCAGATCCAATTTTGAGAAATACTTCGCATTTCTGAGCTTCTCTAATGTGTCGTCTATCTGCGGGAGGGGGTATGCGTCTTTCTCTGATGCTTCGTTCACCTTTCTGAAGTCGATGCAGAAGCGGTATTGACCGTTGTCTTTCTTGACTAGTACTACCGGGGAGCTATATGGACTACTGGATTTTTCGATGACTCCCTGTTCGAGCATTTCCTTTACGTGGGCGTCTATTATTTGTTGTTGCTTCGGGTTTCTCGGGTAATATCGCTGTTTTATGGGCTCTGTGTGTTTCATCTTGATTTTGTGTTGGGTCCACGTGTTGCCTTTAGGGCTGTTGTCGCATAGCTCGAATTGGTGATGTAATAAGTCTGCGAGTTCCTTACTTTGTGGCTCCGTTAGGACTTGGCGGGCTTGGTTATGTGGGTCGTTGTTTGTCTTTACTTCGACATCGTTCCCCGCGGTTTTCGGAGGCTCTGTGGGTGGCATTTGTGGATCCTGTGTCTGGTGCTCCGTTGTGGTTGGCCGGATAGATTCCGGTGTGTCGCCTGCCCATGTTATCGCCATTCCGACTCGCCTTAGTACGTCCATTCCAATGATTGTGTGCGCAGCTGTGGGTAGCAGCCGTACCCAGTGCTTGATGCTTGCGCCTTTCATTTGTATATCTACTAGTAGACTCTTTGTAATTTGTGTCCTTGTCCCATCGGCCAGTATGATTCCTTTCTGGGTGTGTTTTTCTAAAGCGCCTTGTCCTTTGCAATCGTTATATACCTGTTCATTTATATAGGTATTTGTGGATCCTGTATCTACTAAGCACTTGTATGTTTTGCCCATCATTGTGGTTTCGGTGTAAATTCTGTTATCTTCTCGGTTCTGGTCGTTTGCCTCGCCTAGGAATTCTCTTTTTTGGCGTGCTTCTGTTTTGCAACAGTTCTTGCTTAATACGCCCGTTTTACCGCAGGCGCTGCAAAAGATTCGTTGCCTGGACCTGCACTCTCTCGTGTCATGTCCAGGTTTTCCGCACGACCAGCAGCACGTCTTTGGGTCGTACCTGGGATGTATCTTCGTACTATTATACTGCACCCCCGTGTCCTCTCGGCGGTGTGTACTTGCTTGGTTACTGCCCCTGCTTGTTCCTGGCTGGTTTGGCGTCTGGTATGGGGTCCAGTTTTGTTGCGGGAATGGTCTGCCCGGGTTGGCGGTTGTATCCTGGAAGTTTGCGTACCGGTTTTTGTATGGGCTCGTGGATATGCTCTCGTACTCTGCTGTTAGCTTCAGGAGTTCTGGTAGATCGCTGTAGTCCTGTTTCTTTATGAACAGTTTGTATTGTTTCTGCATATTTTCGTGTATGCGGTGTAGCTGTTCGTCATCTGAAAGTTTGTTGTACCTTCTCATCAGAGTTTGCAGGTCGGTTAGGTAATCCGTGAAGCGCTCCCCGAACCTTTGTTTCCTTGCCACAATGGTGACGATCAGGTCCTCTTCGTAATTGTTCGGGAAGTAGTATAATTTAAATAATTTCAGGAATTCGTCCCATGTTTGCCAGGACTTAGCGTTGTTCCGGTACCATAACAAGGCTTTACCTTGCAAGATCTGCGGCAGGTTTGGTAGTACCTCATCCTTTTTGATGCCGCTCGCTGCTATTAGCTCCTCGAGTCTCTCCACGAACTCGACTGCGTTGTCTCTGGTTGTGAATGCTAAGTTCCATTCCTTTATTAGTTTATTTACCTTTTGGTTGTCGCTGTTTGCCATTTCGGGGGGCTGTTCTTCTTCCGGCGTTTTAAAGTCGTCGGCTCCGGTCTCCTCCGTTTCTCTCACGGATTCTGCAAGGATTCTCCTAATTTCCTCCACGGTTAGTCCCTCCGTTGGCAAACCTCTGTATTCGGCTTCTTTGATTAATTCTGGTTTCTTCAGGTGGTATATCCAAGACGTTGGCATTCGGGATTCAAGATGCGGCGAGTTTTGTTTTTCGGCGCGGAAGCGACGCACTTGGATTACGACGGGACTGAGAAAAGTTGTATTCTACTTACTGTGGCGCTGCTGAAGGGCGGCGGGCGGGGGACGTAGCAAACCTGGTCTCGGTGTTGTTGCTCGTCCTGGCGGGCGGTGAACGGCGGACTAAATGGAGTTAAGTGGTTATGATTATACCTATCGATAAAATATCTGCGATATTCCCTCGTGTATCCCTTCTGAGCCAGCAAAAACGTGAGTTTTACAGTTGGGCGCCAAATGTGATGCCTGTCGCTGAGTGCGAGCCACACATATCCCTCCGCCTGAAGGGCGGGAAGGTTTCCTAGCTAGCTCAGGGGTGAGAAGGGAGGTTACACAGGGTTTAAATATCAAACACAGATTGACGTTGTAACAAAAATGGGTCTTGCTGCCCTTTTATTAAGAATAGAATGAGTCTTATCTAAACCGGTGAGTTAATTGATCGCTACCCGGGAACGCGGGCCTCGTTAGGCGTTACGACGGCGAAGGAAAGCTAAGTGGAGTGGATATTGGTGTGTTCTCCGGAGAACAGGGGAACCCTGTAGTGCGTACGCGAGGGATGACACGCCGCAGAACAGGGGTGATCGGGAATGGGCAGGAAGGACTGAACCTCAGGACTAACTACGCGATATCCACCCGTAGGTGGACAGACACGCGGCCCTGGAGTTCTCCCTAGGGTACCTAGGCACGTACGCGAGAGAAGACACGCCGCGCTCTAGGCTGGTCAGCCCTTGCTTCCGCTACGGAGCCGAAACAAAGACTGACTCCCGGCCGACGCGCGCGCTTCCTTATATAGGCGGCCGGCTCGATGCGTCGGTGTGTGTGTGCGGCTGGCCAGCGATCCTCGCCTTTCGTGCGCCATCTTGCGCCGCCGCTGGAGCGCGCTGCTCGCGCGCGCGGCGTGGTGCGTGGCGTGGCCCGTGTGTGAGATGAGGATCATCACACCCTAACCCAGAGAAACAAATGGACAGACAAATCTCGTTCCGTGAGAATTGGTGACTTAGTCCTCATTAAGGACGACAACCTTCGACCATTGTTATGGTCGGTGGCACGTGTCGTCAACGTACACCCGGGTCAGGACGGGATAGTACGAGTGGCAACTGTCCGCACAGCAGATGCTGATTCGCGTACGAAAGAATTTAAACGGCCCCTAGTCAAGCTCTGCGTCCTTCCCGTCAACGATAACTAAACTATGATACAAACGTCCTTTACGTTAATTACTGTTGTCTTAATGTTACCTATTATACTGTTCGTTATATATCTGTTGCCTTACGAATGTTGAGTTAGTGATGTGTAGCTTATTTTAATCTTAGTGTAACTATAAAATATACATATACTGAAACTATTGTAAGAGGAATGCTATTCAAAGGTCTGTCATTGTATCAATTTTAACTGTTTCTTTTTTTTTATCTATGCTTTCTGGAAATGGTAATTTCGCAGCGGGGGGGAGTATGTTAAGGATTCTATTGGTAACCAGACTTTTGTCAGGAGCGAAGAGTAGTCCCTCACTGAAGGCTCCTTCAATGCCACGCGAATTTGGCCCTTTTCGAATCGCTCCCTAGTTCGGTTATATACCGAACATTCGCTTGAGTCGGTACGGAGCTGTCGTCGCGCGCGCATCCCTTAATGCCGCTTAGACAGACCACGGTGCTTTCGTGGTCACTATCACTGCTTTCGGTATACGCTGTGCTGTGCTTTACTAACATCCAGGCATAGCAGGAAGAGAAAGGAGCTAGGCATTCACGACTCGAGCTGCCGCCATTGGGGTTCACAAGGTGAGTGGATTGCTCATTTCCCTTGATAATCGCCTTGGTTACTTTCCTTGGGGACCACTTTCTTTCCGAGCCTTTCGCTATCAGAAACGCCTACAATAGACGTATTGTTATCATAAATAAATAAAAATGTCGACACCAAGGATCCCAATACTCTCGGAGATGGTAAGGGCTGTATCTTGGAATCGTGGGGCTACAGTAAATGGGGTTTTTTTTAGCGGTGAACGCACATTATTGTGTCTTAGTGGGGTTGAACCGGACCAGATTATCCTGGCCCCACTCCGAGACTTTGACTAGAGTGGTCTCGATATCGGACACAAGTTTTTCGCGACTCTCAACCACAGAGGAATGAGGAATGTGGCACCGGCCGTATAGAAGGTATCTCCGGTGCTGTTTTCCGCATAACAATGGATGCTGTAGCCAGCATATTATTGATATGCAGCAAGAACAGTGTCGGGGATAGCACGGAGCCTTGTGGGACGCCATCGTTAATGTCCATGCTTTCGGAGCAGCTCCTATCTACTACGGCTCTTATATGTCTGCCGGCCAGAAAGAAAGCTGGTGATCCATTTGCACAGCAGTCCGTAGGATGGTAGCTTCGACAGAAGACCTCGGTGCCAGACCCGATCGAACGCCTTCGCTATGTCCAAGCTGACGGCTAAAGCCTCACCTTGACTCTCAATGGCTGAAGCCCACCGGTGTGTAAGATACACTAGAAGGTCACCAGTCGAGCGACCGTGGCGAAAACCATACTGACGGTCGCTGATCAAATCGTGTTCCTCTAAGTATCTTAGGAGCTTCATGTAATGACACGCTCCATCACCTTGGAGAGAATGGAGGTAATAGCGATAGGCCTGTAATTCGATGGGTCTGATCTATCGCCCTTTTTAGCTACCGGATACACGAAGACAGTCTTCCACGAAGACGGAACTTGCCTTTTGTGGTATTAGAGCGCGAATAGTCGCGTTAGCGCAGGACACAACTCAAGAGCACAACGTTTGAGTACCACCGCTTGTATGCCGTCCGGCCCGCTCGACTTGTGGACGTTTAGGGACAGTAGTTCCCTCCGGACATCCCTTTGCTAAAACCTAATTTCCGGCATGGAATGCGCATATCGAGGGATAGTAGGAGGTACGGCGCTGCCATCATCGTCTAAAGTGGAGTTCGAGGGTGCCTAAAAGATCGCCTTTCTCTTTTGCGCTGTGGGCCAGGTCTCCAGCTGCAGTTCGCAGTGGTGGTAGAGCCGACTGACAGAAGTTTCCCTCGGCAGCTTTGGAAAGCGACCAAAAGGCGCGACTTCCGGAGGGGTACCCAGCAACCTTCTCGCCAATTCTGCCGATGAAATTGAATTTTGCTCTGGCAATTACTTTCTTACTAGACCTTGAGGCAGCGTTTAACTTGCGTTTCACATCAGTTACGTTAAGATCCTTATTATTTTCGGCCGTAGTTCAAGCCTCGTACGCAGCTTGCTTGTGTGCCCTGGCATCCTTACAAGGCCGATTAAACCAAGGCCGCTTTTTTGCTCCTGCAGCTACCAGCGAGTTGGAACTAAAACATTCCATACCCGTCATCATCATCTCAGCGACAGCGGCTCCACAGGAGTTTGGATCTTCTGATGTGAAACAACAAAGCTGCCTCCACGGGTACAATGCGTAAAATTCACGCAGTCCATCCAAGTCTGCCGACCTATACTGCCACATGCGCCGCAGGCTAGTTGGCCTAGGTGGTTGGGTCTGCACACATGGCGCCTGCGTCCGGACGAGCCGAGTGGTGCATTCACTGAGATGGATTACCCGTCCGGATGTGAGGTCAGCAGAAGGTCCAGTAGAGAGCTGGTTTGTCCCTCGATGTCTGGCATTCTCGTAGGAGAACGTACCAGTTGCGAGAGTCCATAGGCCAGAAAAAAATCGTGAGCAGACCTACCCGCATAGTTGGTGGATCGAGAACTGAGCCACTCAACATGGTGGGCATTAAAGTCTCCTAAGATCACCAGCTCCGCGGAGGAGTACTGCTCGAGAACCTTGTCAGTCGTCAGTTGCTGGTGCTCGAAGAGCCGAGTTGCGTCCATGTCACCGCTATGAGACCTATAAAGGCATGCATAGACGAGGATGTGGCCACCGCAGTCCACGCGCACCCACAGCACTGATAGGTCTCTGTCTTCGTAGGCCTGGAGGCGGCGACAGCAAATATCCTGCCTAGCATACATACATACACCGGCACGTCTCAAGAACGAGACGAAGACCACGGTCGAGACGTGTTCGAGCGTGTATCCGGGAAAATGAAGGTATGATGTATCAGCCGGACAGGATATCTGAGTCTCCGTAAGGAATAGAAGAGTCGGTTGCACAGATTGCAGGTGGTGATGAACTACGTCTAAATTTGAGTGGAGTCCCCGGATGTTACAGAAATCCACTTGTGTGGGGGAGGGTACCGCTGATAACCTATTCCTTGTTTATTTACATGGTAAATAATTTGTAAATAACTATATAGAATAAACTCCAAAATCTGTTAATATCAATAGGAACAACCTGATGCAAAAGGCACATTATGCGTTAATCTAAAAAAATCGATACACGTCTAATTGATAGACATAAGTCATTTACGCACTAAAAAGAAACGGCCAATCCGCCGTTGTCACATAATTCATATCATAACTTTAAGAAAACGTAAAAGATATGGCCAAAAAATTCTATAATTTTTACTAAATGATACTCCCTTTTTGGTTCAAGTTCGGGCATACAAGTAAAAAACTATTATGACTACCTACTGTTTTTTTTTTTCTTTTCAGTTGGCAATCTCTTCCTTATGGTTATGGCAATCTCAAGTCTACGAGACTTCCCACCAAACTTTTGATTGTTATACTAGTCCAGGGCGCATTTGCAAATGACAGATCTATACTAGAATGCAAAAAATCTATACCATTACAATAGCGCTGACGATGGAAAACGTAAACCAAGGTAGAATCATAGAAAACTTCAAATGCAAGTTTATACTTGCAGTCGTCGAGCGTGAAGACCTTCAACAACCATGTCCCTTTGAATAAGTTTTGAGTGATAGTAACTCACTTTTTTGCAAATCTATAGATTAAATGGGAAATATCTCAATACCCACAATATATTGCTTTAAAACCTTCACACACTCTAAGAAGACTTATTTACTTTAACAATTTTAATCTCAAAATATTCAAGATAAAACTGTAAATATTAAAAAAAAAAACAAAGTATTATTTTATTCACTAGTCCTTGGTTCACGTTCGAATGAGGAATCTTAAAAATGAATAATACAGTATTGAAGGTGTAACAACAGACAACTGAAACCACCCTAAATCGTCATCTCACTTTGACAGCAATTGCGGATGCCATTAAAGGCCTCTTAAAATTACCTTTGCCATTTGAAGAAATTAGTTTCAACAGTTTTCCGCTATATTGCGAAATTCTTATTTTCCTGGTTGGGCTATACACGGCGTAACTGGTTTGCTGGCTAAGTCCACGGCCTGCAACTCTACATTAAACATGGTTTTAGTTGGGTATTGTGGCTAGATAACTGCCGTTAAGGGTATTATAATTTTCTCGTCCACATAAATAAGGTGCACCTTTGCAGGTTGAGGGAATATTAAAACATAGCTCCAGTCATCTAGTTTCTGCTGTCCCGTCTTGAGCTTTCTGACCTCCTAATAGTCCCTAGCTATGGGAAGGTTTAAAATGAGGAGTCAGAAATACGGTCAATAAAAAATATATATTTGCCAGCTCAATCGGTTCACGTAAGAAATAAATATAATGTTAAAAATGCGTGGGTTCGGGCGAATACACAACGGATCGAATTCAGTTTGTTTCCATGCAGCCGAAGTACTCCCCTGAGAGCGCCGTGTCGGTTGGCGGCGGAATTTCTTATCCGCGCTGAGTTCAGCGCCACCCAGAAAAAACTGCTCCGCTGTCGTCTTAATTCGGCAGAAGCGAAGCGCAAGCAGGCGGCAAGCAATTAGCCAGTAAAATTGGTCATTCTAGACCCTGGACCCTGGAACGCGCCATCGAACAAAGCGTTAGGAACGGTCCGCCAGTTTCGGTGAACGCCAACGGCATATGGGAAAGCACTTTGGTAGTTGTGATGCCGTGGATGTTCACAATTCAGATACGGAGATTACAATAAAATGAAGTTGATTTAATGTGTGATGAAATTAAATGATTTTATATTTTTTAACTCTAAGTTGAGGGTGGCTTGAAAATGACGATGATGAGTAGCAACTTTTAGCCAGTAATAATTATGAGCAAAACTATTGAGCAAATGTGATATTTGAATTCTGTAGTTAAAATGAGCATGAAATAATAATGAAATCGATTGGCAAGTTAAAATAATTAAGCAGTAAATGTTCTAAGCTATGCGCAAACAAATATAACCACTTACCCAATTTGGGGTACACTAAAAGCACTTATAAAACACCACAGTGATTTTATACTGGTTGAGGAACACGTAGGGACGAACACAAGAAGGTCGATTACGGTTTCATATCGTGGACCGTAGCAGAGATCGACTTCAAGCGACGTGCGTTCTTCACAATAACTTTTGGCTAATGAGTGAGTAGCCGCGCGAGATGACTAGCGCTCGCGCAGGTCACTTACGTCACACATGCATTCATTCGTATGCGAATGAAGTAGGAAAGATTAAACGTTATAATGATGCCGCGATATGTTCAAAACAATCAGCGTGTTGATGAATTTATATGTGTAAATTATTGTATTTAGGATAGTTTAATTATATGCTGTAGTATGTAATGTAGTAGTAAGTTGTATATGATATTTTTAATTAGGTAAGTAGCAATAATTAATGTTTATTTATGTAAATATGTACGTGTAACGGTACATTACCCCCCGCTCCAGTGAAAGGGTTTCGTTCTTAAAGGAAACCCGTTTGGACTGTCAACAGTATTACACTTTTATTCAATCATCTTACATTTCACTCATTCTTAATCTAGAAAACATAAAAGCGATCGTCGCTCGATAAGCTAACGACGCGTCCTTGCTTACAACAAGTCATCTGTGATAATTGCACATATGACTAAATACTGACGACAAGATCTTACTTAAACTTTAGAGCGTACACGATACTTTATTTGAGACTATTGACGAGCTTCAGGTCTTTAATATGCCAGACTCCCAAATCCTTACCAGTCATATCTTCCAAAACGTACACTAGAGGAGACCGTTTTTCAGTAATACGACATTTTAAAAATTTGGGCGCTAACTTTTTACTGAAATATTTGTCTTTATCGCTTAGTACGT
The DNA here is from genome assembly GCA_963556455.1 of Epiblema foenella. Classification (NCBI taxonomy): domain Eukaryota; kingdom Metazoa; phylum Arthropoda; class Insecta; order Lepidoptera; family Tortricidae; genus Epiblema; species Epiblema foenella. The sequence goes on along the minus strand of OY747097.1, from coordinate 1,224,760 downwards.
ACGTGCGTTTAAAGACTAAGTCTCCTACATTAAATTCAGCGGCTTTCCGCCGTAAATTATACTGAGCAGTATTCTTCACATGTGTCTGCCACAAAGAAGCTTGTACATCGTCAAATACAGAAGATAGACACCCTCGGTTTTCAGCATAAATATCGCGCGGTAGGAATAATACTTCATTGTCTAGGTCAGAACCCGTGTAATGCGATCCACACAGAACAAGCTCACGGCCAAATACAAGAAAATATGGTGTATAACCAGTGGCTTCATTAACGGAGTTGTTCATGGCGAATTTTATTTTGGGAATAAAAGTGTCCCAAGTCCGATGGTCGTTTTGGACAAATGTTGACAAGCAAGTAAGAAGCGTCTTATTATAACGCTCAACACTGTTGACTTGTGCCGTATATCTAGGCGTGAAGAACACGTTTGGGATCTTATATTTCTTGAACAGTGCGTCAGTAGTTGAACTTATGAATTGGCTACCATTGTCAAGATATATGGTTTGAGGAATGCCGTGAATTAAAAAGATATTATCCTCCAAATGTTTGACAACTACATCTGCAGTTGCACGACGCACGGGAAATATTTCGCAAAATTTAGAGAAACAGCATGTTATGACCAGGATGTAGGCATTCTGTTTGCGACTAACGGGTAAAGGGCCGATAAAATCGATGGATATCATCTGAAATGGACGAGAGCATTGCTTAGGTCGTCCCATTTCTCCTAGCGTGGTGTGATTTTGCGCTTTGTATGACAAACAGACGGAACAAGAGCCTACGAATTTCACTACATCTTGGTGCATCCCAGGCCAATAATAGTTTAAAACTAAGCGCCTATAGGTTTTAAAAATACCGAGATGTCCAGCTGTTGGTACTGAATGGTTGTCTGCTATTACTTGTTCACGAAATTCAGAAGGCACAACCTCTTTCCAGTCAAATTCCGAGGTAAGTTGCGAGTGTTTAGATTTTGATAGCCGAAACAGAGAATTATTTTTGATAATGAAGTTAGGGAAGTTACTTGGAACACTAAGAGCGCCATTGTATATTTTCTTATACCAAGCATCGTTCGTATTTGCCACTGCATTGGAAAGAGAAATTGCATTTACGGGAAGAGCACGGGAAAGAGCGTCTGGTATAACATTATCGACTCCACGGCGATGCTTAATTTCAAAATTAAACGATGATAGACGAACTCCCCATCGTGCTAAACGTCCAGAAGGATTGTCCAAGGACAAGAACCATTTTAGCGCAGAGTGGTCAGTGTACACTGTAAAAGTTTGCCCGTTTTCCACATAACAGCGCCAGTGCTCGAGAGCAGTCGGCACAGCAAGGGCTTCCCGTTCTGTGATGCTGTAATTTCTCTCGGCACTGGTTAGTGATCTACTCATGTAGGCGATAGGGTGTTCTTTACCATTTAGAGTCTGCGTTAACATGGCGCCAACTCCATAATTGCTTGCATCAGTATGCACTTCAAATGGCAACAAGTAATCCGGACAGGCAAGGACTGGCGCGGAAACCAAGGATTCCTTTAGAGCGTTAAAAGCCGCGTCAGCTTCCTGGGTCCATACAAAAGGTGGTGACTTTTTGCCATTTGAAGTAAGCTTGTTCAAGGGACCAGCTACTGTACTAAAATTGGGAACGAATCGTCGGTACCAAGTGGCGGTACCAAGGAAGCGCTTAAGCTCCTTTCTATTCGTGGGGGTGGGAAAGTTAATGATGGCCTCGACTTTTTCGGGATCTGTGCGTAAGCCACGAGAATCTACCACGTATCCCAAATACCTAAGCTCACTCCTGAAAAACATGCACTTCTCAAAATTCACAGTGAGGTTAGCGAGCTGTAATTTGTCCAAAACGCGCAACAGACGTGAGACATGCTCCTCAAACGTTGAGCTGATGATGATAATATCATCGAGATATGCGAACGCTTTAAACTCCATATCCCCTAATAACAGGTCTACCAGGCGTTGCTGTGTGGCAGGAGCATTTGTTAAACCAAACGCTGTGGTTTTGAAGCGCAGAGTCCCTCTGTTTGGCACGTAAAAAGCCGTCTTATCGCGGTCTTCAGGCACAATTGGGATTTGCCAGAATGCCTTAGATAAGTCTATGCTAGAAAGATACTTGGCGTCGCGGAGACTATCTAAAATTTCTGAGACATATGGCAGGTTATATGCGTCGCGTTTCGTGATAGCATTCAGTTTACGGCTGTCAAGACAGAACCGAGGCTGTCCATTCTTCTTATTAACGATGAGTACGGGAGAAGACCAAGCACTTTCGCAATACTCCACCACATCTAGAGCCAGCATTTCGTCAACCTGCTCAGTCAGTATTCTCTGTTTCTCGGGTGACATTCGATAATATCGCTGCCGGATCGGTTGAGCGTCACCGGTATCTATACGATGCGATATTATATTTGTACGACCCAAACCTTTCTCCTCAGTTGATATTGATTTGAACTGACTTATTATGGTGTCCGCAATTACTTTTTGTGGTTCCGTCAAATTGTCATACGAGTGAATAAAAGTGTCACTATGGTTAACTTTAATTTCTGACAGAGAACATTCTGACAATTTGACGCTACCTATAAATTTAGGGCAGATTTGGAACGCTCGCCAAAAATCTACGCCAAGAATGATGGAGGTTTCAATTTCAGGAACAACATACGCTTTAATCAAATGATATTGTTCTTCGAATGTTATTGGTAAATTTATGTAACCAATGCTTTTTAAATATTGGCCGCCAGCTGCTACCATAGTAATGTTGTGGTCCTGGTGTATAGTGCAGTCAGTTAAATGTTGATGACAATTATTTCCTAAAATTGTCACCGCAGCACCAGAATCCAACAAGGCGCATGCGTCAATATCATTAACCTTTATGTTAATGTAAGATAGCATCATGTTCTGGTTTAGTTTGCAGAATTGTAGAAACTTTGTAAGAGGAGGTAAAAGTTTTAATAAAGTTCAGCCAAGTTTCCCAATCTACTTTATCAAAATTACTACAACTCTGCTTCACTAGTTTTTTGAATTTTTATTTACCTTCGAGCAAACCGGACACTCTGGTGTTTTCACATCCTTCATACCGCACTTAAAGCAAAAAATGTCACGTTTAGCTTGGCATTGCCTGATGTGATGTGAATTGTTACGACACCTTGGGCAGTACGGTTGTTCTTTAACTGTTTGTACTGTATGTATATAGTTTTGTTGCTGATTTTTACTTTGTGTGTGTTGATTGTAGTTGTAGTTTTTGTTGTAGTTGCTTGTGTTTGGAAAATTCTGTTTATTAAAATTGTTGTTATATTTATTATTTGTTTTATTAGATTCTTTCGTGTATGCAAATTCAGGGGCAACGGTATCTGAAGTAACTTTAGGCGGTTCCTGAAACTGCGAAAGGCGAGCCTGTATAGTCTCATAGTTACGGCACAAGGTACGTAGAGATTCTATGTCTGATATTGAAGCTACCGATGCCAGAGTGCTTGCATAGCAGGGCCTAATATTGTGAAGAAGGACTTCCAATTGATCCGCCTCGGAAAAGGACTTGGACAAGCGCGAGAACATTTCATTCATGATAGAGAGGTAAATGGTAATGTTCTCGCGTTCACCCTGAGTACGAGAACGAATTTCTGAAATGAGCCTATAGTCATAATCCGACTGATCGAAGTCTTTCTTCAATAGGGCTGCAAGTTCCGACCAAGAACCAACCTTGTCCTTCACAGACCGATACCAATGTAAGGCATCTTCCTGAAAAATTTCAGTAGAAAAGCTCAGAACCTTACTCTCGGGGATATTACGAGCCTCTATAAACTCTTCAACACGCTGTATAAATGAGCGCACGCAAGTCTTGCCGTTAAACTTTAATTTTGTTAGGTCAGCTGAACCACGATCGCACGTCCCCGAAATCACATTTTGAAAGTCAGGCACCGAAGGTCCGGATTCACCACCGGAAGCTAAACTCGAAGTGGTCGCGACTGGTCTTGCTGCCTGAAGGGCTTTTAATTTTTTTGAGAAAAGATTATATTCCTTTACGACATCATCATACTCTTTCTTAATGTCCCCGCTACGTGTTATCCTCGCAATACGATTATATAAGTGGTTCATCATGTTCTGGGTTCTGAGGACCACAGGGGCAGAAGGATCAGCTACATCTAAATTTGCCTGAATTTTAGTGAGAACGTCACAGCAGCCCAGAAGATCCTGTCTGGCTTCGAGCGGAGATTCTAAAATGTGCTCTGAGGGATAGTCTCTGGCTAACTGTACAATTTGTTTGCGTAAATCTTCAACGGATAACGCAGGAGTGGCGCCTCTAATGCGAACTTCATACTCCAACTCCGACTTTTGAAGTGACAAGTACTTCACGGAAAGCATAGTGAACCAAATATAATTATTGGGTAAGTGGTAGTAAGCAAAAGCAACTACTTAAACCTAAAAGCAACTTCCGTTCTCCGATCTGTTACAAATCAGGTTGATGATGATGAACGTTTGGTTTTTTTTTATTCGAACTTAGTAAAATAAAAAAAATGTTAGCAGCAACTAAAAAATAAAAAAAAAACTACTAATGTGTACTTAGTTATGAAAGTACAATAATAATCTTATCTACAATTCAATAATTAAATGTAATATACTCGATGGTTTAGTAAGTAAAACAGCAACACTATTATAAACCTCAAATGCACCAAATATTTTTCTTATGAGAATACAATTTTTTTTATTTTAATTTTACTTCGTACACCTTAGTAGCTGGAAAAAACCAAAAAACAGAAAAGAAAGAAAAGCAAAAAAAAACGTTTCACAAAATAAGGCCACGAACACACTAACTACTACTACAAGGAAAAAAAAAACAGAATCCGATGTGTATTACAACCACGAGTTGGGCGCCAGTGTCCCGTCTTGAGCTTTCTGACCTCCTAATAGTCCCTAGCTATGGGAAGGTTTAAAATGAGGAGTCAGAAATACGGTCAATAAAAAATATATATTTGCCAGCTCAATCGGTTCACGTAAGAAATAAATATAATGTTAAAAATGCGTGGGTTCGGGCGAATACACAACGGATCGAATTCAGTTTGTTTCCCTGCAGCCGAAGTACTCCCCTGAGAGCGCCGTGTCGGTTGGCGGCGGAATTTCTTATCCGCGCTGAGTTCAGCGCCACCCAGAAAAAACTGCTCCGCTGTCGTCTTAATTCGGCAGAAGCGAAGCGCAAGCAGGCGGCAAGCAATTAGCCAGTAAAATTGGTCATTCTAGACCCTGGACCCTGGAACGCGCCATCGAACAAAGCGTTAGGAACGGTCCGCCAGTTTCGGTGAACGCCAACGGCATATGGGAAAGCACTTTGGTAGTTGTGATGCCGTGGATGTTCACAATTCAGATACGGAGATTACAATAAAATGAAGTTGATTTAATGTGTGATGAAATTAAATGATTTTATATTTTTTAACTCTAAGTTGAGGGTGGCTTGAAAATGACGATGATGAGTAGCAACTTTTAGCCAGTAATAATTATGAGCAAAACTATTGTGCAAAAGTGATATTTGAATTCTGTAGTTAAAATGAGCATGAAATAATAATGAAATCGATTGGCAAGTTAAAATAATTAAGCAGTAAATGTTCTAAGCTATGCGCAAACAAATATAACCACTTACCCAATTTGGGGTACACTAAAAGCACTTATAAAACACCACAGTGATTTTATACTGGTTGAGGAACACGTAGGGACGAACACAAGAAGGTCGATTACGGTTTCATATCGTGGACCGTAGCAGAGATCGACTTCAAGCGACGTGCGTTCTTCACAATAACTTTTGGCTAATGAGTGAGTAGCCGCGCGAGATGACTAGCGCTCGCGCAGGTCACTTACGTCACACATGCATTCATTCGTATGCGAATGAAGTAGGAAAGATTAAACGTTATAATGATGCCGCGATATGTTCAAAACAATCAGCGTGTTGATGAATTTATATGTGTAAATTATTGTATTTAGGATAGTTTAATTATATGCTGTAGTATGTAATGTAGTAGTAAGTTGTATATGATATTTTTAATTAGGTAAGTAGCAATAATTAATGTTTATTTATGTAAATATGTACGTGTAACGGTATACTGCATGGCTGGTTTGGATAGCGAGATGATTGTCTGTTTGCAGGAATTGTCCGTGGACTCTTTTTCGATTATCTGGTGAATGCAATCTAGCTGGGTTCTGATTTGATGGTTGATGTCGGCTTCGTATAGGTACCATGCTTTGATCTTCGGGCATTCTGCCTCTATGTACACATATGAATCTCCATCGGTTGCTATTAATGGATAGGGAGGGCCAATAATTTGGTTGAATTTGTTGGGTAGGATAGAAATTTTATAAAGGTTATAGTTGTGAGGTGAGATAATTGGAAATCTGAATATGATAACTAGTATCTTTTGAACAAAATATGACCCAGTTCTAATTATGTCATAATACTCTCTCTAAGCTTTAAATCTAACACTTGTTCCTTGTCCTACAAGTTTTTTAGCCTATTTAGCATACTACCTAGTACTCGTATACTTAGCATCGAATGATGGTTGCTTAGTGTGCGAGTAAATGCTAATATATCTGCTATCCTACTGACGACCGGTTTAGCCTAGTGGGTAGGGCAGCTGCACGCCTGTGAAGCTGACGGTCCTGGGTTCGAATCCCGGTCAGGGCAAATATTTGTGTGATCAGCATGAATATTTGTTTCTGAGTCTTGGATGTTTTCTATGTATTTAAGTATTTATATCTATTAAATATATCGTCGTCTAGTACCCATAACACAAGCCTTCTTGAGCTTACTGTGGGGCTAGTTCGATTTGTGTAAGATTGTCCTCTAATATTTATTTATTTATTTATTTATTTTATTTATCCTATAAAGTTCTTTAACTAATTCATCTATGTTATCGTTAATAATTACTAGGAGGTGAGCGAATTTAGCATACCTGATTAAACTTGCCTCAGTTTGAGCGTTACTATTTAGGATTCAGAGCAGCGTTTCATTAATTTTTGCTTGATTATTAACGATTTGAGATACTATCCCCATATGGTGGTCCATCCATTCCTTGCCGAGACTAATATCCTGATTACCTCTTAAGATTCTAATGGCATCATTGTACCTTAATGCATCAGAGTGATCTAGGTTGCCGGTTAAGCTTTTAATGACGGAGCCGAAGCCATCCACTACTACTAATAAAAAAAAAAACAGTTTATAAACGAGCTAGAAGCACTCATAAAACCTATTCCGGCAACAGATCGAGTCATCATAATCGGAGATACAAATATAGACATTTTGAATTATGTAGTAAACCACTCAACCACTTCAATGTACAAAAACGCCCTGTGTGGATGCGGCTTGCAGTGTGCAATATCTAGCGCAGAGATAACACGAGATGCGATAGTGGACGGCCGATACGACGCGTCATGCCTGGACCATGTGTGGGTGCGAGCGGGAAGGGGCGTTAGCGCGCTCTCCTCGTACGTGCTGGAGACACACATCTCGGATCATCAAGCCGTCGGTATTGTGTTGGATCTGAGAGGGAATGAGAACATACCATTACAGGAAAGCCGTATATACCTCCCGCGAAGCGACAAACTTGTTAAATAAAAATTAGATGCACATGCCGTTCGTTTTGTTTCGGACATTTTGTTTAGTTTTGAACCGTATTTATGAGGAAAGTACCATTGTAATTAAAGTACAAAACAATAGCAAGAGGAGTACACAGTAGCTGGTTATTTAGTGTCATCAACCTTGCAGATTTTCAACAAAGGGCGCCACTTGGCACAGTTGTACCTAATGGTCATCGGAGCAGATTTAGCCCTGTACCCACGAAATTCATCCATGGTGGTGGGGGCTGGAGGGGGGTGAAAACTCCATCTACCACGCTGCACTCTGAGCTCGATTTCTTCATAAGTTTAGTGAATAGGTCATGTTTGGTATCGTTTTCGTATAATTCAAGGATGAGGAATTCATTTCTGAAACAAAATTTTCACTCGTCCGTAGAAAAAAACAGAGTTCTGCACAAAACTTGAAATTTTTTTTAAAATAAATTATACAAAATCTTACACTACAATTAAACCGCGAGATAATGCACTATAAAAAAAATATGAGTTAATAGCCCATTTTATATGAATTGTATGAACATAAACTGTATTGACAGATTTAACCTGCAAATGTGTAAAAAAAAATAATTCATGTAGCGGCGGAGCTGCGTACTGGCGAGAAGCTATTTTATTTCTACATGAGTTTAGAAAATAGGTCATGTTTGGTATCGTTTTTGTGTAACTCAAGGACGAGGAATTAATTTTTGGAACATCATTTTCACTCGTTCGCAGAAAAAAAAACAGTTCTGCACAAAACTTGAAAAAAATTATATGAAATACTACAAAATCTTGTCTTACAATTAAACCGCACTATAAAAAAATGAATTAATATAGAATGTACAGACATAAACTATATTGACAGATTTAACTTTTAAATGTGTTAAAAATACAATACAATACAAATACTCTTTATTGCATACCTCACACAAATGAATCAGTAGGTAGAGGTAGATAACAATATAGAAATAAATAATTAAAGAAGAATTATTTAACCGCTCTGCACAAAACCTGAAAAAAAAATTCAAAAAAATCTACAAAATCTTGCCCTACAACTAAACCATGAGGTAATGCACTATACAAATATGAGTTAATAGCCCACTTTATGTAGAATGTATAAACATAAACTATATTTATTGACAGATTGAACCTTGAAATGTGTTAAAAAATATTTTTTATTTAGCGGTGGAGCTCCGTACTGGTAAGATTCTATAGAATTCTTAATTTTATTGTTAGATAATGAAACTGATTAGGTGCTTCTAAATGAAGAAATAATATTTTATGATATTCTTAATATTAAAACAGATTGAGATAACCACAATTCCGAATTTTAGTATATTTGGTTATATTGGTATCCCCACAATTTTACATGGAAACCGTATGTTGATATCAGTGCAAAAAGTTGATCTAAAATAAAGACAATAGTTAGACATTTAATAAATAATTAAATAACTTTAAATGCCGAAGATCATCTCAACTTCACATGTAATATAAAGCAATAATAACAAATCTGTCAAAAATCGGTAAATCCTCCTTTAAATTTCCTGCTTCGGCCTTTATCGGAATCATGAAACGCGCTTTTCTTCCCTTTACCGACAAAAAAAGAAACTGTATTAAATACACCCAGAAAAGGCGTGCCTGTCCACAGCTCAATTAATCTAATAGGCAAAATCCTACGGGGTCTCCCCTCAAACTATGAGATTACTGGCTTGGAGACCAAAAACACTTGATAGTCTGCTTGCACGGGTAATGATTTAGGTACCATCCATTCTGCCAGAGGAGCTACGACGACGATGTGTCAAAGATTTCTTTTAATTTTCTTCTGAGCTACAGCATAGGAGCAAAACGAGCCAGGCTATTGGCCTCAGGCACCAAGGAGTCTGGTGAATGGCCTAACGCCTACCCATCGCCAAACACTGGCACCTTATTGGAGTCTGAATCCCTCCGAATCGCGAATTGTTTACGACTCGGGTTCCCTATCTGTCTTCCACACCGGTGTATCCTAGCGGCAGTTTGGTTGACGGGTCTCACGGGTGATAGCCATGGCAAGATATTGACAGAAACCGTTGGCCGCTTTTCCAAATAGGCCGCTCTGAATGACATCATCCGCCGCTCTCTAGTCAACGTCCCATCTCTTCTTGAACCAATTGGCATCGCTAGAATCGATGGCAACTGGCCAGACGGCATGTCCCTCATCCCCTAGAAGGTGGGAATGGCGCTAGTAGCGTGAGACGCAAGCCAGAGTGACTGTACACAGTCGCTCTGGCTCCTTTTCACCTCCACGGGACTAGCAATCACCCTGCCGTGGAGGCCGAAACGGCGGAAAAGCTTAAAAAGCACAAATATAGGGACCTAGGCACTGGTTACACTTTTATACCGTTCGGTGTCGAGAGCCTGGGCCCATCCCAGTGCCCGTCAAATATTCAAGGACCTATTCAAAATGCTGGTGGATTACAAGTTCGCTCAACGCATTAGCATAGCTATTCAGCGAGGAAACACTGCCAGCTTCTTAACCCTTAATTTGACGTCGTTTACTGTGATGAACATACCATAAATAAAAATTGGTAGATCACATAAACAATTTCTATGGAGTTTCGTCACAATAAATTGGTAACTTTATAGTTTGGATGTGGGTAGAAAAATATTTCGTAGTGCTGCGAACTTTTTTTAACGTCAGTATTATAGCAAAATGTCGGCTCGGGGGAAGTCGTCACTTCTTTGCGAGGTATTTATTAATATTTTTTGTTTAAACAACGATTTTTTGGATAATTCGTGGTAAAACATTATAAGTAAATATATGTTTAATGATTTATGGCCAAATCACCTAAGTTTAGTCATTCATTTTGTTTTTAGGCTGTTTCAAAGTTGTATGTTTATCACAGTGAACAACACCAAATACTTATAAGAATATGTAACTTTTCTAGTGTTCATCGGAATGAACAACGCCAACTAGTAGAGAAAATATATTTGGTTTTCAATGTTTATTAGGATAAACAATGCCAAAAACTGTGTTTATTGGGTTTTTGGTTGATTTCCTTTTTTGTTTGCTTGTCAACAGAAATTAAAACAAAGTCGATCAGCAAAAATATTAGCTCTTGTGCCACAATCGTATGCGCTTTCTGAAACTAGCGATATATCTGATAATGAAAATGAATACGAACTGCATGAACGAATTTCGTCTTCTTCACCTTCGCTCGACTCGTCCGTCGAACGTTTGCATTTACTTCGCAGTTCTGATAGTGAAAATGAAAACGATGATGATGTTGAAATCCCACAATGCGAGAAAATGAATTTAGTTGAAGACGTTCCTTTGACTCCAGTTATAGAAGTAGTATGTCCAGCAAATAGTGAGCCTAATTACTTTGACATTCCTTCGATTTCATTTATACCGTCTCTTCCTTCTGCAACTGCAACACCACCTGCACGACCTTCTAAAACGAGATCTAGGACAAAGATTGCTCCTGTAGCGAAAAGGCCCAAAAAAATTAAAAAGTTCACCTTAAATTGCAAATGGACCAGGGCCATTTTTCAGCATAAAGAACAAGAATCGGATAAATATGTTGATTTACCTGACAAAGACTCTTGACCACTTTTTAATTTTTTTTCTCCCGATATTATAACTCATATTGTGGAACAGACAAACTTATATTTCGTTCAACAAACTGAAAAATCCATAAAATTATCTGAAGAAGAGTTTCGAGATTTTTTAGCGATCCACATTATAATGGGTATTGTCGACATGCCGTCATACATAGATTACTGGTCAGGTAACTTTCGCTATGGACTGGTTGCGGGTTTGATGTCATTAAAACGCTATCAACAGATTCGACGTTTCCTACATTTTGCCGATAATACTCAAGATGATGGTGATAGATATTATAAAATTAGACCGGTTGTAGAAAAAGAAATACTACAGTCTATTGCATAAAATACAGTATTCGGCTTTGTTTTGTGACAGGGAGAAAACCTAGGAACTGTTTCTTATCTTTTCATTCGGCTAAATAATCTATAATGCGTTAATAAAGATAATAACAAATAAATTTGAGTTATCTTTCTCAAAATCTCACATCACCTATACTTTAGTAAAGTTCACTACAGTGAACATTGAAATTTGCATGTAATATTTCATTTCTTTGGCAATGTTCACTACAATAGACATTGATTTTCATGAAAACTGAAAAGCCTAGATTTTTTTAAATATTTTTTTTAACTCAGATTACGACTATGGAACCCTAAAATATGTTATTTATACTAATATCTGAAATGTTAACAGTTTGCCAAATTAAGGGTTAATGACCTAATTTTTTAAACATATTTTACTTTAAGTAGTTTGGCGTTAATTTTCAGTAATATATCCCTTATTTTCAGTAATTATCCCCAGTAGATCCCTTAAAAAGTGTAACCTAAAGTATGGTTTCCAAGTAAAATTTTGCAAACCAATTGGACCAAGTCTCAATCTGTTTTAATGTTGAGAAGTTGAGAATATCATAAAATATTACTTCTAGATTTAGAAACACCTAATCAAAGTCATTAGCAAACAGTAAAATGAAGAACTCTGTAGCTTCTCACCAGTACGCAGCTCCGCCGCTAAATAGAAATAATTCTTAATTAATTATTCATTTCTATATTGTCGTCTACCTCTACCTACTGATTCATTTATGTGTGGTATGCAATAAAGAGTATTTGTATTGTATTGTATTTTTAACACATTTAAAAGTTAAATCTGACAATATAGCTTATGTTTGTACATTCTATATCAATTAATTTTTTATAGTGTATTACCTCGCGGTTTAATTGTAAGGCAAGATTTTGTAGTATTTCATATAATTTTTTTCAAGTTTTGTGCAGAACTATTTTTTTTCTGCGAACGAGTGAAAATGATGTTCCAAAAATTAATTCCTCGTCCTTGAGTTATACAAAAACGATACCAAACATGACCTATTTTCTAAACTCGTGTAGAAATAAAATAGCTTCTCGCCAGTACGCAGCTCTACCGCTACATGAATTATTTTTTTTCTACACATTTTCAGGTTAAATCTGTCAATACAGTTTATGTTTATACATTTCACATAAAATGGGCTAATAACTCATATTTTTTTTATACTGCATTACCTCGCGGTTTAATTGTAGTGCAATATTTTGTATAATTTCTTTTTAAAATTTTTCAAGTTTTGTGCAGAACTCTGTTATTTTCTAGGGAGAAGGGGAAAATTTGTTTCAGAAATGAATTCCTCATCCTTGATTTATACGAAAACGATACTAAACATGACCTACTCACTAAACTTATGAAGAAATCGAGCTCAGAGTGCAGCGCGGTAGATGGGGTTTTCACCCCCCTCCAGCCCCCACCACCATGGACAAATTTCGTGGGTACAAGGCTAAATCTGCTCAGATGACTATAAGGTACAACTGTGCTAAGTGGCGTCCTTTGTTGAAAATCTGCAAGGTGCTCCATACAAATACGACACTAAATAACCCACTACAGCCATGGATAGACAATTATTTATATAAATTGTTAAAGCGTAGGGATTATTTATTTAGGGTATGAAAATCGCAACCAAAATGTATGACTAAAAGACAGGAATATACTAAGTTTAGGAATAAAGTTAATAAATCAGTAATGGAGGCTAAAAATAAATATAGACAATCTGAAATTTTAAAATGTAATGGGTATTATAGGAAAATTTGGTCGAACATTAACTCTTGGCTGGGAAGGGGTAAAATCAGCCTAGACGATGTTATACTTAAATACCTAGGCAGAATGGAAAATACTAGTCAAATTTGTACAAATTTTACAAAAACATTTACGCAAGAAATAAAAGAGATCAAACACGTAAAATTTCTTGACAGAGAGCAATATGTTATACCGTGTGACGTCAGCTTTAGGTATACTAAGGTGAGCCCCGCGGATGTAGAACAGGTTATTAATGTATTGTCCTGTGATAAGGCAGCCGGAGCGGACGGGATACGTGTTAAAGACATCAAGTACTTTCGAAATCAAATAAGTCCTATTATATGTAACCTAATAAATTCCTGCCTAAATATCGGAATTTATCTCGACCAGTTAAAAGAAGCAATTATAAGGCCCATATTCATGTCCGGGAGCTACTTAGGGTGTGTTAACCAAGGACCATATACAATAGGACTGACAATCTTCATACTACGCACCGTACTCCGAAAGTTAGTATCTCTCTACGTAGCTAGATGCCGCTAAGAGTACCGATTCATTCAAAAGTCGTTTTTATAATTTCCATGAATGCGCAAAAGTGAAGTCACAGCCGTCGAACGTTCAACGACATTCCAAATGATACAGTAAAAAGTGAAAAGATGGCGTTAGGTGCGATGTTTCATTACTGCGTTCCGTTCCAGCGCATTTCACTATTTTTATTTGTACTTACATAATTAGTACAATTACTTACAAATGAAATATATTTCACAGTTTGTTTACCTTATTATTTATAATTTATCTTAAGAACCCAAATAATGTCCGCAATTATACTTTAGTTTAAAAAGATTAATTGAATGTTTAGATTCTGCGCGAATTGAAATGAAAATTGAAACATCTACCACTAACTCGCCATTGGATCTTAGTATTCGGTTAAGCAAACGTTTTCACTCATAATAGTGTTTGAAATTCATTCAGCGCCGAACACGCGTGGACTAGCGCTGACGCGGGAGGGGCGTGGCGCGGACGCGGGAGGGTCGTGGCGCGGACGCGGGAGGGTCGTGGCGCGGACAGAGCAAGTCGATCGCCGGACACTGCTTACTGATATACTATGATAGCAGAGGAGCTAAGATGATCGCTTAAATATCGGACATATAGCATTCATCCCTTACTGTCATGCGAGTGCGACTGTATGTAAGTGCGAGGGACGAATGCTATATGTCCGACATATAAGCGATCATCTTAGCCCCTCTGCTTTGACAAAAATGTTTTCGTTTGTCCGGATTTCCAGTTGTTCTCTTCTACAAGGTCGCATTTTCTCAACCGATTCTCGTGAAATTTTGTGAGGCGATTTTTTTTAATTATAAAATGTATTAATTATAAATTTTTTGTAAAGTCAGTTCTGGGCCATATAAAAAAAACACTCGCGAGGTCGACAGCTCACAGAACAGTTTATAACTGCAAATCAAAGTTTTTGTAGGAAAATACCAATTTTAATAAATATTTTTTGATGTACATATATAAATATTCCCCTTATAATTTATAAACCTATCTTCCGCATTAAACCTATTTAGGTGTTAAGAGGTGCAAGTAGTAAATACTGGCCACATATTTATACAATACCTAAATGTCAAAAATGTTCTACAGTCCTCGAATCACAGCTTAAGACAGAGTAGTCAAATTAATAAAACGTAATTTTCTGAGACTAGCTCTAATTTTCATTGCATATTCATTCACGAAGGTAATTCTAAAAAATTCAAAGTCCATTATACTATTTGTAACATATAATGAAACACCTAGCTTAGTTTATAATACATAAATATATAATACTAGCTTTTACCCGCGGCTTCGCCCGCGTAATAAAAGTAATTTTTAACCGTCTACAAAAAAGGAGGTTTTCAGTTTGATCCGTATGTTTTTATGTATGTATGTAGATACGTATGGATGTCATTTCCGTAATCGGCACCCCGTGGAACCATAAAGACGACACCTATATAAATTTTTAAGATAAATTAATTTCCGCCATCTTGGATTTGAATGGATGTCATTTTCATAGTTGGCACCCCGAGGAATCTCGAAGATGACAACCATATCGATTTATAAGAAAAATAAATGTCCCCCATCTTGGATTTGAAAATGCATGTCATTTTCGTAATCCGCAGCCCGAGGAACCTCGGAGATGACACCCATATCGATTTTTAGGAAAAAACAATGACCGTATATCCATCATATAACGTCATCATATTTGAAAATGGTTGTCATTTTCGTAATCGGCACTTCGAGGAACAACAAAAATGACACCCATATCGATTTTTAAGAAAAAGAAATGTCCGCCATCCTGGCTTTGAAAATGCATGCCATTTTCGTAATCGGAACCCCGAAGAACCTCGAATATGACACCTATATTACTGCTCCCCGCACAAACATGAAACCCCTTTTTCACCCCTTTAGGGGAGCAATTCCGAAAAACGCTGAAACGTGTTTTGTTGTATTTAAACAGAGTCCATATACGAAGTTTTAAATCTCTCATTTCAAAAAGATTTGCTTCCCGTACAAATTTGGACCCCTTTAGGGAAAAAAAATCAAAAAACGCTGAAATATGGTTTGTTGTTGTATTTTAACAGAGTCCCCGTACTGCTCCCCGCACAAACATGAAACCCCTTTTTCACCCCTTTAGGGGAACAATTCCGAAAAACGCTGAAACGTGTTTTGTTGTATTTAAACAGAGTCCATATACGAAGTTTTAAATCTCTCACTTCAAAAAAGATGTGCTCCCCGTACAAACACCACATGGATGGTTCCTTTTCATACCTTTAGGGGAGTAATTTCGAAAAATGCCGAGTAATTTTTTGTTGTATTTAAACAGAAAGTCTATATACGAAGTTTTAAACCTCTCCCTTCAAAAAAGATTTGCTCCCCGTACAAACTTGGAACCCCCTTTTCACCCCTTTAGGGGAGCAATTTAGAAACACGCTGAAATATGTTCTGTTGTATTTAAACAAAGATTCTATTTACGAAGTTTCAAATCTCTCACTTCAAAAAAGATTCGCGCCCCGTACAAACTTTGAACCCTCTTTTCATCCCTTTAGGGGAGTAATTTAGAAAAACGCTGAAATACTTCATTAATGTATTTAAACAGAGAGTCTTTATACAAAGTTTCAACGCTTTTTCCCGCGGCTTCGCCCGCTTACTAAGAGTAATTTTTAACCGTCTACAAAAAAGGAGGTTCTCAGTTTGACCTGAGTAGGTAGTAATTGTCTGTTCTGCCTCAACCGCTCGACCGCTCCGCGGTCTCGCTGAGGCAGCACAGACAATTACTTTTTGTTATGACAACATGCCTACTTGATACGCAAGGGACGAGATGGTACTCGACAAAATATTCTTGACTGACTGGCCGGTTGTAGCTATGATTCACGCTGCATCTTATAATGCATTTGCATAGGAACACGACCTGTCTCGAATGAAGCATTGGAATAAATGAATTCTCATATTATGTTTAACCAAGTTGAGAATGCTTTACAATCTCGCACACACTGCTCAGGCGTTTAACATATGATATTTTAGAATCGAACCACTGCCTAATAAACATGTCTCTGAATTATACTTATCGTTGTACGAATACCACTAACAAAGCGAGCAACTAATGCGTAATAGGTTGAGGAGTGTTATTTTAATTTGCCGGCCTGACTTTAAATCTCGATACGATTTCCTCGTCCGACACGAAGTTGTTGAATAGTATTGAAAAATAAGTTAAACCAGAGAATACTGATATTAAATAGGTATATTATTTTAGTTGCTGAGGTATGGCGACTAGGGAAATTTAGAGAGGAATGAGGCTTGAATTTAACATTGATCATTATTTACTGACTATAACTAGTGCCATATTTTAT
The DNA here is from genome assembly GCA_963556455.1 of Epiblema foenella. Taxonomy (NCBI): domain Eukaryota; kingdom Metazoa; phylum Arthropoda; class Insecta; order Lepidoptera; family Tortricidae; genus Epiblema; species Epiblema foenella. Next base: position 1,207,623 of record OY747097.1, on the reverse strand, counting down.
ATAATACAAAACTGACTGTGAATAACAAAAGATTATGAATTAAAAAATATTTTTACATACGAGTAGTTAGGTCAATCACAAATGTTTACATTTGTAATACACTTCCAACATTAACCCTACAAAAGTTTCTTCTTGTTAATTTCAAAGCCTGGAGGGATACATACCTATGATACTTATAGAAATGCAACATAGTCAGAAACACAGATGAAACGAGGTAGTTTTACGTAAAATTAATAGCTGAAATTTGGTAATCGGGTTCTACACAGTTGGAAAAACAAAAGTCGTATTTTCCTGTAGTTATTATGGTATGCACTGAAAAAAAAAAATGTTTGCTTTAATGAAGATATTGTTTAATGTAATCACGCATCTTGACTGCATATGAGCGTAATAAGATCTTGTCTACTGAAGCTAAGAGCACTTAGTTAATTTATCTTTGTTACGTGTACTAAATTATTGTATTGATTTTGACAAGGCTAGTTGGTTACTTTAACACAGATCTTGCCTAAACGAAGAATGTAACGTTATCATATTAACTAAATTAATATGTTGGTTAAACTACCATCTTGGATACGTCGACTAACCTCATATTCGACGTAGACATTAACTATTGTCAGATTGACTGTCTGTATCCGTTAATTCATATCTTTATATTGTTTACATCAACTAAGCTACTTGTGTGCAACCATTATGGTTCTTATACACGTTGACAAGGTAGCTTTATTGCAACTATTATGAGTCTTGTGCACATTATCTAAGTAACTTGTTTGCAACCAATATGAGTCTTGTGCACATCAACTAAGTTAGTTGTTTGCAACCATTATGGTTCCTATACACGTTGACAAGGTAGCTTTATTGCAACTATTATGAGTCTTGTCCACATTATCTAAGTAACTTGTTTGCAACCAATATGAGTCTTGTGCACATCAACTAAGTTAGTTGTTTGCAACCATGATGGTTCCTATACACGTTGACAAGGTAGCTTTATTGCAACTATTATGAGTCTTGTCCACATTATCTAAGTAACTTGTTTGCAACCAATATGAGTCTTGTGCACATCAACTAAGTAACTTGTTTGCAACCATTATGGTTCCTATACACGTTGACAAGGTAGCTTTATTGCAACTATTATGAGTCTTGTCCACATTATCTAAGTAACTTGTTTGCAACCAATATGAGTCTTGTGCACATCAACTAAGTAACTTGTTTGCAACCATTATGGTTCCTATACACGTTGACAAGGTAGCTTTATTGCAACTATTATGAGTCTTGTCCACATTATCTAAGTAACTTGTTTGCAACCAATATGAGTCTTGTGCACATCAACTAAGTAACTTGTTTGCAATATTTATGATTCTTATGCACACCAACTATGTTACTTGTTTACAATCATTATGGTTCCTATCCCCATCCACTAAGTTACTTGTTTGCAACCATTATGATACTTATGTACATCAATTATGTTATTTGTTCGCAATAATTATGAATCTTGCATTGTACCTAAACAAAAGCCCTTCATTGCAATACAAATGTCCATTACATTGTGTTACAATCAAGGGGTTTTGTTTGGATTGCAATGAGACGCTTCCTGAATAAACTGGCACCGCGCAGAGAAAAAAAAGTGCACATCTCTTAGTGTTTTTTTTACGTCTAGGGCCGAGTTTTATAAAGATTCGTTAAAACAAATGTCAGATCAAATTTCAGTAACTCGGTACATTTTTTGACATAACAAACCGAAAGGTCTATCGGATCTTTATCAAACCGAGCGGAAGTATACCAGAGTTGACATTTAACAATAAGTTTCTCTGCGTAACAAATATAATTTTGCTCATTCGCAAATTATCCATAATTATTGCAAACCTGCTGTGGATGTCAAAATATGTGATAGGTACAGTCAAGGGCATAATTATGTTCATAATTATACAGCTTAACCTAGTGAAATAAGTAAAATAAATATAGGTACATATTTATGCCCTTGACTGTTCATAGGAGAAAAACACAATTAAACAAGTTATTTAACTTAAATTGTATTTATTTATATCAATAACCTTTAACCCAATAACATTATACATACCGTGAGGTAGATGTGTGATAATACACAAGATATTAAAAAACAAACTTGTCATTTTTAATCTAAATAAATAAATCTTCTAACTTGAGAATTGTACTCTCGTAGTAGTAGTTTGTGCTGTATAGGTATCGCACAGCACGGGTCTACAAGATTTAAGATGCTGAGGTGAATCGTAATGGACACAAATAATACGAAAAAAAATTACAAAATTTTTACTGCTTTTATTTTACTTTATTCCCACTGGTTTGGCACAACCGTTAAATTGTGTCTTTATTATGAGCAGGGATAATTTCCCCATATATTATGTCAGGCGCTCATAATAAAAACAATTACTTTATGTACCAAGCAATTCAGTAATAATAAAGGAAAACAAAAGCAGTAAGTACAAATAATTACTTTATGTACCAAGCAATTCAGTAATAATAAAGGAAAACAATAGCAGTAAGTATAAATAATTACTTTATGTACCAAGCAATCCAGTAATAATAAAGGAAAACAAAAGCAGTAAGTACAAATTAAAGACAACGTTTTTCATATACAGAGTGTCCAGTAAATAATGGACAAGCTTCTAACCACCGATAGAGCACCTGAAGTTGGTCCAGAAAAAGGACTTTCAGGTTCAGTAAAAGTCCATTGGTCTTCGAGATAATCGAACTTTTCCATTTTCTTAATAATTGGCTACCACCCGAGTCAACGAAAAAAGTTGTTAATGAAAAATACATAACTTTATGTATGACCTCGTCTCAGCTTTCAGCACAACCATCCACAAGTCAATAAGGGTAGGCAGCTTGGGAATCTTCTGGAGTAGCAAGCGTCCATAGGCTAATTTTTTACAATGAGTCCTGGCTACCCTATAGCTCTAATACCTGTCTGATAGCAACACTATTAGAGAACATTTAGCAATAAAAAGAACGAGAATATCTCTTCATTTATGGCCTCGACGGTCATTAAAGTCAAAGAAGGTACCAATTATTAAGAAAATGGAAAAGTTCGATTATCTCGAAAACCAAGGGACTTTTACTAAACCTGAAAGTCCATTTTCTGAACCAGCCTCGGGTGCTCTATCGGTGGTTAGAAGCTTGTCCATTATTTACTGGACACCCTGTATACCGAATTTGTGATCATTACAATTCACCTCAGCGTCTTAAATACTGTCGTGCTGTGTAGTATCTATACAGTAAGGCGCACGCCTACGTAACTCTGGGAATACAATTACTGAAATGAGGTAAGTATACAAAAAAGTATAGATAATTTATTTTCTTGCTGTACTGCAATCATACACATATTCATGGTGTACTGCAAAAGAAATTCAAAATATCTCCGGGGTCGTGCTGTGTATGTGCAAGTGATTTATTATGACATTCTTAAACTAGACCGTATGGATTGCTGACCAGCTGCTTCAGTAAAAGTTACACAAGATACCAGACCTGTGGGCCTAGACAAGTCGCAAACGCACGGGTAAAATTTCTATTCCCTTCGTTTTTATACTCGGTTTTCTATTGATAAGGCACTGGTCCCACCGCCGGCGAGCAGCGAGTACTCCCATAGTAATTCTACTCGTTTTCTCGCTCAAGCGAGTAGAATTACGAGATTACTCGCTATTCGCCGGCGGTGGAACCAGTGCCTTAACAGTACGACATTTTGGAGTACAGCAATGCAATTTTTCTGGTGGATTAGTTTGGACCTTTGAATCAACTTTGGTGTCGCTGTCAGGTAACTAGATGATGCCCAATTCAGTCCTCATACCAGTTTTTTAGGGTTCCCTAGCATAATATGACGCAATACTTAAAATAATAAACTTTTTGTAGTAACGAAATGCAAACAAACCCTTATATTTTCTATTAAACTTGGCTTATAAAAAATACTGCCCGAAAGCCCATTTAATGCAGATTCTAAAAACATTAACAGTAAATAAAAATGTGACTATTTTGAATGTTAAATAATATTGAAAGTACTGCGCAAGAGGACCCGAAAAACAAGTACTACTAACAAAAAAAACCAGCCAAGTGCGAGTCTAACTCGCGCACCGAGCATTTCGTACAATTTTTTACTTATCCCATCCCATTTTAACTGGAAGGGTCCGGTTAAGTTAAATTTGCACCTAGTACGTATGGCACCGCATACAAATAAAACACAACCGGGTTGTCCTTATATAATTTAAAAAAAACACAAATTTTTAGGATTAATTAGAAAAGTATAGTTGTATGAGGACAACCCGGTTGCATGCGGCGCTATACGTACTAGGTGCAAACTTGACTTAACCGGGCCCTACCCGTTAAGATGGGATGGGATAAGTAAAAATTTGTACCGAACCCTCGATGCGCGAGTTTGACTCGCACTTGGCTGGTTTTTTTGTTAGTAGTACTCATTTTTCGGGTCCTTTTGCGAAGTACTTTCAATATTTTATTTAACATTCAAAATAGTCACATTTTTATTTATTGTTAATGTTTTTAGAATCTGCATTAAATGGGCTTTCGGGCAGTATTTTTTATAAACCAATTTTAATACAAAAAACACGAAATTATGAGGGTTTTTATGCACTTCGTTACTACTAAAAGTTTATTATTTTAAGTATTGCGTCATATTTTGTTAGTGAACCCTAAAAAACTGGTATGGGGAATGAATTGGGCATCATCTAGTTATCTGACAACGACACCAAACTTGATTCAAAGGTCCAAACTAATCTACCAGAAAAACAATTCTGAGCGCCAGGAGCTCTGTACCTTACTTTGAAACCTGTCGCGGAGTTCATACTGGCTACCGGGTGTTTTGGACTCAGGTGAACGTGTATAATACCCGTACCAAATGGCATTGCTATACTCAAAATTGTATACCTCTCCATGCAAGCAATCCCAATAGAAAACGGACTATTATGCGATCCGTCATTGTTAGATCACGTGATATTAAAAATCGTTTGACACTTGTCTAGACCCACTGTAAGAGTATCACGATATTTTTTTTATTACACAATTTATTATTATAGTTTAAAGTGTACTCCGTAGAGTTACATATTTCTTTCCATTGCTGAGAAGATTTATATTACACGGGATAGGGGACAGTAAACTAATATGGGATTTGACTACAGTTTCCTTTACATCTGGCTCTTTAACTTCGTAAGCATAGAAATGTTCATCGAATTCTAATGTTTGCATTAGTAGTCCCATTAGAATCAGACTATTGGAATCATACAAGAAAACATTTTTCACTTGGAAAAAAACGGGCAGCATATTATCAGGGCTGGTAGTATAAACTAATATGGTACCTTTTAAATACCGTGTAGCAGAAACAGTGGCCCAAGTAACATGGACAAGTGACTTATTACATAATTTTAAACTAGTGCGTATGAATTGTTCAGTCGATTCAGTGACGGTTACACGGGATACCGGACCTGTTTTTAGAGTATCATACAATTTACCTTTTAAAAATACTTCGTTTAATTGTAATTGATGTTTCATAGTTAAAGTTAGTGTAATGTTTCTTCTATTGCATGAAACATTTGAAGCCATTTTAAATATTCTATGTTTGGCTTCAAATCGCATAGACCATAAAGATACGATAGGACCATATTTTTCTAGGGCACTGTGATAATGAACTAAATTATGAAATTTTGGTTTCAATGAATCTTTGGTAAGTGCTAAATACAGTTCGTTGAGCTCTGACACTGCATTTTGTAATAATTCTTCAGTGCCTTTGGCAAAAGCTGTAGACAAAACTATGTCTAATACAATCCTTAACTTTTGATACAATTTCCAAGTTTCTTCACCTCTAGGTACAAACTCTCCCACTAGTAAACCAAAATATCGCAAAAAAGTTAGCATTTCTGACGATGTCATACGCACATTTCCTTGAACGATATGCTCCATAGCTAAAGTACATGGCTGATTTCTACAGTCTGGACCATACTCGAAGGCATGAATTCTATTATTAAGTACAATTAATGAAAAAAATTTGAAACTTTTTAAGTACTGAATAAGTACAAATTGCATGACATACTTAGCAACGCCTTCTAAAATGTCGTGCATGCAGTCGACGCCTATCTGATTGAATAAATCAAAATCTGTTACACCAAACCAAATACATTTTGTTTTAATACCTGTCTCCGAAGGATTACCGAGACGAAGGTCTGATTCGTAATCAGGTAAAGTACGTAATAACTCTACGTTTTCCCAACATTGCGTTTTCATAACTTGTTTTTGGACTTTACATACCCTACAAGGAAAATTTGCAGAGAAACTTTCGACAAAACCTGTAATAGTATGTATACCTAGATTATCACCCAAGATCAAACCGAGTTCAAAGTGAACAACTCCTTTAAAATTTGGAAGATCAAATTCAATTCCGTGTTCACTAAGATAATTGAGCTCCTCAATCACACAGTGAAAAATGACATTATTTCCAAATAAAACTCTATCTGATGAATGAAATAGAAGAATAAGGAATATGTTGCTAAGCGCTGACGAGCGACATGGTGGTAAGCAAGGAATAGAAGCGTAAACCCCACCCAACTTGTGCTGTCCTGCTCTTGAACCTAATGCATTTCCTATCTCGTAGTCATCAAAAAATACAAAGATAGGTATAACAATTTTGCCTTGCCGTTGATACAATCTATTGCGCCAAAATGACCCTTGAATAAAGTTTTCTATAGCAGCATTATCATCTGCTCTATTGAGAAGATTCATGTAATCTATCGTTTCAGAAAGAACATTCTGAAGTGAAAAAAACGATTTTAACACTCTGCGCAGCGGTACAAAATGTTGTTCACATGTTATTGGTAGAAGGCGACTGATACCTGTTCGCTTCACTCTTTCCAATCTTTCACCTATTACTATTGTTTCCGGCTTTATGTATGTATTTTTGTTTCGAAAGTATTCTAATCGTTTATGTTCAGTAGCAAATTTAGTCAATGGGTTCAATAACAGAGGTTCAACTGCATTTACAACAGGTTTTAGGCTGCTTTCTGGGATTATGTTGTTTGAAGATAAAATGCCAAGTTTCTTCTCAATCGCTAAAACTAGAGGCTTGGCCATCAATTCACTATACCCGTTTATGACTGTCTGAACAACGTTTCTCGGCAAAGATTGATTTGCATATAAACTTGCAACAAAAGTTGAATATGCTCCCTCGACCATCTCCTCACATGACGGAGTCGGCAAAGAACTTATGCAGTGGCTACTATCACTGGAAGAACACGTTTGCGACTCTTGGAACTGATCTCTACTAGGGTCCGCTGAGAAATGCTCAGTCTCTACTTGTATTGTACTAGATTCATCATCGGTAATGTTTGTAGATAAATGAGTTTGCAAGAAATGTCTCCTAAAGGAATTAAATAACTGAAATTTACGATTGCAGTCATCTTCTACACATATATATACACGTACCTCCTCAGGACTATGTATTAGCGAAAAGTGCGACTTGAGAATCTTTATATTTGACAATTGCATACGGCATACAAAACAAGTCACCATGGTTAACAACAATAATGAAACACACCCCGTCTTTAAAAAAGTTTTTAGTAATATAATTTAACTTAGACTTTGAATATGGTCCTCAATTCTGTAATCAGGGAGATAACTAATTTTATATATTATTTAATCTGCCATAACATAACATAGTCTGCAATACCGATATCAATTAAAATTAACACAACTTCAAAAAATGTAACATTTAAGTAGCACAGTAATAACTCTTATTTTATTTTACGTACTATATGTAACAAACATAGGATATGTATTAATATATCTTCATTTATTTATAATAAAATTGACAAATGCTAATAGCATTGACTTATAATTTGGAACAAAATTACTTAAATATATCAGTTAAGAGAGATTCGGCTGAAGTTGGAACTCGATCCAACTTGGATGTCATTTTGTACAAGCCTTTTTGAATGAAATACCACACCGCGTTTGAGTCAATCCCGTACTCTGCGTTTAATGCCCAAATAGCTTTATAACAAGTGTCGACGGCTTGTAAAATATTGTTCCGGTGATATATAACTGATTTATTGATGACAACTAAAAACGTTTTAATATCCTTTAAGGACTCACCTACAATAATCATATAAGGCTGGGATGTCGCCCCTTTATTTTCCAAAGTTTTTAAACGCTGTTCAATATACTGACCGATTTCCACATCCGATGTCAAATGTTTGATGAAGGCGTCTCTGCTTTCTGCTTTAGATGGTTTCCATCTGCTGCCGCTGCTGGCCTTTTTGTTTTGGTTATTTTTCACTTTAAGTGTCGTTGAATTAAGTAATTGCGGAATGCATAAAAATGCTGCCAGATTTTGATGGTCTTCTTTGGGTGCTGAAATAAATATTTAAATAAGGAAAAGTGAGTTTCAACCGTTGTCTAAGAATTTATATGAGAGATTATATTAGAAAGTAAAATTATATTTAATATACTCCTAATATATGCGGTTACCTCTGGGTACTGCAACTACGCCAGCGCGTAGTTCCAGTACCCAAAAAGGGAGGGGAAAAATAGCTGATTGTGTCTCAAGGGAACAAAATAACATATTTACGGCGAGGGCGGTATATTGATTGAATCCTGAGTGAAGGGAATATGTAACACTGGAATCCTGGGGTAGCGAGGGATTCCAGTTTTTAACCTAATCTACTAACCTAACCTACCTAACCTAACCCAACACTGAAATAATTTTCCCTCCTACGCTGGAATTCATTCATTGTAGAATCTTTCGCTTCACTCAGGATTCAATATATCGCCCTCGTCGTAAATATATCATTTTGTTCCCTTGAGTCACAATCTACTATTGAATTCTGCAACAACCGCGTTGCGCATTAAGAATATTCCATATTCAGCCCCCATTCTGGCTGAATATGGAATATTCTTAATGCGCGATTCCGGCCAGACCCTTTCAAAGGGCATCGAAAAGTACCCTAATAAGTTTTGATCAGTTATTGACTCAGCAAAATCATCTACTGCTGCTGCCTACACAGTCTGCAAAATCTACATAACACCCCTGCATATAGAAACTTGTATGGGGGTGCCCGGCTAACTATTTTGCTGACTGCACAGTCTGCAAAATCTACATAACACCCCTGCACGGGTCATTGTCAATTGTAAAAACAAAAGTTGTCCACCCGGTAGTCAATAGTTAACTGCTTATGTACATGTAAGTTATGGTTTTAGTACATGGATCTATAGTTACGGAAACATCGTTTACGCGGGTTGCTAGACCAATCCAAAATTAAGCTTTGTGGTCCTTAACGTTTAATATGTCCACCGAAAAGACGCCAACCTAAATATGACAATGACCCGCACATAGAAACTTGTATGGGGGTACCCGGCTAACTATTTTGCTGACTGCACAGTCGGCAAAATCTACATAACACCTCTGCACATAGAAACTTGTATGGGGGTACCCGGCTAACTATTTTGCTGACTGCACAGTCGGCAAAATCTACATAACACCCCTGCACATAGAAACTTGTATGGGGGTACCCGGCTAACTATTTTGCTGACTGCACAGTCTGCAAAATCTACATAACACCTCTGCACATAGAAACTTGTATGGGGGTACCCGGCTAACTATTTTGCTGACTGCACAGTCGGCAAAATCTACATAACACCCCTGCACATAGAAACTTGTATGGGGGTACCCGGCTAACTATTTTGCTGACTGCACAGTCGGCAAAATCTACATAACACCCCTGCACATAGAAACTTGTATGGGGGTACCCGGCTAACTATTTTGCTGACTGCACAGTCGGCAAAATCTACATAACACCCCTGCACATAGAAACTTGTATGGGGGTACCCGGCTAACTATTTTGCTGACTGCACAGTCGGCAAAATCTACATAACACCCCTGCACATAGAAACTTGTATGGGGGTACCCGGCTAACTATTTTGCTGACTGCACAGTCGGCAAAATCTACATAACACCCCTGCACATAGAAACTTGTATGGGGGTACCCGGCTAACTATTTTGCTGACTGCACAGTCGGCAAAATCTACATAACACCCCTGCACATAGAAACTTGTATGGGGGTACCCGGCTAACTATTTTGCTGACTGCACAGTCTGCAAAATCTACATAACACCTCTGCACATAGAAACTTGTATGGGGGTACCCGGCTAACTATTTTGCTGACTGCACAGTCGGCAAAATCTACATAACACCCCTGCACATAGAAACTTGTATGGGGGTACCCGGCTAACTATTTTGCTGACTGCACAGTCGGCAAAATCTACATAACACCCCTGCACATAGAAACTTGTATGGGGGTACCCGGCTAACTATTTTGCTGACTGCACAGTCGGCAAAATCTACATAACACCCCTGCACATAGAAACTTGTATGGGGGTACCCGGCTAACTATTTTGCTGACTGCACAGTCGGCAAAATCTACATAACACCCCTGCACATAGAAACTTGTATGGGGGTACCCGGCTAACTATTTTGCTGACTGCACAGTCGGCAAAATCTACATAACACCCCTGCACATAGAAACTTGTATGGGGGTACCCGGCTAACTATTTTGCTGACTGCACAGTCAGCAAAATCTAAATACGAGTACTTACCATCAGCGAGATTGACAAGCTCCTTGGAAAAGTTATCGTTTGATTTTCTTTTAGTTAATAATTCAAGGATTCTTGTTTTAGCCAGCGGAAAGTAAACAAACAAATTTTCTTTTTTCTCCCCATAGGCTGCTTCAAAGTCAATATTTAACTAAAAGTAAAAATAAATACTTACAACCTAACCTAACATAAATAGACAGATCCATACTATACTAATATTATAAACTAGCGACCCGCCCCGGCTTCGCACGGGTGCAATGCTGATGCATGTATTATACATATAAGCCTTCCCCTTGAGTCACTATATTTTTAAAAAAAACCGCATCAAAATCCGTTGCGTAGTTTTAAAGATTTAAGCATACATAGTGATATAGGGACAGAGAAAGCGACTTTGTTTTATACTATGTAGTGATGTGAAAGTAACTGTCTCGTCTGTTACCTCTTCACGCTTAAACTGCTAAACAAAGTTATATTAAATTTGGCATGGAGTTGGTTTATATCCCCAGAAAGGACCTAAAATACTTTTTCAAGTCAAGACCAAAGACTAGAAGTGACGAAAATAGACAGACAAAATTTTGATACAAATAAATAAAGAAACATTAGTAAATAACATATCTCACCAGTGTATAACCATGTGGTTTTTTCAGCGCTGGATACTCTGTCAAATATGACTCCAAAGTCTGATTTTTGTCATTGCCAAGAAGTCGTCTTCTATGCTGGAATGTCAAGTTCCATTTAGTTTCTACGAGGTTCCAGGGCTCCGATGAATTTCGGAGCCACTGCAATTCCTCTTCAACGTCTTCGCCTATTGTCTCAATAACAATGTCAGGCTTCCGTCTAGAAGATGAAGACGTGGCTGCAGGGCTTTCATCGTTACTCCTTTTTCTTTTAGGTGTCAGAGCTCCAATTTTTTGTAACCGCCTCCTTTTATTCAATACTTGGTGTACCAGTTTTCCGCGTGCTTGAAGAACTGCACCGGACGCAGTTGTGCAAGCAGGTATATAATATGTCGTAATTCTCTCCCCAGGAAAGAGTGCCCTTATCAAATTCGTCCACTTGAAATAAATTGCTCCAATAATTGGAGAGTTACAGTGCTCGTTTAATATTTCACTCGCAATTATCGAGGCTAGTAAATTACGCGCAGCATCCCCGTCCAGACATGACCCCTTGTACAGCAACAACGACGACGCCTCCAGCGACTTCCGCAATATACTTTCAAGTATCTGTAAAAAAAGGTTCATAATGAAGATCCCAGAAACTTTATTTTATTTTCTCTTTTTCAACTTAGGTATAACCAGCCAAGTGCGTGTCTAACTTACATATTTACCGAACCAAACCAACCGCAAAATTAAGTTAATAAGTAATTAATAGGAAAAGTAAGTAAATAAAAAAACTGATTTAAAAGTATTTAGTATTTGTTGGTAAAATATATCTAATAATAAACATTGTTAGAAAATTTCAAGTTTCAAGGTCAATAAGAAGTTAAAATTCTTAACATTTATTTCTTAACATTATTTAAGTTATTGTTATTTAACTATTATTACCGCTTGTAGATTGTATTATTTTAAAGTAAAGTGTAATAAATGCAATATCAAATTATACACCAAAATAATGAGAAGTGCATCGAGTATTATGCTGAATAAGTAATATTTAATTACCTTGCCTGTATTGTGGTGGGGAAGATATTTTCATAAGAAGGTAGTACATGTACTTTAACCTTCTTATGAGCATGGTCATGGATGACGTATAGAAGCCATTTGATGAGTAACTCACCCATTCTCAAAGCACATTCACTCTCTTTCAAAGGCAAACAACAGTCCATAATAAGTTAAACAACCATGGTAAAACCACACAACCCTGCCTTACACCTCGCTGGATGATAAACCAGTCTGTGTAGCCACCATTAATCCTGACCTGACGCAAGCACTTGATCCCTCATAAAGGGATTTCAATCGTAGGCTTGAACTGTCACTTTTTATGCTAACACTTGAATGGTGACTTTGCGATAAAAATAGAGAGTATGCAGTTACAATGCCCTAATATAGGTACCTATTATCAATAGCTAAATATTATCCATACTTTGAATGTATGGAGAATGCTTGTATCCAGGAACACTATAGGTAGATTTTTTTGTTCGACAGTAAACCTCGCAACAACTTCATACCAGCTCTCCCATTATAGTTTAAATACATACCCCACTCTCAGACTGCTGATGGTAAGTCACTAACTCCTGTTCCTCTGCTATAACCACTTGCTCATTTTCTTTTTGTGCAGTCACAACTATGAGATCTTTTGGGTCACTGGGCTCAATTGGGGCATCCTCTTGCAAATCGAATGGTAACAAATCCAGGTTCTGCAATCAAAAATAAATATTTGTTATTCGTACATACAATACATACAATTTTAAATTATTTGGCAAAGGTCGATTACCATACAATTATCTATTATCCAAATACAAGCTGTCTTCTCTTAGGAATAGGCGTCTCTTATTACAAGCAATGTTCCTCCATGGACTTTGTAATAACAAAGTTGATTGTGCGCAACTAGTCAATAAAATATGCTATGTGGTGCCTAGAAATGTTTACCGGCGGGGGTCGCGCGCCTACCGGCAGTTCGCGACGGCCCCGTGCCGTACCAACGCTGGCGCGCGCGCGCCTCTCCGTCGGCTTCTCGCTGCATACAATGAATATTTCACCCATATCGACATATTTCACTTATCTTCCACTAAATATAAACATGCCATCTTAAAAGCCTTAAATTAACCCATAATTAATCATTTTTTCCTTTTTTTTTTTGTTATTTTCTTAAAATTAATTGTTAGCCGAACGTTACAACGCTTCGTAGTGTGTTCACCACTCACAGTTAAACTACATTTATTTTCTGTAGACTAATTGTTTAGTGTTTTCCCTGTTTTCCTTTCATATATTATGTATTTAAACTTAAAAATAGTCTCACTATGGCAACCCTAAATGTTAAAGTAATCTGTGGATAATGCTGTTGACCTTTCACATTGTAACACGGAATCTATTGTAACTCTCGATGTAAACTTAAGTGTATGGTTGTTTGTTATCCCTAAAATAAATAAAATAAAATAAAATAAAAATACATATTAATTTGTTAAAATCGCTACTTAAATAAAAGATTGATTTAATAAGAAACAAACCCGACCAAGTGCGTGTGACCACGCACAATGAAGGGTTCCGTACCATCACCTACTAGTCCACATTAAAAACCACTATCCAATACATTGAATCTAAAAAAGTCGTATCTTCATAGTGAACTCACGGGACTTACGACCTTTTGTTTGGGCAAGACAGTTTTTAAGCGAAAACTCAAAAACCGAATAACCTATCTTGTTCAAACCAAAAATCGTTGAAATTATGCACCACCTCAATTTTTTTCAGAATTTTAAACTCATAGTTTAGAAATTAGGGGGGGGGGGGGGCACACTTTTTATAAATTTGACAGCTAATATCTCACCAACGGTTGACTTAAATGGAAGTTTTTTAGAAACTTAAATATTTTTAAAGGCCCCATCTATACCCCACACTACCATACACATACATACATAAGAAGATCTGACATGCAAGAATTTAAGAAATGTTTATTATGTAAAAGTGCCCTTGTGGCCTATTTGCAGAATAAATGTTTGATTTTGATTAGTATTTTTGACTCATAATGCATTCTACTCTGTGAAAGAATATTTAGATTTATAAGCCTGATTTTTATTAAATCTCCCCTAATAATTCAATTAAATTTTGACTAATATTTAACTTAACTTTTAACATTGTAGTTTTAATTGTAGTATAATTTGCATGCCCAGTAGCAGACAGAATACATTGTACGTATATTATCATTATTAACATCCACTTGACTCTATTCTAGCAAATAAATTACTTTTGACTTTTGTTACATGTATGGAACGCCCCCCCCCCCCCCTAATTTAATTTTTTTTTGTAATTTCACATTACTTTTATGTAGCGGTTCATAGAATACACCTTCCTACCAAATTTCATAATTCTAGTGCTATAGTCTCCGAGTAAATCGGCTGTGACATACGGACGGACGGACGGACAGACATGACGAATCTATAAGGGTTCCGTTTTTGCCATTTTGGCTACGGAACCCTGAAAACGATGCCCTCTTTTGACAATTAAATCGTGATTCACATCTAAAGTTTAGTCCACACTTGTATCTTTCCCCGTATCGTATCCCCATATCGCGTAGATGCGCGACGATGGTAATTTTACGTTATGACAAATTGAGCGTCCACACTTAGGACACGCGTGCTTGATACGATACGCCTGATCTCGATACAAATGTGGACTAAGCTTTATAGGTTTATCAATCGACAACAACAAACAATTGTTTAGTTTTAACTAGGACCTAGGGGGGCGTTCAAGTATTACGTAAGCACTACAGGAGGGCGGGGGGGGATTTATGCTTTGCTTATTTTTGATGACATGGGGGTGGGGGCCCAGATGGTGATTACGTCAGTAATAGGTAGCTATTTATTTTTTTACACAAATGGCAACCCACACATTGTCTATAGGTACTTGAAAACGAAACTAATTTTCCGGGACTCTCACAAATAATGTATAATTGTTTAAGTAAATTAATATTGTGTGCGTTAAAGTCTTCTATCCTAAATCTTTTTTCTTATTTCTAGAATTACTGCTGCTCATGTCTCAAAAAAAAGTAGTAGGTACCAATGTTTACGTAAGCATGGGAGGGGGGTAAGAGCTTTGCTTACTTTTGCTGACAAGGGCGGACGGGGGGTAAATAATTGTAATAAATCTGCTTACGTAATACTTGAACGGCCCCTAGTTAGTTACTAGGTATTAAACTTTTTAACATTCCGTCATACAAAAGCTATCACACGCCACGACATCGAAATGTCAAACGTGAAGATGAACCCTATGTAAATGCATGTAGTTTGCAATATGTATACCACTTACCGATAATGATATGGTGGAAAACTCAGCATTCCATTGTCTCCAGCACCTTGTAAATAGGACGCGGGGTCCTATCTGTGGAATGATGTCCCTTATGTTGTCTAATGTTAGGGCAGACAACGCTTGAATGTTGATACCTTCCTCTGAAAAGTTATTTTTGTGGTGTGTAATTGAAACTATTCATTTCACGAGTACTAATCTATAAGTCTCTCACACACTGGATAACATACTTAACACGCACACAAACAAGTCATCTATCTGGCGCGGCGAGCGGCGAGGACTATGGAATCGCGCCGCTGTCGTCCAGAACAGCGGGGTAATCACGTAACTTTTTTACTACCGTTAGGTAGATTTTAATGTCAAATTTTAATTGTCAGCTCATACATTTATACTAGAGATGTACCGACTAGTCGCCGACTAGTCGGGAAAGCCGACTATCCGGCCACATTTATAGTCGGCGAATAGTCGGCAAAAGAGGCAGACTATTCGGCACATTATGACTTGCTGGAAAATATAAAAATAAACTACCAATATTTATTTCGTCGTATATTTTAAACAGATAAGATAACCATTCTCACAAACATGAACTTTTCATCATTAGAATAATTAATAATCAATATAATCATTTAAGTTAATATCTCTGCTCGATCGGTTTATATTTTATATGGTTGGTCATACTCGTAGTATTTGCCAATTTGCCCTGACCACCAAGAGAAATAAGTACCTGGCACTGGTTACACTTAACTTTACTTGAATCACCTTCAATATCGTCAAAAAATGTCCACACACGCGATTTCCTTTTCGACATTATGCTAATGAAGAGCACTAGTTGTGTGACTTGTGTGTTTAACACAATAATTAGATAATTTCACTGTTTTGTTTTTTTTTTGCTATATGAAACACGCCGGCCGGTGTAGCAAGTAAATCACTAAAACGTAAACAAAACAAACTTGTCAAAACACGAACGTATGGCGATCGGCGCGATGAGCGGACCGAAACGAACATTCCCGATTGAGCCCGAACTCAGCCGAAACCAATGATCGGCCTTGCCGACTAGTCGGCCACCTCGGCGCCGACTAGTCGGCTAGTCGGCTAGTCGGCAAAATCCATAGTCGGTACATCTCTAATTTATACTTTAAAATTGACAGTAAAATCTATCTACCGTTAGTACATAAAGTTACGTGATTCGCCTGCGTTCATTCTAGTCTCGTAGGTACATTTTGTTCTCGCCGCTGGTCGCTGGCGTTGAGACCGCGGCTTAACTATTATTAATAAATTTAAACGAAAACTAAGTATTGCTTTCGCGCCGAGCGTCGTAGTGGTGGACCGACTCAAAATGGCTGCCGGTGCGCGCAATATTTCCGCACGGCTTTGGTCAAGCGAATTGCGACCTCATGACGCCTAGAGCGCTTAATTCAAAATAACGGCCGTTTCGCACGCGTCGAATGTCGCTTAGATGAACCGTTTGCTATAAAGTTTAAGTTATTTGTTAGCCCACAATGTTGAACGACTGGTGCGCAATAAATAAAATAGGTAGGTTTATTTGCGTGCGATACACAAAGACCGATAAAGTAATTTCTAAGTTCTCAAGGTCATGTCCAACTTGCGTTTCGGGAACTTAGTAAGTAACTACCAATATCTTCTACATGATATTTATATTTAAGTACTAATATTCGCTAGGAATTTACACTTAGGTGATTCAACTTACCTTCAAATTTTGGTATAAGAGCCGGCAGCTCCCATGCCCTCAGCAAGTCTGCCACTTCGTCCATTCGTAATTTCAGTAGCGGCTGCACTTTTACTCACAACACAACACTTGCACAGAGCGTAATTAAGTATATTAAAAGTATATTTATGTAGCGCGTAACGCACGAGTCGCACACCACCGCCAGTCGAGTCGCCAATGCCCCGCGCACTCCGCGCAAAGACGCCGCTGCGCGGGCAGTTGGGAAGTGGGGGAAGGGAAGCGCGGGGTACGCGGGGGGAGAACATCACACGATTCGCGGGCGCTTTGTACATTTAACAAAGCGATTATTAGATGCGACAACTGTCCTTGTTTGATTCAGCTATGCAAGTAATTTAATTAGTCATGCTTCTTGTTAAAAACTATAACTCATATTATTTATATTTTATCAAGTTGCATGTTAAGATTAACAAATATTACACAATTAGTATAACAACGTAAACTGATGAACTTAAACAACAAAAATATGTAGAATATTCAATTTAACAAAGACTGTTGATTACAATAACTATGTGCCTATTGTAGAAGTAAACAAAATAAATTTGTTCTGGCAACGATTTATCCTTCTTTATTGTGAATAAGTTAAACTATTGCTCCTGCTAAGACCGTTGATTGCAATAACCATGTGCCTATTGTAGAAATAAACAATATAAATTTGTTATGGCAACGATTCATCCTTCTTTATTGTGAATAAGTAAACTATTGCACCTGCTAAGACCATTGATTGCAATAACCATGTGCCTATTGTAGAAATAAACAAAATAATTTTATTCCGGCAACGATGCATCCTTCTTCATTGTGAATAAGTAAATCGTTGTTCCTGATAAGACCGTTGATAACAATAAACAATGTGCATATTGTAGAAATAAACAAAATGAGTTGGTTCCGGGAACTACATAATCTTGGTTATAGTTAATAAATATATTGTTACTCCAAACATTTTATTGCCAACTAAGAGAAAATGTAGCTTAGTTGGATTGCATTTTTTTCAGTGTGGTGGTTATTGATATGGTATTATGTGCATGTGAGTAATGTTTGTCTCCCATGGATTTATAGAAGATGAGACAGACGCTGTTCATGCGGACCATGAGTCCAACCAAAAAACTAGGCTTCATAGCCCTTAACTTTTACAATATCCGCAGGAAAAACGCGATCCTAAATCATTATGATTATTTCCCCTGTTCCCCATAAGACAGGTTTACCTAGTTTAGGGCACAGGACACCGTTCCTAGGCTTATCTAGTAATACTAAGTGCACTCTTAGTACCTATTTGCAAACCATAAGTTGATGTACTGATACCCAATAAATATATTTTCATAATCATTTTCATTTCATTATAATATGGCCTTCAATAAAGTCGAGCGGAGTTAGAATTAGTTAACCAAAGTTTTGGAACAGAGTATAATTATGCTACACCCGTAAACCATTCGATTGCGGATTATTTTTAAAAAATGAAGGATTTATCTTTACAAGTTAATACTAAGCTTTAAAAAAATCTCTACTGGAGTAATTTCAACTGACTCAAATTAATGTTAAAACTATTTTTGTTTTACCTAAAAAAATGTCCGTAGTTCAAGTAATACTGGATATATACTTCATATTACATAACTTTCCAACATACAATGAACCGTGCTCATTCATTACAAATATGTTTTAACCCGACCAAGTTAAATAGCCATCTAAAATGTATGGGTTTTCTTCAGCGTAAGGTGTTTAATTAACTTGAGCGAGTTGGTAGAGAGTACATACCGCCTCCTTTTAAGATTGCGTATCGATTTTCATGTTGTAAGGAGTTTATGCAAGAGACGCATTTCTTTTTAGGAAAGTTAAGGCATGTTTATAATGGAATCAATGCTCGGAACAGTCGAAGTGTTTATAGATGGTCTACATAAGGACTACATTTGTTCAGCTGTGTTTTATGTTTTTATGCACTGTCTTCCATGATTCTCTTATTAGCCATTGTAATCGTAACTTTAGAATATCGTATAATAAATAGGACAGCCGGACATTTAACGTGCCATTAGCCCCATAACTTCCAGGACTCGGACAGTCCAGGTTCAGGGTGTGTGTTTTAAATAAAAAATAACAACCCGGCTCGGTGTTCGCTGCAATCAAGCAAAAGTGAGTTGGTGTTTGGTGTATATACGCAACTACAACAGGAAACCATGTAAGTGTATGTATATAGTACTTATCGCGTTATTAAGTCGGTTTATTTGGTTTCCAATTTGTTGGCGCATTTCAAATACATATTGTTTTATTATTGCAGGCCTGGTTGGTCTCTAAATCCGTTTTGGGAGGACGAGCTGCTGGACGATTCTTCGAGGACGATTGACGAGTCCTCTTCCGTTCAGCCAACGCCGTCGGTGTCGAAAAAAGTAACAGAGAAAAAACCTGCGAAGAAACGTGCACCGAAAAAACCAAAGGCGCCAGCAGCATCTCAAGTTAAAGAGCTATCGGCTCTGGATAGCTGTTCGGAGTCTGAAGACGATGTCATCCCGCGCGCTCAATCGCCGCCAGTGAAGCGTAAACGTCCTGCACAGGTGTTGCAATCTGAGGTATGTGCATATCTGACCTACTTAGATTTCTAATTTATTTATTCAGAAAGTCAGTGGTGACCAGATATCGGATGATTAGTGTCATTGTTGGCTACTGTCATTAATATAGAGCCTTTTAAAAAAAGTATTATTTTTTACGTAAAATAGCTAACATTCTTAAGTTAGTGATGAGTACAGCGGGGTTTTCTCGCGAATATTGGAGGGTCATACTAATTATATTCAGCTCTAATGTTTTTAAATTTACTGCCTCATTTCTGACACTGCAATTAGTTACCCGTGTGTCAAGGCTATTCACCATCAGGCGGTTTGATTTGCTAATTAAACATATTTTCTGTATCCAAAGTTATCTAAAGCACTATTTGTTTTTCAAACTATTTTACAATGTTTTGTCTTTTTTCTAGGCACACAATATTTTCGATTTGATTATAAACTGATTAATTTATTATTATTTTTTTGTCTTACAGGACGAGGTGCAACAGGACAAGTTTCAGAAGCCTGTTCGAGCAGCGGCATTGAGAAGTTTTTTGACTCAGCGCGGCGCATCGGGATTTACGACACAGAGGGATCCTACCAAGACAGGAGAATACTTCATCGAACTCCGGGTCTATAATACCCGTGAAGCAGAGCGGTTAGCAGTGGAAGAGCGATGGAAAAATGCTCTTACCACATTAAAGGTGGCCACTGACGTCAATACATCGCTGTGGGCCGCGGTCTCGAAATTAGTACAGGCCGGTAAACAAGACTTCGTCAAAATTCAGCCGATTATGTACCCATCAGGTTCTCAGTAACATATGTTTAAGAATTATATTTTGCCTAACCAATATACTCGGCGGCATTTAGTATAATATACCTATATATTCGCATTTATCATTTTTGTAAATAACCCGAGCATTAAAGTTATAACCGTTTTACGTGTTCTTTCATTCACAGCATATACAATGAAATAAGGAAATAATGAAATAAGGAAATAATTAAACAATTAATTTAAAAAATCTATTCCGTTGATAGTCCTGATAAAATTAAGAACTTGAAAAAACATGTTTTGTAACGAATGCAAAATTCATGTTTCTAACTTCACATCACACAAAAAGAGCAACCTTCATAAGTCAAACTGTTTGATAAACACCAAGTTCGACAATGTGCAGGTCATAGCTACCGCATTTAAAAATAGAATTAGAAGTTATAGAGTAAATTCTATTGCAGATGATATCCGTTCAACCCCGGAACAGTTCCTAAATAGGATTCAGGCATCATCATTCATTCATTTTTAGGTTAGGGTTTTCAGTATTTGAACTAATAAAAATCTCTAGAAAAACACACTGCTTTGAAAGTAAATCTTGAGATTTTTGTTACATACGTGTGTATCAGTCAAAAAACAATGAAACAGCAATGAAATCATTTAATACACAGTAGTTTCAAATTTTTCAGAATACTGACATTTTGTCGATATATTCCAATTATATTGACAACCTTATAACAAAGTGCTCAGAGTTTGAACTTTCAGAATCAGGCTGGACTATTGATTCAATTAGCCATCTAGAAATAAACATAAATAAATACAACCCGTTAAGGGCCGGCACATATGTTAGTTTGCCAGCCAAAATTCGCAACTCTAAATCATGTTTAAATATACAAAACAAAGACGATTATTGTTTTTTATGGAGTGTTATGTCTCATATGTACCCCGCCAGTAAAAATCCAAACAGAGTTTCTTCATATCCGCATTTTAGAAACATTCTCAATATTAGAGGCATGTCATTTCCACCAGCCCTGGACGACCTAAAAACATTCGAAAAAAACAATCCGAACATCTCAATTAATGTATATGGTTTAGAAAAAAATTATGACGTGTCCGGACCTCTATATAAGACATTGAAACATAAGTTGACACACGTTAACTTGTTACTTATCGAACAAAATGGAAAATCTCATTTCTGTTTAATAAAAAATATAGAAAAGCTTGTTCATAGACAACTTACTAAAAATACGTCTAAAATCCATTTATGTGAAGAATGTTTTATATACTTTGATACAGAACAAAAACTTTATGCTCATAATTGCGCTAGAGTAAAGACCCCTACAAGTAGAAGAGAGTTACCTGAACCTAACAGTACACTAGCATTTAGTCATTTTGAAAGGACACAAAGAGTACCTATAGTAATTTATGGAGATTTCGAAAGTTTGCTTTTAGAATATTCGGACAAAAGCAATTCCAACCACATAGAAAATATACAAGTACATGAAGCGACGTGTTTTGCTTACTATATATACTGTGAATCCAAACCGGAGCTAAACGAGTACATATCATATCGCGGTCCAAATTGTGCCAAAAAATTTGTAGAAACTATTTCCAAAGATGTAAAGAAATTGCACCAGTTATTATCAGTTAATTGTGAAATGTTGCCTTTATCTGCCGAAGAAAAGCATTCGCTCCAAAATGCTACGATTTGCCATATCTGCAGAAAATCGTTTAAAATCGGCGAGCGTATCGCAGCAGACCATGACCATTTTACTGGTAAATATCGCGGTCCAAGTCACGATTCTTGTAATCTAAATGCCAAGTCTTGTGAGTTTATACCCATACTCTTTCATAATTTTTCCGGTTATGATTGTCACTTATTTATTACAGAACTATCGAAAACAATTGGTCGCATAAATTTAATTCCAAAAACAAAGGAAAAATACATATCATTAACTAAATTCATACCAATAGAGGGTCAAAATTCAGCGCAGTTGAAATTTATCGATTCATTTAACTTCTTGAATTCTGGTTTAGACGAATTGGCTAGTACATTGGATCCTGGCGACTTTAAAAACCTCAAATTTTTTTATCCTAATTCTTATCACTTTGAATTACTTCGTAAGAAAGGCATATATTGTTATGACTACATAGACTCGTGGGATCGATACAACGAAACTGAACTGCCAGACCGAAAGTTTTTTTATAGTAAACTAACAGCGGAGAATATAACAGAAGACAATTACGAACATGCAAAGTCAGTGTGGAGAGAATTTAACATACAAAGTTTGGGCGAATATACTGATTTATACCTAAAATGTGATGTATTATTGTTATGTGATATATTCGAAAAATTCAGATGTATGAGTCTAACTTATTATAATTTAGACCCGTGTTACTATGTTTCTAGCCCAGCTTTGAGCTGGGACGCAATGTTGCTATATACAAAAATAGAGCTGGATTTGATATCTGATGTTGAAATGTACCAAATGATAGAAAAGGGTATTCGAGGCGGTCTTGCTCAATGTTCGCTACGACATGCAAAGGCGAATAACATATATTTGTCAGACTACAACGATGCTCATGCTAGTTCATATTTAATATACTTAGATTGTGTCAATTTGTATGGTTTTGCTATGCTGCAATATCTACCAACAAACAATTTTGTGTTTCTGAACGACCAAGAAATAAACAAATTTGATGTTAAAAGTGTCAGCTGCGACAGTCCTCGAGGGTACATACTTGAAGTAGATCTTGAATACCCCTGTGAATTGCATGATGACCACTCAGATTTTCCATTTGCTCCAGAAAATTATGTTCCTCCCAGCAAAACGAGTCGTAAACTGGTAGCAAATTTGCACAATAAATATAAATACGTAATACATTACGAGTACTTAAAAGAATGTTTGAATAAGGGTTTAAAATTATTGAAAATTCATCGTATTTTAGCTTTTAACCAAGGAAAATTTTTAGAACCTCACATAACACTAAATACAGAACTGAGACAAAACGCTAAATGTGACTTCGAAAAAAACTTCTTTAAAAAGCAGGTTAATAGCATCTATGGAAAGACAATACAAAATAAAAGAAATCAAGTTGACGTTAAATTGGTAAATGTTTGGAGAGATGTTTCGAATAAAACTAACAAAATTTGCGGCGCAGAAAAGTATATCGGCGCTCCGAACTTTAAAAGTTTGTCAGTTTTCTCGGAAAACCTAGTAGCCATTCAAATGCAATAATCTAAATTAGTTTTGGATATGCCTATTTATATTGGATTTACTGTACTAGAGCTCGCTAAAAAGCACTTGTATCAATTTCATTATTCTGTCATGAGAAAAAGGTATCCTCAAAATATTCACTTATGTTACACAGACACTGATAGTCTTTTATATTTAGTTTATACTAACAACTTTTACATGGATATGAAAGAAATGCTTCCATACTTTGATACAAGTAATTTTCCAGTTAATAATATTTACAACATGCCGATCGTAAACATGAAAATTCCCGGCTATTTCAAAGATGAAATGAGTGGCGCAGTAATATCTGAGTTTGTTGGATTACGAGCTAAATTATACTGTATCAATACCGAGGCAACATCTATCAAAAAAGCCAAAGGGGTAAAGAAGTGTGTGACTAAAAAACTCAATATGAAAAAATATAAAAAATGCTTGTATAATAGCGAGGAATTAAGGGACAACATGCGTATTATTAAATCAAAAAACCATAAAATGTTTACCCAGCAACTGAATAAACTAGTGTTAAGTAAAAATGATGATAAAAGGCAATTAATAGATGGCACAGTTAGAACTTTACCGTGGGGTCACTATAGTAATATATTATAAGACTAAGTAGTTGATAAGATTTATATATATAATTAAAATGTATTTGCTGTACCTATAGGATAATTATGAATGTACCCATAAGTGTATATTAATAGCTTTGTATTTTAATGTTAACATGAAATTTTTAACCATTTTTTATTTAATCATCCTTTTGTTCCCGCTGTTTTAATTGACTGTCAAATACGAATAACTACAAGGGCTTTGTAACGCTACAGATTTGAAAGTGTACCTAACGTAATAAAAAAAGTTTTTTTAATTTAGATCAACAAGTATTTATTGATAAATTATTTGCATGAAGACCATTTTACAAATTGTAAGTATCACTGTCGCTTATTTATTTCACAATTTTCTTGACTAGCGTTTCGGTACAGTCCAAAATTTCGTCATATTTGTCCTCAACCACATACTGTGCACTTAGGCAAACACTATCATCCACATTTTTGCACTTAACTCCAGGACGAAGTTCATAAATGTTTATTTTAATCAAGTGATGTCCATTTTCTATTCCTCGTCGAGATACAGACGATAAATTGTTTGAAATTTCCACCTGTGACTTTTTGAGTATTTTCTTTTTTGGTTTATTTTTCAAAGCATTACATTTCTTCTCATTCGACGCTTTATTTTCCTGATGCTGAACACTGTACAGATCTTCTAGGTCTTGAGTATTATAAAATAAATCATTCACGAGACGACCGGTGACATCAATGCCGCCGTTGAATTCTTGACGTTCAAAGTTTTCGAGGTTCGACATGTTCTGTAATAAGACAATAAAATATTCAGTGATATAACAATTGGTGCATTAAAAACATGAATAATTATTTTATGCAAAACATTTAAAAATAAGCTTACTTGAATCACGAGTAATTTCTGAATCGCGAGTTCTTTCTTTGACGACCACTGCAGAAATGGCAGCATCTTAATATTAATTTAAAAAATGAAGTCTCTTTTAGCCGGAAACGTGACAGCAAACACCACGAAATCTGACACCCACATTGTGACCATAACATCATTTTATTAGGTATATAAGGACTTGTAACTTTTGATTTACCTCACATTTCATCATGAGGTTTGTTAAGCAAACTGAAACATTAGAGGTGAATACTATAAATGTCGAAATAAATGCACAGAAAGTAAAGCATAGCGCCCTGTTACCTAACACAATTCGCTGCATAATATGTGGTCCTTCTAACTGCGGTAAAACTAATGTTATGCTGAATTTATTGTTACACGAAAATGGTTTAAAGTTTAAGCACATTTATTTGTACTCAAAAACGGCCTTCCAGCCAAAGTATCTCTTTTTGAAGCAAGTTATGCAAAGAATTCCAGGAGCAAGTTTTTATTTATTTACTGACAGTAGAGAAGTTCTTCATCCCAATGATGCTTTAACAAATTCAGTCATGATTTTTGATGATGTAGCTTGTGAAAATCAAATGAATATTAGAAATTATTTTGCTATGGGAAGACATAGGCAGATAGACTGCTTTTATTTATCCCAAACTTATTCCAAAATACCGAAACAACTATTAAGAGATAATGCCAATCTTTTGATTATTTCTAAACAAGACGACAGAAATTTAAGACATATATACAATGATCACATAAATACAGACATAGATTGACTAAAATTTAAGGAGCTTTGTTGTACTATATGGAGAAATCAATACAACTTTTTATTGCTTAATAAAGATTGTGCAATTGATAAAGGAAGATATAGATTAGGTTTTGACACATTTATTTATTTATAAATTCATTATATATACCTAACACATTGAAAAATAACACTCAATTGAACTCCGGTGTCCGTATGTAACACACAGCAAGTGAAATCAATAAGAATGGAAACCAATCTGAAAAAACAGCTAATTACATCAGCAGCTTGCATAAAAAAGAAAATTAGAATGATACAGGACGAAGAAGATGCTGCTAATCTAAAATTAAAGAAAGTATTCAAACCAAGGACCATATACAATAGGACTGACAATCTTCATACTACGCACCGTACACCGAAAGTTAGTATCTCTCTAGGTAGCTAGATGCCGCTAAGAGTACCGATTCATTCAAAAGTCGTTTTTATAATTTCCATGAATGCGAAAAAGTGAAGTCACAGCCATCGAACGTTCAACGACATTCCAAATGATACATTAAAAAGTGAAAATAGATGGCGTTAGGTGCGATGTTTCATTTACTACGTTCCGTTTCGGCGCACTTCACTACTTTTATTTGTACTTACATAATTACTTACAAATGAAATATATTTCACAGTTCATTCGTCCCTTACTGTCAAGTATGTAAGTGCGAGAGGGACGAATGCTATATGTCCGACATATAAGCGATCATTTTAGCTCCTCTGCTTTGACAAAAATGTTTTCGTATGTCCGGATTTCCAGTTGTTCTGTTCTACAGGTCGCATTTTCTCAACCGATTCTCATGAAATTTTGTAAGCAGGGGTGCTACTGCGAACAGCAAACGAAGTTTTCGCTCTCTGTCGCACTTGCACGTTCGGACGTAAGTGCGACAGAGAGGGAAAACTTCGTTTGCTGTTCGCGGTAGCGCCCCAGGTTCGATAATTAATTAATTCTTTGTAAAGTCAGTTCTTGGCCATATAAAAAAAACACTCGCGAGGTCGACAGCTCAAATAACCGCTAGTTTCTAACTGCAAATCAAAGTTTTCTTTGTAGAAAAATACCAATTTTAATAAATATTTTTTGATTTACATACTTATATAAATATTCCCCTTATAATTTATAAACCTATCTTCCGCATTAAACCTATTTAGGTATTAAAAGGTGCAAGTAGTAAATACTGCCCACATATTTATACAATACCTAAATGTCAAAAATGTTCTACAGTCCTTGAATCACAGCTTAAGACAGAGTAGTCAAATTAATAAAACGTAATTTTCTGAGACTAGCTCTAATTTTCATTGCATATTCATTCACGAAGATAATTCTAAAAAATCCAAGGTCCATTATACTGTTTGTAACATATAGTGAAACATCTAGCTTAGTTTATAATAAATAAATATATAATATGTAATAAATAATTTGGGTATGATCATATACAAATCGACCCCACCTAGTCACGAACAAACTAAGCAAGCTTCTATTTTCTCTCTCCTCTGACACTTATACGTGTATATAGATAAATATATACTAAAAACAAAAAGGAGTTGCGTTTCTTTTAACTACTGATATCCCGCATCACCTATTAATTTATTGAAAGAAAAAACCTTGGTAGCTACATTGAACTATCTGTAACTTACTCTATAGTTGGTAAGAGGCAAAATGTGAATATAATAAATGTGTTAAATCAAAGGCGATTTCCATAAACAAATGAAGGCCCAAAAAGAAAGGGACGAATGTATCGAATGACATTTCCGATCTCTTCTCGATGAGCGTCAAATTTTGTAATTAGAATATTGGTTTGTTTACAGTGCGGATATTTATGAGCATTGCATGTTTACATATTTTGACACTCTGCTTAGGCAGATGTAATTGTGTATGTAATTTGCCTAGGTATTTATAAAAAAGGTGGTTTAGATATTTGTTTCTATTTGCTGTCTATATGAGGTTGGAAAAAAATTGTGTAGATATTTTTGACTCCTGCTTTGTTCACATGTATATGAAAAACAAGTGCATAGATGTTTTTGTCTGCGTGTTTGTCTACATATATTTGTCTGTCATTGTACGTATATTTATGAACGTATTAGCGTACACAATTTAATGACTCGATTAATGTTCAAATATATCTGATCGAAATGGTTGTATGGATATTTTTGGCTAACAGATAGTAAAGATATTTTTGTCGCTTTGGGAACGTATATATATTTATGCCCTTGACTGTACGCGTAATTTAATTTTATCCACATTTTACCAGTTCATCAACGCCATCTAGTTATTTTATGTATCAAAAATTGGCGAACCCGCGAGCAATCTTGAGCAATCAATGATTCCAGAGGTAGTGCCATCTATTAAATATGATCTGTTTCACGTTGTTGATGAGTAACAAATATAATCTTTAAAAATTGTGTATAGAAGGTATATAATGGTATTAAAATAAAGCACTTAGACGTTTGTTCTTAAAAAACAAAAAAAACAGGAGAAAACATTGGTGAAAATAACATTTTTGCGACTTCCAGGCTACGAAGCAGCGCCATCTAGTTTTAATACCGAATTTCGAGCTATTTCAGAGTTACGTTTTTTTGTATAAGATTGTCGGTCCTATTGTATATGGTCCTTGATGTTAACTATAGACCTATGGCTATATTGTCTATTATTGATAAGATTGTAGAAAAAATAATTGTCAAATAAATTTGTTCGTTTCTGGAGCGCTATGAAATACTTTCAGACACTCAACAAGGGCGCAGTACTGTTTCGGCTTTGCTAGGTTTCGCTGACTATGTAAATGAATGTTTAGACTCTGGTAAACAGTTGATAGTTCTTTTTATTGATTATAAAAAAAGCTTTTGATACTTTGAATCATGGTATTTTATTACAAGCGATGGACGAATGTGGAATACGCGGTCCCACAAATAAGTGGTTCAAAGAGTTTCTGAGCAATAGGAGGATACGCACCAGCGTCGCGGGAGTGACCGGGGAAGCAGCGGTCGTGGAGCTCGGGGTGCCGACCGGCTCGGTCTATGGTCCCGTGGTATATGCGATGCATGTCAACAGTGTATCCAATGTGGTTAAGAAGTGTCGAGTGTACATGTATGCAGATGACATGTGTCTAATTTATGCCTCAAAGGACTCATTAGAGATACAGGAGAGCGTTCAAGAGGATTTTGAAAGTATCACAAAGTGGGCACATGACAATGGAATCATCCTGAATTTCTCTAAAACTAGATGCATGCATATACACTCGCCATACAATCAGAGGGCTAAAACTGTCAATACACGGAGTTTGAATATAATAGGACACACATATGATTGTTTACATGTCAGTAAGTACAACTGTAGCTGTGACAAGTTAGTGTACGTAGAAACGTTTAAATACCTAGGTTTAACAATTGATAAGAATTTTAACTGGAAGCCACATGTGAACGATATATGTAAATTATTTCCCTTATGTAAGATCTTACCGGTAGATAAAAAAGTTGAATATTTAATAGGATTAGAACATTATTATAGTGACGATCAGAAAATTAGCAATAAGTATAACACAAGAAGTGTAAGAGAAAAAAAACTAGTACAAAAAAAACTAGAAATTATTATGGCGAAAGAACGTCGAAGTATATAGTACCTAAAAAATTCAACAAAATTAGTAGGGAAACTCCCAAAGTCAGCAAAACTTTATTAAAATCAAGGTTAAAAGGCTTGATAACGAGTCACCGTCGAATGGCTAGTTAAAATAGAACCTTAAGGATATTCATTCAATAATTACCAACGAGCATGTTCAGTTATCTTGTGACGGTGGGCGGTTAGCCCCTCGCACATATCCTCCTTGGGCGGCGGTTTCCAGACTAACTCAGATTTGGGAAGGTTAGGACTGCGGGGTGTGAAATACAAACAAGCATGTAACAATCACAAATGTGGGTCTTCTTATGCCCTTTATTAACTCTACGTACTTATACTATGCTATGCCGGTAACCTAGGTCTAACTATATACGGTAAGGGTGAATAACGGGTCCTTTGGGGACTTCGGTGCGCCTAAGCTACGGGGGTCGGAGTGTAGAAGGTTCCCCGGGGAACAGAAAGAGGGTTGAGGTTTTCCCTGGAGCGTACGCGGGGGTGGCACACGCCGCTGACCAGCAAAACCTCCCTAAGCTAATGCAATCTTAACGTGCGCACGCGGGGATAGCTCACGCCGCAATCGTCAAGCGAGCAAGCAGACGTTCCAGCCGGCGGGGCCGAGACATCTGCCCCGGCCGGCGGGCGCGCGGGCTTTATATACCGGCGCGCGGTGTGAAGGCGGGTTGCGGGGTGATGACGTCACCGCTCGCTGGTTCGTAGCGCGGTCTCTGGCGCTGTGGCTGCGCCTGCGCTGTGTGCCAGGGTCGTGACGTCACAATCTTTTGTTCAGTTTAAATTACTGGTAAATTATAATGTAAACCTCATAAACATTTATTACATGTTAGATTTAAGTAAATAGGTTAAGTGCTTTTAGCACTAAAAAATGAGCGTATCTCGCCATCAAACGTCACAGTTTGGCGAGTTTTATTGTAGTGTAATAAAATGTATTTTTCTGTTTATTAAATAAATAAAAAAAAACTAGTCCCCTTTTACCACGACTGGGTTCTAGACTTTTTAATTAATCTGAGGCTCTGTTTAATTTGCTACTACTATACTAGGTATTGGATTTGGGTTTCATAAAGGGAATTGGTGTCATTAGTCAGTTTGTCTCTTGCCTCTCTTAGTTTGTCTCGAACAATATTGATGCTATTCTCAATATTAGTCAGTTCAATATATTGTACAAATGTATGGGTCTGCATGGTTAATTGTCATGTCACCTATATTAAAGGGTAATAGTCCGGGTCCACCTGCTAGGTGTTCAAGTCTTATTTCCTGTGCTCGAGAGTCATGAATTGTGAAATAGTATTTTTCTGGGTATTTTAATGAAACAAGAGTTATAACAAGTCGTTTATTTCCCACCATAGACTACTGTGGACTCAATTTTTACCCGGCATGGGCTTATAACTTATTAACTTATTTTACTTAGGGTTTAATGACGCTTTTGGTCGATTGCGCTAACACCTATGGGTGAGACCCGATTAATAACGACTAAAAGCTTAGCTGCATTGTATCCCGGGCGGTGCTCCACAGGATTCCCTCAAAGGGGGGGGGGCTGGCCCGGCTGATCCCGGAGGCCTCGGGCACAGCGAGCCCCGACCAAACACCTCCTGAAATTACCAGTTATTGCAGTAAGAGTGCGGCCAAGTCCAGCACGTCCATAGCAAGAAGGAGTAAGGATGGAATAACTCGTCCTGAGACCAGTCACCGGTTAATTACCGGTCGGAGCGTTCATATCACACTAAACCTGGCAGGGCAGTGCGCTCGGGCTTCAAGGCCAACACTGACGGGGAGAGAATAAGTGGGCTGACGTTTAATATAGGGACTCGATACCACGGCAAGGTTTAGGAAATCGATTAGGAAAAGTCGGCCACTTACCTTTTGGAGGAAAATTGTCCCGCTTAAGCCCCAGTGTTGACAAATGTCGACCCCAGCCACGTCGGCAGTACGCCCGCCGCGAGCGGAAAGGTGTGGCTGTAATAATAACAAGGTCACATTAGGACATCCGTCAACAAAGAAGATGTCTGAGGGCAGCATTTATGGAGCCACGCTTACCGGAATGGAAGCTAGCCGTAGAATAGCGGAACCTCGGGCCACGCCCGTCTGTCTCACTTGTTCGCCGTCGACACCAGCAATCCGCGGCCGACAACTGTAAGAAACACCACGTTAACAACTCGGCCCACTCTAGAGAGGTTCAACACGGCCCGGAAGGCGATACTCACATTGAAAATCACTGCATTCGCTTGGCCACGATCCCGTTCAGAGCTGAAGGCAAAGGTCGAATGTGGCGTCTCATCGTTCGGTGTTGCCAGCTCCCCGAAATTGGATACCAAAGTTATGTGAGGGCGGCGGTTTTAAACCGCGTCAACCCATACGAAAATGGCAGCATGTAGACGTCGATATCGAGCAGGTGTGGACTCCCACACCGCTGAAACGCAAAAGAACGAAGCCTCCGTGATGATAACATCGCCTAATCAATTATTTGCACACTTCATCCGCGTTAGTTACCCGCCCGCGGGTAGCTCGCGAGTACTCGGCAACACACGGCGCACAGATAAGCTAACTAATGGAATAGGTTACTCTCCAACAAATTGCTAAATGGTTAGGAACACTTTGCCAACATCACAAATGGATTAGTAGGCCTTACAAGAACGAAAATAAACCCAGTCCATGGGTTTATATATAACAATTGGGTAAGTAAAGTTTTTTGAACAGGTGTAAATTATATTTTTATTTGATAGTCCTCGTCTTAGAGACTGAGAAACCGCAGCTCTTAAACTTTTATTCCCTATAATTTTTTTGAAATGTTTTTTTAAGTGGTCGAGATGACATTTGTCCGTTTTAAAGGCTGACAAGCTATATGGCCTTAGTACAATTAGTACTTCAAGAAATAGAAAAAAAAACCATGTCAACTTTGTGTCAACTGTAAACGAAATAGTTGAATGAATTGACATAATTAAAATAATTCCAACGATTATGGTACTGTTTCTTGCGATTTATGTGTGATCAGACTGTTTTTAGGCAAGGCATATTTTCAGCGACCTCGGTACAAACTTCAGACTCGATATTACCGCATTTCTTCATGACATTTGGACACCGATTTTAATTTACTTTCAACAAAACGTGCCTGACACTGCTTGCTTCTTGGATAACGTTTTCGGGCTTTCACGGTGACCCTTACGTGTAATTTTGGCCTACGATATAATGGATTCAGACCTTCGAAAGAACTAGCGGACATAAAGTTATTACCTACAAAAAATCTAACACACAGACTGTATAGACATAAATCTGTTGCTGTCAAAGTTGAGCTATTATGGATTCGACAACAGTTCATGTCGCTGGTTTGATAGTTACCTCAAAAATCGTTACCAATACGTAAAACTGTGCCTTAATGATGGGTCCAATGGGGTGTCAGAAAAAATGGGCCTCTCCAGAGGGGTACCACAAGGGTCAATCCTTGGACCAATCCTATTTATTTTATATACTGCTGACATACGTAACCACATTGTACACTGCAAGTATCACATTTATGCAGACGACATACAAGTATATATATCATGTAAACCATCGGACATAGATAGTAGTGTGCAAAAACTTAATGCAGACCTTTCACGCATAGCAACTTGGGCAGCAAGTAATAGTTTAATGCTTAATCCTGCAAAAACAAAATACATGATCTTTGGAACCAAACATAAACTGAACAATATCTCACCAACCACACATATTGAGCTGCTAGGTCAACACATTGAACGTGTTTGTGAAGCACGAAACCTGGGTCTCATCATGGATAGCAGTCTTAGATTTGAGAAACATGTTGCGGGCTCTGTTAGTAATTGTTTCTATAAACTGAAAATACTGTATAACATAAGACCATTTATAAATGAAACATTGCGGATACAGTTGGTTGAGTCACTCATTCTGTCTAAACTAAATTACATGGACCCCGTGTTTGGACCACGTCTCCTTGCAAAAACGAAGAGGCTCATCCAAAGGGTACAAAATGCCTGTGCTCGTTATTGTTTTAATATTCCACCAAGGGCCCATGTCACTCCATTTTTAAATTCACATAACATCCTCAAAATGCAGCACCGTCGCAAACTTCATTTGGCATGTCTCCTTTTCGGTGTAATCCAACACAAAGCTCCTTCGTATCTTTTCGGAAAATTGACGTGGGCAAAAAGTTGTAGACACCAGGCAGCACGGCAATGCAGCATACAACTAATAACACCCCCACATGCAACAGCTGCCTTCAGAGGGAGTTTCCGTTATGTGGCAACCAAGATTTGGAATACCATCCCGCCGCCTATCAGAACCCTAAAACATATCACAGGTTTTAAAGCAATGTTAAAAAAATTTATTCTTGAACATCAACAACACCAACAAAGCCTGAGACATGACACGAGTTGCCTAATTTAAAACAAAATTAAAATTATATATATATTAAAGAAACCGAATAGCAGTGTGTAATTTTCTACCTACCTGCGTTTTGTGTCCTGTTTGGAGTTGTGGAATGATATCCCTTCATGCCTCGTCCATCTTAATCTTAATTATAATCATATCTCACATGTTTGTTAATCTTGTCAGTCATTATCTTGTTTGTTTGTTATGTTGTGCTTATTGTACTGTTAACCCATTCACTTATTTTTATTCGTAGGAACCTACAATGTAATAATAATAATTTAATAATAATAATAATAATAATAATTTATTTAACTTGAACACATTTTACACGGAAAGATAGTCAGTGGATCCCAAACTAGGCCGTGCCTGTATCTTGGGAACCAAAAATGTTTTAACATTAAAAATTACACGTGTGGTTTATACATACAGTGATACATTACAAAAGTGTGTTTTAAACATTCGCGGCAAAAAAGTGACTTTAACAGTAGATACAGAGAAAAAAATATTAATATATATATATGTACATTTATATCTGGTAGTAGTGCATAAAAGCCAAAAAAATTAGTTCTTATAGTTAGGAGTGATAATGTTAAAATGTGAGGTAAATTTCATTATCTGTGTGTTTACGTGCGTGTGCGTTCGTGTATTTGTGTATGTGTGTGCGTGCGTGCGTGCGTGCGTGCGTGCGTGCGTGCGTGCGTGCGTGCGTGCGTGCGTGCGTGCGTGCGTGCGTGCGTGCGTGCGTGCGTGCGTGCGTGCGTGCGTGCGTGCGTGCGTGCGTGCGTGCGTGCGTGCGTGCGTGCGTGCGTGCGTGCGTGCGTGCGTGCGTGCGTGCGTGCGTGCGTGCGTGCGTGCGTGCGTGCGTGCGTGCGTGCGTGCGTGCGTGCGTGCGTGCGTGCGTGCGTGCGTGCGTGCGTGCGTGCGTGCGTGCGTGCGTGCGTGCGTGCGTGCGTGCGTGCGTGCGTGCGTGCGTGCGTGCGTGCGTGCGTGCGTGCGTGCGTGCGTGCGTGCGTGCGTGCGTGTGTGCGTGCGTGCGTGCGTGTGTGTGTGTGTGTGTGTGTGTGTGTGTGTGTGTGTATACGTGATCCTACTTATACGTGTAAAACAAATTCTCCGTTTTAGAGTATGATAGTGTGAGCAACCATTTAACAAGGGCCTTCTTTAGTCTAAAATGCTTACATCGCTTAATATCCAGATGTTTGCAAACTACGTTATAGATAAAAGGATGCATGAAAAATGGAGAACGCCTAGCCAATACAGATCTGACCTTTGGTAGGGGTACGCGGTATATACGTCTCTTTATTAAAAGCTTATGGCTCGGTGATTTAGTTAAATTGTCATGGGTACAAATGACAGCCCTCCTAATAAACAATTGCCTAACTGTGAGAAGCTTGCTTTCTTTGTATAGGGATTCCGTAGGGTATCGAAAGGGCTTCCTCAGCATTACTTTTATAACGGCACGCTGAGCCCGCTCGAGATCCAGCAGTACAGTCTTGCAGGCGCTGCCCCAAACCGCTATACAGTATTGTATTACGGATTGGCACAGAGCATAATAAACCATGAGAAGGATGTTAGTGGGAGTACATTGCCGTAGGCGTTTTACAATATAAATTATTTTTCTTATTCTTTTCGAAAGCGTAAGGATTTGCTCTTTAAATGTAAGATGTTG
Organism: Epiblema foenella; assembly: GCA_963556455.1. Taxonomy (NCBI): domain Eukaryota; kingdom Metazoa; phylum Arthropoda; class Insecta; order Lepidoptera; family Tortricidae; genus Epiblema; species Epiblema foenella. The sequence goes on along the minus strand of OY747097.1, from coordinate 1,171,876 downwards.
GTCAATTAAAAGACCCAAATACCTCACGGTGGAGCATCTGGTCAAATTAGCGCAAGAGCAAAGCCGCCGAGCGAGACTGCAGGTGTGTAGCGTAAGGGACCTAGTTGTGGGAGGGGTGTTTGCCGCTGTCTTAGAGAAGGGTACATAAAAAGATTTTTCCACATTTAGGGTTAGGAGATTGGAGTCAAACCAGGAAGCCATCCTCGTCAAACCTCTTTCCGCCGCAGAGTATGTATTTTCCCAAGTTTTTCCACTAAAAATTACTACAGTGTCATCTGCATAGCATATCATGTCAGAATTTGGTATTTCAAAATGGAGAAGGTCATTGATGTATAACGTGAACAAAGTTGGACCAAGAATGCTCCCCTGAGGCACGCCAAAGTTTATGGGAAGCTGACTGCTGACCAATTCACCTATTTTTACCGATTGTTGTCTGTTTGTCAAGTAGCTGCTAAACCAGTCCAAGGGAGTACCTCTAACTCCTACGGCCTCCAGTTTCCTTAACAGTATGGGGATTGAGACAGTGTCAAAGGCCTTCGCCAGGTCTAAAAATACACCCAGGCAGGCCCTGCCACCGTCTAAGTGGCCGGCTATGATATTTGTGAGTAGAACTGCAGCGTCCTCAGTGGACCTACCCGACCTGAACCCGAATTGTCGCTCTGATATAACAGAATTTTGATCTAGAAATTTCACAAGGCGTTTGTTTACAATTTTTTCTAGTAATTTGGAGAGCACACAAAGAAGAGATATGGGCCTATAGTTAACTGGCTCATCCTTAGCTCCTTTTTTATATATTGGCGTCACAATGGCTAGTTTCCAACTATCAGGAAAACTACCCGATTCCAGGCTGAGGTTAATAATATGAGTCAGGGGAACTAGAATATAGTTTCTGATTTCCTTTATTAGAGAAGTCCCACATCCATCGTATCCTGGAGCACTGCCTGGTTTCAGTTGAACAATAAGTTTTTCCACCTCGTGTTCGTCTGTCGGTTCCATAAAGAAAGATTTAGTGGGACCAACAGGTGGACTAAACTTTCTAGCAAGAGAGGACTGTGTTTCAGAGAGTCTAGACAAAATTCTATCTGCTAATTTTTCTCCCATCGTTGAGAAATGGATGTTGCACTCGTTCAAGGAGTCTTGGGAGGAGCCACGGATACTTAGCAATTCACTAGAGTCGTTACTTTTGTTTGGTGTGTAACAAATAGATTTGATTGTGTTCCACATTTTTTTATTATTGCCGTTACTATTGCTTATTTGATTACGAAAATACTCTGTTCTAAGGTCGTATAAAATGTTGTCGCAAAGGTTTCTGTACCGAGTGTATGTTTGTTTTAGATGTACACAATTAATTATTTATATGTGATCAGTGTAAAGCTGACTGGGTAATTATTTTTCACTTAAGTATGTTTACAGTTTCATTAACTCACCATTGTTGTATGTCCCGTAAACTTTAATTAATGCACGAATATCAACAATTTTGTTTACTGTTGACTTTATTCTCTGTAATTAACTTATGTTTGTTTCATGTACATACTTGTTTATTATAAATTATAATTGCTACACTATCTTATTTTCAATTGTAGTCGTGAATGTGTGTAGCAGGCCCCGCCATTTCTGGACGCACCTTTTGACAGTTGGACATTCATGTGACGGCCCGACGTGACAAGACGGCGGTGTCAAGTTGTATTAGGTCGCGTTCAATTTTTAGGCGAAGCGTGCTACACACACCGTCATTAACAACCAGGTTTCGCCGGAAGATCAGCGCCAGCTCCCTGAGTCGGCATTACGCTGAGGCGAAACCTTTTTGTGGCGATTACTTGTTGTTTTGTTCTAATTACGTTTATTTATCTATATTGTATGTTTGTATCGTCACGAATAAATGTTTTTCTTTCTTTCTTTCTAGACACATGAAACTTCTTCGTTCTTCTTCGTGGTTCATCAAAGCAAACAGCGTCCAAAATGGAGGTGATTCAAACCAGTCGCCGGGAGCTTGATACGTTCCTTACGTTTGATAAGAAGATTGAGAGAATTCGCGTTGAATGTACCTACGCTGCTGCACACATAGACAGTGGGCAAATTGCTCAACATAAAACAACCATCCGCGCTCGTGAGATAAAAGTACTTTAAGATATGTCAACAAAGTTGTTTTAAGAGCATGTGTTTTTATTTAATTACCAGGGTAATATAATAAAAATGCAATAATTATAGTTTTTGTTTTATTTTGTAAATGCACAAATGATTACTTCTAGGCCAACACTTTCTTAGGCTGGCAGTTGCAGACCAATACCAAATATACTTATATCAAAACAGGTTAAATATTTATTTATTGACAAACAAGTTTTGCATTACTAGCTCTGCTTGTGCCAAGGATGTGCTGTGTTGAGTGAGGAAACTGAATTTGTCTAGTTGTTGACACAACAAATCAATATAGGTACAGTTTGCAATGTGCTTGTGACTCTTCTGGTTTCAAAGTGCAGATACGAGTATGGCAGTCAGTTTTGCAAAAAGTAGTAGTATAGCCTTATATCCCGTATCACTAATGGTGGTTTTCCCCAATAACATTCTATAGAAGATGATGTTTTATAGATTTTTTCTAGCAACAACTATAATAACACCAATTTGTGTTTTATTACATCCACCTGAATATAAGAACAAAATTATGATAAACCTGCTTTCTCTATGTCCACATGAAGCTCAATTATAGAATTTGAATATCAACTGCCCCTTATTTCACCCCCTTAAATAATGATTTACAAGATAAAAACTAGAATAAGCCATTGCCCAGGATTCAAACTATCTCCATAATTAATTTTAACTCATATGTGGGTTAATAGTTAATAAGTGTAGGTATAGAAGTGATTGACGTGTGGTTTGTTTCACAAGAAACGGAGACAAACAAGATTGACATCGACAAAAGAATTGATTGATTGATTGATTGATTGATTGATTGACTAGCTAAAGTAGCTAGTCTTGGGCACTGATTAGGCAGGACTAGGCTAACTGGAGCAGAGGTTCCTCGCAGGCTGGAGACTTGTAGTAGAAGAGAAACTTCGTAGACTGTAGAATATCGGAATAATTTATTTACAAAAATGATTAACTATATACAATAAAAAAGCTTACATCTAGATGCGATTTCGCGCCGAATAAATAGAACGGGACAGATGCGCGCGAGCGAGAGGGAGATAAGTTGGCGCGCGCGGGCGCGGTCGCTCGCGTATCTATATATAGGAGTGGCGCGCGACCCCTGTCCTTTCCCGCTCCGGCCGTCAAGATGAAAACATCGCTGCGTCGCTGTTGCACTGCGCTCGAAGATTGAAGATGCTGATAGCTGCTGCACGAAGACAACACCTGGCTTGATCTGCGCTTGAAGATGCTGCTGCTTTGCGACGTCTCCATAATAAAACTGTCCTTTTCGGGACAAACGAAACTGCTCTTTTCAGAGCAATCAGCTGTTCTTATCAGAACAGCTGTTTTCTGATGTCAATCTTGTTTGTCTCCGTTTCTTGTGAAACAAACCACACGTCAATCACTTCTATACCTACAATAAGTATAAATGTAATATTATATTCATGCTATATATTACTTTCTTACCTGTATGAGTACTCTATTGTAGAACCTAAGCAAGTGTAATAGGCTATTCTACATATTTTTGAAGTTCGAGGAAAGTTATGGTTAATTTTATCATGCTATGCTGCCATTGGCACACACACAAATCTCACACTATTTTTTATCAAAAAAAAGTTTCAAATGAAACAAAGTAGGTACTCATATGCTATTATTACATGTATGTAAACATTCTTTATTGTACATCATGAAAGAGAATATACTTACAAAGCTGTCTGGATATTTATGCATTCAGCAGAAAATAAATCTGTACTGAACGCAAAGAACTTTCCCAGTTCCCGCCATAACCGTGTCTATTTTTGGTAGATTTGCGCTTTTACAAATACAACCTCCATTGTCGATCGGCTCGGCTCCAAAATAGCGGCATAAAAGTCCAAATAACTATCATTAATATGCACAAATCTACAATAATACCTATTTAAACTTTTGCTTTTGTTTACGACCGAAAACTTATTTTGTAATTTTGTTTCTTCTAAGTAGTCTGTGAACTTATTGTATTTTTTTTTTCTTGACCCTGGATACAAGACTTACTGTATCCTTACGCAGTGTTGCCAGATGCCGAAATACAAAAAGCGGAAGGCGCACCTTAAAAAGGGGAGTAAGGGGTGAACGGTAACCAACATTTTAACCGACCCTATTGTCAACCTCACCTGCACGCGCCGGATGGCGACGGCGGCCAATCGGCTTCCGTGGTGCTCCCTGCTAGAGAACGGACGAGGCTCTGGCGACCGAACATGTGGTGGTATAACCACATGCCGACCGGGAAACTGGTTGGAAGAGGCCTAGTCAACCTTGGGGACTAAATACACCCTAAAAGGAACAATGCAGAAAGACTTGGGGCCCTACTGTATACCATTACCAAGATTACCATCACGGACTTGACAAAAATAAATAAATATGAAAAGTAAACCCAAAGAGATTATTATGTCGAACATTCCGGCTAACGCCCGGCGTCAAGAGGATACCGGGTCTTCTGATGTAAAATGTACTACCGGAGAAGAAAATGCCAATAAAGAAGCCATGCGACTGACAGGAAGAAAGAAGAAAAATAATCTGAAACTAGCAACGTTGAATGTAAGAAGCCTTATCAAGCATAGGAAAACTGAAAATACGATACAAGAAATGAAGAGATTAAATTTGGATATCTTAGGACTCAGTGAAGTGAAGTGGGCAGATAACGGCATTTTAGATAAAGACGACGTAGTTTTATACTATTCTGGAAAACCAGCAGATGAGAAGAAGCACCACTATGGTGTTGGAATGATGATAAGGAAAGATCTTTCAAAATTCGTGACCAACTTTGTTCCATACTCTGATAGGTGCATGATGATACAGTTCAATGCAAAACCGTTTAACCTTAATGTATTACAAGTTTATGCACCAACTGCACAGAGTTCGGATGAGGACATCGAAAACTTTTACAAAGAGATAGACGAAGTCATGGAGAGCATTAAATCACAAGAAATAGTCGTGATACTTGGTGATATGAATGCAAAAATTGGCAAAGGAGCAGTTGGAAAGACAGTAGGTAACTATGGTTTAGGAGAAAGGAATGAAAGGGGCGACCGGCTATTACAGTTCTGAGAGAGAAAGTTCTTGAGAAAGACTTGATTATATCCAACACGTTGCACCAACATCCTCCTAGAAGACTATACACGTGGACCTCCCCCCAACATACAGCTAAGCACATCGTAAGAAACCAAATTGACTATATCATGATACAAGCCCGTTATAGGAATTCAATAGTCAACATCAAAACTTATCCTGGTGCAGATATTGGTTCGGACCACAATCCTCTGGTTGCAAAATTAAAACTAAAATTAAAAATTCGAAAGAAACCAAATAACAACAGGAAAATTTACTTCGGCAAACTCAAGGACTCAGACGTAAGGAAAGAAACCAAACAGACTCTTAACCAAAGAATAAGTTCAATCGCAGAAACAGATAGTAATAATATCCAAACTAAATGGAACCAATTAAAAGAAACAATTGTAACAACAGCTCAGAATTGCTTGGGGTACTATAAGAGGGAGACTAAATTGGAATGGATCACTGATGAAATACTTAACCTTATGGAACAAAGGAGACAGTTTAAGGAAATAGATAAAGATAAATACACACAAATGGAGAGGCAGATCCGATCTAAAATCAGAGAATCCAGAGATGGGTATCTGAACGAGAACTGTAAGGAAATAGAAATGCTGGAGAAAAAGAAAGATAGTTTTAATTTACACAGGAAAGTTAAGGAACTCACAAATACACATAGAAAACTAGTTACAGGAAAACTTACCGACACCAAAAACAAGCTGGTTATTGATAAGGAAGGGCAATGTAAGACATGGGAGCTGTACATTAGGCAGCTTTTCGGAGACGAAAGGATAGAGTTGGTCATGGCTGATACAGAAAACCAGGAAGACATGGAAGGTCCTCCAATCTTACGATCTGAAATCGAAAAGGCAATAAATTCTATGAAGGACGGAAAAGCTGTTGGCCAAGATTGTATACACTCAGAAATGTTAAAGTTATTAGATGAGAACAGCATGCAATTTTTAGTTACAGAGTACAATGAAATTTATGACAAAGGACAGCTTCCAGAAGATTGGCTGAAATCCACATTCCTCCCATTACCTAAGAAAACCAGAGCCAAAACATGCGGAGATCACAGATTAATTAGACTGATGAGTCATGCGTAATAAATAACTCATTAATTAATTTAATTAATAAATAGTAACAGTAATTAATTAATAGTAATTTTTGTAATTGTGGCCATATTCCACCAACAGCTGTTGTGCAACAGGACATCGCCCTGGGCACTCCGGCAGCAGTACTGCCTGTTATTAAAGAGCAGGCCCATAGGTTAGCAAGTAGCAGTAAAACTGTTATTTATTCTGATCAGATTGGATCAGGGATGGGTTCCATGCTTAGTAAAAAAATAAATCAAAGTGTAATAAACTACTGTTATCACATTGCGAGTATGAACCAAATATGTGAGTTAATGTTAAAGGAGCATTGTGATGACAGTACTAACTTAGTAATTTTGTTAGGAAATAGTGTTAGTATTGATTAGTCTGCCACAGATAAGTTAATGTCCACATTAAATATTATTGAAAAATCTGGCATTGGTAAAATTATATTATGTGCACTGCCAAACTCACAGAGTATGACATATCAATATAACAATAAAGTAGCTCAATTTAAATTCCTTGATGTACTAAGCCACTTGTTTCAATAAAAAATATCATTTCTTTGACACAAATAAATTTATAAAGCGCTTCACGCTAACACTAGAAAAAATATTTTGCCAAAAAATATTTCATGACTTTGGTGGATCTGTTAGCTTTTAATCTAGAACCAAACCGATTTAATAGTTCACCTAGCAGACTCCACCCAGTCGATAGTGTCATCAATACCATGCCTTTAAACTAAATTGTAAGACAGCGGAAAAACCATTGAGTGTTAATATTTTTCATCAAAATATTCAGGGTTTTTCCAGCAAGGAACTAGAAGTAGGCTTATTTTTAGATAATGATGATATTCAAGTTTTGTGTATTACTGAACATTGGCTCAGACAAGAACAGATGATATTTGACTTTGTGAATTTTAAATTAGCGAGTTTCTTTGCTAGAAAATCTGCCATTCATGGTGGCTCTCTCATAATTGTTAAAAGCTCTTTTAAATGCAGAGAACGGAAGGACATAGTAAAGTTATCAATTGAGAGGATTGCAGAAATTGCTTGTACAGAACTAGATAGCTATATAATTCTATGTGTATACAGGCCGCCAGCATCTGACTTCTGCACATTCGAATCCACTATGGAAAATGTGTTGAGGTTAGTAACTAAAAGCCAAAAAAATGTTATAGTTTGTGGTGATTTCAATGTCGATTTACTTCAACCATCTAACAATACCGTCAAGTTGTTAAGTTTGTAATATTTTAATTTGGTAAATTTGTTTTTTGAGCCTACCCGGGTGGGTGTTACCAGTGCAACGTGCTTAGATAATATTTTTTGTAACTGTGAATGTTTGGATAAGAAAATTATAAATTGTTTTAATTCCGACCACAGTGGTCAAAAGGCATCTTTCTCAAAGATAATTGAAGAACAACCCCAAACTATAACATGCCGACCCATAACTAGTTCTCGTTTGGAGTTATTTAAAAATGAAATTAACTATAATATTTGTATGTTACCTGTTTCACAAAATAATTCGGATAGCATGTATAAAGATTTAATCGGCTTAATTATTGATCGCTTCAAGGGTTTATTAACTTTATGGTGAAAGGGAGGTGAACAAGAACAGTCATTTCCTGGACTTTGTCAAGACTTACTCAAGAATCTTCAAGAGTGTTTTTTACTGCTAAAGCAAACTATATTAGTTCGAAACTTAAAATATCTGACAATAAAGTGAAAACTGTTTGGAATATTATAAATAGAGAATCTGGTAAACTTAAAACCCGCGGTTATCAAGTCAACATCCTCAAAGAAGACCAACAGGTCATGTCAAATAATGATGTTGCCTTGGCATTCGAGAATTATTTTGCGAATATAGCAAGTAGTACTACGAAATGTCTTCCGTCATCTGAAACCCAAGCTAACGCTTTACTTTGTGCTAACATTAGTAAATGTAATGTAACGTTTAATTTTAGTCAAGTAGATTCAATCAAAGTTATTAAAACTTTTAAATCGCTCAATTTAAAGAAAACGGAGGATTTATGGGGAACATCAGTAAAAGTTATTAATTATATCATAGATGTCATTGCGCCCCACTTAGCTTTGGTTTACAATAACTGCATATCAGAGGGTATTTTTCCGGATCTTATGAAATTTAGTAAAGTCGTACCTTTATTTAAATCGGGTGATTTGAACGACCTAACCAACTTTCGTCCTATATCGATACTACCTGTGTTAAGTAAGGTTTTTGAGAAATTAATGTTAAACGATATGCTAATGCACTTCAATATAAATAAACTTCTTACAAGTAATCAGTTCGGTTTCACAAAAGGGCGCTTTACGACTGACGCTGCATCTGTGCTTATTAAGTATATTTACAATATTTGGGAGAATTCTTGTGATGCGATTGGTATTTTTTGTGACCTTTCTAAAGCATTCGATTGCGTGGATCATGGAACGCTCATTTTGAAACTTAAACATTATGGTCTGTCTGATAATGCGTTAAGCCTTATGTCCTCATATCTTAGCAATAAAACTCAAACAGTTGTTGTAAATGGAACCCAGTCTAGTGGAGCTGTAGTAACGTTAGAAGTGCCTCAGGGCTCTATCCTAGGTCCATTTTTATTTTTGATTTATATAAATGACTTGCCGTCTATAGTAAGTAATCTTTGTGACATTGTATTATTCGCGGATGATACATCATTAATCTTTAAGGTTGACCGAAAAACAATAGAATGTTCTAACGTTAATGGCACACTGGTCAAAGTACTTGATTGGTTTACCGTTAACAACCTGCTACTTAATGCTAAGAAAACTAAATGTGTCAGATTTTCTTTGCCTAATGATAGACCGGTGGAAACTAATATTCTTTTAAATAACGAGTGTTTAGAAATTGTAGATAAAGCAATATTCTTAGGTATAACATTAGACAAAAATCTACAATGGAGTCCCCATATAGCCATTATGGCACGTAAATTAAGTTCAGCCGCTTATGCTATTAGAAAAATCAGACAACTGACCAATGTAGAAACAGCTCGCTTAGTTTATCACAGCTATTTTCATAGTGTTATGTCGTATGGTATTCTGGTTTGGAGTAAAGCAGCTGACATACAAACAATTTTTGTGTTACAAAAAAGAGCCAGCCGCTCCATATATAACCTGGGCTCACGTGAAACTCTAAGAGATCTCTTTAAAGAAATTAACATTTTAACGGTAGCGTCCATACATCTATGAGAATATTATTTATGTCATAAAGAATCGAGAATCATTTTGTAAAAATTCTGATATCCATAATTTTAATACCAGGAATAAAAATAAAATTGCCACTAACAAGTTTCGTGTCCGTAAAGTTTACAAGTCTTTTGTAGGTCATTGTGTCCGTTTTTATAATAAGTTACCCGATGAAATTTTGAATTTACCCTTTCCAGCTCTTAAAAATTACCTAAAGAAAACATTGATGTCAAAGGCTTATTATAGGGTTGAGGACTATCTAACAGACAGAAATGCAAGGCCCAAACCAAATACCTAAATTGCATAAAGAGTCTAATATTTTCATTGTATCTAGTTGACACATTTCTTGCAGGAAAGCATATCAAACGATTCGACATGTTTTGTTTTCTTGTGTAACTACACATTGTAAATACCTATTGTTATTTTTTCCTCGTTTTTCTTTGAATTCTCTTTTGTTGTTTACCACTTACATTTAAGTAGGTTAAGTAGTATCATTGTAATAAGCATATTTTGGAGAAAATGACTCACTGTCGAGTTTCTTTCGGCGTTTCTTCTCGGCTGAGAAACGCTAGTAGTTCTTGACTTGTATTAGTGCCTTTGCGGCCTACTTGCAGAATAAAGTTCATTTATTTCATTTATTTAGCCCCAAATAGTAATTCCGATGCGCTTTTCATAGTTGCGGCATTAACAGTAATTGTTAATACTCCACTGCACTCCACCCAGCTGTTTATATCAATCACGCTCGTTATTCTCGAAATTATGAGTGGATAACGCGGTAAAAATAGTTTGGTTATGCCTGTGGTTATCCTTCTTTGCTTCTGCATTCGCCCTCAGACAAGAAACTATATTTAGTAGGTAAATGTTTAATGCCTTCACTGACACAGAAGTCCTGAAATGCAGCTCAAAGTCATGGAATAAACTGTCTAATACTCCAGCTATGTTTTTTTTTGTTTTTGTGTTTTTGACCGGCCTTGCAAAGACATATTTTGTAAAGCCATCACCTACGGTTAGAATTTAAGTATAGCCTAGCCGTAGTCCTCCTTCCTATGTAACGCATAGTTCCTAATCACGAAGTTATTTTTAATATCAATGACTTCCTGACGTGAGCCCGGTTTCCCTAATCAGTTTATTCATCCACTCTAACGTCACATTTATGTAAAGGTGTTCCTTCGTTTTCATTATGGTCAATCTGGGCGACTAGAGCTTTCACTTCTGGTATCGTTGGCCAACTATTAACTTGCCCGCCTTGAATTAAAGAGGCGCATTACCTAGTCAAAGAAGTGACAAATATTACTGCCTTCCCATTGTCAACCCCATAACAACCTTGGTGTAAGTGATATTCTTGGATTCGTAATCTGATTGTGTCCAGAACCACACCATGACATAAGTTTAAGCACCCAAGGCTTCGTAGTGCAATTGTCAGTAAGTATAAGCTCGACCCTACCATATGTCACCTTTCGCATTTCGTAATCGGTTTTCTACAATCCTGATAGATGTGACCGCAACTTGTAATTTAAACATACTGCATCTGCTCCCCTATTAAGTACTCATGCCGTTTCTATAAGAATAATTCCGCGCAAACCCCGTCTCTTGAAAGCACCTACTACTGGTTGGACTGGCGCGGTGTCCTTTTACTGCGTGGGCTATTTTGATGCTAAATAGTTCAACAAATCCTCTGGTTCCTCACATTTAAGAGCCCCCCATTCCTGATGGAACTGTCCATGATTCCGTAGATTACGCAATTAACCGCTTTACGACCGACAATTTCGCACCTACGTAACAATCATAATCTGTCGTAGAAACTTTAACCCTTAACTTTTCGTATGCGCGAGATTTTCGGTTCAACATTTCATCTAATAGCTTGTCATATACACCGTTTGAAAAAGCCTTCTTTAGTTTACTCTACCAGACCAGACGTTCCAAATGTAATTCTCAGCACATTCGGTCGCCTTCGCAACCACCGCTCAACGTCCTGCACTCCGTAATTAGGGTCGAACTCAGTTACTCTTACTTGGTACGCCTTGAAGTGCAGATATTATCTTCACCAATTCATCAGCTGACATAGCCGGTTAGCTCGGTTTCCTTTGGTAGGCGTTCTCTCACACTCACTTTACGATGAAGATCTTTTCGTCTCCGTTTCGACCGCTTCGGCCGTCTAAGTTTAACTCTTGCCTTCTGTATCACCGGAAATTTGTAGCGCATTTAATGTTCTTTCTCTGAACCATGTAGTCTAGGCTAAGACTTGAACTTTGACCTTAAACTTTAAATGTAGACCTTTTACTTGGACTTTTAACTTGATCTTTTAACATTGGTCCGTACAGAACACAAGGGTGTAATATTTTTGCGGTGCGCTTTCTAATTTCTCTTTTCAGGGATTAGCGCGTAAACTGAGAGCAATGGACTGTATTTTCTTTATTTTTTATTTGTCCAACCTATATATATACCTATTTGCCACAACCACTAGACGCGAAAAACGGTGTAGGAAAATCAGCCGAATTTGGAAATAAGAACAGGACGATGAATCGGCCAACAAAGGTACAAGGGCCATACACACTTACTTGAAAATTGGTGAAAGCTCCTTCCAGCCTTGCCGCCAGCCCCACGTGGATCAGGGCACGTCGTCTGCACTCCAAAAGTCCAAATATCTTTTGATCACCAAATACCACTGGCACAGTTAGGCAGTAACACACATGATTTTGAGAAAAGGCGCGGAAATAATATATGATTTTGTTATATATTGATATGTGGGTATGCCTGAAGATCTTCGGGTACCCTCAGTTTCGGCTCGGATCATGGCTGCCAGCACATGTACGTAACATTCTGGCGACGGGAATTAAATTAAACAGTGTTTTAAACATAGTGTTGGAATGTTTAAAAGTGTTTTGTTAAGTTGTTGGATCGCGTGACCTAAAATGTCGGTGAAGTTCAGTGAATTTAGTATGGACAAGGATAGTTGGAAAAACTATGTGGATAGGTTTAATTATTGCTTGTTAGCTAACAATGTAGTTACGGACGAGTTAAAAAAGGCGAATTTCCTTGCAGTTTGTGGTCATAATTTATATGATTTGATTTTGTCGTTAATTGCTCCAAAGGAAATTAATGACATAACCTATACACAAATCAAAACCATGTTGGATGACCATTTTAATCCAAAGCAAAACGAGATAGTTCAATCATATAAATTTCACATGAGATGTCAATTAAGCAACGAGAGTATTAAGGATTATGTTGCGGGATTACGTAAGCTGGCAATAGATTGCAATTTTACTGATTTGGATAGAACGTTGCGTGACCGGTTGGTATGTGGGATACACGATAAAAACATACAAAAGCAGTTGTTGCAACAATCGACATTGACTTTTGAGCAGGCAATTAAGTTGTCGTTATCGGCGGAGGTAGCTGACGCTGGGGTAGTGGCGATGTCGACGCCGCCGGTACAGAGCTTCGCAGGGCCGGCGCCCGCGCACAGCGAAGATGAACCGATGGAAATAAACAAGATTGGAACTAAACCAGTAGAATCAGCTAAGGAGTGCTGGCGGTGTGGCAAAATGCATGGAAAGTTTTGTAAATTCCGTTTTAGTAGGTGCTATGAATGTAAGCGAATGGGTCACATTGCTGAAATGTGTACAGGCGCACAGAGCAAAGGGAAGCCGAAAGAATTAAGTAAGTTTAATGGATTATATGAAGAGGATAGCTGTAACTATGTGTCAAGTAAGGTGCCCCCTTTTTATGTGAAGGTTTATATGAATGGTCGATTAGTAAATTTGGAAGTCGATTCAGGGGCGGCATATACTATGATAACGGAAAGTACGGCGCGAGGTATTTGGAATGATCGTCTACCAAGATTGGGCGAGTCTAAGGTAACGCTGACCACTTGGACCAGCAGCAAGGTCGCTCTGCTGGGAGAAGCAGAGGTTGATGTGCAGTTCAAGAATGTGCAAAAGAAGTTGAAAGTGTTGATTGCTAAAGGGGATGGTCCTAATTTATTGGGCCGAAGCTGGTTCCCGGAATTGAATATTGGTATGAATGGTATATTCAATATGAAGCTAGATAAGGTGGATGTTGGAAAAATATTAGAGCAATTCAATGAAGTTTTCCAGTCTGGGTTGGGAAAGTATTCAGGCCCAGTAGTAGCCATACCCGTCAAACCTAATGTAAAACCAACATTTTTAAAATGTAGACCGGTTGCGTTTGCTATAAAGGACAGAGTATTGAAAGAGATAGACAGGCTGGTGGCAGAAGACGTACTAGAACCGGTGAGTCACTCTGAGTTTGCCAGTCCCATCGTACCGATTATTAAGAAAAATGGGAACATTAGGCTTTGTGGGGATTATAGATCAACAGTGAATGTTGCCATTGAGACAGATACATATCCACTACCAACGTTAAATGAAGCGTTTGCAACCCTGCAGGGTGGAATCATTTTCAGTAAAATAGATTTAGAACAAGCATATACACAAGTGGTAATAGATGAATCAACTGCAAAGCTGTTGACATTAAACACACCCAAAGGACTATTTAAAGTTAAAAGGTTAGCCTTTGGGGTGAAAGCGGCACCAGGTATATTCCAACGGATGATGAGCAACCTACTGGCGGGGGTGGCCGGCACGGCCGTCCTACTGGACGACATCGTGGTTAGTGGTAAGACGGTACAAGAACACAGCGAACGGCTGCAGCTGGTATTACAGACACTGAAGAATGCTGGGTTGAGAGTGAATAAAGAGAAATGTACATTTGGCACGGCGAGGGTACAGTTCTTAGGTTTTGTAGTTGATGCTGATGGGCTTCACCCCTGTAAAGATAAAGTTGAAGCGATAACTAGTACCCCCGCGCCAAAGAACCTTAAGGAGCTACAAGCATTTTTGGGTCTGTTAAACTTCTACGACAGATTTGTACCACAAAAAGCGACAGTGGCCGAACCTTTATACAAGCTATTACTAAAAGGAGCCAAGTGGGTATGGACAAAAGATTGTCAACAAGTTTTCACACTGTTGAAGAATATGCTAACGACGAGTGACACTTTGGTCCATTACGATTTAACCAGGCCCCTAGTGATGACGTGTGATGCATCTCAATATGGGCTGGGAGCGGTTCTGGAACACAAGATGGACGACGGCTCCTTGAGGCCAATAATGTTCGCTTCGAGGACGATGAGCACACACGAGCGAAACTATGCGCAGATCGATAAAGAAGCGGCAGCTATAATATTTGGATTAAAAAAATTCTATCAGTATATTTTTGGACGCTCAGTAGTTATTCGCACGGACCACAAGCCCCTTCTGGGTATTTTTGACCCTAAAAAGCCTATACCAAACGTGATATCTCCACGGATGTTAAGATGGGCGTTATTTATGAGTTCTTATGACTATGATTTGAAATACATAGAGGGTCAGAAAATTGGCAATGCAGATGCTCTTAGCAGATGGCCGACGCCTGAATGGAAGAGCATAGACAAAGAAGCCGAAGACGTAAGTGTGTTATTGTTAAACGAGACTCCAATAGAGCTGGAAATGACGGTTAAGGATGTTGCCAAACTAAGTAAGACAGATGAGTTGCTGTCTAAAGTAATGTTTTGGATTAGGAACGGCTGGCCCGCAAAAGTAGAAGGGAAGTTTCAAGACTTTTTTACAAGACGTAATGAGATAACTGAGTATAGGGATTGTCTCTTGTGGGGAAGTAGAGTTATTCTACCGCAGAAACTACGCCATAATGTGTTGCAGGAGTTACACAGTAACCACGACGGAGTGGTGATCACAAAAGCTGTCGCGAGGAGTTATTTTTGGTGGCCGGGCTTAGACAAGGATATAGAGAGCATGATTCAGGAATGTCCGGTGTGTAAAGAGGTAAGGAATATGCCCCCGAAAGTAACCCACAGATGGATTTCACCACCAAAGCCATGGTCTAGATTGCATGTGGATTTTGCAGGTCCATTTTTGGGAAAGGTCTTCCTGATTGTGATTGATGCTTACTCAAAATGGCCAGAAGTGAAAGTAGTTGGGGAACAGAGTTCTAGCATGGTCATTAGTAAATTAAATGACATCTTTGCCGAACAAGGATTGCCGGACACCATTGTGAGCGATAATGGGAAAGCTTTTGTTTCTGAAGAAATCCAGCAATATTTCAAGAAAAATGGCATCAAACATATACTGGTGCCTCCCTACCACCCAGCATCAAACGGTCAGGCAGAGCGCACGGTACAAACAGTAAAATTAAAATTAAAAAAGATGGCACATCTTCCATGGTCCACAAGGATTCCGAAGATACTTTATGGATTACGGACAACGCCCAGCTCTGTTACCGGCAAAACGCCCGCAGAAATGTTAAACGGTCGCCGATTTAGGACCAAATTTGATAGGCTTCATCCCCTTGCGGCTCCAGACAAGGTGACTGAAGACATAGAAGAAAATTTAACACATAAGGTCAGAGATTTTAGAGTCGGTGAAAGGGTTTGTTTTAGGAACTACAGGAATGGACCAAGATGGCTGGAAGGGACAGTGATAAAAAAGATCGGTATAGTTAGGTACAAAGTAAAGCTGGGAAATAAAATGTTCGTTAGACATGTCAACCAAATGCTTGGTTTTGCAAAAAACAAGGATGAGACACCTGAATATATAGAAAAAATACCAGATGAAGGAGGTGCAAAATTGACACAAACTAACTCGCAAGAAGAAGGTCAGGCTTACGGCACGTTAAGAATTCCCTCACCGAGTCGGTGGGCAGAGATGGTGGGTGCAAGAGGACCAGAAGATTGTGTGGTTAGCGATTCAGCTATTGTGACCACAAGGAAAGACCAAAACTATAAAAGATCCAGGTCAAGTGAAAGTCCACCGGCAGCAGCTTCATCTAGGAAGAGAATCGCTCTGTCAGATCTAATGCATAAAGGAAACGAAGACTGTAGTCAGGATGACAATAGCTACAGTGATGACAGTGCAGGCGATGTGTTACATAACTAATAAAATAAATAGACCAATAAATAATTAGGTTAAGGACTTATATCGTGTAGTAATAAAAACTGAAATGTGCATGTGTAGTGTGTAATGATAAAAACTCAAGTGAAGTGGACTATATGAAAACATGGGGGAAAGGCATGTTATATATTGATATGTGGGTATGCCTGAAGATCTTCGGGTACCCTCAGTTTCGGCTCGGATCATGGCTGCCAGCACATGTACGTAACAGATTTAATTAGATTTTAAATTTTCTCATCGGAGGAGCGTCCCATCGCGCGCGGAGAAAAAACGCCATTAGTCTTCTGTCTCGCTCTGTCAGGCGAGGGCTGCGCACACGTCGCGTGCGCGAAAGAGACATCGCGATATAACAGTGTGTATGGGGGAAAAGGATGATTCGCAAAGGAACGCGCTTAGTGGCGGCAACAAACAGATAAATTAATTTAATTTAAATACGATATCCAACATCCCCCCGGGCTTGAAGGGTTCCCTTCAAAAAAAAATTAATAAAAGAAAGATAAAAGAAAATGCACCACAATACTAAACATTTAATTGGTTATTATATGACGAATAAAAAAAAAAAAAAAAAAAAATTGATGTGTTGTGACAACCCTACTGCGTAGGCAGAGGGCAGAGCCGCACCACCGGTCGCTCAAGCGTACCGTTGCGGGTTCGCACTTCAGCAACGCGGACGACACCGTCCCGTCCAGGGAAAACCCGAGTGATTACACCGAGCGGCCACTGTAAGGGCGGTGCATTCGCGACGCTAATTAAAACAACTGTTCCCACTGCTACAGGCTTGTTTGGAGTATTCCATTTCTCTCGGGTTTGCAAATTGTAAAGGTACTCAACTCTGAAACGTTTCCAGAACGATTGGACGAGCGAGTCCAGCAGTGAAAAACGTGTTAATAAATGTGGTCGCTCGTGTGTTAAGTCGGCGGCGGGCAAACACGGTAACGGCGAGGTGGACAAAAAATTTGAAGGCGATAACGCGGTCGGTTCCGACGGGTCAGAACTTAGTACGTAAAGCGGGCGGCTATTGAGAATTGCTTCAATCTGATTAAGCACGGTAAGTAATTCTTCATACGTTAGAATTTGATTGCCAATAACACGGTGAAGATGTGTTTTAAAACATTTTATATTACCTTCCCACAACCCTCCGAAATGAGGCGCGTTGGGGGGGCTCATACGCCAAGTTATTCGATGTTTTGAAAGTTCATCCTTAAAACACGTATAATACGGATCAGATTCAAGGAATGTATAAAGCTCGTTTAAGTAAGCTTTTGAAGCGGTAAAATTAGTGCCGTGGTCACTGTATAAAAATTTACATTCTCCACGTCGAGACACAAAACGTTTAAATGCGTCGAGAAACGCCGCGGACGACAGAGAAGATGCCAGCTCGGTATGTACGGCCTTCGTTACTAGGCATACAAAAATACAAAGCCAGGCCTTTTGGCTTTTCACGCCGCGTTTTCTAATCAACGTGATATAAAACGGCCCCGCGTAGTCGACGCCCGTGTGCGTGAAGCATTTACTTGGCTCAACACGACAATCTGGGAGGTCGGCCATTGTAGGAAAGGTGTTCGTCGGCTTAGCGCGGAAGCAAGTATTGCACTTATGAAATCTCTGCCGTACAATTCGGCGCGCGGAAAGTATCCAATACTTTTGTCGCAAGAGTGACAACAAAAGCTGGGGCCCTACGTGTAGGTTTTCTCGATGATAAAAGTCAATTATAAGCTCAACAATGTGACCTTTTTTCGGTAACAGCGCGGGGTGTTTACTACAAAAATCAAGGGACGAATTCCCCAAACGACCTCCTACTCGTAGGACGTTATCGCGAATAAATGGAAATAATTTCCGTAAGGCGGGTGAGCACACCCAGCCCTGTTGAATCTTACGTATGTCATCTGAGAATGACATTTTTTGAATAACTTTTACGACGAGCAGCTCGGCTTCGTCTAGGTTGTCAGCGGTTATTTCTCGACTGCGAGGAATGCGTTTAAGAAACTTCAAAACTATAACAACCGTTCTAAGAAATCTAAGCCATGAGGAAAACTTTTCACTCAAAACCAAAAGCCAATGCTCATTGCTATTGACATTTACCACCAATGTGGTTGTTTTTTCTTCTGGCAGCTTAATCGACGACGGCGAGAATGCGGTTATTGGCCATTCACTAACTGGCAAAGATGCCCAAGACGGGCCATGAAACCACAGATGGTGTTCCTTTAAGCGGGAAGGCAGAAGACCGCGCGACAGGCAATCTGCTGCATTGTCGGACCCAGGCACGTGATAGAAATGCTTCGCGTCAAAATTGCCTTGACATTGAGCAATGCGATTTGCTACAAAAGTTGTGAACCTATGTGGTGAAGAATGCACCCAACATAAGGCAACCTCTGAATCAGAAAATGCAAACGTATCCGCAATTGGATGACGCTGAGACAAGGTGTCATGAACCGTACGAAGCAGTTTCGACATTAGCACAATGGCACAGAGTTCCAATCTAGCCACCGTCACTGTTTTCACGGGCGCGACCTTCGATTTTGAACAAATCAATCGTACAACGGGGTTATTATTTCCCACAACAACGTGTGCATAGATCGCACAGCCATAGGCTTTTTCACTGGCGTCCGCAAAGGCTAAGAGTGTCAGTTTAGAATTTTTCTCAACTCCTAAATGACGCGGAAATTTAAGAGCAGAAATCAGTGGGAGCTCACTGATAAACTGTTGCCATAACGTCAATATATGCTGGGGTGGCAAATCATCCCAGTCCATTTTTAACAGCCACAGCTCCTTTATGAGAAGCTTGGAGTAAAGGATGACAGGGCCGACGAGGCCTAACACGTCGTATAAACGAGCGGTAGCTGACAGTATAGCACGTTTCGTGCCACTGGGTCCCGGAGGCGAAACATTAAAGACAAATTCATCAGAAGCGGGAAGCCATTGAAGGCCAAGAATCTTCAAACTGTCGCCGTCATCGAACGAGATCCCCTCCGACTGGCGGTGAGATGTGGGAATGCGCTCTAACAACTGCGGAGAGTTGCTAGTCCATTTGACCAGATCAAACCCGCCAGCCTTGAAGAGGCTGATTAATTGTTTCGCTATTACAACTGCTTCCTCGGATGAAGAAGCAGATGAAGCTAGATCGTCCATATAGACGTCCCTTTCGAGAACGGCGGCGGCGAGCGGGAACCTTTCGCGCTCATCGCTAGCGAGCTGGCGAAGCGTGCGAAGCGCAATGAAAGGCGAACAGCGGAGCCCAAAACAGACGCGATTGAAATGATAAGTATCCAGCGGTGCGTCAAGCGAAAAACGATACAAAAATCGTTGAAAAGAGCGGTGGTGGGGATGTACTTCTATGCACAAGTACATCTGGCGGACGTCAGTGAAAAAGGCAACGCGGAAAATGCGAACA
The DNA here is from genome assembly GCA_963556455.1 of Epiblema foenella. NCBI lineage: Eukaryota > Metazoa > Arthropoda > Insecta > Lepidoptera > Tortricidae > Epiblema > Epiblema foenella. The sequence continues at coordinate 1,151,994 of OY747097.1, read as the reverse complement.
TTCAAAAGAATGTGAAAAATGTCTGCTTGCAGATTGCAACCAGAATGAAGTATGTCATTTAATGACAGTCCACTGTCAGATTTGCAGCTCCCATCCAGAACTTGGCGTAGTTTGGTGGTAGACTTATCATTTCGGATGACGGGATAATGCGCATGCCAAAAACCTGGCGTGGAGTACTCTTCAGGAGGAACTAAAGAAATAATCCCCTTATCTAGGTAGTCTTGAATGACGTCATTATATTTGTCGCGAAGTTGCGGGTTTTTAACGAATTTATTTTCTAACATTAGAAATCTTCGTTTTGCGGTTATAAATGAATTTCCCAGATTCTCTGGAGACTTCTTAAAAGGAAGGTCTACGGCGTAAGAACCATTATCGTTACGCGTGGTCGTTGACGTGAATATTTCTTCACATTCCTGGTCGTCTGGACTCAGAAATTTCTTTGAGGGCACTTCCTCTATGTTCCAAAATTTTTCTAAACTTTGGTTAAGCGGTTCATGCGTGAACGCACAAAAGGCACGAGTCGCGCGTGAAGGTGAAGTCGTACTGACGTCCCCCATTATGATATAGCCTAGTGTCGTTTCCAAAGCCGAAGGCAAACCGGCACTTCGGACTTTGTCAGAAAGTAAGATTTCGCAGAATAAATTTACCCCTATAAGCATATCAATTGGCCCAGGCACATTAAAAGAATCATCGGCCAGAGGCAAGCTCTTAAAACATTCGAACAAAGACATGTCGAGACGCGAGTCAGGCAAGGGAGACGTAATATTTTCTACCACCAGAGGCTGAATGGTATATGCGTTGTCGCTATTAGCGTCAAAACGGGAGCTAAATTTCACTGTGGAAATGCCTAGTATTTTTTGTGAGGCTCCGCCAATGCCCTGAACCCTTGTAAAACGATTTTGTCCAGAAATCGGTAACGACAAACGATTACAACACGCTAGTGTAATGTAGTCCGATTGACTGCCCGGGTCCACAAGAATTTTTGCATAATGAACCTTACCGTCTCCGTCATAAAGTTTAATTTTTGCGGTCCCTAACAACGTGGATTTATGCATAAAAGAATTCAAGTCATCCTTAGTGGTGCGCCCGGACGACAAATGATTCAAAGTTGCGTCATGTCGCGAACCATTATCAACCCTATCGGCAAGGTGATACGACTGCGAATTGCATGGCTCTGAGTTATCACTATTTCTCAGAGGCGGCGCGGAAAATGCATGGTCAACAGAATTATTTGACCTACATTCATTATTTGTACCGATTGGATGCGAATTAAGTAAATAAGATTGTTTATGCGGCGGATTAAAATGCAATAGGGTATGATGTTTTGCGTTACATATATTGCACGTTCTGTGTGACGTGCAAGCGGTAAACTTGTGTTTAAAACTAAGGCAGTTGTTACACACAGAGTTTGATTTTACAGAATTAAATCTCTCATGCGGAGACATTTTTGAAAATGCGGGGCATTGATATAAATGTTCATGTTTATTAGTTTTACACAATAAACAGTTAGACGTCGCGGCGGTTTGCGTATTAACGAAGGCTTTTGTTGTGATGTTTTTTGGCGCGGGTATATTTTTACTATTACCAGGTTTAGATTGTGATTGATAAACGGTTTGTTTTGTTGTCGAATGCGCTGCAACTCTTGATTGTTCCTTAATGAAATCAATAAGGTTTGCGTAAGAGGGACATGTTTCCTTACGATAAAACATTTCAAATAACTTAACGGATTCGGAGTCTAGTTTTAGCAATGCAATATGCAAGAACAAAAATTCAGTTAAATCTTGTAATTTAAGCGCTTTCAACGCCTTAACGGAGGCGTCGAAATTACCTAGGAAAAACTCTAAATTTGAAGCGGATCCGCTAGATATGGGTTTAAACTCCAATAGCTGATTAATATAACTGGCCGCCATTGCGCGTTTGTCTTCGTATTTGTCGACTAGCGCCTGCCAAATTATGGGATAGTTTTCACCCGTGGCCGGCAGTCCAGCGCATACTGGCCTCGCCTTATCAGTCAGTTTTCCTACGAGAAACTGAATGCGTTCACTATCAGTTAAGCGAGAGTTGTTGTGAATCACACTTTTGAATTGTTCATAGAATAATGGCCAGTTACGTAGTTCCCCATTAAATTCCATGAGCTGTATAGCCGGGAGGTTTTGCCTTAAAGCAGACTGCAAAGGCCGTTGAGTGTCCGCTGAATTTTCTATTTCAGCTTGAGTGCGTTTGATTTTGCAAAACATTTCTTCAAATGCGATCCACGGCTGATAATTAACGTTTGCATTAGGAGTCAATTGTATTAAGCATTCGTTATACGAGTCTAAAACACGCTCAAAATCAGATCGTAATTGATCTAGATTTGATACATTGCTTAAGAACGTTTTACGTTGAATTTCATCATCATGGGCCTTAACCGATAGGCCGTAAATTTGTTGTAAGCGAGTGAAGAATGCATTACGCTTAGCTTCCATTATGACAAGGTCATTTTGGTCGGGTTCCCGAGATACCTCGGGTTTACCGTTATTTTTTGTCATGATTGACTGAGATATACTTTAAATGCGACAATAAAAAATTGCCTATAATTAAATATGTATTAACACTATTTACGCGAACAATACAGTTACTAATAAATGCTTGTAAACACAGTTTGCGGGATTTATATGCGGTGAAAAAAAAGTGTGTACTCGGACACAGCGGGAATAAAAAGGAAATATGTTTAAGCACTTTGCGGTTATTAAAGATAATTTGTGATGGAGATAACAAAAAAATTCGTTGAGCAATAAATGCGCGATGGTACGGCGTAGTTAGCGAAAATATTTTAAACAAAATAAGCGGGTAGGTATAAGTAACTTGCCGGCGCTCCTGAGCCAGTGACAACGATTGAATGTATTTATGACTTGGTAAAATAAATCGTTGTCTGCGTTGCGGAAATGTTAGAAGAACAATAATTGATATAAATGCTAGGTTGGTAATGAAATTAATGACTGAATTTATCCGTGGTCGAAGTGACCAAACTTGGTCCGTACAGAACACAAGGGTGTAATATTTTTGCGGTGCGCTTTCTAATTTCTCTTTTCAGGGATTAGCGCGTAAACTGAGAGCAATGGACTGTATTTTCTTTATTTTTTATTTGTCCAACCTATATATATACCTATTTGCCACAACCACTAGACGCGAAAAACGGTGTAGAAAAATCAGCCGAATTTGGAAATAAGAACAGGACGATGAATCGGCCAACAAAGGTACAAGGGCCATACACACTTACTTGAAAATTGGTGAAAGCTCCTTCCAGCCTTGCCGCCAGCCCCACGTGGATCAGGGCACGTCGTCTGCACTCCAAAAGTCCAAATATCTTTTGATCACCAGATACCACTGGCACAGTTAGGCAGTAACACACATGATTTTGAGAGAAGGCGCGGAAATAATATATGATTTAATTAGATTTTAAATTTTCTCATCGGAGGAGCGTCCCATCGCGCGCGGAGAAAAAACGCCATTAGTCTTCAGTCTCGCTCTGTCAGGCGAGGGCTGCGCACACGTCGCGTGCGCGAAAGAGACATCGCGATATAACAGTGTGTATGGGGGAAAAGGATGATTCGCAAAGGAACGCGCTTAGTGGCGGCAACAAACAGATAAATTAATTTAATTTAAATACGATATCCAACAAACATGGACTCTTAACTAGTGTTTTTAACTTGAACTCTGAACTTCGTATATCTATTTCGACTTTGAACTTTAACTATGAACTTAAATTTTGTCTTAGACTTCGATCTTGGACTTCGATCTTGGACTTCGATCTTGGACTTCTAACATGGACTTCTAACATGGACTTCTAAAATGGACTTCTAACATGGACTTCTAACATGGACTTCTAACATGAAATTCTAACATGGACTTCTAACATGGACTTCTAACATGGACTTCTAACATGCACTTCTAACATGGACTCTAACATGGACTTCTAACATGGACTTCTAACATGAACTTCTAACATGGACTTCTAACATGGACTTCTATCATAGACTTCTAACATGGACTTCTAACATGGACTTCTAACATCGACTTCTAACATAGACTTCTAACATGGACTTCTAACATGGACTTCTAGGGTGCGCCAAAGTTCATATAAAATTGTAATTCCGATTATTGTACATCCGAAAATGTATTTTATACAATTTTATGTCATAATGATCACTATTCATAATTATTTTTGGTTAATAACTATCGTAACTCAAAATTGTCAATATTTATAATGTCATTAAATATAAGTATTTCTATTGCTATTATCTATATTTATATACTTTTTTATCATAACGATTATTAGTAATATAGTTTATTTTTATATAATTTTTGTACATACTAGTTTTATTGCTAATTTTTTTATTAATAATATTCCGATATTTATGAACCAAAAATTATAAATAACGATCACTATGAAATAAAATTGTATAAAATACATTTTCGGAGGTTTAATAATCGAATTTGCAATTACAATTTCTAATAATACTACAATTTCTTTCCATATTTTTTTTATTCATTAGTGTTTTTATTCCTTGTCATTTACGTTCATAGTGTTAACAATCATACAACTTTTATTGCTACTAATGACTTACCTTATTTTCCATTATTTAAACCCAGGGATCGGATACCGATATTTTCTCCATAGAAAAATACCGGTATTATTACGATCACCGGTTCATTATTTCGTTTTTAATGGGACAATCTAATAATACAACGTTGTTACCTAAATACATGATTGAGCCCTACGTAAAGAGCAAAAAATAATCCAAAATATTGGGCTAATTCCGGGTTTTTTTTTTAATACCGGCATCGGTCCCTGTTTAAACCTAAAAATGTAATTCCAAATAGTTTTTCATCAAATTCTTATTTGGCAAAAAAGAGCCCAGAAAGACCTGTTAGGGCAAAATCGACTCTAACGCGGATAGGTTAGAAGATTAAGACGGGAGCTGAAACGAAGCGAAGCTCCCGTCTTAATCTTCGAGGTTATTTTTTTTATAAAAGCCCAGAAAGACCTGTCAGGAGAAAATCGACTTACAAATTAGGAATTAAGATAATTTCTTAGTAATGACATTATTACTTGCAAAATTGAAATATATCCGTTATGAAGGAAATTGTTATGAAAAACAAAATTAGGAATTCATATACTTTACTAGTAATGACATTATTACTAGCAAATTTATGAAATATGTCCTTTATGAAGAAAACTGTTATGTAAAACAAAATTAAGACTTCAGATAACATTATGAGTTATGAAACGGTATTGGGCGGCGCCACTAGAGTGTGCCTAGCTCACTTACCATACTGGATGAATAGATTAATAACTGAAATGTAATTAACTGATTGAAATAAAGGTCTGAGCTATTAGGAAGGGTGTGTAAAGTAAACAAATAGAGTTTAAGTCAAAGTAAATTTATTGATTGATATTATTTGGAATTTAATTGAAGCTCTTGATTATTTAACCGAATATGACTAGTGGTAGCCTTATTCGGTGTCTACTTTGCTTGACCTAAGCCAAATTTAGAGGGAAAAGCTAGTAGACACAACGAAAAACCCTCTTGCCTATACCCTAAATACACAAAATAGTTAACTACATGAGTAAATTAACAATAAATTATAACCTTAGGCACACTAACGTAACTATTGGTACACAAAACGTTTGAACTACAAAACACAATATATTTCTGATACACAAAACATAAATACACCCAAGGAAATATGTCCATTAATCTACCTGAATCAATTATACCAAACTGGATAAGGGTTTACAATGCTGAACGGAATCAAACTCACAAGACATTATACGCACTAAAAGGGTAATTAGTGAATAATACGCACTAAAGGGGAAATTAGTGAATAAAGTATAAGTTTACACACAATAAGACAAGTATGGTATTTACAAGTAGCTTCCTTATAAGTACTTGCACAAATTAATTCCGACCAAGGGTTCAAACCTTGATATAAATTACCAGCCCACACAATTTGTGGTCTCAACTTCTACTGACACGAGGTTCGAACTCCTCAACCGCTATTGTATACAACCAGCATGACAATATCAATGTATTTAGTCAATCAGACACGAATCAAATATGACACAATCTGCATCCCATAATATTAAATGAACAATATTTGTATATTTCAAGTTATTGGCACAGTCGGCGTTTAGTTAATGGAATCGTCTAATCGAATAATATGAGTCAGGGATGAAGCATCATCGCTAAACCATGAGATCAGATCCCTTGTTCTGTCTTCAACAAATATTCACTTGGTTATATACTGCGCAATGTGACCACATAGGTAACAGTGTGGCTACTTGTTATTTATTAGGTAGCCGACTCATTTTAACTTGTGACGATCTCTTGCCAATAAATTCCACAGAAAACTAAGATGGGATGAAAATTGATCCCATGGTATCTTTATAAAATATAAACAAAAATCCATAATCACAATTAAAGCAAAGTTGATGACAGCTTAATCGTTCGGTTCAATATTTGTTTGAAGTTAATGAAATTACCATTTAGCTTCTTCAACCTTTAGGAGGGAAAATAATATCTTAAATTAGAAGAAAGAATACACCTGTTCCGAATCAGAAAGTCTAGGGTCAAAATATAGTAATTACTTAACTTGGTTCAACTGGCAGGCTCCCAACTGCTCTCCTGCGCTGACTTATCTCGTACTACCACAATATGTATCTCTAATAAACTGTACGATATTCCAACCTCCGCGCTCTGTTCCAAACTTCTCACCTCCAAGGTTCAAGATCCAGTCCCTTCCGTCTTTAATTTCTTTATTACCTAAACTTAACTAACATAACAACTTTATTTGTAACATATCTTATAATTATTTTCGTCTCAATTACAATACAATAAAGACTCCTCGTCGGCAATCGTTCCTGGTTTGCCCCTCCACTCCACCAATTTGCGCAAACGCCTCCTTTTTCGGTCCTGCTTCTTAGTGCAGGAAGTACAGCGCCGTCTCGCTCTCTCAGTGTGATAGTGGGAACCTCTCACAATACATCCGCCTGATGACCAAATGTTTGCGCAACTCTGGAATTGAAACAAAACTTTGCGTAGCATTTGTATAGTAAAATGTGCTCTATGCCAAGTGTGGCGAAAGTCGTGGTTTCTTTGCTTGGTTGTTCAAAATAACAGATTTTTGTAGAAGTGTTCTTGGAAATGCGGTACTTAAGGTTTACTAAATGGCCAAACCTTTTCTAAGCGCCTTTTGTCTCCACTTCACCATATTGTCTAATCAATAATGGCAATTTAAGTCACAGACATAAGTTGTAGTTGTTTATTTAGGGCCAATTTGCCTTTCCCTTTGCCACTTCTAAGTATTAAAAATAATTCTCAAAGTTTATTACTTCATTGTCAAAGGATTTTTAGTTGTAATGGCTTTTTCTATTTTAAATGTATAATGATACCTGTGATCACGTATACCTATAGCATGTCTATGTTGCCATCACAGTTAACATTTTCGGAATAAAAATATATACAAAACAACATTATGAGAACAAATATAATCTAAACGATAATATTATGAGTAAAAATTTTCGGAATATTCATTATTATGAATAACGACGGTAGTAATATAAATTATTCACAAACAAGGTTAGGAAAAACAAATTTATGAAGAGTGATGATTATGATCACAAAGCGGTATTATTAGAAAAAATCGATGAAAAAATTGTATACGAGCCAATATGGAACCTGGACTTCTAACATGGACTTCTAACTTGGACTTCTAACTTGTCATGACTTCTAACTTGTCATGACTTCTAACTTGTCATGACTTCACTTTTTTTTTCTTTTTTTTTTGTTTTTTTTTTTTTTTCAGTCAAAGCCAAGTCACTTTCGTCACTCGACATTTTATTAGAATTTTATATTCTATTTTTTTTTTTTTTTAACAGGCATCAGCAACAGGCCTCGTCAAACAATGCACATAGTATAAATCCACAACAGGTTTCGTCAGCCTTATACTAAATTAAATTTAATTAAATCACACCCCACTCTGATACTCACCCGGACCAAACGTGCCAAAGATACTAGCGGCATTACCCCGCTGAATGGCTAGCGAAATTTGTTGGACCAGGTAAGAACCAGAGCGAGGGTCGCAGCCCCTATCCCTCAAGCGCCGCCCTATGTCCCTAATAAAATTCTTAGCCTCCGCACACCAAGGTCCAGCCGTCTCCACAGCAACCGGGACAAAGTCATACACCGGCTCAAGGTTCCCGTATTTGCCGTGTTTAAACCTGGCCGCACTCTCAGCCGCTGCGCCTGCCTTGTTAATAGTGTGAGCGAGATGCGTGGGTGCGAAAGTACTGACACATGTGGCATCCCACAGCAAGCTACGACCTTTCGCCCACGGCACTAGTGTGAGACCGTCCGGCCTCTTACCGTCCGTACGACTCAAACCCTGGTACTGACTTCACTTGACTTTCGAACATGGACTTCGAACTTGTCTTGACTTTCAAACATGGACTTCGAACTTGGACATTGAACAGAAACTTTGTACATGGACTTTGAACTTGGACATTGAACAGAAGCTTTGAACATGGACTTTTGAACTTGCTTTTGAACTTGGACTTTTGAACTAAGAATTGAACTAAGACTTTGGACTTGTACTTTTGAACTAGTAGTTTTGTACTTAGACTTTGTACTTGGACTTTTGAACTTGGACTTTTGAACTTGGGACTTTGGAACTTGGACTTTGGAACTTGGAATTTGGAACTTGGACTTTGGAACTTGGACTTTGGAACTTGGACTTTGAACTTGGACTTTGAACTTGAACTTACAACTTGGAATTAAAACTGGTCCAACATTGAACTAGGACATCGAACTTGGACTTGAACTTGGACATTGAACTTGGACTTGAACTTGGACATTAAACTTGGACATTGAACTTGCACATTGATCTTGTACATTGAACACATTGAACTTGGTCATTGACCTTTGACATTGACCTTTGACATTGAATTGACATTGCGCTTAGACATTAAGCTTGGACATTAAACCTGGACATTGAACTCGCACACTAAACTTGGGCATTGAACTTGGACTTTGAACTTGGACATTGACCTTGGACATTGACCTTGGACATTAGAATCAGAATCAGAATCAGAATCATTTATTGTCACACTCACACATTTAACATTTTGTATAGTACACGATGCTAAATAAGATAGAGCATGCCTCGTTAATCAAGATCTAATACATAATGTCGTTTTTCTTTTAAACATATTCATTTCTTACTATTATAATTATAATTAAAAGCATATGCTAACGTCGGTTAAATATTTATGATTGTGCTCAGTAATATTCGGATCGTCCTAAGTAATATATCAAAAACATAGTTATTTACAATATTATAATTTACTAGATTCGTCTATATCAAAATTTGCATAATCATTAGTGAGATATTCTTTAATGCTGTACAGTGTGCGATCCAGCAAGAGTTTTTTCAAGCGTTGATGGAATGCACAGTCACTTTTTATATTTTTAATATGATACGGCAATTTGTTGTACAGTGTACACCCCATTGCAGTGGGAGAGCGTCTAGCCAGCTTTAGTCTGTGTACAGTCGGGATTAAATCGAGTGATCTCTTTGTATGACGTGGGTTGCATTTAGATCGTATTTGGAATTCATGCATATTCTTTCGGACGTACATGATAACTTCCATTATGTAAACAGAGATGGACGTTAAGATACTCAAGGTCTTAAAGTGTTCCCTACAGGTCTCTCTGAACTTTGCTCCCATGAGTGTTCTTATCGCTCGCTTTTGCATCTTCAAGATACGTTCATTCTCTGTTGAGCATCCCCACAATATTACACCATAGGATAGAATTGAATGAACGTAGGCATAATACGTCTCTTTCAGACTGTCACTCGATACTACGGGCTTCAATTGTTTTAGAGCGAAAATACCCCTTGCCAGTTTTTTACATGTGACGTCAATGTGTTGTTTCCACGTTAATGACGAATCTATGTGAAATCCGAGTAGTTTCACTACATTATCTGTCCGTAAGATTATGTTGGTTTCTAATGCGATGTCAAGTTTTAAAGTCGATTGCCCTGCGTGAAACAACACTATGCTCGTCTTATCGGAGTTTAACTTCAGCCCATTGGCATGAAACCATTCCCCACACAGATGCATCGCATTGAGTATTTTGATTTTAAGCTGCTCGTACGTGTCTGCATTCACTAAAATTGTCGTGTCATCGGCGTACTGGATTATCCTGCCATCAGTGTTCAATGATGACATATCATTGACGAAAATTAGGAATAGCGTATTTCCCAATGCGGAACCTTGAGGTACTCCAACTGAAATGTCCTGGGGGGATGATTTATATCTTTTACCCTGAGTTTTAATTTCGACTGACTGCTCCCTATTGGTTAAGAACGATTTTATCAAGTCACCACTTTTACCACGAATACCGTATATTTCCAACTTTTTTAAAAGTAGCGTATGGTCAACAGAGTCAAAAGCCTTTGACAAATCAAGGAAAATTCCCGCGACTTTCTGTTTATTTTCTAAACATGCGACAACATGTTTATGAAATTGGTGTGTTGCGGTCGTGGTTGATTGTCCTTTTCGGTATGCAAACTGTGCATCTGAGAGTACGCCGTGTTGTGTAACGTGTTTGATAATGGTGTTAGACAATATAGCTTCTATTAATTTTGATATAGTTGGTACAATTGTTATTGGCCTGTAACTTTCCACATCTGACTTTTCTCCTCTACCTTTATAAATGGGGCATACGCGAGTCTTTTTGAGTGAGTGTGGGTATATTTTTGACAACAGTACATTATTCACTAAGTATGTTATTTCTTCGTGTAGAGTATGTAAAACTTTGTATAAAAAATGGCCCGATATATCATAAAGGTCTTTAGTGTACGATTTACTTATTTTTGTTTGTGCGAGTTTCATCAATTCGCTTGGGCTTATAGCACTCATCTGACATTCCGGTTGTTCTTGATATCTGTCTACCACGTATTGTAATGCTTTGTTATGATCAGGGCTGTTATTCATTGCCATACGCGATCCTATTTGACTAAAATAGTTGTTGATGTATTCCGCTGTATCATGGTCTGAGATTGGTTGACCCGTGTTTTTGTTTGTTAATTGCCAATTCCATGCGTCTGCTACTTTATTAGTTTCTTCTTTTATTATTGTCCAAACTTCCTTTTTTGGATTCCTAGAGCTCGTGAGTCTTTGTGCTAGATGTTCCTTTTTGCTGTCATGAAATTTTGTGTTCCTATGAGTCTTCTTATTTTTAATTTGAGCTTCAAACATTATACTTGGAAATTGCGTCCGAAAATGATACAAATCTTCTATATCTTGTTGAATTTTAATTAATTCATCCGTAATCCATGGTATTCTTTTCTTGATTTTACTTTTTATTATTTTAAGTGGGAAATGATTGTATAAGGCGTGATTGAATTTATTGCAGTACAAGTCAAAGGTATTATCAGGATCATACTTTGAGAATATTTTATTCCAATCATAGGAAAGCATGGTATTCAGAAAATCTTGAAAATTTTGATCAGTATAGTACCGCTTCTCCACAAATTCTGGGTATAGACTTCTATTCTCAGTTAGTATTTTCACCAGTTGAGCGTCATGATCAGATATTCCTGTTGGTAATGGTTGGACTTCAATTACATCGTTGTCAATATTTGTAATCACGCAATCAATCGACGTTCTTGAGTTACCTTCGACTCTTGTGGGAAAGTCAACTTTATTCAGAGCATTATAAGGAGTTATTGTATCCACAAGAGATGTTTTTTGCGGAGAATCGGTTAAAAAGTCTATGTTCCAGTCACCAGTCAGTACTATATTCTTGGATTGGACACTACACAGCATTTCGAATAATTTGGCTACAGTATCTAACAATATTTGAAAGTTACCTTTACCAGGTCTATAAATTCCTATAACAACTATTTTCTTTAATTGTATTTCTACTTCTACGGCTGCCAACTCACAATGATATTCTACTGATAAGGCTTCGACATTCTTCAAGATTTTATATTTTACATTGTTCTTGGTAAAAATTGATACACCACCATGAATTTGTTTTATCCTTACATAATAGCTAGCATGACAATATCCTCTTATTCTAATATTACTGACATCATTCGTGCTTAACCACGTTTCTGTTACAATAAGTACATCTGGTTGGTGAGTTTCAATAACCCCATCCAGTGCCATTGGACTTGGACATTAAACTTGGACATTGGACTTGGACATTGGACTCGCACATTGAACTTGGGCATTAAACTTGGGTATTGAACTTGGAATGAACTTGGACTGAACTTGGACATTGCTTTTGGACATTGAACTTGTACATTGGACCTTAAACATTTGACCTTGGACATTGGACTTGGACATTGGACTTGAACATTGGACTTGGGCATTGGACTTGGGCATTGGACTTGGGCATTGGGCTTGGGCATTGGGCTTGGGCATTGGACTTGGGCATTGGACTTGGGCATTGGACTTGGGCATTGGACTTGGGCATTGGACTTGGGCATTGGACTTGGACATTGAAATTGGACATTGAACTCGGACATTGAACTCGGACATTGAACTCGGACATTGAACTCGGACATTGAACTCGGACTTTAAACTTGGACATTGCTTTTGGACATTGAACTTGGAAATTGAACTTGGACATTGTGTAGTGATAGACCACCCACAGCGCCAGCTGATCAGCTGAGCTAAAATAATAAATGATTTTCTATTTTATAACTTCCGAGAACAGCGCCATTAACCTTGACATTCCAATACTGGATGGAAAATAATAACACTTTCCTTTGTTCACTATTGCGCAATACGCATTCCTTGCATTCCAATCTTTCCTATAAAATAAATGTATTTTACCTAATAAATCAGTTCGTCAGTATCGTCTCGAGTTTCGACTTGTCATTTATAATTCCCTACGCCGCACACTTCATGGCGACTCTGCCAGACGGGCTGCACCAGACAGCCCTGATCCTGATATAAACACCTGGCATACTCCGCTGCAAGAATCATCGTATAGTCTCCAGCCAGCTCCACTGCGCCAGCCAGCCAGCCAACCAGCCAGCCAGCTCCACTAAAGCCCAACTAAATTATGGGAGGTCAGTGCACAAAAGAACAAAAAGAAGAAGTAATTATTGCACAGAATGGAGCCTCCAACAACGCCAGCACGAAGCAGGTAGACAGCAACACAGCTGCATTATACATCACAACAGCTGTGTTCATAATCATCTGCATCATTTTTGCCTACGCCATATGGAAGAAGGTACATAAATGCCTAACAAGAAAAATCGAGCGACAAGCAGTAACGACGATGATGCGCAACACCAACAAAGCAGAGCAGGGTATCTAGCAAGATCACCTACAGCGCGTCACCAGCACCAGCCCGCCGCCGCCGCAACCCATCGAGCATATGCGAGCCCAGCCGCCGCCTCCGCCTAGCACCCGCCGCTAGAATCATTATAAGCAACAGCCACGAAGAAGACAATGATTTAAGGTTCTTTTAAAAATATATCCTTTAATGTAGTTACGTAGTATAAAAAGGTAGCTATTATATTAGTAAAGTAATTTGTGAATTAATTTTATAATGCTTTAAGTAAATAAGTAACAATGCCGCTTGATGACGTGGCAATAACATACGTAATTTAAAACAAAAATAGAATTTTTAAATCACGCTGCATAAAATAAATAAAAATAAAACCAGATTTAAACCATGGAAAACAGAGCAATAAATAATTAACAACACTTAATATTCTATAAAATCATACGTACCTACATAGGGACGTAAAAGTAAAAAATACAACATTAAGATGCAAACAATAAAAATATATATATATAAATGCAAGTATAAATTATAACTTGCGATGAGCGAGTACAAAATTATTAACAAGCTAGACAGAAAAACCTTGGACTATGGGATGCATAAATGTATTCTTTGAACCAGATTATGATTCAATCGACCATCAATCGTAAGGGGACCTTGGACGCATAGTGTCTGCGATTTAAAAAAATGTTAAAAGAACTGTCTAAACGACAAATAATTACCTATAAATGGTATTAGCAAGGTACACCAGGATTACAAGGTAGGCAGGAAATCCTTGAAACTTGACCATGATTCGATCGAGCATCACTCGTGGAGGTCCTTGGACACCTAATATATTACTATCTGATAGTATATAAGTTGTTAATAGAACTGCCTGAAAGGTATATACCTACCTTAACATGGTATTTATGCGCACGTTTTTATATACGTTTATGTATAAAATCCTTGTAACCTGAGTAATAATTGAGGGTCGGCCAGCCATAAAATAATGCATACCGTGTGTACCTTTGCAACAAGTGATGCGCACTTGATGTCACAAGTAAATACTGTGACAAACACAAAAAAAAGTAGATGACGTCAAAATAAATTTAATATAAAAAAAACGCTTGTAAGTCACAATGAGTATTGTTAAATAAATATAAGTATAAAAGTTAATAGCAAAAATACATGAACGTACGTAAACTAAAAAATTATAATAACAGAAATTAGCTATGACACAATTACCTAGCAAGTAAATAAATAACATACATTAAACGTGGGAATTCACCACAAGCTATCACGTGAAACTAAAAAACCAAAATAATTATTTTATAAAAATAAAATTTAAAAAAGCGTCGTCATCAAAGCGTGCATTCAATTCCACATTATTATTATTTTAGTTAGTACAATAACAATAAGGGTTAATTTAATAAAAATAAAATAAAAAAACAACAATTTATAATTTTAATATATAAATAATAATGCTTAAAGGCTATTCCAAATAACAATTCCATTTCATCATCGAGAGTACGTTCGAAAAGAAATCAATGACATGTTGCGAATGGGTATTATAGAGAAAAGTAATTCGGCTTGGAACAGTCCAATTTTATTAGTACCTAAAGCCAATGGTGAACTTAGGATGTGCTTAGACAGTCGAAAACTGAATAGCTTAACCAAAGTGGATACCTATCCCATGCCTAGGTTCAAGAAATATTGGATTCCCTTAATAATGCCAAGTATATGAGTTCTTTAGATTTAAAGTCGGCTTTTTTTCAAATTATGCTATCTAAGGAGTCGAGAGAGAAAACCTGTTTCTCTTTGCCGGGGCTGGGTAGCTTTCAGTTCCGCAGACTTCCATTTGGCCTAGTAAATTCTAGTGCTCGAATGATGAGACTCATGGACAAGGTCTTTGGACCAGAGTTTGCTCACAATATTTTCTACTATGTCGATGACATAATATTAATTTCTGAAACGTTTGAGGAACACATGACCTTGTTGAGGAGAGCTTGTGAGAAATTGAAACAAGCGGGACTCACTATTAACTTGGATAAATCTGTTTTCTGCCGCTCTTCTTTGAAATTCCTAGGATATGTCGTAGATCGCAGAGGTCTACGTACAGATGGTGATAAAGTGAAAGCTATAGTAGATTTTCCTACGCCCGCCTCTCAAAAGGAACTCAGACGTTTTCTTGGAATGGTATCTTGGTACCGCCGTTTCATAAAGAGTTATTCCTCAGTTTGTGCTCCTTTGAATAAACTCACTAGAAAGCTTCCAAAAGGAACCCCTTTTCAATTTACGACGGAGGCCCATGAAGCGTTTAAAATAGTTAAAGAATTGTTAGTGACAGTACCAATCCTATCTATCCCTAAGTTCGATAGACCTTTCATCATCTCGACTGATGCTTCTGATGTAGGTTTAGGATGTGCCTTATCGCAGCTAGATGACGAAGGACATGAACATGCCGTTGCTTATGCTAGCAGGACACTAACTCGTTCGGAAAGGAACCACTCTGTCTCTGAAAAAGAACTGAATGCTCGCCTATTTGCCTTAGAGAAGTTTAGAGGATACATAGAAGGCTCTCCGTTCCGAACGAAAGTTTACACGGACCACAGCAGTTTACAGTGGCTGGTCAGTTTAAAGTCACCAACCGGACGTTTGGCTAGGTGGGCTCTCAGACTATCTCAATTTAATTTCGACATTCAGTATAAGAAGGGATCAGAGAATAAGCTGGCAGACGCACTCTCTAGGGCTCCAGTGTCATCTGAAGCCATCGAATTTCTTTGTCCGGTGAATATTCTTAATGACACTTGGTATACCAACACTTATAACCGTGTCGAGAAATCTCCACAAAAATATCCTGATTACAAAATCTTAGGTGATAGCTTGTATAAGCGTATTCGAAATAAAAATCCGCTGTCTAGGGATACGGAGTGGAAACGAGTCGTTCCAAGTGATTTAAGGCAGGACATTCTTAAGCAGTGTCACGATCGACCGGATGCTGCACACTTAGGTATTTTCAAAACTTTAAAGCGGGTGGCGCAAACTTATTTCTGGCCCAAAATGCTGAGCGATATTAAGAAATACATAAAGAATTGTCAAATTTGTTTAGCTTACAAAAGCACTAACGAGGCACCTGCAGGTTTGATGGAGAACCCTAAAAAGGTTCAACGACCCTGGCAGGTGGTGTGTACAGATATCCTGGGGCCCCTTCCTAGGAGTTATAAAGGCTTCAAATTCATTTTGGTGGTCTGTGATTGTTTTACTAAGTATACTTGCATATTTCCTATGAGAAATTCCTTAGCTAAAACTGTTGTGAATTTAATTGAAAATAACGTCATATTAAAGTACGGTGTTCCTCAGTGCATTATTATGGACAATGGTCCACAGTATGTGTCGAACCACATGCAGTCACTGAAGGAAAAATATAAAATACCTAAATTCTTTTACAATTGTAGATTCACACCGCAAAATAATCCCGCCGAGCGCACGCTCAAGGTGATATCTTCGGCTATTGCTTCTTACGTAGGTACAGATCATCGCACTTGGGATCAGCAAGTCAGTGCGATCGAATTTGCTATTAACACAGCTGTTCACGAGGTCACTGGTTTTAGTCCATATTTTCTAAATAGTGGACGAGAGGCCATTCTGTCTGGAGAATGGTATCCTTCGGGACTTCCAAGCGGTAAAGATTTGCAGTTCACAGACAGGGACCTATACTCCTCTATGTTACCACATTTGAAACCCATTTTTGAAAAGGTCAATGACCGCCTGCAGAAGTCGTATCAGCGTGGCCGCGTGTATTATAATCGGGGTAGGAGAAACGTGGAGTATGACGTAGGACAAGTAGTCTGGAAAAGAGAATTTCCACTCTCAGACGCTAGTAAATTCTTCGCGCAAAAACTAGCACCCAAGTTCAAGAAGTGTGTAGTACTTAAGAAAATATCTCCTGTAACCTATGAACTCCGCGATTTTAATACCCGGAAGTCGCTAGGTATTTGGCATGTCAAAGACATCCTAAAATCTCAGTCAGGCTCAAACGATTAGCACCTGAGACTAACGGGGTCAAATTCATTCAGAGTACATGACTATTGAGCATCTGTTATTTGCAAGTCGTTATCGGTAATAATCTCTGTGAAGCTCTCGCTGACTAATTTACTCGGACACTAACTAAAACCTAAAACAAGCTAGTATATTTGTACGCGGTGTCTAATAATATAAGGTTCACAACATACGACCTTCTGTCGTCATACGGTTTGTTGTTTCCTTGGACCGTTTCTTATAATCGTGACTATGTTTGTTCTGATGTAGGTGCGTATAGTGCATAAAACGCGCTCATAATGATCTGAGTCATAATCAGGGAAATAAAATATCCCAGCCTTGTAGGTAGACTCGTGATTTATCCATGACAAGAGTGCAAGATAAATAACTTTCTGTTTATATAATTGAAACCTTTAATTAGAGCGTTTCTTTTTATTGACCACCGATTGATAACTAAACCATGTAGGTAATGTAGGTAATAAAGAAACCATAATATGCACATTACGTTATGTATTGTGTTACACCTATAATGGAATTCTACCAATCTCTTGAGAAATCGTCATTCGTTGAGTACGATATAGGGACGTAGTTTCTCCTAGGTTGTTGCTGTAGGGCAACGACTACACACTCACACGAAAAGTACCGGAATGTACAGTCGACCTGAATAGTAGGATACGCTTTTGACTGGCCAACATTTGCGTTAGGTAGATATAACATACAATATAGTCAAATAAGTGAATGCTTAGCTTGACTAAGTATAATCATTAGAATAGGTAGGTACATACCGTAAGATAGATAGGTACCGTATAGGTACATGAAAAAATAGTTAGGTCTTAGCTAGATTCGTAGTGAAGATTGTAGCATAGTAGTGGGGACGCCTGCGCATATAGGTAAACATTAAGATAGGATAACCGGTTCTAGAGTTGAGCTAGTAGGTAGATAGATATCGACATTAGGTTAAGCTGTTGGAACTAGTACGTCCAATTACTGTTGAATGAAAAATATTCAGTTTATCTAAGGGATGATAAGTCTTCTTGCTTCTGTTCTAGTCATAACGAACGGAATTTAAATCTGCTACCTGGAGAATCACATGTGTGGATTAGGGTGTTTTCTTTAACAATATTGTGATTTCTGCTTGGTGCAACAATGTGAATATTCGTCACGAGTGTATGTTTATTTAACATATACGTGCGCTGGGTGTGGTTGCAGACAGTACTTTTTATCTTTGTTTCCAGGACTCGTATTGCTTTATCATGGTAATTGAAATTGAAACCATATTTCAGGACTGAATGTCAACGATTCGCGTACAGTCGGCGGAATTTATTTTAATCTGAAGCTTGTGAAATTTAGTTAAGCTTAATGGAATGGCACCTATTGGCTTACAAGGTGTATACTTATAAGGTGGTAATCACATGTGGGTCAAGGGTCATTGACCTCTGTATGAGGATGTTTGTTAAGAGTTCATAGGCTAGTTCAATGGCATCGGGCTCTCTCGGATGGATGACATCTGTTGAAGTCTTGTTTTCCCCGCCTGGTCGAGGTAGTTGCTTCCTTTTGTTATCTTATCTTATCTTTTTTTTTTTTTTTTCAAAAAAAAAAATTCTACTGTAGCGGTAATGTTACGGAGTAATTTTACACGTATGCTATCTATAATTTTGAGACTCTTAGCGCCATCTGTGATCAGCTATTTGCAGTCAGGTACAGAGCCATCTGGAGAGTACGGACGGCGACGCTTGCGCATGTTCCGATCGTTCATCTCTTGATTACAATTTTGTTTTCGATATCCAAATAAATAGTTTTCACCTAGAAGTCCTTAAATAATAAACAAAGATATAAAAAAAAGGCATAGATTATTATAAACTTCTCAAACTAATTAATTGTCTCGAAATTTTGTTTGTTTACAAAATTGTTGGTGGTGCAGCATGCGAGAACGCATCCTTGCTCATGTCACAGACAGCAGCGGAAGGAATAGACTAAATCAGTGCGTTGCCATCATGTGAAGAGATTGCACGTACTCACTGGTGTTCGCTTCGGCTTCGGCCATATTTTTTTAACTTAGCTTACAACTATGAAACAGTTTTAATCTAATAACATCTCGCAAAGAATTTGGGCGATGACACTATGGAATAGTGGGTAAGTGCGCGCACATTATGGATGCATAGGCGGCGTTTATATTTAGTGGTTTTGTAAAACATTTCAGAGCGTGACACGTTTTATTTGTTACAGATGATTTAAAATTTGAACAAGAACTTAACCAAGGAATACACCTTAAGCTTAGTCTCGTATCTAGCCAGGTGAGTTTCATGTTTGTCCCGTGATTGGTTCACTCTGTGCATTTAGAGATCGCGACGGGTTGATTTCTTTTCAGGAGTGTTGTGTCGTGTTATGATTATATGTTAACATTGAACGGTGTTTACAGCGATTGGATGCTGGCCGCTGGGTTTCCCCCTGCCTCAGCTATCCATAGGCCGTCGATCGGACGCCGTGAGCGTCGAGGTGCAGCTTGGCGCATGCGCCGGCACCGAACGCGGAACCCGTCACGAGCTGGTGGCCCCTGCGGTCATCAGGGGAGAAACGTTTCGTGGTCTGCGCGTGCGTGAGCTCCGCCGCGAACGCCACGTTTGACAGGTGACATCGTTCCGCAATCAAAATCCTAACCTCAACGTAATTTAACGCACTCTGTGTTGCCGGATATACTTTGTAAAAGAGGTCTATAATTTGTAACACACCTCAAGTTCTCACACAGCCGCTTAGTCTTTATTTTAAACTTGAAAACTATAATATTCTACTTTAGAGAGTCAATTTCAAAACCTTGGTCAGGTTGAGTCCGCCCGGGACAGCCATTTGCCATGACATATAGATATAAGAATAAAGTAGTATAAGCAGACAAGGCCGTGTAACATTGTTTTACAGTGCTCTTACATATTCTAATATACATACCAGTTGGTTTTCAATTCAAGTTTTGTTTCAATTATCTAACCGTTATATATTCAACCCAAGACTCTTGGCATTTGGAGTATAAATATAAATGCCTGGCGCCCTCTATCTTCTCTATTCCAATCGAGTATACCATTAGCGTAGATCCACGACCGCTGCCCAAACCTACCCACGTTCATCCCTGAAAATACTCTCAGCTGACTAGACCGCGCATACCAACAAGTGTGGAAGGACGTTGTGCCTAACCAAGTAACCATCACACTCAAGTAAGTGGGGCTGTCGCACAGTGAACTTCAATACCACAGCTTTCACGTTACAGTATAACCACATGCCGACCGGGAAACTGGTTGGAAGAGGCCTAGTCAACCTTGGGGACTAAATACACCCTAAAAAGAACAATGCAGAAAGACTTGGGGCCCTACTGCATACCATTACCCAAGATTACCATCACGGACTTGACAAAAATAAATAAATATGAAAAGTAAACCCAAAGAGATTATTATGTCGAACATTCCGGCTAACGCCCGGCGTCAAGAGGATACCGGGTCTTCTGATGTAAAATGTACTACCGGAGAAGAAAATGCCAATAAAGAAGCCATGCGACTGACAAGAAGAAAGAAGAAAAATAATCTGAAACTAGCAACGTGGAATGTAAGAAGCCTTATCAAGCATGGGAAAACTGAAAATACGATACAAGAAATGAAGAGATTAGGACTCAGTGAAGTGAAGTGGGCAGATAACGGCATTTTTAATGACAACTTTAATTTTATTGCTAATTTTATTTTTTACTGCTATTATACATAGATTATTGGATAAATGTATTCCCAAAATCCAAGTAAAAATAAAAAATATAATTAATAAAAAAACTTGGTTGACGACTGGCATACGAACGTCATGTAAAAATAAACGCCAGTTAAAAATACTAATATCTAAAACAAACAGTTCGGTATTAAATGACTATTATAAACGGTATGAAAAAGTACTTAAAAAAGCAGTGGTCAAATCGAAGAAGTTAATGTATATACAAAAGGTGAAAAACACGAATAATATTACCAAAACAATGTGGCACATAATAAAAGAACGAACTAATAAATTACCTAAAAAGAATAAAGAAAATATAGAACTAGAAATCAAAAACGCTCTAATAAAGAATCCACAAGTAATTACAGATGCTTTCAACGATTTCTTTCTGTCTATAGGTGAGGAGGATTCAGAGACTGTGTGTGCCACTGGGCATTCTGTTGTCACTCCTACACCAAATTCGCTCTTTTTACAGCCAGTCCAGGAGAAAGGAGTACATCTCATAATACGCAATTTAAAGACAAAATACAGTTTCGGTTATGATGATCTACCACCAGCTTTAATTAAAAAATGTGCGGATGAGCTGAGTCAACCCTTATCCTTTTTATTAAATCAATCATTCTCTGAGGGTGTTGTACCAGATGCACTCAAACTATCAATCATAAAACCCGTACATAAAAAAGGATATAAAAAGGATTGCAACAATTATCGCCCTATTGCACTTTTACCAACTTTTTCAAAAATATTCGAATCAGCTATGTCGAAACGCCTCTATGCATTGTGTGAAAAATATTCAATTTTCGACGAAAATCAAAACGGTTTCAGGAAAAAACACTCTACAACGCTAGCAGTTTACAAATACGTTAACCAAATCCTGGAAACAATAAACAACAAGCAGTATGCCCTAGGCATATT
This sequence comes from Epiblema foenella, assembly GCA_963556455.1. NCBI lineage: Eukaryota > Metazoa > Arthropoda > Insecta > Lepidoptera > Tortricidae > Epiblema > Epiblema foenella. The sequence goes on along the minus strand of OY747097.1, from coordinate 1,129,972 downwards.
GCTTGACATGAGTAAAGCGTATGACAGAGTATCTTATAAGGTGCTATTAAACAAATTGTATGGTATTGGTGTAAGAGGAACTGTACATAAATGGTTCAAGTCTTATCTCAGCAACCGAATGCAAAGTGTAGAAATAAAACATTATGATAACCAATCCGGAGAAATTTACTATGTCAGATCAACACTAAGAAATGTAACTAGATCAATCCCTCAAGGTAGTGTATTGGGATGCTTATTATTTTTAATCTATATAAATGATTTGCCTAAAATAATAGATACTACTAGCATTCTGTTTGCTGACGACATATCGGTTGTTTTTCCTTGCTCCGATGAGAGATATCTTTGTTCCAAGTTGAATAACATTCTGATTAAATTAGTGACATGGCTATCGGATCACAATTTAGAATTGAACTTCTTAAAAACTAAATTAATGCTTTTCAGACCATTTAAAAAGGAGCCTATAAAAATAAATTTCTCTTTTAATAATATTCAATTGGAAACCGTAGAAACCTTTTCACTGTTGGGATTGAATATTGACACTCATTTAACTTGGAAGGAGCATGTCCAAAAAGTAAAAAGTAAATTATCGAGATTCATTTACGCGATGTATGAACTCAAAAAAACAACTGATTTAAAGACTGCCAAATCAGCCTATTATGCATACGCCCATGCTTTATTTAGATATGGTATATTGCTGTGGGGAAACAGTACTAATGTCCAAAGTCTCTTCAATCTGCAAAAAAAGTGCATTAGAATCCTTGCAAATATTAAACCCATGCAAAGTTGTAGACCACATTTTAAGAAACTTGGGATTTTGACACTTACCTCTCTCTACATCCACGAAGCCTGCCTTTTCATTCGAACACATAATACTTTATTCCCACAGGCGGAATACCACTCAAAACGAATAAATCATCGTTGCAAAAACTATTTGGCCCTACCTACCACTAAGTCTTCTAATTTAAAAGTATTCCTCACGGGGCCGCACATAATGTGTATAAAAATATATAATAAGCTACCATCAGAAATAAAACGTATAGAAAAGGTTAAGAAATTTATTAAAGAGCTCGACAAATATTTATTAGAAAAATGTTACTATACATTACAGGAATTCCTAAATGAATCGTAGATTAGACGTATTTAGTTTAGTGATATGTAAGTATTAAGTAGATTTTTAGTTAATTGCTATGCCCTTGCAGGGTGCATATTATAATGTGTATTTTTGTACTATATTGTAATATGTGTGCAATAAACAGTTTGAGTTTGAGTTTGAGTTTTAGATAAAGACGACGTAGTTTTATACTATTCTGGAAAACCAGCAGATGAGAAGAAGCACCACTATGGTGTTGGAATGATGATAAGGAAAGATCTTTCAAAATTCGTGACCAACTTTGTTCCGATTCAGATTCAGATTCATTTATTTCACAGATGTAAATTACAATATAAATTTGCATTCATGTCAAAAGTATACGAATTCACATCATGATCGTCAATTAAGATATAAATAATAATAATGGAATAGGATTTAAACATATTCACCGAATAAGGATCGTCATAACATAATTGGACACACAGAAAATATAAATAAAATACAAATGGAATTTAAGACAACAATTGGCAATTAAATAAATGGTTAATTCGAATGTAATTACACAATTTTAAACAAATGTCAAAAAATAATTAATCACACAATTTATAATAAAACAGTTTATCAGCAAAATGTCCGTAAGTATTATCAATTAAAAATGTAATTCCATGTACTCATTTACCGAGTACAGAGGGTTATCCAACAAAAGCTTTCTCAGTTGATGTTTAAACGTTTTGTCAGATGACTCATTCCTTAGACTTGCAGGTAACCGTTCGAAGTAGGTCGGACCGATTACCCGGGGGTTTTTTCTTGAGAGAGCCATGCGACGGAAGACAGTTCGAAGGCGCCCCGAGGAACGCAGTTCTTTTCCCGGAATATTCACCCGAGCAAACTGAGAAATATTATTTCGGACATATAGCAATAAATCATACATATGCTGTGAATAGTGTGTCATTATGCGTTGCGAAATGAAAAGAGGCCTACAAGGGTGCCTGTGCTTCACTCCGGAGAGTATACGGATAGCTCGTTTTTGCACGGTTAAGACCCTTTTTGCATCCGTGGAGTTACCCCAGATGAGTGTACCGTATGACATGAGAGAGTGGAAATGAGCGAAGTATACTTGCTTCAGAGCTTCACTCGAGATTAGAGGCTTTAATTTTCGCAACGCATAGACAGCACTACCCAACCACACACACACAAGCTACACAAGCTACACACACTACACAAACTACATAAGCTGTCGACATGGGTCTTCCAATTTAAATTTGAATCTATTATGAACCCCAAGAACCTGCTCACGTCGCATAGTAGCATCGGACAGCTGGTCATGCACGGCGGAAGAGGTATCTTTCGAGTTGAATAAATCATTATATTCGACTTGGAACAATTTAATAGGAGACCGTTTACTAAAAACCAGGACTGTAACTGTTCACAAGCCTCATTTATTTTAAGTCTTAACAGGTCATAGGATTTAGCACTTACCAATACAGTCGTGTCGTCCGCAAACAATACAGACAAGCCAGCTACAATGTTCGACGGTAGGTCATTGATGTATAATATAAATAGGGTATTTCCAAGGGCAGAACCCTCTGGAATACCGATATTTATGTTCCCTGAGTCAGATTGTAGTGGCTTGCCGTCAGCGACCAATTTCACGACTTGTTTGCGACCTGACAGAAACGCTGTAAAAAGTTTATGGGCATTATCCTGAATGCCATATAAATACAATTTTTTTAACAATAAAGTGTGACTAATAACATCAAACGCCTTTGATAAATCACACAATATCCCAGCCATCTTATTCCTATCGTCTAGCCCAGTCATTATACAATCGAATATCCTGTACGCCGCGGTGGTTGTCGACATTTTTTGTCTGTACGCAAATTGGTTCTCCGTAAGCAGATTATTCGATTCCAAATGACTCATTAGGTGTGACGATATGATTGATTCCACTATTTTAGAAATAGTGGGTACTATTGTGATAGGTCTATAGTTATTGACGTCGCACTTGTCACCCTTTCCTTTGAGAACTGGGCACACCCTGGCGTTCTTTAAAACATCAGGGTATGTACCTGTTTCAAACATGAGGTTTATTAAAACAACAAGTACGTCGCCAATAACCGGCCATATCCAAAGAAGGATATTGGGTGAAATATCATAAGCATCAACAATGCCACGCTTTTTCAGCATTGGAAGAAAGGCCATGTCTAATATATCACGCGTGACGATTGGCAGTGTGAAAGTAGGCGATGGGGGTGATGTGCTCAAGTGCCTGTGTAGGTATTGGGTAGATTTGGACAAATCACTCTGAATTGCGTATTTGGTTGCTACTCCAAGAAAATGGGAATTAAATGTGTTTGGCAAGTCCCTTCGTGATATTTCTAGGTCAGTTACGGAGTCACGAAGAGAAATGGTCTGGGATCGTGTTTTTGTTCCGATTTCCTCATTAACAATCTTCCACATTTCTTCTCAAAAAAAAAAAAAAAAATCAAAACATTTATTCTGCAAATAGGCCTCAAGGGCACTTTTACAAGTCAAAATCTATCTAGGTACATCAAATAAAAATAATACAATAATCAAAGTATCATTAATTAAATGTAGTGTTACATGTCAAAAATAAGACTAAGAAACTAATAACAATCGAGATTTGTTAGAGATGTATAAGGTCTCTAAGCGTCAAGATAAAAGGTAATAAAGTAGGTACACTAATCATAATAAAATGTTTTGAGCTATATCTATAACAAGTCAACATGAAAATAATAAAATCTAATAAATAAATATCCTCAGAGATGTATAAGGTCTCTGAGCGTCAGTCTAAAAAAATAAAATCAAATGAGAACAGTGAAGTCTCTCATCATGTCAATTCCACTGAACACTAGTACGAAGTTACTAGTCCTTGCAAACATGAACAGACCGGACCCCACAAACAGCACCCGTTCACGAGTATGACGCGTATCTCAGCCATCGCCTCCCTCGACCATATGTTAGGGAAGGTTGCGACCCGATCAACGACGCCACCGTAAGCAAAGACCTATAGGCGAGCATGACATATTCAAGCTGCAGGACATTTATAATCAAAGTAGTACTTAATAATAAAATATCGAATACAACAAAATAATAATAAAATTCTATAAACGTTTGACGAGTGCGTAATGTTGTCGTCTTAATTAAGCGGTTATAGTGTTCAATGCATTCAGACAAGATAGGGATTCCAGGGTATTGACGCCTTATTTCATGTAAATCACCATGTTTACGTATTAATTCCGCCAGTTCGTCACTCACCCAAGGCGTAGTTGACTTATTTTTACATTTATTTTTTTTAATTGGGAAATGTATTTCAATATAGTGTGTTCTAATATTAAAGAGTTTATTAAATTTATAGTCAATGTCAAAATTAGCATCATATATAAAATTAAAGTCATAATTAATAATGTCAAAACAAAATAATCGAATTGAGTCATCACTAAATAAGCGCCGTTTAATTTCATGAAACTGGTTTTCGAAGCCATGTTCCACATTTAGTTCGTACCGTTGCGCGTTATGGTCGCTTATCGCGGTATCCAGTGGCGTTACAGTGAGCGTATCGCTCGCGCAGTTCGATATCCCGCAGTCGATGGACGACGCGCACACTGCAGTCTCACGAGTTGGAAACGATACTGTGTTACGGCACCCATACGAACCTAACAAATCATTTAAACGCCGTTTCATACTATTTTCAGATAAATAATCCACGTTATGGTCACCAACAATGAGAAAGCTTTTGTTTTCGTCAGTCAGCGTTTTCAACAATAATTCCAAATTTTCTAAATAAATGTCAATATCACCGTTTCCAGTCCTATACAAAGCAATGATAACCAATTTTAAACGAACAATTTCTATCGCCGCAAAATCAAAATGATATTGCACTGCGAGGGTATACAGGTCGTTGCGCTGCCGATATTCTACACCATCTTTTACGTACAGCGCGGTACCTCCGTGCGCGATGTTGGTTCTACAGTAGTAGTTCGCCAGCGCGTACCCGCTTAACCTTACTCGTGCAATCTCATTTTGTCGGCACCAAATTTCACTCAAACCCAATACATGTGGTTTTTCTTTACAGTTTAATAAATCGAAAAGTGAAGTTTTTCCACATATTGAACGTACATTCTGGTGAATCACAATAAACTTACAATTTACTTTGCTTTGTGTTTGTTTCGATTTGTTGACAAGTTTTTTGCCTGCACAACGTTAAATAATCGAACAGATACACCGGCTGGCCAGTTTCTAGTGTCCCGAACGATCTTCTGTTTGTCAGCCGGCACAACAAGACGGAATGATGCATAATTGCCCCTGGTGACAACTAGCTGCTCACACACAGGCTTCAGGATACCCATACGGGTCTGCACATGTCGGATCACGTCGTCAGCTGTAGTGTCCTCGTCAAGGTTGAATACATGCAGGCTCGTGACACGGGGACCCGCAGCGCGAAGACCCGTGGCGCTTCGTTCGCTCGAAGGTTGGGTGGTATTCCCTGCGGGCGCTGGTGGTGTAACCGCCGGCACTGCTGCCGGTGGAAGTGATGCCGTTTGTAGCGCTTGCGATGCCTCTGGCACATAAACAAGTGGCGTCTCAGGCTGAATATCTGCCGACTTGGACGGTTGTACGGTTTGCGACTGCGACGTCTTGTGTGAGGAAACAACATCAGCCACAAGTGGGCTACTAGTTGTTTTAGTTGCGCCACAACGCTGCCGAACACGACGCGCCTTGGGCACAGGCTCCGGAGCCGAAGGTACGAGGTACGGTAGAAAACGGTGGCTTGTTTATGCTCCTCTTCATCCAGAAACACAATGCCTTGTGGGCCAGACTCATTTAGTGTGACGTGCTGGAAGACATGAGACTTGTGCAGTAATTCTACGTGATTGTTTTTACCTGCTGTGATCACACTCAAAATTGCTTGGATGTTCGCGTTCTGGCTGGTGAGTAGTTTTTGCTGCTCAATAATTGTTCAATTGCAGCACTCTAATTTATCTTTCATTTCGGCAATTTCTGATTTGAGATTTGAAATAATTTCCACCAACCTGTTAACCGCCGCCGTGTTTGCTGGAACTTTGGACTTGACTGGTGCCATTTCTTCTTATAAATAATATCTAACGTGCGAAATTAGATGTCAATGAGATACCTATAATTATTGTAGAATGTCACTTAAATGTATTTATAAATAATTAAAAACATATAATTACGGAGAGCAGTTTGAATTTGACTGTTAGCGATAACAGCGCCCTCTGGTGGGTTCCATACTCTGATAGGTGCATGATGATACAGTTCAAAGCAAAACCGTTTAACCTTAATGTATTACAAGTTTATGCACCAACTGCACAGAGTTCGGATGAAGACATCGAAAATTTTTACAAAGAGATAGACGAAGTCATGGAGAGCATTAAATCACAAGAAATAGTCGTGATACTTGGTGATATGAATGCAAAAATTGGCAAAGGATGTAACGTTGCACGTTCATGTTTGTTGTTGTTTGTTTATTATAAGTAAATGGTTTGTTAAAATTAAATAAACTACTATTAAACAACATAAAATAACCTTCTAATTAATCAAATAGTAAAACAAATCAAACAATCAAATCTTAAATTTAATATTCGGACAAACACTCTGACACTTCATTACTCTATGCTCTTAGCAACTCTCGCGTCAGCAGTTTTGCCCGGCCGGTATTGTTCCCACAGCGCTGCGCTCCCGCCATTCTACGCCCGAGCGTCCTGAGAGGCGCACTACTATTGCAGCCGCGTTCACAAGCTCTGCTTCGTGTCGTCTTACGCGCGTGCATTAATTTAATTCCTTATTTTATAATATTGGAAAAATATTAAAGTTTTATAATATTGGGAAAATAGTTACGGCACTGGCCGTCCTTTAACAGTTTTCGTTAAACGAGACATCACACAGTCTTGCACCCCGTTACGGGTAAGTTTTGAAACGTTACTTAGTTTTAAATAGCTAGTGATAGTGTCTTACAGAGTAATTTATTAATTATGCCAGGCTTCTTGCTTTTGGCTGTCTGTTTACCACCTAATTAAGTGTTATTTGCATGAAAGTAACGTATGTAAACCGCTGTGTACGTTGGCAAAAGTACCGTTACAACATGGCGTCTCATACATTTTGTACCGCGATCGATAACTGCAAATCACTATCATGTTCCAACCAATGCACAGCTTGAGCTAGCTTTTCTGGCACGTTTTTTGAGTACTTAATGTTTTCCGTAATTTTATTGAATGTAAATTTTAATTTGGCCGTCGCCGCTGTAACGCTTGCCTTCCATTTCGCTTTGTAACTCCGTTCTGATTATGAACATCCGCCAGCTACTCGCTGTACTCCTTTCTCCTGCTAGCACTGCAACACTCCGGGGGTTCATAATCGGCGGCAATTAATTACCTGGCCCTAAAGGTGGACGATGTTGATTCCAGGGTGCAACTTTACGGATACAACCGATGGCGGTTGCATTTCCCGCAAATATCGGGGCCTAGAAGGCCTCCGGACGCTCGGTCCACCATTCACCAGCTGCCCACGGTGCTCCCCGCGAACCGCCTACACCCCACAGCCCTGCTCGACCACCTCGCAGCCATCTAGGGGAGTACCTGACCCTACCAGTGAAGCCAGACGGGCAATTTTTAAATATTACGGACTCACGCCCACAACCTAATTTTTTACCAATATACGGATTTCTGATTTTAAATGGTTGTTAAGTTATTTTTAACCAACGCAACCGTATCAAGGAGCAGTTGGAAAGACAGTAGGTAACTATGGTTTAGGAGAGAGGAATGAAAGGGGCGGCCGGCTATTACAGTTCTGCGTTGAGAAAGACTTGATTATATCCAACACGTGGCACCAACATCCGCCTAGAAGACTATACACGTGGACCTCCCCCCAACATACAGCTAAGCACATCGTAAGAAACCAAATTGACTATATCATGATACAACAACATGAACTTAAATAGTGCCAGTCTGAATGTAAATAATTATTTTTGTTACTTCTTGTCATTTTGTAATCTGTTTGATCACAATGATGTTGTAAACCTGAAGGGAAGTAAATTAGATGTGGTATTAGTATCAGAATGTTTGGGTGCAGTGAGAGTATGTACAGCATCCGAGGGTCTAGTAAACCGTGCTGATATTTACCACCCTCCTTTAGATATCTCTATCTCCCCTGATCGTTCCAAGAGGGCTGCACCTATGGAGCCTAGTAATATACCCCCGGCCACTGACTGGAACTTTCTTAAGGCTGATGTTCCTATGCTGTATGATCTTGTTTCTAAGGTTGATTGGAGCTCAGTTTTGGCTGAGGAGTGCGTGAATAAGGCAGTCGACTGGCTATATTCCTTATTATATTCTTGTGTTGACTCCAGTGTCCCCAAAAAGAGCCGTTGTAATAAACCGAGTAGAGTGTACCCAACTTGGTTCTCGGCGGATATCATTAAAGACCTGAACCTTAAAGGTAACTTGCATAAGCAGTGGAAGGTCACATGCGATCCGTCTGTGTACAAAACATATAGTAATCTCAGGGCTGACATTAAAAATAGAGTGTCTGTAGCTTATGACAGCTATATCAATAATGTTCAGGAATCCATTAGAACAAATCCCAAATCGTTTTGGAAACATGTGTCAAGATTGCGAACGAAAGGCGGTTTTGATTCAAATATCATTTACAACGGCACAACGTTCAGTGGACAAGCAGCTGCAGGCGCGTTCGCAGACTACTTCAGTAGTGTGTTTCTGCCGCACACCCCACAACTGAAAGCGGAGCTGGGGGGTTCCACTCATAGTGACCACGTAATAACTATAAAGGGGTTTACACATGACGAAGTTGGTCTCGGAATCGATAAATTAAAACCGAATAGCTCTCCTGGTCCTGATAATGTACCTCCTTATATAATTAAGGCCTTTAAGTCACAACTTATTACTCCCCTGGCCCATATTTTCAACCTTGCTCTCAATACCGGCACCTACCCTGATCGCTGGAAAATCACAAGAGTGACGCCTATCCCGAAGACAGGTGAAAAGTCCCAAGCCGCAAGTTACCGTCCAATCGCGATTTTAAACTCGTTCGCCAAAGTCTTCGAAAGTATTCTGCACTCGAAACTTTACTATCAAATTGATCCGTACCTTGATGACGCTCAGCACGGATTTAGAAAGGGCCGCTCTGTCAACACGAATCTTCTGTCACTTGCAGACCACGTCTCGAAGAAACTGGATGAGGGGTGCCAAGTCGACGTGGTTTACCTTGACTTTCGACCAGGTTGACAATGACGTGTTACTAGAGAAGCTCTCCTCAATTGGACTTGCGCAGCCACTTCTACGACTATTCGCAAGCTACCTGAAGGATCGTAGGCAGTTTGTTCGCCTGGGCTGCTTCGATTCCGATCTTTACCATACTAGGTCCGGTGTAAGTCAGGGGTCCCTCCTAGGCCCCTTGTGGCAAATGGTGAATACCATTATGGTAAACGATCTTCCCAGCTGTTTAATAAGTGGCAAATCCTTACTGTATGCTAACGATATCAAAATAATGGAAGATATAAATAGCCCACTGGATTGTCAGAGTATGCAACACAATTTATATGCGATCCACCGCTGGAGCGTCAAAAATCGCCTTTTCCTTAATGCGTCGAAATGCTATGTCATGAGTTTCACTAGGTCTAAGCAGGGAATAATTGCAGATTATATCATTGACAACGAGACTCTCAATCGTACCAACTCTATGAAGGATCTAGGAGTTATATTCGATCCTGGACTCACTTTCCACGACCATGTGCGCTCGCTGGTAACAGAAGGTTTTAAACGTTTAGGTTTTGTTACCCGTAACTGTAGGGACTTTACTCATGCTGACGCTATTAGACTGCTTTATTCTGCACTCGTAAGGTCCAAATTAGAGGCAAGTTCGTGTGTCTGGAACCCATATGAGTCAACCTATGCCCTAATGGTTGAAAAGGTACAGAAATGTTTCCTACGCACCCTCTATAAAAAGCTGTATGGTTACTATCCATTTATGTACCCTACTGCCTATCTGCAAGGAACTCTTGGTTACAACTCCCTAGCCACGCGAAGACTATTCGACCAACTGCTCACGGTCCTCTGTGTCCTTCGAGGCCGTCTTGACTGTCCTGGCCTAGTCAATGAGGCATGTCGTTTTTTTGTTCCTGACGGTCGTACGCGGTTCCGAGCGGACCGGCTATGTCTCTTTGCCGTGCCACCTGCCCGCACAATATCGCGTCGCAACTCTCCCATTTGCCGATCGCTACATGCTCTCAACAAGCTCGACTCTGTGCAGCTCTCCTGCGATGTGTTTGCAGATGGCTGGACCATGGTTGAAAGAGGATGCTTGAAGCTGTGTGAGATCCTGACCTAATTTATATTGTTACCACATTTTGATTTCGTGTATCACGTAATTTTTGACATTGTATTTTGTGTTCTGAATTTTATATTTAAAAATGTAATGACTTAGGGTGTTCCCTGTAATGTTACATATTTTTTCTCAATAAATAAATAACAAGCCCGTTATAGGAATTCAATAGTCAACATCAAAACATATCCTGGTGCAGATATTGGTTCGGACCACAATCCTCTGGTTGCAAAATTAAACCTAAAATTAAAAATTCTAAAGAAAGCAAATAACAACAGAAAAATTTACTTCGGCAAACTCAAGGACTCAGACGTAAGGAAAGAAACCAAACAGACTCTTAACCAAAGAATAAGTTCAATCGCAGAAACAGATAGTAATAATATCCAAACTAAATGGAACCAATTAAAAGAAACAATTGTAACAACAGCTCAGAATTGCTTGGGGTACTATAAGAGGGAGACTAAATTGGAATGGATCACTGATGAAATACTTAACCTTATGGAACAAAGGAGACAGTTTAAGGAAATAGATAAAGATAAATACACACAAATGGAGAGGCAGATCCGATCTAAAATCAGAGAATCCAGAGATGGGTATCTGAATGAGAACTGTAAGGAAATAGAAATGCAGAAGAAAAAGAAAGATAGTTTTAATTTACACAGGAAAGTTAAGGAACTCACAAATACAAATAGAAAACTAGTTACAAGCAAACTTACCGATACCAAAAACAAGCTGGTTATTGATAAGGAATGGCAATGTAAGACATGGGAGCTGTACATTAGGCAGCTTTTTGGAGACAAAAGGATAGAGTTGGTCATGGCTGATACAGAAAACCAGGAAGACATGGAATCTTACGATCTAAAATCGAAAAGGCAATAAATTCTATGAAGGACGGAAAGTTGGCCAAGATTGTATACACTCAGAAATGTTAAAGTTATTAGATGAGAACAGCATGCAATTTTTAGTTACAGAGTACAATGAAATTTATGACAAAGGACAGCTTCCAAAAGATTGGCTGAAATCCACATTCCTCCCATTACCTAAGAAAACCAGAGCCAAAACATGCGGAGATCACAGATTAATTAGCCTGATGAGTCATGTGCTGAAGGTATTTTTGAAAATCATTAATTAATAAATAACTCATTAATTAATTTAATTAATAAATAGTAATAGTAATTAATTAATAGTAATTTTTGTAATTGTGGCCATTATTCCACCAACAGCTGTTGTGCAACAGGACATCGCCCTGGGCACTCCGGCAGCAGTACTGCCGGTTATTAAAGAGCAGGCCCATAGGTTAGCAAGTAGCAGTAAAACTGTTATTTATTCTGATCAGATTGGATCAGGGATGGGTTCCATGCTTAGTAAAAAAATAAATCATAGTGTAATAAACTACTGTTATCACAATACGAGTATGAACCAAATATGTGAGTTAATGTTAAAGGGGCATTGTGATGACAGTACTAACTTAGTAATTTTATTAGGAAATAGTGTTAGTATTGATAAGTCTGCCATAGATAAGTTAATGTCCACATTAAATATTATTGAAAAATCTGGCATTGGTAAAATTATATTATGTGCACTGCCATACTCACAGAGACAGACATATCAATATAACAATAAAGTAGCTCATTTGAATTCCTTGATGTACCAAGCCACTTGTTTCAATGAAAAATATCATTTCTTTGACACAAATAAATTTATAAAGCGCTTCACGCTAACACTAGAAAAAATATTTTTGCCAAAAAAATATTTCATGACTTTGGTAGATCTGTTAGCTTTTAATCTAGAACCAAACCGATTTAATAGTTCACCTATCAGACTCCACCAAGTCGATAGTGTCATCAATACCATGCCTCTGTTAATATTTTTCATCAAAATATTCAGGGTTTTCCAGCAAGGAACTAGAAGTAGGTTTATTTTTAGATAATGATGATATTCAAGTTTTGTGTATTACTGAACATTGGCTCAGACAAGAACAGATGATATTTGACTTTGTGAATTTTAAGTTAGTGAGTTTCTTTGCTAGAAAATCTGCCATTCGTGGTGGCTCTCTCATAATTGTTAAAAGCTCTTTTAAATGCAAAGAACGGAAGGACATAGTAAAGTTATCAATTGAGAGGATTGTAGAAATTTTTTGTACAGAACTAGATAGCTATATAATTCTATGTGTATACAGGCCGCCAGCATCTGACTTCTGCACATTCGAATCCACTATGGAAAATGTGTTGAGGTTAGTAACTAAAAGCCAAAAAAATGTTATAGTTTGTGTTGATTTCAATGTCGACTTACTTCAACCATCTAACAATACCGTCAAGTTGTTAAGTTTGTAATCTTTTAATTTGGTAAATTTGTTTTTTGAGCCTACCCGGGTGGGTGTTACCAGTGCAACCTGCTTAGATAATATTTTTTGTAACTGTGAATGTTTGGATAAGAAAATTATAAATTGTTTTAATTCCGACTACAGTGGTCAAAAGGCATCTTTCTCAAAGATAATTGAAGAACAACCCCAAACTATAACATACCGACCCATAACTAGTTCTCGTTTGGAGTTATTTAAAAATGAAATTAACTATAATATTTGTATGTTACCTGTTTCACAAAATAATTCGAATAGCATGTATAAGGATATATTCGGCATAATTATTGATAGCTTCAAGATTTTATGAACTTTATGGTGAAAGGGAGGTGAACAAGAACAGTCATTTCCTGGACTTTGTCAAGACTTACTCAAGAATCTTCAAGAGTGTGTTTTACTGCTAAAGCAAACTATATTAGTTCGAAACTTAAAATATTTGACAGTAAAGTGAAAACTGTTGGGAATATTATAAAAAGAGAATCTGGTAAACTTAAAACCCGCGGTTGTCAAGTCAACATCCTCAAAGAAGACCAACAGGTCATGTCAAATAATGATGTTGCCTTGGCATTCGAGAATTATTTTTCGAATATAGCAAGTAGTACTACGAAATGTCTTCCGTCATCTGAAACCCAAGCTAAACTTGAGAAAATAGAAACAAATAAGAAAACTTTCGTAATTTTATTAATCCGAACAACTCATCAGTAAGTACAACGTGTAAATGAAAGTTACAAGTTATGTACTACCAGCGCCATCTGTGTGCGCCATTAGACACATTGCATTCAGCCAATTCAAATTTTATCCAATACTCCCACTAAATTTGATATATATTTTATTGGAATGCAATATCGTTTCATTGACTACACATGCTTTATACAGTAAACTGAATAAACATACTAACATGACTTAATTTAACAAAGCAGCTTCTTGACTGCAATGCAAAATTACAACACTGAAAGTATTTGATCTCTAATGTTCATAAATTGAACTGCAGGTAAAGCCTTAGTAAAATGTCAGCAAGCTGTTCTAAACTTGGCACATATTTGATTACTATCAACTTTTGTTGGACCTTCTCACGAATAAAATTAAATTTTACATCTATGTGCTTACTTCTCTTATGGTAAACTGGGTTGTTTATTAATTTAATAGCACTCTGATTGTCCATACACAAAGTTGTACAGTTTTGTTCTATTTCAATATTCTTGAAAAATTGCTTCAACCATAACAGATTTTTGGCTGCCTCACAGCTTGCCATAAATTCAGCCTCACACGTTGATAAGGCGACACAGGGCTGCTTTATACTGGCCCAAGAAATAGGACCTCCATTCAGCATAAAAAGATAACCTGTGGTTGATTTTCTTGTGTCCAAATCCCCAGCAAAGTCTGAGTCTGAATATCCAAGTAAATTTTCTTGCTTTTGATATTTTATACAAACATCTTTTGTTTTTAACAAATATTTAATTATTCGTTTCACTTGGACAACATGTTGCAAACTAGGATTGCTAATATACCTACTTAAAAAATTCACACCAAAAGATATATCTGGCCTAGATACATTTGCTAAAAACAACAATGAGCCTATGGCTTCTCGGTAAGGAAACTCAACTCTATCTTTATCATGACTGATACTGCTTTATATGGATACATTTATATCTACCGGGGTGTTACATGGATTAGCAGAACTCATATTGAATTTACTTATTAACTGTTCAATGTAGGTTCTCTGATGAATACAGATACAGTCATCACTCTTGACTATTTCTAAACCCACATATTTATTTAACTCTGTTTCAGTAATTTGTAACCATGTCTTTAAATAACTAACAATCAAGTTCAAAACGCGATTTGATGCTGACATAACTAAAGCATCATCAACATACATAATTAACAGTGCTTTGACTCCTTCAAAATTACCTACAAAAACACAGTTGTTTGCTTGAGACTGTTTAAATCCAAATTTCACTAAAAAATAGGTAAACTTTTTATTCCAGCACCTTGATGCCTGTTTTAGCCCATAGAGGGATCTGTTCAATTTACATATTTTGTTGCATGGTGCACTCACTCCTTCAGGTCATCATCATCATCAGCCTGTGTCAGTCCACTGCTGGACATAGGCCTCTCCCATGGCACGCCACTGAGCTCGGTCTTCAGCTCTTCTCCTCCAATCCCTGCCCACTGCTTTACGAATATCATCGCCCCACCTAGTTACAGGGTGTCCTACACTACGTTTGCCGACACGCGGTCTCCACTCAAGAACCAGTCTGCTCCAACGGCCATCGGTTCTGCGACATATGTGACCTGCCCACTGCCACTTCAGCTTACTAATTCGCTGAGCTATGTCGGTAACCTTTGTTCTCTGACGAATAACTTCGTTCCGGATACGATCCCTAAGAGAAACTCCAAGCATAGCTCGCTCCATAGCTCGCTGAGCAACCTTAAATTGGTGGACAAGACGTACAGTGAGTGGCCACGTTTCGGCTCCGTATGTCATTACAGGCAGGACGCACTGATTAAAAACTTTCGTTTTTAGGCTTTGTGGTATCGGCGATGAGAAGACTCGACGAAGTTTCCCAAACGCTGCCCAGCCCAGCTGTATTCGTCTCCTAAGTTCCTTCTCGAAGTTGTTCCTACCTAGTTGGAGCAGCTGCCCTAGGTATATGTACTCGAAAACAACTTCGAGGCAGACTCCGCTTATAAAGATCGGTCCCGGATCGACGTGCTCGTTAATCATAACTTTGGTTTTATCCAAGTTCATCCGGAGACCGATTCGCCGAGACGAATTAGTGAGGCTGTCCAACATCTGTTGTAGATCCTGCAGCGTTTCAGCCATAATGACAATGTCGTCCGCGAATCGCAGGTGAGAGATGTGTGCGCCATTTATATTGATTCCTCGACCTTTCCAGTCCAGCGTCTTAAACATATCCTCCAGCGCGTTGCTGAACAGTTTTGGTGATATAACGTCACCCTGACGCACTCCCCGGCGCAGGTGGATACGTTCAGTCTGCTGGTTCTGTACTTGGACGGTCATCGTTGCGGCTTCATAAAGGCATCTCATCACCTCGATGTATCGCCAATCGACTTGGCATCGCTGCAAGGAGTCCAGAACAGACCAGGTTTCGACAGTGTCAAACGCCTTCTCATAGTCCACAAAAGCTAGACACAGGGGCCGATTATACTCACCAGTCTTCTGTATAATCTGCCGCACTGTGTGGATGTGGTCTATGGTGGAATAGCCACCTCGAAACCCGGCGTGTTCCGGTGGTTGAAACTCGTCGAGTCTTCGTGCAAGACGGTTCGTGATGACCCTTGAAAACAGCTTGTATACATGGCTCAGAAGCGATATAGGTCGATAGTTCTTCAACAGGGTTTTATCGCCCTTCTTGAAGAACAATATCGCCACCGCTTCGCTCCATGCATGTGGAGTTCTCCCAGTAAAGAGGACAGCATTGAATAACCCCTGAAGCTCCGTCAGTACGCGGGTTCCTCCCGCCTTCAGCAGTTCAGTCGTGATGCCGTCCTCACCCGGGGCTTTTCCATTTTTGAGCTGTTTAAGGGCCAACGCGATCTCATCCAAGCTGATCTCGGGCAAGTCCTCTGTGAAGTGGCGTGTAAGGATGGCTCTGGGATCTTCTCTAAGAGATTCGGGTCGAGGCGCGTGTGAGGCATAGAGCGGGCTATAGTAATCCTTAACTTCCGAGAGGATCTCCGGCCTAGAAGCAACCACTGTACCCGCTTGTGTAGTCAACCTTGTCAGGTGGCTTCTCCCAAGTGGCTCCTTCAGGTACTTCCATATATATATCCTCTTCTACATCACCATACAAAAATGCTGTTTTTACATCCAGTTGCTTTATATTCCAATTGTGCTGTGCTGCAAAACTCAGCAATATTCTGATCGACTCATATCTTGTAGTTGGTGAAAAAGTTTCACTGTAATCAATCCCTTGAATCTGTGAAAAGCCACGAGCACATAGACGGGCTTTATATCTCTCTACTACACCACTTTTGTTTCTTTTGATGTTGAAAACCCACTTTGAAGTAATGGTCCTCTGAATTTCTCTATCAACAAAACTCCAAGTACTGTTTTCACAGTGAGATTCACTCTTCAGATATTGGTTGCAACCATTGTTTGCAGTCTGGACTATTGACTGCATCACTGTATGTGAGCGGAATATCAAATTCTAATATGTTTGCTTCATACCCGCGGTTTCTGCGTGGTCGTAAGAAGTATGTAATGTCATTATTTAGACCTTCTAGGTCGGCTTCCTGCGATGGTTCATATGTTTCATCTTGCTCATTTGCATCAACATATGTGCTATCAACAGATGAACTATTTTGACCATCGGTAATAGTGTTTTTAAGCTCTTCCAGCTCGAGTGTTTCTATTTCTTCCTGTTGCTCTCTTTCTGTCTCTTCCAGTTCCACTCTTTCTATCCCTGCTTGCTCCATTTCACTCATATTTTCTTCCCCATCACTAAGTGTTATTTCCACTTGATTTCTGTTAATAGATAGCGAGCTTTGTTCATCAAAAATTACATTTCGTGACACGGTCACTCTTCTAGTATCTGGATCATACATCCTGTAATTTGTGTGTTCATGGCCTACCAACATCAGTTTCTTGCTTTTACTCTCCAACTTCACTCTTAGTTCCTTTGGTATATGAACATAGCCTATACACCCAAATACTCGTACATGGTCTAAGCTGGGTTTTATACTGGTCCACAATTCATAAGGTGTTACATTTGGTGTCTGGCTTGAAGATGTACGATTCAAGAGATAACAGCACAGTTAACTGCTTCCGCCCATAAATCAAGTGATATATTTCGAGCATGTAGCATAGAGCGAGCACTTTCCATGATTGTTCTTATCTCCCTCTCCACACGGCCATTTTGCTCAGGAGTGTAAGGAGCAGTTAACTCGTGAGAGATGTCCTCACTATCAAGATAATAATCTTTAAATTGTTTATTCTTGTATTCCCCGCCATTATCTGTATGCAAAATATGCACACTATGCAAGAATTTATTCTTTATAATGGCATTATATCTCTTGAAATATTCTAATGTGTCATTCTTGTTCTTAAGAAAGAACACATGTCTATAAGCTGTGGCAGCATTTTTAAAAATGACAAAATATTTTATACCTTGTACTGAGGGCACGCTGATGGGCCCACAGAGATCACTATATACCATGTCACCTGGCTGCAGCGGTCCTCTGTTAGACTCCTGGAATGGCCTCCGGGCTTGTTTTCCATAGGCACAACCCTCACATACAAAACTGTCACAGTTTGTTATGTGCACACCATTTATCACTTTATTATTGCACATTTTCTGTATTTCTTTGACATTCAAGTGTCCTAAACGCTCATGCCATGTTTTCAAGTCCAACTTTTGCACTAAATTACACTGATTAAGGATTGTTTTCACTTTAAGTTCATACAAATTATTTCTTTGTAATGTTGCACACATCACTATTTCCCCTTCCTTATAAATAAATGCCTCAGTGTCCTTTTTAACAATTTCATAGCCTTGTCTTGTAACAACTCCTTCAGAAAATAGATTTCTTCGAAGCTTTGGTACATACAGTACATTTTTCAGAATACTGGTCTCCCACTGACCATTGACACACTTTGTGATAAGAATATTCCCTTGTCCAACATCTTGGTTACCAAGTTTCAATGAAGTTCCAGTATATTTATGCAATTCTGTGAAGTATTCCTTTTTATATGAAAGATGGGCCGAGGCGCCACTATCCAGTATCCATTTGTTGTCTTCATTTTGCTCACTCTATTCACAATATGCAACATTGAAGGCCAACATATCTCTTTGTCCTTGACTTTTTTTTTGAGCACGACATTCCTTGGCAAAATGTCCACGTTTGCCACAGTTATAACATGGGTAACGATGACCCTGGCGGTCTATGTTTAAATCTTCTTTATTCGCTTTTGTAGAAGTGGATGCTTTCTTCTATGTGGCCTGTTTTGCTACCAACAAAGCAGTTTCATTATCTTCTTCTACATTCAAACTAGCCTCTTCATCTAATAACCGTGCAGTCAAGTTAGATATGGTTTGACTGCTTGCCTCCAGCGACATCCATGCCTGACGGAGAGATCTATACTTAGGCGGCAGTGTACTGAGAATCTTTGTCATGATCGCTGTATCACTTATATTTTCTCCACTTTCCTTAAGCTGTTTTACCAAACTTTCAACTTTCGCAATATGCTGGGCGATGCTGTCGGATGATGACATTGTATATTTGTAAAATCGTTCATGGATTATCATTTTAGTGAGTTCCGACTTTTGCTCATAGATGGATTCAAGTTTGGTCATGATCTCTAACGCTGTCTCGCAGTTCTCGATAAGGGCAACTTGACTTAATTGCATGGCAGACGTCATGATATACATCGCCATTTCATCGTCTTTGTTCCATTGTACCGCATTCGTTACCGTCTTGGCTTCATTAATATCCAAGGCCTTTGCACGTAATGCACATTTTATTTGGAATTTCCACTGTTTAAAATTTGTTCCGTCGAATTTATCCACTTTACCGGTGAGGTCCATTTTTTTAAGGTTATAAAAATGGTTTCCCGCGTTTAGTATATTCGCGGATGCACTGCACACTACTTTACTGTCTTTCTTTATTAAACTATCACTCGCGTGGGCTCTGGGCCCATAACCACTTGAGAAAATAGAAACAAATAAGAAAACTTTCGTAGTTTTATTAATCCGAACAACTCATCAGTAAGTACAACGTGTGAATTAAAGTTACATGTTATGTACTACCAGCGCCATCTGTGTGCGCCATTAGACACATTGCATTCAGCCAATTCAAATTTTATCCAATTGCTAACGCTTTACTTTGTGCTACATAAGGATGGGCGTAATCACACAACCGATAGTGTTGGAAGTATGATATATTCTCTCTAAACATGGTTACATATCAGCTTATATACTAAGGCTACGCTGCGTGTGTGCGTGCAGCGTTGCACACACTACACCTC
This sequence comes from Epiblema foenella, assembly GCA_963556455.1. Lineage (NCBI taxonomy): Eukaryota > Metazoa > Arthropoda > Insecta > Lepidoptera > Tortricidae > Epiblema > Epiblema foenella. The sequence goes on along the minus strand of OY747097.1, from coordinate 1,110,154 downwards.
CCTTCTTATTGAAAAAAAAAATAGATTACTAGAATACTGAATCAATCTATTTTTTTTGTTACAATACAGTGTAGTATTAACTATAATTAAATATAAGTATTATAGACATAAATTGTACATGATTATTACCTATATCAAATAACTGTACTTATGTGTCAAGAAATATTTGAACAAAAATTAAAGGAAAACATTTATCAGGAAAACAATTTGAAAAACAATTTGAAATACACCCATTTTAAACAAAAAAAATAGAATAATTAAGGGTTACCGGTCAGCTGTTCTGACACCTCAAGTGATCGAACTGTCAAAGTGACACTGCGCATCATTTCGTTCAGAAACTTTAGATTTTGGCACGTTCCGTAACACTCTTTGTCGCGTTTAGATATTGCAATACAGTAAGTGCAGCATGTCGCATCCGTCAAATATGTCGGCAGTGGATAAAAAAAAGGAACCCACAAGAAAAATGAATTTACGAGATAGAACGTTACCTACTAGTAATATGACAGCACAAAGTGATGAGGAAGGCACATCTGAACATCTAAAATATCTAAAAAAAATAAGCAACAGCGACCAAATTATAAGCAAATTAAAGCTAGAAAATTCACAATTAAAACAAAAAATTAAAGGAACGCGCGACACTCATGAACAAGAAATGAAGCAGTACGCCGAAATTGCTAATGAAAACAAATTACTAAAAGAACTTCTAATAGAGAAGGAAAAGCAATGTAATAGCCTCGAGTCTAGACTCATTTCTAAGGACCGGCTTAGCTGTACGAATCAAGCCGTCGGCACACTCGATATGGACGACATGGAAATATTGACACCGCTTAAACAAAAAATAGAAAAGAGAGAAAAAGAAAACCTTTGTCTTGCTATGAGAATTGATGAATTAGAAAATGAAAACAGGACTCTATGTGGTATCATTAAAACGAACGAGCCATCTGCGCCCACTTTAGAACAACAAATGACGTTGCATTGTGACAAGGTTAAAGAACTTGAAGATAAAACTAATGAATTTAGAAAAAAAATCAGATCCTTAACATATAGACTACGAACTATAATAAAGAGACATGCTAAATTACAAAAGGAATATAGAGAGTTAAAAAACAATAACTTATCACTAAGTACCATCGAGCAATCGATAAATAAAAATACAGATATATTGAAAGGCCTTATAGTCCAGAACCCCCGGGCATGTAATGATGTCCCAACACTCCCAACAGAAACCGTGCGATCTCCTGAAGCAGATAAAATTACACAAAGCCCCTCTAAAATGAGCTATTTAAAACATAAGCTCCAAGAACAACATAGAACAAAGCCAAATCTTCTTCTTCTATCTGACCTTCATGGTACAGAAGTTATCTCATTGCTGTCTCGTATACGCCGAAGAGACTATAATTTTACAGCAGATATAATTAAACATGGAACCACAGATCGTGTACTACAAGATATTGCGGAAAAAACAGCACTCTTCACCAAGACAGATTGTGTAGTCATCATGTGTGGCGGCAGTGACTACAATGTCCTCACTCCGGCGGAAACAGTGCAGCTGGTGGAGGATGCCGTTACGAAACTATCACACTGTAACATTATTGTTTGCCCAATACCAATGAGTGTTAATTATAACTATAAAGGTTTCAATTGTTTTGCCAATAAAGTGAATGCTGGGCTAACACAAAACCTATCAAAATATGATAATGTCAAGATTCAATATATCGACGAAAACCTGAATGAGGATGACTACACACGAAATGGTTACAGCTTACGTATAAAAGGAAAGTTTAAAATTGCAACCTCTATAAATACCGTTCTGAAGCTATTGAATGAGAAGTTCTACAACAGTCTTAATTTTTTATGAATAACCAAATAACGGACACGACACATGCAGCTGAGAATCTAGGTATAATGCACTTAAATATAAATAGACTTCGAAATAAATTATTAAATTTAGAAGCCTTCATCGAATGTGAACTTAAGTCTAAGCCTGTAGTAATTATGCTCACCGAAACATGGCTTGAACCAAACGAATATGTAAGTATAAATTTACCCGGATACTCAGTTGCTACCCAAACATCCAGAACATCTGTAAGGGGCGGGGGTACAATTATTTTTGTAAGTGAGGACTACTCAAATAAGTTTAAAGTAATCGATGTATCTAAATACTATATAGAAAAAGTATTCGAAGTGTGTGAAATCTGCTTAGAGCTCGCTGAAAACTCATGTTTTTATTTACTTGTTGTCTATAGGTGTCCGAGCTCTAGTTTTGATCTATTTCTTGACCGATTGTCTAGTCTCTTAACCAACTTTAAATCACATAACATAATTATCGCGGGAGACTTTAACGTCAATCTGGCCGCTGAAAACAACAATAAGACAAAAATATTTCTGCGTACTCTTTTGGAATACAACATTAAACCTACCATATCAGACTTTACACGAGTAACAACAAATACATCGAAGGCACTAGACAATATCATGACAGATCTTAATGAATATGAAACTGCATATGTTATTCCTTGTAGTTTCTCAGATCATGACGTGCAATTGCTCGAACTGCCAGCATCAATAAAACGTAAACCCGTATTACAAAAAATTATAAAGAAACGTATTTACAGCCGAAAAGCCATCAATAAATTTCAAGATAATCTTAATTGTATTGATTGGCACTCAGTCTTTGCTGACAAAGATTGTGACAGAAAATTACAGCTATTTTATGAAATCCTATTTCCACTAATTAACCGCCATTTTCCACTTAAAAAAATTCAGTCGCGAAATAGATCAAACAAATGGCTCACAAAGGGTATTAAAAAATCAAGCATTACTAAAAGACATCTGCTTATTAAATCCCGACATGTGAATGATGAAAATTTCAACAAATATTTCAAGCATTATAAGAATGTATTTAGAGAGGTTCTAGTCCATGCCAAAAAGACAAACATACATCAAACTATATCTAAAGCTAAGAATAAGGTTAAAACAATATGGAATTTAGTTAAAGAATCAACAGGCAAAGGTGCCAGGATTCAACCTAAGTTAACTATACAACTAGATGACGGACAGACGGAAGACATAAAGACCATAGCAAATGCCTTTAACGAATATTTTTTAAATGTAGGAAAGTCAAATGTAACATGTAACACATTCAATAGGAAACATATGAAAATTATGCATAAACGTAAGGAAAGAAGAAATTACAACTCAATATTTCTAAATCCTATAACTGAAGAAGAAATCATTAAGATAACTAGGAACCTAAAAAATAGTAATTCTGTCGGACCAGATAATCTAAGTACTAAGTTTCTTAAAGATAACATAAACTTACTATGTATATATATTCAATAGTTCCCTAGAGGAAGGCATTTTTCCCAACTTATTGAAAAGGGCTAAAGTTATAACTATATATAAAAAAGGAAGCCGCACTAAATTGAGCAACTACAGACCAATATCTCTTCTATCCGTAATATCTAAAATACTTGAAAAATGCTTAGCTGCAAGGTTAGAAAAACACCTCGATAAACACGGTGTCCTCACTTCATCTCAGTATGGCTTCAGAAAAGGGAAAAATACCTCAAAGGCCGTAATAGACCTGGTAACTGAAGTAATGCTTAATTTAAATAAAGGACTCAAGTGCGGGGGAGTGTTCTGTGACTTGACAAAAGCATTCGACTGTGTCAATCACAGAATACTTCTCAATAAACTCGAATACTACGGCATACGCGGGATAGCTCTAAGTCTCTTTGAGTCTTATTTGAGTGGTCGCACTCAATACGTAGAAATCACCTGTAGAACCCTGGATAAAGTGACTTACTCCGAGGAGGGTATCATCAAATGCGGGGTACCGCAGGGCTCAGTGCTGGGACCTTTGCTTTTCCTCATCTTCATCAATGACTTGCCTGACTATCTTACCTGCGGTACACCGTATCTCTACGCGGATGATACCAGCATTATCCTAAGTACGACTACTGCTTACGAATTTAATTTAATGATAAAAAAATGCTGGAACGAACTCGAGGCATGGTTCACTTGTAATGGTCTGAGAATTAATTGTGACAAAAGTTTTTACACTGTTTTTCGCCGTAGTCATAAGAGTGCTGAACCCGTATGTGATGTCCCCATACAAAAGTCCGAATGTGTCCGTTTCTTGGGAGTGGATCTTGACCCTTATCTAAGATGGCATAACCATATAGAGACGGTATGTAAGAAATTAGCAGGCGCATGTTACTCTTTAAAAAGTCTTTCAAAAATAGCTGACACTAATATATTAAGAACTGTCTACTTCTCTTATTTCGAGAGTATTATTAGATACTGCATCGAAGTATGGGGCAACGGGTCAAACATTAATTCTGTACTGCTGCTGCAAAAAAAGGCTTTACGACTTATTACAAGATCAAAAGGAATTCCGATTACCCATAGAAATATGTTTGTAGATCACAAAATCCTAACAATCACTTCGATGTATTTGTATCGCATATGTGTCTACGTATACTTACATAAAAGTGAATATCGTACTGCTACAGACATACATAACTTTAACTTAAGAAATAAAAATAATTTGACGCTTACTAAGTCTAACTTTGTACATTTTAATAATAGTTTTAATAATATGACAATCAAAATATTTAATCAATTAAGCAATGACATAAAACAATGTAATGACATCCGAATTTTCGATAAAAAGGTTAAAGAGTTTTTTATTAATAGACCGTTTTATACTATCAAAGAATTTTTTGCCAATGCTCTAGATTAATTTCTTAAAAATGAATAATACCAGCAATTATGTAACAATAAATTATTAGAAATACATTTTTAAATTTTAAATTATGTTATGTACCTAGATTAGACTTTTATTGTAATTTAATTCCATGAATGTAAAAATGTAATGTATTTGTATGTGTTATTTAATTTTATGTATTAGATATATTTTCAATGTTAACTATGTACCTAAATTTGACACTGTATAATGTATTTTAATTTAATTTTATGAATGTATTTGCATGTACATGTACTTAAAGCAAATAAAATAATCTGAATCTGAATCTGAATCTGAATCTTGAAAAATTATTCTGAAAAATGAAATTAATTAGGTTTTTTTTTGCGAAATTTGTATATTAGGTATTATCAATAATTTGAGAAAAAAAAATACCATTCAAGATGTTAACCTGGATATTGAACGTTGTTGTCCCTAATTTAATATCACCACACTGTCTTATATATGTATATATATTTTTTCACAAATATTTATTTATTTTTATAAAACTTAATAGTTACCTATAATTAATACATAAATCAGTCAATGATAACAAAACCTAACTTAAATTATTAAAAGTAAAATAAAAGCTAATAATAATATATCTCAAAAATCCTAATTTTCAATAACTAAATTAACACACATAATTATTTAATAATCTAATTTGAACGTCAATACATTTCCAAAACAAAACACGCCGGCTTGATGACGAGATAAATCGAATTATCTGTCTAATGTTATCTTTGCTTAACAGTAACAAAACATTTTAAATTACATCATATATTTCGCTATTCGTATACTTGTCAATGTTAGTTTCTTGTTAATATACCTACGTTGAGTATGTCATAATCCGAGGGAGCGACTTGCAAGTCTTTTCTTCAATCGTTATTAGGTACCTATACATTTAGGTTCATGACGTCGTATTTATTTATTTATTCTACATTTCATTGTATAGTTTAACTTATTTACACTTGTGGCAAGGTACACAGTACATTTTTATGTGGTCGGCCGACCTTACAATATACATTTATTTATTTGTTCAGGATACAAGGGATTTATTTACTATTTACGCGCTCATATTTTTATTATAATTATTTTTTCAGGCAGCTCTTTTAACACTTCCATACTTTTTTAAACATTCCATGTGTCCAAGGATCTTCACGATTGGTAGCTCGACCGAATCATGATCAGATAACAAGGATTCCTTGCCTGCCTTGTATCCTGGTGTACCTTGTAATATACAATAACCTACTCGCTCAACGGTGCCTCTCGGGCTACCGAAGATAACGGTGGCATAATTTACCTTATACTCGCATTTAATTCATTTTCCTTCAATCTCTCTTAAAAAATAACATTCACATTTTCTTTCGTACTCTCATACATCATGAAAACCTTAACATACAAGAATTTCAACAGCTCTTAGTTGATCAGGCTAATCGCTCTTTGAAAAACTTGTAATGCATCAGCTTTCCCAATCACAATGCCTATATCACTTTTCTAAGCAATCTTTAAACATTCTTTCAATTGAATAAAAAACATGTTCTTATCCAAGTTATCCAAGCCAAGCAATATTTGTATACCTACCTCTAAAACTTTTCTTTTAAAACCTTTCATGACTTACACTCAGTTGCAACCATAATTAAGGTACTACAAACCATTAAAACACACTTTCACATACATATAACAGTTCATTCTCCAACACGTTCCCATTTCTCAATTATAAAACCACTATTTCTACTAACGACACTTACTTACTTGGTGTATCTACGAGTGTTACATATCCATATTTCCTTTTATCATATAGTCATGTCCGTGGAAAATAATTTATGTCCGGTACACATGTAAATTTATTAATAAAAATCCTTAAAAAACATTTACTTAATTATACTAATCCTAGAATAGTTTTTATGGTTAAAAGTGGACTTTGTTTTCTTTGAATCCTATAAGTATATATATTTTAATCAATGTCATTAAACAAATTTATAAAACGATGTCATATAAATGTATCTAAAACAATGCATTGAAGCTTCATTTTGAGATTGAAATCCGAGCTGTAATCACAGCCGTCGCATGCCAATCCTTTTTTGGTTGACACGCGCGCCGCTTCTCGTCTTATTTGTATGTTATGATTAAGTTAATCTTTTCTCCTAAGTAATGCTAATACCAATTAATAATGAACGCAATTAAGACTATTTATTTTGAATTATAGGTGAGGAATTTATAGGACCAACCTTTTAACCATACGTGTCTCGTCATCAAACGGCTATTCTCAAACTATAGTTTGATTCACAAACATATATACTTACTACTACGTCTATTTACCGAAACTACATTACATTATTAAATTATTATATAAACTTTCCAACATATTTTTTAAACTCCCAATGATATAGGAAATATAGAAATAAAATAACTCTCGAAGAATCCATGGTATTCTCTCTAGTTAACCTCCATACATCATCATCGCCGTCCTTGACACGAACTACTCCCGGCTCCACAATTAATCCAATCCAATTCAATTTATTTTTACATCTGGGTAAAAAATCCGTGTAACTATTATGATTCTGGCACTGATATTACCGTTTTTTTTTTCATGAAGATTATTTATTGTCTGTTGTCTTGTCTTCACCCGAACAAACACAAGAAAAAAGTTTGTGTCCATGTTGTCCAAAAATTAACACATTTTTCTTAACAAATGCAGCTTAATAAAACGTTCCACATATCTCAACAAAGTCACTGAAGGTCACTTATATAATTTCATTCTTCTTTTTTTTTTTACTTTTATTAGCACAAGTCCATGGCTCTCAAATTGTTAAAAAAAAATCACTTTCAAATATGTCACAAATATTCACCAAGGTCACACTGCTAGTCTCTGGCTGGCGCAGCGCGCCGCCAGTGCAGCGCAAGGCCGCACTGGCAGGATCGCCATGTAAGGATGGGCGTAATCAGACAACCGATAGTGTTGGAAGTATGATATATTCTCTCTAAACATGGTTACATATCAGCTTATATACTAAGGCTACGCTGGGTGTGTGCGTGCAGCGTTGCACACACTACAATATTCGCGGATGCACTGCACACTACTTTACTGTCTTTCTTTATTAAACTATCACTCGCGTGGGCTCTGGGCCCATAACCACTTGAGAAAATAGAAACAAATAAGAAAACTTTCGTAGTTTTATTAATCCGAACAACTCATCAGTAAGTACAACGTGTGAATTAAAGTTACATGTTATGTACTACCAGCGCCATCTGTGTGCGCCATTAGACACATTGCATTCAGCCAATTCAAATTTTATCCAATTGCTAACGCTTTACTTTGTGCTAACATAGTAAATGTAATGTAACGTTTAATTTTAGTCAAGTAGATTCAATCAAAGTTAATAAAACTTTTAAATCGCTCAATTTAAAGAAAACGGAGGATTTATGGGGAACATCAGTAAAAGTTATTAATCATATCATAGATGTCATTGCGCCCCACTTAGCTTTGGTTTACAATAACTGCATATCAGAAGGTATTTTTCCGGATCTTATGAAATTTAGTAAAGTCGTACCTTTATTTAAATCGGGTGATTTGAACGACCTAACCAACTTTCGTCCTATATCGATACTACCTGTGTTAAGTAAGGTTTTTGAGAAATTAATGTTAAACGATATGCTTACACTTCAATAGAAATAAACTTCTTACAAGTAATCAGTTCGGTTTCACAAAAGGGCGCTCCACGACTGACGCTGCATCTGTGTTTATTAAGTATATTTACAATATTTGGGAGAATTCTTGTGATGCGATTGGTATTTTTTGTGACCTTTCTAAAGCATTCGATTGCGTGGATCATGGAACGCTCATTTTGAAACTTAAACATTATGGTCTGTCTGATAATGCGTTAAGCCTTATGTCCTCATATCTTAGCAATAGAACTCAAACAGTTGTTGTAAATGGAACCCAGTCTAGTGGAGCTGTAGTAACGTTAAAAGTGCCTCAGGGCTCTATCCTAGGTCCATTTTTATTTTTGATAGGCAAGTCATTTATATAAATAAATGACTTGCCGTCTATAGTAAGTAATCTTTGTGACATTGTATTATTCGCGGATGATACATCATTAATCTTTAAGGTTGACCGAAAAACAATACAATGTTCTAACGATAATAGCACACTGGTCAAAGTACTTGATTGGTTTACCGTTAACAACCTGTTACTTAATGCTAAGAAAACTAAATGTGTCAGATTTTCTTTGCCTAATGATAGACCGGTGGAAACTAATATTCTTTTAAATAACGGCATCACTGATCTATAATATACATATACATATAATATACATAATCACTGATCTACCCTCTCGTTTACCCAATAAAAAACCTAGATATTCCATTATAACGCAAAATATTAGAAGTATTTATAAAAAAATAGGCGACTTAGACGCAAATCTCACCTTTTTCCAACAAGAACTCGATATAATAATCCTCACCGAGTGTCAATTAAACTATGACAGACCTTTGCCAATAAAAATTAACTACTCATGCTACTATACTACAAAACAAACAACCCAAAATGACGGGGTTGTAGTATATATAAGAACCGTTACATTACATGTTACCGGAAGCCTCTTGCCTACAAGTTTCTATATCAAGTTTTACTTTCTTGTGTATTTATCGCTCCCCATCAATACCGAATTCCAACAACTTTGTGACTTCACTAGACATGCATTTACAAAGTAGGCAACTGGGCACTAATGTGATTACTATGGGAGATATAAATATAAATATTCTCACTCAAAACAGCTCGACTACGACTTATCTCAATATGTTGGCATCACATGGGCTATTACCAAGCCATAAACTTAAAACTCGAATTAACAGCTGTTTGGATCACGTAATAACTAATTTAAACCCCACTTTATACTTTACTAAAACAGCTGTACTTGATACAACCATTACTGATCACCACATGATATTGTTTAATATATACTCTAAATCGCCACAGACTATTTAAATGCACTTAACTTGTTTAAGAAATATGACCTAAATGAGTTACTTACGATTAATGACTCTAATATACTAACAAATAAATTGCTCTGTTACCTACAAATCTCAATTTTATATAGTACTAAAGTAGTAAAAATTCCCTGCAGTAAACGGATTTTAAAACCTTGGATTACCCCAGGCGTACTAAAATGTATCCAGCATAGGAACAAACTGCAAATTAAATTGAGACAAGACCCCACGAACGAAGTTGTATAAATAACTTATCGCCGCTACAGGAACTATTGTAATAACTTAGTAAAGACATTAAAAATAAAATATGAACGCGAACTTCTTAATAAAGCCAAATCTAACAATAAAAGCTTATGGAATACAATAAAAAACATCACAAATTTAAATAAACCGAAAAGTTGAAATAAAGAACTATTAAATTTATCACATTCTCACGTGGATTCAGCAAATTTAGTTAACAAGCATTTCGCATACATTGGACAGCACTTAGCAGAGAAAATAGCCTCAGTAACTAACGGAAATTCTGATCTTACATCTTATTTGAACTCCCTACCCTCGCGAGTATCCTCAATTGGTATAATAGTACCAGATTCAAGAGAAATTGAAGCCATAATACTTAATTTGAAAACGAATTCAGCGTCAGGTTGGGACAACATCCCGGCTACATTTCTAAAATTGGCAAAATCTGAATTAATTCCAATTCTTGGACATCTAAGCTCGTTATGTTTTTCTCATGGAATATTCCCTGACGTCCTCAAGCACGCTATTATCCACCCAGTGTATAAGGATGGGGACGGAATGGATGTCAACAACTATAGGCCCATATCAGTCCTTTCCTCGATCTCCAAAGTTATGGAAAAATTGATAAATCGTAGACTAATTCAGTATCTAAATAAATATAACCTTTTATCGCATCGACAATATGGTTTCCGAGAAGGTAAAAATACTGAAGAAGCTGTAATGGAACTAACGAAATCTATCACTGAGTATCTGGAGAACAAGAAGAAGACGTTATGTATATTTTTGGACTTGAAAAAAGCTTTTGACACCGTCTCTGTCCCCATCCTTATTCGAAAACTAGAGTTCATGGGAATTCGTGGAGAATTCTTGAAACTTTTATCTAGCTATCTGCAGAACAGGACACAGCGAGTTAAACTTAATGATGATGTATTCAGCGCTGACGAACACTCCACCCACTTTGGCGTACTGCAGGGTAGTGCCCTTGGACCTACCCTTTTTCTAACATATATCAATGATCTTACTGATATTTATCTCGAAAATGGTAAAGTGATATCGTATGCCGATGATACTGCGCTACTGTTTCATGAGGATAGCTGGGATAAAGTGTACGCTTGTGCTGAGAATGGACTATCTAAAGTAATAAAATGGCTACAGACAAATTTACTAACATTGAATATAAATAAAATCAATTATATAACATTCTCGATTATAAATAGCTCACAACCTGATAAACAGAAATATACTTTAATTGCTCATAGTTGTGATAACCAACTTCCTAATAATTGCACATGTTCTGGACTCAACCACGTTACCTCCACCAAGTACCTGGGTGTCCATATAGATCAATTGCTCTCTTGGAATCAACAGAATGAAATTACCGCAAATCGAATTAGGAAATTAACTTGGTTATTTAAATACCTTATACATATTACTGATAAAGAACTTTTGATTTATATATATAAAACCCTAGTTCAATCCGTTATACTTTATTGCCTACCTGTTTGGGGAGGTACTCATTAAAATAAACTAATAATCATAGAAAGGGCTCAAAGATCTATTCTCAAAGTTTTCTTAGGTAAAACTATAAGATACAGCACTAGTGATGTTTACCGGGATGCTAATGTACTCACCGTTCGACAGCTATATATTCTGAATTGTATACTTAAGATTCATAAAACCCTTAAGCTTGACGAAACTTTGCTAAAAAAAATTAAAATTTGCTTGGTAATTAAGCAACCGACTAAAACTAGGACCGCATTTGCTCGAAGACAATTTCATACACAGTCTATTAATTTATATAACAAAGTAAACAGAATGACCAACATCTGCCGTCCTATGTCTAAAACCAAACTAACCCACAAATTATAGTTTTGAGATATGAGCAACAAACGTTAAAATAAAAATTTCTAGGAAATGTGTATATTTATTCCAGATTTCTTTTACATAAAAATTAAAACTAAATTTATACTTGCTTTTTTATTGCATTACTCCGTAAAAGAATGAATATTTATTTTGATAATAAGGTTTTTGTGTTTTACTGTTGCATTTAATTACTAAACTACCAACGATATTACACTTAAAACACCGTTAAGTATACCTTAGCCGTTCTTCAGCATTGCATAACGAACAGAACATAGCTAAATAACGGCTAAGTCACTTAACGATTTTATAGGATTTGTAGTTGTGAGTAGATTACACTGAAAAACTTTAAATAAGCACGTTATTGGACTGTAACCGTTTTGTAGCTTTGCAATAACTGCAAACATTCAAACAAGTTGTATGCGTTCCTAAACACGTGTTTTTAAACACGTTAGATAACGAACCACCGCCTCTAACTGGGTTTTAGTCGTGCATCTTGTGGAAAAAAGTTTTAGTGTTTTGGCAAAACCACGTTAATCTACACTGTTATAGAAGTAAGTTTTAAAAGTAATTCAATATTTTAAATAAATATATAAAATCTGTATAGATGTATCTATTTGTTTACAAAAAAGAAACAAATCCTCTTCAAACCGTTTCATAGCCAGCTTTATCGGAATATACAATCTCGTTTAGTAGATACGAAATTTATTTGTCTCCGTCGTTGCCTTAGTTATGTTTAATATATATATCGGAACCCTTCATAGATCTAACTCGTGGGTAACTAGGCTATTGAAGCACACCGTGTTACAGTCATGTCTTCGGCCTAGTCTCGATTTAAGTTTTAGATCTCGTGCTTTTTTCCAAAGATTTTTATTTAAGTGAAGTAAAACCAACAGCCTTAACAACAATATCGGGAAACATATAAGTGAAAGCTTTCATTGCAGAGCTTTCGAAGTCTAAATTATTGGGATTTCAATCCGACCTTTGTGATTTTATTACACTCAGTAAAATTTCATACGTTTTCATGTTCTTGTTATGCAAAAATGCATAAATCAATAGGGTTGTACCTACGTTATGTTTGTTCATTTAAGCCATGCAAACTGTAAATTTGTGAAAATGGAGGAGGACAAGACTTGAAAGTACCATCCGCAGTGAAGTGTTGTATTTTGTTTATCTGGATTGTACTTACAATTACTTTTAGCAAACACCAATAATACCATTTTTCCATCGCAGTTGTCGTCAGCGAGTAAGAAATCGGCAAATTGCCTTAGTATTTGAAATTCTTCGGGCGTACAACATTTTAATTTTAATACTTCTAGAGTACCTAGTCAATCGACAAGAGTAATAGTCAACTCTTAAATAAAAGAATAAGACTTCTAGATTCTTTTTTCTCTGTCGATATGCCGAAGATTTAACAATATTGAATTTTGGAAGTTGGTGGTGAAGATGAATGTTTTTTTTTTTCTGAAGGTAATATCATTTAAGTATACTGCTTCTGGATTGGTTCGTAATTATTTGCACATCTTTTTTAAAACCAGCAATCTCTTTCATTACTACTTCTTTTGTTATATTTGTTATGCATTCAGTTAAATGGTCTTTGCTTTTTATAATACCTTTCCAGCCGGAGTCCAGTGTAATATTTCCATTGCACGCTGGTGTACTACAGATCCACAAAGATTGGGAGTATTTTTTGTACACTTTTTTCCGGTAATATTTACGGCCATTGGTTAACAGTATTTATGCTCCTTTTTTAGAAGGAATAAGCTGTAATTTGTTTAAATCATCTTCTAACACGCTTGATGAAGTAGGCGGCTCACAATATTCAGATGAATAACGCATTCTTATAGTGTTCTCCGCAATCAATTCAAATAAGTAGTGAAAATTAGAATATCAATATCCAATATAACACTTCTGATGATGATAGCAAGACAGCGTTGAAAACTCATATCTACTGCATTTTTTTCCTGTTTTATTGCGATGCATTCAAATAGGTTCAATTACTATGGAGAAGATCGTCGATTATGTTCAGCGATAGGATCAGAGGGTCCACGACAAATTGTAACATATAGTAATGAAATGTATATCAAATAAAGACATTTATTTTTGTGTGATCAGCATAAATATTTCGACTACTCTTTGGCAAAATAGCATAGGTAAATTCTACTAACAGTACTTTTAACCAGATAATCTTGTATTAAACAACTGTACCGATATTCGAAACCTAATTATATTTGAGAGTGGCAACACTGTCCGTCTGGTTGGTCGTGTACTATAGCTGTCCCTTTCTAGCACGCCGTACGTCCGTCTCCCTCGCACATTTCCCCTTCCACCCTCGGCAGTCGCCATTGGGCTTGCCGCGAATTCTTTTATCATTGGCATACTGTTTTTCCAACTGGAAGGTCGTGCGAGCTAAACTGCTGGTAAGTCTTATAGATTATTTCCCGGTTTAGCTACCTATTAGGAAAAACAGTTTCTAACGGCTTTTGCCGTTCGAAATATAAAATTTATAAATTTACATGTCCTTTTGTTTTATCTAGCAAATGGAAGACAGTTTAAATCCAGTCCCGGGAGCCATACAATATCTTGTGTTGGAACCCATGCCGGCTTATGGGGACGGCGAATCCGCACCCCAGGGGCATTCCACTAGGGATTCAGATTCCATGGTGTCTCAACAATCACGCAAGTGCAATGCTTCCCCAACGGCTGGGCCTAGCACTAAAAAGGCTGCAATATCTCAAAATAACGAGGTAATAAATAGCCTGGTACAACAGGTGAGTCAAATTCAAAATGTCTTACAACAACTAACGAGTGTTAGCAATGTCCGTTATTATGAATCCTCGCCTTCACAGTGCTCAGGCAGACGCTGATGAAGATGAGATTAGTTTAGAGACGAGTGGCGAATTATTTAAGGATAATACCGATCCTTCCACGCAGGAAGATTTCTCTTTAAATGTGCATACAGTCTTGAAAGAACCAGCCATCTTAAAATCAGACGCTTCCCGCTTAAATAAACTGAAATCAATTCAACATTTTGAAACCCAGGACTGGTCTGATGTCCGTTATTCGGAAACCCAAAAAAGATTTTGCTCTACCCCCGGATTTACTGATCTTGAATGCAACGATGAAATTAAGCCGTACGATAAATTCAATCACCTAGGTATTACTGAAAAGGGGTTCGCTGCTATTACATAAGGGCTAATAAAACAACAAGAATCTGTAGAAAAGGGGATCAGATCACTTTTGGGCTGGTTAAAAACCACCGAAGTGGTAGATTTGACTACAATAGAAAACAAAATAAAAGAAACTTTTTCAGAAGAATTTCAAAGCATTTCTAATGACCTGTTACAAATGACATGCGGTCACCGCGCTGACTTGATACAGCAGCGACGAGATGCAATTTTACGCTCGGTCAAAGACAAATTTATTAAAGCTAGCCTTCGTAAAATACCCCGCACTTGCGAATTCTTATTCAATCCACAAGCCTTTTCATCAACAATAGAAAAGGCCGGGGGTATGAGCAAAATCTTGTGGCCTTTGAAACCGAGTACCAGTAAAGCAGCAACTGGTACTTCTACTTCTAACGCTAACTTAGGCAAACAGTCAAAAGCGCCAGCGCATGGCTATAACGAGGGTAGTTTGCCTAGTACGTCACAATACAATGTGAGACTAATGGCTCCAGCGCATGGATCGGTTTATTACCCATACATGTTTCCTCCTGCGCAAGGAGGGCCACTGTTTAACCAGCCAACCATGCCCATGCCCACTCGACCCGCGCAGGGTCAGACCTTTCGAGCCAGAACGCCCCGAAATAACATCAAACAAAATAGAGGCGGCTCCAACAGGGGTCGCTCAAAGGGAAAGTTCTGACTCAAACTTCCGAGCAGGGTGCCTACAAGGTTACCTTGGGATATGGGAATCCTTACAGGCTCCCAATCACATACTGAAAGTCATAAAAGAAGGATACCGTATACCAGTCAACTCAAAACCCCCACTGATTATGCCACAATTAACACAGCGTAAACTTATAACGGTGCCGTACTCCGAGAAAATGGAGACGCAGATACAGTCGCTAAAAGCCATGGGGGTCCTGGAGAGTTCGCAACTTTCCGCAAGCTTCCTGTCAAGCCTTTTTCTCAGGGCGAAGGACGATGGCACATTTCGGCCTGTGTTCAATCTACAAAGGCTCAACAAACTCATTCATATAAGCAAATTCAGATTAATAAATCAACAAAAGGTGCCGTCGTTCCTCCAACCCAACGATTGGTTGACAAAAATAGATTTGTCCAACGCATATTTTCATATACCGGTTGCTCCAGGGCACCGAAGATTTTTAAGGCTAGTGTTCCAAAACGAACTATTGCAAATGACCTGCCTGCCCTTTGGTCTGGCTACGGCACCGAAACTGTTCGCAACATTCACCAACTGGGTAGCCCAGCTCATCCGAAACCAAGGGATACGTACCCTAGTATATTTAGACGATTTCCTACTGGCGAACCAAAGTCAGAATTCCCTGAAATGGCCCTTGGGATGGCAAGTAAACTACAAAAAGTCTGTGTTGCAACCACAATCCCAACTAGAGTAGGAGAGGGCATAGTGTGGGACCCTCGGAACAACGTCAAATATTTGCCAACCCGGAAAGTTCTGTCGTTACGGGAAAAAGTACACCAAGCCCTCAGGGCCAGAGCTTTATCTCTAAAAGAACTACAGAGTCTAATAGGAGTGCTGAATTTTGCAAGCATAGTAGTACGGTACGGACGCCTGCATTTCCGGAATTTATTAAAATTCTCCAACAAAATTTTGAAAGAACACCCCTTAAAACACAGACAATGCCAACGGACGTAATGACAGATCTAGTTTGGTGGAACTGTCACTGTCAGTTTCACTCACCTCTACACTTCCAATGTGTCAAACACTACCTAGCAACCGATGCATCGGGAAAAGCTTGGGGAGCGCAACTAGACAATATGCAGCTAAGCGGCTCGTGGGGACCTCAGGAACTAGCACTACACTCGAACATGAAAGAGATGTTGGCGATACTAAAGGTGTTAAGCAAGAAGTGCCAGCTGCTTGCAAATACCACGGTCTCCATACAATCCGACAACAGAACAGTTCTTGCGTATCTACGGAACGAAGGGGGAACGAAATCGGAGGGGCTGATGGACCTAACATACCTAGTATTTCGTATTCTTCAGTGTTACAATATACAACTCAACCTACACCACATACCGGGCAAGTACAACACAGAAGCAGACCACTTGTCGAGGAACTCTGTGAACCCGGAGTGGCATCTCCTTCCAAAATTAACCAAGATGGTCTTCGAAAAGTGGGGGACCCCCCAAATAGACCTCTTTGCTTCGCAGAGAGCCCACGTCGTGAAGCGATATGCAACGCTGGATGCGATGGACGAGAACGCGGAGTTTGTGGATGCGTTCTCCCAACAATGGACTTACGACCTAGCCTGGTTATTCCCACCACCATTCCTGATACCGAAAGTCCTGTCACACCTAAACAATGCAACAGGCATATACCTGTTCATAACTCCCCGCTGGGAAAAAGCATTTTGGAGGCCCGACCTGAAGCAGCGGGCCATAGCAGCACCTTTTACAGTGTACAACATAGCTCAGGTGTTAATCGACATAAATACAAACAAACCGCCAGCGAAAGTACAAGACCTGCATCTCGAGATATGGAAATGTGGGGGTGGAGCAATACACTAACCACATGGACACCCGAGCAACTGGAGCTACTGGGGTCAAGCTGGAGAGACTCTACAAAAAAGTCATACAATGCAGCTTGGAAGAGATGGTGTACATGGAGCTTTCAGAACAAGGGAGTAAGAACGGTTTTAGGCTCATAATCCAGGATATTACGCACTCGTGCTGTAATTTTACTATAATATTTATATCCCGATTAAGATACGTTTGTACCACGCAGCAAGGTTTAAGTAAGAACGCGACGTACTGTAAAATTAAACGGGTTATACAGTTTGTTTTTTTAAATTTCAGCCAATGGATTCTTACACGGCTAAAACAATGAACGATTTTGGTGATTCTTTCCTAAATACAAATGTTTAATTTAGTGAAATTATCAATTTTGAGTAACAATTAATAATATTAAAGTGATTTCGTTTTTAGTACCTATGTATTTATTTTTATTTTGGAGTGGCTGTTTGGAGATTTCGCTAAAGCCCCGCTTTGGACCTGCGCGCGCACTGGCGGAAATATCAGAAAAAAAGTTATCGCGCGCCATTAATTCATAAATATTTGTAAACATTGTTGATGAGTGCTTAAACTGCGTAATTGTCATCAAATAGTGAACCCATGGAGAAAACAATTGTGATAATAAACAGTACCTATTGACGTGAAGACGTCACTGGAAACACTTTTGGTGATGGTACAATACATAATCTGTAAGTAATAACCTGTTACCATCAACAACTACAGAAAATTATTGATAACATTTTATCTTATTTAATTGATTTTTTAAGATAAGATAAGATAAGATAGGATAATAATTTATTTGCCAAACATCTTGTACCTACATTATGAAGCTGTTATTACATACAGTGTGCCTCAATAATGTTTGATACCTTATAGCAGTAGGCATGCAAATATTTTACAATATTACTGTCTAGATTTATTGTTAAAAAAATCATTTAGTGAATAGAAGTTTTTTTGTGATAGCCCTTTTAACAATTGCGTTTTGAATTTCTTAATAGGTAATAACAAATCCGTAGGCAGGTGATAGATTCTAGCGGCCATCCTAACAACATTATTTTTATAGAACTTTAAGTTTATTTTCGGAGTGTACAATTTATTCTTGCATTAGGGATATGTTGCGAAATCTTCGTAAAATAGTAATTATGTTTCTTAACAAATGAAATTTTCCTCGCAAATGTGTTGAAAAACGTTGTATAACACTCGTGAGGGACTGGTCATTGCACTCTCGGCTCCCTTATCGCACTCGCCGTGAGGCTCGCGCGAGCAATACTGCCTCTAGTGTAATGATCAACGTACCACACCCGCGTGTTTGATGCCAGAGCCGCGGGCCAGGGCGCTAAATATGCGATCAGAAGCTTTATTTTTTACCGCTCGTGGTAAGTACATAAATTTATGTCTCCCCTAGTCAGGACGTGGGAACTTTATGGCCAGAGGGGCTAAGATGATAGCTTGTAAGTCGGACATATAGCATTCGTCCCTTACTGTCAAGTATGTAAGTGCGGGAGGGACGAATATATGTCCAACATATAAGCTATCATCTTAGCCCCTCAGGTGTGACTATGTTGGTACGTAACCCTTTTTTTTTAATGATAGAGGTTTATAAATAGCTTTTCCATTTAAATCAACCGTTAGTGAGATGTTAGCTGTCAAAGTCGTAAAAAGTGTCCCCCCCCCTCTAATTTCCAAAGTATGAGGTTAAAAATTCTGAAAAACTTTGAGGTAGTGAACATTAATAAATACTTTCAACGATTTTTGGTTTAAACAAGATTAGTCTAACAGTTTTCGAATTATCGCTGAAAAACTGACTTGCCCAAACAAAAGAGCGTAAGTGCCGTGAGTTCCCTATGAAGATACGACCTTTTTTTGATTCAATGTATTATTAGTGGTTTTAAATGTGGACTAGTAGGTGTGGGTACGGAACCCTTCGCTGTGCGTGATCCGACACGCACTTGGCCAGTTTTTAGGGTTCCGTAGTAAAAAAGGAACCCTTATAGTTTCGCCAGGTCCGTCCGTCCATCCGTCCGTCCGCGGCTTAGCTCAGTAACGGTTAGTACTAGAAAGCTTTAATTTTGCATGAGTATACATATCAATTATGCCAACAAAACGGTAGAATAAAATCTTGAAAAACACTTTTGTTTAGGGTACCTCCCCTACACGTAACCTAGGGGTGCAATTTTTTATCTTCCAAACTCCATCGTAAGTGGTATCGTTAGATAGCTTGTCCTAAAATATTATGGGGTTTTTAAGACCATTTTTAGGGTTCTGTAGCCAAAATAGCAAAAACGGAACCCTTATAGTTTCGTCATGTTTGTCCGTCTGTCCTACGGTCCGTATGTCATAGACGATTTACTCGGAGACTATAAGCACTACAATTATGAAATTTGGTACGAACGTGTATTCTATAAACCGCTACATAAAAAACCGGCCAAGTGCGAGTCGGACTCGCGCACGAAGGGTTACGTACCAACACCTATACTGACTATGTTTGTGCAGCGGTTAAAATAAACAATTGAATGGGCTAGTTTAACGATTTGAACAGGTTAATTTAACTTTTTGTAAAGATGTTGTTTTTACTTGTGTATATTGTTATCCCAACTGTATGTGTTACAGTTGAAACAAACACTTGAAAGGGTCGTATCAATCGATTTATTTTTGTACAGGGCTTAACCTGTTTATATATTTATTTTAACGCTAACTCGTGAGTTAGTTTAACTATCCGAATATGTTGATTTAGTTTTAAATTTTGCTTTTGTTTTTACCAGTTTTTATCGTTATCTCAATTGCTCGCGCGACGGTTATAATAAACATTTGAAAGAGTTAATTCAACCATTCGAACACGTTGATTGAGCTTTACATCTTACTGTTTCTTTTACTTATTTATATTGTCATCCCAACTGTTTGTGTAGCGGTGAAATCAAACAATTGAAAAGGCTAGTTCAACCTTTTGAACAGGTTTATTTAACTGTTTGTATGGATGTTGTTTTTACTTGTGTATATTGTTATCCCAACTGTATGTGTTATAGTTGAAACAAACACTTGAAATGGTTGTGTCAATCGATTTAGTTTTGTACAGGGCTTAACCTATTTATATATTTATTTTAACGTTAGCTCGTGAGTTAGTTTAACTATCCGAATATGTTGGTTTAGTATTAAATCTTGCTTTTGTTTTTACCGGTTTTTATTGTTATCCCAATTGTTCGCGCGACGGTTAAAATAAACATTTGAAAGAGTTAATTCAACCATTCGAACATGTTGATTTAGCTTTTCGTGTTACTGTTGCTTTTACGTATGTATATTGTCATCGCAACTGTTTGTGTAGCGGTGAAATCAAACAATTGAAAAGGCCTAGTTTAACCATTTGAAAAGGTTTATTTAACTTTTTGTACGGATGTTGTTTTTACTTGAGTATATTTTTATCCCAACTGTATGTGTTACAGTTGAAACTACCACTAGAAGTGGTTATGACAATCGTTTTATTTTGTTCTGGATTTAACCTGTATGTATATTTATTTTAACACTAGTTCGTGAGTTAGTTTAACTATCCGAATATGTTGATTTAGTTTTAAATCTTGCTTTTGTTTTTACCAGTTTTTATTGTTATCTCAATTGCTCGCGCGACGGTTATAATAAACATTTAAAAGAGTTAATTCAACGATTCGAACACGTTGATTGAGCTTTACATCTTACTGTTTCTTTTACTTATTTATATTGTCATCCCAACTGTTTGTGTAGCGGTTAAATCAAACAATTGAATAGGCTAGTTCAACCTTTTGAACAAGTTTATTGAACTTTTTGTATTGATGTGTTTTTACTTGTGTATATTGTTATCCCAACTGTATGTGTTATAGTTGAAACAAACAGTTGAAAGGGTTGTGTCAATCGATTTAGTTTTGTACAGGGCTTAACCTGTTTAAATATTTATTTTAACGTTAGCTCGTGAGTTAGTTTAGCTATCCGAATATGTTGATTTAGTATTAAATCTTGCTTTTGTTTTTACCGGTTTTTATTGTTATCTCAATCGTTCGCGCGACGGTTAAAATAAACATTTGAAAGAGTTAATTCAACCATTCGAACATGTTGATTTAGCTTTTCGTCTTACTGTTGCTTTGACGTACGTATATTGTCATCGCAACTGTTTGTGTAGCGGTGAAATCAAACAATTGAAAGGTCTAGTTTAACCATTTGAAAAGGTTTAATTAACTGTTTGTATGGATGTTGTTTTTACTTGTGTATATTGTTATCCCAACTGTATGTGTTATAGTTGAAACAAACACTTGAAATGGTTGTGTCAATCGATTTAGTTTTGTACAGGGCTTAACCTGTTTATATATTTATTTTAACGTTAGCTCGTGAGTTAGTTTAACTATCCGAATATGTTGATTTAGTATTAAATCTTGCTTTTGTTTTTACCGGTTTTTATTGTTATCCCAATTGTTCGCGCGACGGTTAAAATAAACATTTGAAAGAGTTAATTCAACCATTCGAACACGTTGATTGAGCTTTACATCTTACTGTTTCTTTTACTTATTTATATTGTCATCCCAACTGTTTGTGTAGCGGTTAAATCAAACAATTGAAAAGGCTAGTTCAACCTTTTGAACAGGTTTATTTAACTTTTTGTATTGATGTTGTTTTTACTTGTGTATATTGTTATCCCAACTGTATGTGTTATAGTTGAAACAAACAGTTGAAAGGGTTGTGTCAATCGATTTAGTTTTGTACAGGGCTTAACCTGTTTAAATATTTATTTTAACGTTAGCTCGTGAGTTAGTTTAACTATCCGAATATGTTGATTTAGTATTAAATCTTGCTTTTGTTTTTACCGGTTTTTATTGTTATCTCAATTGTTCGCGCGACGGTTAAAATAAACATTAGAAAGAGTTCATTCAACCATTCGAACATGTTGATTTAGCTTTTCGTCTTACTGTTGCTTTTACCTATGTATATTGTCATCGCAACTGTTTGTGTAGCGGTGAAATCAAACAATTGAAAAGGCTAGTTCAACCTTTTGAACAGGTTTATTTAACTGTTTGTATGGATGTTGTTTTTACTTGTGTATATTGTTATCCCAACTGTATGTGTTATAGTTGAAACAAACACTTGAAATGGTTGTGTCAATCGATTTAGTTTTGTACAGGGCTTAACCTGTTTATATATTTATTTTAACGTTAGCTCGTGAGTTAGTTTAACTATCCGAATATGTTGATTTAGTTTTAAATCTTGCTTTTGTTTTTACCGGTTTTTATTGTTATCCCAATTGTTCGCGCGACGGTTAAAATAAACATTTGAAAGAGTTAATTCAACCATTCGAACACGTTGATTGAGCTTTACATCTTACTGTTTCTTTTACTTATTTATATTGTCATCCCAACTGTTTGTGTAGCGGTTAAATCAAACAATTGAAAAGGCTAGTTCAACCTTTTGAACAGGTTTATTTAACTTTTTGTATTGATGTTGTTTTTACTTGTGTATATTGTTATCCCAACTGTATGTGTTATAGTTGAAACAAACTGTTGAAAGGGTTGTGACAATCGATTTAGTTTTGTACAGGGCTTAACCTGTTTAAATATTTATTTTAACGTTAGCTCGTGAGTTAGTTTAACTATCCGAATATGTTGATTTAGTATTAAATCTTGCTTTTGTTTTTACCGGTTTTTATTGTTATCTCAATTGTTCGCGCGACGGTTAAAATAAACATTTGAAAGAGTTAATTCAACCATTCGAACATGTTGCTTTAGCTTTTCGTCTTACTATTGCTTTTACTTATATATATTGTCATCCCAACTGTTTGTGCGACGGTTAAATAGACATTCCAAAGGGTTGTGTCAATTTACTTTTTTTGTAAAGGGTTTAACCCTTTCATATCGTTATTTTAACCACCATTCGGGTATTCGTTTAACCATTCGAGCGTGTTGATTTAGCTTTATGTCCAGCTGTGGTTTTTATTTGCGTAATTTTGTTATCCCAACATTTCGGGTAACGGTTGAGACAAACATTTGAAAAGGTTATGCCAATCAGCTTGGTTCCAACATTAATAATTATATTATATCAACTAATGGGAACAGGCATAAATAACAAATTTATTTTGTTGTTTTTGGTATTCAACAAATTGTTGATTATCGTTTGTTGTTTTTACCTATTTATTTTGTTAACTTAACTATTTAAATTGTTGTTTCAACAGCTTGAAAAGGTAAGTCTTGAATTACCTATTGAATTATGCATGAATTGTTACGCCAACATGTACAAATGGGTAAAAACAACTGTTTTCATATCAACAAAAACTTTTCTGTAGAACCAACAATTTGTTAATGTTGCCTTAACCGATAATTTTGTAAAGTCAACTAATTTGTCGCCAACACGTGCAAAATCAACCTTTTTCTTCTTTCAGTGTAATAAATCTATTTAATTTTAAATATTTTTTAAGTTTATTTGACCCTCTTATGGTAATTTTTTTATCCATACTGCTCTCTTTACAAACAGAATTAGTCAGATCAATAGTCTCAACGAATGGGGGGCTTATTGTACTATCATGCATTATGTCTATGTCGCAACAACTATTTAATTCAGCATATATACTTAAATTGGCATCACCCTGTCCGGAGCAATACTTGCAAATGTCAATCTGCTTAGCCTCAATTTCCTCCAGCTGTTGCTCTAGGTCCCGGGTGCGTTGCAACGCCTGTTCGTGTACCTCCTGGCACTGATGGAATTGGTCAACGGAGAGTTGGAGTTCATCCCGCTGGCTCAACAGGTCCTCATACTCAGCTTCTTGTTTAGCGAGTTTAGTTTTGAGGGTTGTGTTCATCCTGACAACCCGCTCGACCTCCTCTTCACTCTCATCCCGCTCCTGCAGGAGCTTGTGATTTAGTTCTGTGGCCCCTTTGAGGTCTTTTTGTGTTTGTTGCAGTTTGCTAATTAAAGCATCTCTGCGTGTGGTCGGTTTGGTGATTGGTGCTGAAAACATATTGAAAATGCATCAAGGGCTTACAACAAAACAGTTGTTATAATAATAAAAGTAATTCATATAAATTGTCACAACTTATAGATTTGACTAAATATTTAACAATTTCTCAATTTTTTGAACTAAAATCAAACTAAACGCAATAAATTACAATTATTTTCTCTTCAGCAAATTATTATACACTAATTTGGGCTAGTTTCAATTTGTTGACTTCTAATTTTGTAACATATGCTAGGCTTTCTAGAATTGCAACAAAAGGTTACAAAAGGGTCATGTTCTGTGATCACATGCTCACTTAGACCAAACTTAAGGTAATAATTATACAAAACAATACTCCCCTGGTTTTAAATTCCGTCGAAATGCACCATACACTCCGATTTTTTCAAAATATGAACGTTGACCGGCGGTTAGCTGTCATTTCTTGATTTGGCGATTTGTGACCTCGATACTTATTAAAAATCTCGGATAACATTTACACAGCTTAATTATGCACTCTGAATTAGGTTTGTTAATAGTTTTAAACAAATATTAGATATTTAACATTAATTACACAATTATTAAATACGCTACTCATTTTTGACGTTTAGTTCCGAGTGCGTTCGGATACTCTACTCGAACGCATGGTCCAAGACACAGACCTCGAATTCGACGACCAGCTGATGAGTGTCGAGGAGGTCTCCGAACCCAGCTCCAGCGGACTACAAATCTTACCACCGGCCGAACCTAACTCCAGCGGGGTGCCAAACCCACCACCGACCGCAACCAAGAAAAAGCGCCACCGAGCAGGCAATAATAGGAACCGCGGCCAAAGAAGAGGGACCATTCGCCTTTAAACGCAGTCTAACAAACTGGCTATTAAAGCATTGTTTTTACAGCGTAAAGGCGTATCTCGAACATCAGCATTAGAATTAGTAATATTTAGTTATATAATTGTTATTATTTTATTACTAGTATTTCAATTTGACGTCCTATATTTATTTCAATTATTTTTATTTTTATTCTTTTGACATTTTAATGGACTGTAACTTTTGACATTTTATGTATTTGCACGCTTGCATGCAGGCTAGATGCATGAAACAAAATGTATTGTAACATCCCTATACCTACTGTGTCTATGCAAATAAATAATTTCTGATTTCTGATTTCTTCCCCAATATCGCAGGGGAGTACAGAAGAGTCCCCGAGAAACCTCCGTCCACCCACCAGCACAACCTGAATAGAGCGGCAAATTTATTTTTCCCTTTTCATTATTATTATTTTTTGTTTTACTTTTATTTTTTTTAAATATGTTACCCATTTTATTATATATACATGATTTACTTATAGTTTACATGGATATTTTGTAACGTTAACTTTCTTTTAAAAAAAAGAAAAATGCCTCTTAGAACAAGTAGCAATATTTTAATAAGAAACCCAACCCGACAGATCCCGATAAACGCGTAAGATGCGCATTAAACACGCACTGAAAGAACAACTTTCACTCAATACCTTAGAATACTCATACTAGGATAGCTTGCGGAAAGGAAAACGGGGCCTAAAAGTCGTACAGTAACACAATACATGGAAGAGGGATACTCATTTTAATCCCATACCGAACTAAACTAAATCGATATAACCGCAAAATTCACCGCAGGTATATATATACCTAGGCGTACCATTAATGGCGATTTTTCCCCAGGTAAAAATCTTCACACCCGACGGGGGAATGTGACGTAGGGTTCTACGTCACCGCGAGGAGCGCAGGGGGAGAGCCGCGCCGCAGCCACGCCGCGCCGCCCCACCGCCGCGGCGTATATAAGCCGCTGCGCCCGCTTTATGTTAGAGTTCGGTCAGCGCTTCGCACGCGCACCCGGCTCTGCCCCCAGCCTACCCTTCCTCTCCCTGACTGCCCCTGGATTGCTGCAGTTACGTCTTCTGGAATGACTTTTAGTATGCATTTGGCTGCCTAAGTATCGCCTTACACAAACATTACGCGCCCGGATCGCTCTCTAAGCGACAGGCACGACACCCCGCCCGGCTCCCACGCCGACTCCCGCGCCGCGAACCCAGTCGTCGCCCAGAAGGACCACGCCATTACCGCCACCCCCACCAATAAGACCCAAGGGGGGACTCTATCTTCCGCCGGCAGGCCAAACTCCGCCGCCAGCTATACCACATCTCTCGTCGCCGCCACTGATGCAAACTCCCGCACCAGCAACCTCAACCAGTATCGCGCCGCCACCCTTCGGTGGCAAACGCCACCTCACCTCGCCCCCGGAGAGGCAACAGGCGTTGAGCCTCCCACGACTGGACCTGTCCCCTATGGACACAGCTCAGAACATGGTAGAGACCGCGGAATCGGAGGAACCAGAGACCGAGGGTCCCCAACGGAGAGGCGACAGTCACAACCCAAAGACCGAGCGACACAAGCTCCGGAGGCAGAGAGCGGTACGACACAGCGGCCATCGCCACTACGCTCGCCGACCGGCTTCGACGCGCAGCGCGCATAAAACCCGATGCGCAGGGTGAAGCGGCGGCAGTGTGAGCCACGGCTTGCTGTGGTGAACACTGCCCTCCCCTCCCCTCCAAGGCAGTGCTGGCAAGGGGTGCGCCAAAGTTCATATAAAATTGCAATTCCGATTATTGTACATCCGAAAAATGAAAATAGCGATCATTATGAAATAAAATTGTATAAAATACATTTTCGGAGATTTAATAATCGAATTTGCAATTACAATTTCTAATAATACTACTTTTAGAATTGAAAAACATAAAATCGATAAATAACAAAATGTAATCGCTGTTTCTACAAATATACAAAGAATCCGCATTAAATTAACAATTTATGGACACAGAGCAACATTATACGCGCCTAACCAATCTTAGCAACAACTGTCAAATCTACCGTTTCCCGCGCGAACTGACAGCGGATGTCAGTCGGTATATTTGAGGCTTTGTTAAAAACTCATCGAATCCAATACGGGCGTTCCTGACGGTGCATCGTCCTCGACTGCATCTTCCGATCTTCCTCACCAACATCCGTCTTCATGCGATGCCGGAAGGCAGCTTTCACGGCAGGGTCGAACGCTCCCTCCAGCTCAGGCCCCAGACCTGATGTCCATTGCTCGGTGACTTGCAGAGCACCAGCATCTGGACACGACTCGTTATCTGCAACAACTTTCTCAATCTCTATCATCTGAAACCCTTTTTAAGGTTCCGTACCGACAGGTACAAGAGAACCCTTTTTTTTATCTCCATTCTATCACTCGTTCAACACTACATTTGTTCCATCAACATTCAATCATTCACAAACCAGACGTATCCATTCAACATCACATAACCGTCATCATATTTCGATCATCCATAAAAGACAAGGCGTGAACGAATACGCACATAGAATATATCAGCAACATTATAATTCACTCCATCATCATGCGATCATTCATCATCACCTAATAGTTTAGCGCTATTCAAACCTTTAAATTTGCATTGCCATGGCCTTACGTACGGGTAGAGGTTATACCCTCTCGTCCCGTCTGCATGATGCAAGATGAGAACACAAGTTCCCACTTCGTCAACTACGGGCTGTCCCGTCTGCAGACGAAAGATGAGAATCGCAGCTCCCACTTCGTCACTACGGGTAGGAGCGTCCCCCATTCCCGTCTGTTACGGGCAAGGCGTCGCTACATCCCGTTTTCTGTTAACAAGGATCGCAACCACATGTTAACCTGCATACATGTAAAATGCTTGTTAAACCGCATCGTGTAAAACGTTAACAGAGCCGTCACAACAACCCGTTAATCCGCATACACGTGAAGTGTTTGTTAACCCGCACCATGTAATCGTTGACAGAGGCACCATAGTTAGCGTATTAACCTGCTCAAAGTAAAACGTCGACAAAAACATGCATGTTAGTCAGAGTAAAACGCCGACACAAGTATCAAAGTAGCTTACTAACCTGCACTCATACCTGCTATCATTAATGCCCCGCTGTGATTCGTTTCATCATGAAAGAGATGTAAGTCAGTCAGTAACGGTAAGTGTATGTCGAATTAATTTCTATCAACCTACAACAGGGAGACCCTAAGAGAAACTATGTGAGGGACTACTTAGAATTTGTTTGGACTCAAATTAATAAAAATTATTTATAGTTATTATTTAGTTTTATGATAAACAGAATCACAACTATCAGGTGCAATAACCAAAGCAGTGTATGACTAACCACTATCCTTTCCACATTACCACATACTGGAACACGCTCAGAACTGCAGTTCATTGCGTCCTAACTCGGCTCTGGTCTTTGCGGCATAGGATAGGGTCCAGAAAAGCAGTGCATGACCCCTGGCACCACTCTTCTCTTCACTGCGCCGCAAAGACAGCAACACGATAGCACTCTTCACACAGTAAACCATCACTGCAAAGAGCAAACACAAATCAAATTATGATTACTCCCATGAACACAACTATTAGTCAGTCACCATATGATTCATTAAAACCATTCATGGAAAATAAAGTGGAAATCATCATTTCATCATCAGCCTGCAATAGTCCACTGCTGGACATAGGCCTTCCCCAATACGAACCATTTTTAGCATGTCTTTGGCTTGTCACACCCAGCTTTTGCCATTGACCTTTCACAAATCGTGGCTCCATCTAGCCAAAGTACATCCCACATTACGCTTACCATCCAACAATTCTAGTAAAACATACAGTTGTACATCATAAATTCATAATCCTTCCTTCTTCGTCGCACCTTCATGACTGAGGGTCATGACTACATGAGGCCTTCACTTTGCGCAGTATTGCTCTCCAGACCGCTCGGTTCTTGGATGTCAGGGTAGACAACTGAAAATTTTCTTTGCAGATTTCCTTCACAGCACCATAATCCTTATCACAATGCTTATCCAGGTATGCATCATCTTTTATTTTGTCCGTTCGGCCTTTACTGACCCATAATAATTTCTTGCCAATGCTGCCCCCACTACAGGGCAAAGGCCTACTTAACTGTAACACACAGATACAACACACATAACGGAAACAATGCAAGTAACTTTTCATCAAGTCAAATTAATCTCCACCAAATGAACATTTCCCAAGTCACAAGAAGTCCTTCCAATGTGAAGATCAACAAATAAGCCCCTGGTTATGGACCCTTATTCATTCTGACATTCACATCATGCATGAATGTGAGGTTGCAGCAACTTACTAAGGGTGTTAAGTTTATTAGCATTACTCTATATCATATTTCAAGAGCAATAAGTTAAGACCAACAGAGCCTTTTTGCTACTGTTGTTCAATTATTAACACACATGTTGTCCAAAATAGCATTATGCAGATAGCATCCAAAATTGACACATACAAATAGAAATGACTAAATGCCAAAGTAAATGCAAGAAGTAGTTACATACCGAGCCTTTTTCAGTTATGTTAAATGCAATGGTTGTCACAACACATTGCAACATTATCTCATCAAATCCGAAATTTCATCTGTTGCATTAATATCACCACTACCTCTGCATCTCTTGATCCATATGCATGAGGTCAAAACTTTTAAGTTGACATAACCAGAACAAATATAAAATAAATCTCAAAACCTTCACCTTTTGTGTACGAGCTTACATTGCCGACTGTACCTTCTTATTCACAGTCATCGATTACTCATCACTGCAACTCCAACAAGCTCCAATTCAACCGGGCCATCATGCGTACCAGATTGAGCTATAGACACCATACATCTTTATCATCAGGCCAGTCCCATGGCACCACAACATGCGTCCCTTACCACCCGGACCCATACCGGTACACAAAACTTCATTTCTCATTTTACTCCAGGAAGCTTGCTAGACTTGACCTGCAAACTTGATACAAACAAACTAACACACATACATACAAGCAAAATCATCACACGTGATGAATAAAGGCTTGCATGTAATAAAAGTTATCCACATATGGTACATGAAAGAACAGCGATCAAGAGTTTTTCATCTATTCATTAAATCCAATGGAATTCCATACCACAAAGACTGAAAAATCACAAGTCATAGCTCCTCACTTTGTCCCATTAATTTCAGTGTATAGTGTTGTTATCAGTTTGTCATCAATTCAGCATGACATCATGACTTTCCTGTCATCAAGCAAGTCTAGAAGTTAGTTACACCATATGTCATCAAAACATTCCATGTACACATGCATACCTACATGAAACTCAATCATGTTCCCAAATAGGGTAGCCAGAGCACATGAAATTCAATTTCAGTAACATTCCATGCATGTTCTTTCTAAGCACAACCATTCACAATACATACCTATGTGGCACTCAGCTATCAACTTCTGCATACTAAAGAAATAATGTTACAGGGCACAGCCCTATCATTTACATTGCTACTTAACAGGAAATGTGTTGATCCAACTTAGAATTCATGATCTGGGCCGTTTCTCATAATCCCAACAGCAACAATGATCTAGACCAAATTATCTCTGAAATCAAAACTCACTGTGCAAAATGCTTAGCAAGTAGCAACAGCAATAGCAGTACCACTAACTAATAGTA
This sequence comes from Epiblema foenella, assembly GCA_963556455.1. Taxonomy (NCBI): domain Eukaryota; kingdom Metazoa; phylum Arthropoda; class Insecta; order Lepidoptera; family Tortricidae; genus Epiblema; species Epiblema foenella. Next base: position 1,079,105 of record OY747097.1, on the reverse strand, counting down.
GTGGTTTCATTCATACCACAATTTTATTGACAGATACTTAAGTCATGATTTTCCCAAATGCATCAGGTGTATGCAAAAATTATTGTCACTAAGTCTTCTTACTTACTAGAAAATGTTATAGGTATGTGACATGTGACCATTCACATTTTTACTCATAATGTATATCAGTCTAAAGCAAGAGCTGGAATACAACTTGCAAAAGTACAATTTTGCAGTTACTAGTGATGTGCAACAAGTCAACTCAAAGAACTAAAATAAAGTGTAAGCTTGCCAGTTACAACTTAGGTATACCATTCAATTTTCATTTAACTGCCAACATTGAATATTTCTACTGCATTTTCCACACTTAGTTCCTTGCTATTAAAATTCATGACAACCGACCGGACTGTAGGTATGACCTATGACTAGGTACTTTCTAAGTATTTGTGTGAATTAGCATGTAAGTGGTTCGATGTGTTGCAATTTCGATAAGATGTCACACTAACAGTCTAGTTTATGATTTGGCAATCTGGATATACTCAATCTGACTGCACCATGCTGCACTTTACTGGACTAAACTAACAGTCACATAATTTAGTTATGTCAAAAATCAATTTCCCTTTATTGATTACAAAGTCTGTTTGTTACCTGTTTATATGTTAGACAGCAGCCACTCATAGATGAACAAATAGTTACCACTACCAGTATGTGCATTACCACTTGTATGATAAAGAGAAGCCTGTAGTACCCGAAGCATAGGAAATTAACAATTCCAGGAAACGATACTTGCTGCTGACTGTATTGCCACAATTCACTGAATTCCTACTTGTGTAGATACCCGTTGACTTGAGTACATCCATGACATCTGGCAATGCATGCTGTAAGGCCTGTAGGTGCAGTTGCAAGGCAGCTTCCATTTCAACTTTTCGCTGATTTCTGACCTGCGGACACTTAAGATCACCAAAAAACCAAATGCTCCACAAATTGCTATTGCTTACGAATAATGCCGTGCTTATGACAACAGCAACATAACTCATGATGCGCAATGTTAAGTAATTTCGCGATGATAAAGTGAAAATGCGGCTACGATGATACCGGCGTCTGCGCATTAATAGCGTTTAGTCATGTTTAGCCTACGATGGCTATGATCCTCTAGGTGCCGACGAGATTTGATTCGGCAGAGTTAATGTTGCTCATGCATCCAAACATCTGATTTCTAGTTATTACGGTTGATTCACATAAACTTGAAACAATTTACACCGATGGCTGCCATATAACAAGAAAGCAAAACCACGCTAGCGCGCATAGAATTTTGCCTTGTGGGCTGTGGCAAATCCGTGTCGCACTGCTGATTTTAGAATTGAAAAACATAAAATCGATAAATAACAAAATGTAATCTCTGTTTCTACAAATATACAAAGATTCCGCATTTAATTAACAATTTATGGACACAGAGCAACATTATACGCGCCTAACCAATCTTAGCAACAACTGTCAAATCTACCGTTTCCCGCGCGAACTGACAGCGGTTGTCAGTCGGTATATTTGAGGCTTTGTTAAAAACTCATCGAATCCAATACTACAATTTCTTTTCATATTTTTTTTTTTCATAAGTGTTTTTATTACTTGTCATTTACGTTCATAGTGTTTACAATCATACAACTTTTTTTTGTTACTAATGACACCTTATTTTCCATTATTTAAACCTAAAAATGTATCATCATCATCATCATCATCATTTCAGCCGAAAGACGTCCACTGCTGAACATAGGCCTCCCCCAAGGCTCGCCATTCAGACCGGTCCTTTGCCGTTCGTTTCCACCGGATTCCCGCGACCTTCACCAGGTCATCACTCCACCTTGTCGGAGGTCTACCGACAGCTCGTCTTCCGGTGCGTGGACGCCACTCAAGCAGTTTCTGGCCCCATCGACCGTCAGTCCTGCGAGCAATGTGCCCTGCCCACTGCCACTTAAGTCTCGCAATTTTGAAGGCTATGTCGGTGACCCCAGTTCTGCTACATTCCGAATCCTATCACGCAGAGAAACCCCGAGCATAGCTCTTTCCATTGCTCTTTGGGTGACCTTGAGCTTTCTTATGAGGCCCATCGTTAGCGCCCATGTCTCGGATCCATATGTCATCACTGGCAACACACACTGGTCAAAGACTTTTGACTTGAGGTACTGCGGTAAATTGGACGAGAATACACTGCGAAGCTTCCCGAACGCTGCCCAGCCGAGTCGGATTCGACGAGTGATCTCTTTCTCGAAGTTGGACCTACCCAACTGGACTGTTTGTCCCAGGTATAATGAAATGAAATGAAATGAAATCATTTATTCTTCAATTTAGGCATGTTACATGCACTTATGAATGTCAAAAAACTACCACCGGTTCATAAAATAAACCTCTGCCTCGAGAAGAACCGGCGTAAGAAACTCGGCGAGGTGTCATTTTTTCAAAACAATATACTATGTATATAAAATAACAGTAAAAATAGTACAAAATTCAAATGCTACCACAGTATAAACATATACATATTTTTTAATACTAAGGACAAAATATTTCTGTGTTAGATTACTTGTGCGGGACGCTATCACTGCCAAACATCCCTATCCATGATGTAATCGTTTATCTTATAATATGCTTTTGAAATAAGTGTCTGTTTCACAACAGATTTAAATTTAGAATCCGTAAGTTCAGTAATGTGTCTTGGAATTTTATTGTAGAATTTTATACAATTTCCCAAGAACGACTTTTTCGCCTTCACTAGTCTATAAAAAGTTATTTTGAGTTTCCCAGTGTTTCTTGTAGTTATTAACTTATCAGTATTCGTTGGGAAATTGTATAAATTCTTCCTAACATACATGATTATTTCAAATATGTACAGCGACGGCAGGGTTAGGATATCTATTTCCTTAAAGATTTCTCTCAATGACTCACGCGACCCCAAGTTATAAATTGCTCGTATAGCCCTTTTCTGTAATATAAATACAGTTTCGATATCTGCAGCCGATCCCCATAAGATAAGACCGTAACTAATAATACTATTAAAATAGGCGAAGTAAACTAACCGAGCCGTTGCCACATTGGTAAGCTGCCTTATTCTCCTGACTGCAAAAGCAGCAGAGCTCAACCTACTTCCTATAGCGGTTATGTGGGAACCCCACTGCAATTTTGAGTCCAGTGTAATACCTAAGAATACAGTTGTCTTAACAAATTCTAAAGTCTCACCGTTAAGTTTTATATTTGAATCTATATTGATATTTGAAGATGAGTTGGCTAGTGAGAATTTTATACATTTCGTTTTTTTCGGATTCAACACTAAGTTATTGGCAGCAAACCAGTCAGATATCATGGAGAGGGTATTATTTGGTTCAACGAGTTCAGTATCTTTCCTATTAACCTTGAACAGTAATGATGTGTCATCTGCGAACATTACAATGCCTGATCTTTGACTTACCATATATGGTAAATCATTTACATAAACAAGGAATAGGAACGGGCCTAGAATAGATCCCTGAGGTACTCCCATCTCTACCACTGTATCTGATGAAATAGCTCCATTTATCGCTACCCTTTGATTTCTTTGTGTTAGGTATGACTTAATGAGATCTAATGCATGTCCTCTAATGCCATAAATATACGTACTCGTCAACAACTTCGAGCGCAGAGCCGCCGATTATTACGGGAGTTGGTACAACATGGGCATTAGACATGACCTTCGTCTTGTCCATGTTCATTTTCAGACCAACTCGATCGGTAACTCTGCTGAGATCAACGAGCATTGTACTGAGGTCCTCCATGGTCTCAGCCATGACTACAATGTCGTCAGCAAATCGAAGGTGAGTGATGTACTCGCCATTTACGTTGATGCCTCGTCCTTCCCAGTCCAGAAATTTGAAAGCATCCTCCAGTGCAGCGGTGAAGAGCTTCGGAGAGATCACATCTCCTTGTCTGACTCCCCGCTGCAGTGGAACAGGCTTTGTTTCCTGGTCCTGTAGTCGGACGGACATGGTGGCGTTTTCGTACAGGCACTTCAGGACTTCGATACACCGGTAGTCAACTTGGCACCTCTGGAGAGACTGCAGTACAGCCCAAGTCTCGATCGAATCGAAGGCTTTCTCGTAGTCCACAAATGCTAAACAAAGTGGCAAGTTATACTCTTCGGTCTTCTGTATAACCTGCCGCAAGGCATGTATGTGGTCTACGGTACTGTAGCCTTTTCGGAATCCGGCTTGTTCGGGAGGCTGGAAGTCGTCAAACCTGCGCGCGAGACGGTTCGTGATGACTCTCGAAAACAGTTTGTAAACATGGCTCAGAAGTGAGATGGGTCTGTAATTCTTCAGCAAAGTGTTATCGCCTTTTTTGAAGAAAAGCACCACCACACTTCTGTTCCATGCTTGCGGCGTTTTCCCCTCGTGAATTACAGAATTAAACAGCGTCTGAAGGGCTCTGAGGACAGGTTTACCGCCCGCCTTCAGGATTTCGGCTGTAATTCCGTCGTCACCCGGGGCTTTGCCGTTCTTCAACTGTTTGAGAGCCATACTAATCTCATACAGGCTGACGTCCGGGATATCTTCGGTATAGTGTCGGGTTAATCTAGCTCTAGGGTCTTTGGCTAGATCAACGGCGGGTCTTCGGGTGGTTGTGTATAGCTGCCCATAGAACCTCTCAACTTCACGCAGAAGCTCAGGTTTGGAAGAAATGATCCTGCCATCGTCGGTCTTTAGCTTAGTCATCTGGCTCTGACCAACAGACAGATCTCTAGCGAAAACCTTAGAGCCTCTGTTGCGCTCAATAGCCTCTTCAACACAGTTAGTGTTAAATCGGCGTAAATCGCGCCTCAGGCACTTCGAGATCTGTCTGTTGAGCCGCCGAAAGCGAGACGCATCATCTGGAGACTGCAGGATCATCTCACGTCTTACATCCATGAGCTTCAGAGTGAAGTCAGAGATCTTCTGGACCTTTTTACGACGGGTCTTGAAGAACTTGGACCCGACCGTATGGACAGCTTCCACAAACCCATCGTTGTTTTCGTCCACGTCGCTCCCTAGTCATTCGAAACGGTTTTGCAATTCGAGTTGAAAGCTCTCGGGGTTTTGTAGTTGGGCTGGTGCCCAGCGGAGCGTAGACTTTATCAATCGACTTCTCTCTAGCTTAAACTGAATATTTAATGTGCCTCGTACCATACGGTGATCACTGCCCGTCTTGATCGCGTTGATCACAGAGACATCGTTAAATATATGCTTTTTCGTCGACATGATAAAGTCTATCTCATTCCTTGTTGCACCATCCGGGCTCATCCAGGTCCATTTCCTATGCTCACGTTTCCTGAAGAAGGAGTTCATCATGTAGAGTCCCTCCTTCTCCATGAAACCAGCCAGTAGATGTCCCCGGTGATTCCTTCGCCCCACTCCAAATTGCCCCACTCTCAGCTCTTCACCGTCCCGTTTGCCCAGTTTAGCGTTGAAGTCCCCCATAACAACTGTGAAGTGAGTTTTGGAGCTATGAATGGCTCTGGAAATATCCTCCTACATAGCTTCCACCTCATCGTCGGAGTGCGTCGAGGTCGGTGCGTAAACCTGTATGACCTTCAACGAATACCGTTGGGTCATTCTTAGTACAAGGCACGCTACCCTGGTCGACACACTCTCGATTTTCACCACGTTGTTTACGAGGGACTTGTGGACGATAAACCCGACACCTCCCTGGGACTGTTGGTCGCCCTCCCGGAAATAAAGCAAGTTACCGGACTTCAGGGTTATCGTATCCTCCCCCTCTCTACGGATTTCTGATAACCCTGCGATTCCCCAACGTATCTTGCTCAATTCTTCCTCCAGTTCCAGTAGTTTCTCGTCGGTCCGCAGTGTTCGGCAGTTAAATGTTGCCAGGGCCAAGGGTCGTCGGTTTTGGTAGCCGGGTCTCTGCCGGGGATTCACTGTAGCACCCCCTGCCCCGCCGTTACCATGGCCGCTACCGGAGCCAGGAATAGCGGGGCCGCCGTGGACTAGGGGTCTAGGTTTGATTTTGTCGGGCATGTTTTTTATTTTTCCCTTGGGGGGGATTTGCCATAGTCGCCACGCTTGGCAAGCGGGTTGGCGACCGCAGTTTCATGGTGGTAATGATCGAAGGATGCTGCTGCCCACCCTCCGATTTTCCCTTATTCGCCTCCTACGAAACCCACGGGAAGAGATGGGGGTGGCGCAATTCTTACCCGGCAACCACACGGGGGCAAAAATGTATCACCAAATAATTTTTCATCAAATTCTTATTTGGCAAAAAAAAGCCCAGAAAGGCCTGTTAGGGCAAAATCGACTCTAACGCGGAAAGGTTAGAAGAATAAGACGTCTTAATCTTCGAGGTTATTTTTTTATAAAAGCCCAGAAAGAACTGTCAGGACAAAATCGACTTACAAATTAGGAATTAAGATACTTTCTTAGTAATTACATTATTACTAGCAGAATTGAAATATATCCTTAATGAAGGAAACTGTTATGAAAAACAATATTAGGAATTCATATACTTTACTAGTAATGACATTATTACTAGCAAATTTATGAAGTATGTCATTTATGAAGAAAACTGTTATGGAAAACAAAATTATGAGAACATATATAATCTGAATGATAACATACATATATTAGGAGTTAACATTTTCGGAATTAAAAATATATACAAAACAACATTATGAGAACAAATATAATCTGAACGATAATATTATGAGTAAAAATTTTCGGAATATTCATTATTATGAATAACGACGGTAGTAATATAAATTATTCACGAACAAGGTTAGGAAAAACAAATTAATGATGAGTGATGATTATGATCACAAAGCGGTATTATTAAATTCTGTACCGTTATTCGAAACCTTACATTATAATGAGAGCAGCGCTCGTTTTCGTGCCGGAGGCGGTCAATACCAATTTACCTTAAAATATCGGACCTTTTTCATCAGCTGGCAACACCAGGCAGCCTAGGGTAGGCTAGGTTATATATACACCCTAAACCTCCTTCTCCCTCATTGGCGTCTTGATTTTCGCTAGGAGCGGTCATATACCTGGTGAGTTATTTTGAGACATTTATTAGAATATTAATAACTGTTCCTTGGTTGATCTATTTAAGTTTTCCAAACTCAAAAAAGTTAAAATGGGGGATCAAGAAGGTGACACGGAACTACCCTCAAAGAAACGGAAAACTCAAACCGAGAATTCTGTTGGAAATAATAAGCGCAAATGTTACGATGAAGTTTTAAGTAATTTAACACTACAGGTCGCAAATATACAAAATTTCCTGTCGAATCGCTTTCCACCAACAGAAAGCCCACCGTCACCAAGTGAAACTATAGAAATTCCCGGGGACGATGCCATTGATTTAAATGCAAGCGGCGATTTATTTTTAGAGCCCGAGTCATGTTTGCCCAATCAGAATGAAGTGAGTAACCCAAAAGTTGCACAAATTCCTGAACAGCCGTTTTCTATGACATTAGAGACTATTGCTAAGGAACCGTCTGTTCCCAAGTCGGCGCCAAATCATTTAGCGTCGCTGAAACAGTTTCAACGTTTTGAATCGCCAGATTGGGCGGAAATTCGGTATTCGGAGGTTCAAAAGAATTATGTGTCTACCCCCGGTTTTGTAGAATTAGACTCAAATGAAGAAATAAAGCCTTACGATGTTTTTAATAACCTCAGTCATACTGAACGTGGGTTCGCAGCTATCTCGTCAGGCCTGTTGAAACAATGCGATGCAATGGAACAAGGCATTCGTACATTTGTGTCGTGGATAGGCTCGGCCGATGTCGTAGATACTATCACAATACAAAATAAGATAAACGAAATTTTCTTGGAAGGAGATTACAAGAAAATCTCGTCAGATTTACTGCAGATGGCATGCGGTCATCGAGCTGATTTAGTGCAACAAAGGCGGGATAGTATTTTACGATCGGTAAAAGATAAATTTACAAAAGAAACCCTTCGAAAAATACCACCGACATGCGACAGTCTTTTTCAAGTCGATGCGTTCTCAGCTACTTTAGAAAAGAAAGGCGGTACAAGTAAAGTGTTTTGGCCTTTAAAAAGTGAGTCGCGATTTAACAAAAAAGCCGCGCAGGCTGATACCAATTCGGCGACCAACTTTTCAAACGCCTACACAACCGGCTTTGAATAATTACTTTTACCCACCACAGGCTGCAACCGCGCAGGTTCCATACTACCCCACGACAGTACCTGTACCCACTACGCAGGTTGGGTACGGTGTATATGAACAATCTCTTGTAAGACCGCCCGCGCAGGGTAATCGAAATTTTCGCTCACAGCGAGGCTCAAGATGTCATAAATCAGGGTCATTTGTTAACCATACCTCATCTAGGCAGTCGTACAATGATTCAAGAAAAGAGTCTAGAGGAAGGAAAAAATTCTGACTCGACTTTCCAAGCAGGTCAAATATCGCAACGCTTAAACGTATGGCAAGCTTACGGAGCAAGTCTAGTGATATTAAAAATTATACAGGGCTACCGCATACCTTTTTGTACAAAGCCGATACTTCAAATACCATGCTTGTCCAACCATCCTCAATTAACGTTATCATCGGAACAAATGGATGTAGCAATAAATCGAATGATAGAAATGGGAGTCTTAGAACCAAGCCCTCTGACCCCCAGCTTGGTATCTCGGATGTTTTTAGTCGCCAAACCAGACGGCACACACCGTCCGATATTCAACTTAAAAAGCCTAAACAAATTCGTATATGTAGGCAAGTTCAAATTAATAAACATGCAGACAATTCCAAGATTTCTCCAAGCCTCGGATTGGATGGCCAAAATCGATCTGTCAAATGCCTATTTCCACCTCCCGATAGCCCATGCTCACAGATGCTTTTTAAGGCTAATTTACAAAGAAACGTTGTGGCAAATGACCTGCTTACCTTTCGGTCTGTCTTCAGCGCCCAAAGTCTTTGCCATGCTCAGCAACTGGGTAGCTCAATTATTGCGAGACAAAAATGTCAGAGTGATCGTTTACCTAGATGATTATCTTATAGTATCTCAGGACCAAAAAGAATTGGAATCCCATGTCAATCTGGCATTAAACATACTGACATCTCTCGGATGGCACATAAACAGCGAAAAATCGATTTTTACGCCCCAAAGGACCCTTCAATTTTTGGGCATAATGTGGAGTCCCCTTACGAATCTAAAATGGTTACCGTCAGACAAATGCCTGGCCCTCCGAAAGAAATTAGAATATTTGCTAATAAGAAAGACAGCGAATCTCAAACAAATGCAAAGTCTAGTGGGGATCTTGAATTTCGCAAGTTTCTGCGTCACAAACGGACGCTTAAATCACCGATCACTACAACGTTTTTGCCAACACCTTCTCAATCATTACAATCAACTCCCAATACCCCAAGAAGCTCAAACGGAGCTCCAGTGGTGGTTGCAAAATCATATGTACGCATCTCTCATTCACCAATATCCGGTATCACATCATCTAACCACAGACGCATCTGGACAGGGCTGGGGGGCTCAACTAAACAATCTGTCGATACAGGGATATTGGTCGCCTCAAGAAATGATACTACATTCGAATGTGAAGGAAATGCTTGCAATTTACAAAGCTCTTCTAACGCAGACAAACCTGGCTCATACGACAGTATCAGTACAATCGGACAACAAGACTGTACTAGCATACCTCAAGAATCAAGGCGGGACAAAATCTCGCCAACTCTCGAATCTGACAACGAAACTCTACAAAATATTAATATCACGGGACATTTACCTGTCATTACATCACCTGCCCGGTCTGTACAATGTAGAAGCAGATCATCTATCACGTCAAAAAAAATACCAGAATGGCATCTACTTCCCCAGTTCACTCAGATGTTTTTCAAAAGATATGGAACCCCTGTGATAGACCTCTTTGCATCTCACCAGGCTCACGTCGTCCCTCGCTACGCGAGCTTGAATGCAAGAGACAGGAACGCAGAGTTTCACGATGCTCTGAGCCGAACATGGAGTTACTCTCTGGCATGGGTGTTTCCACCGCCTTTCTTAATACCACGGGTTCTAAGTCACTTAAATCAGGCGACGGGTCGGTACCTAATAATAATACCCAAATGGGAAAAAGCATTTTGGCGCCCGGATTTCAAACAGCGGGCAATAGCACCCCCTTTCACCATTCGAAATCTGGACCAAGTTCTGATCGATACAGCAACAGGGGCCCCACCACTCAAAGTGCTGAACATGACCATGGAGATCTGGAAATGTGGGGGTGGGATTCGGCATTAAAAAATTGGACCCCGGAACAGAAGAAGTTTCTAAAATCAAGCTGGCGGCAATCGACTATAAATACGTATAAACCGGCTTGGCGGCGTTGGTACGAGTGGACACAGCATAATAGCGTTAATTTCAGCAACCCGAATGGCGCTTAGCTAGATTTTTGACAGATATTTTTCAGAAACACAAGTTTTCCTACAGTACCATTGCTTTGCATAAATCAGTTGTCTCAACTTTGTGTGATCCAGATAAGTCTAGGCAGTTAAGTTCTCATCCACTTGTTCGTCACGTTATGAAATCTGTCGCAATCCAAAAACCAAAACACGAAAAAGCTCCAATTTGGAATATTGACACCTTGTCAAATTGGTTGAGCAAGTCTAATGTAAACAAAAGTCTTTACGATTGCTCAAGAAAAACCGCCTGTTTACTCCTATTATGTTCCGGAAGGAGAGTTCACGACTTAACATTACTTACAATAGATGAAGAAAATTGTGAAATAAAAGATGATTCCATAATTTTTTGGCCTAAGTATGGTTCAAAAACTGACGGGCCAGACTATCGCCAACAGGGATGGTGCTTTGTAAGTAATCAGGAATCAGAAGCTTTAGACCCAGTTTACTGGATAAAATTGTTAATAGAATTATCGAAACAAAGAGGAGAAGAGAAATCAATCAACAATCTTTTCATCAACATCTGCGGAGAACCTAAACCTGCATCTAAGACCATGCTTGCAAATTGGATCAAATCACTACTAAAAGAAGCAGGGATTGAGGCCAGCCCAGGGAGCATCCGATCAGCAGTGGCATCAAAGAATTGGGTGCTAAATTGTCCATTGGATGAAATTTTAAGTAAAGGTAACTGGCGATCGCATAACACATTCACAAAATATTATAAAAGAGTAGTTAAGGAAAATTCGATTGTAAACAGTTCCATAACTAGATTATTTTCTGTGTGTTGATTACCCTATAAACCCACTAAGTGTTTAAGATAATCATGTAAAATGATGTATAATTAATGGCCATTCTATTGTATAAAAATATTAATATAAAAAATAAAAATAATAGTAATAATCAGTACTGTTGAATGTTAAGTTTTATTTATAAGAGTCCTTTGTTTTCCAATGATCTACACCTAATATAACTATAACATTTTTTCACTGAAATCACATTGGCGTCTAATTACACCAGGCGATAACAAACAGGTCTCATTATAATATAAGGTTTCGAATAACGGTACAGAATTTAATGACAGCGTTTTACCTACCAATAAAACGCTTATTAAATACTTACCTTATTCGAAACCTTACATACAAGCTCTGCCTGGTTATAATTGTTCATAAAAGATCATAGCTTGTATATGAGACACAATGAGGGAGAAGGAGGTTTAGGGTGTATATATAACCTAGCCTACCCTAGGCTGCCTGGTGTTGCCAGCTGATGAAAAAGGTCCGATATTTTAAGGTAAATTGGTATTGACCGCCTCCGGCACGAAAACGAGCGCTGCTCTCATTATAATGTAAGGTTTCGAATAAGGTAAGTATTTAATAAGCGTTTTATTGGTAGGTAAAACGCTGTCATTAGAAAAAATCGATGATAAAATTTTATATGAGCCAATATGGACCCGCTGGCAAGTCCTCGCTTTGCCCGAGTATTTCAACCTCTCCGAGGCTGCGCTGGCAAGTCCTCGCATCGCCCGAGTCACTCCCGACCTCTCCAAGGCACTGGGGTTCGCCTCATTGCCCGAGACGCCTAGTATTTGAGGCAGAGTGGTGCTGCCGCACTAGCCACGATTCTGGGGTTCATGAAATAACATTTATTTATTTAATATTGTAATGTCATGTACATAATAGGTGTTACATCTTGGTTGAAGTTAGACCATGACACCCTGTAAGGGCACACAATAGTATAACAAACAACAACACACACACACAATAGTAGTAGTAATAGGTAGTCTATAAGTTAGCATAATAACATTCATTTATTAGTAATTAATTTAAATTAAATTAAAATAAAATAATTGACAGCAAATCTTAAAACTAAATGGAAGAATATAACGTCAACAATATATTGGTAAATGGTTAGTTGGATTGATTTGTCAGTTTATTATTATATAATAGTAATTATTTTAATTGATTGTTGTCGTTTCTTATTGGTTATAAATGGCAAAAAGTTGTCAAATTGCGTTTCATAATCCTTATCATTATCATGCAATCATTATATTTATGTTTATTTATTAGTTATTTTTCTTCGATGTCGTCCATAAATTCTTGAAGGCTATAGTAACTTTTATTTATTAGAAATTTTTTGAGTTTTTGTATGAATTTATTTTCTGATGTTTCGTTCTTTAATTCATCTGAGAGCTTGTTATATATCTTAACAGCCATCATGTTTGGGCTTGCTTGATACAGTTTCAAATTAGTTTTTGTTGTGATTGCCAAATTGTTTTTATATCTCACGGGGTATCGTCGTGGTTGATCATCGAATTTTGTGAAGAATTGGGGGTATTTCCTAACAAATTTGCATATTTCAAGTATATAGGTTGATGTTAAGGTCAGTAGCTTGTGTTTTACAAATAGCGGCTTACAACTCTCCGGGATTTTGATGTTGGCAAGGATACGAACGCATTTTTTTTGAAGGATGAACAAATCCTCGATGTTTGTAGCATTTCCCCAATGTATAATACCCAGAGATGTACAAAATGGTTTTAAAAAAGCATTTAAATACAAAATGCAAAATACTTTTCAGATTTACTATTTCAAATGCAAAATACCAAATAGTTTTGTGTTTTGTATTTCAAATGCTAAATGCAAAATAGGTATTTTCAAAATACTTTTTCAAAATAAAATACCTTTTGATCAAATCGAATGACATTTTTATTTGTTTTAGGTAGAGATACAATGCCGAGCCGAATGCCACCTTATGCATGACATTTTGGTCATATTTATCAGTACGCGTATCAATAAATTCTGTTGTTATTAATAATAATAATACTCACTTAAAATAATGTAAAAAACTAGACTAACGAAAAGATAGCCATGGCTTCATTTTGTGAATTGTGTCGTCATTTATTTCGGTTGATTGTGCATCTAATTCTTATTTTATTTTTATTACACTTGTCTTTTATTAATAAGTTGTTTACATTATCTAAATTATCTTGTTGTAGTACAGTACATAGCCGTTCCAGTATTGTAGGGATAACAACAACACTTCAATATCATAAAAGTAGGTAATCAAATCAAATCAGTAACCACTTCACCAGCACCAGCACCAGCAAACAATAAATCCGTGAAATCGAATCGTCGGCGTCAGCGGCGTTGCATTTTTATAGCCATAGATAATGTTCGTCGTTTTCGTTTGACATTGACACTAGTCAGACATAAGGAGCGCACTCTGACCAAAGAAGAAAAACGCACAGTGTAGGGTTCTGTAGTTGCCCGTCCATCACGTCACCGGTCATATGCGGAATTACGGACCCGTAAAAGGGTTTTTACTGATCTCAGTACTGATGTTGTACTTTTTTGAGATGTTATGTTGTATACATATTTTTGCCCTTTACGGTAATATATTGCTTAGCTGAGATAAATTCATCGTATATACTACTACCATGATTTTTTTCACATGCCTAGTAGCTACCGTTTAGCCGGCAGGGGGGGATACGACCATAGAAAAAATTATCACTTCAAAGCTTAATATCACGCCAACCGATTCTTGAATCAAAAAATGCTTTTAGAAACCTATTTAATAATATTTTTGAAAGAGCTATCCAACGATACCCCACACGATGGGGATTGGAAGAAAAAATAATTGCACCACCACTTTACATGTAGGGGAGGTACCCTAAAAAAATTTTTTTTAATGATTTTTTTCTACCGTTTTGTCGGCGTCATTGATATGTATACTCATGCCAAATTACAGCTTTCTAGTACTAACGGTTACTGAGAAAAGCGGGGGACGGACGGACATGGCGAAACTATAAGGGTTCCTTGTTTACTACGGAACCCTAAAAAGGGCACACATGGCTAGCAGGCGCCTCTATCGGTCAAATTCGGCAATACAAGCGTCATTCGTTCATTTCATTTTGTTTGACTGGTAATCTGGCTAAACTTAATCACAAAGTATTTTGCATTTTGAAATGAATATTAAAATGCAAAATACATCTCAAAAGGTATTTCAAATAAAATACAAAATGCTTTTTACTAAAAGGCATTTAAATGCAAAATACAAAATAGGTATTTTGCATTTTGTATTTGCATTTTAAATAGAAGTATTTCAAATAAATCGCATCTCTGATAATACCATATTTTAACCACGAGAAGGCATATGCGTAATAAGCATTGAGAGCTGTTCTTAAGTCGGTGCATTTCTTTATTTCTCTTAAGGCGTATATGAATTTTGACAGTTTGTTTTTAATTTTTATTACATGTGCCTTCCAATTCAGGTTAGTGTCAATATCTAGTCCGAGGAGCGTGAAAGTATCGACACACTCGATTCGGGTTCCTATAAATGAAGTCTATTTGCAAGGTATCTTTTTGTCGGGGCCTAAATTGCATTATCTTAGTTTTTGTGAAGTTTATTTCTAAATTGTGCTCTAAGCCACTGTGTGAGTTATTAAGGTCAGCGCATAGGTTTTCATTGTCATTATAAGAAGTTACAATAGAGATGTCATCTGCAAACATTACACACGTTTCATTTATGATTTTAGGCAGGTCATTTATGTATATTAAGAATAATAGACACGAGAGGGAGCCACCTTGTGGTATTGAGCTTATCATTGGCAGTGGGTATGAATTAATTTTTTTAATGATTCCGGATGCTTTGTCAATATGTTGGATTTCGACGTATTGTACGCGGTTTTGCAGATATGATGGAAACCATTTGTGTGCCTCGCCTCTGACACCTATCCCAAGAGTATGTGATGTTGTACCCTATCGTAGGCTTTGGACATATCGAGGAGAATACCTATTGCGTATTTTTTATCGTTTAGTATGTTTAATATTTCCTGCATGTATTTGTAGGTATCTAAGATGGTGGATCTTTTTTTTCTAAAGCTATTTTGGGATTCATGAAATATGTTATATTTCTCGCAAAAAGAGTATAATCGATCACACATTGCCATGTCAAATATTTTTGCTGATGTAGGTAGGAGTGAGATAGGGCGGTAGTTATTTGCCTCCGTTTTGTTACCGTTTTTAAAGATGGGTTTGATAATTGACGTTTTTAAAATATCTGGATAGGTTCCTTCCGAAAAAGATTGATTGATAAGAATGTAGTATGGTATTGTTAGCTCGTCAGCACATTTCATAACTAGGGCAGGCGGTAACTCGTCGTTGCCGTAACTATATTTATTTTTTAGAGATTTTATTATTTTGTTTACCTCTCTCATTTCAGCTGGTCGTAGAAATAATGAGTTGGTTACTGGGTCAAGAACAGGTCATCCGCGCGGGTGGGCTCCCCCGGCGGGGACGCCGACCGATGCAAAAAATGCATTGAAGTGGTTTGCTAGTTGATAAGGATCCGTCGTCCTAAGATTATTGTGGATCTTTAGTTCGATATTATGTTTGGTCGATTTGTTGTTTTTATTAGTGCGTTCTTTTATAACATTCCACATGCATTTTGTTACATTTTCTGCTTTATTTATGTCCCTTATGTATGCATGTTTTTTTGATTGCCTTATAATACGTTTTAAAATTTTACTGTACATTTTGTAATGTTTAATTAGAATAGGGTTTTTTGAGTATCTAACTAGTATTTGTGATAGCCTTTTATTTTTGCACGAGATTTTAATGCCTTTTGAAAGCCATTTTTTTGTAATTTTAGTTTTAATTCTTATTTCTGTAACTGGTATGCAAATATCGAGAATGTTTCTTAGAGTGGTGTCAAATATTGTTTTCTTTGAGGAGAGTTGTCCATTCTATGTTTTGTAGCTGTAGTTTGAATTTGTTTATATTCGTGTCATTATATATCCTTTTTTTTACTATAAAATCGAGATTGGTGTTAGTTTTATTCGTGTTAGGTATACATATACTAGTGGACCTATGATCACAAAAACCGTGATCCTGTACATCTGTTATTAGGTAATTGTCGGTAAAATTTATGAATATCAGATCTAAACAAGTCGAGCTGTTTTTCGTAACTCTTGTTGGTAATGTGATTTTTTGTATGAAGTTATATTCTAGCATAAAATTTAGAAAAAAAGTGGCATGTTTGTCATTTTGTAATATGTTTACATTGAAATCGCCACCGATAATTATTTTTTTATTTTTATATTTGTTGGTCAATAGTTCTAATAGTTGTTTCATTTGTTTATAAAACATGTCAGTCTCTCTGCTATTCCAATATACTATTACTAAAATGATATCTAACATTCCGCTCCGGTCCTACTTTAACAACCACCCGCCCTTAGATATAAGTACGTCTTAATGCTTCCGTACCGTAGATTCGCGATAACCCCGTCATACCATTCCGCGCCGTAGTTTATTCTAAGCTAAGGTTTCATTATATCAATAAAAGGGGCGTAAGACCCATCTTTATGTAAATAAACAATTATTAATTCGTAAAGTTTTTGTTTTTTTTTTCCCTATAGCAACCTATACTAACGACCAAGGACCATATACAATAGGACTGACAATCTTCATACTACGCACCGTGCTCCGAAAGTTAGTATCTCTCTACGTAGCTAGATGCCGCTAGGAGTACCGATTCATTCAAAAGTCGTAAATTTTATAATTTCCATGAATGCGCAAAAGTGAATTCACAGCCATCGAAAGTTACGACATTCCAAATGATACAGTAAAAAGCGAAAAGATGGCGTTAGGTGCGATGTTTTATTACTAGTACTAGGTACGTTCCGTTCTGGCGCACTTCACTATTTATTTGCACTTACATAATTACTTACAAATGAAATATATTTCACAGTTTGTTTACCTTGTTATTTATAATTTATCTTAAGAACCCAAATAATGTCCGCAATTATACTTTAGTTTAAAAAGATTAATTGAAAGTTTAAATTTTGCGCGAGTTGAAATGAAAATTGAAACGTCTACCACTAACTTGCCATTGGATCTTAGTATTCGGTTAAGCAAACGTTTTCACTCATAATAGTGTTTGAAATTCATTCGGCGCCGAACACGTGTGGACTAGCGCGGGCGCGGGAGGGGCGTGGCGCGGACAGAGCAAGTCGATCGCCGGCCACTGCCTATTTTTTGATGTACATATATAAATATTCCCCTTATAATTTATAAACCTATCTTCCGCATTAAACCTATTTAGGTATTAAGAGGTGCAAGTAGTAAATACTGACCACATATCTAAACAACACCTAATTGTAAAAAATGTTCTACAGTCCTCGAATCACAGCTTAATACAGAGTAGTCAAATTAATAAAACGTAATTTTCTGAGACTAGCTCTAATTTTCATTGCATATTCATTCACGAAGATAATTCTAAAAAATCTAAGATCCATTATATTGTTTGTAACATATGCGTAGTGAAACACCTAGCTTAGTTTATAATAAATAAATATATAATGTCCACGATGGGGCATTAAATAATAAAATCTTGCGTCAAAAATAATAAAAATGTAATAAACAATTAAAAATACAGTTCTTTGTATGACACGCAAAGTAACCGCCTTTAGGTTTCGAGTGTAGTCTAATTGAACGATGATGTGTCCTTTTTTTGACAGCATTAATGTTACGTCGCTCTGTTCGTTCGGAAATTAAACCGCTCCGTTTTGCGTGAACATACTCCCCGCCCTTGAAAGCTGGGGAAGCTACCAGCACCACCAGTTACACGACACGACCCAAAAAATTGCATTATATTGGACAACGTCAAGGCGGAGGTCAAAGGGCATTCTCAACGTAAGATTAATCCCGTACGAAAATATACTTCGCCGAGGACCTATTCACCATCAACCAAGAGGAAGAACCATAGGACTACTAAAAATACCTACTTCAAAGGTTACGATTTACGAAGAAAAGGGACAAATATATTCAACTCACCGCAGCCAGCCGGTCAGCTCCGGGATACCAGCACCGCAGCATTGGTTTGCCGTTATAAAAAGTGAGCTCATTCCATTTCTTTCCTTCCTTCCTGTGAACGTTTCGATCTGACCAGAGTCAGGAACCTAGTTCTCCTCACTTGCCAAAGACTTATAGCTCAAAGCCGTCAATCGCTTAAAGCATTTAGCCGTTTCACAATTTATATTTATCTGTCCAATTAAAACACTACTAAATAACTATAAACTGTGTAAATCACTTTCTTCTAGCATTAAACACGCAAAGTTATCACCACCGCTTCATTTTAGCACCTACGTACCTAAGTACGACATCTTTAGCTGTACGCATTAGCTATAGGAGTACTCACTAAAACGTAAACAATTGCACTATTGCGTTCCTTAATTTTGCTTCTTATCTATCATTACGCAAACACAAATAAAGCCTAGTTTCACAAAATCACTTTTTCTGCCTTTCGCAACCTTTCACAAACGGTAATACAGCGTTTTCTAGATATTCAGATATTTGCACCAATCTATTCCAGCACTATCGTCGTACTGCACAGCTGTCTCCCTATCTACGAGCGCAGCGTGCATCTCCCATCACCGTTCGCCTGCTACTAAGGGCCAGTTTCGACTGCCACAGCCTGACTGCTGCATCAGCAAAGCGAGGAGCGCATCGTATGGTCATTGTTCATTTGGAGTAAACAACTTTTTTGCAAGTTTTACGTTTATAATAAGTAATAACTTGGTTACTATGGGCGAATTAAAAAAATAGTTGGTAAAACGCAGTTCTATTAAGGGCCGTTTAACAAAGTTAAAGAATTATTTAAATTCATTACCCACGGATGAGAGTATAACGTCAATTGAAATTGGTAAATTAACTTGCAAACTAGGTAAATGTGAAGCGTTATTTAAGGACTTCGATGAATTGCAAGATGATGTCGAAATATTAAACGAGACAAATTTAAATGCGGAATTGGCAGAACGAGACTTAATAGAACAGGATTTCTATCATTGTATTGCCACGGCCCGGGATATTTTAGATAATTACAAGCGCAACAATGCCGATCGCGGCAGTGAGTATAATTCTACCACAACCAATCCTCACGATGGCGCTCATGATCTCATGGGTTTCCGGCTTCCGGTAATTAAAATTCCTAATTTTGACGGTTCGTATTATCGTTGGCTCGAGTTCCGTGAAAGTTTTAACTCTTTAGTGCACACCAACGACAAAATCAAAAACATACACAAATTTTATTATTTAAACTCATATTTAGAGGGCGAGGCAGCTCGAGTAATTTGTAATTTAGAGGTCACGGACAAGAATTACCCCGAGGCATGGAAGCTGCTACGTGAACGATATGACAATAAACGCCAACTTGTCAACAATCATCTAAAATCACTATTTAACTTTGAACCTATTGCACGCGAGTCGGATAAATCTCTTAGGTATATTGTTGATCACGTGTCTAAGAATTTGCGGGCTTTAAAAACACTAGGTCAACCCGTGGAACACTGGGACACCTTAATCATTTATATGGTATCATCAAAATTGGACAGCACAACGAGTGTAAAATGGAAAGAACACAGAAATTCTCTCACGGAAATGCCTACATTAGATAATTTTCATTCTTTCCTAAAGAGCCGTGCCGATGTACTCGAGACGGTTCAACGAAACAAATATGATAAGCCGTTCAAGCGTCAATCGGACGCACCCGTGGAACCGCAGCGTTTCAAACCTACTGTCAAGGCTTTCGTGGCACACACCAATGCACCTTCTTGCTCCAAGCCACTTTGCTGTATAATTTGCAGCGGAGAACATCGCATTTTCGATTGTGCTGCGTTCAAGGCCAAGACACCAGAGGACAGGCTTGCGCAGGCTACTACTTTAAATTTGTGTCATAACTGTTTGCGGGTAGGACATGAGGTACGCCGTTGTAGGTTGCCAGGTACCTGCCGTTTGTGTAAGCAACGTCACAATACGCTTTTGCATAAGGAGGCTGAGCCCACCGAGGATGTTGTTCAGTCGAATGTATCTACGTTAACTGTGTCAACCCCTTCTGAAACACTACTTTCCACGGCATTGGTTAACTTGATAAATCCAATTTCAAAAAAGGTCATTCCTGCGCGCTGTTTACTTGACAGTGGTAGCCAAGCTTCTTTTATAAGTCAGGAAATAAAACAAAAATTAGGTCTACCCTCTCAGCCTAATAACATCACCCAGAGCGTAGTAGGTATTGGTGATACCCGACTTAACGTCAAGGTCGATCGGTGTATCGTACACCTACAGTCCCAAATAAGTTCGTTCAGTGCCATTTTAACATGCTTAGTTTTGCCACAAATATCTGAACGACTTCCTAAGGCCAACGTTGACATTAGTCACTTAAATTTAAATTCATTTCAACTTGCAGACCCCAGCTTTAACAAACCATCACAAATTGATATGCTTATCGGTGCTGACTTGTTTTGGGACATAATCGGATCTCAACAGCACTCTTTAGGTCAAGGAAATCCCATTCTACGAAGCTCCAAGTTGGGATGGTTAATTGCAGGTCCCATGCAACGATTTAAGTCCCAGCTTAACTCCGAGATTCATTGCAACTTTGCTCGCACAAGCGACCTTCACAATGACTTCGCAAAATTCTGGGAATTAGAGGCCGTGCCTCATACCAAACGAGCGCTTACAGAACAGGAACGTTTGTGCGAGAAAAGCTTCATTTCAAATACCGAACGCGCAGACGACGGGCGCTTTATTGTCAAGCTTCCTCTAAAGGATGATCCCGACTGTCTTGGCGATTCATATCATTCGGCCAAACAAAGGTTTTTAAATTTAGAACGACGCTTTAGGAAGCAGCCAGAAATCAAGGAACGTTACACCCAGTTCATCCATGAATACCAAGAACTTGGTCATCTTTCTCCTTCGACCATTCAGAGGCCTACAAATGCGTTTTTTCTTTCACATCATCCAATCATAAAAGAGAAGAGCGAATCGACTAAACTGCGCGTGGTCTTTGATGCCTCGGCGCGCTCTTCCTCTGGGCTGTCTATAAACGATTTACAGATGGTGGGCCCCACTATCCAAGACTCGCTCTTCAATATTCTAGTGCGTTTTAGGCAATATCGTTTCGTGCTCTCAGGAGACATCGAAAAGATGTACCGCCAGGTGTTGGTACATGAGTCGCAGCGCGATTTGCAACTCATACTGTGGCGTGACGATGAGTTGCAACCTCTGCGAACTTTTAAACTAAATACAGTCACGTATGGGTTCGCTAGTGCGAGTTTTCCTAGCACTCGATGTCTCTGGCAACTAGGTGAAGAATGTGAAGACCCTACTATTAAAACTATCATCCAAAGGGATTTTTACGTGGATGACCTTTTAACAGGGCATGACAATGAAGAGCAATTGCGCTTAATTCAGCAGTCTGTCTCTCAGTGTCTAGCCAATGGGGGTTTTCCTTTACGAAAATACAGGTCTAACTTGCCATTCATATTTTCCCCAGAAACTAACAATACCGACGGCAATCTTATGCTCAGTGCTGCCACTGATACGTTAGGACTAGACTGGGATCCATCTCTTGACGTTTTGCGCTTTAATATTGAACTGGGTCAGGTCGAAAATCTAACTAAACGAAGCATTCTTTCGGCTACCTTTAAAATTTTCGATCCACTTGGGCTCGTTTCACCCTGCACCATCATTCCTAAATTAATAATCCAAAGTCTATGGTCTTCGGGGCTAAACTGGGACGATCCTGCTCCCCATGAAGTAAAATCGACATGGAAAAGATTCGCTAACAACCTTAGCTGTATTTCAGCATTGTCTATTCCTAGGCGAGTATTAATTCAAGACCAGATGTCAGTAGAGCTGCATGCCTTTTGCGATGCTTCCCAGAAGGCGTATGGCTCCGCTATTTATCTCCGATCAATGGACGCCGAAGGCCGAATCCTCGTGAGTCTACTATGCGCTAAAGTTCGCGTCGCTCCAATAAAGGCCGTCACAATTCCGCGTCTAGAGTTGTGTGGCGCGCTTCTTGCGGCGCAACTAAGTGCCGCAGTGACTGATGCACTCCGCTGCCAAATATCTCGGCATGTTTATTGGACTGACTCGAGCGTTGTATTAGCATGGCTGAATACCAGTTCAAATAAACTAAAAACGTTCGTAGCAAACAGGGTTAGCGAAATAGGTGAACTCACTGATATATCTGCCTGGCGCCATGTTCCCACCTCTGAAAATCCAGCCGACCTTTTATCCCGCGGTGTGGAACCTCATCATATCGGCAACTGCACAACTTGGTGGCTAGTTCCTGATTATTTACAGGGCCCTGAGTCAACTTGGCCTTCATTAAACACTAGGCCTAAGCAAGAGCAGCAAGTCTTGCCAGAATTGAAGGTGCTTTCAGCAACACTTTCAGAGCCTATCATAAGATTTCAAGATTTTTCAAGGCTGTGTCATTTGCAACGTGCTTTAGCGTTTGTTTACAGGTTTATCGACAACTGTAGAAATCCTAGAAATAAACGCATAGGTCCCCTCTTAATTGATGAGCTAAACAAATCATACGCAACGCTAATCAAATTTTCACAAAATGATTCGTTTGACAATGAGCTGCAATTATTAAAAAACAATAAACCACTCAACCCAAAATCAAATATAGCTTCTCTCGATCCATTTATTGATACCCAAGGTATCCTTCGAGTTGGTGGCCGTATGGGCGCGTCGTTGTATCCTTTCGACAAGAGGCACCCTATTATTTTGCATGCCAGCCACTCCTTTACCAAGCTACTTTTTCAACAAGAGCATCAACGACTGTTTCACGCTCCACCGCAGCTATTGCTAGGCGCAATAAAGGACCGCATATGGCCAATTGGCGGCAGGGACCTAGCAAGGCGTACTTACCACCGCTGTTGTATTTGTAGACGATTTAGAGGCAAAACAATAGTAAACAAAAGGGCAATCTACCCGTTGAGAGAGTTACTCCTGACTACCCATTTTACACTTCCGGGACTGATTTTGCTGGGCCGTTTATGATTACAGATCGCAAGGGGCGTGGATCTAGGATAACCAAGGCATATCTCTGCATTTTTATTTGCTTTCGATACAAGTGTATCCACCTTGAGGCAGTAAGCCAACTGTCAAAGGATGCCTTTAACCTATGCCTTCAGCGATTTATATCTCGACGTGGCAAACCGAAACAAATCTTTTGCGACAATGGTAGAAATTTTGTTGCTGCCGCAAAAGAAATAACCGAATTTTTAAATATAAACAAGGACGATATCGTTGACTTTGCCTCCAACAAAGGAATTGAATTTCGCTTCTCTCCACCATACGCTCCTAACTTTGGTGGGCTGTGGGAGGCTGGCGTTAAGTCCGCTAAATTCCATATCAATCGGATTCTTGGCAATACTAATTTGACATTCGAAGAACTATCTTCCCTATTCTGTCAGATCGAGGCTATCCTCAACAGCCGCCCCCTTTGTCCTTTGAGCTCCTCCCCCCAAGATTTCGCTCCTCTTACCCCGGGACACTTTTTAATCGGCAGGCCTCTAACTGCGCTGCCATCGCCGTGTCTGTTGGACCGCAACACCAATCGCCTCGACAGATTCCAGCGGCTCGAGCATATCCGTCAACATTTTTGGAAGCGTTGGAGTTCCGAATACATCCCTGAACTGCAGCAACGGACGAAGTGGAAGCTCAAATGCAAGGACCTCAAACCCAACGATCTTGTCCTACTAAAGGAGGATCATACACCCCCACTGAACTGGCGTCTCGGCAGAATTGAAAAACTCTTCCCAGGTCAAGATGGCATTCCTCGAGTAGCCGACATCTCCACAGCTCGAGGCATCGTTCGTCGAGCCATCAATCGCATCTGCCTACTTCCGTCTCCAGATGCCACAGAATCTTGAAAGCTTCCCCAGCTTTCAAGGGCGGGGAGTATGTTCACGCAAAACGGAGCGGTTTAATTTCCGAACGAACAGAGCGACGTAACATTAATGCTGTCAAAAAAAGGACACATCATCGTTCAATTAGACTACACTCGAAACCTAAAGGCGGTTACTTTGCGTGTCATACAAAGAACTGTATTTTTAATTGTTTATTACATTTTTATTATTTTTGACGCAAGATTTTATTATTTAATGCCCCATCGTGGACATTGTCCTGTCACGGTCGCCGCCAAATGTCCACGATGGGGCATTAAATAATAAAATCTTGCGTCAAAAATAATAAAAAAGGTAATAAACAATTAAAAATACAGTTCTTTGTATGACACGCAAAGTAACCGCCTTTAGGTTTCGAGTGTAGTCTAATTGAACGATGATGTGTCCTTTTTTTGACAGCATTAATGTTACGTCGCTCTGTTCGTTCGGAAATTAAACCGCTCCGTTTTGCGTGAACATATAATATGTAATAAATAATGTGGGTATGATCATATACAAATCGACCCCGCCTAGTCCCGAACAAACTAAGCAAGCTTTTATTTTCTCTCTCCTCTGCACTGAAAAAAATGCAATCCAACTAAGCTACATTTTCTCTTAGTTGGCAATAAAATGTTTGGAGTAACAATATATTTATTAACTATAACCAAGATTATGTAGTTCCCGGAACCAACTCATTTTGTTTATTTCTACAATATGCACATTGTTTATTGTTATCAACGGTCTTATCAGGAACAACGATTTACTTATTCACAATGAAGAAGGATGCATCGTTGCCGGAATAAAATTCTTTTGTTTATTTCTACAATAGGCACATGGTTATTGCAATCAACGGTCTTAGCAGGAGCAATAGTTTACTTATTCACAATAAAGAAGGATGAATCGTTGCCATAACAAATTTATATTGTTTATTTCTACAATAGGCACATCGTTATTGCAATCAACGGTCTTAGCAGGAGCAATAGTTTAACTTATTCACAATAAAGAAGGATAAATCGTTGCCAGAACAAATTTATTTTGTTTACTTCTACAATAGGCACATAGTTATTGTAATCAACAGTCTTTGTTAAATTGAATATTCTACATATTTTTGTTGTTTAAGTTCATCATTTTACGTTGTTATACTAATTGTGTAATATTTGTTAATCTTAACATGCGACTTGATAAAATATATATAATATGAGTTATAGTTTTTAACAAGAAGCATGACTAATTAAATTACTTGCATAGCTGAATCAAACAAGAACAGTTGTCGCATCTAATAATCGCTTTGTTAAATGTACAAAGCGCCCGCGAATCGTGTGATGTTCTCCCCCGCATACCCCGCGCTTCCCTTCCCCCACTTCCCAACTGCCCGCGCAGCGGCGTCTTTGCGCGGAGTGCGCGGGGCATTGGCCACTGGCGGTGATGTGCGACTCGTGCGTTACGCGCTACATAAATATACTTATATTTTTAATTACGCTCTGTGCAAGTGTTGTGTTGTGTGTAAAATTGCAGCCGTTACTTAAATCACAAATGGACGAAATGGCAGACTTGCCGAGGGCATGGGAGCTGCCGGCTCTTATACCAAAATTTGAAGGTAAGTTGAATCACCTAAGTGTAAATTCCTAGCGAATATTAGTACTTAAATATAAATATCATGTTGCATTAGAGTAGATATTGGTAGTTACTTACTAAGTTCCCGAAACGCAAGTTGGACATGACCTTGAGAACTTAGAAATTACGTTATCGGTCTTTGTGTATCGCACGCAAATAAACCTACCTATTTTATTTATTGCGCACCAGTCGTTCAACATTGTGGTCTAACAAATATCTTAAACTTTATAGCAAACAGTTCACCTAAGCGACATTCGACGCGTGCGAAACGGCCGTTATTTTGAATTAAGCGCTCTAGGCGTCATGAGGTCGCAATTCGCTTGACCAAAGCCGTGCGGAAATATTGCGCGCACCGGCAACCATTTTGAGTCGGTCTGCGACGCTCGGCGCGAAAGCAATACTTATTAGTTTTCGTTTATATTTATTAATAAGAATTAAGCCGCGGTCTCATCGCCAGCGACCAGCGGCAAGCGGCGAGAACAAAATGTACTTACGAGACTAGAATTAACCTGTTCTGGACGACAGCGGCGCGATTCCATAATTCTCGCCGCGCCATCGCCACGCTGGTGGTTGGCGTCGACAACGCGGCTTCAGAAGTTGAGGCCATTCATTAAATTTAATGATCTTAGGTTTAGATGACTTGTTTGTTGTGTTTGTGTGCGTGTTAAGTATGTTATCCACTGTGTGAGAGACTTATAGATTAGTACTCGTGGAATGAATAGTTTCAATTACACACCACAAAAATAACTTTTCAGAGGAAGGTATCAACATTCAAGCGTTGTCTGCCCTAACATTAGACAACATAAGGGACATCATTCCTCAGATAGGACCCCGCGTCCTATTTACAAGGTGCTGGAGACAATGGGATGCTGAGTTTTCCACCATATCATTATCGGTAAGTGGTATACATATTGCAAACTACATGCATTTACATAGGGTTCATCTTCACGTTTGACATTTCGATGTCGTGGCGTGTGATAGCTTTTGTATGACGGAATGTTAAAAAGTTTAATACCTAGTAATTAGGGGCCGTTCAAGTATTACGTAAGCAGATTTATTACAATTATTTACCCCCCGTCCCCCCTTGTCAGCAAAAGTAAGCAAAGCTCTTACCCTTACTTACCCCCCTCCCATGCTTACGTAAACCTACCTACTACTTTTTTTTGAGACATGAGCAGCAGTTTTAATTCTAGAAATAAGAAAAAAAATTTAGGATAAGAAAGACTTTAAAGACTTTAACGCACACAATATTAATTTACTTAAACAATTATATATTGTTTGTGAGAATCCCGGAAAATGCGTTTCGTTTTCAAGTATAGACAAGGTGTGGGTTGCCATTTGTGTAAAAAAATAAATAGCTATTGCTGACGTAATCACCATCTGGGCCCCCCACCCCCATGTCATCAAAAATAAGCAAAGCATAAATCCCCCCCGCCCTCCTGTAGTGCTTACGTAATACTTGAACGGCCCCCTAGGTCCTAGTTAAAACTAAATAATTGTTTGTTGTTGTCGATTGATAAACCTGTAAAGCTTAGTCCACATTTGTATCGAGATCAGGCGTATCGTATCGAGCACGCGTATCCTAAGTGTGGACGCTCAATTTATCATAACGTAAAATTACCATCGTCGCGCATCTACGCGACGGAGATACGATACGGGGAAAGATACAAGTGTGGACTAAGCTTTAGATGTGAATCACGATTTAATTGTCAAAAGAGGGCATCGTTTTCAGGGTTCCGTAGCCAAAATGGCAAAAACGGAACCCTTATAGTTTCGTCATGTCTGTCCGTCCGTATGTCACAGTTATTTGCTAGAATACAGTCAAGCGGATGTTAATAATGATAATATTCGTACAGTGTATTCTGCCTGCTACTGGGCATGCAATTTATACTACAATTAAAATTACAATGTTAAAAGTTAAGTTAAATATTAGTCAAAATTTAATTGAATTATTATTATTTATAATAATAATCTAAATATTCTTTCACAGAGTAGAATGCATTTTGATTCAAAAATCAAAATCTAAATCAAACATTTATTCTGTAAATAGGCCACAAGGGCACTTTTACATAATAAACATTTCTTAAATTCTTGCATGTCAGATCTTATGTATGTATGTATGGTAGGTAGTGTGGGGTATCGATGGGGCCTTTAAAAATTATTTAAAGGTTTCTAAAAAACTTCCATTTTTTAAGTCAACCGTTGATGAGATATTAGCTGTCAAATTCATAAAAAGTGTGCCCCCCTAATTTCTAAACTATGTGTTTAAAATTCTGAAAAAAAATTGAGGTGGTGTGCATAATTTCAAAGTAATAAATAATTTCAACGATTTTTGGTTTGAACAAGATAGGTTATTCGGTTTTTGAGTTTTCGCTTAAAAACTGTCTTGCCCAAACAAAAGGCCGTAAGTGCCGTGAGTTCACTATGAAGATACGACTTTTTTAGATTCAATGTATTGGATAGTGGTTTTTAATGTGGACTAGTAGATGATGATACGGAACCCTTCATTGTGCGTCGTCCCACACGCACTTGGTCGGTTTTGTTTCTTATTAAATCAATATTTTATTTAAATAGCGATTTTAACAAATTAATATGTATTGTATGTACGAATAACAAATATTTATTTTTGATTGCAGAACCTGGATTTGTTACCATGCGATTTGCAAGAGGATGCCCCAATTGAGCCCAGTGGCTCAAAAGATTTCATAATTGTGACTGCACAAAAAGAAAATGAGCAAATGATTATAGCAGACGAACAGGAGTTAGTGACTTACCATCAGCAGTCTGAGAGTGGGGTATGTATTTAAACTATAATGGGAGAGCTGGTATGAAGTTGTTACGAGGTTTACTGTCGAACAAAAAAATCTACCTATAGTGTTCCTGGATACAAGCATTCTCCATACATTCAAAGTATGGATAATATTTAGCTATTGATAATAGGTACCTATATTAGGACATTGTAACTTCATACTCTCTGCTATTTTTATCGCAGTCACCATTCAAGTGTTAGCATAAAAAGTAACAATTCAAGCCTATGATTGAAATCCCTTTATGAGGGATCAAGTGCTTGCGGCTTGCGGCAGGACAGGATTAATGGTGGCTACACAGACTGGTTTATCATCCAGCGAGGTGTAAGACAGGGTTGTGTGGTTTTACCATGGTTGTTTAACTTATTATGGACTGTTGTTTGCCTTTGAAAGAGAGTGAATGTGCTTTGAGAATGGGTGAGTTACTCATCAAATGGCTTCTATACGTCATCCATGACCATGCTCATAAGAAGGTTAAAGTACATGTACTACCTTCTTATGAAAATATCTTCCCCACCACAATACAGGCAAGGTAATTAAATATTACTTATTCAGCATCATACTCGATGCACTTCTCAATGAATGAATGAATGAATGGTTTATTCATATTGAATATATGGTTTTACATCAGATCTTAGTACATATTTTTTCTTCCCATAATATATATAATATTTTGGTGTATAATTTGATATTTCATTTATTACACTTTACCATAAAATAATACAATATACAAGCGGTAATAAAAGTTAAATAACAATAAATAATGTTAAGAAATAAATGTTAAGAATTTTTAACTTCTTATTGACCTTGAAACTTGAAATTTTCTGACAATGTTTATTATTAGATATATTTTACCAACAAATACTAAACTACTTTTAAATCAGTTTTTTTATTTACTTACTTTTCCTATTAAATACTTATTAAGTTAATTTTGCGGTTGGTTTGGTTCGGTAAATATGTAAGTAAGACACGCACTTGGCTGGTTTTACCTAAGTTCAAAAAGAGAAAATAAAATAAAGTTTCAGGGATCTTCATTATGAACCTTTTTTTACAGATACTTGAAAGTATGTTGCGGTAGTCGCTGGAGGCGTCGTCGTTGTTGCTGTACAAGGGGTCATGTCTGGACGGGGATGCTGCGCGTAATTTACTAGCCTCGATAATTGCGAGTGAAATATTAAACGAGCACTCTAACTCTCCAATTATTGGAGCAATTTATTTCAAGTGGACGAATTTGATAAGGGCACTCTTTCCTGGGGAGAGAATTACGACATATAATATACCTGCTTGTACAACTGCGTCCGGTGCAGTTCTTCAAGCACGCGGAAGACTGGTACACCAGTTATTGAATAAAAGGAGGCGGTTACAAAAAATTGGAGCTCTGACACCTAAAAGAAAAAAGGAGTAAAGATGAAAGTCCTGCAGCCACCAGCCAGTCTTCATCTTCAAGACAGAAGCCTGACATTGATATTGAGACAACAGACGAAGACGTTGAAGAGGAATTGCAGTGGCTCCGAAATTCATCGGAGCCCTGGAACCTTGTAGAAATTAAATGGAACTTGACATTCCAACATAGAAGACGACTTCTTGGCAATGACAAAAATCAGACTTTGGAGTCATATTTGACAGAGTATCCAGCGCTGAAAAAACCACATGGTTATACACTGGTGAGATATGTTATATATTTTGAGTATAGGAATGCCATTTGGTACGGGTATTATACACGTTCACCTGAGTCCAAAACACCCGGTAGCCAGTTTGAACTCCGCGACAGGTTTCAAAGTAAGGTACAGAGCTCCTGGCGCTCAGAATTGTTTTTCTGGCAGATTAGTTTGGACGTTTGAATCGAGTTTGGTGTCGTTGTCAGATAACTAGATGATGCCCAATTCATTCCCCATACCAGTTTTTTTAGGGTTCACTAGCAAAATATGACGCAATACTTAAAATAATAAACTTTTAGTAGTAACGAAGTGCATAAAAACCCTCATATTTTCGTGTTTTATGTATTAAACTTGGTTTATAAAAAATACTGCCCGAAAGCCCATTTAATGCAGATTCTAAAAACATTAACAATAAATATAAATGTGACTATTTCGAATGTTAAATAAAATATTGAAAGTACTTCGCAAAAAGACCCGAAAAATGAGTACTACTAACAAAAAAACCAGCCAAGTGCGAGTCAGATTCGCGCACCGAGGGTTCGGTACAAATTTTTACTTATCCCATCCCATCTTAACGGGTAGGGCCCGGTTAAGTCAAGTTTGCACCTAGTACGTATAGCGCCGCATGCAACCGGGTTGTCCTCATACAACTACTTTTTTAATTAACCCTAAAAATTTGTGTTTTTTTTAATTATATAAGGACAACCCGGTTGTGTTTTATTTGTATGCGGTGCCATACGTACTAGGTGCAAATTTAACTTAACCGGGCCCTTCCAGTTAAAATGGGATGGGATAAGTAAAAAATTGTACGAAACGCTCGGTGCGCGAGTTAGACTCGCAATTGGCTGGTTTTTTTGTTAGTAGTACTTGTTTTTCTGGTCTTTTTGCGCAGTACTTTCAATATTTTATTTAACATTCAAAATAGTCACATTTATATTTATTGTTAATGTTTTTAGAATCTGCATTAAATGGGCTTTCGGGCAGTATTTTTTGTAAACCAAGTTTAATACATAAAACACGAAAATATGAGGGTTTTTATGCACTTCGTTACTACTAACAGTTTATTATTTTAAGTATTGCGTCATATTTTGCTAGTGAACCCTAAAAAAACTGGTATGGGGACTGAATTGGTCATCATCTAGTTACCTGACAGCGACACCAAAGTTGATTCAAAGGTCCAAACTAATCAACTAGAAAAAGAATCTGTACCCGTACCAAATTGCATTGCTGTACTCCAAAATGTCGTACTGATAAGGCACTGGTTCCACCGCCAGCGAGTAGCGAGTAATCTCATAGTAATTCTACTCACTTGAGCGAGAAAACGAGTAGAATTACTATGAGAGTACTCGCTGCTCGCCGGCGGTGGGACCAGTGCCTTATCAATAGAAAACGGAGTATAAAAACGAAGGGAATAGAAATTTTACCTGTGCGTTTGCGACTTATCTAGGTCCACGGGTCTGGTATCTTGTGTAACTTTTACTGAAGCAGCTGGTCAGCAATTCATACGGTCTAGTTTAAGAATGTCATAATAAATCACTTGCACATACACAGCACCCCGGATGACCCCGGAGATATTTTGAATTTCTTTTGCAGTACACCATGAATATGTGTATGGTTGCAGTACAGCAAGAACTTATATATACTTTTTTGTATACCTCATTTCAGTAATTGTATTCCCAGAGTTACGGAGGCGTGCGCCTTACTGTATAGATACTACGTAGCACGACAGTATTTAAGACGCTGAGGTGAATTGTAATGATCACAAATTCGGTATACAGGTGTCCAGTAAATAATGGACAAGCTTCTAACCACCGATAGAGCACCCGAGGCTGGTCCAGAAAATGGACTTTCAGGTTTAGTACAAGTACCTTGGTTTTCGAGATAATCGAACATTTCCATTTTCTTAATAATTGGTACCTTCTTTGACTTTAATGACCGTCGAGGCCATAAATGAAGAGATATTCTCGTTCTTTTTATTGCTAAATATTCTCTAATAGTGTTGCTAACAGACAGGTATTAGAGCTATAGGATAGCCAGGACTCATTATAAAAAATTAGCCTATGGACGCTTGCTAGTCCAGAAGATTCCCAAGCTTCCTACCCGTATTGACTTGTGGATGGTTGTGCTGACAGCTAGTAGAGACGAGGTCCTACATAAAGTTATGTGTTTTTAATTAACAACTTTTTTCGTTGACTCGGGTGGTAGCCAATTATTAAGAAAATGGAAAAGTTCGATTATCTCGAAAACCAATGGACTTTTACTAAACCTGAAAGTCCTTTTTCTGGACCAACCTTAGGTGCTCTATCGGTGGTTAGAAGCTTGTCCATTATTTACTGGACACTGTATATGAAAAACATTGTCTTTAATTTGTACTTACTGCTTTTGTTTTCCTTTATTATTTCTGAATTGCTTGGTACATAAAGTAATTATTTGTACTTACTGGTATTGTTTTCCTTTATTATTACTGAATTGCTTGGTACATAAAGTAATTATTTGTATTTACTGCTTTTGTTTTCCTTTATTATTACTTAATTGCTTGGTACATAAAGTAATTGTGTTTTTATTATGAGCGCCTGACATAATATATGGGGAAATTATCCCTGCTCATAATAAAGACACAATTTAACGGTTGTGCCAAACAAACCAGTAGGAATAAAGTAAAATAAAAGCAGAAAAATTCTGTAATTTTTTTTTCGTATTATTTGTGTCCATTACGATTCACCTCAGCATCTTAAATCTTGTAGGGCCGTGCTGTGTGATACCTATACAGCACAAACTACTACTACGAGAGTACAATTTCTCAAGTTAGAAGATTTATTTATTTAGATTAGAAATTACAAGTTTGTTTTTTAATATCTTGTGTATTATCACACCTCACGGTATGTATAATGTTATTGGGTTAAAGGTTATTGATATAAATAAATACAATTTAAGTTAAATAAATTGTTTAATTGTGTTTTTCTCCTATGAACATTCAAGGGCATAAATATGTACCTATATGTATTTTACTTATTTCACTAGGTTAAGCTGTATAATTATGAACATAATTATGCCCTTGACTGTACCTATCACATATTTTGACATCCACAGCAGGTTTGCAATAATTATGGATAATTTGCGAATGAGCAAAATTATATTTGTCACGCAGAGAAACTTATTGTTAAATGTCAACTCTGGTATACTTCCGCTCGGTTTGATAAAGATCCGATAGACCTTATATCGGTTTGTTATGTCAAAAAATGTACCAAGTTACTGAAATTTGATCTGACATTTGGTTTAACGAATCTTTATAAAACTCGGCTCTAGACGTAAAAAAAAACACTAAGAGATGTGCACTTTTTTTTCTCTGCGCGGTGCCAGTTTATTCAGGAAGCGTCTCATTGCAAACCAAACAAAACCC
The DNA here is from genome assembly GCA_963556455.1 of Epiblema foenella. Taxonomy (NCBI): domain Eukaryota; kingdom Metazoa; phylum Arthropoda; class Insecta; order Lepidoptera; family Tortricidae; genus Epiblema; species Epiblema foenella. The sequence continues at coordinate 1,045,475 of OY747097.1, read as the reverse complement.
CTTGATTGTAACACAAATGTAATGGACATTTGTATTGCAATGAAGGGCTTTTGTTTATAATGCAAGATTCATAATTATTGCGAACAAGTAACATAATTGGTGTACATAAGAATCATAATGGTTGCAAACAAGTAACTTAGTGGATGGGGATAGGAACCATAATGCTTGTAAACAAGTAACATAGTTGGTGTGCATAAGAATCATAAATATTGCAAACAAGTTACTTAGTTGATGTGCACAAGACTCATAATAGTTGCAAAAAAGCTACTTTGTCAATGTGCATAAGAACCATAATGGTTCCAAACAACTAACTTAGTTGATGTGCACAAGACTCATAATGGTTGCAAAAAAGCTACTTTGTCAATGTGCGTAAGAACCATAATGGTTGCAAACAACTAACTTAGTTGATGTGCATAAGACTCATAATGGTTGCAAAAAAGCTACTTTGTCTATGTGCATAAGAACTATAATGGTTGCAAACAACTAACTTAGTTGATGTGCACAAGACTCATATTGGTTGCAAACAAGTTACTTAGATAATGTGCACAAGACTCATAATAGTTGCAATAAAGCTACCTTGTCAACGTGTATAAGAACCATAATGGTTGCAAACAAGTTACTTAGATAATGTGCACAAGACTCATAATAGTTGCAATAAAGCTACCTTGTCAACGTGTATAAGAACCATAATGGTTGCACACAAGTAACTTAGTTGATATAAACAATATAAAGATATGAATTAACGGATACAGACAGTCAATTTGACAATAGTTAATGTCTACGTCGAATATGAGGTTAGTCGACCTATCCAAGATGGTAGTTTAACCAACATATTAATTTAGTTAATATGATAACGTTACATTCTTCGTTTAGGCAAGATCTGTGTTAAAGTAACCAACTAGCCTTGTCTAAATCAATACAATAATTTAGTACACGTAACAAAGATAAATTAACTAAGTGCTCTTAGCTTCAGTAGACAAGATCTTATTACGCTCATATGCAGTCAAGATGTGTGATTACATTAAACAATATCTTCATTAAAGCAATCATTTTTTTTTTCAGTGTGACACTTATACGAGTACTAGCTTTTACCCGCGGCTTCGCCCGCGTAATAAAAGTATTTTTTAACCGTCTACAAAAAAGGAGGTTCTCAGTTTGATCCGTATGTTTGTATGTATGTATGTAGATACGTATGGATGTCATTTCCGTAATCGGCACCCCGTGGAACCATAAAGACGACACCTATATAAATTTTTCAGATAAATTAATTTCCGCCATCTTGGATTTGAAAATGGATGTCATTTTCATAGTTGGCACCCCGAGGAACCTCGAAGATGACACCCATATTGATTTTTAAGAAAAATAAATCTCCGCCATCTTTGATTTGAAAATGCATGCCATTTTCGTAATCGGCACCACGAGGAACCTCGAAGACGACACCCATATCGATTTTTAAGAAAAATAAATGTCCGCCATCTTGGATTTGAAAATGGATGTCAGTTTTGTAATCTGCACCCCGAGGAACCTCGAAGAAGACATCCATATCGATTTTTATAAAAATAAATATTCGCCATCTTTGATCTGAAAATGAGTGTCATTTTCGTAATCGGCACCCAGAGGAACCTCGAAAATGACACCCATATTGATTTTTAAGAAAAATAAATGTCCGCCATCTTGGATTTGAAAATGGATGTCATTTTCGTAATCGGCACCCAGAGGAACCTCGAAAATGACACCCATATTGATTTTTAAGAAAAATAAATGTCCTCCATCTTGGATTTGAAAATGGATGTCATTTTTGTAATTTGCACCCCGAGGAACCTCGAAGATGACACCCATATTGATTTTTAAGAAAAATAAATGTCCGCCATTTTTAATTTGAAAATGAATGTCATTTTCGTAATCGGCACCCCGAGGAATCTCGAAAATGACACCCATATTGATTTTTAAGAAAAGGAAAAATTTGATCCCCGCTCAAACTTGAAACCCTCTTTCACCCCTTAAAGGGAGCAATGTCGAAAAACGCTGAAACATGTTTTGTTGTATTTAAACAAAGAGTCTATATACGAAGTTTTAAATCTCTCACTTCAAAAAAGATTTGCTCTCCGTACAAACTTGGAACCCCCTTTTGAACCCTTTAGGGGAGCAATTTCGAAAAACGCTTAAATATGTTTTGTTGTATTTAAACGTAGAGTTTATGTACGAAGTTTTAAATCTCTCATTTCAAAAAAGATTTGCTCCCCGTACATACTTGAAACCCCCTTTTCACCCTTCTAGGGGAGCAATTTCGAAAGACGCTTGTATGTGTTTTGTTGTATTTAAACAGAGTCTATATACGAAGTTTCAAATATCTCACTTTAAAAAAGATTTTCTCCCCGTACAAACTTTGAACCCCCTTTTCACCCCTTTAGTGGAGCAATTTAGAAAAACGCTGAAATACGCCATTAATATATTTAAACACAGACTCTATATACAAAGTTTCATGTTTCTCACTTTAATAAATACGGTTATTCAACTTTGGACCCCCATTTCACCCCTTTAGGGGGTGAATTTTGAAAAATCCTTTCTTAGTGCACCCCTAGACCTTATAAGGAACCTACGTGCCAAATTTGGAATCTCTAGAATCAGCGGTTTGGGCTGTGCGTTGATATGTCAGTCAGTCAGTCAGTCAGTCAGTCAGTTTCTTCTTTTATATATTTAGATATAGATAAATATATACTTAAATACAAAATGGAGTTGCGTTTCTTTTAACTACTTAACATTTACCTGCATACGTGTAAAGGCACGGGTCCGTAGTTACTTTCAAAATGAACTACGGTAAGCGATACTGATATCCCGCATCACCTATTAATTTATTGAACGAAAAAAAACCTTGGTAGCTACATTGAACTATCTGTAACTTACTCTATAGTTGGTAAGAGGCAAATTGTGAATATAATAAATGTGTTAAATCAAAGGCGATTTCCATAAACAAATGAAGGCCCAAAATGAAAGGGACGAATGTATCGCATGACATTTCCGATCTCTTCTCGATGAGCGTCAAATTTTGTAATTAGAATACCTATTGGTTTGTTTACAGTGCGGATATTTATGAGCATTGCATGTTTACATATTTTTGCACTCTTCTTAGGCAGATATAATTGTGTATGTAATTTACCTAGGTATTTAAGAAAAAAGTTTGTTTAGATATTTGTTTCTATTTGCTGTCTATATGAGGTTGGAAAAAAATTGTATAGATATTTTTGACTCCTGCTTATGCGAACAAAGTAGGAGTCAAAAATATCTATTGAATATGAAAAACAAGTGCATAGATGCTTTTGTCTGCGTGTTTGTCTACATATATTTGTCTGTCATTGTACGTATATTTATGAACGTATTAGCGTACACAATTTAATGACTCGAATAATGTTCAAATATATCTGATCGAAATTGTTATATGGATATTTTTGGCTAACGGATAGTAAAGATATTTTTGTCGCTTTGGGAACGTGTATATATTTATGCTCTTGACTGTACGCGTAATTTAATTTTATACATATTAATATTTAACCAGTTCACCAGCGCCATCTAGTTATTTTATGTAGCAAAAATTGGCGAACCCGCGAGCAATCAATGATTCCAGAGGTAGTGCCATCTGTTAAATATGATCTGTTTCACGTTGTTGATGAGTAAAAAATATAATCCTTAAAAATTGTGTATAGAAGGTATATAATGGTATTAAAATAAAGCACTTAGACGTTTGTTCTTAAAAAACAAAAAAAACAGGAGAAAACATTGGTGAAAATAACATTTTTGCGACTTCCAGTCTACGAAGCAGCGCCATCTAGTTTTAATACCGAATTTTGAGCTATTTCAGAGTTACGTTTTTTTGTATGAGATTGTCAGTCCTATTGTATATGGTCCTTGCTAACGACATTAGTCTTACTTTAGCGAAGATATCATCGCCGGTCAAATTGGAGATTTTTTATAATGATCTAGAAACTAGACTGAAATGCATCGGATTCCTGGCGAGGATAATTGAACTTAAAGGAAACTATATACAACGATCATATTATACATCATCATAAAATCTTGAATATACTAACTCCATGAACAGATTGTACATTATCTACTTCAATAGATAAAAGCTCGTTAAACAATCATGAATACTGCGAATAAACACAAGACCTAACGTGACTTCTTGAATACATCAGTTATCGTAGTCGAATAAATGTAAGCTCGCTTTGAATAGATGTGTCTTCTTTAGTAGGCGACTCGTACTTCTTAAGGACAGTCTTCGGCAATCGATGGTCGGGAATGTAATAGAATTATATCGAAAACGACACTTCACAACCTTAAAAAAATCACATAGCTAGTCAATGAATGACACTCTTACTTAGAAAAGTCGAATTTAAGATAATGCTTATGGACAAGTGTAAAAAAAAATCGGAAAATCACTGAAAACGTGCAAATCTCACTCCCGTATTGTAACAACTGAGCCGTAAATATTAGGAATTATGCAGTGAATTTTATTAAATAATAAACTTAAAGCAATAAAGAATTACCTCCAATAATAAATTTTTAACAAATGTATTCTTATTTTGTGTAAAAAAATCACAAACTTGCCCAATTTTTCGCCCGAAATCTCCATACAAATTACTATGAAACGGCGCGCTCCCTACAAATACGAGTGCGAGCGAACACGGCGTTCAGGACAGCTACGTGCTCACTACGCACGGACGCACTACGCCACTACGTGAGCACATCAGCGCATCGTTCACTTTTTACTTAAAAAAGCTACACGATCACGCACCCGGACCAAGGTCCGGCGGGGACTACTCAACTTCCTTGAAGCCCTACTGACGGCCTTGCCCTCGACGCATAGCCTAACCCGGTCCCGCTAAAACGGACGCCCCGGGCAAAACTATGCGTCGACCGGTGTATGACCAGCAGTAGAGCGTCGCGGAGTCTCAGTCAGACCCTCAACATGGAGGAGAAACGCAAAAACCGTGAGGAGAGTACGGACCTAAACAATCCGGCCCCCCCACCACCACCGCAGCCACCAACAAAAACTGAGGGTAGAAGTGAAAGTCAACATTCACAACTACCCCACGAAAAACACACGACCAGAAATATCGCGGAAATGCGCGGAAGGAGCTACCCCGCCACTAGCGGCACCCCAACAACCGCCGACACCCAACAGCCAATGAAGGGAGAAGGAAGCAGCGCCAGGAAGAACACTTTCGCCAATACCGCCGAATTTACTTACCGGCCCTCCACGGGAACTACTGGATCATGACCGGATCCTAGTAGCCCGACTGGGGGAATTGGAGTAATTTTCACCAGGCCTACAAGCCTGGATGACGGCATACGTAAGGCTTACGAGTTACCTGCTAGGCGAAGAATCTCAGTTACTCCCGGAGGACCTGCCCTTTCTAGACTTCGTACGGGACAACCACCCGACGAGCCTGCCTTCGGCAGCTCTAAAAAGGAAGCACGTGGAGAGCCCGACGACCGCTACCCAAGAGGAAAAGCGGGCGTGCAGGGCCACATCGCCACCACCTACTAAACAAACCCCCCGCCCACAACGCGACCACAAGCGCAAAGGAGCGGGGCACCAACCAACCTACCAACAGCCACCACAGCAACCAGTTGAGGCCACAACAGCACCGCCTCAACCACAAACAGTGGGGACTCAACAACCCCGCTCCCCTGCACAAGAACAAACTACGCCGGGGGCACACTACCCCCCTCGGATATACAACATCAACCGACACCGAGGGAAACAGCGACCTACTCTGCAGTCGCCGCCACCCCCCTTCAACCACAAGAACAGCAACCACAACAACAACAATCGCAACAACATAGAACCGCCATAGTTGCCCGTTATATAGCTCATAGTTGGTACGGAGTACTACGTGACATCGCCACTGAGCTGGGCTCGACCACACAGCCACAGCGGGCAAGGGAATACGATTCCAACCCAAATCAGAAGAAGAGTACAGATGCGTCATCCGCCACCTCGCCGCCCTAGAGGAACAAGGAGTCAAGCTTGAGTACCACATCTACTCACTTGACTCTGAGAAAAGACTCAAGGTGGCGGTGCGCGGAATACCGGCAGACACTCCTGCCGAAGAATTAAAAGCCGCTTTCGAGGAGCTCGGATACCCTGTGGAATATATCAAACAAATCGACGCGAGGGGCGGGCGCCCAGGCTGTATATACTTTATACAGCTCGCCGGGCCCGCGAAGGAGAACACCGAGATATACGGAATAAACGAGCTCCTACTGATGAGAGACGTGAAGATTGAAGCATGGCGCGGCAAGAAGGGGCCAGCACAGTGCCACCGCTGTCAAGGCTTTCGCCACTCATCCCATGGATGCCATCGGTCGATTAAATGCGTGCGCTGCGCCGGCCCACACGCAGCGCGTGACTGCACGCACCCAAGAACAGCCCCCGCCACATGCGCAAACTGCAAAGGGCCACACCCAGCCAACTACACAGGATGCCCCGTCATGCGCCGCGAGGCGCGTAACAAGAAAGCAGGAACAGCAGCCCATACCGTCCCATGCCGCCACGGACCTGAGACCAGAGCCTCGGATCAAACGCCCACAGTGGAGGAGTCGGCGCCAGCCTCGTTGATGGCGCCGGCCAACGCCCCAACCCAACGGGGCGCGCCAAAGCCAGCTCTAGGACCAAAGCCGAAAAAGAACAAAAAGAAGAAGAAGCCTGTCCAAAACTCAGCCAAGAAAGAAGCGCAACCACCACCTTCTTCAACCAAGACAGAGACCGACATAGCTGCACTTATAACGCAGCTACTGATTGCAGCAGCAATCCAGGGCCCAGCTGCAGTCGCAAAAGCCCTCCCAGCCGCCATACCCTCTCAGCTTAACATTCAACCGTAAGCTGAGAGTGGTTTACTGGAATGCCCAGTCGTTAAAGCACAAGATCTCCCTGCTCCGGTACTTCCTCACGGAGCAGGAAGTAGACATCATGCTAACCAACGAAACTCACCTCAAGAGCACGGAGCGACTAAAGATTGGCGGATACCTAGTTTACAGGAAAGACGAGGTATCACCCACTGGAGCAGCCTACCGCGGACTGGCTGTAATACGAAGATCCATAATCCACCAACCAGTTGACTACGAGCCCCTCGACTCCCTACAGGCCTTGGGAGTCGACATCAGAGTTCAGGGCACAGATCTTCGGCTTTACGCCATCTATAGGCCCCACGGCCCAACTGGACACCTGAAACGCGACATCAGGAAGCTATTGAGATCCCCTATGCCGACCATCCTGGCTGAGGACTTCAATGCAAAGTATACCGCATGGCACGCATCAAGGATTGACACTGCCGGAAGAGCCATACACCAGGCAACAGTCGATCATAACTTCGAAGTCTCGGGACCCGAGAGGCCGACTCACTACGACGTTGCGCACGGGACCGAAGACGTCATAGATTTTACGATTCACCACAACGTAAATGCTACCCTGAACCAGGAGACCCTGCCCGACCTGCCGTCGGACCACCGCCCAGTTTTACTGATGCTTGATGGTATTCCTACCACCATCGCTCCGAGGAAGAACAAAAGACGCATCAGCTGGGAGACCTTTGCAGAAACTATGGAGGAGAAATCCCAAACCAGACCAGTCACCACAGCAGAAAACGTAGAAGTTGCAGCAGCCACCATCACTAGAGACATCCAGGAAGCGCTTAACAACGCAGCTCACACCATCCCCGCCACCGAGAGGAAGTCTCCTCTCCCGGCGAGGATTAGGAAACTAATCGAGGAAAAGCGCCAACTGCGTAGGAGATGGCAACAAACGCGTTGTCCCACTCTCAAAACCATGCTGAACCAGCTAATCGAGAGAGTCCGAGCAGAGCTTACCAACCATGCAGCAGAGGCCTGGGATACCCACATTGCGTCTATAGACGGTGATATCCCCTCCATCCACCGTCTATGCCGACAACTTGGAACGACGCAGGAAGCAACCAGGCCTCTTTTGGACAAGAACGGCCAGCCAAGGTACAAGGCAGAGGACAGGGCGGAAATTTTCGCAGAGTGCCTTCAAAGGCAGTTTCAGCCAAACCCAGCAGTCGACGAGGCTCACGTCCTGGCAGTTGAGCAACACCTGGAGAGATACCTCGAGGCATCATTGGAGACAGAGGAAGACCCAACCTTCTTCTCCCCCGGCCAAGTGCAGCGCGCCCTCAAACGCTGCAATCCACGGAAAGCCCCGGGCGCTGACTCGATCCCGAACGCAGCGCTTCGTCACCTGCCGCGGCGCTCCGTCGTAGCGGTGATACGCCTGTTCAATGAGATCACGCGCTCGGCCCACTACCCGACCCCCTGGAAACTAGGACTAATAATAATGCTGCCAAAGCCCGGGAAGGACAAAAGAAGAGCAGAGAGTTACAGGGCCATAACTCTCCTTAGCACACTCTCCAAGGTGTTCGAGAAGCTCCTGCTGGGGAAACTCCAGCCGCATATCGAACCCCGAAACGAGCAGTTCGGGTTTCGCCACGGCCACTCAACAACGCTGCAACTCACGAGGGTACTCCACTTCATGACATCGAGGATGAACAAGAAGAAGCACACTGCAGCAGTATTTCTCGACATAGAAAAGGCCTTCGACCGCGTATGGCACGAGGGGCTGCTGTACAAGATATTAATGACGTCAACCCCAAGACGCATAGTAGCACTCCTGGCCTCGTTCTTGGCTGAACGGCGCTTCAAAGTGGCGGTCGAAAACGCCACTTCCTCAAAGCAACCGATTCTCGCGGGAGTCCCTCAAGGCAGCTGCCTCTCGCCGGCCTGCTACGCAACATACACCAACGACATACCGACAGTGGGGGACGTCCAGCTGGGCCTCTTTGCGGATGACGCGGCCTACTATGTCGCGTCCATCAGCCCAACGCACGCCGCTCGCAAACTCCAGAGACTCCTGGATGCCCTACCCGACTGGCTCACGAAGTGGAGAATGTCGGTGAATGTGGGCAAAACCCAGGCTCTCCTCACAGGAAACAAACAGCTGCCACCTCCACTCAGACTACAAGGGCAAGATATTGAGTGGAAACCACACGCCCTATACCTAGGGGTCACCATAGACCGTAAGCTAACCATAGGTCAGCACGTAGCGGAGGTGGTGCGCAAAACAAAGCTCGCGCGATCACTGCTACGCCCAGTTCTAGCAAGCCGTCTCCCCACGTGCACAAAGCTGGGGATCTACAAAACGTACATCAGGGCGCGCCTAACCTACGCGGCGCCAGCTTGGTACGCCCTGACGGCAGAACACAATAGAAAGAAGCTCCGAGCGCAGGAAAACCAGTCCCTGCGCACCATTGTTGCAGCCCAACGCTTTGTGCGCAACCACGACATCCACCGGGACTTATGCTGGCAAACCCTGGACAAATTCATCGGCCACCTCGCGCGCTCAATGTTTGACCGCGCCGACAAATCCCGCTGCCCACTGCTACAGGGAATGGCGCCACTACACGCGCGCCCTCCGGAATACCGATCGCGAGCTCTACCAAGAGAGCTCGCACTGCCACACGAAGAACCCTTATAGGTAACAAGCCACAGGAAGGCCAGCTGTAGCCACCAAGCCACAGATAGGCCCACAGAACCCGCAAAGAAGCCAGGAAAGCCCAGCCTGTAGTTACAGGCTGCGACAAAATACCGCTTGAAAGGACGTAAGTCCTGAAAAGGCCACCCCTCCACTCGCCCCCAAGGGGTGAGAGAGAGAGAAGAGGACACGACTAGCACGACTAGCACGGCGTTCAGTCGGCCACGCACTTCCGAAGTGGGAGCATGTCACTTTGCGCCGCAACCGTTCATCGAGACCGATACGTGTATTTACACAAGATCTGTGCACATAGCTCAAGAAAATTAGATTCAAATGTATGGAAAATTTGGCAAAATTAATGGAGAACTTTTATCTATCAGGATATGTAGGTTATAGGACAAAGTTCAATTTTATCTACTCTCCCCCCCCCCTCCGGGGCGAGCGTCACCCCCCCCACCCGTGAAAGTGTCCCGGAGCGCGGTATTTTCCATTTTAAAAGAAAACCGTACACGATACATAAAAAGTGTACAGGAACGAAATAATCCTTGATAAATTAGCTATAAACCTCTACTACATACAAAAGCGATATCACTCATAGTTTCAGCGCAATCTGCCACCAAATACGAACGTTTTCAAAAAATTATCGATATTTTTTGCTGTAAGTTTAGTTTTCTCAAAAACTTCACATATTACCGCCAAAATATGTATGACTAAAGTAAAGAATAGAATATGCTCTTTATAAAAAGGTATAATTCATTTCTAAGCACTTTCATTTACCGTTGCTGTGCTATTTTTAGAAAGTTAATTCATTCGGCCATACAGCGAAATATAAATATTCATACTAGTTCAACGGTGGTACTAAAATACCATATTCTTCTTATATGTTTTCCTGTAATCTGTAGGTATAGGACTATTTTCTGTATTTTTCATATATTTTTATGGCCAGTACTTTAGGAGATAAGAGGGGGGCGGAGAAATGGTACATTTTCGCCTATTTTCTTAAATAATTTCAAAAATGTTTATCTTAAAATTATGAAAAAAAAAGTTTCTCCAAAACTACTGGACTGATTGAGTTGAAATTTGGCACACATATGTAAATCGGTGTCCCAAATACGGATGTGTTACGTAAATAAATAAATTTTTAAACATGGGAGGTACTTGTGGGGTGTAAATAATATAAAAAAAAAAAATTGCGAACTATATCGTGTGACATATCAAATGAAAGGGTACATTATGAGGATACCAAATATATTTTTTTGTGTGTTTTTTTTTTTTTTGTGTGTGTGTAGCAATTAGTTCATTTTCGAGTAAAAAGGTATAATCTAAATAAATAAAAGAAGAAACTGACTGACTGACTGATTGACTGATTGACTGACTGACTGACTGACGGACATGTCAACGCACAGCCCAAACCGCTGGTTCTAAAGATTCCAAATTTGGCACGTAGGTTCCTTATAAGGTCTAGGGATGCACTAAGAAAGGATTTTTCAAAATTCACCCCCTAAAGGGGTGAAACGGGGGTCCAAAGTTTGTATGAAAAACCGTATCTATTAAAGTGAGAGACATGAAATTTTGTATATAGAGTCAGTGTTTAAATATATTAATGGCGTATTTCAGCGTTTTCTAAATTGCTCCCCTAAAAGGGTGAAAAGGGGGTTTCAAGTATGTACGGGGAGCAAATCTTTTTTGAAGTGAGAGATTTAAAACTTCGTATATAGACTCTTTGTTTAAATACATTTAACAGGACTAACAGTAATTAGCAACTGTCTGCCTTATAGTGACATTGACAATGTCTCAAAACAAATTTTGAGTGATACAAGTATTACTTCGCAGACAACACTGCTTATACTTATGGGTAACAGGGGAAGTGTAAACAAAAATAATTTCATTAAATTTATTGGAAAATTGAACACACTTACTGTGAAAGAAATTATTATGTTCACATTTCCCTATTGTCCTCAAATGTCAAAGGCAGAAAATGACACAAGATATAATTTGAATATAGCCCTGTATAATTTTTGTACATATAGTAATAAGTTTAACATAATTGACAACAACAATTATGTTGGTAAACACTATTTTTTAACTAAAGGTAAGTTTTACCTTTCTAATTATTATAAAAAACAAATAGCTTTGTCGCTATCATATTTAATTGACATTTCTGCCAAGAATTTGGGAGCACATAACTCTGCTCCTATTGAGCAGTCCGTTGTGGACTTTGAATTGGTTCCAGTTATAACCAATCATTTAAATTAGATGTTCAGACAAAGGAGTACTCTTACTCTGGCAATTTAGTGTTTAATAAATTGAATGAAAAATGTTTGAAAAATGGAAATTATATGCATCTGGTTCATCAAAACATTCAGTGTATCAGAGGTAAAGACTTACAGATTGAACTCTTTTTGAATACTTATAATATTGATATTCTATGTGTAACTGAACATTGGTTAAAAAATAATGAAATAATGCCTCAATTTAATAATCATCATGTGGGTAGTTCGTTCACCAGGCTTGGTTCCATATATGGTGGCTCACTAATTATATTAAATAGTCAATTAAAATTTAAGGAACGTAAGGATGTTGTATCCTTGTCTGTTGAACGGACCATAGAACTAAGTGCAGTAGAATTAGAGCAATTTATTGTTGTTTGTGTCTACAGGCCGCCATTAAGTAATTTTGACCTTTTTGAAAATATAATGGAATCCGTGTTATTTAAAATATCGCTCTCTAGCAAAAAAATACTTAAATGCGGAGATTTCAATGTAAATATTTTTGAAAATTCAACAATAAGTACTAGATTGTTGAATCTTTTCAAATCATGTAACCTCAACCACATATTTTCGGAGCCTACTAGAGTAACTGCTACTAGCGCCACCTGTATAGATAATATTTTTACAGATATTATTCCTATTACCCAAAGTGTAATCAGCAAATTAGAGTCAGATCACTTAGGCCAATTAATGACATTTGTGATATTAAGAAGGAGTACTTTGAGAAAACAAATAACTTCTGTACCAGTAACCACCAGAGATGCGATTTATTTGAAATACTTCTATTTAAAATGAAAATACAAAATGCAAAATACCTATTTTGTATTTTGCATTTAAATGCCTTTTAGTAAAAAGCATTTTGTATTTTATTTGAAATACCTTTCGAGATGTATTTTGCATTTTTAATGTTCATTTCAAAATGCAAAATACTTTGTGATTAAGTTCAGCCAACATTACCAGTCAAACAAAACGAAATGAACGAATGACGCTTGTATTGCCGAATTTGACCGATAGAGACGCCTGCTAGCCATGCGTGCCCTTTTTAGGGTTCCGTAGCCAAAATAGCAAAAACGGAACCCTTATAGATTCGTCATGTCTGTCCGTCCGTCCGTCGGTATGTCACAGCCGATTTACTCGGAGACTATAAGCTATAATTTTGAAATTTGGTGGGAAGGTGTATTCTATGAACCGCTACATAAAAGTGATGTGAAATTATAAAAAAAATTAAATTAGGGGGGCACTCCATACATGTAACCGGTGGATGAAAAAAAAAAATCAACGCACATAGTCGTGTGGGGTATCGATGGATAGGCCTTTAAAAATGATATTGAGATTTCTAAAAGCTTGTCCAATTAAGTCAACCGTTGGTGAGATATTAGCTGTCAAAGTTATAGAAAGTGTGTCCCCCCCCCTCTAATTTCCAAACTATAAAGTTTAAAATTCTGAAAAAAAATGAGGTGGTGTGCATTAGTAAATACTTTCAACGACTTTTGGTTTGAACAATATAGTTTTTACGGTTTTTGAGTTTTCGCTTAAAAACTGTATTGCCCAAACAAAAGGTCGTAAGTGCCGTGAGTTCCCTATGAAGATACGACTTTTTTAGATTCAATGTATTGGAAAGTTATTTTAAATGTGGACTAGTAGGTGTTAGTACGGAACCCTTCATTGTGCGTACTCCGACACGCACTTGGCCGATTTTGTCTTCTTTAGTCAGAGTGCGCGCCTTAAGTCTGACTAGTGTCAATGTCAAACGAAAACGACGAACATTATCTATGGCTATAAAAACGCAACGCCGCTGACGCCGACGATTCGATTTCACGGATTTATTGTTTGCTGGTGCTGGTGCTGGTGAAGTGGTTACTGATTTGATTACCTACTTTTATGATATTGAAGTGTTGTTGTTATCCCTACAATACTGGAACGGCTATGTACTGTACTACAACAAGATAATTTAGATACTGCAAACAACTTATTAATGAAAGAAAAGTGTAATAATAATAATATAAGAACTAGCTGCACAATCGACCGAAATAAATTTAATGGCCACACAATTCACAAAATGGAGCCATGCCTATCTTTTCGTTAGTCTAGTTTATTACATTGTTTTAAGTGAGTATTATTATTATTAATATAATAACAGAATTTATTGATACGCGTACTGATAAATATGACCAAAATGTCATGCATAAGGTGGCATTCGGCTCGGCATTGTATCTCTATTCTATTTCTAATGATAAATACCTAAAATGAATAAAAATATCATTCGATTTGGTCAAAAGGTATTTTATTTTGAAAAAGTATTTTGAAAATACCTATTTTGCATTTAGCATTTGAAATACATAACGCAAAACTATTTGGTATTTTGCATTTGAAATAGTAAATCTGAAAAGTATTTTGCATTTTGTATTTAAATGCTTTTTTAAAACCATTTTGTACATCTCTGGTAACCACGCACCGTGTCGAACGAATGAAGCAAAGTCTAGTCCAGGCGCTACCCTTTTTATCTTCCGATATGAGTCCTAACGACATGTACAACTCATTTTTTCACACATTTATGAAACATTATAAAGCAATTTTCACTCCTAAATCGATCGTGGTTGGTGGTGTATCAACTTTTAGTGAATGGGCTACTGTGGACTTACATAAACGTAGACAAGCACTGTATGCTTTATATGAGGAACGGCGGTTTAATACGAGTGATGAATTTAAAGAACATGTTAAACAATATTCGAAAAAATTTAAAATAGATTGTCGAATAGCTAAGCGTACTTATTTAAGCCACAAAATAAAAAATAGCTCCGATATTATCAAAACAACATGGAAAGTCATTAATGTGGAAACTGGCAGATCAAAACACACAATTAATGATCCTAAATTAAAAATAAATGGCAAAATTATAGATTCAAGTTTCGAAGTAGCAACAGAATTCGAAATTTTTTTTAGTGAGATACCAATATCCACAACACAGTATTTAAATTCATCACCTTCGTCTGCCGTTGTGTTATTAAAAGATAACGCCCCAGAATGTAGTAGAGATTTTCATTTTGTACATGTTAGTGCCTCAGACGTAGTAAAGGCATTTAAAACAATTAATGTCAAAAAAACTAGTGACCTCTGGGGAGTCTCTGTCCATTCTGTCAAATTTCTAATAGAAGTCATAGCGCCTGATTTAGTGGTTGTATTTAATAACAGTGTTGATTGTGGTGAGTTTCCTGATCTGATGAAACACAGTAAAATAACTCCTTTATTCAAGTCTGGTAGCACTTTTGACCCCACTAATTTTAGACCAATATCTGTGCTACCTACATTTAGCAAAATTTTTGAAAAACTAGTTTTGTCCCAATTAATAAACCATTTTAATGCTAACAATTTAATGCATCATAAGCAGTTTGGTTTTACGCGGGGTCGCTCGACAACCGACGCTGCTGTTGAGCTAACAAAACATATATTCGATGCCTGGGAGGAGTCACATGATGCCTTAGGTATCTTCTGTGATTTGTCCAAAGCCTTCGACTGCGTATGTCATGAAACTTTGATCAGGAAACTACACTACTATGGAGTTCGAGGATCGGCACTGAATTTGTTAAAGTCTTACTTACATGATAGAATACAAAGGGTCGACGTGAATGGACAGCGATCGCCGGGTTCATTGGTCTCTATGGGTTTACCGCAGGGATCAATATTGGGACCTTTCCTATTCCTTATCTACATAAATGACTTGCCATACCTCATAAAGACCCACCATGATATAGTATTGTTTGCTGACGATACCTCACTCATATTCAAAGTCACACGGCAACAACAAGCTTGCAATTATGTAAACAATGCCATATCTAAAATAGTTAATTGGTTTAATGTCAACAATTTATTGTTAAATGAGAAAAAGACTAAATGTATTAAGTTCGTCACGAGTAACGTAAATCATATGCAAACTAGAGTAACTGTGAAAGATGAGGAATTGGAACTAGTTGATAGTGCTGTTTTTCTTGGTTTGACATTAGATTCAAAATTCCAATGGGGTCCCCATATTGCTAATCTCTCGAATAGACTGAGTTCTGCAGCATTTGCAGTGAGCAAGATCCGTCAATTAACAGACGTGAAGACAGCTCGATTAGTATATTTTAGTTACTTTCATAGTATTATGTCGTATGGTATTTTACTCTGGGGCAGTGCTGCAGAGATAAATACTGTCTTTATTCTGCAGAAGAGGGCTATTCGAGCAATATATAAGATGAAACATAGAGACTCACTTAGAGATAAGTTCAAGGACATTAATATAATGACAATGCATTGTCAATACATCTATGACAATATTGTGTATGTACACAAAAATATTGTAAATTTTAGACAGAACTGTGACATACATAATATTAATACACACACACAGTACATATAACAGTAATGTAAAGAAAGGGAGCTTATTTCTGCCAACAAACTGTTATACAGTTTGGCGGAAGTTATAACAAGTTGTAAAAGAGTACTGTTTTCGTGAATAAATGCTTTATTTATTTATTATTATTATTTTTTTAATACTAGAAACAAATATAAGCTTGCGGTACCCCCCACTCGGCTCCAAAAAATAAGAAAATCATTCATGTGTAATTGTGTAAAGTTTTATAATAAACTACCTACAAACGTGACTAATTTATCTATTAATAAATTCAAGACTTATGTAAAGCGTAAACTCATATCGAAAGCATATTATAGCACAAAAGACTACATGAATGATAAAACACCGTGGGTATAATTGTGGTTGAAATACTAATTATATTTTAATAATTATGACATTACATCTTAATGACTCTTTTCATAACTATGACATTAGATGTTGACGTTAAATTTTCCCCTTGACATTCAGATTTTATTCTAGAAACTGTCTAGATTATACTATTTGTTATGTTTTTATTTGACATATTGACGATCTTTTTGTGAATTTATTATACTCTCTTTTGACATACACTACAGTAATTCATGTCTTTTTAAAAATTTCATATGCATCAATAAATTGCTCTGAATAATTAGATTCAATTTATGTAATATATAACTGACGATTCAAAAGTGCTTGTTGCTAGGCCTATTTGAATAAAGAATATTTTGAGTTTGAGTTTGAGTTTACAACAAAACATGTTTCAGCGTTTTTCGGAATTGCTCCCTTTAAGGGGTGAAAAGAGGGTTCCAAGTTTGAGCGGGGAGCAAATTTTTCCTTTTCTTAAAAATCGATATGGGTGTCATTTTCGAGATTCCTCGGGGTGCCGATTATGAAAATGACATTCATTTTCAAATTAAAGATGGCGGACATTTATTTTTCTTAAAAATCAATATGGGTGTCATCTTTGAGGTTCCTCGGGGTGCAAATTACAAAAATGACATCCATTTTCAAATCCAAGATGGCGGACATTTATTTTTCTTAAAAATCAATATGGGTGTCATTTTTGAGGTTCCTCTGGGTGCCGATTACGAAAATGACATTTATTTTCAAATTAAAGATGGCGGACATTTATTTTTCTTAAAAATCAATATGGGTGTCGTCTTCTAGGTTCCTCGGGGTGCAAATTACAAAAATGACATCCATTTTCAAATCCAAGATGGTGGACATTTATTTTTCTTAATAATCAATATAGGTGTCATTTTCGAGGTTCCTCTGGGTGCCGATTACGAAAATGATACTCATTTTCAGATCAAAGATGGCGGATATTTATTTTTATAAAAATCGATATAGGTGTCGTCTTCGAGGTTCCTCGTGGTGCCGATTACGAAAATGGCATGCATTTTCAAATCAAAGATGGCGGAGATTTATTTTTCTTAATTATCAACTTGGGTGCCATCTTCGAGGTTGCTCTGGGTGCCGATTACAAAAATGACATCCAGTTTCAAATCAAAGATGGCAGACATTTATTTTTCTTAAAAATCGATATGGGTTTCATCTTTGTGGTTCCTCGGGGTGCCGATTACGAAAATGACATCCAGTACATATCTGCATGCAGGTCAAACTGAAAACCTCCTTTTTTGTAGACTGTTAAAAATTACTCTTAGTACGCGGGCGAAGCCGCGGGAAAAAACGTTGAAACTTTGTATAAAGACTCTCTGTTTAAATACATTAATGGCGTATTTCAGCGTTTTTCTAAATTGATCCCCTAAAGGGGTGAAAAGGGGGTTCAAAGTTTGTACGGGGAGCGAATCTTTTTTGAAGTGAGAGATTTGAAACTTCGTAAATAGAATCTTTGTTTATATACAACAGAACATATTTCAGCGTGTTTCTAAATTGCTCCCCTAAAGAGGTAAAAAGGGGTTCCGAGTTTGTACGTTGAGCAAATCTTTTTTGAAGTGAGAGATTTAAAACTTCGTATATAGACTTTCTGTTTAAATGCAACAAAAAATTACTCGGCATTTTTCGAAATTACTCCCCTAAAGGTATGAAAAGGTGGTTCCATGTGGTGTTTGTACGGGGAGCACATCTTTTTTGAAGTGAGAGATTTAAAACTTCGCATATATAAACTACTACTGTACTGTGTTAAAATACAACAAACCATATTTAATTGATTGCGCCGGCAGTGTTTACATCGCGAGTCCCGGTGTCCGACTGACTCGTGCGAGTGTGTGTTATCAGCTGTGCGCTGGCGATCGGAAGTTTATAGTGCATTTATAGCAAGCTACAGCACAGTGACAATTATTACTAGGTTGCTAGGAGTACATCTAACTCTACAAAAATAAACAATGAGTTTTACCTTTTCAATATATATATCGACGGTATAAAGGAATAACCCTTGAAGCGACATTTTTTGAATTTTACAGGAGAGCGTATTAAAGTGTATTTTTTGACAAAAACAATTTTATCTCTTTTACTATTGATTTTAGAAAGTTGAGTTCTATACACAAGTTTTTTCAAATTTTAATAGCTATATTTTAAAAATATTATCAAACTTGAAATCTTACAGGATTCTGAAATAAGTGTCGCTTAAGTGAATAGGCCCCCGTAGCGATCCCAGAAGAACCAATGAAGCGACACCTTCGTGCTACTAAAAAATCCAATGAAACTACACCAATATATCTAATTTGATCTCGGGAATTAATTTAAGCGACAGTAGTGTATTTGCATAAATAAAAATAAATTGTCCGTCGTTTTAAATAAGCAAGGGATGTGATGAATTTATTGTTGTTTATTTTATTCGAAAGTATTGGAATTTTCATTTAAGTATAATAGAAGAAAATACGTACACTTATAAAGGAAACACAATAGGAAAAATCATATTGTTGTTTTATTGGTTGGCTTAAGCCATAACATCAAGATAGACAAGTTCACTCATTATCACAATAGAGTTCAACTTATTAAATAACGTAGTATCAGAAAATCTGCCCGTAAAAAGTTTAACAATCAACATAGCTCTCATAACATCAATAAACTGGTTTTAATTTTAAACATTTAGGTATAGTAAAAACAAGTCAGTCGTCAGCGAACGGCAAAACAACCACCCCCTCCTAGTGTTTGTCGGTGACTGAAGCGACCGACGGCGTTACACTGCGTTTATAAGAGTCCCTTTCGCGCGTAATTCATACAAAAAATTATACACTTAAACGCCATACTATAAATTTGGGCGATACTTCAAACGCCATCACACCTCTTGCAATTTTCATTTAACCAACGTATTGCTGTTTTTAAAAAATACTTGAAGCGACAATTTCGGCCAGGGCCAAGCATGTCGCTTAAAGTAATGAAATATTAGGTACATTTTTGTAACATTCACTTAAGCGACAACAGTTAATTTTAACACTTTTGAAGAACCACTTAAGCGCCGTAACCTATGTAAAATGTACTTGGAATAAACATGTAAGTGACATCACATGGAAAATGACCTATTTTTAAAAATCACTTATGCGACTATGATTATGCCTGTATATATGATTAAGTGACTCAGGTAAGATTTTACTCAAATTATGTGTCGCATCAGGTAACGATTTTTAAATTTGGGCCTTATTTCTGTAACCCCTTAAGCGACATATAAGTCATTGGATCGATGTGAAACCCGGCTCAAACGACGCAAAAAAAAACGCTGATTCCAACAATATATATAACTGACCAAAATGTCGCTTAAAGGGTTATTCCTTTACACCGTCGATATTGTGTACTTATTTTCAAGGCATTTTATTAATCCTAACTTATTTCTAAACCTACCAGCTAGTTTAAAGTACCTACCTAATTATGATAATATATAATAAACAATTGTACAGACTCAGTGCCATCTAGTGTCAAGTAGAAGAAAATGGCCCCGTCAATAAAATGCTCTGCCTGTGCGAAGTTTCTGGCTTCTGCTTTGGCTGTCCAGTGCACAATTTGCTCCTGTGTCTACCATAGAGCCTGCCTAATGATACCTGACAGTGCAGCTATAGCCAAGGACTGGTCCTGCCCCGAGGGTTAAAAAAAAACAGAGGCGGACCGACAATAGCTGCACTCCGGTGAAAGCTGCCTGTGGCAGCCAGGGGGGGCATGACGACGCCTCCAGCGGAAGCTCTGGTCAAGGGGGCGCCTCAGACTACGGCACCCTGGGCGATGCCGCCCGAGCTGGCTAAGTACATAGCCGAGCAGAGGGAGTTCCGGTCTGAGGTCCGGGCCGTTCTAGGCAATATGGCCGCGCGGATGGACGACATGGAGCGTCGACTGACGGCCGTGGAGCAGAGGGCGGCGGTGGAGCCGGCGGCGGTGCCGGGTGGGGGGGAGGTCGACGAGTTGCGGAAGAGCGTGGCGCGGCTGCAGAGCGAGCTGGCCGACCTCGACATCGGGCATCTGCCCGAGGAGCGCGGCGAGAACGCCGTCCACGTCGTCACCGTGCTCGCCGCCAAGCTCGGCGTGCAGCTCGAGCCGCGCGACGTAGTGTTCGCGGAGCGAGTGGGCGCGGGGGGTGCGGCGGAGGCCGGCGCGGTGGGGGCGGGGGCGGCGCGGCCGCGGCGCCTGGTGGTGCGGCTGGCCCGGCGCGGGCTGCGAGATGAGTTGCTGCGGGCCGCGCGCGTGCGGCGCGGGCTGTCGACCCGCGACGCGGGGCTGGCGGGCGCCGAGCACCGCGTCCACGTCAACGAGCGGTTGACGCGCGCCAACCGCCAAATATTCCACTGCGTACGCGAGGAGTGCCGCAAGCGACAATGGAGGTACTCGTGGACCAAGCGGGGCCGAGTCTACGCCAGGCAGGCCGACGGCTCGCAGGCATACTGCATCCGGTCCGAGGAAGATCTGCGGCGTGTTTTTGGCGATGGCGCCGTTTGAGGAACAATTAGTATTTGTAAATGTTTATGTTATTGTTCAGTTCCTTTCTATTTGTTTACATGTTGTTTTAGTTTTCATTGGTAAACCCCAGCATACCCACTACTATCGAGTAAATAATAAGTACCGTAAGTGCCTCTTGTGTCCAAACATGCCTACCAACTTGCTTATTTTGTTATATACGTTTACCCTAAGTTATGATTAAGAAATTGATTAGGATAGGTTTGTATAATCCAGGTTCTCTTAGCACTAATCATGACAGCTTCATAGCGGCAACTACTCGGCAGGATGTTGACGTGCTGGCAATTAACGAAATGTGGTTAAAGGACGGTGAAGAAGGAAAGGCGCCGGTACTACCAGGTTGGAGGTTGCGCCATTTACCCAGACCACAGGGCACACGGTCGCGCGGGGGAGGTGTAGGTTTCTACATAAAACGCGGGGTCAATGCACGAACCTGGCCACACCCGGTCGATCCTCTGCACAGGACAGTTGAACAGATGTGGGTGACCTTGACCGTGAATGGAGCAAAGTTAGTGATAGGAACGGCATATCGACCACCTTGGTTGGATATTGGTCTTTTCTTTGATGCTATTTATGACTCGATTAGCTCTATTCCGGATTATGATAATTTGGAATTTAGTGTAAATTTATTAGCGAATTCCGACAACAAAATTGCAAAAATGAATGACTTTTTAACGTGTTTTGGGTTAACTCAGTGTCGCAGCCTACACATTTCACAGACCTATTTCTTACCTGACTTATTTCGAGTTCCACAGGTATACTGACTCTGTTTTCCACTTAAAACCAATCAACTCAAATCAAATTATTAAAATCATAACAGGACTAAAATCAAATGCCGAAGGGTGTGATGGCATTAATTTGAACATGATTTTATTAACATTTCCACATACTTTAGACATAATCACAAAAATAATAAATACCTCTATTTTGACATGTACTTTTCCAGACTTGTGGAAATTGGCAATTGTACATCCACTCCCTAAAAACTCAAATCCGTCTGAAATAAAAGATCTTAGGCCTATAAGTATATTACCATGCCTTTCAAAAATACTGGAAAAAACAGTCTGCAAACAATTAACTGAGTATCTTGAAAGCAACAACATTTTACCAGATGTGCAGTCAGGTTTCAGGAAAGGGAGAAGCACCACAACTGCTTTGCTCGATGTCACCGACAACATTTTGCACTCTCAAGATAGTGGTATGTGTACTCTGCTGGTACTGCTGGACTTTTCCAGAGCTTTTGACTGCCTGAATATTAATATACTGCTTTCTAAATTAAGTTACTATGGATTTGATAGTAATAGACTGAGATGGTTCCATAGTTACCTTACAAACCGGTTCCAATATGTAAAACTGACTCTTAACGATGGCTCCATACTATATTCAGACAAAATTGGGCTCACTGCAGGGGTACCGCAGGGTTCTGTGATCGGGCCGATCCTATTTATTTTGTACACTGCTGACATTGGAACACTCATCACACACTGTAAGTTCCACATCTACGCAGATGATATTCAGGTGTATATGTCATGCAGGCCTTCAGACATTGATAGTGCCATTGAAAAACTTAATTCCGACCTTACTAGAATAACCTCTTGGGCCACTAGTAATTGCTTGTTGCTAAATCCTAGCAAAACTAAATATCTCATTTTTGGCAGTAAACAACAACTAATTGGTATTCGGCCCACACTTAATGTCACCTTGATGAATGAACCTATTGAGCGTGTATATGAGGCACGTAACCTGGAGCTTCTGGTAGATCCTGGGCTTCGTTATGAGAAGCATACTGTTAATGCTGTTAGGAGTTGCTTCTACAAACTTAAGGTCCTTTACAAAATCCGGCCATATAAATGAAAACTTGCGCATTAAGCTGGTGGATTCATTAATACTATCCAGATTGAATTATATGGATACAGTGTTTGGACCATGTCTCCTTGCCAAAACAAAAAGACTCATTTAGCGCGTACAAAATGCGTGTGCTCGCTTGTGCTTCAGCGTTCCGTTGAGGGCACACGTCACACCGTTCTTGAACAAACACAACATTCTTAAGATGCAACACCGACGTAAGCTACACTTGGCTTGTTTGCTCTTTGGGGTAATCAAGTATGAGTCTCCCAGGTATCTTTTTGAAAAGTTGTCTATCCGCCGATCTCGTAGTGCCCGGCCATGCGCATTACAACTGTTGACGCCTCGTCACGCGTCCGCAGCTTTCCGAGGAAGTTTCCGTTATGTAGCAACTAAATGTTGGAACATGATCCCGCCGCCTATAAGAGACCTGAAATGTATTTACAGCTTTAAAATCAAACTTAAAAAGTACCTGTTTGAACATCAGCAAAGCCAGGAAACTTGCCGATTGGACACAAGTTGTATTTAGGTAGAAAAAAGTTTTATTCGTGTATATGTACTCACCACTGGGGTATGTCTCATACGTATAGGCTTTGGTATGAAGTTATTGTTCTGTTTTTGTCTTCGGTCTAAGTACAGTAGTTATTTTATGTTCGTTTCCTTATCGTTTTTATGTTTGTGTCATTTGTGCATAGAAGCACCATTTACAAAGTTATCCGGCACGTAATTTCTCCTGGATGTATATGAGCATTATAATTATGATATTTTTATTTCAAATGCATTACAAATGTTTCACTTGTTTGTTAATTATTAGACATAATCAGTATATGACGCCATGTTCCAAATATTCATTTAGATTTAGTTCCTTTAGTTACTGCCTGCCATTCCAACTGTCATTGGCGCTAGTTTAGCTGAAACAGATAGCACAGGCTGCTGCGTTCATATAACACGGTTTAAGAAAAAAAATGTCAAACTTTGTTTTTAAAATCCGTCTTTTTCTTCTTCATGTTAATTGTTCTTTATTTATTATTATTATTTCATGTTCGTACAGTTACACACCGTGAAATCACTCGACGGTCCCATCGGAAGACCAGCGCTGGCGATTGCCCGCATTATGCTGAGATGGTACCGTTTCGAGATAACACAACTTTTTTGTTTATTTTTATATTCTATTTTTGCTGTATTAATTGTTGTTTTTGTCTCGAATAAATATTTCTTACTCTTATTCTTATATTTCAGCGTTTTTTGAAATTTCTTTCCTAAAGGGGTGAAAAGGGGGTCCAAATTTGTACGGGAAGCAAATCTTTTTGAAATGAGAGATTCAAAACTTCGTATATGGACTCTGTTTAAATACAACAAAACACGTTTCAGCGTTTTTCGGAATTGCTCCCCTAAAGGGGTGAAAAAGGGGTTTCAAGTTTGTGCGGGGAGCAGTAATATGGGTGTCATATTCGAGGTTCTTCGGGGTGCCGATTACGAAAATGGCATGCATTTTCAAATCCAAGATGGCGGACATTTCTTTTTCTTAAAAATCGATATGGTTGTCATTTTTATTGTTCCTCGAGGTGCCGATTGCGAAAATGACAACCATTTTCAAATAGGATGACGTTATATAATGGATATATGGTCATTTTTTTTCCTAAAAATCGATATGGGTGTCATCTCCGAGGTTCCTTGGGGTGCGGATTACGAAAATGACATGCATTTTCAAATCCAAGATGGCGGACATTTATTTGTCTTATAAATCGATATGGTTGTCATCTTCGAGGTTCCTCGGGGTGCCAACTATGAAAATGACATCCATTTTCAAATCCAAGATGGCGGAAATTAATTTATCTTAAAAATTTATATAGGTGTCGTCTTTATGGTTCCACGGGCTGCCGATTACGGAAATGACATCCATACGTATCTACATACATACATACAAACATACGGATCAAACTGAGAACCTCCTTTTTTGTAGACGGTTAAAAATTACTTTTATTACGCGGGCGAAGCCGCGGGTAAAAGCTAGTAGATACATATAAATAAATCTTATTTGCATAAAATGAGTAGTTAGGTACACTGTGATATCAGTACTGACATCATACTTCATACTAATAGGGTACCTATGATAATTTATCAAACAAAAACGATTTATCCTTTTTGTTTTATAAATGCAAGAGAAAATTGTCTAGGTGACCGGTGATAGTTGAACTTATTATACCTACTATAACTTATTGTAAAGGCGCCAGTTTGGATGATTATTCTTTCACGCTTTAACGGCTAAACAGATACAAATTTTGGTATAAAAATAAAATAGGTACATATAATCTGGAATCGAATTGGAAAATAGACTATTCCCACCTGATTCTCATGGGAAAACGTGTCCACGTAAACAAAGTCTTGGGCAGCAGTTAGTGGGCATTTTTGTTAAGGTAAAACACATTTGACATAACAATTTAAATATTTGGTTACAAAATCCAAAGTTACAATTTAGTTGTCGAGTCAAAGTCGGACAAACCACTGTGCGTACGTACTTGTGTGAGTGTGCGGCGCGCGAGCCTCGATCGTTGTGTGAGTAGCGCTAAAAACCTAAACTTCGCGGGGCGCGGCTCTGAAGCCGACCCTTGACGACTCTTGCTTTTTTAATCAATGATTCTTACTTCCTGAATAGATGTACGCTACTTCTTGAATAGATGAAATAGTGGTTTTTGGGGTATCTGGATAGCTCCTTGTATCCAAATACCCCAATAGCCACGAACTTCTTTGTGGTTCCTCGGGGTGCCAATTACAAAAACGACATCCATTTTCAAATCCAAGATGGCGGACATTGATACACATGCGGACAGCGTAGTTGATACACATGTTGTGGCCGTGGAGGCCGCGCTCGCCCGCTAGATGCTAGTACAAATAAGTGAGGGTTATGCTTAACAAATAACGCTAACTCTAAAATATAGAATGAGGGGAAAGTTAATAGTTTTAGGGACTTAAAAGCCGGTGCACAGCTTTCATCGGATTTTAAATTTAGTATGGCTCGGATACACTTTTTTTGGGCTCTGAAGATGTTGTATGTATATGTGGAATAGCCCCAGAAAATTACTCCATACCTTAGTGTTGAGCCTACTAGGCCATGATATGCTGTAATTAAGGCTTTACGGTTTACAAGTTTTGACAAATTTCGTAATGCATATGCTGCGCTATTGATTTTTTTACATATTCCTATACCGTGCGCTTTCCATTTTAAATTACTATCTATAGTAATGCCTAAAAATTTACATTCATCGACTTCATTTATCTTTATTCCTCTATAGTTAATATCTTTACATGATGTGATTTTTTTTTGGTAAAAATGCATGACATTAGTTTTACTAATATTTATAACTAAATTGTTATTGGTGAGCCACGTTACTATTTCGCATAAGGTATTATTAATATCATTTTTGTATTCAGTGCTTTTCTCACATTTTACTATAGCTGTGCTGTCATCGGCAAAAAGTATCATTGGGTGATGTACAGCTCTTGGTAAGTCGTTTATATAGACCAAGAAGAGTAGAGGGCCTAGTACGCTGCCCTGTGGGACGCCGTAGGTTATTTTTCTGCGGTCTGAAGTGTATTTAAATTCAAATTTCCGTCGTATGCAAATACGAGATATTACTGTATATTGAGTGCGATTCGATAAGTAGGACTTTAATAAGTTTAAGATGTTACCCCTTATTCCATAGGCGTCAAGTTTTGCTAATAATATATTGTGATCCACGTGATCGAAGGCTTTTGTCATGTCGGTATAAAGTGCACATATCGGTATCCTTTTATCCATATTTTGAACTACTTTTTCTACGAGATCGAAAATAGCCATATTAATTGTTTTATTTTTTCTGAAGCCTTTTTGTTCGTGACACAAAATATTAAATTTATCTAAATAACTATAAAGATTATTGTATATAACAGTTTCAAAGATTTTGGAGAATATAGGGATTAACGCGATAGGCCTGTAATTTTTTAAATCTTCCTTGTCTCCTTTTTTGAAAAGGGGTTTGATGATGGCTGTTTTTAAACTGTCAGGATACATACCAGCACTTATAGACAAATTTATAATATAAGCAAGATGTTCGGCTATAGATTCGTTAACAAATTTTATTACAGCGGTATCAATATCGTCGTATCCTACGCTTTTTGTATTTTTTAAGTTTTTAATAATATTCTTTACCGCACTGGGCGAGGTTGGATACATAAACATCGAGTTGACAGTTGAGTGAAAAGGGTTTTTGTAAGGTTGATGGGTTGACGACTGTTTAATTTGATCTATAAAGTAATTATTGAAAGCGTCCGCGATGTCTTTAGGTTTAGTAACATAGTTGTTCTGGTCTATTTTGACCTTAAGTATGGGTTCCTTGGGACATATGTATTTAGAATTATTAATTATCTGCCATGTTGCTTTATTTTTATTTTGTGCTGTCTCTATTTGATGGTTATTTTGTGCTTTTTTTGTTAATTTTATAATTTTTTTATAAATACTGGTATATTTTGCTAGGACAGACTTATTACTTGGCGATGGAGAAAGCCTGTAGCGCCAGAGTAAAAGCCTGTGCCTTTTACTGCAAGTTTTTATGCCTTTAGAAATCCATTTATGTTTTTTGAAAGTTCTTAGAAGTACTTTTTTATGTGGAAAGCATAAATTATACAGCATTCTAAAGTTTTCAATAAAAGCCTCATAAGCTATATTTGGATCATCCGTATCATAGATTTCAGAGAATGATAGGGATTCCAACAGACATTTGAATTTGGCTAAGTTTGTTTTTGAAAAGTCTCGTTTGTATAAGTGCCACGAATTTATAATACAAGTTTTCTTTATTGGGACTTTGACTAGTTGTGCTGTATGATCCGACATCCCTAGATCAAGTATTTCATGGTCACAGACTCCACGAATATTGTGCGCTATATTATCAATGCAGCTTTTGCTGGCCGGTCGAGTAGGTGTACGGAATATTAATTTTAGATTATGATTTGACAGGAGATACTCAAAATCAAGAGAACATCTGTTTTGTTTTAGCATGTCTATGTTAAAATCTCCGCATAGAATAATTTTCTTATGATTGTTTGCGTACAACGTTGTTAATATAAAATCTAATTTTTCATAAAATTTGTTTAAATTACAAAGTTTGGGTGGTCTGTACATGCATATAATTACTATTTCATGCACTAATAGCTCTATTGCGCAGCATTCCAGAACGCCCGGTATGGATTGCTTAGCTACGTCTGAAATTTCTCTACATTGATGATCGTAACGTGCAAGAATACACGCACCACCTCGACTAATTCCATGTCTTGCGTAACAGGCGACGAGCTTAAAATTGGGTAATGATAGTAGAGATTCGTTACCGGACATTATGAAGTGCTCTGTAATACATAATATATCAATGTTGATATTATTCGCTTTGAGATTTTCCAGATGGATGGTTAAAATGTCATTTTTATTAATAATACCTGCAATATTTTGATGTAAGATGTTAATATAATTATGATAGAAAAAACTCAACATTTTGTTGCGGTTGTTCTGAGTTGCTGTGTGGAGTGGGTTGAAAAGATTCTTCTTCTGACGACCTGTTGGATTCTTCGATTACATTAAGTGTGGTGTTTAGTGAAGTGAAAATATTTTTCATGCCATTGTGATTTACTTTTCCATTGTATTTCGAAAACATATCATAGGAATACGATAAACTGTCATTTGTGTCTACAAGATAAGCGTATTGATGGGTTTCATTGTCTAAGTAAAGCAGGTTATTGAATGTATCTACTCTCCAGTTGAATATTTCACAGCCGTTGAAATCGTACTTAAAGGTTGGGAGGCATATAACTATGTTTGTGTGGTTTATACCTCGTAATGAGTTTCTAATATGCTGTACTAACAGGACATAATTATTGGTGCTGTTGAAATCCTCTTCACCCAGGAATATAACACAGAAGTCATTCATGGTGAGGTCTTTTGTTTTCGTGTCGATATTTTTGAACAGTTCTCTTATATCACGACCAGGTAGTGAGTAATGACACATCTTTGTATTTGGAGAAAATGTGTCTTCGGCAATTGGAAGAATCCTAGGTTTAGTAATGGTACTTACAATACTGACATTTCGTGTCATTGGCTGGGTTGGTTCAGGAGATTTTATTTTATTCGAGAGATCGTCTTCAAGAGTTGACGGCGCATCCGTTAGCGACTGTGGGGTAAAAAATTGTTGTGGTGATTGTACGACCAAATGGTTATTGTTTATAGGAGTCTCAGCATGTGTAACGTGGTCGTTTGGGTTGCGTAGGCTCGTAGAACTCTTTTTAAGTGGAGTAGTCTTCCGGGAAGGCCCGCTCTCTGTGGCAATTTTTTTTAGTATTTCTATTTTGTTTTGTTTTTCTTTTAGCTGTTTGTTCAGGGTAACAATGTCTTCATTTAGTCGATCAATCTCATTGTGTGCGCTTGCTAGTTGCACTGAGAGGCAGTCTATTTCTGATTTTAATTCCGATACTTGGGGGTCTTCTGTGGTTTCCATATTTGGCAAACTGTGAGCGGTGTCGTCCCCTAAATTTGTCTCTTGCGAATTAAAGTCATTATCAGAGGCACATTCGAAAGATTGAGAGGACTGAGTGGTCTTAGTTTTTCTGTCTGTATCATTGCTCTTGGGGCTTTCTTGTGAAAGAATATCATTTTTGTTAACCAATTCCACGTGTTGTTCCTTTACTATTTTTTCAGCCGATTTGTGACATTTTTTGCACTTCCATGAGGATTTGTAACGCTCGGATGTACTTTCGGTTTTCGTGCATTCAACTTCGTATGATTTTAAGCATTGTGTACATTTTAGAACTTGGCTGGTTTTTTTTCCATTCCCACGTCTTCCAGCTTTTTTCTGTGTTGGTGTCATGGCTGTTGTTGGAATCGTATCTGTTTTGAAACGTACCCTTTATTTTTGTCACGTGCAATACGGACCGAACGTTATTAAGTACAATTCGGACCACTGGCTGACAGTTGTCATAGATCATCCAATCAGCTGTTCATACTGTTCATAGCGGACATAGTACCGTTATTGTTATGCCAAAAATAATACGTTATCGGTGATTTTGAATATTAAACTGCTACAGTGTAATTCTTACCGTAGTTATAATGGTCTTAATTATTGTGGTGAGTGGCCGGATCCAGTTGTGTCTTCAATCGCAAGGTGTTGTGTTTGCACTATGGTGTACTTTACTACAGATTTCGTAAGTTTTACTTATTTTTAAGATTTAAAAACAAATAGGAGCTCTCATTTCAATGTTTACCTGGCCGGGGTTGCCAGTATTCTACTTATGATTCAAATAATAAAAGAACATTGTCTACGTCAACACTGACATTCAATATAAAAAAATAAAACTAATCGATTATGTTACCAATAGAATTTTAATAAGTATTCAAATCATGTGATAAAATACCGGTTCATCCCGATAATTAAATGAAATCGGAACCGAACATCACTGGCACATCACTAGCCCGCGCATGTGCTGTCATCAGAAAGAGAAAGTATATTGGCATTTGAGGTGGTTCGAAAGGAACAAGCACACTTCACTACGCCTTGTGGGTCAGTGTAAAATGATCCCCGCCGGGCAGAATTAAATGTGTATTTGTATATATTTAACTTACCTGTGATATGGACGATCTTTTTGTGAATTTATTATACTCTCTTTTGACATACATTATAGTAATTCATGTCCTTTTTAAAAAATTTCATATGCATCAATAAATTGCTCTGAATAATTAGATTCAATTTATGTAATATATAACTGACGATTCAAAAGTGCTTGTTGCTAGGCCTATTTGAATAAAGAATATTTTGAGTTTGAGTTTGAGTTTATCCCGCCATTCTTTCGATTTGTAGTTCGGGAGTCGTTCCCACTCCACTTTACCGAACAAAAACCCATGCCTACGGTTAGTCAAAACCAATTTTTAGTATTTTTTTGTGCCACGTACGTATAGGTCATGAACCTGGACGAGACTGACTGAGCGGCGTGGGGCGGGGCAGTTTATTAAGCGCAACATCCCCCGTGTGTGGCGCGCACGCTTCGCCCTATAAGCTCTACCTAGTGGAGGTTATCTATGCGCATATCTCAGCCATCGCCTCCCTCGACCATATGTTAGGGAAGATTGCGACCCGATCAACGACGCCACCGTAAGCAAAGACTTTTAGGCAAGCATGACATATTCAAGCTGCAGGACATTTATAATCAAAGTAGTACTTAATAATAAAATATCGAATACAATGAGATACCTCATGATGTGCTCAAATGTACATGAAATGATTTTAGAACAGTCGTTGACCGGTCGACAGAGGGAGTCGGTGAACAGAAGATGTCGTTGAACCTTGTGAGAACGGTTGTTTTGATGTTTCAGGTTTAAGATGTTGCTTCGGGGTGTCCAACTTTCGCCGGCTCGCTTCGAATGACGTGAACTTCATTTCCAAGAAGTCTAGAAATTCTTTTAGGGTTGGCAAGTCTCGAGGGTTCTTTAGAGATTCAACATATTCAGTGTGACTCTCGGCATCCATTTTTTGTGATAAGATATGGACAATGAGTGGGTCCCATGACTTGATGTCCACGCCGAGATTCCTGATGGCATTCAAACACTCGTTGGTGGTAGCATGTAGACGCTTGATTTGAGGATATGATTGTTGTTGCATTCATGGTAGCGACAAGAGGTTATTGAGGTGGGCCGTGAAAATAAGTTTCGTGTTATTGTACCTGTGGTTTAAGATCTCCCAACAGGTTTCATAGTTCTGAGCTAATGTTGAGATGTTGAATTAGCTTTTTGGCTTCACGTCTGACTTTGTTCTTCAAAAATTGTATCTTCTGTGCGCTTGACATAGAGTGGTTATAATGGATACAGCCATACTTCTTAAGGAAATCGAGCCCTAATATGCCTTCGCTTTTACATGGTATTTTTTTTAATGACGTAAAATATATATTGTACTTTGATGCTATTTATGGACAGCGTTAAATAAACATGTCCCTCTGTTCTAATTACGCCACCTATTCCTGTTATATCGATATTCTCGTTATGGATAGGAATATTTAGTCAACGTACGGTTTCGTATTGCACGGCGGATAGTGAGGCGCCAGAGTCAACTAACCACCTATATTTGGAGGTGTTAGAGCCGACTGCGATTTCAACTGAACTACAATTATTGCAAGTATAGATGGGCTTTCGATTAGGAACGAAAAAACTGAGTCGGATCCTGGGTGGTTTGAGTACTTTCCAAGTCAACTGTATTTCCCGATTGATGATTTTCCGATTGTTCGGTATTCATAAAATGTAGGCCGCGCTGATTGTAGTTATTCAGTCGCCTAGAATTATTGCCTCTGTAGGTATTTTGAGTCGATGAGCCCGGGCGGAGTGATAGTCGCGCATCTGGTTTTGCGCTCTAAAATACTCACGATTTTGTTCTGAACGCCCGCGACCTTGATAACGTCCACGCCAGTTCATGGTTCCTCGTCTTGGTGAGAACCTATTATTGTAGAACCTACCTTGTTGTTGTGCCCGATAGCCCACAAATAAGGTATTCTGCTCAGTGTGCGTCGATGCTATTTCTTCATCCTTGGCTGCTGCTATTACGTCTTTAAGCGTGGTATATCCGCGCGCAGCCAAGATTGTCCTTAAGTTACGGTTCTGAAGGCCGTCGATAAATCTGTGGACAGCTAATTTTTCATTTAAGGGCTTCAAAGTTTTATATGTTGAAGCATTACCATCAGCCTGAGAAATGGTTAATTGTGTAAACAAGGTTTCAACGTCAGTGCCGTAATCTTCCAGTCTTTTCTTTTTGCGTGGTATTCATTAGCTGCGCATGGACAGCGATATATGATTTTTTTGAAAGCAAATTTTGTCGCATATCCTTTAAAAGACTCTCTACGGACGTGTACGCCTCTGATATTCATAATTTCGCTGACTCTGAAAGCCTTGTTTTTAGAACAAAATTTATAAGTAATTTCTTATTAGCATCATCTAACATAGAGGAATACGTTTCTATTCCATCAATCAGCCGTTTAGTAGACACTTCTGAACCATCCATAATCAGCAATAAAGAGACAGCCGTTTTGAGTAAAAAGGATTCCATGGTTTTGATTTTTCCCTCACTTGTACACAAAATAATAATATTCTCGTATATTATCACGTATATAATATTATCACACAATGAATTTATCTCTTTCAAAACTGGTTCCGTAAAGTCCTTGAGATTTAAAGACGTTGAAATACTTTTAAATTCATTTATTAATACGTTAGCCTCTAATAGTTGCGCATTTACTATTTTATAACGTTCCTTTCCTTTTTTCACAAGTTTTGTACGAATTGATCGTAACCCATTGTTGATATCGTTCAACCTATCTGCCATTACTTAATTTGACAATAATATATTGTTATTAATACTACTTGATAAAAAAAAAGTTATTTTAAATTCATAATTGCTAAGGTAAATTAACGAAAGGCAGATTGTGCACCAAAATGGGCAACGGAATGCAAGCAACGCCTTATTGAGCGAGCGATATCATGTTCGCAGTGGCAATGGTCAACTTTTAAACGCTCACCGTAATTTCACTAAATATGCGATTTATTTTCACTCACTCACACACACTGTTCGCCAGCATTAACTGGAACCGGGCCGCGTCTCCATGAGCAGCGTATTTGCGATGAGGACAGCTCCCGTCGGATCCACGTTTTATGCATGGCCTTGTACAGACGCACTACACCGAAGCAGACACCGAGGATCAGGAATAGTACAATTACTCCCAGCAAAATATTAGTGGTTGACATGTGTACCTTGAGCTGCTCTACACCTGTAGTATTACCTCCACTGCCTGCAGCAGTCTGGGCAATTACAACTTCGTCCTTGGATGTACTGGAGCCCATGGCGAATGACGTAGATGACACGCAGTGACGACGTAGAAAATTAACAAATAATTGCCACCGGCGCCCACTATAGCACTATAGTTCGCACAGAATGACACGGCATCAATTGATATCATTTTAAAATATTTGGATATATATTTCTAGCCTTTTTTTTGTTTCACGGTCCATTTCAATTAAACACTCGCGACCTTCAGGTAACTTAACGACGTACGCGCGCGCATAAACACAGGATACACAGGAAAATAAAAATCAGCATTGCTACTAGTCCAATGAGTCCCAAATAAATAGCCCAAAAAAAAAAATAGCCCAAAAGTATAAAACGTCTTCGAGGTATCTTAACACTTTAGCGTCCCTTTGGTACATTTTGCCTTGTTTATGAAGGTCACAAGTCAGAGTTATTTCCTGCACCCATTCGCGTCTGCAACCACAATCACGCCTGGCCAGGTCGCCATGTGATGTGGGAGATGATTGAAACGAGTCGATGGTTCCACGATGTTTATTAGAGAGCTATATATGGCGCATTACAGAGCTTATATACTAGCATCATAGAGTAATCTTATACTAGAGAGTACACAAAGAGTATATATATGACATTATGTTATTTTTATTTTTCCTGTTATGACGATCATGATAACAATTCTTGTAATTTTGACATGTGTGCAAATTTATAATGTAATTCCTTATCATGAAATAAATGATCTAATCTAATTTATGTGAGAGGGGTTTATTACCTATCACACTACAGCTTCGTTAAATAAATCTTTGAAGGAAACCCATTGCTGATAGTTTCCACTGAACGGCGGTATGTCCATGACAGGGGTTGATTTCTCCCGATGAGTCATGGACCATATCTTGGTGTTGATCGACTTTTTGATGTCCATGAATTTCTTCTCATATTTGTAAAAAGTTTGATTATAGATTTCATCGTCTTCAAGGAGTTCACTATCGATGTCCCAGTGGAGACTGTCAATAGTTGCCCACCGTGATTGAACCGACTTGAGTAAATCTTCCAACTCCCATTTCTCATTGATGACTGACAGATCGATGTAATATATGGTTCGTGCAAAGGCCTTGAAGTTACTTTGCTGTTTTCTCATTTTTTCTGATAATTTGTTAGTATCCACGCTGGATTTATCCATAGTATTAAAGATCGGCGGAATTGCAAAACTGGGATTGATAGGAGGACGCGGGCTGATCTTTTCTTGAATTTCCTGAGATACCGATTTAGAGGTACCTGCTTTTTCTTGGTGGGTTGAATGGCTCGGGGTACCGACCCCTATTTTAGAATGAGTTGAAGGTTGCTCCTCTTGATTTTTAGAGTCTTCCTTCTTTTCTGATGCCCAAATTGTTACCAGATCTGACGTTGAAGGGTTTGTCAATCTTTCTGCGGGCTTCGGTGATACTGGCCTGGGTGATAAAGGACCTTGCTTTGCTATCTCCAGATGAGTCTCCAAAACGGAACGAGCTGATTCGTAAAAGGCTTTGGTTTTGGTATAGCTATCTTGGGCGAAACAAGTGTAATCCTCATTTCCATATGCCATTAACCCTTCATGATTGATCAGAAATTCATGCCAGAATCCGTCAAAGCCTCTCAGCTTGTTATTGATATTAGATACAGTTCGACGACTTGGTCCATCCTTTTTGTAATTCTCATATAGCCTGTTCATGTTTGACATAAGCTGATTGTGGTCATTGATAGTCATCTCTATCTCCTTGTTCGTGCTCATCTTGATTTACTGATGCTCAATATTATGTATTTAGATGGGTACTTCTAGGATTGATTTGTAATGACAGCTGAAGGTAGTTTGGAAATAAAGGAGTTTTGCTTCTGATCTCAATGGCGTTGTATCTTTTATTGGCGACTGTGGTTAATTAATGTAATTTGTGCGAAAATGAACAGTAATCTTTTCAATGTTGTGCTTCCCGGACATTTTAACCCAAAAACTGACAAGTGGTGTGACTATAAGGAACAATTACTATGTGCATTGGACGTGGCGGGCGCTGCGAACGACACCGCGCGCGCGCGCTCGTTGTTTTTATCTCAGTGTGGCAAAGACACTTATTCACTTATCGCATCACTTCTGGTCCCACTGCGGCCGACTAGTGCTGCATTTGAGGACATTATCAGTGTTTTGGACAAGTTTTTTGAACCGGAAGTGAATGAAATTTTACAAGCTGGAAAGTTTCATAAACGCTTACAATTACAACAAGAGAGCGTGCAAGAGTTTATCGGCGCGATTAGTTTACTCGGTGCAAAATGCAACTTTGCCGATCTTAAACGTCAGTTGAGAGATAGACTGGTTCTCGGGGTGCGCGACGAGCGCCTGCGCCGCAAGCTGTTGAAGACCAAGGACCTCACGTACACGGGGGCCGTTCAATATTGTCTTAATTACCAGGCGACGTTCCCTGATTTGTACCCCGAAGCTAGTACATCTGTGCAAACTCCACATCACATAACAAGTGATCAGATGGAAATCGATAAAATCCATTCAGTTAATTGCAAACATTGTGCCCGCGTTCATAAACCGAATGAACGATGCCCTTTTAGTAAGGCACAGTGTTATTATTGTAAAAGACATGGTCACATAGCTCCGGCTTGCAGTAAAAAACAGGGCAGGGTGCACCAGACCGAAGACAAGTGTTCTTGTGACGCACAATCAGATCATGAAGATATGAATGGGATTTATGTCTGCGCCGAAGATTATCATGCACCTATTACAACAAACGTGCTTATTAATGGTGCTAAACTACTCATGGAAATTGATTCTGGAGCTTCAAGGAGCATCATATCTGAAGAAACATTCAAGAAGTTGTGGTCCAACCCACCCCCATTATATTCGACAAATGTGAAGTTAGTCACATGGACTCGTGCCCCTTTGAAGGTCTTAGGGCTGGCACACGTACGAGTGATTTTAGGTGATAAAGAGGCTCAGTGTGAACTCGTTGTTGTTGCGGGCGGCGGACCGACCCTGCTTGGTAGAAACTGGTTTGATAAATTGGGCCTGCAGTTGGTTGGCGTGTGCTGGTCAGAAGATAAAATAGCTATGTGGACAAAGGAGTATCCGAATTTGTTTAAAGAGGGCTTGGGAGAGTACAATGGGCTATTAGTGTCCCTACACGTACGGCCCGAGGCGTCGCCACGTTTCATGAAGGCACGCCCTGTGCCATTCCCACTGAAGCAGCAAGTGGAGGACGAGCTGCGTCAAATGATTAAGGATGGTGTCTTAACACCAATCAAATATTCTAAATGGGCCACTCCATTGAGGATTGTAAAGAAAGATGACGGATCATTGCGTATTTGTGGCGATTATCGTTCTACGGTTAACGCATCAATAGATGTTGACACATATCCTCTCCCTACGTCGACAGAGGCATTCGTGAGACTTAGCGGAGGAAGCGTATTTAGCAAATTGGACCTGAAGCAGGCGTATACTCAGCTCAAGGTTGACGAGGACACTGCTATGTTGCTGACTCTAAACACACCCATCGGGCTCATGAAAATGAATCGTTTAGCCTTTGGAGTGAATGCTGCACCCGGCCTTTTCCAGAGGGTCATGTCGACGGCGCTGGCAGACATGGAGGGCGTTGCGTGTCTCTTGGATGACATAGCGGTCACAGGGCGAAATATGGAGGAGCATAATTAAAGACTGGATGCGGTATTACGTAAACTGCAAGACATGGGATTTCGCCTAAACATTAATAAATGCATCTTTGCTTCACGGAGTATAACATTTTTGGGACATACGCTGGATGCGGAAGGGCTGCACCCATCTTCAGATAAAATAGAAGAAATTCAGGCTAAGCCTGCACCCACAAACAAAGAAACATTGCGAGCATTTTTAGGACTGTATAATTTCTACGAGAAATTCTTACCTGACAAAGCGACGTTGCTAGAACCCTTGTACCGGCTCTTAGAAGCGAAAACAAGGTGGACGTGGGGTGACAAAGAACAAGCAGCGTTTAATAAAGCTAAAAGCCTTTTGTCGTCGGAATGCACTTTGGTTGGATATGACCTAAATAAAAATTTGCTGCTAATTTGCGATTCATCTGATTATGGTTTGGGAGCGATATTGGCTCATGTTATGGAAGATGGGTCGGAACGTCCGGTGATGATGGCCTCGCGGACGTTACAGCCTCACGAACGACGCTACGGGCAAATTGATAAAGAGGCGCTCGCGATAATGTTTGGATTGGACAAGTATCATCAGTTTCTAGCCGGACGGAAGTTTTGCATCATCACCGACCATAAACCCTTGGTTGGCTTATTTAACCCGGACAAACCAATTCCTGATCAAATATCGCCCAGAATGCTGCGATGGTCGTTAAAACTAAATGGGTACAGTTATTCCATTAAATATCGACCGGGCAAATCTATTGGAAATGCAGATGCTTTAAGCAGATGGACAGAGCCAGACACTTCTTCTGTAAGGGTGGGTACTGACTGTTTGAGAGAAGTACTTTTGTTAGAGGAGCAACCCCTAGGATGGAACCTCGATGCGAAAGTTATTGCCGAGGAAACCAAGAAGGATAATATACTACAGAGGGTGTCGTTTAACGTGCTTCATGGATGGCCGCGCTCGAATACAGATCCAGAATTGCAACCATATTGGATCCGTAGAGAGGCTCTTTCACATAATAAAGAATGTTTATTGTGGTGTAATAGAGTCATTATACCAGCCTCGCTCCACCAAAAGGTGCTTAGTTTATTACATGCCCCACATGCAGGCATAGTACAGACCAAAGCATATGCTAGAGGGTATCTTTGGTGGGCTGGCATGGACAAGGAAATAGAGAGAGTGGTGGCTGAGTGTGAAGCCTGCCAGTTAGTGAGGAACAATCCACCTAAGGATCCGCAAGTATGGGTCATACCAGAGAAACCATGGAGCAGAGTTCACGTCGATTTTGCCGGCCCTTTTCAGGGAAAAACTTTCCTGCTTCTAATCGACTCATACAGCAAGTGGATAGAGGCAGAAATTGTTCCTTCGATGAGCTCGGATGCAATAATCATAATTCTGAGACGTATTTTTGCCTCCCAAGGTTTACCGGACGTGTTGGTGTCGGATAACGGCAGGACGTTTACATCAGAGGATTTCAAATTATTTATGAAGAGGAATCACATCAGGCACCTATTCACCCCACCTTACCACCCGGCATCAAACGGGCAAATAGAAAGAGCCGTGCAGACATTTAAAAATAAGTTGAAGAAGATGGCGACTTGCAACATGCCCTGGAAAGAAAAACTGGCTAAAGCATTATACGCGTTACGAACCGTGCCTAGTAGTTGTACCAATAAAACACCGGCGGAAATGCTTAACGGGCGCAAATTTAGAACGGCAGTGTCGATTTTACATCCAGAGAACACGCCAAGCCGAACTGACGAGCAGCTCGAGCGAGCGGTGCACCGGCCGTGCGCGCGTACCTTTCGGGAGCACCAGACTGTGCTCGTGCGCATGTACACACCCGGACTGAAATGGGCAAAGGGTACGGTAGAGATGGTGGAGGGGCCCAGTACTTATTTGGTGAGAACGGAAGATGGAGAGCTGCATCACCGTCATGCAGATCAGATCATATCCCGAGCGACCAGCCAGTATATGGCAGCCCCTAATTGCGACCAACAGCCACCTGAGTTTGGGTCTCAATCCCAATCTTCAACAGCATCAGAGCCTATTGAAATACCTCCCCCAGAATTATGGCCTGAGATACTATTATCTCAGGCCATAATTCTGGGGGAGGTATTTCCTATGAATACCAAATGATTGTTAGTGTCAAATTTAGTGCTTAACTAATGTGTGTGTTGATTTAAACTTGTTAATTTTGATGGAAAGGTATATTATGTATTTAGATGGGTACTTCTAGGATTGATTTGTAATGACAGCTGAAGGTAGTTTGGAAATAAAGGAGTTTTGCTTCTGATCTCAATGGCGTTGTATCTTTTACTCAAAAAATAGATGTTTTGATAAAATTGGTTGATAAGGTTGTGGCCACTGATATTGATGCTTGATTTTGATAAAATTAGCCTTGGTTTCTTGATTTCTTGATTACAATTATCGCTGCAGCAGATGATATTGCGGAGTTCCAAGGTCCGCTTAGTCTCCTCTGATTTGATTTGGCAGTAGACGTCTCTTGATGTCTTTGATAGCGAACTGATAATGTTCTCTTGATATAATGATATATCCGGATGCTGTGTGACTTACTGCGCACTTTCAATTCGCACGGTGAGACCCGCTTGTGGGAAGCCGATTGGACGAATATTTCACACTGTCACTGATGATCCGGTTCGAAGGACCATAAGATGTACGGGTCGTACACCTGAGATGATTTTATTCTTGATGGTTGATTGTAGACTTGATAGAAACACTGATGTCGTTGTATGATTTTATTGATAAAGGCAAGGCAAGGGTATAAGTACTGGCTAGGAGCACGTATAAACGTAAACTAATTCATAAGTGGCGTAGTTGCCGATACATCGTTTTATTATAACGTTATTCATTATTATTTAATGCTGACGCTGACGTGTGAAATGTGCGATGCTTGGATTGTACATTCATTAATAAATTTGGTTACTTGGTCCTTCATTTTGGGCGAGAAATATTTATGGGAGAGAGCTAGGTAACATTCATTGAGGCCTCGATGGTTAGTTTTACCCTCGTGATAATGTCTGATAATGTCCTGCTGTCTAAGGTACTCCTTCACGTTTTCAAGTTCTTTTTTTGCTAACACCAGGTTCATCGCTGAATTCTGGAATTTTCTCTGCAAAATGGGTATTATTTTGTACATCCCAAGAGGGGAGTGATTAAAAGGGCGGTTTTTACCTTAGGGTTAATGTATTCTTTCATTGCACTGACAACATCTTCTTCTAAATTTGACTCTGATACTTGAATTGAGGTACGAGTATGGGCTTCAAATGGTTTGGTCACAGTTGGGTGTTTTTTACTATTATTGTTAGACATAACAGTATATGGAATTTATTGAGTGGTTCGTCAGTTATGGGAATTTCTAATATAGGGTTTTCACTGTCGGTGTGTACTGTTAAGAAATGAAAGAGGTTAATTCCTAAGATTTGTTATTTATTTAGCGCTTATACAAAACGAATTGTAGTACCTTAACTACTTACTTACTGGAGATCACATCATCATTCAGGTTGTTAAGTATCAAGTTGTTCAGTCGGTAGAGCTAGTCGCTTTACGGTTCATGAATGATCTGAACTACCAGAAATCTAAACTATATGTTAGTCCCTAAATATTTTGTGCTGTGTCAATAAAGCCTTGTAACCCTTTCCTGGCCAGCTTAAGATGGCAAAAGTATTACCAGTCTACAAAAAAGGGTCTAAAACGGACGTAAGTAACTACAGACCAATCTCGCTTCTGCCAACGCTGTCAAAGCTTATGGAAAGACTGATGAAAAACCGGCTGATGAGACACCTCAATCGTTATAATATTATTAACAAGAGGCAGTATGGATATCAAAAAAGCAGGAGCACGAATGACGCCATTACTACACTAATTGAGGACATCGTTCTTCAGCTCAATGGTAAAAAGAAAGTGGCAGGATTATTCCTCGATTTAAGCTCGGCTTTCGACACTGTTGATCATGGCATACTGCTGGCAAAGTTGGAACATTATGGGGTTAGAGGGAAAACGTTAACTCTTTTTCGCTCTTACCTCTCTAACAGAAAACAGTTCGTTGAAGTAAAATGGGTTAGGGACAGGAACGAAACAGTCCATAGATCCAGAATAACAAATTTGGAAAGAGGTGTGCCACAAGGATCTATATTAGGTCCTATATTTTTCATAGTCTTTATTAATGACCTAATATCGTATGTTAGCACATTAACTCAAGATACGAAACTTGTGGTTTTCGCCGATGACACTAACGCTATCATATCGGCAGAGGATATTGTGCTACTAAATGAGAGAGTCAACCTTGCTCTTAATGCTCTCAACACTTGGTTTAGCACAAATAATCTCAAACTGAATTGCTCAAAGACAAACGCCTTACTATTTAAAACCACTTCGAGGAATAGCGATCGTTTGCATATAGCTTCAGATGGAGCAGCTATTCAACAAGTGGACGCAGTAAAATTTCTGGGTGTATGGGTCGACTCAAATCTGAATTGGAAGAATGAGCTTGCGTCCATTGTTGGCTCTGTGAGCTCTGCGTGCTACGCACTTAGGAGTCTCAGGGAGGAGACAAAACTGTCTCAATTAAAGATGGTGTACCATGCTTTAGTTGACTCAAGGCTAAGGTATAGCATAAAATTCTGGGGAAACAGTTATCTCTATAACATGCAATCTGCCTTTATTGCCCAAAAAAGGGCAATTAGGACTATAGCTAGGATACCCCAGACAACTTCCT
Organism: Epiblema foenella; assembly: GCA_963556455.1. Taxonomy (NCBI): domain Eukaryota; kingdom Metazoa; phylum Arthropoda; class Insecta; order Lepidoptera; family Tortricidae; genus Epiblema; species Epiblema foenella. Next base: position 1,003,293 of record OY747097.1, on the reverse strand, counting down.
GCAAGACTTATTTCTCTGAGTTCGAGATTCTTACTGTCTCTAGCTTATACATTCTCGTAGTGCTCAGTGACTTAATGAAACACTTAGGAAGTATAGAAACGCCAGAAGATACACAAAAGCGACTGGCCACAAGGAGAATGGACTTGCCGCAAACCGTTGACAGCAAACTTAGGGTTGTTAAGCACTACGCAGGCTATCAATCTATTGTTCTTTTCAATAAGTTACCAGTGGAACTGAAATCTGTCACTAGCCTACACCTCTTTAAAAATAAATTAAAAGCTTTTTTGTTGAAGAAGTGTTTCTACTCTGTGGAGGAATTTATGACACAACATTTAATGCAGACATATTAGCTAATCTGAAGCACCTAAGTATGACATTTATGATTCATCTAATTTAAATGGATTATGTTGTGATATTGAAATCAGAATGGGACTAATTAATTAATTAATTTATCTAAATTGTTTGACATTACTTTCTTTTTTATTATATTATTATTATTGGACATTGATGTTATTATGTAAATTTGTATAAATTTAGTTTTACACTGATAGACATAAGTGTACCTATTATTATTATTTGGTGTTAATTATTTTATCTTAAATTATGTAAATTCGCATACAATGTATATTGTTTCTTGAATAAATAACTGAACATAACTGAACAGAAAGACTTTATTTTAAATCCAACTTCATGTAAAATAAATTTCACACCGACCTTCTTTTCAGTTGCTTGTGTGAACGCTGCTGGATGGCTTAACCCAGCAGATTACCTCAAAATGGGGCATGCGGAGTAACTTAGTCCCGGATCAGAAATGGATCCCCGAAATACAGCATACAAAACATACTTCAGAACACTCTTCAAAAAAAAAGTCTCCTCAAAACACTTTTCAAAACAACTTCAGATCAAACTTCAGAACATTTCAAAACACCCAATCGGCTGAAAGAAATCAATTGTTTCTATTAGTACTAGAACCATGTGGTTTGAACCTAACAAAGGATGTTCAGAGAATCTCGCTTACCAGGGAAAACGCTCCAAAATTGGATTATAGTTTTTCCTGCCGAGCCCACCCTTCCACATGGATCAACTGCCCATGTCTGTAAACAACCACATGGTAAGAAGCTGACAAAGGCCTTCAGAAGCAATAGGTCATACACAGATTTGGAAGAAAAATAACCACTTACATTTGATAACTCCGGAAAATAAAAATATTCAGGCCATTTTCATCTGAACAGCCACCAAAAGAGGCACTTCGCCATACTGTTAATCGGTGCAGAGACCGGATGGAAATGGACCATACTTCACAACACTCCCATGATCATTTCGAAAGGATCATGTCCCAGCTCTGGACAGAATTGCCAAGTAACAATGATACCAGCGCTGAAGAATCCAAGTAACCAATTATTGCTATTTATTAAGGAATAACTTTATCTTTGAATTTTGGACCTGTGGTCAAAAATATTATTTAAATCATTTTTATATTTTAAAGTTAATTAATTAAGAAATTTAAATATTAACATTTTATTATTGTTATTCCTTAAAAATACCCATATATTCCAACATTCCTCATCTGGTTGGCAACTCTAAATTTAATTAATTTTATTCTGATTGGCTTAATTAGATTTGACAATTACTTAATTATTGCTAGCATGATAAGAAAATGTAGCTTCTTAAAAACATGCATAACTAGGTGAGTTTGAGACATGAAATAAATTGCTCAAACCAACCTGCTGCTATTTAAGAAAATAACGCAATATTTCACTGTCATGGTCGAGGATCCCGCATGTGTCGGTGGTTTTTCTGTTGGATTTGCTGCCAGCGAGTCACAGTCTTCCTCCGTTGTTGATTTTGTTAAAAGTTCTTTGAGGAAATTAGTTATTTCCTCATCCATCATTGGTTCTTCTCTGGGTTGGTTTAGCAGTTCGTTAGTCTGGTCAGTCAGTATATTCACTAAGCTTTAGTCGCCATCGTTTCAGTCTGGAGCTAGACTCCTTTACGTTAATTAACCATTGGGGGGGTTTATGGTCTGTTATAATTTTGAACCGTCTACCAAAAATATACGGGCGAAAGTATTTGGTGGCCCAAACTATCGCCAGCAACTCCTTTTCTATGGTGCTGTAATTCAACTCGCTGTCATTCAGCGTGCGAGAAGCATACGCGATTGGTATGTCTGTGCTTCTCGATCCGTATTGGCGCCTGAATGAATCGTTACGTTGCTTGACGTACATGATATTAACCTCTTACTGAAAAAAATAGAGGGCCTTCTCGATAGTTTCAGGGCGCATGCACCTTATGCTTGCAGGGTAACTTTCTTATACAGGATGCGTTTTGACTCGACAATTGTTTCGACTGGTTCATGTAGGCTTATATAGGTCATTATAGTGATAAATCGATTTTAGCAGTGGTCATAAAATTGCTGGGGGGTCATGTTCCCCTGGACAGATGTCGAAATATCACTGTATACTGCAGTTTCGTCGCGCTGGTCCGAAAAATTATGAACTAACGAGTTCCTTAAGTCTATCCAACTATTAGGTATCTCGTCACTATTGATAGTGCGGGCTGCATCCCCCTTAATCTTATTTAATATACCGTTAAGTAAACAAAGGTTAGTCAAGTCTGAACCAAGTCCTGTACCTATGAATGACGTAACTAATTCGTCACAAATTCTAATGAATCTTGTTAAAACATTCGGGTTCCCCTCGAAGTCAGGGACCAGACGTAAGGCGTTAAAAATAGTGTCCGGACTAATCGGGTTAGCCGGCTGCTGCTGGCTTTCCTCAGACATGTTGATGCTTTCAGATGAACTGTTAGAATCTATCCCTAAAATATCCCTATTTAAATCTATCGAGCTGACGACTTTGCCTCGATGCAGAATCGCCAGTTCCTATATTCCTGGAGTGGAAAATTTTGGAGGAGGAACTTTACTAACAGGAAAGGAAACAACACGAGATTGATTCAAGTGTGTGAGGGCTGTCGCTGAGGACGTGCCACACATATTCTTCCGCCTGAAGGGGCGGGAAGGTTTCCTAGCTAGCTCAGGGGTGAGAAGGGAGATACACAGGGTTTAAATACCAAACACAGATTGAGGTTGTGACAAAAATGGGTCTTGCTGCCCTTTTATTAAGAATCGAAGTCGTATCCAAAACGGCGAGTTAATGAGTCACTACCCGGGAACTCGGGCCTCGTTAGGCGTTACGACGGTGAAGGAAAGCTAAGTGAAGGGGATAGAGGTTTGTTCTCCGGAGAACAGGGGAGCCTGTTGAACGCACGCGAGTGATGACATGCCGCAGCTGACCAGGGGTGATCGGAAACGGGTAGGAAGGAATAAACCTAGGGACTAACTACGCGATATCCACCCGGAGGTGGACAGACACGCGGCCCTGAAGTTCCCCTAGGGACGTACGCGAGAGAAGATACGTCGCGCTCTAGGCTGGTCAGCTCTTGCTTCCGCCACGGAGCCGAAACAAAGACTGACTCACGGCTTTTTTTTTTTGAACCTGACTGTGGCTTTATAGGCTGGGCCCAATAAAGCGATAGGAGTGCGCGGTTGGAGAGTAGCCTAGGGAAAATCCAGAGGAAAACCTCCGGCACGACCACGCGTGTGGTTTGGAACACTGGAATACTCTAAGAGTTTGCGCTCCAGTGAGATTGGTTGAGCGGTTTCAACCGAATCTGAGGTGTGAGTGGAATCGAGCTCCTGGGAGCTGGTTCACTAAACCTAGCCTAGCTGAGAAGAGTCCAGCAAGAAACTCAGCTAGGCCCGACCTGGGTCGGACTGACTCTACCCGGTGTGCGGCGGTACCGGGACGAATAGGGACTAGTGTCATATGTGTCACTGTTGTCGCGATCGCGTAGTGGACGTCCCCGCCGGCGGGAATGCCTAAGTGTACGCGGCGTGTCAGAGTTGGACGCCGTAAGCGCAGCGTTCCATCTTTCGATAGACGCTGTGATTACGTCGTCCGGGTCCGTAAGTGTGTGCCTAGGACGCCGGACCGTGCGGCCCCCTAATCAGTGATCGCCGAGTAACGACAGAGGGGGGAGGGATGGGAACGTAGTCGACAGCCTTCCTAACTAACGGATTCCCATGATGGGGAGCGTTGTCAAAATAACGTCTGGCAGTCTGCTTAAAGAAACCATACATAGTGCTAATCCCCATGTCGTGGTGCAGACTGAGGTTCGACTGGTACCACGGAGCACCAGTTGCCCTACGGAGAAAACGATTCTGAATGACCTGAAGCGGCTTGAGCGATGTCATAGGCACGTGAGCAAAAGCTACACTTGCATAAGACATGATTGGACGAACACAAGTTTTGTAGAGTGTCAGCTTATTTCTAAGTGACATTTTACTAAACTTGTTAATCATCGGCCCAAGCCTTCCTAGTACGAACAACGCACGGTTGCGTACCCTACTGATGTGGCTACGGAAAGTCAGTTTTCTGTCGAGGGTCACTCCAAGATATTTGACTTCGTTGGCCCAGGGGATGGGTCGGTCAAACATCTGGATCGGAGCCACACGCCTTTCCGTGCTAACGCGGTCAGACGGGTGGAAGACTATCGCAGTGCTTTTTTCCGGATTGACTTCGATACGCCAAAGATTAAACCAACGACCTAGGTTAGTGATTGCTTCCTGGAGGTATCGCCGGATGAAAGTATACTTACAATGAGTCGTAAAGAGCGCGGTATTGTCCGCGAACAACCCCAGTTGCACTTTAGGGTGCCTGGGAATGTCGTTCGTGAATAACGAATAAAGAGTAGGAGAGAGCTGACTCACGGCTGACGCGCGCGCTTCCTTATATAGGCTGTCGGCTCGGTGCATCGGTGGGTGTGTGCAGCTGGCCAGCGATCCTCGCCTTTCGCGCGCCGCTGCTGGCGCGCGCCGTCAACACGCGTCGCGTGGTGCGCGCTGTGTTCCGTGTATGAGATGGGGATCATCACATTGCCTCCCCTCTCGAGGAGATTTTTGACTATGGGAAAAAATCACCGTTATACGAAGGAAGCCTCGCCGTGATCAGATATATTCCTATGTGCGTTTCTCTAGTGGTATGTTTTCCCTGTACCTACCGGTACTTGTTTAGGCTGTTTCTAGCTAGGAAAATGGTTTTGTGTGTTATATTTGTGTAATGATAAAAACATCAGTCAAACAAAAAAACAAATGTATAATAACGAAAATAAAAGTAGTAAAGAGTAAACTGAAAATTCTGACTATCCCTGTCGATTTTTATTTTTTATTTAGCTTTATTTATCACACTTTCTCTTTGTAGTTTTATCTTATGTTGACTTTATTTGCTGAGTGCGACCCCTTAAGGGTAAAAGCCTCCTCCATCATTTTCCATTTTTTCTTATCCAACGCAGTGGTCATCCAGTTTTTTCCTGCATTTTCTATAATATCGTCTGCCGATCTTTTCCTTTGTCTGCCTACACTCTGTTTGCCTAAGGGGCCTGGCCATCTGGTAATTTGGAAAGTCCACCTCTTGTCCCTCAATCTTGCCACATGACCAGCCCATCTCCATTTCTGTCTCAGACTGAACTGAGCGCATCTGTTAGTTTTGTTTTCTCGCGTATATACACATTTCTTGTTTTATTGATTCTTCTCAGTTTTAAGATGCTTCGTTCCATAGCATGTTGACAGGATAGGATTTTATTTTTTACATTATCAGTGTAGATCCATGTCTGGCTCCCGTATGATAGACAAGGGAGAATGCAGGAATCCATAATTATTTTCTATGTTTTTAATTTGTAGTTTCCTTTTAGTATTTCCTTGTGGGACCAGTACTTATTCCAGCTTATTTGTATTCTTCTTTCCACCTCTTGTTGGTTGCTGTTTGGATCAAATGATATCATTTTCTCTAGGTAAACATAACTTTCCACATATTCTATTATTTTGCCTTCTATTTTAATGTCTTTCTGATTGCTGTTTGTCATAACTTTCGTTTTCGACGCATTCATTGACAAGCCAACTTTTGCTCTTTCATTGTTTAGGGTTTGGAGCATTATTTCTAGGCCTTGTGCTGTTTCACTGAATATTTTCTGTTTCTGACGTTGATTCGTATAATAATTTGATGTTAGTTTCTAGGTTTCGTATGTATATCTCTTTCTGTTCTGTAGATTTCAGCATGTTCGATTGGGATGTAAAAGTTCGTCGGCTTCTTTTTGCGTGTTGGGTTTTTAGGGAGCATCTTAACATTCTGTGATCTGACGGGAAATTTATTTTAGTGATTACCTGGATGTTCAAAATAGTTTTCCGCACATGCATAATATTTTCAAGAATGTATTAGCATGCTACAGTAAGAATGTTTGCCTCTTTAAATTTATCTCTGAGAGATTCTCTGGCTTTTAGTCCGTGGATGGAGCGTACAGCTCATTTCTGTAGCACGAAGATGATCTGAATGTCAGCCGGGAAGGACATAACACTATGGAAGTAACTATAATACACCAGCCTGGCCGTTTCAACGTTAGTTATCGTGGAAGACCAGAATCCATTTGTACCCTTTGGACGACCTTGGTAAAGGCCTGATTAGGTCACTGGTCACTATTTCCCAGGGATTGGTTGTGTTGTTTATATGCATGAGTCCATTCTGTTTCTGTTGCGGAACCTTAAGTTTTTGGCAGGCGTGGCAGGTTTGTACGTATTTAATTATCTCCGTTTCCATCCTGGGCCAGTAATACCTTCGTGCTATACGTTTAATCGTTTCGTTTTTGCTATCCCTAGGTGTCCGGCGCTTGGTGGATCGTGATTTTGTCGTATTAATTGCTGTGTTTCGGTTCTGGGTACGCATATCTTCCATTCGGAATCGGGGTCTGTATACCTGTTGCTTCAAGGCTGGGGTGCCCTCCAATATAATTTGATGTCTTGCATCCGGTATTCGTGTGTCGGTTCTGTCCCGTCTTGTGCGCGTATCGTCTCGTACCAGTCGCGTTCGGTAAACGCGCACATGGGATTCCGGGATAGTTCGTCGGCTATTTTATTTTGTTTGCCACTTCGATATATTATGTCGAACTGGTATTGTTGTAACTCAAGTGCCCATCTGACTAATCTCCCTGACGGGTTTTTCAATGTGTGTAAGCACTTAAGGGCTTGGTGGTCCGTTATGACTGTGAACCTGTAACCTTCTAGGAATGCCCTCATTTTCCGTATTTCCCACACTACGGCTGGGCACTCGCACTCGGAGACCGTATACCGCGTCTCTGGTGGAGTTAGCTTTCTGCTGGCGTACATTACGACCTTAAGTATGCATTCGCTGAGCTGGGTGAAGGCTACGCCTAGCCCGATGTCGCTTGCGTCTATTTGAAGTGTGAAAGGGCGTGAAAAATCTGCTCTTGTTAGGATCGGGTCAGTTGTTAGTATTTCTTTTATTTTTGATACTGCCTCTTCCTATTCTTGTCCCCACGTGAATTTATTATCTCCTTTTAGTAGTTTTATTAGTGGTGCTGTGATCTGCGCGTAATTGGGTATGAATTTTCTATACCAGGAGGTCGTCGCTCCGTGCTCTTGAGGTGAGTTTCGTTGGTTAGCATGATGTCTACTTCCTGCTCCGTGAGGAAGTACCGGAGCAGGGAGATCTTGTGCTTTAACGACTGGGCATTCCAGTAAACCACTCTCAGCTTACGGTTGAATGTTAAGCTGAGAGGGTATGGCGGCTGGGAGGGCTTTTGCGACTGCAGCTGGGCCCTGGATTGCTGCTGCAATCAGTAGCTGCGTTATAAGTGCAGCTATGTCGGTCTCTGTCTTGGTTGAAGAAGGTGGTGGTTGCGCTTCTTTCTTGGCTGAGTTTTGGACAGGCTTCTTCTTCTTTTTGTTCTTTTTCGGCTTTGGTCCTAGAGCTGGCTTTGGCGCGCCCCGTTGGGTTGGGGCGTTGGCCGGCGCCATCAACGAGGCTGGCGCCGACTCCTCCACTGTGGGCGTTTGATCCGAGGCTCTGGTCTCAGGTCCGTGGCGGCATGGGACGGTATGGGCTGCTGTTCCTGCTTTCTTGTTACGCGCCTCGCGGCGCATGACGGGGCATCCTGTGTAGTTGGCTGGGTGTGGCCCTTTGCAGTTTGCGCATGTGGCGGGGGCTGTTCTTGGGTGCGTGCAGTCACGCGCTGCGTGTGGGCCGGCGCAGCGCACGCATTTAATCGACCGATGGCATCCATGGGATGAGTGGCGAAAGCCTTGACAGCGGTGGCACTGTGCTGGCCCCTTCTTGCCGCGCCATGCTTCAATCTTCACGTCTCTCATCAGTAGGAGCTCGTTTATTCCGTATATCTCGGTGTTCTCCTTCGCGGGCCCGGCGAGCTGTATAAAGTATATACAGCCTGGGCGCCCGCCCCTCGCGTCGATTTGTTTGATATATTCCACAGGGTATCCGAGCTCCTCGAAAGCGGCTTTTAATTCTTCGGCAGGAGTGTCTGCCGGTATTCCGCGCACCGCCACCTTGAGTCTTTTCTCAGAGTCAAGTGAGTAGATGTGGTACTCAAGTTTGACTCCTTGTTCCTCTAGGGCGGCGAGGTGGCGGATGACGCATCTGTACTCTTCTTCTGATTTGGGTTGGAATCGTATTCCCTTGCCCGCTGTGGCTGTGTGGTCGAGCCCAGCTCAGTGGCGATGTCACGTAGTACTCCGTACCAACTATGAGCTATATAACGGGCAACTATGGCGGTTCTATGTTGTTGCGATTGTTGTTGTTGTGGTTGCTGTTCTTGTGGTTGAAGGGGGGTGGCGGCGACTGCAGAGTAGGTCGCTGTTTCCCTCGGTGTCGGTTGATGTTGTATATCCGAGGGGGGTAGTGTGCCCCCGGCGTAGTTTGTTCTTGTGCAGGGGAGCGGGGTTGTTGAGTCCCCACTGTTTGTGGTTGAGGCGGTGCTGTTGTGGCCTCAACTGGTTGCTGTGGTGGCTGTTGGTAGGTTGGTTGGTGCCCCGCTCCTTTGCGCTTGTGGTCGCGTTGTGGGCGGGGGGTTTGTTTAGTAGGTGGTGGCGATGTGGCCCTGCACGCCCGCTTTTCCTCTTGGGTAGCGGTCGTCGGGCTCTCCACGTGCTTCCTTTTTAGAGCTGCCGAAGGCAGGCTCGTCGGGTGGTTGTCCCGTACGAAGTCTAGAAAGGGCAGGTCCTCCGGGAGTAACTGAGATTCTTCGCCTAGCAGGTAACTCGTAAGCCTTACGTATGCCGTCATCCAGGCTTGTAGGCCTGGTGAAAATTACTCCAATTCCCCCAGTCGGGCTACTAGGATCCGGTCATGATCCAGTAGTTCCCGTGGAGGGCCGGTAAGTAAATTCGGCGGTATTGGCGAAAGTGTTCTTCCTGGCGCTGCTTCCTTCTCCCTTCATTGGCTGTTGGGTGTCGGCGGTTGTTGGGGTGCCGCTAGTGGCGGGGTAGCTCCTTCCGCGCATTTCCGCGATATTTCTGGTCGTGTGTTTTTCGTGGGGTAGTTGTGAATGTTGACTTTCACTTCTAACCTCAGTTTTTGTTGGTGGCTGCGGTGGTGGTGGGGGGGCCGGATTGTTTAGGTCCGTACTCTCCTCACGGTTTTTGCGTTTCTCCTCCATGTTGAGGGTCTGACTGAGACTCCGCGACGCTCTACTGCTGGTCATACACCGGTCGACGCATAGTTTTGCCCGGGGCGTCCGTTTTAGCGGGACCGGGTTAGGCTATGCGTCGAGGGCAAGGCCGTCAGTAGGGCTTCAAGGAAGTTGAGTAGTCCCCGCCGGACCTTGGTCCGGGTGCGTGATCGTGTAGCTTTTTTAAGTAAAAAGTGAACGATGCGCTGATGTGCTCACGTAGTGGCGTAGTGCGTCCGTGCGTAGTGAGCACGTAGCTGTCCTGAACGCCGTGTTCGCTCGCACTCGTATTTGTAGGGAGCGCGCCGTTTCATAGTAATTTGTATGGAGATTTCGGGCGAAAAATTGGGCAAGTTTGTGATTTTTTTACACAAAATAAGAATACATTTGTTAAAAATTTATTATTGGAGGTAATTCTTTATTGCTTTAAGTTTATTATTTAATAAAATTCACTGCATAATTCCTAATATTTACGGCTCAGTTGTTACAATACGGGAGTGCGATTTGCACGTTTTCAGTGATTTTCCGATTTTTTTTTACACTTGTCCATAAGCATTATCTTAAATTCGACTTTTCTAAGTAAGAGTGTCATTCATTGACTAGCTATGTGATTTTTTTAAGGTTGTGAAGTGTCGTTTTCTATATAATTCTATTACATTCCCGACCATCGATTGCCGAAGACTGTCCTTAAGAAGTACGAGTCGCCTACTAAAGAAGACACATCTATTCAAAGCGAGCTTACATTTATTCGACTACGATAACTGATGTATTCAAGAAGTCACGTTAGGTCTTGTGTTTATTCGCAGTATTCATGATTGTTTAACGAGCTTTTATCTATTGAAGTAGATAATGTACAATCTGTTCATGGAGTTAGTATATTCAAGATTTTTATGATGATGTATAATATGATCGTTGTATATAGTTTCCTTTAAGTTCAATTATCCTTGCCAGGAATCCGATGCATTTCAGTCTAGTTTCTAGATCATTATAAAAAATCTCCAATTTGACCGGCGATGATATCTTCGCTAAAGTAAGACTAATGTCGTTAGTATAGGTTGCTATAGGGAAAAAAAAATAAAAACTTTACGAATTAATAATTGTTTATTTACATAAAAATATTATTATCTATACACCACTTATTTAAACAAAATAAATTCTTTAAAGCACATTTATTAGTATGGACCATGAGTGTTTTGTTGTTTTAGGTAAAAGAGGATATTCAGATAAATCCCAATTCCGGAAAGCTAATTGTATGGGTCTATCCTTTTCTAAACACTTAAGTAGTGATAATCTATTACGATCGGAAACTCTAACGTGCGGTACACGCCATTGGATTTTTTGTATGTCGATTGCGACATTATCTTCTACGTCCATTTTTATGCTATTTAAAGCCGAATTACTTCGTTGGAGTGTAAGTTCGTGTCTACAATTCACAATAATTTTGTTATAATCTTCAGCGAATCCTAGTACTTTATTCAGGGGTATAATAACAGAGAAATGACCATGTTTTTGCTTCGTTCCATTTAAGTTCCAGCCCCATAGTGCTGCGCTTTTACTTTCGCCTTCGTTCATTGATACGAGAGATTTAATAGTTGTAGTGATTCCAGTATTTTTAGTATGATCAATTTCAACACCATTTAGCTCATATCTTATATTTTGAAATAAAAACAATATCGGATTGTTTGTGAAGTTGATATCTTTGCTTATTATTTTTCCTGCAGCATCTAGTTTAAATACGCTCGCATACCCTTCAACGTAGATGGAGCTCGCAGATGGTAATACATAAACGTCTTGCTGGTGAATAGGTATTCTAATTTCATCATTTTCTTTAAAGCTTAGGTTGTAGGGGTTATAACTATGGATCTCGTAACTTTCGATGGAATTGTCTTGCTGAGGAGGGTCGGTTATTTGTAGCATTTTGATTTTTTAGTGTACTTTTTACTTATTTTTTTAGATGTACTTAATCGTCTACTCCCTTAAAAGCAGGAAGTCGAATAGGGGGTTTTTGAGCTACCATGAGGCTTTTATCGAAAATATACATACTGAATTAATGATATATGAATGATGTTATTCGCGGACGGGTATGTAAATCACACCTAATTCCAATCAGTGCCCCGGGAGAAATGTGCTACATTAGGATAGCACAATTTTATTGATGTTAGGTTTGTCACATTGTATATAAAATGTATTGGTTATTTCTATTACGCCGCTTTAGTTGCCCAAAATGATTTCAAAAATTTTAGACATAAATGCCCACAATTGAATAAGTGATTTTCTTGTAAGTTATCGTAATTATACTGAATGCGCGGGCCCACATATTTTATGAATTCTTTTGGTGGTTTTAGATTACCGTAACTATCGAAATATTCAATATAATCTTTATATTTTCCGTAAGCTACCCAATGAGTACCAGAACATTCAGAAGAATCTAAATTTATCACACCACATTCTTTCGACTAAGGTGTGTCTGGTATTTCGTCTCTCATAAAGACACCGCGAAAATTAGGAATATTTTTCGCATGGTTTATTATATCGATATTAGTTAATGCTCTATTGGGTAGTTTAGTATTTAGTTTTTTTTTTATTCGAAACATAAATTCCCAAGCCATGCTTGTACGGTTTGAGATGCAGTCCTTTTCCAATACACATTCCCCTCATTTTCATATTATGCCTTTTCAATTCTGCTAGTTGTTTTTTGGCCGACTTATAATTATTCACCGCCTTAGTGATTCCTGCTATGCCCCCAGTTAAACTTCCCGCTGCAGATAGTCCCGCGAAACTAGGAATTAATGGTAGAAATCCTCCGGTTTTGGGTAAAGGTATTACTCTTGGTAATGTGACGGGTAAGTCGGAAGCCAATTCCCTAGCAGCTGCATATGCTAATTCTATTAACATTTTCTTACATTTTGGTTTAAGATTACGGATATGTTTGTTTGTGTGCGAAATAATATTGGTAAAGGTTTTTTTCATCCCAGCTCCAGTTTTCTGAGCGATTGCTGAAGGTTCTTTTTTCTTCCCATTCGCCTTATCAGTATTAACTCGGGTAAGTTTAATTTTCATTACTATCGGTATAACGCAAATACTTGATTCCAAGCAGTCCTTTCTGTGTCAAGAACTAATTATAAATGATTTTACCAAATATAAATAGCCTATTTATATGTAGACACACAGTATTTTTGAAGCTACAAACGATTTGTTTTATCAATCCAGCTATTCTCACTTGACGGAAGACCTAACCACTTCACATATATTTTCTTTCCCTTGCTTTTCAAAACTTTTTCAACGAGATATATTTCAGGATATGCCGTTTTCTGAATTTCTTGAGCATAGAATGCCCCTAAAATAGGTCTAGATCTCGCATCTTCTAATAGGTATGTAGCGGGGTAAGTATCTGGAACTTTTCTTATTTTGAATATTTCAGTAGACCAATTGGGTGTAAATCTTTTTTCAAAACATCCTTTGTATTTACTAATTCTTACAAAATTACTGACTAGAAATCTATTTCGAGTCAGCGCTTTCACGCATCGAGAGTCGTTAATGTATCTTTTTAATATAGCATCTTTATTGCTATGATTGACGGTAGCGGGCCGTTTTCCGATTGTTCTATGAAAAGTATGATTGTATTCAAAAATTTTCTTGCTAAGAGTTTCTCCGATCCATTTATAATTTCCCTTTAAACTAAACTCCTTGTACAGACTACTTTTAAGGGTTCTTATAAATCTTTCAACGATCGAGGCTTTTTTTATAGAATAGGTAGAATAATGGTTAATATTGTACGTTTCAATCATTTTCTGAAAAACGGTATTATAAAACTCATTACCCATATCTGTTTGCAAATTTTTTGAATGGCGCCCTTGTGCTAACAGTTTTTAAAATTCATTAGACATGATTTCTTTTGTCTTTTGCTTAAGTGGAAATGCCCAGCCATATTTAGAAAAACAATCAATAACGACCAATATGTACTTGTAGCCAGAATTAAATTTGGATAAAGCTTGCATGTCTATCAAATCTGCTTGCCAAAAGTCATCTATATCTCGTAATATAACGCTTCTCCGGGGAAAATTCACTCTAGCATTCTTATGAATTTCATTAACGACGTCTGGTTTGCTCATAATGTTTGTTTAATTTCCCCTCTAGGTCTTTTAGAGCAATATCTTTTTCAATACTTTTAATACGATCGATTAAGTTATTGACCATTTTTTCTACATATACTAATTTATCGCAATTTTTTTTTACATTGTTTTCAACATACTCTACATATTCTTTATTTACGATATCGGATATATCTGTTTTATCAGTAGTAGATGAGATTTTAATAACTTCCACTTTGTAACTGTCAATGTTAAAGTTTTTCGTCATACTCATGTCCGATGATCATTAGATCACTAAACGTTGTGATGATACTAAGATAAGTGTTATTCTTTTATTATATCATAGTGGGTTTTTTAAGGGGAAACACATTGCTATTTTTGGGTAGAGCAAAACCATTTGGTACTGGGTATTCTATACGTCCACCAGAGCCTAAAACACCCGGTAGCCAATTTCTACTCCGCGTCAAGTGGGGGGGAGGGGGGGTCAAAGTATGGAGCGCCCGGCGCTCAGAAAAAAATTTCTAGCGGATTAGTTTGGACCTATGAGACAAGTTTGGTGTCGTTTCCAGGTAACTAGATGACGCCCAATTTGTTCCCCATACCAGTTTTTTAGGGTTCCGTAGCAAAATAAGTCGCAATACTTAAAATAATAAAATTTTAGTAGTAATGAAATGTAAAAAAACCCTAATATTTTCATATTTTTGTACAAAAATTGGTTTATAAAAAATACTATCTAAAAGCCTATTTAATGCAAATTCTAAAAATATTTACATTTCATATAGGTTAACCTATAATCATCGTAAAAAAAAATTAAAAGTGCATGTACCTGCTTGATTCCAGCGGGGGGCGCGCAAGCGTCGCTCGGTTTTCTATTGGAAATTGTATGAGATCTTGGAGTAAAGCAATACCATTTAGTACGAATGTTATACATACACATCCACCTGGGTTAAAATTGGCTGGTAGGAAGTTCTAACTCCGTGCCTGGTGGGAGGAGGGGTTTTAAAGTACAGAGCTCAGAAAAAAATTGTGGCGGATTAGTTTGCACTTTTGAGACAAGTTTGGTATCTTTTTCAAATAACTAAATGACGCCCAATTAATTCTCAATACCAGTTTTTTAGGGTTCCGTAGCAGGTGGTGCTGGCAACACTGCCAAGCACAGACGTCAAATTTCACACAGCTGATTAAATAATCGAATTAATTATTAAATGACCATAATTAGTAGTCTATTTATGTGTAAAAAGCGTGAATTAGTGCCAATATAGTATTAATTGTATAGATCAATGGCAAGAGACAGTGCAAGTGCAAAAGAAGAACACTTAACATAGTACCGGAAAACGTCAATGTAACGGATCATCGTTTGAAACTTCAACGATAAACCTGGGGAGTATTTGTGTCCATATAATTATAAAATAATCGTAGTCATACTTTGGTTGTATTTAAATAATAGTTACTTGAATAATTCTCGTAATAAATGAATAATTATACGCATAACCTCACTCGAAAATAACATTGCACTCGGTCAGCTGATCATTAACTTTTGTAACTATAGTATTTCACTCTGTTAAATAATCTTACCATAAATCTTTTCACGATTCAATTTTACCTACCATATTCATATCTATATTCTACTTGCACACTTAATGTCTATTCTGTCCTGCTATCTCTCTACTGTGCTTTCTCTGCTTGGTGTTCAGTCGCGTTGCCGTCACATTTCAGGTGCTGTGGAGAGCTGTGTGTCAAGCTAGCTCAACATGTCTAGCTCAGTTATGACACGCAAGGCCACAGTACGTGATTTGGAGCAAAAACTCAATGCAACGCTCAAGGAACTAAAGCAAGCTAAGACTCTGTGTGACCAGCTACTACGGGAACGCGATGAAAGCGAAGAGGAGGTCAAGCAGATTATTCATAAAAATACAGAACTCAAACGTGAGCTAGCCAACCTGGATGCCGTGCATACAGATACTGTGTTACAGCGTGACCATCTGCTGGACAAATTGAACAGTCTTCAAGAGTACTGTGACATCCATGAGCGGACACTACAACGTGTGGATGACCTGGAGTATGAACTCTCCGATGCCCACAAGGTGGTCTGGCAATTGCAAGAGGAAGCAGAATGCCAGCGACTCAACAACACTCAGCGGCTCTTTGAAGAACTTGTGATACCTAACACCTAAGCAGTACATCACAGCAAATTTGGACCTTCTAGTGTAATTGATTTGACGGAGGACTCTTTCAATGGTAAACCAATAAATTTTCAATCATAATAAATACAAAAAGTATGTAAAGATAAATAGATTCATTAGGAAATCAAAACGACTGTATAGACAATATATTAATATTCACAAAATAACTCAATTAAGGAAAGATCATCTTTCTGTATTAAAAGAATTAAATTCTTGTCAATAGCAATTATTATGCTACAGTAGAAATATTTATGAAACTGACACAAACAAACTACATGCCGAGCTGAACAGATTAGAAAATTCTTTGAAAGATTTAACAAGTAAATATTTATTATCTAAAAAGCAAATCAGTGAACATATTCTGGCAGCGGATGAATTGCTGGAGCTGTGCCATCACAACGAGGAATGTTTGGAAGCACTGCTTACCAAGCAGTCATTGTGTGAGTGCGTGCTCCGGCAAGGTCAACCCTTGCCCGAAGATGCTGTTTGCTCATCTGTGTCGGACAGTGGCCTGTCGGTGTCAGTGGATAAAATAACTCCAGTCTGTAATAATGTAAGCAGAACTCTAGTTTTCTCGGATAGGATAGGACGAGGCCTGGGAAAAATTTTATGTCATAATATTCCAAACAGCTGTGTACTAAATAATTGTATGCCAGATGCCTCGTTCCTAAAAATCATAGATAATATTAAAAATACTTATATAAATGAACAGACCACAATTGTATTATTGTTAGGTGACGGGTCGAATATTAGGTACTCTGATGTAAAGGCTGGGTTCGACTCCCTGTCAAAGCTAGGTGCTAAAAATGTTATTATAGGTACGTTACCCTATTCTGCTTCTCCATGCAGTTCTAACAGTCATGCAGGTAACCTTAATAAACTTATGTTTAAGTTGACGAATCGTCATCGTGACGTTATATTTTTTGACACTAATGATGCTATGAGTGATTACCGTATTACCACTGACCGACTTGCTAAATCTTTAGCATCTTTTATTAATTCCGTTTTCGGAAATCAAACCTTAGATAAAACGACATCTCCGACCGCGGATTTGTCTTTAAACTGACTGTTGGGACAACGGAGAAACAGAATAGTGTAACTTTACTACACCAAAATATAAATCGCTTCACTGGCAAAATATTAGATTTAGAATTATTCACAGAACAGTTAAATGTAGATGTAGTCTGCTTAACAGAAACATGGTTAAAGGATCACATGATGAAATTTACTGTAAATAATTACGAGTTGGCCAGTGCGTTCAACAGAGCTACCGCGGAGGGCGGTGGATCTATTATTTTAGTGAAAAATGAATTAACTTATAAAGAACATAAAGACCTCTCAGGCTGTTCTGTTGATCGTGTTTGTGAGATTGCTTGTGCAGAGACTGATCAGTATCTGATACTTTGCATTTATAGACCACCATCAGGTGACTTAACATCGTTTATAAAAATTATGGAGGATATACTTAGTAAAGCAACAAGTAGTAAAAAACCAGTTGTTGTATGTGGCGACTTCAATATTGATATTTTATCGCAATCGGTTGAAAAAGATAAGTACATTACACTATTCAAATCATTCAATTTAGATTACCTGTATGAAGTGCCTACAAGGGTGACTCCGACCTCTGCCACATGTATAGATAATATTTGGTTAAACTGTCCTCATCTGGACAGAAGCATAGTGAATGGAGTTCGTTCGGATCATAAAGCTCAGATGGTCAGGCTTCCTTGCGAATTAAAACATCCAGATCGCGTTATAGAAATAAGACCACTGAGTAGAAGTAGACTAGAAATATTAAAGTCAAATCTGCTAGTCGCTATGTCAAACACCCAGGTAGAGTCAATTGATCCGAATGATCAGTTCAAAATGCTTCTGAATACAGTCTGTAAAGAATTTGATGCAACTTGTAGTAAAAAACGCATTAAGATTAATAATAAAATGAGATTTAATGAGTGGGCAACCACCGGAATCCGGAAAAGCAGGGATAACTTATATCAACTGTATGAAAGGAGGTCTTGCACCACTGACGAACGCTTCCATCAATATGTTAGGGATTATTCCAAATTATTTAAAATAGTGTGTACAAAAGCAAAAGCTGTGCACTTAAATAACAAAATAAAATCCTCAGACAATAAGGCCAAGACAGTCTGGAAAATAATAAATACAGAGACTGGGCAGAGTAAAAATAGAGTCCACAATTTCATTGAAAATAGAGGATAATTTAATAACTGACGCAGTAATAGTAGCAAATGAATTTAATAATTTCTTTTCCAAAATTCCTATAATTACTACAAGCAGTTTGGCATTGTCTTCCACAGTAGCTGAATCCCTTTTGAGTGAGAATGTAAAGCTAGATAATTTATGTATTTTTAATTTTCATCATGTTTCTCCTCTGGATGTACTAAAGTCTTTTAAAATGATAAAAATAAAGAGCACAGAAGACTTATGGGGCGTGTCGGTCAAGGTACTGGAATCTATTCTGGAGGTCGTTGCACCCACTTTAGCTCTCATTTTTAATACTTGTGTAGACAATGGCATATTTCCAGATTTAATGAAATGTAGTAAAGTAGTTCCTATTTTTAAATCTGGCCATAAAGATAATCCTTCTGATTATCGTCCAGTTTCTATCCTGCCTGCGTTTAGCAAAATATTCGAAAAAATAATGCTGACGCAATTGATTTCTCACTTTAATTTAGACAATATTTTGCACGCACAGCAGTTCGGCTTCACGAAAGGTAGATCGACTACTGATGCTGGTGCAAGTTTGATAAAATTTATTTTGCAGTCTTGGGAAGAGTCACAGGACGCCATTGGAGTCTTCTGTGACCTTTCCAAGGCTTTTGATTGTGTAGACCATGTTACTTTAATTTGTAAGCTGAAATATTATGGCATTAGAGGACATGCATTATATCTCATTAAGTCATACCTAACACAAAGAAATCAAAGGGTAGCGATAAATGGAGCTATTTCATCAGATACAGTGGTAGAGATGGGAGTACCTCAGGGATCTATTCTAGGCCCGTTCCTATTCCTTGTTTATGTAAATGATTTACCATATATGGTAAGTCAAAGATCGGGCATTGTAATGTTCGCAGATGACACATCATTACTGTTCAAGGTTAATAGGAAAGATACTGAACTCGTTGAACCAAATAATACCCTCTCCATGATATCTGACTGGTTTGCTGCCAATAACTTAGTGTTGAATCCGAAAAAAACGAAATGTATAAAATTCTCACTAGCAAACTCATCTTCAAATATATCAATATAGATTCAAATATAAAACTTAACGGCGAGACTTTAGAATTTGTTAAGACAACTGTATTCTTAGGTATTACACTGGACTCAAAATTGCAGTGGGGTTCCCACATAACCGCTATAGGAAGTAGGTTGAGCTCTGCTGCTTTTGCAGTCAGGAGAATAAGGCAGCTTACCAATGTGGCAACGGCTCGGTTAGTTTACTTCGCTTATTTTAATAGTATAATTAGTTACGGTCTTATCTTATGGGGATCGGCTGCAGATATCGGAACTGTATTTATATTACAGAAAAGGGCTATACGAGCAATTTATAACTTGGGGTCGCGTGAGTCATTGAGAGAAATCTTTAAGGAAATAGATATCTTAACCCTGCCGTCGCTGTACATATTTGAAATAATCATGTATGTTAGGAAGAATTTATACAATTTCCCAACGAATACTGATAAGTTAATAACTACAAGAAACACTGGGAAACTCAAAATAACTTTTTATAGACTAGTGAAGGCAAAAAAGTCGCTCTTGGGAAATTGTATAAAATTCTACAATAAAATTCCAAGACACATTACTGAACTTACGGATTCTAAATTTAAATCTGTTGTGAAACAGACACTTATTTCAAAAGCATATTATAAGATAAACGATTACATCATGGATAGGGATGTTTGGCAGTGATAGCGTCCCGCACAAGTAATCTAACACAGAAATATTTTGTCCTTAGTATTAAAAAATATGTATGTATGTTTATACTGTAGGTAGCATTTGAATTTTGTACTATTTTTACTGCTATTTTATATGCATAGTATATTGTTTTGAAAAAATGACACCTCGCCGAGTTTCTTACGCCGGTTCTTCTCGAGGCAGAGGTTTATTTTATGAACCGGTGGTAGTTTTTTGACATTCATAAGTGCATGTAACATGCCTAAATTGAAGAATAAATGATTTCATTTCATTTCAAAAGTCACGCAATACTCAAAAATAAACTTTTTTAGTAGTAGTAAGTAAGAGGAAGTTACGAGATGCAAACAAACCATCATAGTTACACATTTTTGTGTGAAACTTGGATTATAAAAAATACTGTCTAAAAGCAAATTTAGTAAAGGTTATTAAAACATTAACAGTGAATATGACCTTAACTAAGTTTCAATGTAAAATAAAATATTGAAAGTTACAGCAACGTTCATCAGAGCAGCGTAGGAGACGGCTTAAAATCCGAAAAACAAGTACTATGTTGTGTATAAAAAAAGAAAAAGGGATATGGTTAATCGGTGGTATAGATACCAAAGGAATTATTAAGTGAATAGCTATACTAATTGCTCTTTTTTACACACAAGCTGATTTTCCTCCGTTCATACTTACTTTCCAAAATTAAAGTTGACCGGAACAAACTCTCGGTAAGGCTCGAACTTTTTAGTCAAGGGCCGTATAGGTTGCTCGAAGGATGGAAGCCGGATTGACAATTAAAACAAAGAATAATGAAATACAAGCTCTCTATTACCCCAGCTCGCGTTCACACGGCGGCCTCGGACACCGCTCAGACAATAATCCTTATAAGCTAAGGGTTCGGAAGGCGAATTGATCGATCCCTGACCACACTTCTACAGCGCGATTAACGAGACACGAACCAGCGCGTCGAATGCCAGTGGTTCGATCGATTCGTCCCCCACAAAGTTATGGCTAGACTTATTTAACGACCGATGCCGGCTAATACGAAACGCGCGGATACGCGGGACGTCAGCGCGACGGAATAAAGTCTTTGCGAGATGAACCAGGTATATAGAACGACTCACGTTTCGGGATCGAGCGAAGACGACTCCCACGGAGTCAGGTTGTGTAGGCGAATCCGCTGCTACAAGGCGCGCCGCGCGCTCTGAAAGAAGCTGGTGTGAGGGTTGCTGACTGAGGTGGTAGGCTCGGAGAAGTGGCGACGCCCTCTCGCGGTCTTGGCCTGGCGCGGCGGTCGAGCCAACACGCCGAACTTGCCCCTAAGGACATCCTACGACCGCGGGGGCGCAACCTCGCCTTAATGGCGAGCGACGGGTGAGTTTGTAGGGCCCCGTAGTCGCGCGGCGGCTAGTGCCAGCCAGCGCGGAGGCTTGCAATCCATGGTGGGCATAACCCGCGGCACTAACATTAGCGAAAACACTCGCGCACGGTCACAAGGCGTATTAAGGATAATTTAGCGACTAAGCTAGATTCACAAGCCGCCTCGGACCTATGGTCGGGCGATAAATCGGTGGAGAGAGCGAGTTCCCGCCCCGCGCCGGTGAAAGATTTGACAGATCGCACGATTTTCTAAACCGATCGAGTTTTGCGGAGCATGCGCGTGCAGACCGGGTGACGACGGCGGGAGGACTGACTGGCTGTCAGATCCCGGCTAGTGATGTAGCAAACGTGCAACTTTTAAGGGGAACCATTCACGAAAACGTAAAATTTGGTAAATTTGTAATTTCGAATCCAAGTGTGATCGTGTCTAAAATGTCGGGCTTTATTCGTAGATGACTAATACTACAGGCGGAATCCTCAAAAACCCCTGGTTAAGGAGAAATCACGAATTAAAGTAAACATCGGTACGGCCGGGTCCACGACCCTAGCGCGTCGCTGTCATTGTCACTAATGACATTTCATTTTAATTAAAGACGTTCAAAATATTATCGATATTCGCGAAACTGTTACTATAATCGTTTCCCTCGTGAGATGGCGATTCCAAATATGTATTACACTTGATATTTCTGACTTACGGTCGCTGAGAAAAATGACATAACAAGGCGGTGAACATGCATTTGTTTTTACGTGTTATGCTATGCAATTATGGAATTTCGGGTGTTCTGAGATCGCGAAACCTGGAGATCAAAGACTATTGTGCGTGATTCAGGTGTTGGTTTAACTCGGATATTGTTTTCTAATGAGTTTTGGTAAGTGGAATTACTTAACCTACAAGTTACGGATTTTGGTCGTGTTTTTCTATAATATACACGACAATACCCCCTTTGCAAGGTAAGGGTAAACCTCGGGTTACCCCACAGCCGGGGTAGCCGTGAGAAAAAAAGGCGTACTGTGGTACGCATTACGTGACAGCGAGCGAGATAGAGGCATGGCTCTATGTTGCTCGTAGTCGTAACTCTAAACATACATGCAGTGTGGAGACTACCTTGGTGTCACGCTGCCAGCTGTTGCTGGACAGAGCACCTTCAAGAAGGACCTACGGCAGGGAAAACTCCTAAGTACTACGTAACTGAACTATCGCTCTTGAGAGACTGATACGCTTAGACTAGTTTTTATACCTAGACTAAATCACGCGCCTTACCATCCCGTTCCTATTCGTAAGGTAACGGTTTGTGCGCGGCTTCACTGAGAGGCTGGTGACGCAGCGAGAGATCTGACGAAAACGGGTTGCGCAACCAGGCTCTACAGTGGAAAAGACTGCCAATGGCCAGTTTACATTGACTTAACTAATATAAGTAATTCTATTACTTATTTGACTAAGGCGACCATAAGGTCGGCGGTGGTTTGATACCCACTTAAATGAGGTATTAACCTGCTGTACTATAAGTTTAACTTTCTCTATATAGAGATATCTATATATCCTTAAAGTTCTACTTAGTACGTACGCTAAAGATATGGTGTATTACCTATGTTATATGTAACATGCCCTATATTGAACACTACTGCTAGTACTTATGTGCCTACTCGTACTCTACGTTACATTACTTTGGGTTGCTATCCAGGTGATCAGTCTGGGTAGTTTCCCTTGCGTTTGTCTAACTCCGTCGGGCGGGGTATAGACTGTACGCTTAGTTTCATAGCGGCACTTGCCGACTATGTAAACGATGGATAGTGTCAACTAGTGTTACACATAGTTGCGCTTCCTCGTGCGTTTTTGTGTGTGTGCACTACACTGAACGTTAAGAACACAATGGTATAAGTATGTGTTACGAATCCGTTATAAGTATTATCAGCCTAGTGTGAGAACACGGGCTGACCATTGATGCATCTAGAATTAAATGTGGTACCACGAAAAAATCTCAGTCCTGTTGAGGTACTGAGGACAAAGTATTGCATAAACGAGCCTGTTTATGTCTTTGAAAGAAAGGAAATAAATTTGGGCTTACATCTGGTTAAATAACCGTCTGTTTTCACCCTTAAATATGTTTGAAATTAGCTTGCTATACACCTTTTGGGACTTTAATTATATCTTTAACGTGATATTTGCCTTGCAGACCTGTAGTTAATTCATCTAGCTCGTAGGCTACGTCTGATAGTCGATTTACGACTCTACATTTGACGTATCTCGGAGCCAATTTTGCCGAGAAGAATTTGGCCGCGTTAGACTGTACAAAATTGCGACGCCATACTATGTCTCCAACATTGAGCTTAAGTTCGCGTCGGCGAAGGTTGTACCTGCTTGCGCTTTGCTTGTAAGCTTTGGTTAACGCGGGCTCTACCTTCTGGAATATGTCTGCTAGTTCGTTTAAAGATTCTGCTCTTTTATCTCTACTTGCGATTTGAACGTCGTCCGTGGGACCTGGTGCGCGGCCTTTAAGCGAGTGCAACGCACCGTCCAGGATGAGTTCACGCCCTTTTGCTAAGAAACATGGTGTATAGCCCGTAGCTATGTTCACAGTTGTATTTAAATACAGCTGTATTTTAGGTAAGAACTTAGACCAATTTCTTTGATCCTGCTCTACCAGAATTGCCAGACAAGTCTCTACCGTTTGATTATAACGCTCTACTGTGTTTGATTGTGCTGCGTAGTAGCATCCGTACAGAATCGTAGGTATAGAGTTGTCCGTATAAAATTTCTTAAAGTCCTTACTCTTAAAAATTGTTGCGTTATCGCAAATGATAACGCACGGCGTGCCTTCCTTGGAAATAATTTCCGACTCTACAAACGCAGTGACAGTACGAGTAGTTGCAGTCCTTAGAGGGTGTAACCAGCAGTACTTAGTGAAGACGTCTACTACAGTAAGTATATACATGTGGCCTGAGTACGATTTTGGTAATGGGCCGATTATGTCTAAGGAAAGAGTATGCATTGGGGTACTGACCTTTTTTTGGTTCGTCATGAGACCGTGTGGTGCATCGTTTGAGTATTTGTATGCTTTGCACACCTCGCATTTAGAAACGTACTCAACGACATCCTTATGCATACCCTTCCAAAAGTAGGTTTCCTTTACCTTCGCAGCCGTCTTATAAGTGCCGGGATGTACGGCGTCAACCTCATGGTTCCGCTTCAAGCATTCCGCCACGAGCTCACGCGGTATGACAATCTTCCACGCGTTGTCACTTTTGAGACTGTGTGACGGCTTGCTGAATCGGAACAGAGTGTTGTCTTTAATTATATAGTTCTTATGAAATGCTGGATTGGACTGTACATTTTTAAACAGTTTGTTATACCAATCGTCTTTAGAAGTGCATCCCCCCGTGAACTGTATAGCTTTGATTTCGGCTCTGGAAAGTACGTCGGGCACCGTATGTAGTATACCTTTCCTATGACGTATCTCGAAATCATAGCATGATAACTGCATTGCCCACCGGGCTAAACGGCCGGATGGGTTGTTAAGCGTTTTTAACCATTTTAAACACATATGGTCTGTCACTATAATGAAATGGCTGCCGTCTATGTAAGGACGAAAATGATTGACGGAGTCGACAATACTTAATAATTCTCTCTCTGTGGTAGAGTAGTTCTTTTCGGTTTTTGACAAGAGCCTGGAGTGATACGCAACTGGGTGCTCGATACCTTCTATTTCTTGAACCAACACACTGCCTATCCCGACATTGGAAGCGTCGCAGTGTAATTGAAACGGCTTGGTAAAGTCGGGGCAAGCTAATACTGGAGCTTGGGTTAGAGCATCTTTTAGAGCGTTAAATGCTTTCTCTGGCTCGTCTCCCCATGCTATAGCTTCCTTTCCTTTTCTTTTACCAAGCAGTGCTGTCATAGGTGCGATAATAGTGGAAAAGTTATCTACAAATCTTCTGTAGTAAGAACATAGACCTATGAAAGCTCGAAGCTGTTTTGCGGTTGTTGGTCTTGGAAAACTACGTATCGACTCCAACTTCCTAGGATCTGTCTTTAACCCCTGAGAACCTACAATATAACCTAAGTAGCGAAGTTCCTCTTTACAGAATTCACACTTTTCGAAATTTATGGTTAAGCCTGCTTTAGCTAGAGTCTCATAAACGTCGTTTAAAATGGTAATATGCTCTGTGAAAGTACTGGTGGCGATTAATAAGTCGTCACAGTATCCAAATATTTTTTCACCATATTTATGATGGAACAGCGAGTCTATTAAGCGCTGTAATTCACACCCAGCGTTAGAGAGTCCAAAGGCGAGACGTTTAAATTCAAATAAACCACGGTTAGGTACTACAAAGGCGGTCTTCTGACAAGAGGTGCCAGAGCCATCAGTGTTATCAGTATCGCATAATGGAATTTGCCAATAAGCCGCTGAAAGGTCTATTGAAGTTAGGTATCTTGCACCTTTTAAGTTATCTAATATAGAGCTAATATAAGGCAATGGATATGAGTCCTTAGTAGTTACATCGTTCAACTTCCGAGCATCTAAACAAAATCGTAGTGAACCATCTTTTTTTGTAGTCATGACAACTGAATTGGCCCAGGAGGAACGGCTCTTTGCTATTACACCTAGCTGTAGCATTCTATCCACTTCGTCATTTAAAGCTTTAAGCTTTGGTGGTGATAGTGGGTAATAGCGCTGTTTAATTGGCGGTCCAGTTGTCACGATCTTGTGTTCAATAATATCTGTTTTACCTAAACCCTTTACTTCCATAGAGATTGATTTAAATTTATTGATAACTTTGTCTAAGTTTATGGACTCAGTTGGTGACAATTCCTGTCGGGGTATAATAGAGCACACAGTGTCATTATGAGAGTGTGATTCGTTGTCACTAGGATGAGGTATACTATTTAAACTTAATAATTTGTTTAAGCCGATTTGATGTATAATATCCATGCCTAAGATGAAGTCATTGGTTATCGACGGTATAACCATGAACTTTGTGTAATAAGTTTTGTTATTAAAATGTATTGGCAGCGACATGTCTCCAATTGCCTCTACTTCTGAACCGTTGGCACATCTCGCAGTCATACTAGCAGTTTGTAACTTGTAACCTAAGTTTTGCAAGTTAGTGTGGTAACCGTTTCCAACTATGGAAATATTGGCTCCTGTGTCTAGAAGACCATGAAAAGTTTTGTCCCCAATGTCAAATTGTACGAATAACCTGTTATCACCCTCCATAAATGTAATACCCGGAGTAACTGTACCTAGATGTGAAATTTTTTTTTCATTCCGAGTTGCTCCGGGGGGCTCTAGTTTTTTTGAGTAGCCGCTGAACTAGACTGTGTAGGTGTTTTTGAGCTTGGGTGACACTTGGTACAGTTTGACGACAAAACACCCCTCTCCCCACAACCAAAACACACTATTCCTGGTATTGTTCGGCATTGCCTATAGTTGTGACCAGTTTTTTTACACTTTCTACAGTTTTCGGGTATGACCCGTTTTCGTTGGAGTTGAGTATTAACTACTGTTATTTGTTTGTGGGGTTTGGTGAGCTTTGTAGTGGGATCGTTAGGAAACGGGTTGGCATAAGCCTCATAACGCTTACCTAAAGCTATAAGTCTCTCTAAATTATCGATTTCACAAACTGCCAACAAGTGCGCATAGGCTGGAGAGATGTTATGTTTTATTATTTCGATTAGGTTATGTTCCCGAAGTGGTGAACTTAGCCTCGAATTCATTGCTTGCATTTCAAGCACATATAGGCTCAGTGACTGGCCTGTTGACTGTTTGTGGTCACGGATGGTCCTTTCCAGGACATAGTCACTATCTATCGGGGTGAAAAAAGTCTTAAACCTTCCTAATAAGTCTGGCAGTGAAGTAACGGTATCGCGTATCTGCCTATAAAAGTCTAGTGCTTTTCCGCTAAGCAAATCTGAAAAACATCTCAACACCTTGTGTTCAGATGTGTCGCGACTACGCATATAATCATCGATCCGCAGAAGAAATTCCGTGACGTCAGAATCACCCGAATATTTTAAATTCCACGAGCGAAGGTTTTCTTCCCTTAGTACATGTACGGCGCGGTCACTAGTCTCGTACGAATGTGCGGGCGGTTGTAAGGGTACCTCTTGTTTTGACGATCCCGCCTGCTGTATGTCTAGCTTTAACCCGAGCGCGTTCCTATTCCCTCGCGGATTCGTGTTTACGAAACGATATTCAGGGTTGTGAATCACGGGCGTGAGCGGGGACTCCTCCTCCCCGCCTTCCATATCTTGGGATAGATTATTCTTATCCTCTTCGTCAACCATTTTCAAAAGTTAAGTTTTGAGTTAAAAATATGAACACAGGTTGGTGCACCTATGTAAACTAGTGTAGCCCCAAGCCAAATCTATGAATTTAAATTAAAGCAGTGCTGCAGTGCGACTGTCTAAGCAAAAAAAATGTTGACACTATTTATCCATATAGCGCAACTTAAAATTTGATATTATTTAGCTATGGGGTATAACTTGTTCACAAATGGCACTTAATTAGGTGCTAATGTGTCCATGCATAACAAAGAATTTATGCTAGTGGGTGTAGCATACACAAAAAAAAATTAATTATTATTTCAATTGTCAACGGAATCCACCATCAAGCATTTTCAAATTTTTCGGGCGCCATTGTTGTATATAAAAAAAGAAAAAGGGATTGGTTAATCGGTGGTATAGATACCAAAGGAATTATTAAGTGAATAGCTATACTAATTGCTCTTTTTTACACACAAGCTGATTTTCCTCCGTTCATACTTACTTTCCAAAATTAAAGTTGACCGGAACAAACTCTCGGTAAGGCTCGAACTTTTAGGTCAAGGGCCGTATAGGTTGCTCGAAGGATGGAAGCCGGATTGACAATTAAAACAAAGAATAATGAAATACAAGCTCTCTATTACCCCAGCTCGCGTTCACACGGCGGCCTCGGACACCGCTCAGACAATAATCCTTATAAGCTAAGGGTTCGGAAGGTGAATTGATCGATCCCTGACCACACTTCTACAGCGCGATTAACGAGACACGAACCAGCGCGTCGAATGCCAGTGGTTCGATCGATTCGTCCCCCACAAAGTTATGGCTAGACTTATTTAACGACCGATGCCGGCT
This sequence comes from Epiblema foenella, assembly GCA_963556455.1. Classification (NCBI taxonomy): domain Eukaryota; kingdom Metazoa; phylum Arthropoda; class Insecta; order Lepidoptera; family Tortricidae; genus Epiblema; species Epiblema foenella. The sequence goes on along the minus strand of OY747097.1, from coordinate 975,073 downwards.
AATACGAAACGCGCGGATACGCGGGACGTCAGCGCGACGGAATAAAGTCTTTGCGAGATGAACCCTGGCCAGGTATATAGAACGACTCACGTTTCGGGATCGAGCGAAGACGACTCCCACGGAGTCAGGTTGTGTAGGCGAATCCGCTGCTACAAGGCGCGCCGCGCGCTCTGAAGGAAGCTGGTGTGAGGGTTGCTGACTGAGGTGGTAGGCTCGGAGAAGTGGCGACGCCCTCTCGCGGTCTTAGCCTGGCGCGGCGGTCGAGCCAACACGCCGAACTCGCCCCTAAGGACATCCTACGACCGCGGGGGCGCAACCTCGCCTTAATGGCGAGCGACGGGTGAGTTTGTAGGGCCCCGTAGTCGCGCGGCGGCTAGTGCCAGCCAGCGCGGAGGCTTGCAATCCATGGTGGGCATAACCCGCGGCACTAACATTAGCGAAAACACTCGCGCACGGTCACAAGGCGTATTAAGGATAATTTAGCGACTAAGCTAGATTCACAAGCCGCCTCGGACCTATGGTCGGGCGATAAATCGGTGGAGAGAGCGAGTTCCCGCCCCGCGCCGGTGAAAGATTTGATAGATCGCACGATTTTCTAAACCGATCGAGTTTTGCGGAGCATGCGCGTGCAGACCGGGTGACGACGGCGGGAGGACTGACTGGCTGTCAGATCCCGGCTAGTGATGTAGCAAACGTGCAACTTTTAAGGGGAACCATTCACGAAAACGTAAAATTTGGTAAATTTGTAATTTCGAATCCAAGTGTGATCGTGTCTAAAATGTCGGGCTTTATTCGTAGATGACTAATACTACAGGCGGAATCCTCAAAAACCCCTGGTTAAGGAGAAATCACGAATTAAAGTAAACATCGGTACGGCCGGGTCCACGACCCTAGCGCGTCGCTGTCATTGTCACTAATGACATTTCATTTTAATTAAAGACGTTCAAAATATTATCGATATTCGCAAAACTGTTACTATAATCGTTTCCCTCGTGAAATGGCGATTCCAAATATGTATTACACTTGATATTTCTGACTTACGGTCGCTGAGAAAAATGACATAACAAGGCGGTGAACATGCATTTGTTTTTACGTGTTATGCTATGCAATTATGGAATTTCGGGTGTTCTGAGATCGCGAAACCTGGAGATCAAAGACTATTGTGCGTGATTCAGGTGTTGGTTTAACTCGGATATTGTTTTCTAATGAGTTTTGGTAAGTGGAATTACTTAACCTACAAGTTACGGATTTTGGTCGTGTTTTTCTATAATATACACGACAACTACTAATAATAAAAACAACCAAAAGCGAGTCAGACTCACGCATTGAGCATTCCATACAAATGTTAACTTAACTTAAGTATCGCTTTCACATTATCAGCGTGATTCTTAATCATCTTCAATTTATTAACGAAGTCATAATATAATGTTGTTATAAAATAATAATAGAACGTTTGTGAATAAGTTTTATTTACAATTGCCTCCACAATTACACAATTCGGTACATTTAAGCTGGCGTTTCAAGCAATTGCACCTAGAACTGCAAGATTTCACGCATCGGCATCTTATTAATTCTAGGCACGCTTGAGCAGCCATAGGTTTTTGGGTCCACAGTGGCACCCAAGCGTCTTTCTCTTTCTGCCAACCCCATTCAGATGGACAAGGAATGAGTTCTAGGTGCAATTGCTTGAAACGCCAGCTTAAATGTACCGAATTGTGTAATTGTGGAGGCGATTGTAAATAAAACTTATTCACAAACGTTCTATTATTATTTTATAACAACATTATATTATGACTTCGTTAATAAATTGAAGATGATTAAGAATCACGCTGATAATATGAAAGCGATACTGGTAAGTTAACACTTGTATGGAACGCTCAATGCGTGAGTCTGACTCGCTTTTGGTTGTTTTTATTATTAGTAGTACTTGTTTTTCGGATTTTAAGCCGTCTCCTACGCTGCTCTGACGAACGTTGCTGTAACTTTCAATATTTTATTTTACATTGAAACTTAGTCAAGGTCATATTCACTGTTAATGTTTTAATAACCTTTACTAAATTTGCTTTTAGACAGTATTTTTTATAATCCAAGTTTCAAACAAAAATGTGTAACTATGATGGTTTGTTTGCATCTCGTAACTTCCTCTTACTTACTACTACTAAAAAAGTTTATTTTTGAGTATTGCGTGACTTTTTGCTACGGAACCCTAAAAAACTGGTATTGAGAATTAATTGGGCGTCATTTAGTTATTTGAAAAAGATACCAAACTTGTCTCAAAAGTTCAAACTAATCCGCCACAATTTTTTTCTGAGCTCTGTACTTTAAAACCCCTCCTCCCACCAGGCACGGAGTTAGAACTTCCTACCAGCCAATTTTGACCCAGGTGGATGTGTATGTATAACATTCGTACTAAATGGTATTGCTTTACTCCAAGATCTCATACAATTTCCAATAGAAAACCGAGCGACGCTTGCGCGCCCCCCGCTGGAATCAAGCAGGTACATGCACTTTTAATTTTTTTTTACGATGATTATAGGTTAACCTATATGAAATGTAAATATTTTTAGAATTTGCATTAAATAGGCTTTTAGATAGTATTTTTTATAAACCAATTTTTGTACAAAAATATGAAAATATGAGGTTTTTTTTACATTTCATTACTACTAAAATTTTATTATTTTAAGTATTGCGACTTATTTTGCTACGGAACCCTAAAAAACTGGCATGGGGAACGAATTGGGCGTCATCTAGTTACCTGAAAACGACACAATTTTTTTTCTGCCGGGCGCTTCATTCTTTGAAACTTGATGCGGAGTAGAAATTGGCTACCGGACGTTTTAGGCTCTAGTGGACGTATAGAATACCCAGCAATAAATGGCTTAGCCCTACCCCAAAAAAGGTATGTTTCCATTACTTTCCATATAAGCATTCCCGTTAAAAAACGGACTATCAGCCTCTTTTAGCTCTTCAATTATAGATATAATTTCATTGTCATGATTATTGTTACCAGCGTTTTTTGACGCAATTAAAAGTTTCAGTCTCTCAATCAATTCGTTTGGATCATCCCAATAAATGTAATCTGTGTTAGATTTATAGCGTTTTAATTCAGGTAAGTGTCCTCCAATTTTTATTTGTGGTAACTGTTTATCCAAATCTTTATTAATGGTATTTGGTTGTGAAAATAAAGGCTTGATGATAGTACCGTATTTTAATCCTTTGTCGCCTTTTAACTGCCCGTTCGGATCAAAATCCCGTTTGTGTGCGTTAGTTTTAATTAACATTTTGTCGACGCAACTTACGTGGGAGACCGTACCTAGCAGAACATATGCAGCCCACCGTACACCTATCACGTCATCGGGGACCAATCAGCGCCGATATCACGACATGTACGGGCTTCGTGATTGGTCGATAATTTTGCCACGGAGCGAGCGAGGGACCACTCCGGGCATTCGCTATTCGCATCCTCCTTGTGTGCAGATGCGCCTCACAATTTTTACTTAAACTATTCATAACTTTGTATGTACCATTATTAAACTTATGTAAAAACGCTGTCTGCTACTTTAATGCTGCTGAATCCCAACTCCAACAAACTACACGCCGAGCCACAGCCATATCCACGCGCTAACACAAAAACATTGGACCTTCGACCTCGGATACCAACCAGCAGCACCGTGGGTTAAAAGGATATTTAGCGAGAGTAACGCAATCGGCAAGATAACCATCGGCAGCAACTCAGTGTTTTCGGTGAGGCGAACCAGTCAAGAATAGCGACCCTGTCTCATTTCAGTTGTGATAAGTGTTCATATTATAATTCCAGTAACCGTGTCGTCTTTGTGGGCTGCCTACGCACGCATACTTACCAGCTCGGTAATTACCAGTCGCAAATAACGGGAGTAATTCGAGAAAAATTGTAAGTACCTTGCTTCTTAAGTCCCAATATAATGGCTACCGCGGAAGAAAAAGCTCAGGAAATTAAAGATTTAATAAAAAAAAGAGGTTCTGTTAAAGGTAGACTCACTAAATTCATAACATTTATAGAATCGTTCGACGAAGTCAAGTTATCCAACATTCAAAAGGCCGAAGTCAGGCTCCGTACTCAAGGTGCCAAGAACCTATTTACTGAATTTAATAAAATTCAATCAAAAATTGAGGAAATTCTTCCTGACTCGGAGTTGGCGGCTCAACTCGACATACGCGATGAGTTTGAAGCCGAATATTACGGTATAATGGCCGAAGCGGAAGCTATGTTTAAAGACGAGGTCAAAATGGATTGCCAAAATTCAGTCGGAACACTGCATTCCGTGAAATTACCTACTATATCTTTACCTAGCTTTGACGGGTCACATGAGCACTGGATTGTTTTTCGCGACACATTTACATCCTTAGTTCACAACTCACAAGAAATTTCAGACATACAGAAATTTCATTATCTTAAATCGTCACTTACGGGTAGCGCAGAACTAGTCATAGACTCGCTTGAATTTTCGACGGATAACTACAAGATTGCATGGGAGTTATTACTTAACAGATACAACAATAATAGGTTACTTGTACACAACCATGTAAAGGCCTTGTTTTCAATGCAAACGTTGCAAAAAGAATCACCCGCGTTGCTTAGGAAACTTATAGATAACGTATTAAAAAACATACGCGCATTAAAGGCACTAAAGGAGCCGGTACATTCGTGGGATACCTTGCTTATCTATATGATCGTTTCCAAGCTTGATTCGACCACTGAGCGAGAGTGGGAGCAACATAAAGGGTCTTTATTGTCCAATTCAACCGAGTCAAAATTAACCCTCGACGATTTACTAACCTTCTTAAGGGGCAGGGCTGATATGCTGGAAACTTTAATTGTCACACATAGCAGAATCAATCCACAAGACACGAACTCAAAAAAATATACGCATAATAACTTCACTCCAAAGGTGCACTGTAATGTTATGACTGAGAATAAGCCGCAAGCTAAGATACCTTTCAAAAAACAATTCAAGCTGTGCCCAATGTGTAGTGCAAAGCATCCTTTATATTCATGCCAAGCGTTTTTAGATTTAAGTATGCACGATAGATTAAAGTTTGTCCATGATAAAACTCTTTGCGAAAACTGTTTACGTGTCGGCCATACGGCAGATTTGTGTAGGTATGGGCCTTGTAGAAAATGCGACAAAAAACATAATTCAATTATTCACCGTGATGAAGTTAGTGTTAACGTAACAAATAACTGTCCCGGCATCTCGAAGGCAAGCCAAAACAATACTAATGAGTCTCATACCTCCACTGCCGCTTCAAGTTGTTATTCGATAACCACACATGCGCATGTTGACCAGGACCAGGTACCCGATGCACACACAGATGTCCATTGCGCGCAGGCATCATTAATGCAGCCGGTTTTGTTGTCAACTGCGCTCGTAGAAATCATAGATCATCTAGGTCAAGGTCACAGGGCACGCGCGATCCTTGATTGTGGAAGCGAGCGATGCATTATTTCACAATCATTATGTGACAAATTAAATACGCGATTAGTACAGTCCACTCAAAAAATTAAGGGTGTAGGAGGCTCGGTATCACAATGTACGCGAACATGTGATGTCGAACTTAGATCTTTAACTAGCACTTATCATACGCGCATAAAGTGTTTAGTACTGCCGCATATAACCTCCTCATTGCCCTCGATTGCCATGTGCAGCGAACAATTCGCAATACCGGACGGAATTATTCTGGCGGATCCCAATTTTTATGATAGTCAACCGATAGACCTGCTGATAGGGGCAGATATATTTTGGGATTTGCTGCAAGACGGCATGATTCGTTTAAGTAACGGACCTGTCTTACAGAATTCGCATGTAGGCTGGATAATTTCTGGTCCAATTAATAATAAATTTATTAAAAGTGCTAATGTTAAATGTAACTTCATGCAAACTATAGACATGCAGGTCTCTATAGACGAGCAGTTACGTAAGTTTTGGGAGCTCGAAGATGCACCGATTAGTCATCGCGTTAATGAGTCGCGCAGCGAGGATGAGCGTATTTGTGAGGATATGTTTATACAGACTACAAAACGGCTCGATGATGGTAGGTTCTGTGTATGCATCCCTTTCAAGCAGTCACCAGACTTGTTAGGCGAAACGCGCAAACAAGCCGAGCAACGATTTTACGCGTTAGAAAGGCGGCTAGAACGAAATCCTAATCACAAAAAAATGTATAGCGATTTCATTAAAGAATATTGTGATTTGGGTCATATGGAGCGTGTCGATTCATATGGAACACCGCATTATATGCTTGTACATCATTCTGTATATCGTCAACATGCATCTTCTAGCAGGATAAGGGTCGTTTTTGATGCTAGCCTCGCGTCTACGTCAGGGCATTCACTCAATAGTTTGCAGTTCGTAGGGCCGGCAATCCAGGGCGACTTGCTATCTATACTAATGCGATTTAGGGAAAATAAATACGTGGCTTGTGCAGATATCGAAAAAATGTACCGGCAGGTTTTGGTTGACGAGAAACAGCGGGACTTGCAATTAATCCTTTGGCGGGCGAGCCGTTCAGATCCCTTACAAGTATACAGATTACGAACTGTGACGTATGGCACTAGCGCAGCCGCGTTCTTAAGTTGCAGGTGTCTGAAGCAGTTAGCACAAGAATGTGATGACCCTAAAATCGCAAATGTTATTATGAACGATTTTTACGTTGACGATCTTATTTGCGGCAACCCTAGTAAGGATAAATTAAAACGAATTTGTTCCGAAGTCAATAAGGTTTTGCAATCGGGTTGCTTTCCATTGCGAAAATGGATTTTTAATTTTGATTTCCCGGAAGTCACAGAATTAGTTGATACATCCAAAGAATTGTCATTAGGTGATAACGTCTTAAATAAAACATTAGGGTTGGGATGGTATAACCGCTCTGATGAATTATTTTATCATACAAAATTTGAACTTGACAATAAGCCGATAACAAAGCGCGTTATATTGTCGGTTTCGTCGCAAATTTATGACCCGTTAGGGTTGCTCAGTCCAACTATTATTACCGCAAAAATACTTTTACAAAAGTTATGGCTATTAAAGGCCGACTGGGATGAACCGGTTCCAAATGACATAGCGCAGGTTTGGACGCGGTTTGTCGCCGACTTATCAAAGCTGGAAACAATTCGAATTCCTCGTTATGTGATGAGTGCCAACCCTAATCGTTTCGAGTTACACATTTTTTGTGATAGCTCTCTCACTGCGTACGGAGCGTGCGCATATATTCGTACAATTGATAACAATAACGGTATCACAATCAGGTTGTTATGCTCCAAGGGAAAGGTCGCGCCTATTAAACCTATTAGCATCCCTAAATTGGAATTATGTGGTGCCTTGGTAGCAGCACGGCTGTATACAAAAATAGCTAGTTCACTTCGCAGTCGCATTGATAAAGTTGTATTTTGGACGGACTCGACGATCGTGCTTGGCTGGCTACGCATGTCGCCTAATTTACTTAAAACGTTCGTCCAAAATAGAACTGCCGAAATACATGAGCTGACAAATAATCATCCTTGGCGTCATGTACGAAGTGAAGACAACCCTGCTGACCTTATTTCGAGATCTCGGCCATTAGATTTGCTGTGGTCATCTCCGTTATGGGGACAAGGCCCACAATTCCTCCAAGATAATAATTATGAAATTGATTCCGAATCATTATGTAATAATCATCACAATGATACCGATTTACCAGAAGTAAAAACAGATATTACACACACATATATATCAAGTCAAACCAGTGAGGGATGGTTTCCTTTTCACCGATTTTCTCAATTTAACCGTTTACAGCGCGCCGTAGCGTATATGTTAAGATTTATATACAATGCGCGCGATAAACTTAGCAAAAAAACAGGGTCATTAAGTGTTGACGAGTTAAATGAATCCGTCTTGTTGTTAGCTAAGCTATCGCAGCATGAGTCATACCCCGATGTTTACGATTGTCTATCACGTAAACAGGTATTAAGTAATAGGCATGGTGCAAGTCTAACTAAATTGAATTTGTTCCTTGACGAATCGAAAGTACTCAGGGTAGGGGGCCGTTTGGAACATTCAAGCCAGTTTAGTTTTGAGAAAAAACATCCTATTTTAATTTCGTGTAAACACCAACTAGCTGTATTATTGTTTCGTTTTGAACATAAAAGGTTAATGCACGCCGCACCTCAGCTGTTGTTGTTTAATGTAAGGGAGACTTGGTGGCCAGTAGGAGCTAGAAACTTAGCGAGAAAGATTGTGCATGATTGTGTCACTTGCAAACGTATGCAAGGTCAGACTTTGACACCTGTCATGGGCAATCTACCACGCGAGCGTTTGGAACCAGGATATCCTTATATTTACTGTGGGGTTGACTACGCCGGTCCAGTGCTTATTTTGAATCGCAAAGGTAGGGGAGCTAAAACGGTAAAATCATATATTTGTTTATTTATATGTTTTGTAACGCACTCAATTCATTTAGAACTCGTCAGTGACCTTTCGTCAGATGCTTACCTATTAGCATTAAAACGTTTCATATCGCGAAGGGGCAAACCTTTAGAAATTGTTTCTGATAATGGGAGAAACTTTGTCGGACTGATGAACGATTTCGATAAATTTCTTTCAAGCATATCCGGTGATATAAAAGAGTATGCCTTATCGCAAAAAATTAAATTTCGAATGAATCCGCCGTATGCTAGCCATTTTGGTGGGATTTACGAAGCAGGTATAAAAAGCTGCAAATACCATTTACGACGTGTCGTAGGCAACGCACATTTGACGTTCGAGGAGTTGAGTACCGTGCTCGCTCAAATCGAGGCCGTGCTCAACTCCAGACCGCTCACTCCAATGTCGTCCGATCCCAATGATATTTTACCGCTAAGTCCAGGGCACTTCTTGATTGGTCGTCCACTGACTGCACCTGTGTGTGCTAGCCTGTTCGATGTTCCTGAGCATCGGTTAACGCGTTACCAAAGAGTGGAGCAGATTCGCCAACACTTTTGGACTAGATGGTCAAGAGAGTACGTGTCAGAGCTACAGACGCGATCGAAATGGAAGTTCCAGTCAGATGACCTCAAGGAAAATACGCTGGTTGTCATCAAGGAAGATCACTCTCCACCTCTCAAATGGAGTTTAGGTCGTATTATCAAGACGTACCCAGGCAAGGATGGTGTCTCGAGGGTTGCCGATATTCGAACCACAACAGGAACAGTGAGGCGCGCATTTTCTAAGATATGTCCTCTTCTCTAGTCTGGGCAGTAAACACGGCGTGACCATGGGTACTACCTATGGAACACTTACCAATTGCAAACCAGGAGTTTCCAAGGCCGGGAGTATGTCGACGCAACTTACGTGGGAGACCGTACCTAGCAGAACATATGCAGCCCACCGTACACCTATCACGTCATCGGGGACCAATCAGCGCCGATATCACGACATGTACGGGCTTCGTGATTGGTCGATGATTTTGCCACGGAGCGAGCGAGGGACCACTCCGGGCATTCGCTATTCGCATCCTCCTTGTGTGCAGATGCGCCTCACAATTTTTACTTAAACTATTCATAACTTTGTATGTACCATTATTAAACTTATGTAAAAACGCTGTCTGCTACTTTAATGCTGCTGAATCCCAACTCCAACAAACTACACGCCGAGCCACAGCCATATCCACGCGCTAACATAAAAAACACATTTCTTTGTAATCAAATTTATCCTTTTCACTCACAATATTCAGATCAGGTTTATTGTGCATTAAAACTTCCTTTAAACCAGCAGTTAATTCATATTTTTTATCATTGACGGTAACTATATATTTTTTTTCAGTATTCGATGCTTTGTTTATAAGAGATAAACTTACTGGAGTATTTCCCATCATGAGTTTTCTATTTTTTGTATAAATCCCAAACGGTACATTAAAATGTTCGTATATGTCCATCATATCTTCTTTCTTTAGAGATAAAAGAGTATCATCACTATTTTGGTTATCGTGTGTAGATTCATAATATTCTGAATGTGTACTAGGATCTGTGTTGATCATCTCTTTAAAATGTTCATAGTCATGTAGTGTATAGAACAGTTCAAGTCTCTATCTGTTTCAGCTCTATCTATTTTAGACGTGATGTTGAATGTAAGAATTTCCTGTCGATTTTTAACTAATGTTTCTAAAGAATCCGTTATTGGTTTAAATACTTTCTTGTATTTTAGAGAAGCTTCATCTTCATCATATTGGATCATTTTTATTTTATTTTTTATATTAGCTACAGATTCAATGAGTTGTTTTTTTAAATCAATTTCCATTGTGCTAAGATTTGATAAGGGTACCGTTTTATACATACAGTCGACTTCAAGTGAGCTATTTAAACTTGGAGTTGGTATATATGTCGAAGTTAAAAGTAGACAAATGTATCAAAACCTTGCCGATATCTTCCATTATTGATTGCACAATCTTTATTTATTAATAAAAAGCTGAATCGATCTCGCCATATCTCAACACAAAGCTGCTTAAATACGAACCAATCTAAGTCTGTGTTAACGTGCTCATTGTATATATGTCGTAAATTAGTATCATCTTGTTTGAAAATAATCAACATATTTACATTATCTCTGAGAAACTGTTTAGGAATTTTAGAATACGTTTGTGATAAGTAAAAACAGTCTATCTGTCTATGTCTACCCATAGCAAAATAATTTCGTATATTAATTTGATTTTCACATGCAACATCGTCGAAAATCATTATGGAGTTTGTCATAGCGTCGTTGGGATGGAGGACTTCTTTGCTTTCATTAAATAAAAACAGTTCCGATTGTGGAACAGCTTGTATAACTTGCCTTAAAATATATACTTTGGTTGAAAGGCCGTCTTTGTTAACAAATAAATATATCTAAACTTCAACCCATTCTCATGTAATAATAAATTCAACATAACATTAGTTTTACCGCAATTGGAAGGACCGCAAATAATACAACGTATTGTATTCGGTAACAACGAGCTATGTTTATTTTTTTCTGAGTTTTTTTTATTTAGTATATTAGTCACTTCTAAAGTTTGAGTTTGTTTAACAAACTTCATTGCGGAGTGCAAAAGAGTTGAGTGCTTATTGCACCCGTCTCTACACGTCTTTATAATAATAATAATAATAATAATAATTTTATTTCGGACAGAATCCATATCAGATTAGTTACAGACTAATCATCATCGTCTATAATCATCGTCATCGGTGATGTATGATAGTAATTCGTAGAGGAAAAAAAAGAACATAATTATAAACATCATTTATTTGAATATTAAACACAGGCATTATTAATACCATAATCCTTAAAATTTAATAACCTAAAACAACAACAAACTAGTGCTAGGTACATAAGACGGTAATGAGGTCGTAACTAAAATATAGTTTTGTCATGCCCCCAAGGTAATGTGTTGATTTTATTTGGTAATATCTGTCTCTTATCATCACTACCAGTCAAAACCGTTTTATTAAGTTCCTGGCAATAAATCACATGCTTAATTGATTTAATTAAATTCATCTTACATTTTAAAGTTTTAAGATTGACTAAAGAGTCTTTATATTGTGATAAAGTAAGGTTTTTAGTAATGCACTTTGAAACACCCTTAGCTTTATTAATTCGTGTTTTCACGCTCAACAGAGAATATAGTTTTGCCCTAAGGCCTGCAAATTCGTTAATGACATCTCCACCCATTTCGTCTTTAAATAAACCAGGGATTTTTGCATTCACCTGTTGAATATTGTAAGGATTATTTAAACCGAAGTTACTAGTATCAAATTCTGTCAAATTATTTTTAATATCTTGATAAATGTCCGGTGTGTATACCAAATAAAGTAGGCTATCCGTATCGGTGTAGCAAAGCTTTGCATTTTGCTTATACATCTTTTGAATAAAACCGTAATGAAACTTGTATAGATGCTGTTTAGCATATTCTAAAACTGAAAATCCTATGTAAATGGGCCTGTCGAGCACAATTTTTTCTGGAGTAAATTGAGCAGCTAAAAAATTATCAGAGAATACTGAAATATTTTTCAAATTAGGACGTGGGATAGGGGTTTCAGCTCCAACCCGTTTATTTGTAGTATTATCTGTATCTTTCCAAATTGTGACCAATTTAACATCTACCTGCTTGCGTCGGTTTTCAATAGTTTTGGCAAAAATTGAATTATTCATGAGTTTAAAAAAGTCTTTTTCAAAAGCAGACGTAGAGGTTTGCCGCAGATTTGTATTTAAATCGATGTATTTCTGTAGAAAATTTGATTGCCTGAAGCTTAGTATGCGATGAGTGTTCTTTAGAATTAAACCATTTTTGAGCATTTCTTTCAAGTAAGCGAAATGAACCACTTGCACAAGCACGCGAATGTACTTATAGAAATAGAAATAGAAATAGAAATAGAAATCTTTATTGTATAACTGTGTAGTTAGGGTGTATATTTATCATATAGGCTTGCAATTAATTTACAAGATTTCCCTCCCGGAGGAATAAATTTCTCTGGAGCGAAGGGCAAATCAGAGTGTAAGTCATGTATGTTTTCAGGATATTTTAGATCTACTTCTAAAATAAATCCGGTGTCTCCATTTTCAGGTACTGTCAAAACATTAAACTTTTCAATTTCATATTTACGTAAAAATCTAAATTCTGAGAAGGGCAAAGGTTTGGTCATTGCATATCCGTATAGATTACAATCTAAATATAATAAATAAGATGTTGGTTTAAAGTCGTCAACCTCTGGCAAGTATTTATTATTGGCTTTCGCATGACGTAGGGAGCTTTGAACTAATCCTCCTCGTATTCCTCTTTCTAACATTTGATATATCTCTCAATCGTCTATTAAATCGAGTTTGATACCCGTGGAAACATAGCATCCCAACTCAAGCTCGCCGATGTTATGTAATGAGCGGGATCTAGCTTGTAATATTTTAAACTCAAGTTTCTGAAATTTTCAAAGACATAGCATAACAGCAAAACATCGCATTTAAAGTAAAGGTCAGTATATTCACCGAGAGTATGGATATTGAAGCCATTCCAAACCGAGTGCGCCTGATGAAATTCGAAATCACTGATATGTTCCATTTTCAAATTATTAAAAAAATTATGTTTCATAGGTAGCGCAGTTTCTTCGTATTTTTCCTACGAGTCCATATAATCATAAGGATAAACGCCTTTACTTTTTAATAAATGTAGGTGTTGGTTCTGAAATTGTTGGGATAGGTATACAAAATCGCTATCCAATAAATTTTTACTCAGCATGTCTTAACTTGTGTTCAAAAACTGAAATGAGTCTATAAATTTAATTTGTAGCGGCTTTTCACATCCATCCACCGCTCCTACGTATTTAGTAATTGTAAGGTATTTTTCTTTCGTTTTTGGGATAATTGTAACTGGACCCTCGTACTTTGATAATTATTTAATAAACAGGTGTGCGTCATAGTTAGTTAAGTTATGAAACACTACGGGAATGAATGGACATACTCTGTACATCAAATTACAATGCGAATGAACTGCTCCTCTATATTGGGAAGTGATATGATCATGATCGCGAACCTTGTCATCGAATAATAGATGCCCGCAAATATGGCACGTTGTAGCAATCTGATAACTATTTTCTTGTTCTTTTGTTAAAGGCGTCATAGGATTCTTGGTACTTAATATCTTGTGCAAGCACTTCGTATCTTCAATCAATCTTTTAGTAAACACTTCTACACAATCCGAACCCCTGTAGGAAACGAACTTGTTCAAAGTCGGGTCATATGAGCAACAAATATAGTATGCAAAACATGAAGGTTGATGCATTTTTAAATTTCGTGTATTTTCAGTACTATTTTCCTCACAATTAAGTAATAGACTTTCAAAGTCGCAATAAACTATAAAAATTATTTTATTTTGTCTTTCAAAATGCTTAAACCCGATTGAACTATTTTTTTCAGGTAAAACTGTTACAACTTGGGAGCAATCGTGTGTCGTAAATTTCAGTTCAGATGAGAAAAACCTCAAGCACTTCTCGCACATATGTACTTTTCCTTTTGATTTAGTAATCTGACGCCGAACTAATCGAACCAGATCTTTAATGAGACAATAATGACCATTTATTTTATTTTCAATGTATAATAAATTGACATGATTAATCTTACGATGTTTAGTTAAGTATAATGGTCCAGTTACTGAACTATTCGTGTTGTTCCACCCATAAATGTTAATACTGATGTCATTATTAGCTTCAAATAATTTTATATCTTTACACGAGGGAGGAAATGACATGCCGGCTGTTTTAAAAACCGACGAATAGTGAGGATATGAACTCGTTTTACATACATTACTTTTAACAGGAAACAATGCGGCAACAATACTCCATAAAAAATAGTGCACATCTTTATTCTGTATATTCAAACAACTTTTACTATTCTTTACATTCGGAAGCAGATCTATGAATGAACCTCCTCTTAGAGGACAATATTTGTTTATATTTAATTCTAAATGGCTTATTGAAAGCAGCGACCAACCAGATTCACAATGCTCGAATTCAATAAGCTTATGCTTGAATGTTTCTAAGGCATTTAAATACATTTCATCAATATCAGTGCTGTTAAAGACACAATCAAACTTTGTATTAAAAGATTTTAACTGATGCGTATCTAACTGCGGTAACACAAAATTAGCAAACAGTTCAAAATTCAACTTTAAGCATGTGTGTTTAAGTAACGATAATCTTATAACTTTTAAAACATCGTCTTAGTGATAGCTCAGGAACGCCTCAGGGGTGAGGTGGTCGACTTCCTGTGCTGGGTTTATGCGATATGTAACAATTTTGTTCTTAAATGCAGTTGCAACAATATCAATATTTTTGAAGTCAGTTTTTAACAAACAATTCTTTTTATGTAGGGGGAGTCCGGGAGAGGTGAACCCTGTTTTAATTAAAGGTGCCTAAAATTTTATATATTAATCCTAGTATCTTGTAATTGCGTTCATGAGTGTCAAATCTAATTAGGTATCATTTGGTATTATTAGACTTTTGATAAAGTTAACATTTATAAATTAATATTTTAAAAAAAATGGAGATATGGTTCAAATCTCCCACCCCTACGGGTGAGTTGACCAGGTCGTGAGGGAGACTTGACCATACCTTTGTCTAGAAAGAAAAAAAAAGGTTTTTTAATTAGTATTATTTCATTCAAAACACAGCCATAGTTAAAAATGAGTTTCTCTTAAATATGTAATCAAAATTAACATTATTAAGCTATTTTCGGTTTATAAATCGAGATCAATAGCTTGAAATTATAATCTTGCTTCTAACAGGATTAAACAGCCTTTAAATAATAATGGCACCACAAAAAAGATATAATACGATTATGCACATTCATTACATATAACGCTATAAATGAGTCTTAAGCTAATTTGGGGATTAAAAATCTTAGAGATCGATAGCTTGAAATTAACTGAAAACTAATAAAACTTTAAAGAATAATGGCACATCAGTAATCACATATGTTTATGCACATGTATAACATATACAGCCATAATTTAAAAATGAGTCTGTCTTAAGCTAATTTTTGAATTACAAATCTAAGAGATCAATAGTTTCTAGCAAAAAACTAATACAACTTTAAACAATAAATACTCCACTAACAGTTTTTCTTCTGCGCTCGTAAAAATCAGGCGTTTTTATATGGACTACCCCTTTCAACTAAAGTCTGTATTTTTTGTTTCATATATAACGGCGTAGTGTGGTCCTATCGATTCCATATTTAAATGCCGTGCTACATATCGATGCTCCGTTTTTGACTTCTTGTATGGCATTTTCCAGTTCCCGTTTTGTGATTTTTTTGGCGGGTAGAACCCGCCTTTGCCTTGTATTGAAATGGCATGATTTTCTAAAACAAAAACCAAAAAAAGCTATGATTATCAAATAACAATTAAGTAGAGCGGGAGATTCGAACCATGATCATGTCTCCCTACCACCGGAGTGGTCAAGTCTCCCGCTACCCCCCTAGCCTTACAAAAGTCATGATTTCTTTAAACAATAGTAACAGACGATTAAAACACTTTAACTCAATAATACTACACTAAACCACTAATACAATGTAAAAATAAAATAGTTCTTACCTCCAAAACTGTTGAAATTACATGAGAATGCAAATATGTATTTCTTTTCACTTTTGATTTACAAAAACATGTTGTCGTCACTCAACGCCGAACCGTACTAATGGCGGCCAATATGGCGCGTCCACAGCAGCAGTCATTGTGCAAGCATCGTACGAGCTGGCAACGGCGCCGATGGCGCGAAATTTGAATGGAAATATTTAAGATGGCTCAAATCTCCTACCTGGTCAGGTCTCCCGGACCCCCTATATTCGTTCTCAAATGATATTGATATTTATTTTGCGGAACATCGATGTTACAGGCTTCACACATGACCGCCTTCGCCTGGGGGGATATTACTGTAAAGAATAATGTAAGTATAAGTAATAAGTATTTATTTGTTCGCGATATGATTACCTATATTCTATTACAATTATACAAGAACTTTGTCGATTATTGATTAACAAAATACGAATAACATTCCGTTTATGTCATACTTATTCGGAAAAGTTCAAATTTATCATGTTTTTCAGTCATTTCTGTCGGTATCAGATTGGAGTAACTGAGAAAAATTAAAAATGTTAACTTTTACGAATAAATATGATGACTATTCTAGTGAATAATATCGGCATTGATATACCTAGTTATAAATACCGATAACAAATACATTTTATTAGATTTCGTTTAATAGTACATGCTATTAAATGAGGGTGGACAATCTTTAAATTCTTTGCGAGTTGCGCTAATAAATTTGGCGAGATGGGTCCAGGCTTCGGTATCATTATTGGTTCGATTTTTAATGGTAACTACGCTGTGCCGCCATCTATTCATCGGTTGCACCTTCTCAATTTCATCGCAGGAATATACTTTCAACTCTACGTAATGAGTACCCTTCTTATTATCATCCGACTGGCGAGAAGTACCGTTTGCCAGTCTACGAGTAATGTAGGAATAGATGGGCGTGCCCTTCTTAACCTCCGAGCTCTCTAAAAGATCCTCGTCGCTGTCGCTGCCGAACAGATCAGACGACCTTGGCTTCATGACGGGGCTGATCGGGTTGATGGTGTTTTTTCTTTTCTTGGTCACGGGTGCATGGGCCGGCTCTTCGACGCATTTCTTGTTCGCCGCCGTCGACGTCGAAGGCTCCGAACGCTCCGCACTCGCACATCTCGATCGTTTCTTTTGCTTAATAGCGAGTTTAGGCTGCGGCACCATCTCACATTCGTCTTCGGAGATGAAAAGATCTCTTGCAACAGACCTGAGAAAATAAAATAGAAGCAGTAAGTAAATGCGGATAAAACTAACGCAGTACTTAGGGGATAGACGCTATACACAGACCGTAAATATTACATTAGGCATTATGCAAATGTTCACGCATTATGCGATCTAAAAATTGAACAGGGTGTACGTTGAATAGTATGAATAAATAATAGCATCTATACATATTACAAAGTCGGGGAAATGTGTTTATATAAAAGTCAGAAAATTCTGAACCGATTTCGATGAGGTTTCCCACCAATAGGTAGAGAATTTTGAGTCGCAGGTTTTAATCTATAATTGCTCATTATTCCGGGTGACAACTCTTAGCTAGAGCGATTATTTATTTTCATAGGATTTATACTATGTATTAATAAGTGAATAGTTAAATAATTTGCGAAGAGGTTAAACTCATATTCTTGTATTTTTTATGTTCTAGAGGGATTCGAACCCACGACCTTTCGACACAATTAATAGAATTATATTGCTATTTACCAGTCTTAATTATCAGTGACACTGAATAAAAAGCGAATAAAAAAATCTATACAGTAATTATAATTAATTATTGGTTTGAATAGATGTCACAGTTAAATAATAAGTAGTAGCAATTTAAATTTACTTACATAGTTGTTAGTTGGTTTGCAGTAGTCGGATCAGTTGTTCCAGTTGAGCTGTCTTCCCGAGGAATTGGAGATCTGAGCAATGATCTCGGATAGTCGGGACCGCTCTTTATAGCCCTTCATATGCCTCACTCTTACCCAAATTTGTAAAAATGCGCAGTCAGTATACACGCAAAACAAAATCCTCGACGTATACAGCAATCATCGATAGGGCTTAATATGAATTCTAATTCTATTAAATTAAGATTGCGAAGTGAATTATATGACTGCAAATATTGTAGCACATTTTTTTCTTTATAATATTTTCCACCACGTAATAAATCTACTCTTTAATATCGTCCTTACACAGAAAAAAAAACTTTTTTGAAACAAGAACCAAATATGTCTCAACTAATATATCTTAATCCAAGATATATTTACCTTGGATAAAGATATTCACACTAACGGTTCAAGAATGTAAAATTTTCAAAATTCAAGATTGAAAGTCTTGTGACATGAATTTTATTATTTGGCTCAAGATATATATCTTGAACCAAAAGTTAGCTCTTTCTCATGTCAAGAATTACACTTTCTTCTATTCGCGGTTTTGATTTGAGAGTTAACTCTTATATCAAAATAGAGTCTTATTTAACTTAAGAATCAGTGTAGATCTTAAGTGAAAAATTTAAAAATATTGAATCAAGTAACATGTTTCTTGGTATGAGATATTAATTGTTTCATCCAAGAACAAGTTAAATCTGACGTCAAGAGCTAATACAATATTGAATCAAGTAACATGTTTCTTGGTATGAGATATTAATTGTTTCATCCAAGAACAAGTTAAATCTGACGTCAAGAACTAATACAATATTGAATCAAGTAACATGTTTCTTGGTATGAGATATTAATTGTTTCATCCAAGAACAAGTTAAATCTGACGTCAAGAACTAATACAATATTGAATCAAGTAACATGTTTCTTGGTATGAGATATTAATTGTTTCATCCAAGAACAAGTTAAATCTGACGTCAAGAACTAATACATTATTGAATCAAGTAACATGTTTCTTGGTATGAGATATTAATTGTTTCATCCAAGAACAAGTTAAATCTGACGTCAAGAACTAATACAATATTGAATCAAGTAACATGTTTCTTGGTATGAGATATTAATTGTTTCATCCAAGAACAAGTTAAATCTGACGTCAAGAACTAATACAATATTGAATCAAGTAACATGTTTCTTGGTATGAGATATTAATTGTTTCTTCCAAGAAACAGTAAAATCTGTAGTGAAGAACTAATACAATGTTGAATCAAGTAACATGTTTCTTGATAGGAGATATTAATTGTTCCATACAAGATATAGTTAAATCTGAACTAAAGAACTAAAAAAATATTGAATCAAGTAACATGTTTCTCGGTAGGAGATATTAATTGTTCCATACAAGATATAGTTAAATCTGAACTAAAGAACTAAAAAAATATTAAATCAAGTAACATGTTTCTCGGTAGGAGATATTAATTGTTGTATCCATGAAACAGTTAAATCTGTAGTGAAAAACTAACAAAATATTGAAACAGGTAACATGTTTTTCGGTAGGAGATATTAATTGTTGTATCCAAGAAACAGTTAAATCTGAAGTGAAGAACTAAGACAATATGGGATTATGGACTAAGTATTTTATTTTAAAAACCTGAAATCGGTTCGGTGAATTTATTTATTGTATTTTATTTTAACGATAATGTAAAAGTAAACGTTAACACATAAACGAATTGTATCCCACCTTACAACTTCTACAGCCAGAACCGAAAAATTTTGTTTGCGAAATATTGCAATAATACTCGTTTTCTATTACAAACATTCAACCCCCTTTTTTACACCCTTTGGGCATACATTTTCAAAAACACTGAAATTGCTTTGCTTATATTTTTAACTGATAGTCTAGCCGCCATGTATGATCACTGAGTTAAAAAAGTCAGGTTGCCCGTAAACTTTCAACCCTCTTTTCACCCCTTCAGAGGGTGAATTTTCAAAAACGCTGAAATTGGTTTTGATGTACTTTAATGCTAGGTATGTAAACGAAATTTCAAGTTTCTCGTTTAAAAAAATATTTGCTGCCCAGACAAACTTTCAACCCCCTTTTCACCCCTTTAGAGGGAGAATTTGGAAAAACGTTGAAAAAATAATTTAGTTCTCCATCACAAAACCTCTAAGGGGATGAATCTTGAAATAAATTACATCCTATGTGTTATTCTGATGTCTTAGCTACAATACTGGAAAGTTTCATAGAAATCAGTTCAGTAATTTTTGAGATTAAGTGGAACGTACATCCATCCATCCATCCATCCGCACAAACTTTCACGTTTATAATATTACTAGCTTTTGCCCGCGACTTCGTCATCACGTTAGAATGTTATTCCTGTATTTTTATTTGAAATTAAATGAAATGAATTATTTTTATTACATATACAGACATTCAAAAACAAAATAGCAATGGTCCCACATTAGGCTAGGCCTGTCCCGTGGAAACCAAAACCGATACAGAGTAACAGTCCATGCGGCTAGAAATGGAGGCAACACAAAATAAAATAAACTAATACAAATATATAATGAACTTGAAGCATGCAATGGTGTGTGTGACGTGTGTGAGTGTATGTCTGTGAATGCATGTTATGCCATTGTATTAATTATCGATTCGGATTGCTGATAGTTCCAGGATAACAGCAGGGCCTGAATTTTCTTTCTTGCCTGTAGGCAGGTGCAACTTCTCAGATCAACAAATTTTGTCAGGGAGTTATAGATGTGCGGGAAAAGAAACATGTGAAAACGTAATGCAAATTTAGATGTAAAGAAAGGAGTATGCACTTTGTAAACTCTCTTCCTTAACAAATCCTTATACGACGGAAGATTTAATGTGGTCTTATGGACCCTTCACTGAGTGAATTTTCAAAAATACTTAAATTAGTTTTCTTATAATGTTAGGTCTATAAACGAAGTGTCAAGTTACACGTTTTAAAAAAGTACTGCTACCCATACAAAACTTCAACTCCTTTTTCACCCCTTCAGAGGGCGAATTTTATAAAAAGCTGAAATCAGTTTTCTTATAATGTAAAGCTCAATCTAGAAACCAAGTTTTAAGTTTCTCGTTTTAAAAAAAAATATTTTCCATACAAACTTCCAACCCCTTTTTCACCCCTTCAGAGGGCGAATTACGAATAGTGTTGAAATAGTTATTTGTTATACAAGGGTGCAAAGTTGTATTTTACCCGCGAGTGTGGAATTGAAACACGAGCACGCGAAAGGATTCTATAGTTGAACCACGAGCGAAGCGAGTGGTTCAAAATAGAATCCTGAGCGTAGCGAGTGTTTCAACACACGAGAAGTAAAATACAACTTTGAACCCGTGTGTAACACAAAACTTTTCACCTCACTAGCGAGGAAAGTGCAACATGCAAAAAAAACAAGTCTTTATTTGTACACATTATAATAATTATCAGGTAAATTACAATCATCATCAACATAGTACAACATTATTCAGTATTGACATTTCTGACGATCGATGCGTTTTGAAATCGCATCGACTAAACTTGTGCGTTCAGAATTATACTCAACACCATTATAAAAAAATGCTTCTTATGGAATTTTAAGGTTTATGTCTTTATCATTAAATAAAGCTAAATTTGGTATTTTTTAATTAAATTCTCAAACCATTTTTTATGATAATCAATATCGAAGGAAGAGCGTTTTACGTTTTGTTATCGGTCAAAAGCTATTTAAACACGCTCCAAGGTCAAATTACTTTCCCCACAAGTGGATAAAATGCGTTTTTGCTCACTGGTTTTAAAGGACAAAAGACGGCTTTCCGAGCTAGTGAGGGGAAAACTATTTTCCTCCATTTTAATGCTTAATCTATTAGCGAAGTTTTAGGTTTCCATCTTAAAGAAAATTTTGTTCTCCTATCAAATTAATTATAGCCTATGTCCTATTCTGAAATTCTGATGTCTAAGCTACAATACTGGAAAGTTTAATAGAAATCGATTCAGTAGTTTTTAAGATGAAGAGGAAACTTTCACGTTTATAATATTATTAGGAATAGGATTATATAAGTATGTATATCGTCTTCTAGTATCCATAAGCATACAAGCTTTGCTTAGTTTGGGACGAGGTCGATTTGTGTAAGATTGTCCACAAATACGGCTCATCTACCGAGCTCAGAGGTTTCCGATGACATATCTATTCGTAAAAAACGACGGCGGTATTAGACGACTTAAAATAAATTTTCAAATTCTATATTAAAATTGGTTGTACAAAACTCTAAAGGCCAAATTTTGTCAAACGAACGCAAGCAAAAAACGATTAAGAGCTCTGGGGCGCTACCGCGACAGCAAACGAAGTTTTCCCTCTCTGTCGCACTTGCAACTTTGCATATAAGTGAGACAGAGAGGGAAAACTTCGTTTGTGGTTCGCGGTAGCCCCTCTGACTATAAGGTAGATTCTTGGTGCGTTCATTTGACAGCATTTGGCCTTAGTTTTAGACGTACACCTTCTATGGATACTAGGAGACGATATACTTAATTAACAGAGATATAAATATTACGTCGTGAGTACCTAGCTAATACCAAAATGCAACATAAGCACAGCTCCATGGTAGGTACAAACGCTAACAAAGTTAACCGCCCGTTCTTGACCCTTAATTACAATGCGTAGAAAGCACAAATAGCGACGGTACCTTACAGGGGTGCTACCGCGAACCACAAACGAAGTTTTCCCCCTCTGTCGCACTTGCAAGTTTTCACATAGGTGCGACAGAGTGGGAAAACTTCGTTTGTGGTTCGCGGTAGCACTTCAGACATATGTAGTATTGCATTGTCACGAGATTGTTATAATAACAATACACACAACTGGTTCAATTTGGCTTGAAAGATTTGTGACTAAATATAATCTAAATTCAAGAGATTATTTCTTGAGCCAAAATATTATAAACCGTACAATCTTACGCCAAGATATAATTACAAACACCATTTTGGGACAAGATTCATGATTCTTGGCCCAAAATGGTGTTTGTAATTATAGATTGACAAAACGTTAAAATTTTATTTTTTTCTAGTGTTGCTATATGATTTATTTTACAACAATCGCCTTGGAAAAAGGATTCGTGTAAGGTTCATCACTTACGTTGAATCGTTCGGTAAAATTGTTTGTGTCCTTACACCCAGGCACAAATTAATCGCAAAAATCTTTACTAACAATGACAAGTCTCCTAAGATCTAAATGTAGAAATATTTTTAGGATAAATCAAGTATTGTTTTTGTTTCAGTATAAGCAGCAATCAGAATTTTCGTGGCAAAACATAAGACTAGTAAACGTAATAACTAATACCTATTAGAAACATTTTTTCTCGATATCGATAGTTATGAAACGGTCTACCAAATAAAATAATATACTTAATAGAAAATCTTATAGTGGAAGAGCTAATGCGTTGAACCTTTAAAAATGGCATCAAGCTATGAGCTTCACAATATCTATTCTTCAAGTAATTCTAAGCATTTCTAGTCAGCGCAAAGTTACCGGTCGATCACGTGCTTTTTAAAAAATCTACAAAGTGCCAGTTGGCTACTATAGCAAGTTTAGTAATATTTTCGTATAAATCGAACATGTAGAATTTATTTTCGGTATTTATTTTAATCATTTTTATAGTAATTTTTAGAATAAATCGTAAAAAGTGAAAAGTTCGCCATGTTTTTTTGCTTTGAGCCAATAACTGTTGTATAAAGGAAAACTTCAAGCAAAAAAAAAACTCATTATGCAGATTCTAAGCGTGTAAATAAAAAAAACCTGCTTTTGAAAAAAAAATTGAAAAAAAATTAACCTTAGTGGTGTCGACTTAACGGACCTTGCGGTGGGAGGCAATCTCTCTTTATATAACAAAATGGTCCGCATTACTCGCGTCCACAATTAATATTTTTTATTCCTATGTAGAAACAATCGCACTTGGCCGAAGTGCGATTCGGACTCGCGCACGAAGGATTCCGTACCATTATCTATAAAAACGGCAAAAAAACATTTATGTTGAATGGGAGCCCCCTTAAAAAATATTTTATTCTATTTTTTGTATCTATTGATATAGCGGCAACATAAATACATCATCTGTCAAAATTTCAATTGTCTAACTGTCACGGCTAGTAAATTTTAGAATAAATCGTAAAAAACTGAAAAACTCGCAAATTTTTTTTCTTTAGGAGCCATTAATTTTTGTATAAAGGAAACCTTCAGGCAACAAAAAATACTCGGTTATAGTGCATTTTATGCAGATTTATGCGATCCTTAATTTATCCGTAAATGATATATTACATGCCCTAAGTCTAGTTTAAGAGAATGATAGCTTCCCCCACCAAAAAAACGTAGGGCCTCTCGCGGGCTCCCGGTCTGAATTCACTCAAGACCACCTAAGCATTAACTGTGCCAAGTTTCAGCGCATAGTCCAAAGTGCAAGGTTCGTGCACTAATACCCTAGCTAATATTGTTTTAATGAATTATGTAATTACGTATATTTTAATATCTTAAAACTTATCAGAATATATTCAAAACGATCATTTTGTAAATGCAATAAAACGTGTCCACTAAAATATGATAATATTTTCGGCAAATCGAAATCGATTGCTGGCAACACTCCCACGCTGTGCGGTCGTTCATTTTCATTTTCAAAATGGCTGATTGGTAGTTTAAGTGGCGTCGTGTGTCTGTGTCTTTTTTATAGCTAGACTGTTGCAAGTGAAACTATTAAGTCCAACAGTGTTGTTTGAGAGTAAGTATTATGGACGACAAGTTGGATAAAATTCTGCAAAGCTGGGATACGCCGCCAGAGGTGGTGGATAACTTCAAAAGTAAGTTTTTTAATTTGTGTACTTATTTTCTAACCTCGTGGCGCCCAAAGATTTTTTGGCTCCTCTTTAACTATGACCCGACTGTCCTTCTTATAGGACACTAGCTTTTACCCGCGGCTTCGCCCACGTAATAAAAGTAATTTTTAACCGTCTACAAAAAAGGAGGTTCTCAGTTTGACCTGCATGCAGATATGTATTGGATGTCATTTTCGTAATCGACACCACGACAAACCTCAAAGACGACACCCATATCGATTTTAAAAAAAATAAATGTCCGCCATCTTGGATTTTAAAATGGATGTTATTTTTGTAATCTGCACCCCGAGGAACCTCGAAGATGACACCCATATTGATTTTTAAGAAAAATAAATATCCGCCATCTTTGATCTGAAAATGAGTGTCATTTTCGTAATCGGCACCACGAGGAACCTCGAAGACGACACCCATATCGATTTTTATAAAAATAAATATCCGCCATCTTTGATCTGAAAATGAGTGTCATTTTCGTAATCGGCACCCAGAAAAACCTCGAAAATGACACCCATATTGATTTTTAAGAAAACTAAATGTTCGCCATCTTGGATTTGAAAATGGATGTCATTTTTGTAATTTGCACCCCGAGGGGAACCTCGAAGATGACACCCATATCGATTTTTAAGAAAAGGAAAATTTTGCTCCCCTCTCAAACTTGGAACCCTCTTTTCACCCCTTAAAGGGAGCAATTCCGAAAAACGCTGAAACATGTTTTGTTGTATTTAAACAAAGAGTCTATATACGAAGATATAAATCTCTCACTTCAAAAAAGATTTGATCTCCGTACAAACTTGGAACCCCCTTTTGAACCCTTTAGGGGAGCAATTTCGAAAAACGCTTAAATATGTTTTGTTGTATTTAAACATAGAGTTTATGAACGAAGTTTTAAATCTCACACTTCAAAAAAGATTTGCTCCCCGTACATACTTGAAACCCTCTTTTCACCCTTTTAGGGGAGCAATTTCGAAAGACGCTTATATATGTTTTGTTGTATTTAAACAGAGAGTCTTTATACGAAGTTTCAAATATCTCATTTTAAAAAAGATTTTCTCCCCGTACAAACTTTGAACCCCCTTTTCACCCCTTTAGTGGAGCAATTTAGAAAAACGCTGAAATACGCCATTAATATATTTAAACACAGACTCTGTATACAAAATTTCATGTCTCCTACTTTAATAAATACGGTTTTTCATACAAACTTTGGACCCCCGTTTCACCCCTTTAGGGGGTGAATTTTGAAAAATCCTTTCTTAGTGCACCCCTAGACCTTATAAAGAACCTACGTGCCAAATTTGGAATCTCTAGAACCAGCGGTTTGGGCTGTGCGTTGATATGTCAGTCAGTCAGTCAGTCAGTCAGTCAGTCAGTCAGTCAGTCAGTTTCTTCTTTTATATATTTAGATAATAGTTACAGTCATATCCGCCCAAGATTTTGAGTTGAAATTTGTGTAGTTACCGGTTTGAAGTGAAACTTTCAGGGTATAATTATGATTATATTAGCATGTGTTTTTGAATTCAATTATTTGTCTACCTTTTGATCTTTACAAAGGCCACTGGGCCTCAATTACTAGATTTACAGAGTTTATTAATATGGCCTTCCTGAAAGGCGCGTGGGCAGTAATTGAAGGTAAGTTGAAAAAAGTGCTGGGCTGGAGCCGCCATGCTTATTTTGGTTTATCAAAAGGCGCGTGGGCGCCACGAGGCTAAAGCGATACCTACGCGGCTAATGATTCGAAATACTTATCATTCTCGGGCTAGAGCTATCGAGGTTTAATTAAATTTGACGCTTTAATAACGTTCGTATCTAGTCTTGTCTCAGTGTCATTTGGGTCAAAATGCTTATCTATGGCGCATCGCCGGTCAGTCGTTACCTGTACCTACCAACCTAACTTTCCATTTTACAAGTGTTCTCAGACACATACCGATTCGATATTCTGGCCCCAGGGTTAGAACCCGGTTGGATTGTAGGTTGTTTGGTTGGGTTTCTGGAACTTACAATTTTTTTTGAGAAGGTGGTGTCATTATGACACTATGATTGTCATAATGATTGTCATGTGTATAAATAACGTCAAAATAAGCATCTTTTATTAGAAAACCTTTTCTCTAACATTATAAATGGCCGAGTTAGACGCCTCCAAAGATTGATGTTTGTAAAGGGAGCTGGCACTTTAAAATTTTCCGAAAGTGCTGTCATTATAGTACCTGCTTTTAATGATTGTAAAGTGTAGATAACGTCAAAATAAGCCTCTTTGTTTTGTAAAGCTTTTCTCTAAAATTAAAAATTGCCGAGATAAACGCATTCCAATATTGATATTTTCAAACACTTAGTATTTTCCACTCAAAGTTGTGTCATAACATATGTAAAGGGGATAGGTTATTTTTTTTATATAAGCCCAGAAAGACCTGTTAGGGCAAAACCGACTGTAATGCGGATAGGTTAGAAGATTAAGACGGAAGCTTTGCTCCGGTCTATATAATTTGCCATAATTAAGCTCAGGTTTTGAAAAATAGTCACCATATTGTTCCAATTAGCCCCACCCCCCGCTTAGCGCAACCACAAAGAGTGACATTTGACATTTCTGAGACCTCGCGCTACACTAGCGCCTCTAGCGGCGAATTCATACGCGATAGCCCCCAGTAGTTAAGTTAAGTTAGTAGTTGTTTCTTCAGATCACAATTGAAAAATTGTGTAAATACATAAAAAGATTTTCAAAAATTCCCAAAACTTAAAAGAAAAAAGAAAGAAAGAAGAATATTTATTGCCACACAACACAGATAATTACAAAAAAGAAATAGGTACATGCCTTATTATATATGTCTATGTGGCAAAAGGACTTAGATTTGTTGTTTTACAAGATTTGTACTTATCTTGTGTGTTCAGGCTAAATCTTGCACCTGAATTTTAAAGCAGTTCTCCTCTGCTGATCTCAGCTGATCTGATGCTGGAGACAGAAGGTGACCATAGCAACTCCTAAACTAAACTAGATAATATTTGGGCTACTTAGAACCGTCTCAACAAGTAGAGAGTTAGTAGTAGTGTATCAAAAATGTCATTTATTAGGTATAATTTTAAGGAGTATACTGTAATACCAGACACATATATATATATATATATATATATATATTATATTCCATTGTGTATGACAGTCTCATATTAATCTCCGCCCTGGGCCGGCGCGATATTGTAAAGCTGGTACACTTTTTGAGCACATTAAAGAGGATTTACTGTATGGGTGTAGATAAACTACTATTATTATATCATGAACATGTTTCAGATACTGCTTCAAATGAAGATGTCATTTGGCTTAAACATAAGAATGAGCCTTGGGAACGAGTTGTAGAAAAATGGAACAACACTTTTGATATTAGAAACAAGCAGAATTTCAAAACTGTGCACGAGTTTATTGAAACATGGAGTATATTAAAAGATAATAAAGCTGATACACTGGTAAGAAGTTTTTGCTATTGTTCTGACTACAGGAAAGGGAACATCTCTTAGAATTTTCCCATTATAAGACAAGCCCCTCACTGTAGGTACACCTTCTTCACCAGTGCCTTTACCATGAGTTTGCATGACCGTACTCGCTAGCGACTGCGTAAACAATTTAGTATGCCGATTCTTAGTTCTATTGCGTAATTGCCAGAGGTGCTGTACTTTTGCCAATACAATTTTTTATGCAGTCGCTAGCGAGTACAGTCATGTCAACTCATGGTAAAGGCACAGTTGAAAGTCGCAGTCGCACAGCGAGAGGGAAAGCAGCGTAAGGAGAGGGCTATGCTCGGAGTTTCTTTTAGGGATTGTATCCGGATCGAAGTTATTCGTCACCAAGGTTACCGACATAGCTCAGCCATTTAGCAAGCTGAAGTGGCAGTGGGCAGGTCACAGATGCCGCAGAACCGATTGCCTATGGGGCAGACTGGTTCTTGAGTGGAGACCGCGTGTCGGCAAACATAGTGTAGGGCAGGATAATGACATTCACAAGGTAGTGGGCAGGGATTGGAGGAGAAGAGCTGAAGACCGAGCTCAGTGGCGTGCCATGGGAGAGGCATGTACAGCAGTGGACTGACTCGGCTGATGATGATGATAAGATGAGCATCGCTAAATATAATATATAACTCTCATATTTTCGATTTCATTTCAGATACTTTTGGATTTTGAAAAACAGTATAAGGAGAAAGCACTGAACTTTTATAAAAACTGGGAAGCTTTCTTCTCCAAAGTCTTAGAAAAAAGAGGAAGTATTGTGAGTAACGACGATGCCAAACTATTAATAGAAAGTCTTGGAGATATTGCTGACGATGGTACGTAGTATTTATAGTTATATTACGTAAAATCCTAATATCCTAATAATATTATAAACGTGAAAGTTTGTGCGGATGGATGTACGTTCCGCTTAATCTCAAAAACTACTGAACGGATATCTATGAAACTTTCCAGTATTCTAGCTTAGATATCAGAATAGCACATAGGCTACCTTTTATCCGCGGGTAACACCGCAGGGCGCTGCTAGTATAATATAACAATGGATCAAGACACCGGCTGCTCGAGCTCGAGTCGGACTTCCACTGTTGCACTTGACCGGTCTTGCTCAAAAAATAATTTACCATTAGTATTATTTGTAACTTTTTTATTTTTGTATTTGTTTCAGACAAAAAAATACCTGTTCAAATATACCTATTAGTTTATTTAATACCACCTAAAGGCAGTAAATCACGCAAAATCAAATTTTCTACCTCGGAGTCGATCCAAGGCTTATTGATTCAAACAAATGTAAGTATTGCACCTCTAAGCTTGTATTATTGTATTTATAGCTTTTTATTATCGGATTATATTATATATATCCAGTTGCAGCGTCAATACTTAAAGCAAAAATTGCAAGACCTATGTAAACCATGGATGCAATAAATGATGATTAAATGATTAAATAAAATGTCAAAATGATATATTACGGCGAGGGCAGTATATTGAATCCTCAGTGAAGCGAAAAATTCAACTATAGAATCCTAAGCTTAGAAAGGGATTTTAAAGTAGAATTCGAGCGTAGCGAGGGATTCAAGTGTTTACGCCAAAGACGGAACTAATTTTGCTGCCATGTAACACATACTGCTTTTCACACCGCCCATGAGGCCCGCTGCTAAAAACATCGAATGTCTTACAAATAGTTTTACTACCGAGCGGCACATACTGCTTTTCACACTTTCTATGAGGAAAAGAGTCAGTGTTGCCCTCAAGTAAGGGAAAATATAGGCAAGAAAAGTACGACTTTCATCCCTTATTACAATGACTTTTCTGAATAGCAGGTGTGAAAAGGCATGGAAGACATTTCTCTTTTGCTCGCGCAATACTATAAAACAAAAGTTTCTCTGACACGCGTAAAATTAATTACAAAAATACCCTAAAATGTAGGTGGTACTATTTTCATTACTACGAGTATTTTTATACAAAGCACTTGTATGTGTGTAATTTAAATTGTGGGTAGCTATGAGCATAAATGTGGTGATTTTTTTTCAGGACGCTGGAGATATCGACGATATCCTAAGAAAGCAGAAACAGAAGGCTGCAGCCCGAAATGACACGGTGCAACCTTCCCAACCAGCAAAAATCAGGCTTATAAAAGTCTCAAGACTAAATTTTTTTGCTCTTATATTGATTCTATATCATCGTCTAAGCCCGGATTTGGGCACCAATTATAAGAGTAAATATGCTAATATCGTTCCAATATCAGTCTTATTGAATGCTGTTCGTATTTAAAGTAATCTTGCCCAAAACTAATTTAAGCTGACTTAGGCTAATATCGCTTTTACGTAAGTACCCTATAAGCCTACATAGGATTATATAGGTCCAAAGTTAGAATCCTGTAAGTCTAAACTAGCTTATTTTGATATTGTTTAAATTCACACGGTATTTCAATATTCTGGAGTCGTTAGTGTGACAGCTAGTGCATCATGT
The DNA here is from genome assembly GCA_963556455.1 of Epiblema foenella. Lineage (NCBI taxonomy): Eukaryota > Metazoa > Arthropoda > Insecta > Lepidoptera > Tortricidae > Epiblema > Epiblema foenella. Next base: position 944,271 of record OY747097.1, on the reverse strand, counting down.
GAAAAAAAAGTAACAAACTTGAAGTAATTATTGATATTGACGTAGTGTTTGTTATCATCGGGTGTGTTTGTTTTACGGTAAGTAATCGCCTGGGAATAAATTATTTACTGTAAAGTAGACCCTGTTTCTCGCTTCAAACTTGATGCGCCTTATCATTCCTGGTATAGTTATTTTATTTCTTTATTTGTATTGGGAGTATCGCCATTGCTACAGCTGCATTTTCCCAGCGCACTATTAGACTATTGTAAGAGCGTTTACACTAATATTAGCATTCTGAGTACGAATTATACGGCCATGTTGAATTAATTTGGGTTCCGTGCTTACCTACATAAAACCTTCTTCAGAATTAGTGTTCCAAAAGAATCGAGCCGTTTACTCCAAACTTTAAAGTTCCAAGGTTATTTTTAGGGCTAGATTGATGTAATTAGTTTAGAAGAGCTAGTGATTTTAATAAGGTTTAAGTCATAAAAAAGGCTACAGACATTAAAAACCTAAGTATCAACATATCTTAATAATATTATTACTTATTTAGTATAAATCGCCATTGTGCTTATCTTAATCTGATAAATGATGATTTCTCTCAATATCGATCTCTTGTATATAAGTAGAACCTGCAGAACCCTCACTAATATTAAAATCACAGTCTCACTTTAGCCAACTAAATCTTGCTCTAACAATTGTGTTCCCAAAATATATTTAAGATCAAAGCATTTTATATTGATCTTGTATTTTGTATTGTAAGTGTGTTGATCCAATGTCACTCTAATATTTTACTAGACAAAGTGCTATTGATCTCATTATAGCTTTACTTAAGATCAGAAAAGTACGTACTAACAGTGCAGTCTTGTGCTATGCTGATATTAGCCTGACATCCTTAAAACAGCGTCTAGCAAATATATTATAAAATCAAATGAGCTTAGGGAATCGGGCTATAAGAACAAGTTTTCTCAAGTGCGCGAGTCTTCGTAAATGTTATTATATTATATATAAGAACAAGAGGCTTACTTATAATAGCAGTATGAAATGCTCTTAAATAGATATATAAGGCTAGGTAATAAGACTAAGCGTTCTTGAGACCGTGCTATCTTGTCTAAGACTAATATAAGAGCAAGAGGCTTATAATAGCATTATACAATGCTCTTATATACATATATGAGACCAGGTAATAAGACTAAGGGTTCTTGAATACGTACTATCTTGTCTAAGACTAATATAAGAGGAAGAGTCTTATAATAGCATTATACAATGCTCTTATATACATATATGAGACTAGGTAATAAGACTGAGCGTTCTTGAGTCCGTACTATCTTGTCTAAGACTGATATAAGAGCAAGAGGCTAATAATAGCATTATACAATGCTCTTGTATACATATATGAGACTTGGTAATAAGATTGAACGTTCTTGAGTCCGTACTAGCTTGTCTAAGTCTAATATAAGAGCATGAGGCTAATAATAGCATTATACAATGCCTTATATACATATATGAGACTAGGTAATAAGACTGAGCGTTCTTGAGTCCGTACTAGCTTGTCTAAGACTAATATAAGAGCAAGAGGCTTATAATAGCATTATAAAATGCTCTTATATACATATATGAGATTAGGTAATAAGACTGAGCGTTCTTAAGACCGAACTAGCTTGTCTAAGACTAATATAAGAGCGATGACATTTTCCCAAACAAATATTAGAGCGCTATAAGCCTACCACTCTTATAAAGTGCGCATTCTGGGACTATTTTGCTGGTTGGGTTATGTGCTGGTACAAGGAGCGCTGCAGAACTATTCAGAAATATATATATATTTTTTTATTATTATAGCCTCTTGTTGTTCATCCAGGTTTTCCACTTTTTGTTGCTTTTCCTTGTTATTTGTCCTGGATGTCCACTTGCCAATCGGCAAAGGCCTCCTCCAGCCTTCTCCACTCGTGCCTGTCTCTGGCGACCCTACTCCATGTGACTCCAGCCACAGGCCTTATGTCGTCGTCCCACCTTTTGTGCTGCCTTCCTCATTCAGAAATATACATAATACTTAATAATTAATACATCACAGGCTTAAAGTAGGATTATCTGTATTTTAATTTAGCACAGTAATAAATAATATTTTATTTGGTTAAAAAAGTCATTCAAGAAACAATTTACCTTCGATTTTTCGAACAGTATCTGTGTCGACTGTGTCTGAATCAGGATCGGTTGTATCAGCAGTTATAGTGCTTCTACGTTTTATTCCTGACAAGTGCAGTAGATTCCGCACCTTGTCTGTTAATTTGCCTTGGCGGGCACATATTTTCTCGTAGCAGATTTTGAAGTTGGAATAGCTTTCATGTAATAAGTGTATATACTTTCTGTCGGGACAAGTGTTACAATTTTTGCGGCCAGCAAATTGAATTCCTCTGGTTTTATGTTACTGAAAGACAAAAAATATATGTCTTATTTTATTATATGACAAGTAAAAAACTTGAGTACCTTCGATTTTTCGAACAGTATCTGTGTCGACTGTGTCTGAATCGGGATCGGTTGTATCAGTAGTTATAGTGCTTCTACGCTTTATTCCTGACAAGTGCAGTAGATTCCGCACCTTGTCTGTTAATTTGCCTTGGCGGGCACATATTTTCTCGTAGCAGATTTTGAAGTTGGAATAGCTGTCATGTAATAAGTGTATATACTTTCTGTCGGGAAAAGTGCTACAATTTTTGCGGCCAGCAAATTGAATTCCTCTGGTTTTATGTTACTGAAAGACAAAAAATATAATGTCTAATTTTATTATATGATAGGTAAAAAACTTGAGTAAGACCCCTCTTGGATGTTTTCGAACACGCAGACACATACAAAACAAATGCCTAATCAAACAGTTCACAACTACATGCACGAGGGGCTTTACTTAAGGTTTTCACCTATACTTACTGGATAGTGCATACTGTATGCTATATACTTGAATAAATTATAGTCTACAATACTATGTAATAATAATAATAATATGTTAGTTAGAGAAACCGATTTCGATTCTGTAATCTTTTCTTGTACTGTGTTACAAATAATTAACTACAGTACTCATCTCAAAGCTTATCGAGTAAGCAAAACGAATGGATCCAAATATGTCTTTGTTTGAATGTTGTGATCTGACCCCAATGCCTCTTCGCTCAGTGGTTGGTGATTTGTATGTGTCATTCTATAAATAATAATTAAGGTAATAATTTAATTTTGAAAGGAAAATATTGATTGTGTGGGCTTGATATAATTGATTGTGCTTGCAGTTCTGCAAATTTGTAATTCTTGTATACAGGGCGTCCCACGACTATGCCACATGAAAGGAAAGTACCTTGAATATTGTAGATGGAACATTTTACTGAATGAAGACATTATTTGAATTTAAAAAACAATTTAAACTGCATTCACAGACATTTAAATAATTACATGGTTGAACCGGGAATCGAATCCGTTACACGAGAAAATTTCACATCAAATATTAAAATTCATGGTCTTCCTTTTATTTCTGATACTATGTTATTCAGCAAAAAATAATCCTTATGATGAAGCCTTTCGATCGGTATGATAAAGCTCATTATTTTTCTCGTGTAACGGGTTCGATTCCCGGTTCAACCATAAAATTATTTAAATATCTGTGAATGCAGTTTAAATCGTTTTTAAAATTTAAATTATGTCTTCTTTCAGTAAAATGTTCCATCTACAATATTCAAGGTACTTTCCCTCCATGTGGCGTGGCCGTGGGACGCCCTGTATACACAACCCGTAGGTATGTGGTGTAGTATGTGGTGTAGGACACGGAAAGTAAAAACTTTAAATAATGTACATATGAAGTGATTATTGTGTAGACAGTCTTAAATTTTTAATTGTTATGTAACTGACCGTGTCTGTACTTATGAGTCTTGAGAGACGAAAAGTACATCTTTGATCCCTCATACGGCAACAATAATTCTTTTCTGAATAGCAGGTGTGAAAAGAGTTATTGTTGCTTTCGAATGAGGGATCAAGGTTGCACTTTTATTCCATCACTAGCTTTTACCCGCGGCTTCGCCCGCGTAATAAAAGTAATTTTTAACCGTCTACAAAAAAGGAGGTTCTCAGTTTGATCCGTATGTTTGTATGTATGTATGTAGATGATACGTATGGATGTCATTTCCGTAATCGGCACCCCGTGGAACCATAAAGACGACACCTATATAAATTTTTAAGATAAATTAATTTCCGCCATCTTGGATTTGAAAATGGATGTCATTTTCATAGTTGGCACCCCGAGGAACCTCGAAGATGACGACCATATCGATTTATTCATATTTGAAAATGGTTGTCATTTTCGAAATCGGCACCTCGAGGAATAACAAAAATGACACCCATATCGATTTTTAAGCAAAAGAAATGTCCGCCATCTTGGATTTGAAAATGCATGCCATTTTCGTAATCGGCACCCCGAAGAACCTCGAATATGACACCCATATTGAATTTAAAAAAAATAAATGGCCGCCATCTTTGATCTGAAAATGAGTGTCATTTTCGTAATCGGCGCCACGAGGAACCTCGAAGACGACACCCATATCAATTTTTATAAAAATAAATATCCGCCATCTTTGATCTGAAAATGAGTGTCATTTTCGTAATCGGCACCACGAGGAACCTCGAAGACGACACCCATATCGATTTTTATAAAAATAAATATCCGCCATCTTTGATCTGAATATGAGTGTCATTTTCGTAATCGGCACCCAGAGGAACCTCGAAAATGACACCCATATTGATTTTTAAGAAAAATAAATGTCCGCCATCTTGGATTTGAAAATTGATGTCATTTTGTAATTTGCACCACGAGGAACCTCGAAGATGACACCCATATTGATTTTTAAGAAAAATAAATCTCAGCCATCTTTGATTTGAAAATGCATGCCATTTTCGTAATCGGCACCACGAGGAACCTCGAAGACGACACCCATATCGATTTTTAAGAAAAAGAAATGTCCGCCATCTTGGATTTGAAAATGGATGTCATTTTTGTAATCTGCACCCCGAGGAACCTCGAAGGTGACACCCATATTGATTTTTAAGAAAAATAAATCTCCGCCAACTTTGATTTGAAAATGCATGCCATTTTCGTAATCGGCACGACGAGGAACCTCAAAGACGACACCCATATCGATTTTTATAAAATAAATATCGGCCATCTTTGATTTGAAAATGAGTGTCATTTTCGTAATCGGCACCCAGAGGAACTTCGAAAATGACACCCATATTGATTTTTAAGAAAAATAAATGTCCGCCATCTTGGATTTGAAAATGGATGTCATTTTTGTAATTTGCACCCCGAGGAACCTCGAAGGTGACACCCGTATTGATTTTTAAGAAAAATAAATGTCCGCCATCTTTAATTTGAAAATGAATGTCATTTTCTTAATCGGCACCCAGAGGAACCTCGAAAATGACACCCATATTGATTTTTAAGAAAAATAAATGTCCGCCGTCTTGGATTTGAAAATTGAGGTCGTTTTTGTAATTTGCATCCCGAGGAACCTCGAAGATGACACCCATATTGATTTTTAAGAAAAATAAATGTCCACCATCTTTAATTTGAAAATGAATGTCATTTTCGTAATCGGCATCCCGAGGAATCTAGAAAATGACACCCATATCGATTTTTAAGAAAACGAAAAATTTGCTCCCCGCTCAAACTTGGAACCCTCTTTTCACCCCTTAAAGGGAGCAATTTCGAAAAACGCTGAAACATGTTTTGTTGTATATTTAAACAAAGAGTCTATATACGAAGTTTTATATCTCTCACTTCAAAAAAGATTTGCTCTCCGTACAAACTTGGAACCCCCTTTTGAACCCTTTAGGGGAGCAATTTCAAAAAACGCTTAAATATGTTTTGTTGTATTTAAACATAGAGTCTATGTACGAAGTTTTAAATCTCTCACTTCAAAAAAGATTTGCACTCCGTACAAACTTGGAACCCCCTTTTGAACCCTTTAGGGGAGCAACTTCGAAAAACGCTTAAATATGTTTTGTTGTATTTAAACATAGAGTCTATATACGAAGTTTCAAATATCTCACTTTAAAAATGATTTTCTCCCCGTACAAACTTTGAACCCCCTTTTCACCCCTTTAGTGGAGCAATTTAGAAAAACGCTGAAATACGCCATTAATATATTTAAACACAGATTCTATATACAAAGTTTCATCTCTCTCACTTTAATAAATACGGTTTTTCATACAAACTTTGGACCCCCGTTTCACCCCTTTAGGGGGTGAATTTTGAAAAATCCTTTCTTAGTGCACCCCTAGGCCTTATAAGGAACCTACGTGCCAAATTTGGAATCTCTAGAACCAGCGGTTTGGGCTGTGCGTTGATAGATCAGTCAGTCAGTCAGTCAGTTTCTTCTTTTATATATTTAGATTTGAGGGCAACAATGACTCTTTTCCTCATAGAAGGTGTGAAAAGCAGTATGTGACACTCTGTTGTAAGATATTTCATGTTTTTAGCAGCTGGCCTCATAGACGGTGTGAAAAGCAGTACGTGTCACACGGTAGCAAAATTATTTCCGTCTTGGGCGTAAACACTTGAATCCCTCGCTCCGCTCAAGATTCTACTTTATAATCCCTTGCTACGCTCAGGATTCTATTGTAGAATCTTTCGCTACGCTCAGAATTCAATACACCGCCCTCGCCGTAAATATATCATTTTGCTCCCTTGAGACCCAATCTACTATTTATTTCAATTGGCCGTGTCGCAAAACCAAGTCCAATAGCTTGAGCCAATGGGTTGAAAATATAGGTATAAGTACTTATATAACAAGAAATTTTTGAGTTTTCATTAAAAATGGCTTGTTCTTGTATGAAGACATTTTAAAGTTTTAAATGAATAAATATATATTCATTGAAAACTTAAAAATGTCTTCATACAAGAACATGCCGTTTTTAATCAAAACTCAAAAATGTCTTATTATAAGAATTTAGCACGCTTGAGTAAATTACCACTACTACTTGGAAGAACATAGTTTCCCTCTTGGGTTAAACCATTTAGCTTTTAAAAAAAGAGCTTTAAATGATTTGAATAGAATATGTGCCGTTTTACAACAAGAACTAAACGATCTTGAGTAAATCAGCACTGCTACTTGGAACAAGATACTTTCCCTCTTGGGTTAAAACATTTAGTTTTAAAAAAAAGAGCTTTACATGATTTGAATAGAATATGTGCCGTTTTCAAATCAGTAAAGCTCTTTTTTTAAAAGCGAAATATTTAACCCAAGAGCGAAAGTATCTTATTCCAAGTAGCAGTGGTAATTTACTCAAGATCATTTAGTTCTTGTTGTAAAACGGCACGTATTCTATTCAAATCAGTAAAGCTCTTTTTTTAAAAGCGAAATGTTTAACCCAAAAGCGAAAGTATCTTATTCCAAGTAGCAGTGGTAATTTACTCAAGATCGTTTAGTTCTTGTTGTAAAATGGGACATATTCCATTCAAATCTGCTGCTATTTAGAATAAGATACTATCAATCTTGCTCATAGAACTTTTCAATCTTCGTAGAAGAATGATAAATACTTCGATTAAAATAGTTTATATCTTGTGGTAATGGTGTTTAGCTTTTGATACAAGAAATAATTGTTTTTTGATACAAGTAATTATTTCTCGGCTCAAGATCTATAAGACGAGACATTTTATTTCTTGGGTGAAGACATTTTCGAGTTTCCTTATATCGAAAACCGAAAAGATCTTGAATCAAATAATATTACTTGTTTCAAGAAGAGTTTTCTTTTTTTTTTCTGTGTATATTCAAGGAATAAGAACTGGACACATTAAATGATTCTTGAGTTAGTACTTCTTGTATCGGACAGGTACAGTCGGTAACATAAGGCTTTGTCCAAATATTAGGATTTCTTTTTATTTTTCCTAATTTATGTATTTTTGGTACATATATAAATGTCGACGACTATACTGGTACATCAATAAACATCATTATTAAAATGAATAAGTAACCCTTATCTCGATAATAATAAAATCTACTTTTCGGACGCTAACAGCGCTTTACTTTAACTCACTCGGTAAACATTAAACAAGTGTAAGCATGTCCGTCTGTTCATCCATTTGAGTTCACATATCTCAGTAGTAACAAAATAAACGCATATAATTTACTAAGAATTTTAATTGTATTCCGACAAAACCGGGGCGGATCACTAGTGATATTAAATAAGGTCATGAGTGCAGACGGAATCGTCTTCCAGGCGCCGGGCGCTCCATATTTTTTACCTTAGCAGACGTATGCAATAAATATATTGCTATCAAAAGAGTACATACTGTCGCTTACCAATAAGACGCGATTGGTATACAGATGCTGATAGAAATGATTCTTATTGATCACGGTAATATGGTTAGTATTGCCTGAAAATCGAAGCAAATATGGCAAAACAATGAATAATACGGATTTTGAACTTTAACGACACTTAGAAACGAATATAAATGAGTGAGCTGGAAAACGAAAAATCATTATTAAGAAGTATTTAGCTGTGACAGTCTTCACAAAATCTCGGTAAGTTACCAATTGTTATTTTTTTCGGTTCTGTTTCATTACTTATATATTACATATTATATTCATTTAAAGAAAGAAAGAAAGAAAGAAAGCATTTATTCACTGCACCAAAAGACACACAGTTACAAATATAATATACTCAGTACATGAACATACAGTTAAAAAGTGCGTCTTCGCGGCAGTGAATCGGTCGCTGTCTCAGCATTATGCCGAGGTGTCAGACACCTGCAGCGCTGATTTTCAGACAGCACCGTACGTGATCCACGGAACGCAACACAACATACTATACATATAGGAAAAGTATACATATAATGAATAAAATCAAAGGTGTTATATATATGAATGAGACTACCACAAAACAGGGTAAACTGGTGTGAACATGAGGAGGAATTTACTCAACAGTGGGGGGATATAGACCGAAATGAAAAAAATAAAAAAATTAAAACAAGGAACAGCTTCAAAACAATTAAAATCAATTAAAAACACATGAAAAAAAGGCGACAAAGTTGGAATAAGTGCTGGTTGGTTTAGGAATAGGATTTTTGGAGCGTCAACAGATAGCCCTTAAGCATGCGCTTAAAGGTATACTTGCTAGACGCCCCTTGGATAGGTGGGGGGAGATCATTCCAGCACTTGGACGCCGCAAACCTGAAACTTCCTCGAAACGCTGCGGTATGATGCTTAGTCACCAAAATCATTGCCTTACACCTGCGCGCACTTTTGGGCCACGCAAGTTTACTCAGCAAATATGCTGGGACCCCAGACCGTACTATACCAAAAAGAAGAGTGGCGAGGTGCAGGCGTCTGCGTGCAGGCATGTTCAGCAGACCAGCGGCGTTCAAGTAGGGAGTGATATGGGAGCGGGGAGGGACTCGGAAGCAGAAACGAGTGCATGCGTTTTGCACTCGTTGTATGAGTTTTTTTGTACGACCAGTAATGCAACCACCATACACGATATCACAGTAGTTTAATCTAGACAATACCAGCGATTCACAAAGGTTGATACGCAAATCAACACTTAAGTAATCGCGAATATTGTATAGAACTTTAAGGCGGTAGAAACAGTTACTCACAACTTTAAGTATGTGGTTTTCAAAGCGCAGCTTGCCGTCCATGAGGTGGCCAAGGTTATTTGCTTCTACCACCCTTTCTACTGGTTCGCCCATGATGGCAACACCCCTGGCAGTCAAAGCCTCGAGGTTATTGACAGTATTACGGATTTGATGTTCTGAGCCAAAAACTACATGTTTCGACTTGTTCGGATTAAGGACAAGGCAATTCTTTTCCGACCAAGCAAAAATACGATCAAGGTCCGCGTTCAGAGTGTTGACAGCATCAGATATATCGGTTGGTGCGCTGGAGACGTAAAGCTGGAGGTCATCAGCGTAAAGGTGGTATTTGCTGCCCTTTATATTATTGATTATGTCAGCACTATACAATATGAAAAGCAGAGGGCCCAATATTGAACCCTGTGGAACACCTCTCAACACAGGACAAAGAGCAGATCGCAAAATGACGCCATCCATCCTGCGCAACGCCACCGTCTGCGCACGGCCCGAGAGATAACTTTTGAACCACTTCACGGCAGTAACATCAAATCCGTAGTACGACATCTTCGATAAGAGTAAGGGTATGCTAATGCAGTCGAAAGCCCTAGAGAAATCTAATAGAACGAGTATGGTACTCTCTCCAACATCCCGAGCCTGTAAGATATTGTCAACTACATCGAGTAACGCAGTAACTGTCGATCGACCCTTGCGAAAACCCGATTGTAGTTCAGGTAGGATGTTATTTTCCTCCAGGTATTTCGAGAGCTGGTCGCAGATCACCCTTTCTATTACCTTCGATGCACAGGGCAGGATGCTTATAGGACGGAGTTCGGAGAGGATAACTGGATTGGGCTTTTTTGGTAATGGGGTCACTTGAGCCAGTTTCCAGTCGTCGGGGAACGTCATAGTCTGTATACTCTTGTTAATAATGTGAGTCAGTACGTCAGCAGTCCTCGGTAGTGTCATAAGTAGCATGTCAATTGCAATCATGTCGAGTCCCTTTGCAGTTGTCTTAATTGACGTCAAGATTTTGATGACAGCTGTGACAGTCGTAGGTGAAAGTCTGAAAGTACTATTACAGTACCTGTCAAACTCGTAAAAGGTCATGTCTGAAATTGTTACGTCCTGTTTGCCTGGTATATTCAAAAAATTACTGTTTATTAAGTCAGGGTCGTCAAAGTGATGCGGAGGGTCCGTTTGCGTCCGAGAATCTGTAACAACTGTCCGCTTTAAGTTGGTCCAAAGGGTCTTTGAGTCGGTCGCATTGTTAATCTCGTGTTGGAAGAAGGCACGCTTTTCGTTGTAAATGGCCTCGATGACAAGGTGTTTGAGGTCCAAGTAATATCGCTTATGTGCAGCGTTCCTCGTCTGCTTAAACTTAGCATGGGCTGCGTTCCTGAGACGCATCATAAGTTTGACATTACTCGTCAGCCACGGCTTGAATGCCTCCTTCACAACAATTGTCCTCTCTGGTGCGTGTATGTCAAACAGTCCTAGTAAAAGCTCATTGAATCGCCGAACCATGTCGTTCACGTCTTGCAGTAGAAATATTTGGTCCCAGTCTATAGCGTCAAGGTCATTGTTGAAATCGTTTAAGTTGATATCCTTAATTGGTCGGTAAGTAATGCGCTTTGGCGTCAGTTTTCTTTTCTTTATGTCAATCTCAGCTGTAATAAAAGCATGTCTACCTAGGTCTGGAATATGCCTCACATTCACAGATAAGACGCGAGTGTCAGTACAAACCAGGTCTATAGTGGTCTCACTGTGGTCTGTGAAGTGCGTAGGTTCGCTTACGTGCTGGGTTAAGTCAAGTGTTGTCAAAAACTGCGTCAAGTGTTTAAATTTTGTATCAGTTTTGTCAGAGTAGTTTATATTAAAGTCTCCAAGTAAGATCAAGCGGTCGTAATTAGCAAAAGAAGTAATCGAGTCAGTAATGGCATCGAAAAAGGTCTCAACGTTAAGCCACGGGGGACGATAAGCAGTTCCAATAACCAAACGTTTCGAATTAATGTTAATCGAAAGCCATAATTGTTCCACGAGCGGCGCCGGAGGGTGCGGCATAGTGCGCGCGGTAAGGCCCTGGCGCAGAAAAAATGCTACTCCACCTCCCCTCCCCGCGCGAACGTCGGGCGGTCGAGGCACGTGGCGCAGTCTATAGCCAGGAACAGTCGGAGCGCGTCCCTCCTCGCCGGCGCGAAGCCATGTCTCGTTTATTGCAATAATGTCAGCGTCAGTCTCTAATATTGTCATGGTCAACTCGTCGTGGCCAGTACCAAGGGATCCAGCATTAAATAACCCAACTTTAAAGTGTTTACAACGAGGCATCACAAAAAGAAATAGGAACAATGATGAAATAACAACTCCAATCAAATAAATGTGTACCCGTAAGTATTACGCAATCATCCCAAGTGAATAGAGTTAAAATATCGAGTATATATATTAAATTGTGTATGGATATATACATATTTGTAGAATAAATAAATAAAACATTAAGTATTGTTTTGTTCCAGACTGAATCATTATACGGGCCGGAAGTAATTATGCAATATCGATTCACTCCCGCGACGACACACAAACACGTAAACAAAGAGGCCATAACAACACGGTAAGGAAGACTGTATACATTTTGACGCAAACAGAACATAACAACTAAAACATATAATAATAACAGTTTATTCTTTTTAGGTCTGAACCATGGCAACATCAGACTTACGAAAAATGTCCAAATCGGACAGTTGGCGTATTCGCTGGCTAGGCCGGCCGTCCACTCGCCGGGCAAAGATCTTGCCGTCCCGGGTCCAGACATAACGCCAGCCGGCGTCGCGGGCAGCTTCCCGCGCACGCTGGAACAGCTGCCGGTTGGCGCTCGTCAGCCGCTCGTTCACGTAGAACTTCTGCGACGGCGAGGCCAGCCCCAGGCCCTCGGTGGTGGCGCCGCGGCGCGAGCGTGCGGCGCGCAGCAAGTCGTCCCGGACGGCGCGGCGCGTCAGGCGCAGCACCAGCGGGCGCGGGCGGCCCGGCTCGCGTGCGCGACCCACGCGATGCGCGAATACTACATCGCGCACATCCAGCTCGACGCCCAGCTTAGCGCAGACCCGCGTAGCCAGGCCGGCGGGGCTCTCGCCCGGCTCCTCCGGCACGTTGGATAGCTGCACGTCGTTGGACAACACCTCCTGGTCCCGCTCGCGCAGCTCCAGTTGGAGAACAGCGATGGTTTCCTCCAGTGCCCTGTTAGCCGCCGTGACGGTGCTCTCGGCGACAGACCTTTCGACGGTCTCGACGCGGCTCTCCAGTGAGTCGAGCCTGTCACTGACGGCCATCAAACGTGCCCTGTCGTCGTGGAACTCCTGCCGGAAGTCCTTGACCTCCTGTCTCACTGCCTGGAGCTCAGCCCTAAAAAGACGTATCTCGCAACCCAACGCCGATTCGATGCTGTCATCGGCGGGGGTCGCGGGCTCGAACAATGCAACCGGCCGCGGTGAGTGTCCCGCGGGGGGGGCCGCCGCCGCCGTAGGCACAGGAGACTGAGCGCCAGCAGGCTGAGAAGTAGTGGGCGAAGCCGAAGTGGAGCCGGAGCCGGAGGGCTGGCCGACGAGACCCTTCACCGGCGTGTCGGCCCGGTTGTCGCGCGGCTCAAACCTTTTGCACGACGGACAGCTCCAGCCCCGGGGAGCCGTTGTTCCCGGCGGGAGACCCACACACGCAGGGTGATAAATACAGCTACACTTCAGGCATACTATAGCTCCAATGCGTGCCATAAACTTCGCACAAGCTGCACATTTGGACATTGTTTTTTGTTTGTGTTTACGCGTGGGTAGTGTTTTTTTTTTAGTGTACTATTTTACAGTCGATTTTCACCAAAACAGCACCAATTTAATCACGAACAATGTACGATATTAGTTTTATTATATTAACAAATATAACACACTGCACGGTAAGTCAAATCTTTTGTTTTATTTTTACTAAAAGAACGTAAATTGCTTGCGTGTACGCTGCATGCGTGCCGTGACGTCACTCCTGACTCCTCCATTTAATTGATGCGTATTTAAGGTAAATATTTTTTTTTGAGAACGTGTAAATGAATAGGATGGGCAGCATGTATCATTTCGAAGGTTTAAAATCATTATTTCATTCAATTTGACATGCGGTTATTATTCCTGGATTATTCGACTTGCACTGATGACCATTTGTAAATTCATGTTAGTTTGATATCATGCCAATTTTCAATAAGAATAATCAAAAATAATCGTTTTTTAGTATTTAGTGGTAAAACTAGTCTATTAATATATCGATAAATGCAAGTGTGTATCTAATACCTACTTACTTTTAATTTGCTTTCAGGACTCCGGAGATCAGCTATTTAACTTTGTGCCGTGCACTACGAGTACATCGATAAGAAAATCGCCGAAAGAAACGAGGCTTGGATTAGGGCGCGGCAGGAGAGTTGAAAACACTATTTATACTTATATCAAGAAACCACACCGTGGTACAGCCATTAAAGTCATAAAAATAGAAATTTTCGATGCTGATAAAATAGAAGGTGCTGAACAAATGTGTAAGCATTAGCTGAACTGTGTGTGCAATATGCGGTAAAAAACATTTTATTGGACGAAGTTTACCACTCAACGAAGGATCTTATTGATAAAATAGTGAGACCTTTATCAACAGATGTATGTAACGGCTATACGATGTTGTAAAAATAAATATGATTAAGTACATTTTATTTCAATATATGGAATCGAATAAATACTTATGTACCTATTGGAATAATTGTTTTATTGACGTCATGTCCCATATTAGATAAATAATTCAAAATCTATATAGTTGGAATTTATACATGATAGTTCATACATGCCATATAATATTTTTATGTAAATAAACAATTATTAATTCGTAAAGTTTTTTTTTCCCTCTATAGCAACCTATATTAACGACATTAGTCTTACTTTAGCGAAGATATCATCGCCGGTCAAATTGGAGATTTTTATAATGATCTAGAAACTAGACTGAAATGCATCGGATTCCTGGCGAGGATAATTGAACTTAAAGGAAACTATATACAACGATCATATTATACATCATCATAAAATCTTGGGGGGGGGGGGGGGGGCGTCGGGTTTTTCGTTAAACGAAATGTCAGTGCTCGTACATGGCCGCACCCTATAGACCCAAAACATAAACTAGTGGAACAAATGTGGGTTATTACGACGGTACAAGGGAAAAAAATTCTAATAGGTACAGCGTATCGTCCACCATGGCAGGATGTTGATCTCTTTTTTGACGCCATTTACGACTCAATTAGCTCAATGCCTAAATATGACAATTTAGTGTTATTGGGTGATTTTAATATTAACTTGCTGACCGCCACTGATACAAAAGTAACTAAACTTAATCATTTATTATCTAACTTTAACTTAATACAATTAGTAACAGAGCCTACACACTTCACAAATACCAGTCAGACATTGATTGATGTAGTCTGTACAGACTTAACGGCGAAAAAAGTTATTATGTTGTGTTATGTTGTGTTATTAGTTATTATGCATGTGGGTTCACTTCACGGGCGCTGTATGGTTGTGTGTGAGTTCAATATCAAGCGGAGCAAACCTACACCCTACACTATAACACACAGACCTATCCATAATATTGACTTAGCGAACTTCGACAACGATTTGCAAAGTTTTAGGCCCTGTTCACACTAGCGATTCTTTTCGGCGATTTTTAGGCGATGCGAGATCGCGGCGTGCACGCAGCGAGCTCGCCGCGGGTCGTCGCGGCATCGCGGCGATTATTTTATCGCAATAATATCGCCGCGAGTACGCGGCGAGCAAGCTGCGATATCGCCGCGATTGTTTATGAGGTAGACAATCTAATCTACCCACTTTATGCTACCATTCAAGTCAAAGACACATTTGTATCACGTTACGTGTAAAATGGCATCAGAAATTGATAATGAATTGTTTATAGAAGAAATACGCAAGCGTCCAGCACTTTGGGACTTATCAAGCAAGGAATACAGTAATCGTAACGCGAAAAAAAATGCATGGGAAGAGATTTGCACAATTTTTATTAACGGGTTCGAAAACAAAACAACTTCAGAAAAGAATAAAGAGGGTAAGTACCATTACATTACTAAAGAAACATTACATATATCTTGTTTGCCAAGGTAACGCACCTTCGTTAGACATAAAATAATTGGCAAATGTATCCCGTATACTATTTACTGCGGATGTTCTTGCAATCATTGTATCTACATATGGATTATCAAAAAGGCCAACAATTCTTTTAGATACACGTCTTTTAGTTTTTTTTAACCTTGATCGCACAAAATTATGTAAGATACAACAACTCTTGACTATTTTTTCAGCAAATTTTATATGAACATTAAGTGGCCTGTGTAAGATTCTCCATTTGTTTGTCATGATTCCAAAAGAACATTCAATGAATCTCCTGGCACGGCTCAATCTGTAATTGAAAACTCTCTTCTTCGGCGGCAAATTATTACCGGCATACGGTCGCTGCATATAAGTGGACAAAGGAAAAGCTTCATCGCCAACCAGTGTGAACGGGAGGGCTATTCCATTAGCAGTGATAGGTGTCGGTTGGGGTATATTTAATAGGTTTTCATCCATGTCTCTTCGTAACTGACTGTTTTTAAAAATTGTTGAATCTGAACTTTTTCCATAGGATCCCACATCTATATATATGAATTTATAATCAGAGTCACAGACAGCTAGTAAGTTTAAGGAAAAGTACTTTTTATAGTTGTAATATAGCGATCCGCTGTCACATGGCCTTATTATTCTTACATGTTTACCATCAACAGCTCCAATGCAGTGAGGAAAATCAGCATTGTCCACAAATCCTTTTGCAATCTTTAACCAGTCTTGCAGTTGTGTAGGCGGTAAACATGTGTGCATTAACTTTTTAATAATAGCTTGACATGTTTCGCAGATTACTTTCCGGATTGTAGATACACCTCTTCTGAATGAGAAACTTAATTCACTAAAAGAACATCCAGTTGCCAAATACCTAAAACAAATATATATTTTTTATTATAGGTGTCAAGCTGCAGAAAAAATGGAAAGGGTTTCGTGACTGCCATATTAAGAACAAAAATAAAAAAATAAAAAGCGGTTCTGGGGCATCTACGAGCAGAGAGTACCTGTATTCACATTTATTAAGCTTTTTAGACAGTTCATCGCGGACTCGTCCTCTATCCCCAGAAGTTCCGATTAGTGAAGATACCGCTTCAAAAAAATCTAAAAAGTTAAAAACAGACGCAAAAAGTGAAGATAAACTTCTGGAGGTTTTGATTCAAAGATTCGAAAAAAAGGATAAGGATACCGTAAATAATGATATAGACTGTCATTTTTTGATGTCTTTGAAGGATGACTTGTCATCTATACACCCAGAGTTTAAAATGGACGCTAAAATCGAATTAATGTCTGTTATTAAGAAATACAAACAAATGTCAAATTATTCTTCTCAGCCTCACAATTCCGGTTACTATACTACCGGATCATCTTCGTCAGCTGTTTCACAGCCGGTAGCCCAGCAAAATTTAAATAATGTACGGCCACCCCGACCGATATTTCCTACTTCTAGTGCTAGTGAAGGAAACCCAGAATCGATTGATGGTGAACTGTTCTCCGAAAAAATTTATACCGATCTTTAACTTTCTAAATGTGTGTAAATAAATATAAATATTTGGTTTGGTTTGGGTAGTTTTTTGTTTATCTTTTTAATATAATTATAATTTACTGGTAAGAAATAATACTAATAATGTGCAAAAATCTAAATGGGGTCAATAGGTTTCTTACATTTTAATATTTGACATTAAATTAGCATAGAATTTGATTCTATATCAAATGGTAAATGTCATTTATCTTTCCATACCAATAAATAATAAAATGTAATAAAAACCCGTGTCTCACTTCAACTTTTCTAGATTTTTAGTATCTTGAATAAATACATTCAAACCTACCCCTACCCTTAACCCTACATTACATGCATCATCGTCTCTACTAAAATGTCCGTATCACTTTTGTATTGGTTAATCAATAAACTTTGATTGTACTGTGCAAATATATAATATTAAAAAGAGTAACGGTTATTGTATCTTACCTTATAGTGATAACAAGCCGTTCTTCAGGTGACACTGATAGTCTTAGATGTGTATCTTTAAGTTTTAACTCATTTTCTAAAATATTAAGTAGCTCATTGAACATATTTTTGGTCATTCTCAGGTATTTAAAAAACTTTTTTGGGTTACATTTAACACGCTTGCAAAAGAGCACAAAATAATCACTTTCTGCTAGGCGGTAGTTCCATGCGGGATCCTCCCAAAATTTACGGTTTGATTTTCGTTTTCAATTTAATCGCCTTCTGAGCAACACAGCTAAAAGTATCTCCTCGTCAGAGTCCATTTTATGAATAATGAAAGCCCGCAAAGATAACAACAGCGAAATCGCGGCGAGCTTGCCGCGAGTACGCGGCGTTACAATCGCGATAAAAAATTGCTGCGATGCCGCGACGACCCGCGGCGAGCTCGCTGTCATTTGTCAAACGTTAACGAAAAGGTCGAGGCACTGAGCAGGCATATAATCTGCTTATTTGACTTACATGCGCCGCTCAAAACTATTATTATTAGGGGCCCTTCCTATCCGTGGATCACAGACACAGTTAAGTCAATGATGCGTATGCGTGATAATGCTGCTGCAGAGTACCATAAAATTGGATCAGAAAGTAAAAAAACATACTATAAAGAACTGAAGTCTATCGTAAATAAGGCAATATTTCAGGAGAAATCGGCTTACTTTGAACATCATATTAATCAAAAAATAAAAAACCTAAAGAACTATGGAAAAACCTTAAATCAACCATATTGCCAAAAAATAACACAGACTTGCCCACTACCTTCAACAAACCGAATATAATAAATAAATATTTTTTAAATTTGCCGACTACATCACCAACAACTATCTCTCAATTGACTTTCTTTGAATTTAATAGATTTACTGACACTGTATTTCACCTCGAACCTATAAGCTCAGATAAATTACTTAAAATTGTTGCAAGTCTGAAGTCGAATGCTGAAGGTAATGATGGTATTAATCTAAGTATGTTGATAATGACATTCCCATGCACAGTGGACCTAAATAACAGACATCATAAATACATCCATTACTAGCTCCACTTTCCCAGACCTTTGGAAAACGGCTATTGTGCGTCCACTGCCTAAAAACACGAATCCAACCGAGTTAAAAGATTTGCGCCCAATCAACCATACTACCCTGTATGTCAAAAATACTGGAAAAGGCAGTTTGCTCGCAGTTGACCAATTATCTTGAGAGCAGCAGTATCTTGCCGGATGTACAGTCAGGATTCAGAAAGGGACGAAGTACCACCACTGCTCTACTCGATGTCACTGACAACATACTGTTCTCTCAGGATAAAGGCATGTGTACACTACTTGTGTTGCTTGATTTTTCAAGGGCATTCGACTGTATAGACATAAATCTGTTGCTGTCAAAGTTGAGCTATTATGGATTCGACAACAGTTCATGTCGCTGGTTTGATAGTTACCTCAAAAATCGTTACCAATACGTAAAACTGTGCCTTAATGATGGGTCCAATGGGGTGTCAGAAAAAATGGGCCTCTCCAGAGGGGTACCACAAGGGTCAATCCTTGGACCAATCCTATTTATTTTATATACTGCTGACATACGTAACCACATTGTACACTGTAAGTATCACATTTATGCAGACGACATACAAGTATATATATCATGTAAACCATTGGACATAGATAGTAGTGTGCAAAAACTTAATGCAGACCTTTCACGCATAGCAACTTGGGCAGCAAGTAATAGTTTAATGCTTAATCCTGCAAAAACAAAATACATGATCTTTGGAACCAAACATAAACTGAACAATATCTCACCAACCACACATATTGAGCTCCTAGGTCAACACATTGAACGTGTTTGTGAAGCACGAAACCTGGGTCTCATCATGGATAGCAGTCTTAGATTTGAGAAACATGTAGCGGGCTCTGTTAGTAATTTTAAAGTATGATTCAAATAGCTTACACACAGTATCAGGATCGCGTTCAAAAACATTTAACAGAGGATCCGAAAGCTTTTTGGAACTATGTTAAATCTAAAACAAAACACGGAAAAGCTAAACAATTATCCAAAAATGGAGTGATACTCGATGGAAGGCAGGGAGTGAAAGAGTTCGCAGACTTCTTTCATTCAGTGTATAGCTCCACTCCAGCGGACCTAAATGTGAACGCAGCGGTGGCGGAGGCACAATGCTCGGGTGATTCAGCACGGATACATCTCGATAGCTTACACCTGGCTGAGGTAATGCGAGCACTTGCGAATCTCAAACCGAAGCGTTCTGCGGGACCGGATGGCATACCTGCTTTTATATTTAGAGATTGTCGCTTTGTTTTGGCCGAGCCGCTATTGCACATCTACAATATGTGCTTGAAGAACGAAATGTTTCCGGACTTGTGGAAAACGACCCGGGTAGTCCCAGTCCCGAAAGGAGGGGGTGAAGGCGTAGAGGGATACAGGCCGGTCGCAGTTCTGTCTACCCCTGCTAAAGCGTTCGAATCAGCGTTGCAAAATACTATTTACAATCAACTGCGGTCTCAATTGTCGGACGCACAGCATGGATTTCGCCCGGGCTGTAGTACGACCAGTAACTTGCTTAGTTATGTAACTCAGATTATTCCGGAAGTGGATAGTGGGGGTCAGGTTGACGCCGCTTACTTTGATTTTCGGAAAGCATTTGATGTCGTTGATAACGATATCCTGCTCCGTAAACTAGCCGGCGTCGGCTTTACCCCACATCTATTAAAATTTTTTGCAAGCTACATGCGTGACAGACGGCAATTTGTTGATTACGCGGGATACAGGTCAGAACAGTACTTCGTCAGATCAGGAGTAAGTCAGGGAAGCAACCTGGGCCCATTGCAATTTATAATTATGGTCAATGATTTACCACAGGTTGTCAAAAATTCAGGTTGCTTACTCTTTGCCGACGATTTAAAAATGTTTTTACCTATAAGTAATACGTCGGACTGCGTTCGTTTCCAAAGCGATATAAATAGAGTGGTTTCATGGAGCGAAGCTAATAAGTTATTTTTCAATACATCAAAGTGCCTGGCTATTACATTTACTCGATCACACAACCCCATTCTAAATGACTACGAAATTAACGCCATGAAATTAAAAAGAGTGTCGGAAGTAAAAGATTTGGGAGTAAAATTCACCTCCGATCTAAGATTTCGCGATCACATCGTCAATACGTGTAAAAAGGCGTATAGAACGCTCGGATTTGTTCTTCGTCGTTCTCATGGCTTTTATTGTATCGGAGCGATTATCGCGTTATATAATGCGTTGGTCCGGAGTACCCTCGAATGTAATGCAGCCATCTGGGCTCCACATGAAACCAAATATAATCTTATGGTGGAACGTATACAGAACAAATTCGTACGATTTTTGTATTTGAGGAAGTATGGGGTGTATCCATTTTACCCATTAATGTATCCAACTCTTTTTGTACTGGGTATGGTGGGGTACAACGAGTTGCGGGTACGTAGAGAGCTAAGTCTGACAACATACTTATTCAAATTAATTAGGGGTAAAATATATAACAATAATGTATTGAGTTGTGTAAGTATGAGTGTTCCAGATAGGTACGTGTGGCGTAGACTCCGGCCGCGCCTGCTGGCCGAGCCGCGCGGGCGCACCAACCTGCTCGGCAGGGCGCCGATGACGCGTGCAGTGCGTACCCTCAACCTCATAGCGGAAAACATTGATTTATTTTCGTGTTCTCTGAATGAATTCACAAGAACAGCGTTGTGTATTTTATGTTATAAGCGTGCTAGCATAGAGAAATAGTTTTTGTAGTAGCATATAAATAGTAGTTACACTATTGTCTTAGGCTAAGCCTGTAAAAATAGTTGTAAGTGTCGATAAATAAATAAATAAATAAATAAATAAAATTTTTTCTATAAACTGAAAATACTGTATAACATAAGACCATTTATAAATGAAACATTGCGGATACAGTTGGTTGAGTCACTCATTCTGTCTAAACTAAATTACATGGACCCCGTGTTTGGACCACGTCTTCTTGCAAAAACGAAGAGGCTCATCCAAAGGGTACAAAATGCCTGTGCTCGTTATTGTTTTAATATTCCACCAAGGGCCCATGTCACTCCGTTTTTAAATTCACATAACATCTTCAAAATGCAGCACCGTCGCAAACTTCATTTGGCATGTCTCCTTTTCGGTGTAATCCAACACAAAGCTCCTTCGTATCTTTTCGGAAAATTGACGTGGGCAAAAAGTTGTAGACACCAGGCAGCACGGCAATGCAGCATACAACTAATAACACCCCCACATGCAACAGCTACCTTCAAAGGGAGTTTCCGTTATGTGGCAACCAAGATTTGGAATACCATCCCGCCGCCTATCAGAACCCTAAAACATATCACAGGTTTTAAAGCAATGTTAAAAAAATTTATTCTAGAACATCAACAACACCAACAAAGCCTGAGACATGACACGAGTTGCCTAATTTAAACCAACATTAAAATTATATATATATTAAAGAAACCTAATAGCAGTGTGTAATTTTCTACCTACATGCGTTTTGTGTCCTGTTTGGAGTTGTGGAATGATATCCCTTCATGCCTCGTCCATCTTAATTATAATCATATCTCACATGTTTGTTAATCTTGTCAGTCATTATCTTGTTGTTTGTTATGTTGTGCTTATTGTACTGTTAACCCACTCACTTATTTTTATGCGTAGGAACCTACAATGTACACAATTTAATTATTTATATGTGATCAGTGTGAAGCTGACTGAGTAATTATTTTTCACTTATTTTTACAGTTTCATTAACTCACCATTGTTGTATGTCCCGTAAACTTTAATTAATGCACGAATATCAACAATTTGTGTTACTGTTGACTTTATTCTCTGCAATTAACTTTTGTGTGTTTCATGTACATACTTCTTTATTATAAATTATAATTGCTACACTATCTTATTTTCAATTGTAGTCGTGAATGTGTGTAGCAGGCCCCGCCATTTCTGGATGCACATTTTGACAGTTGGACATTCATGTGACGGCCCGACGTGACAAGACGGCGGTTTCAAGTTGTATTAAGTCGCGTTCAATTTTTAGGCGAAGCGTGCTACACACACCGTCATCAACAATCTAGGTTTCGCCGGAAGATCAGCGCCAGCTCCCTGAGTCGGCATTACGCTGAGGCGAAACCTTTTTGTGGCGATTACTTGTTTTTTTCTAATTAGGTTTATTTATCTATATTTTATGTTTGTATCGTCATGAATAAATGTTTTTCTTTCTTCTTTCTTTCTTTCTTTAATAGATAAAAGCTCGTTAAACAATCATGAATACTGCGAATAAACACAAGACCTAACGTGACTTCTTGAATACATCAGTTATCGTGGTCGAATAAATGTAAGCTCGCTTTGAATAGATGTGTCTTCTTTAGTAGGCGACTCGTACTTCTTAAGTAGATGACTCTTGCTTTTTTAATCAATGATTCTTACTTCCTGAATAGATGTACGCTACTTCTTGAATAGATGAAATAGTGGTTTTTGGGGCATCTGGATAGCTCCTTGTATCCAGATACCCCAATAGCCACCTACTCAAGGATGACACCCATATCGATTTTTAAGAAAAATAAATGTCCGCCGTCTTGGATTTGCAAATGCTTGTCATTTTCGTAATTGGCACCCCGAAGAAGAAAGAAGACAACAACCAAATCGATCTTTAAGAAAAGTAAAGATTTGCTCCCCGCACAAACTTGGAACCCCCTTTTCACCCCTTTAGGGGAACAATTTCGAAAAACGGTGAAATACGTTTTGTTGTATTTAAACAGAGTCTATATACGAAGTTTTAAATCTCTCACTTCAAAAACAGATTTGCTCCCCGTACAAACTTGGAACCGTCTTTTCACCCTTTTAGGGGAGCTGAAAAAAAACGCAGAAATACGATATTAATATATTTAAACAGTCTATATACAAACTTTCGTATCCCCGTTTCACCCCTTTAGGGGGTGAATTTTGAAAAATCCTTTCTTAGTGCACCCCTTGACCTTATAAGTAACCTACGTGCCAAATTTGGAATCTCTAAAACAAGCGGTTTGGGCTGTGCGTTGATATATCAGTCAGTCAGTCAGTCAATCAGTCAGTCAGTTTCTTTTTATATTTATAAAGATAAACCCACTAATTTATTCCTTTTACAGTTATTTTATTAATACTCACCAGTGCTCTAGTTGTACATTACGCTATGTATAATAAACAATATATACATATATACAGGAATCAAAATGCAATAGCTGCTGCAATCTTAATATACTACGCAATTTTATACAAAAGGTTGTAAACATATCTAGAAAATATTATTCTACTCGTAATACCAATTCAACAAACATACATATCATCTAAAGTAAATTGCAGTGCTCGAAAAAAACCGCTAATAAACAACGTGTCCCATCACTATGCCGGCGCGCCATTTTGCAGCGTATTCGCGCGCTTTTTGAAACTGCCAATCGCAGCGCTGTTACCAACCTCCCCGCAGCCCGCACTTACCGCCAACTGTGGTGACTTTTGATCCGAACTAAATCGTTCATAGGCTCAATCTAGTGGAGGTTATCTATGGATATGCGTCATACTCGTGAACGGGTGCTGTTTGTGGGGTCCGGTCTGTTCATGTTTGCAAGGACTAGTAACTTCGTACTGGTGTTCAGTGGAATTGACATTATGAGAGACTTCGCTCTGTTCTCATTTGATTTTATTTTTAGACTGACGCTCAGAGACCTTATACATCTCTGAGGATATTTATTTATTAGATTTTATTATTTTCATGTTGACGTGTTATAGATATAGCTCAAAATAATTTATTATGATTAGTGTACCTACTTTATTACCTTTTATCTTGACGCTTAGGGACCTTATACATCTGTAGTGTACCTACTCTTAATTATTATAATAATAAAATAAGTTTCATTAATTAAATAGGTAAATTTAATATAAAACTTAAAACCAAACTTAATTCTAAAAACTTATTATTATAAAAATATAAATAAATAAATAAGTATTTACAACATGCATTTAAATATGTACT
Organism: Epiblema foenella; assembly: GCA_963556455.1. NCBI lineage: Eukaryota > Metazoa > Arthropoda > Insecta > Lepidoptera > Tortricidae > Epiblema > Epiblema foenella. Next base: position 919,508 of record OY747097.1, on the reverse strand, counting down.
TAACATTAATACTTACTTGCTAAAAATAAATTGTTAATATAAGATATTTTGTATGTTGCGCGGACAAGCGAACCTAATTTTCATATTAGATGCAGCGAGCACGTTATCAGTGCGTGGCCGCCGCGCGCCGGCCGCGCTCCTGCGCCAGTACTTATGTTGCTACGCCGCTGTGCGCACGCTGCTTGTATGTTAATAATTTAACTCGCTCCGTTTTACGCTTATACGCTTGCGCTAACGCTTGTTATTTAATTAGTGTGCTTAGTGTTTGTGACTTTCTTCTCTGTACTTTTAGACATTACGTGGCAAAAATTATAAACTTTCTCCTTCTGTTTTGTACCGTGTTTTCGTGCAATTAAACTGTGTTGGTTATTACTCCTATCTTTTTATTCATGGAGCCGGAAGAGTCAGGACCAACCAACTACACTGGTGACCCAAAGGGAGAGCACAACATGCCAGTAAACGTGCCCGAAATAAGCAGAGTTGGAGTGAGGGTACCGCCATTTTACCCCGATAACCCGGCGCTATGGTTTATGCAGCTGGAGAGTCAGTTTGTGTTGGCCAATATAACGACGGATGCCACTAAGTTCCATCATGCGTTGGCTCAGCTGGACTCCGCTACGGCATCAATCGTGGAGGACATAATTACTGCACCGGCTGCGGCAGATAAGTACCAGCAGTTAAAAACCGAGCTCATCAAGCGGTTGTCAGTTTCGCGGGAAAAGAAGATCCACCAGCTTCTTACGAATGAGGAGTTGGGGGACAGGAAACCGTCACAATTCCTCAGGCATTTAAAGAGTCTAGCTGGCAAGGGCGTTCCGGAGGATTTTATGCGATCTATATGGACCAGCAGACTACCCACAGGTACGCAGACCATCATCGCATCTCAATCGAAGCTACCGTTGGATGAAGTAGCCGATCTAGCCGACCGCATCCATGAGGTCGTTCCATCACGACCGCAAATAGCAGCAGCATCGATGGTGGCAGCATCAGCGCCATCGGCACAACATTCCCTTAGCCAGGAGGTCGCGGCATTGTCTCAGCAGATGCAGACCCTGATGCTAAAGGTAGACAGGATGTCGCGCCAGCGCGGACGGTCGAACACACCCCGTAGACAAAGTGGCCGTGGACGCTCATCATCAGCACGAAGGTCGAACTCCAGTTACAGAAAGTTTCCAACGTGCTGGTACCACCATAAGTTCGGTGATAAGGCTACTCGGTGCGTGCAGCCCTGTGATTTCGCGGGAAACGGCCGGGGCAATCTGTAATGGCGGCCGACGACTGCCCGAGCACCGGTCGCCTCGTAATAACGGACCAGCGTTCAAAAACACAATTTTTAGTGGACACCGGCAGTGACCTTTGTGTGTTCCCAAAGTCAAAACTAAAAACTAAGTGTATAAAAACTGATTTAGTTTTAAGTGCAGCAAACGGAACAACAATTAACACGTATGGTTACGTTAATTTTATTTTAAACCTAGGCTTGCGCCGTGACTATGCTTGGCGATTTATTATTGCAGATGTGACGAGGGCGATAATAGGTGTGGACTTCTTGTCGCATTACGGTCTCATCGTCGACGTGAGAAATCAACGCCTCATTGACGGCACGACATCGCTCGCGACCCCGGCGTTGCTTGCGCAAAAATCAGTGGACGTCACTTCGGTAAAGGTAATGTCTGGTGATTCTACATATCACACCATACTTGAACACTATCCCGAAATAACACGCCCACATGGAATACATCGCACACCTACACATAGTACAGTACACCACATACGTACTACGCCTGGCCCGCCAGTATCCAGTACACCTCGTCGCCTGGCGCCAGATAAATTAAAAATTGCCAAGGCAGAATTCGACGCTATGTTGAAGAGCGGCATCTGCCGGCCATCGGAGTCCCCGTGGTCTTCCCCGCTTCATCTGGCCCCAAAGAAAAATGACGGATGGCGTCCGTGTGGCGATTACCGCATGCTGAACGCGAGAACCATTCCGGACGTGTATCCAATCCGTCATATCCAGGACTTTGCGCATAGCCTAGCTGGTTGTACAATTTTCTCTACCATCGACCTGGTCAAGGCGTACAACCAGATTCCCCTGAACCCTGATGACATCGCGAAGACCGCCATTACGACGCCCTTCGGCCTTTACGAATTCCCTTACATGACGTTTGGGCTTCGTAATGCCGCTCAAACGTTTCAGCGCTTCGTCGATGAGATGCTCAGGGGGTTGGACTTCGTGTACGCCTACCTCGACGATTTTTTAGTTTTTTCGCAGGATCAGGAGTCGCACGAGCAACACCTACATCAACTGTTCCGCAGGCTCAAGGACTTCGGCATGGTGGTGAACGCAGCGAAGTGTATCTTCGGCGTAACTGAGGTTAATTTCCTCGGGTACCGCATTACCGCCGAAGGAACCACACCACTGCCATCCAAGGTAGAAGCAATCCAGAACTTCCCTACGCCCAAAACGGTCAAAGAGTTGCGTCGTTTTCTGGGGATGCTCAACTTTTACCGCAGATTTATTCCAGGCGCGGCTAAGCAGCAGGCACCCCTCAATGCTTTGCTGGTAGGATCGGTGAAAGGGTCCCACCCCGTTCATTTTTCCACACTCGAGGCAAATGCGTTCCAGGCCTGCAAGGATAGTCTTTGCCGAGCAACTATGCTGGCCCACCCAGACTGCCACGCGAAGCTCGCATTGGTGACGGACGCTTCGGACACTGCCATAGGCGCGGTGCTCCAGCAGTTACAACACAACGAGTGGCAGCCGTTGGCATTCTTTTCGCGGAAGCTGAGTCCAGCACAGGTAAAATATTCTCCCTATGATCGCGAACTTCTGGCGATTTACGAGAGTGTAAAGTACTTTCGCCACATGGTGGAGGCCCGGAACTTTACAGTCTATACCGATCACAAGCCTCTCACCTACGCTTTTCACTCTCGTAAAGAGAGGTGCTCCCCACGACAGTTTAGACACCTGGACCTGATAAGTCAGTTTACGACTGATATCAGGCACATATCAGGAAAAGATAACGTCGTGGCGGATACACTTTCCCGCATAGAGGAGATCTCACAACCAGTTACTGCTGAGAAGATAGCTTTCGCCCAACAGGCTGACCAGGAGTTGAAGCAGTTGCAAGAAGCAGGATCGTCACTACAACTGCATAAGGTAATAATCCCAGGTTCGCAGAGTTACCTTCACTGCGACGTCAGTGGCGTGGCTGAGAGGCCGTTTATACCCCAGGAGCTACGCAAGGCAGTGTTCCACAGTCTCCACTCCTTAAGCCACCCTGGCGCCAACGCCACCGCCAGATTGGTTGCGGAACGTTACGTCTGGCCGGGAGTCAAGAAAGACTGCCGCGAGTGGGTACGTACCTGCCTAGCTTGCCAGCGCTCCAAGGTTACTCGCCACGTCTCAGCTCCTTTAGGTAACTTTAAATTACCTCGGACTAGGCTAGCTTTTATCCACATTGACCTGATCGGTCCTTTACCATTGTGCCAAGGATTCCGATATTGCCTCACAGCCGTCGACAGGTTCACACGATGGCCAGAGGCAATACCGTTGGCAGACATGACGGCTGAGACTGTGGCACGGGCTTTGCTGAGCGGCTGGATATCTCGCTTTGGTTGTCCTACTGATATAGTGACGGATAGAGGACGTTAGTTTGAGTCGGCCCTATTCCAGCATTTATCCACCATTGCAGGGTTTCAACACCGCAGGACGACTGCATACCATGCAGCTTGTAACGGCCTTGTGGAAAGATTCCACAGACAACTCAAGGCTGCCATAACCTGTCACGGAGGTAACAGCTGGGTGGAAACACTTCCGCTCGTACTACTGGGCATACGAAGCGCCTATAAAGAAGATATTCAGGCTTCCACGGCTGAACTTCTTTACGGGCAACCTTTACGCCTTCCGGGAGACTTCTTCAGCCCTCAGGCAGACGAGACCATTGACGTGACGGATTACCTGTCACGGCTTCGTGGTTCTTTGAGAGATTTACGCCCATCACCAGCCGCGCGGCACAATGGTAAGCGTACTACTTTTGTCTTCAAGGACCTGTCTACCTCAACATTTGTTTTTCTCCGGGACGATACGATAGGAGGATCGCTCAAACCTGCGTACACCGGACCGTACGAAGTTATTTCCAGAGGTGATAAAGTCTTTAGGATAATGTTAAATGGTAAGCAGACATCAGTATCAGTAGACCGCCTTAAGCCGGCCTTCATACTGCATGACTCAGACACATCACATTATACATCAGTTCCATCACCAAACACTACACATCACTCAGGTTCACCCAAAAATCACCAGACATTACCAAGTGCCGGGGATGACACTGTCAAAACGACGCGGTCCGGACGCCGTATTCGGTTTCCCGACTATTATCGCCCTTGACGGTCTCTGGAGAGGGGTGATGTAGTGTACCTACTCTTAATTATTATAATAATAAAATAAGTTTCATTAATTAAATAGGTAAATTTAATATAAAACTTAAAACCAAACTTAATTCTAAAAACTTATTATTATAAAAATATAAATAAATAAATAAGTATTTACAACATGCATTTAAATATGTACTTAACATTAATACTTACTTGCTAAAAATAAATTGTTAATATAAGATATTTTGTATGTTGCGCGGACAAGCGAACCTAATTTTCATATTAGATGCAGCGAGCACGTTATCAGTGCGTGGCCGCCGCGCGCCGGCCGCGCTCCTGCGCCAGTACTTATGTTGCTACGCCGCTGTGCGCACGCTGCTTGTATGTTAATAATTTAACTCGCTCCGCTTTACGCTTATACGCTTGCGCTAACGCTTGTTATTTAATTAGTGTGCTTAGTGTTTGTGACTTTCTTCTCTGTACTTTTGGACATTACGTGGCAAAAATTATAAACTTTCTCCTTCTGTTTTGTACCGTGTTTTCGTGCAATTAAACTGTGTTGGTTATTACTCCTATCTTTTTATTCATGGAGCCGGAAGAGTCAGGACCAACCAACTACACATCTCTAACAAATCTCGATTGTTATTAGTTTCTTAGTCTTATTTTTGACATGTAACACTACATTTAATTAATGATACTTTGATTATTGTATTATTTTTATTTGATGTACCTAGATAGATTTTGACTTGAAAAAGTGCCCTTGAGGCCTATTTGCAGAATAAATGTTTTGATTTTGATTTTGATTTTTGATTTTAAAGAAAACCCAGCAGACTGCGCGAGTCGCGGAATCACGGCCCAGCATTTATTAAAACATCCACTGTGGTGGAATGGTCCCATATGACTACCATCATACAGTCAAAATCAAGAGGAACCAACTTTCACTACTGATCAAGAAATTAAAACATCAAAACAATGTCACATGGCAACGTCTAATCAAACAAACGACGTTATCAATGAAATAACAAGCAAGTATAGCAACATGACACGCTGCAAGCGAATACTCGCATGGATACTACGATTCACTTCGCGAGGCCGCTCAAATTACTTAACGGCTGACGAGTTAAGTAAAGCTAAAAATAAAATTATCAAATACATCCAAGAAAGAAAATTCTCAAATGAAATCAGAGATTTAAAATCAAACCAATCAGTAAACTCGAAAAGTAGCCTATTGATGTTAAGGCCTTTCCTAGATCAACATGGAATGTTACGAGTTCGCGGCCGACTTTATAACGCGCACATCAGCTGGGAAATGAAACATCCGCTCATCATCCCTCACAACGGTCGCATCACAGATCTGCTTATTGACCAGGCTCATGAAGCTACACTACACCAGAGCGTAAAACTCACTCACTCCAGGTTACGAGAATCATACTGGACTGTGGGAGGAAACAGAGCTACGAAAAAACGCCTACGACGTTGCATAACGTGCCTCAAGCAGAAACCACTAAAGTTAACACAAATAATGGGTGACCTACCTGAATCAAGATCAAATCCATCAAGAGCGTTCTACAATACAGGAGTCGACTATACCGGCTACGTCACTGTAAAAGCTAACAAGGGTCGCGGCATCAAGACGACAAAGGGTTACATAGCTGTTTTTGTCTGCATGGCAACAAAGACAGTTCACTTGGAGCTAGTTTCAGATCTAAGCTCGGAAGCCTTTCTAGCAGCTCTCCGGAGGATGGCTGCCCGGCGTGGAGCACCCCGTCATATCTTCAGTGACAATGGAACTAATTTAGTTTGTGCCAATAAGGCATTCAAGAGAGAGTACGAAGAGATCAAGGCCAGGCTAGATGAATTATTTTGCAACGCCATAAGTGACATGAATATCAGCTGGCACTTTAACGCACCCTCTTGACCCAGCGCAGGCGGATTATGGGAAGCCGCCGTGAAAAGTCTCAAATATCATCTTCGCAGAGTGTTAGGCCATCAACGTCTCACGTTCGAAGAATTCATAACCCTATGAGCACAAATAGAAGGTTGTTTTAACGCACGTCCACTGTGTGCGCTGAGCGGGGACCCTGACGACGTGGGCTACCTAACTCCATCACCTTTTTTAGGAAGCTTTTTTGTTTTACATTTTTTTCATTTGTCCGAAATTTCATTTTCTTTATTTTCATTGACAGATTTTTGTATGGTCACAATTTTATTATCCAGCTGGTTTAAAATCCCAATGATTATAATGCCGTACATTCATTTTCCAAATTTTTTTTGTCCGTAGGGTTAAAATACCGTAATGTCATTATCCAGATATTTCTAAAGATAACAATGTTGATTTCCGTCGATTTGCGTAATATTATAACAAATCATTAATACTGTGTTATTTGAAACTCATAATTATATTTCGGGTAGGACTAAAAATCGGGTAGACGAATTAACAGTAAAGACCCTTAATATATTTATTTAATGAAATGTTAAATCAACTCACATGTGCGTTATTTTTTACTACTAAATGGTTGTACGTTGTGTAGACAAAATTTTTAAAGAGTTTCGTTTCGCAGAAAATGTTTCTCATATTATTAGTCGATTTTGTCCCAACAAGTTGTTCTGGGTTTTTTATAAAAAAAATAACCTCGAAGATTAAGACGGGAGCTGAAGCGGAGCGAAGCTTAATCTTCTAACCTATCCGCATTACAATCGATTTTGTCCCAACAAGTCATTCTAGGCTTTTATAAAAAAAATAACCTAGAAGATTAAAACGGGAGCGAAATACTTATTTTCTACTATTTTCTAGATGCAGAGAGAATAAAGATAAATAAATAAATAAATAAATATTAGAGGACAATCTTACACAAATCGAACTAGCCCCACAGTAAGCTCAAGAAGGCTTGTGTTATGGGTACTAGACGACGATATATTTAATAGATATAAATACTTAAATACATAGAAAAAATCCAAGACTCAGAAACAAATATTCATGCTCATCACACAAATATTTGCCCTGACCGGGATTCGAACCCAGGACCGTCAGCTTCACAGGCAGGTGCACTACCCACTAGGCTAAACCGGTCGACAAAGAATCCTATTCCAGATGAAGAGTTTTTTGATGAAATGGGCCCCAACGAATAGATACTTCTAAAAGCGGTGTTACGTATATTTTGCGGTATAACGAAATTATGGAAAATGTCACATCGACTTTCCATATCATTAAAATTATGAAAATATGGCTATGTTGTCAAATGCAAAAATTGAGAACTGTAAAGCGGGCATTTGAATTGCGGACAAATGATATTGTGATAAAATGAATATGTGGTATTTCAAACAGTCGCAAAACAAAGTATTTGGATTGTAAAAATTCTGTGAACCGTTTTCGGACAAGTGAAATTCGGTAAATAAATTTTCGAAACATCGATAGGTTACCGTCTACAGTGCTACAAGCCCTACAGAACCACACAACAACATCAGGGCTGATACATGAGTGCCACAAGATCCTGACGGAGGTATGTACCGATAACGACATAACCCTGCAATGGATCAAAGGCCACAGCAATTCACGCGGTAATGACGCAGCGGATGCACTAGCCAGAGAAGGGTCGGACTCGAGTGTGGAGGGACCAGAACCTATAATACCTCTGCCTTCTGCATGGCTGCGTAGTACACTGCGACAAAACACCAAGGTAGAACACCAAAAATATTGGCACAATTTAGGTACCTGCAGGCAAACCAAGGAGGCCCTCCCGACAATCAACCCCGGATTGTCAAGGAGGCTGATGCAGCTGAAAAGGCCTACACTCCGCCTCCTAACGGGGGCCATCACTGGTCATGCCCTACTAAACAAGCACCTTTTCACCCTAGGTGTTACAGACAGCCCTCTCTGCAGAGCCTGCATGGAGGACGAAGAGACAGCCGCCCACGTCATCTTGACATGCCCTGGGGTGGCAGCTTACCGGGCAAAACACCTCGGATCACCGAGGTCTCTACTAGAAGTCGTCGGCAACATCAAGGGTCTGCTAGGCTTTCTGGTGGAACTGGGTTGGCACGAGTAGTGCCACTGACCCATCACGCAAAATAGGCGCATGATTTGACGTCGAGTTGCGGAAACCAAGCCCGCGATTACCTATAACCTATAACCTATAGGTTACCGTCCACAAGATTATTGAAACACATACGGAGTGTGAAAAATATGGATAGCAGGACCTCCGCGGTGGCAGAACATGCATGCGATACAGGTGCGTCTCATTTTTTGCGCTTCGACAAGGCGAAACTGTTGGCACGGGAAAAAAGTTTTGTGCCACGCAAGATCCGTGAGGCTATTGAAATTGGACGACGCCCTAATTTTAATAGAGACAAGGGCTGGGTTTTGCCGCCAGCGTGGAAGCCTGTTATTCCTGGACTACAATTGTGTAACGATGAACGTGTGGACATAGTTAGTTCAGTGTGCCTGTGCCGTCGGTCGACTTGGACAATTTGTTGGAGCAGTCAGCTCTAACACAGGACTGCGATTTAATTTCGTTATTCCAGCTACTAAACCTTTTGAAATAATCCATATGGGCCACAATCGTGGACGTTTTCTCCAAATACGGACAGGCGTACCACTTGAGAGATGGATGGGCAATCAGCATCATCGAAGCACTTTTAAAATACTGCTCACACCATAGATTACCTCAGACAATAGTTACTGACAACGGAACCGTTTTCGAACCAATTATTTGCTGAGTTCTTAAGACTTCATAGGATATCACACCATAAGACTTTAGCCCATTCACCTAACGATAATGGTATTTATAGAGCGATTCGACTCAACCTTACTGGAACACCTTAGGATCCTTAGACTAACTCGTAAGGACGAACCAGTATTTAACCTTATACCTTATGCCATCATGTAATAGTTCGATCCATAGCTTCACGAAATGCCGACCATACGATATTCTGACTGGCCATTTTGACCTCCGTGATCCCGTTGATATTGATTTGAACGAACAATTGTTTCAACAGTACATCTTAAACCACAAGGAACAAATGCAATTAGTCTACGACATCATAAATAAGTCTGCTTTAGCTAGCCGTGTAGCGATAATTGAGAATAGGAACAAATCCCGCGAACCTGATATAGAGTATCAACCCTAACAGCAGGTGTTTATCGAAGACCGCTTTAGCCCAGTTGGTAGTGACCCTGCCTATGAAGCTTGAGGTCCCGGGTTCGAATCCCGGTCAGGGCATTTATTTGTGTGATGAACACGAATATTTGTTCCTGAGTCTTGGATGTTTTCTATGTATTTAAGTATATATTTCTCTATATAAGTAGCTATATCGTCGCCTAGTACCCATAGTACAAGCTTTGCTTAGTTTGGGACTAAGTCGATTTGTGTAAGATTGTCCCCAAAATATTTATTTATTTATTATTTATTTAAAAATCCTGCTGCCGACAAGCAGAAAATAGCTCCCCGATACCCACAAGATAAAGTCCTCGCTGATTTACCAATACACATTTATACCTCAAAGAAACGTGGCCCTGTTGCTAAATCCCGTCTCAAACGAGTACCTAAATCAGCCAAATTGTTGCAGGATAATCCTGTTAATTCTGACAATTGGGTAAGTAAAGTTTTTTGAACAGGTGCAAATTATATTTTTATTTGATAGTCCTCGTCTTAAAGACTGAGAAATTGCAGCCCTTACACTTTTATTCCCTATATTTTTTTAGAAATGATTTTTTCAGTGGTCGAGATGACATTTGTCCGTTTTAACAGCTGACAAGCTATATTGCCTTAGTACTTCAAGAAATAGAAAAAAAAACGATGTCAATATATTTTTAGGCAAGGTATATTTTCGATGACCTCGGTACAAACTTCAGACTCGATATTACCGCATTTCTTCACGACATTTGGACACCGATTTCAATCTACTTTCAACAAAACGTGCCTGACACTGCTTGCTTCTTGGATAACGTTTTTGAGCTTTCATGGTGATCTTTACATGTAATTTTGGCCGATATAATGGATTCAGACCTTCGAAAGAACTCTAGCGGACATGAAGTTATTACCTACAAAAAATCTAACACACAGACACGTGAAACTTCTTCGGCGTCAAGTTGTTCATCAAAGCAAACAGCGGCCAAAATTGAGGTGATTCAAACCAAAGTCACCATGAGCTTGACATGGAACGTGTGATAATGAGATTGAGAGAATTCGCGTTTTTGAAGCCTCACTCAGTTATTATCCATGACCATGTACCTACGCTGCCGCACACATAGACAGTGGGCAAATAGCTCAACATAAAACAACCAACCATCCGCGCTCGTGAGATAAAAGTACTTTAAGATATGTCAACAAAGTTGTTTTAAGAGCATGTGCTTTTATTTAATTACCAGGGTAATAATAAAAATGTAATAATTACAGTTTTTGTTTTATTTTGTAAATGCACAAATGATTACTTCTAGGCCAACACTTTCTTAGGCTGGCAGTTGCAAACCAATACCAAATATACTTATATCAAAACAGGTTAAATATTTATTTATTGACAAACATGTTTTGCATTACTAGCTCTGCTTGTCCCAAGGATGTGCTGTGTTGAGTGAGGAAAATGAATTTGTCTAGTTGTTGACACAACAAATCAATATAGGTACAGTCTGCAATGTGCTTGTGACTCTTTTGGTTTCAAAGTGCAGATACGAATATGGCAGTCAGTTTTGCAAAAACTAGGTGGTTTTCCTCAATAACATTCTATAGAAGATGATGGTTTGATAGTTTTTTCTAGCAACCACTATAATAACACCAATTTGTGTTTTATTACATCCACCTGAATATAAGAACAAAATTATGATAAACTTGCTTTCTCTATGTCCACATTAAGCTCAATTATAGAATTTGAATATCAACTGCCCCTTATTTCACCCCCTTAAATAATGATTTACAAGATAAAAACTAGCATAAGCCATTGCCCAAGATACAAACTATCTCCATAATTAATTTTGACTTAATTGGTTCACCGGTTTAATTCACTGCCGGCAACTCATATGTGGGGTAATAGTAAATAAGTGTAGTGTACATTTACATGTAGTATACACAGATACTGCTACGTGCATCGACAGGCAGTCTTCCCCTTGCCACGATACCTGTTGTACGTGTAGTTATTAATAAATAATCATTATACGTATAAAGAGACATTTAATTTTACGTCCTTGAGTAGGAACACTAAACTGGTGACCCCGTGGTCGGACAGTAATCCGGAGTGGCAGTTTCTTGTGCGGTGAACTTTAGTACAGTGAAATTTGCATAAATATTTTTTTGGCAAGGGGTGCTCGCAACCCATAGTTCTAGCGTACCGATTATTTTTTCTTTTGGACTTTCTAAGTATTTCGGGATATTTAGTGCGGTAAAAATGGCTGGGGGTGCAACAGTTAATCCCCAGCAACAGCAACTACCAGGGCCACCCGCGGCTATAGCGGGACCTCCCAGGTTGGAACCCCCCGGTGCACAGCAGGCACCACCACCAGTAAGCGGACCTAGCGAGTTGGCGTCAGTGTCGCTAACGTCGAGGATCCCGGAGTTCTGGACCGATCAAACCAGGCTGTGGTACGTGCAGTTCGACGCTATACTCGAACCACAGAGGTTGGGAGACATGCAGAAATACAACCTCGTGGTTACAAAGCTCGGGAAAACTACGATTCAGGCCGCCAAAAACATCCTGCTTTCCCCACCTGAATCGGGAAAATATGAAGCGCTGCGGGACCGACTGCTTTCGGTCTATGAGGAAAGCGAGGAAGTTCGACAGCGAAGATTGCTCCAAGAATTAGAGCTAGGCGACCAAAAGCCCTCGCAGCTTATGAGGCAGGTGCTGGATTTAGCGGGAAGCAGATTCAGATTCAGATTCAAACATTTATTCATGACAGACAAGTACATAATAATGGGACAGAATACAAAAACAGTCGTGTCACGAAATGGACCCAACTCAGCATAATGCCGGCATTACCGCCGGCGCTGGTCTTCCGTTGGACCCATTAGGTGTCGGCACGGTGGGTAACACACAATAATAAAAAAAAAATAAAAAATAAAAAGATTACACAAATAAGCTAAAGTTTTACAAATAAACAATAGAATTGAAAGAAAACCAAACAAAAGTATAAACACATAACAAAAATAACAAATAGTTTGCGCAAACGCACCGACAAGTGGTTCGTCTGTGCGGGCCTTAAAATTGCGTTGACCATGAACGCAGCCGTTTTCGCTGCTACTAGCGCCAGTGATAATTTTAAGCAAACGAAACGTCAAACACAGTGTATATATATATATAATTTACTCTATGGTCAAACATTTAATCATCAAATCAGGTCAAGGTTAAACACGGTTCAGTTAAAGAAATATGTCTAGAATATTAGTTAAGAGTGCCTGGAAGAATGTTAAACGAGTTTACAATTTTATTCAAATGAAAATGGAACAGAACAGGACACATACAATTACTTACTTTCTATGATCTAAGTACTATTTTAACCAAGGGACATACATGGGTTACATGGCAATGCAAGTGGGACATAAACAAGGGGTGAGTAATAATTAGATGCAGCTTGTTTCAAGGCACAGATTTTCTTGCCTACGCTGATGATCGTACATGAAGTCTTTGAGTTTAGATTTGAAACTATGGATGTGTTTCAAGGGTCCTGATTGGCGGCGGAATGGTGTTCCAAATTTTGGAAGCCGCATAGCGAAAACTTCCACGGAAAGCAGCGGTAGCGTGTCGGGGCACTATCAATTGTGTTACGCGCTGCCGACTTCGACGAGCTGTTTGAAAAGATAGCTTATCGACGAGATATGCTGGAGTCTCGTGCTTCAAAACCCCAAAAAGCAGACAGGCCATATGGAGCTTTCGACGATGTTGCATTTTCAAGATATTGTGATTGTTTAAAAATGGCGTTACGTGGGCCCTTAACGGAATGTTGAAACAAAAACGAGCACATGCATTCTGAACACGCTGGACAAGTTTCTTAGTCTTTGCGAGGAGCCGTGGTCCAGTAACTGCATCCACATAGTTAAGCCTAGACAAAACTAGTGACTCCACAAGCTGTATACGCAATTTTTCACTCAGAAAGGGCCTAATTCTATATAGGATCTTGAGTTTATAAAAGCAGCTTCTGACACTATTGGCAGTATGCTTCTCGAAGCGAAGTGCTGAGTCCATTAAGAGACCTAGGTTGCGTGCTTCATACACACGCTCTATAGGTTCACCCATAAGTGTAACATTAACACTTTGGCTAATACTAGCTAACTGTTGTCTACTGCCAAAGATCAGGTATTTTGTTTTGTGAGGGTTAAGCAGAAGGCAATTTTCTGTGGCCCAAGTGGTAATATTTGCGAGATCCACATTAAGTTTCTCAATCGCGTTATCTATGTCAGATGGTTTACAGGAGATGTAGACCTGTAAGTCATCTGCGTAGATGTGGTACCTACAGTGTGTGATATACGACCTTATATCAGCAGAATATAAAATAAATAGGATTGGACCGATCACTGATCCTTGCGGTACTCCTCTAGTCAGGCTAGCTTGTTCTGAAGCACATGTGGAACCATCGCTTTGTTTAATTTTTACATATTGACTGCGGTTATGGACATAGCTGTTGAACCACTTCAAAGCATTATTGTCAAAGCCATAGTAAGATAACTTAGATAGAAGGAGGTCAATATTGAGACAGTCGAATGCGCGGGAGAAATCAAGGAGTACTAACAGTGTGCACATCCCTTTATCCTGCGCATACAAAATATTGTCCGTTACATCAAGAAGGGCGGTTACTGTACTTCTCCCTTTTCTGAACCCTGACTGAAGATTAGGTAGGATATTATTTGTCTCAAGATAATGAGAGAGCTGGGACACCACAGCTTTTTCTAGTATTTTAGAGATGCAGGGTAAAATACTTATCGGTCTAAGGTCTTTTAGCTCAGATGGGTTAGCGATTTTGGGCAGCGGTTGTACAATTGCCAACTTCCAGCAATCTGGAAATGTGCATGTCAAAATCGATGTGTTTATTATGTCTGTTATTAAGTCAGTTGTGTAGGGTAGTGTTAACAAAAGCATATTCAGGTTAATACCGTCACAGCCTTCTGCATTTGATTTTAAGTTCCTAATTATTTTAGTCGTCTGATCTGAACTGATTGGGATTAATTTAAAAGTAGAATCACTGTATCTGTGGAATTCAAAATAGGTAAGGTATGAAATGGAGACTTCGGAAGCTATGGGCAGGTTTAAAAAATGTGTATTTATCACAGAGGGATCATTAAATGTTGTAGGTAGGTCAGTGTTCTTATTAGGCAATATGGTGGATTTAAGATTTTTCCACAGTAGTTTGGGATCATGTATATTGTTGTTTATATTTTGCTGAAAATAGGCCGACTTTTCGTGGAACATCGCTTTGTTAACAGTAGATTTCAAATCTTTATAATACTGCTTCTTACTGTCAGACTGGTTTTTGTGAAATTCCGCCGCCGCCTTGTCTCGCAACCGCATCATGAGCTTGACCGTGTCAGTGATCCAGGGGTAAGAGGGTCCCCTGACTAGCGTAGTTTTAAGTGGTGCATGCAAGTCAAATATATATAGTATGCATTGGTTGAATGTTTCGACCATATCATTAACATTTCCTAATTTGGATATCAAGACCCACCTTACAGACCGAAGGTCCACATCCAAATTATCGCTTTGAATGTTTTTGATAGGCCTGTAGGTTAAGCGAAAGGGCTTTGGTTTTTCAAGCTTAATGTGAAATTCACAAACAACAAGGCAGTGCCCATAGAGAGTGCCCACGTGATCTAAGTTTACATTTTTCGCTCGGAAATCCGTACAAACTATGTCGAGGAGCGTCTGACTGGTATTTGTAAAGTGTGTAGGCTGTGAAACTAATTGAGACAGTTGGAAACAGGTCATGAAATTATTTAATTTTGTAATTGAATTATCTAAATTATTTAATAAATTTATATTAAAATCGCCTAATACTATCAAATGGTCATAATGAGGGATTGAGCCAATAGTGTCAGAAATAGCATCCAAAAATAGTTTAGTTTAGTTTAGTTTATTAAATCTCATTATACCATGTTCATACAATACTACATTAGGCTTATATTATATTACTTATCGTATAGTGATCGTTTTATATAATAATAACGAGAATAATTCAATGAATGTAACATGATATAAATTTTTTATGGTACATACAACATATGTATATACATGCAAGTCAAACATTTAAAAAAAGACAATAAACAAGATAATCAAAAAGATAATACTAATGTCACAATGTCAGTACACAAAGGAAAAATAACAATAATGTCAAATCAATATACGAAATAATATCTAGGTACAAAAATAGTAATAATAACAACAAAACAGTGTCAACAAAGTCTTAATCTACACTGATAAGATAAGAATAAATATTAACAATAAATCCAAATCCATCCAGGGTGGTCGATATGCAGTTCCGATTGCTACTTTCTTTCCGTTAAGGGTCAGCGTGACCCACATTTGCTCCACGGATCTATGCAGTGGGTCAACGGGGTGAGGCCAAGTGCGAGCGTTGATATAACGTTTAATATAAAAGCCCACGTCTCCTCCGCGGGATCTTGTGCCTTCTGGCCTAGGGATATGGCGCAACCTGTAACCTGGAAGCACCGGTGCCTTACCCTCCTCCCCCGTTCTCAACCACGACTCGTTGATAGCCAGCACATCGAGATCATTCCGGGTAATAGCTGCTATGAAATCATCATGTTTAGTGCCTAAGGATCCTGCGTTATATAAACCTATTCTCACTGACTTATTCATCATCATGTGATTCTAACAACACGCTAGTAGTAATAATATCTGTATATGAGTAATGCATAAGTGTGTAATTGATAGATATTTTGATGATGTGCTGATTTTTATGTAATAAAGTAACAGAGAATAGTAAATAGAATAAACATATAGAAGATAATTTGTAGGATATTATATTATGTTGTAAATAGTTTCCTTTGTACGTAGTCCTTAAGTAGTTTAGTTTAAATAAGTATACAATTATAATTAAAAATATTTTATATATTCCCATTGCATTGCCAAACCATACATTAAATGTGCCATATGTAAAAATTTGCAAGTGCGTAACAACCTCAAACAGTGGCGGATCCAAAAACACGCACTATATCGGCGTCAGACCGGATGCAGTACGCCTGCTTTCCGTCGGCCTGTCGGGCATATACCCGTCCCTGCTTTGTCCACGCAAACCTCCACAGCTGCTTCCGACACTCCTCCCGGACTCTCTGGAACAGCCGGCGATTCGTGCGCGTAAGCCGTTTGTCGTGTTGAAAGATGTACGGCTGAGGCAGGTAAATGGATGGATAGGTAAGTACCGACTTGACATGCCCCGAATGGGCTATAATTTAGATTTAGTGTAAGTGTCGCAAATTGGTACCATTACCTCAGATACTTACTTCACGACGGGTCATCTAAAGGTGCACAGATAGTCAGCGAAGAGGGCTCATTGAACTTTTGGTTCAAGGACCACCTTTGGTATCGAACTTGGGTTAGTCTAACTATGGGATCGAGAAGTTATAAGGCCAAATCAAGTACATGCGTTTATTGCTACTTTTTTAACCATATAGCTCTTATCTATCGATAACTATTACATGGGTGAATCTCCACCAGTGCCATTTGTACTAGGTATAGTCTACGCTTAGATTTATACTAAAGGTACGATGTGGAGGCCTCCCGAAAGTGATACGGTTCGAACGCGGACGCGAGTTTTATTTGGCCAAATAAATGTCAAAAAGGGTCAGCACTTACGGCAATAGTCCGATCACGACGTGATGTAAGATATGATAGGTACCGCTCACTCGTAGTCGCTGGTACTATTCTAAGCGGCGGTGAGCTCCCATGCAGGTCGCGACCCCCGTCGTCGCTCAGCAGCTAGTCAGCCGCGAGGAGACCGAGGTGTTGAAGATGATCGTGACAGGAGGTTGTCCCTTGGCTGGCCGTCTTGGCATCGCAGCCAAGGCGGCGGCGCTCCAACGGGGCGGCGAAGACTCGGGAGGAACGCCAGCGCCAGGGCGGCACGCGGGGCGGGACTTCTAAGTACCCCGCGGCCTACGACGGTAAGGTCCGAAGACTGGACCGGTGTGAAAACACCTTGGCGTCTCCAGCTACGCTCGCATTTCGAGGACGCCACTTCGCCCGGCACCCTCGCCGTGAAGCGTAGTCTGAGGCACGGACCACCGACCGAATCCGCGGCCTACGGTGGAAGATGGCGGGTAACCTAAACCTCGCACATGGCGTGTACGCAACGCATTACACTGACTCTATATAAACAAAAAAAACGCTCACTTCTTATTGTAAGGGCAACGCGAGTCTAGCGCTCACCGCTAGTTCATGTCGGAGGATTTCTAGTTAAACATTCTGATAGAAAAAAGGAAATTTAGTCTCACACGATGCACGCGTTCCCGCTGTCCTGTCCTGTCTCCCTCATTTCTTTTTTTTTTTACAAATCCTCGTCAGTCGTTCATTCGTTCCGAAACGCACGCAAGTGGTACGACGCGTTTCAATAATCTCTTGTTATAAATCGATACTGCTTGTAACAACACAATTAACACTATAAATACTACTTTCGCAAGGGAGAGCGAATTCTAATTATATCCCGAAACCATAATTTCCATTACTTTAATTATTTTATTTACTCCTAGAAACATGACAGCGCAAACGCTGTGTAAAACGCTAGTGTAAAACGGACAACATCTTCTGTCAAACTCAGTTTTATTGTATTTTAGGTTAGGTATTAATTTTACTTAAATGTTCGTATTTAAAGCGTTGTCTACAATAAACTATTGTTATAATTGAGTTCTGTGGATCACCAGGATCAGATTGACGTGCATTAAGTCTAGTTCGGTTCACACGAAGTGAGGAAATCTTAAGTGAAATGTTTGTTCAAAATTACCAATTTACGATACAAGATTATGGGTCGGCAGAGTATTTCCTGGCCGTTCTAGCTACCTCCTTGGCATTGAATAAATGAAACGTAAGGTTAGTAACAGATTTCTGTAGTATCAGTGTCCGTAATAAGTAATTTCTCAAGGTAATCGGTATCAATGAGAACAACAGCCAGATGGGCTAGTTGTATGGTAATAAATCACTACACGTTCGTTTACGTAGACGCGGCCGGGCGGGCCCGGCAGGCCAGCGTCTGCAGAGGTGAAATTACGGCGCACCCGGGCAGCCTGCAGTATATCGTCCCGCAGCTGGCGCCGCGCCAGCCTGACGACGATGCGGCGTGGGCGGGCTGCGGCACCAGCCTCGGCGGAGCCTGCCCCGACCCGCTCAGCCGCGCCAACTCTCTCGGCGAATACGATGTCGCGAGGGTCAAGGCTGACACCAAGCTTGGCGGCCAGAACGGTAACCGTGTGCACCACATTTTCTCCCCTGGCTTCGGGAATATGGCCAATATCCAGGTCCGAAAGCAGTGCATCCTGGTCGCGGTCGCTCAGCTCCATCTGAAGCCGTGCCACCGTCTGCTGCAGCTCCCCCACCACGCCGCTCTGGGCCACCGTCTCTGTCTCCCTCCTTTCGACCGCCTCCAGACGCCGCTCCAAATCGTCCATACGTCCCACCAGGTTACTCAGTGTGGCCCGGATCTCCTCACGAAAATCGCGCTGCTCTGCCATGTACTCCAGGAGGACCCGACGTAGCGCCGTGACCTCGCTCTCATTGTTCGATTGGAGCGTGGGGCCCGCGGACGATCCGGCCACCGGCTGAGTCCGCTGGGACGCTGGACTTGCGGACGATGCTGCCATCTTCGGGGTCCATGCCTCGCTGGAGCCTCTAATAGGGGTCCCACTGCCAGCGGTATTCGACTGCTTGGCTTCGCAGTCAGGGCAAATCCAGCCTCTTGGGATTTCCACATCGTCCGCTAGTTCAGCGCAGCCCCGGTGGTAAACACCCCTGCAGGCAGCGCATGTGGCGGCATCTTTCGGCGACAGAAACTTCTTGCAAGCTACGCACTTGGTCATACTTGGCTAACTATAGGCAGGTTGTAAATAAAATAATAATGTTCACTGTTTATTATGTGTCAGTATATCTACCTACCCACATACGTAAATGTCAATCCAATTGAGCACAATTAAAACACTATAAAAGCGCTCGATCGCAGACGCGCGGTAGGCTGCGAACACTCGCACAGGGTTGTCGCACCTAAGCGCACGCACTGATAACACCGGTACGAGGAAGCAAATCAATTTACACACTATCAATTAGAGTAAGCGCGAGTGCAGAGTATGCGTGTTACCGTCCGTGACGTCACTCCCCCGGACTTCCCCGAAGCACTTTCCCGGAGTCATCCTTAAAAATCCTGTGGGGCGGACTTTTGCCCCCGGCGGTTAAGGCAGTCCTGGCTGGCAGCGAGATATCGGATCTGAAAAAGTTGGCCAGCCTTGCAGACAAAGTTTTTGAGGTCACGAGAGCCGGAACGTTGGCGGAGGTGGCGTCGACGCCACCGGCGGCCGCGGAAGACAGGATCTTGGGAGAAATTGCCAAAATCGGCACCAGACTGGCCCACTTGGAAAAGGGAACAGCAGCCAGCAGACAGAGTAATCAAGCTCCGGTAAGGGCTAACTTCAGAACGCGTGGACGAGGACGCCAGCCAAGAGGTCGTCAAAGCCTAGACTGGCTATGCTTCTATCACTTCAGGTATGGAGATCAAGCTAGCAAGTGCGTCAAGCCCTGCGGTTGGAAGGCGGGAAACTGAATTCGGTACAGTCTAGGGCGGAACGCTGTGCCGATTTTATTAACCACCGCCTGTGTGTGACCGATGCTGATTCAGGGTTGAGGTTTTTGGTAGATACTGGGGCAAATGTCTCCGTGATCCCAAGGCCAAACAAAGCCGTAAGTACTAGCGATAACATAGAGCTAGGGTATAGTTTGTTCGCGGCAAATGGTATGCCCATTAAATCGTTTGGAATTAAGACTCTATTCTTAAATTTTAAATTAAAGTGTACCTATCGATGGACATTTGTGATTGCTGATGTCAGTCAACCAATTTTAAGGGCAGATTTCCTCAGTTTTTATGGGTTATGTGTAGACCTGAGTGCGAGGAAACTAATCGACTCAGTCACCAACAATAATATTATCGCGGCAGTGGTTAGCTCTAGCTGTAACTTAGGGTCATTAAACTCATTAACCGAAAATCAACCGTTCTTTGAAATATTAAAACGTTATCCTGATATAACCAGGCCAGCGAGTTTTAAGGATACCCCTAAGCACGCCATTGTGCATCACATAGAAACTGTGGGCCCTCCCGTGTATGCTCGGGCGAGGCCTTTACCCCCGGACAGGTATAAAAAAGTTAAGGCGGAATTTGATCTTATGTTGAAACCAGGGACCGGAACCGGTTACCCTAATCAGGGTTTTCGATAGGCTTAATTTAGAAGTGGTTTTAAAAACCCTATCCATATTGGTAACCCTATGATAAGGTAACCCTATTGATAGGGTTACCATATTGATCGAGTTAACTCAACTAACCACTAACCAAAATCAAAACCCTATCAATACGGTTACACTATCAATAGGGTTTTTAACCAGTTCAAAACAAAAGTGATCTTTACGCACACTTCAATTAGACTCATTTTTAGATAACCGTGGCTGGCAAGCAGTCTGGCCCCGACGATAAGCTCGCTGTGAACCCACTCCCGGTAGAAACCAGTTTGGTTTACCGAACACGCTCCTTGTTTTTAATGCAAATAACTTTGTACTTTGAGTACTTATGCTAGAATCGTATTTACTGTGCATGCAAGTATAGATTTCTAGCGGTGGATCGGACGTCGGCCGAGGCGCTTGTTTATATTTATTTTACATTTTAAACATCTATTTTTAACTTTCGGTGCAATGTCAGAAACAAATTTGATTTGTCGAACTATACATACTAGAATGGCCATTGTATTGTGTTTGTGTTAGTCCTCGCGTGTTTCTTTTTGTTTTTTATAAAAGAAATTGTTTTCTGAATAAAATTTTATCTTATAGACAAAAAAGAAGAAAAAAAGGTTTTTGAAAATTTCCAAAATCAGACTCGATAAAAAATCTATATAAAAAATATCGAACCTGCTCACAATGTTTCACGAAAATTGGTGATAAATGCTATCTGTTGAGGAGAACGACCCGAAATCTGGAAATTAGGACATACGAAAGCATTTTTGTCGAAGCTGAAGTGGAGGGAAACTCGGTCAATTCTGTCAAAAAGAAAATAACTGGTCATATGACGGTCATTTATTTAGTTAAATATTAAAAACAATCATTAGTTTTGACAGTACCAATCGGAATCTTTACTATATATTCCTACAGTTAAAACGATTACTTATCCTGCTACCTTGACCTGAAGTAACAGCAAATGCGCACGAACATAGAGTTGTTCAACCGCCCAATTCCGGGATTATAAAAAAGTTTTTTAGAAATCCGGGATTTTAGTAGGTATCATTTTAGTTAGCATTAGTGTAGTGTAGTATTTTAGTTAGCATTATATTAGGCTTATATAGGTATAGAGATTCATTACATTATTAGGCTGTGTGGGTACTTTACGGAAGTTGTTAAAGCGTTGTTTATTTATACCAGCACGGCGATGTGAAAGCGAGCCGCAAGCTGATAAAACTTGCTGTTTTCTATTGTTTTAGGATTAGCAAGATTGCGGTGACAGTCTAAATGGTAAAATAAAGTTGTTTATATTATAGACATTTATGCCCACGTTATTATCTTTTAAGAACTTAATACAAAAGAGTGTGCCCGTGCCTATCCTACCGGTCATGGTATTTGTCATTGTTTTCAGAGTAAATCTACACACAGTAATTGAAAAACAAAAAACCAATAGAATTAATTTTCGTTCGTTACTTTCCTTAAATGTGCAGGTCTTGCTTCAAGTATGTCTTTAGTGCATTCTCGTAACCATCTAGTTGAAGACGTTTGAGTGTGACAGTGGATTTTATTGTTAGTGTTATTTCTTTCATTTTTGCTATTTTTGCGTTTATATCGGATTTTGTGATGAATATGGCTACTATTTATGGTCACTGATTAGTGCATTTTGATTGGATTGTAAAGTTTAGTGGGTGTGTCATAAGAAAGGTGTGTAACGTATTATTTTTTACTTCAATTAGGTACAGTTAAAGTTTTTGGACAATAGTGAAGGTTAACTTGTAGTTTATATGGGTAACTATCGTCTAATACATTAGTCAATTAAATTGTAAACGAATTAAAAGCCTTTACTATGTTTGTTCCAAAAATTTGAACTTTACCCAAATATTAACACCAAATCTTTAAGGTACCGATTCAATGGTCATATGGCCCGTACATTTCATGTCATTGACGCAAAAATTATGTAATGGCGCATACAGGGAGTTATTTGATAACACTACAAATGAGTTAACTAATCTATTGACGAGTAGAAAAATAAATACTTGATACATAAAGCGTAAATGAAACAATTTGTTTTGTATTTTATTTCGATATATTTTTTATTTTATTCAATAGTATTGTATCCAATCTATCATTCAATGAAATTGATTATTTTCTAGTACACAGTAAATAGATGTTAAGAGGCCTTACATGTTTTAAAATGTTTTGATTTCAAATTATGACAAAAGTATTGATAATAGCAATAAAGTGATTAATGGATACGATGATCTTATTAGTTTTAGATAGTAACGTAGGGATTTTTTGATTTTATTGTGCAATTTAAGCAAAAAAAGCAGTTTTTACATTGAAAATGGTCGATCTGGAGTGATTTTTGAAACGATATTTCTTAATGACAAATCCAAGAAATACATTTAAAATTTATGAAATTAGTAGTGATCGACGTTTTGGTTGCCACACCGTGGGATATCAAGTAGAGATGGTAATATGGATACGCTACTAAGACCGCAGTATCGATTAAACTGTTGTTAATATATATGTAAGAGGTATTACGGATTACTCATATGTAGATGTTTCTGGTTTCGATATATTATAGCTACTGGTTTGTTCAAGCATCAGAGTTGCCCACCCTTGCGCCGCAAAGGAAGATATTACAGCTTTTCGTAGTAGACTAAACATAAGTATCTTTTTTTGTATTAGATCACCTAGGTTTACTTTCATAATATAAAAACTACTATGAAGTCAAGATATTTTTCTGGTATCTCATTTAGAGTAAAGCAAAACAGATTCGCTGTGTCCTTACGATTGGGTGCATCATGTGTGGTTGGGCATCAATGCCACTGCGGAGCCAATGTAAGGCGTTTTGGCTTCCATGGCTTGTCGTGTGCAAGAAGCGCCGGTCGCTCATTGCGGCATGCAAGCCTAAATGACATCCTGCGCCGGGCCCTCGTCACTGCCGGAGTTCCAGCTGTGTTAGAGCCATCAGGCCTAGCCAGGGAAGACGGCAAAAGGCCTGATGGCATGACCCTCGTTCTGTGGAAGTTGGGGCGGCCCCTAGTATGGGATGCCACTTGTGTGAATACCCGCGCGCCGTCCCATCTTCCAGGGACTTCGATCAGGGCTGCGGCTGCCGCTAATAAAGCCGAAAACCTCAAACGGTGCAAATATGCAGCCATTGATACTGGCTGGCGCCTATCTCGCCCAACGGATTGCGATTGCAATCCAGCGAGGCAATCCGCCAGCGCCAACCTTGCCCCACGGCACCGACCTTGGGCCAGTTTTTATTTGTGAATATTTGGATTTATTTTAGTTTATAGTTAGGTTAATTTTGTTTTGCTAATATTTTTTTCTGTATATATATAAATGTAATGTATATGTATTTAATCACTAAAAGTTAAATAAATGAATATGTTAATTCCATAAGCAAAACATGAATTATTGAAACAAACGTACTTATGTAGGTATTGTTGACATTACCAATCAATCAGTTAAAACTGCAAAGTATTCGTATTTTCCTAATCTCTCACATTTTTCAGTCGTATTTAGTCATAGCACGAATCTCCGCTACACTTAAATGAAGGCCCGAACCCGCGGGAAATAAGATACGTTATATCGTGTACCCGTGTACCCTTGTAAAAGTTTCTGAATCCGGGCGGGTTCGTGTAGTTCGGGTTATTAGTACCACCGGGCTATCCATGTCGGCATGTAAGACGTGTATCGGGAGCTCTAAATTAGACTCGCTCACATCCTCCCACGCAGGTAAACGCTCCGATAACACCGAAAGTAAAGAAAACTATTACCTACCTAAGTAAATAATAAAACTCAAGATTTCTATGCGCATGGCATATTTAAGCGCTAATTACAAGTATTAAAATATACGATACCTATTCGAAACTTACTTTTAATTTGTAACCTTCATAATCCCGGAATTGGGCGGTTTAGCAACTCTATATTAGATGAGCACGCAATCAGCCTCAAAGATAACCGTGCCGAACTGTGCTTTTGTTCTAATATTCTTTGATCTTTTACCGACTACTCGTACTCTGCAAGTATTTGTTTCTCTTTTTTTCCAACTAAATAAATAGAAGTATGTATTAATTATAAGTCTCTGTAATGTGTGAATCGTATCGTGTGACTTCCAAGTAAATAATATTAACTTCAACACACCGGTGCAATTATTTCAAAATCGGCCAAGTGCGTCCAACACCTATTAGTCCACATTTAAAATCACTATCCAATACATTGAATCTAAAAAAGTCGTATCTTCATAGGGAACTCACGGCACTTACGACCTTTTGTTTGGGCAAGACAGTTTTTAAGCGAAAACTCAAAAACCGTAAAATCCATATTGTTCAAACTAAAAATCGTTGAAAGCATTTACTACACTATATAATAATATACTACTATACTAATGCACACCACATAATTTTTTTTCAGAATTCAAACTTTATAGTTTGGAAATTAGAAACTTTATAGTGTGTCCCCCACACACTTTCTATGACTTTGACAGTTAATATCTCACCAACGGTTGACTTAAATGGACAAGTTTTTTAGAGACCACCATATCATTTTTAAAGGCCTATCCATCGATACTCCACACGACAATGTGCGTTGAATTTTTTTTTTCATCCACCGGTTACATGTAAGGAGTGCCCCCCTAATTTAATATTTTTTTGTAATTTCACATAACTATCATGTAGCCACAGAATACACCTTCCTACCAAATTTCATAATTGTTATAGTCTCCGAGTAAATCGGCTGTGACATACGGACGGACGGATGGACGGATGGACGGACGGACGGACAGACATCACGAATCTATTTTTGCCATTTTCGCTACGGAACCTTAAAAATGAAAAATAATAAAATAGTAATTCCGTAGACAAAATTGCGAAAATGGAACCCTTTCATTTTCGCAATTTTGTCTTGTGTCGGAAACTACGGAACCCTAATAAAAAGCAGTGTAAAGGAGGAATTTAGTCGTAAAATCAGAAGGCTTGCAGTGTTTTTCTTTTGGATTGAAGAAAGAAATAGGAAAAAAACATTTTAATTAGAAGTATACAAAATATTATTAACTTTATTCATTATTTATTAAGCAGTAACGCTGCGAACGTAGAAAAATAATAATTAATAATTGCTCGGAGCCTGATTTTTTCAAATTTTCCTTTAATTAAACTAATTACCAATAATATTATTTGATTTGTGAAACCTTTTTGTAATTAGATAATGTAATATTTATTAAAAATATATTATTTAGTGAACTCATTGTAATACATCTTTACATATGATACATATGTATATTTAAATAACAGAAACATATTATTGAATATTAATAATTCTTTCATTAACTATTAGGAGACCAGCCGAAAATTCACTTTAACCCAATGCGTCACTAGCTGACGTTAAGGTTACCATAACCCAATGAAAACCCTAAACAAAAACCCTATCGCGATAGGGTTTTAAGCTTAACGAACCCTATTGCGAGTTAGGGTTAACACTTCAATAAGCTTACCTTTACAATACGGTAACCTCATGATAGGGTTAACCCTATCATAGGGTAAGCAAATTGATTGGGTTACCGAATCGATAGGCTTAAGCCTAAAGAAGGGTTTTCCGGTCCCTGGTTGAAACTAGGGATTTGCAGGCCTTCAAAAAGTGCTTGGGCTAGCCCGCTGCATGTGGTACCGAAAAAGGATGGCAGCCTGCGGCCTTGTGGGGATTACAGGCAATTAAATGCGCGCACTAAACCCGATCGTTAGCCAATTCCACGGCTACAGGACTTCACGTATATTCTGGCCGGTAAGAAAATATTCAGTAGGATCGATGTCAATAGGGCATATCATTTCATTCCAATTGCAGATGAAGACATCGAAAAATCTGCTATAATTACCCCTTTTGGTTTATTCGAATTCCCTAGGATGACTTTCGGTTTAAGGAACGCTGCCCAGACTTTCCAGAGATTCATGAACCACACGGTGCTGAAGGATTTAAATTTTGTGTTCGGTTACCTAGATGACGTTATTTTGAGGCAGTAATCCTTCTGTACCGTAGCTCATACCACAATCCTGTTTTATACTGATCCCAAGTCCCCTTCTCAACATTTTTAATATTAATATCACTAAACAGTCAGTCGAATGCCACTGTTAACATTTCATTTATTTAAACAAGAATAGTACACCAATGGCTATTTTAATCCGTCAAATGTAGTTTTAAAATAGATTTCACCATAATAAATACGAATGTACTATTTTATTATAATAAAAACATGACTTTAAATCCATGCATGGCGGAAATAAGTTGACAACTCGAGATGATTTTTTGTCGAACTTTGAAATTAGATAACATTGAGATAAGGTTCAAATTTCCTCCATTTTTCACTCCGACTTATCAGCTTATTCTCGCCATGCACGAAAATTTAAAAATTTTAATCGTAGTTTTCTTATTTGTAGGGGAAAGTCGGTAGGATTCGTACACTTTTTTAAGCGTTGTAAAACAGTAACCAGTTACTGTATACGAATAATGTTAATGCTGCTGAATGGCCCATTCCACTATAATAATAGTAAAGTTTCGTGTACATAACATAACAAAGCAATGGCGATTTTCCTAAAAAGTGGAAATTGTACGAAAGCACCCTACCTGTGGGGTGACTATGTACACTACTACTTTTATTGCAGGATTAATAGCGCGTCGGGTGAGAAGCTAAACTCACTATCATATATGTCACTACTCTCCGAAACCTCGTATCTCAGTACTGAAACGATGCCGATATACGAGCTTTATTGTATATTTGTTAATTAGTGACGTTTGCTTGTAACCCGAGGAGTGTCTCTCCTGGGGCCTATACTACATAACTTTACAATTTGACAAAATTGTATAATTTTCCATACAAAAAGTTGACAAAAATGTCAAATTGTATGCTTGTAGACATAGACATAGACATAGAAAATTTTTATTTAACATCAAATTGATAAATGTTTACAATGCATTACAAGCCTTACAATAAAAATTTAAATAGGCACAAATTGATATGTTTACATGTAAAAGTAAAGACTTAAAATTATGATGCTAAAAAGGAGCGAACCTCAACATGTGTTGCAGCAGGCTTACCTACTACAACGCTGGTTTTCAGGCCGACCCTTCGTACAATACGGATTTGCTTGCTGCTTGTCGGAAACTGTATGGCTAAGACAGTATAGTTTGTGTAGAAAATAATATTATAGGTATGTATGTGTATGTTTATGTTAGTGGATATATTTATAAGATTATACTATATGATACTATGACATATGTGAAAATAGGTTTGATGTGTAGGCTAAATAAATACGTTGTGTAACAGAGTGTATATTGAGGAGATAAATAACATGAATGTAATAATTTTACTATAAGTAGGTACTGAGATTAATAAAGTTGAACGGCGCATAATACAATTTCGACCACTACAGATACGACGGTTTAGTTCTAGTACCAGAAGGTAGCGTGCTTTGAAATTCTGAAAGTTGTTGTTTGAGTTTTAATTTAAAAGTACCAATTTAAAAGTACCAATTAAAGTACCAAGTAAAGTTTTGTGGTATAGGCCCCTGTACTAACCCCATTTTATAGGCGGATATTCAGCGTTTCAACGGCGGTTTTTTTTTTCGTCATTGTTGTTTCATTAAATATTGTTAAAGGAGACGATGATCAGAGTAAACTTTTGTAAAAAGCGTAAACCAATATCGGATCTGAGTCTTATTTGACCAATGTTTTCGCCGATTTATTTTAAGTTTAAATAGATAATCGTGAGTCGATAATGACTTTACAAACGAGCGCTTCAAACGCTCGGTGAATCGCCTTATACGTACATTTGTAACATAGTCCTGTAATAATTATCCATCGACGAATAAATTCCCTAAACTGAGGCGGGGAGCATTCGTACAAAATGATTCTACATATAATAATGACTGTACGAAGGTACCACAGCCAAAAAAAAAATTTTGTGAAATAAAAATAACGGATACGGCAATTTTGAAAACAAAAATGTACATAATGTTCTTGAACCGTTACTCGTGAATTATAATTAATTTATAGTACAAATTAATAAAACTTACTAATTAATATTACTTTTCAAAAATAATAGAAAAAGTAATATACAAGAGTTTGTATCAATTTTTTGAATCAAGTAATTTATTTACCCCAGAACAAAAAGGGTTCAGAAAAAATAAATCAATAAATATGGCCATATACGAACTACTGAAATCAGTTATGACGTAAGTCGATAAAAGAGTATCTGTTTGTGCTCTATACATGGATATGTCGAAAGCTTTTGACTTTGTCGACCACAATATACTTTTATCGAAACTATACCAATACGGAGTACGGGGCAATGTTCACAACCTCATAAAATCATACTTGATTGGTCGTAAACAATGCACTCAAATCGTTGGGATATGTATGAAGACCAAAAAGGAAGTCACGTATTCATCCGATTTCAAAGAAATAAGCTACGGTGTATCACAAGGAAGTGTCTTAGGTCCCCTTCTCTTTCTTGCGTACATCAACGATTTACCTAGAGCTATAAGTCACCCAATGGTATTATTCGCCGACGATAGCACTGTTATATTTACAGAGGCGGACATGCATGCACATCAGGATAATATAAATAAACATTACGTATTATAATTCAATAGCTCAACAAGAATAACTTACATGTAAATCTTGAGAAAACGAACATTATGAACTTTAAATTACGTACCAAAAATACACCTTCCTTAAAGATTACCTACCAAGACCAAATAATTAATAAAACTGACATTACCATGAAACTTAATCAATTTAGTTATGCATTGTATAATTTAAGGAAAATTGTATTGAAAAGGTTAGGGTATATACAAGGATTTATCGTCAATTAAATACTGAATAACGGTTAAATTAATTTCATTTATTTTAATTTTATTTTTATACTTGGAAGCTAGAACACGTCTATCTACGAGTAAAGTCTTGATCAAAGTGAGGCAAGGCGAAGGAGTGACTAAAAGATCTGAACAGAGAATGAATTGAACTAAACATTCACTCAATCAATCGGTCGTTCATTCCTTTAACAAAGTAGTCAAATCAGTTACCTTTTATTTACAGGATATGTTAATTTTTGTATATTAAAATATAATAAAATCAACAAATTGTAAACCAATCAGCCGTGCTGACTGCATACCACGCACATGTAACGGCTACTTTAAGATACGGTGTAATGTTTTGGGGTAATACTACAGATCGTGAAATGGTGTTCAAGAGTCAAAAGAAATGTTTAAGATTTAGTATTAAACCAGTTGATTCATGCAAGCCGCTTTTCATAAAACATAAAATATTGACTATCTTGCCTGTATGTGTTCGAAATATCAATGTACGTAAAACATCACATTAATCAATTTACTCGATTTAATAGCCTACGACACCAGGAAAAAATAAATTATAAGTCTTCCAAAACCGCTTTTTCATCAAAAAGTGTATTTGGTATGGCACCCCGAATTTTCAATAAACTACCAGTGAAGATCTTAAAACTGGAAAGTGGAAAAGAATTTAAAACTGCGTTATATAATTTTTTAGCATCTAAGGCCTATTATTCCATTCAAGAATATTTAAATGACATTGTTTCTTAGTTTATAAGTAAATTATGCATGCGATACACAAGACATTCCTTAAATATTTGCATATCCTTGTGACCAAACATGTAGTTCCTTATATTTTTTTAGATTATGACCTATTTGTTATACCATGTTTTAGCAAATAAACGACTGAAACTTATTAGAAATAAATGCAGTCAATGAGTGGGTAGAATAATTACTTTGATGTGGCAAAAACACATTTCATTATGTAAGTGATATGAGTGGAAGTTAGGCATATAAATACGTACCGACATATCAACGCATTAGATAGTGGAGATCGCCCACTATATGAATGCTCCCGGTGTACGAAACCCACCGACTTTCCCCTATATCACTAGACCGAAAACGCCATTTTATGACATTAGGACAGTGTTGCCAGATACCCCGCTTTTCCGCTTTTTTCCCCGCATTTTTGGCACTGACCCCGCTATCCGTGTTAAGCCAACGCGGATCCACTTTTTTGAAATGCTAGAATTTGCCCAGTGAAAAGGCGGTAAAATATTAACAAAGAATGTATTCCGCCTTTTCATTGAGAAATACGTAATAATATTTTTAAAGTTCTTCTTCTTCTTGTTGTGCCATATCCTCAGCGGATGTCGGCTACCATCCTTCGGGACTTGATTCTATCTTGTGCCAGTCTACGAAGACTGGCAATGTCATTAATTTTGGACCAGCTTTTGATATTGTCTATCCAAGTTAACTTTCTCCTTCCCCTGCTTCTTTTACCGTCGATTTTCCCTTCCAAGATGTTTCGGAGTATATTGTATTTGTTGTGTCTATAGATGTGTCCAAAATATGAGGCTTTCCTTTTCTTTACTGTGCTCAGAAGTTCCAAGTTTTTATTCATCCTATTCAAAACTTCGATGTTGGTTACTTTATCTCTCCATGAGATTTTTAACATTCGTCGGTATAGCCACATTTCGAATGCATTGATTTTGGCCTCCATGTTTTTATTAATGGTCCATCCTTCGACACCATAAAGAAATATCGACAGTACGTAGCATTTAACCATTCGCCATCTTACCTGTAAGGTCAAATCTTTGTTCGTATAAAATGTTCGCATGTCGTCTCATATTTAAAAATCACGGACTGTTAACGTTGACATGTATATTACAATGCTGTATTTTTATAAAAAACAACCCTTCAGAGTATCATGTGAAAGAAACTAGTAGGCCTATTAGAAATCAATACTTACACAATTTAAGAGTGCCAAATTCAAAGATGACAATTGTAAGCAAGGGAATGTACTATTAAGATTTATAATCATCTGCCCAATCATATCAAGGTAATGCCAGGTACTAAATTTAAAAATGCATTAAGAAAACTTCTTGTTCAAAACTGTTTTTATGATCTTAAGGAATATTTTAATTTTAATTTTCATGACATTCAACATATTTAATAATTTATCTCTAAAAATGTAAAATTTGACCTGACATGACCGAAATAATTAATGACATAACTTAATATACTCGCCAACAATAATTACCTATTTCATTCTGTACTTTGTGATGTAGATTATATTATTTTTAAGTGTATTTAAAGGAACTATTGCATGCTCTTCAAAATTCAAAAAATTTAAAATTATTTATTCTTTTATCAAATAACGTTAACAAGGTTGTCGAATCCTACTTTTAAGTAAAAACTTGTTTTAGAAGCAATTCGCTCTTTCATACAAGGTGTTGAGTAAGTTAAGGATAAAAATAAAATAAATTTAAATTAATCTTACATCTATACTCAAGAGCAGAGGAAAATGAGACACTACCAATCTGGATTACGAAACAATTTGTTCAGATCTCCCAGCTCTTAAGTTTGGTTACAAAGATAAGGTTGGAACAATTTTCTTACATAGTAGATATTTTTAAAACAAGTAGGTCTGTATATTAAGCTCTAGTGAGCAAGTAAGTACATATAATGAAAAAAAAAGAAAAACGATATTAGCATGCATTTGAAGTTTATGCGCGATTACGATTATGATAAAACTGTACTACCGTAATAGTAATTCAGTTTTATCATAATCACTTTCTTTCAACCAAGCGGTAACAATTGCTTTACACTCTCCATAACTTTTATTGTAGATATCTGCCGTCCTATGTCTAAAACCGATCAAAGCTGCTTTATAACATGGGCTAGTTATAGTAGTATATAGTTTACATGGGCTAAAAGAAAAAGAAAAGCTCTACCGAATGGTATTGGAATCATATTTTTATCATTTGTAGTTGCGAAGATACTGAGTCGACCTACCACGCTAAGTGCATGATAGTTTGAGACTTTACAATACTATATAATCGCAAACCAACATTACTACACTATAAGTACTCTAAAAGCCCCTAGCTGTTGTTTAATTTAATAAATCACTAGCATGATACAGCTAAAAAACCGTTATTAGACAAAAACTTCATAATTCGCCGTTAAAGTCCTTTTACCTTTTTATTCTTACCTTCTTTTATACATATAATTTCTTATCAAATACTACACAAAAAAACAGTTACTACGCTTATACACGGCTAAACACCCTTAGCCCTGTATTTGTAAGACTTTGCTTGTGATTGCTATTGGAAACACAACACTAAAACCTAGTAACTGTAACTAATCCGTGACTACCTACATTAAAAAAAATTGGTTGCCTGTAAAGTCGGTATACGGGCGAAAGTTTTACGTGACAACGACTTTTTATGTCTGTCTCTCTCGCTCTTAGGCGGGCTAACCATGCCTCTCACTCGCTCTCATTGTGAGCGCATAACGTGAGCGGAGCGTAACGCAGTTTCTTGAAGTGTCACCCGGCAAACCAATTTATAAGACGTTGTCACGTCAAAACATAAGAATGCAACTCTTAAACCCGGCTAACCAGCAATGTTACGCTAAAACCTAGCTATACCCAAAATATCCCTTCGATTTTACAGCATGCGGCTAGTCAGCCGAGCGGCGCGTGCGCAGGACGTTGTGCCTAGTTGGGTAGTGAGTGATGATATTAATTATCGTCACAAAATGTCAGGAAACCATCCTTCAAACCGTTTCATAGGCAGCTACCATGTGGAAATATAAAATCCCGTTTAGGAGGTAGATACTAAATGAGAGTTTCTTTACCATTTTGTAGCCAGCTTTCGGAACCAGCAACCGTATGGGAATTTAAAATCCTGTTTAGTAGCTGGATACGGAAAGGGAAGTGGTAAAGGAGATCGTCGATTTTGTACCCACTAAAAATTGTAACGTTTCAAATTCAAAACTCAGATAGGACCTCAGAACTCAGGTCAGATTCTAGACTTGTTTAGATGAATTTAGGAGGTAAAACTCTAAATACCAAATTTTATCAAAATCGTTAGCCCTGTTTTTGAGATAGCTGGGTATATAATATGACGGCGTTTTACATAAAAATAAAATCCGGACCGGAACCGGGGGCCCATCAGCCAGCTCCGAACTATCTACGGACAGTCGTGGCGTGTACAAATGTTCGCGATTTCGCGAAGCTAACCTTATGTCTAACCTTAACTTACTTGCGGAACCTCTTCGTCCCTGGTCTTCTGGAGCTACGAGGGGGTGTGTTGGTGAATTGTGTAAGATGTGTGTTCGTGTTTACCCCCTGTAGGTACTCCTTTGGTGGAGCGGCGGGCCCTCCAAGGCCTCCGTGCGCCGCCAATCCGATCCCTTTTTTCACCAGTCTACTCGACACCAGTAAACTCACAATGGCGTGGGCTCCCGCAGCCAAAGTCCAAAAACGCCGCGTAATCACCGAACAGCCAAAAAAAACCACTCACGTCGCGACCGTCTCGCGCGAGTTTCTCGAAACTTCTCCAAGCAGCAAGGGCGCGCGCCGAGCCGCTATCTCCTTCTTACCGAATGCCGTCGCAGTCTCGCGCAGCGCGCGCTCATGCTTTGTTAATTTCGACATATGCCTACCTGATGGTTAATTCTAAACAAACACCCGCCCCGGACCGACCCGTCGTCGGTCCGCTCAAACACATGGCAGGCGAGACAATGTCGAAACAGCGCGTCTAAGGATCGAGTCCTTCACCTGCACGTCAGCAATCCGTGGAGACCCATCCTTCCCCGTGATCAGGTTAACGATGCGCCCCCGTCGCCAACACAACGGTGATAGGTTGGCATCCTTAACAAGTACGAGGTCTCCGACGCGGGGAGGAGTCGTCCTGTCCGTCCACTTAACGCGTTGCTGCAGAATATGCAAATACTCGAGCGACCATCGCTTCCAAAAATTTTGAGTCATTTGCTGCAACATCTGATACCGTGACAATCGATTCATCTTAACTTCCGTATACGGGTACTCCGGCAAGGCGTTAAGTGGCTGGCCAATCAGCAGATGACCAGGAGTAATAGTTTCCAAATCATTAGGGTCCGCGCTCAACGGGCATAAAGGTCGCGAGTTTAATACCGCCTCAATTTTACAAAACACCGTTGCCAACTCCTCAAAGGTGAGGATCGTTGAGCCGATGACCCGATATAAATGCACCTTGGCAGACTTAACTACTGCCTCAAAAATGCCACCCCAGTGGGGGCATCCAGGTGGGCTAAAATACCACGAGATGCCCCGACTTGAGAGGCCCGTACCAATCTCTTGCTCATTTTGGCTTAAAAACGAAACAATTTCCCGTAAGCCGCGGTCGGCGCCCTTGAAGTTGGTACCACAATCCGACCGAATCAATGACGGCAGCCCCCTACGCGAAACAAATCGATCCAGAGCCGCAATGAAAGCCTCCGTAGAGAGGTCAGCTACAAGTTCCAAGTGAACTGCTTTGGTCGCCAAGCAGACGAAGACGCACAGGTACGCCTTAACCGATTTCGCATTGCGAAGGCGTGACGTCTTGACCATGAAGGGTCCCGCAAAATCCGTGCCCACGCCAGCAAACGGCCGAGCTTCCGTGACTCGGTCGGGCGGAAGATCCCCCATTTGCGGCTGCATTGTGGCTGCCTTGAGTCGGTAACAAGGCAAGCAACGAAACACAACGCTCCGGATCATTCTTCGTGCCGACAGAATCCAGAATTCACGCTGCAAGATGGCCAGAAGGGCGTTGCAGCCCACATGTGAATTCCTGGTGTGGCGGTCCCAGATCAGCAATTCAACCAAAGCTCCCTTCTTGGGTAGAATTAAAGGATATCTTTCTGAATAAGGCAGGTTAGCATTACGTAGTCGGCCTCCCACCCGGAGCATCCCGTGCTCATCGATAAACGGGTTGAGGCGGCGAATGCCTCCCTTCAATTTACCTGCGCCCGTTCGCAGGACTGTAATCTCGTCGGCAAAGTTGGTCGCCTGTACTACCTTCACCCAGTGTAACAGAGCCCGTTGTTGCTCTTCAGGTCCTAAAACAGGCGACACGTTCCGCCGTGCCGCCGGGTTGCGACAATTATGAATAAACCGCATTATCCATCCTGTAACCCTCAGCAACTTCCCGAGTGAGCTATAGCGCTCCAAGAGAGTGTAGTCCGCAGTAGCTGACTCCACCGTGGTCACGTTGACCTTCAATCCCTGGTCCGGGGGCAGCAAGTGCTTGCCGCACTCATTAAAAGGCCACTCTGACTGTGGCCGTTCCAACCAGTTTGGTCCCCACCAAAGAGAATGCTCGACCAAATCAGGCGCCGGACAGCCGCGAGAGGCGCAGTCCGCCGGATTATACTCGCCTGGAACATGTCTCCAGACCAGAGGAGTCTCCGAGCTATTTATCTGCGAGACCCGATTGGCAACAAATACCTCGAGCGTGTGGACCGAAGTCTGCAGCCAACATAGTACGATTCGGCTGTCAGTCCACGCGTAAACCGTTTCATCTAGGTTAACCGTACCCCGTAAATTCCGTACCACATGGTTCAAGAGCCGCGTCAGAAGGGCGGCACCTGCCAGTTCCATCTTCGGAATCGTCCAACGAGTCCGAACAGGTGCGACCTTGCTCTTGGCCATGACCAATCGTACGGAACCCGTACCAGTAGCCTCACCAGTTCTCAGGTAAACTGCTGCTGCGAACCCCTTCTCGGACGCATCACAGAACCCTACCAGGGTCGCCCTGGCTCCCGGTTGCGGGAGCAGTCTGCGGGGAATTTCAATTTCCGAAATCTGTGGCAGTGCGGTCACGAAAGAGGTCCACTCCAGTAGCAGCTCGTCAGAGAGCTGATCATCCCACCCTAGCTGGGCCAACCATAGCTTCTGCATGAAGCATTTCGCCATGAACGTTACTGGCGCGATCCAACCGTTTGGATCGAACGTTCGTGCGATGGTCGAAAGTACCGATCGCTTGGTCCAGGTCTTCGACAGCAATGCGGCCTCACAATTGTATGTGAACACATCTTGTCCCGGTCGATACTGGACCCCTAAGATTGCCAACGCATGAGGATTCTCCGGGTCCTCAAACACATGTGGATCTTGCTGGTGCTCCGTTGGCAGTCCAGCCAAGACTTCTGGGCAATTCGACAACCATTTCCGAAGTTCATAGCCACCGGAGGCCATGAGCGCCACCAATTCATCCCGTAATATGAGCGCCTGCTCAACACTATCCGCGCCCGTGCAAATATCGTCTACGTAGACGTCCCTGTCGATGACTGCGGCCGCGCGAGGATAGCGCAGCCGTTCCTGGTCAGCCAATTCGCGCAGCGTCCGAATTGCTACATAAGGGCTGGGCTTTAATCCGTACGTATTCGTGTTGAGCTCGTAAGTGACCATCGGTTCGTCTGGGCTCTTGCGCCACAATATCAGCTGGAACCGGCGGTCGTCTGGATGGATCTCCGTTTGACGAAACATCATCCTCACGTCCGTTACGAAGACTACCTGGTGTCTTCTGAAGTCCGTTAGAATGTCCCCAATGTCTCTGGTCAACTTGGGACCAGCATGCAGACATTGGTTCAGGGACACTCCGTTAGAGGTCGCCGCTGACCTATCGAACACAATCCGCACTTTTGAGTCCGGTGTCTTCAAGATAGCATGGTGGGGAAGGTGAAAATGCTCCTCACGACGCCAGTCCACCCTGGACACCGACATGTGGCCCAAAGCCAAGTATTCCCGCATGAACTCAACATACTTCCGTCGAAAGTTGGAGTCCCGTTTCATGCGCCTCTCCATTGACACCATCTGTTTCTCCGCCAAGCTTCGAGAGCTCCCCAGCGGAGGTCGATTCGAGAGAAACGGCAACCTTGTCATAAATTTGCCCGAGGGGAGACGTACCGTATTATATTGGTAGAATGTTTCACATTCTGCGTCTAGCGGGCTAATCCTAGGAGCTGTGGGTGGCTCTTCCGTTGCCCAGAACCTCTGCAGGACCTCCGATAAAACACTGCCATAAAATGTGGAATCATGATCCAGTGAGTCCTGTGGTTCCCGTACTGGGCCCAATAGTGCGTACCCACCCGCGGTGTGTACAGCCACCAATCCGTTCGGTTGCAGCTCCCGCTTGCTGCTCCGTAGTAGCTTTCCGAGGACGTCGGTTCCAATTAAGACGTCCACCCGCCCTGGAATCCCAAAATGGGGGTCGGCCAACTCCAACCCCTTGGTCAACCCTCGTACCCCCGTCGGTAATCGTACTTGAGGGAGAATCCCTACAACTTCATCTAAAACAATCGCAGTAGCGACCACCCGCGTGGTCGTTGCCGAATCGCCCATCTCAAACCGGAGAGTAGTCTGACCCCTGAGGTGAGGCACCCGATTGCCACCTATACCTACTGCGCCATCCCGTGATGGCTCTAATCTAAGACCCAGCCTGTCCACCAGTCGACTGGACACAATACAACCCTGTGCCCCCGAATCCAACAGTGCCCTTACTTGCACTGAATGGCCATCCGTGCCCCAGACAGTAACCCTAGCCGTTGGTAGTAGTACCGTGACTGGCTGGGGGGCCGTAACAGCTGGACAGGCTGCTAATTCCTAGCGGGGGCCAACACCCCCTTCTCCCGAAGGAGGGGGTAAGGGCCCCTGACCCAGGTATGGGTCCCAACCCGGGTAATAAACCCCTCGACCCACCTGGGCCATGCGCGCCGGCCGGAAGTAGCCTACTGGCATCCGTCCTGCGGCCGGCGGGTTCGCAATCAGACGTGGGCGCTCTGCGAGGGGAGGGGAGAAGCGACTACTCGGGGGTGGCAGCGAGCCCCCCAGCGCGGTCGAGTAGTTCAAATACCCGTCTCCCCCTCGCGTCACCTCCGGACACCGACCCGTATCTGAGGGCCGCTCACCCCCCCCCGGGGGTGATGGTATCCGGCGTTGCTCTTGGTAACCCGGTGACCCCCCTCCCCGTGGAGGGGGCGACCGCTGATTCCTCAGCGACCTCCCTCCCCGAGGGGGTGCTGACCGCTGGTTCCTCGATGGCCCCCCTCCCCGAGGGGGGGGCGTCCGTTCACCCGAGGCTGGTCTAAGAGGGGAAGAACGACCTCGTATCGAGGCACCGTACGACTCCCCACTCTTAGCCAGGCAGAGAAGCCCATGATGTGCTCCTCCGCATGTGCCGCAACTGGTGGTCACGCTGCACTCTTTTACGTAGTGCGCGCCGAGGCAGCGAAAGCATAAATTTCGCTGCTTGACCACCCCTCTGCGCCTATGCACCCGTTGTGCTTTAAATTCCACGCAGGCAGTAATATTGTGCCCCCCCTCCCGGCAGAAGGGGCACACCTCCGATTGCGATGCGTTATATTTCTGCTCCCTCCGACGGGGCTCCACCGGTTTGGGCTCGCTACTACGTCGTGGTGTTATAGGAAGGTGAGGTAGGGTTGCCCCTTGGCAATCCGCCCGCCTACACTCACTTTCCAAAAATCCCCTTAAATCTTCGAAAGTGGGAAGGTGTTCCGATGACTCCCCACCGTGCGCCTGCTCGAAACGGGCCACTACGTCACTCGGCAGTTTTCGCAAAACCGTATGTACTATTATATATTTATTATCTCCCAGAGATAGCTTCAATCGTTCCAGTGTATTGACGGCCACCGTAACTGGATTTAGTATTTTGGCCCTTATGTCTGACACATTCGATATTCGGGGGATGTCGAATATTTTAGCAATTAAACCGTCAATGGTCAACCGTCGGTTATTGTATCTAGTAGCTAACAAATTCCATGCGGTTTCATAGTTCGCGTCCGCGATTTCGAGATGCGTCAATAGGTCGTGAGGCTCCCCCCTTAGCCTCCCCATCAACTGCGCCAGCTTGTAGGCAGGAGTCAGGTCCGTGCGCGAGTGCACCACGCTATTAAAAATATCCCTAAAGCGTGGCCAGTCCGCGAACTCGCCGCCAAACTCAGGCACATTTACAGGCGGGAGTGGCGCCAAGATTCCGGCGCCGGCCGTCCCAGCGCCGGCCGTACCGCTCCGAATCTCCCCTTTACGCGCCCTTTCTATTTCGCACGCCGCCTGTGTTATGCCCA
This sequence comes from Epiblema foenella, assembly GCA_963556455.1. Taxonomy (NCBI): domain Eukaryota; kingdom Metazoa; phylum Arthropoda; class Insecta; order Lepidoptera; family Tortricidae; genus Epiblema; species Epiblema foenella. Next base: position 879,780 of record OY747097.1, on the reverse strand, counting down.
TAAGCATCTCCCCGCATTGGTCCACGTTACGCAACACAACGGCGTGAACGTCTTCCTCTGATTCGACGTCGTCAACGAGGGACACGTATTGTGCGTGTAGGCTAAGTACCGTATCATACCTATTGTCGGCCTGAGCGGCCCGCGACAACAATGCGTCCTGTCTGTCCGAACGCCCAATCAGTGCGAACACCGTGGCAAACCATCTCAATTCCGAGTCGATTTTCGCCTTAAGTCCCTTAATAGCTGCGAGCGACATGGTACCTACTTCAATAACAAATACAACCGTAAACAAACCCTATTGAACAATAACAATATATATAAAAAACATTAACAATGTCACGCAGTTTAAACGAACACTTAATCACGTATAAGTTTTAACAAAACAACTGAACCGTGTCGTGATATATGCTCACCGTCAAGCGCGAGCCGATTTTAACGCGAGTTCCGTATAATTTAATTATTATTTAACACAAATTCACTTAAATACGCAGTAAATTACAATTAGGCCACGGTATCAATGTACTAATGAAATTAATAATTGGGTGAACCAGACCGTCACGTGAATCAATTTTTACACGGGTTCTGCACCCTCAACAAATATTAATTTACCTTAATTACTGAGGAAAACAATTAAGTCACCGTGACAATAGGGTATCACTATACACGAATACACAACAAAACAAATTACAACTTGGTATATCCGAAATTATCAACTTAATTAACTAGAGTGAAAAAGCTTCGCGACGGAACCCTAAAAATATACTTTAGCCGAATAATTTCCGTAAACAATCGCAACCAAACTTGTTCACTCAACCGTTTAGTTTTTACCTATTGCCTACAAAGAACCCTAAATTATCTATTCTTACAAATCTTAGAAATATTACGATGCTTAGTTATTACGAACTTGTTTACGCCAAACCGTGGGTGCCCGGTCGCCGCGTTGTCTCGTCTACCTACCCAAGTACGTTTTTAACTCGCTACTTATGATGAACTAACCAAACTAAACTATAACTAAACGTACTTGAAGTTGTGTTACACTTAAATAAGACCCGTAATTAGCCGTAAAAACCGTAAATGCCCATAAATAACCAAGAATTTAACTACTATCTGACCTAGAGATATGTAACCACGCTCTGCTACCAAAAATTTGTCCACGCCAGGACCCCGCCAGGAACCGGGGGCCCATCAGCCAGCTCCGAACTATCTACGGACAGTCGTGGCGTGTACAAATGTTCGCGATTTCGCGAAGCTAACCTTATGTCTAACCTTAACTTACTTGCGGAACCTCTTCGTCCCTGGTCTTCTGGAGCTACGAGGGGATGTGTTGGTGAATTGTGTAAGATGTGTGTTCGTGTTTACCCCCTGTAGGTACTCCTTTGGTGGAGCGGCGGGCCCTCCAAGGCCTCCGTGCGCCGCCAATCCGATCCCTTTTTCACCAGTCTACTCGACACCAGTAAACTCACAATGGCGTGGGCTCCCGCAGCCAAAGTCCAAAAACGCCGCGTAATCACCGAACAGCCAAAAAAACCACTCACGTCGCGACCGTCTCGCGCGAGTTTCTCGAAACTTCTCTCAGCAGCAAGGGCGCGCGCCGGGCCGCTATCTCATTCTTACCGAATGCCGTCCCAGTCTAGCGCAGCGCGCGCTCATGCTTTGTTAATTTCGACATATGCCTACCCGATGGTTAATTCTAAACAAATTAAATAACTTACCATATTCGAAACCTAATTATATTTGAGAGTGGCAACACTATCCGTCTGGTTGGTCGTGTACTATATCTGTCCCTTTCTAGCACGCCGTACGTGCGTCTCTCTCGCACATTTCCCCTTCCACCCTCGGCAGTCGCCATTGGGCTTGCCGCGAATTCTTTGATCATTGTCTCATATTATTTAATGTTTAATATTAACCAGGCAGGTATGAAAATTTTAGGTTTCGAATATGGTAAGTTATTTAATTAGCGTTTTATTTTTATGTAAAACGCCGTCATTAAACAACTGTACCGATATTCGAAACCTAATTATATTTGAGACATGTTTGTTATCGCCTGGTGGAAGGGTATGATGCCAATGTGATTGTATACATAAACATACTTATTATACCCTTTGCTAACAATTCGTGCTACGAGCTCAGGATAGTCTGTATCGCCACGTAAAATTCCACATGCTGTCACTAAGAGATTGGAATTACGCCTTACAGCAAGGGAATTAAAACCTAGTGACCCCAATAAGAACTTGGTCGGATATAAGAAAGGATAGTAGGTATACAGCTTTTTGTATAAGAACCTAAGGAATGTTTTTTGCACTTTTTCGACTATCAGGGCGTATGTGCTTTGTGACGGGTTCCAAATAATGCTCGCCGCCTCAAGCTTACTCCGTACAAGGGCAGTGTAGAGCAATTTGATGGCTCTGGAATCGTTAAAGTCGCGCGCATTCCTGATGATGAAACCAAGTCTTTTATAACAATTGGCAGCTAGCTCTTTTATGTGGTCATGAAAAGTAAGGGCAGCATCGAAGATAACACCCAGGTCTTTGATAGTTTTTACGCGAGCTATGACTTTTGGTCCCAGAACATACTGTGCAAATAACGGTTTTGATGAGCGAGTGTAGGACATAACGCAACATTTGGAAACGTTGAAATGCAGTTTATTCGCAGTACTCCATTGCAAAACCGCATTGATATCGGTCTGCATCTCTTCACAATCTGCCACTTGGTTGATACCTTGGAGGATCTTGTGTCTTAGCGATGTTAACGTAGATAAACATTATTATTATTAGTTAAGTAACGCAATAAATATTAAATGTTTAGTTAAGTTAATGTTATGAAAGCAAATATATACCTCAAAATTAAATTAAAAACATCACGTATACGCTACTCTTGTAAGTTCACCAATAATCATTTCATCTTTGTCTAGCGATTAATTTGTAAAATATGTTACTAATCTGTCTGTGCACACATATGTAAGAATTATAGTCCAGATCTAGACTCTAAGCTATTTATGTATTGTGTAAAAGACTGTAATTTGTTGTGTGAGCCTAATAATAAATAAATAAATAAATAAATAAATACCGTGCATGAGCTTCAGGTCGTCTGCGTACAGAAGACACTTAGTATGTTTCAGTACAGTCTCGAGATCATTAATCATGACACTGAAAAGCAGAGGGCCAAGAATAGATCCTTGACTGACTCCGTATAGAGTAGAATAAGGTTTTGAAACAAAGCAACCATGTTTTATGAATTGTTTCCTGTCACGCATGTAACTGGCAAACAATTTTAGCAATCGCGGTGAAAAACCAATGTCACACAACTTACCAAGCAAAATGTCATTATCAACTTGATCAAAAGCTTTGCTAAAAACAAAGTAGAGGACATCAACCTGTGTACATTTATCTAGGTGTTCGGAAATTATGTTGGTCGCTGTCAAAAGGTTGGTTTCCACTGATCGTTTCGACCTGAAGCCATGCTGGGCATCGCAAAGGAATGGTTTCAGCTGTGGGGAAATCAATGCCTTCAGGGTTGATTCAAACAGCTTCGCTAATGAAGATAGTATGGCTATGGGCCAGTAGTTCTCCACATTTGTAGTATCACCAGATTTAGGGATAGGAGTTACTCGCGTAAGCTTCCATCGCTGCGGGTATATAGCAGTTGCAAGTGACAGGTTAAAAATATGTAAAATAGGCAGGAGAAAGTGATTTTTACATCCCTTTAGTATATAAGCAGGGATATTATCCGGCCCTACTGAACTACAAGGCTTCAGTTTTTTTAAAGCCGCTTCAACGTCGCGTGGGGTAATAAGATTTATATGCACGTAGTTTGCGGAGCGGGAGCTGTCATTTAGCATTACGGTGTTATGGTCTAACGTCGGTGTATCGGTCAAGAATACGCTAGAGAAAAACTTCGCGAACGCACCAGCTGCCTCCGTACCACCGAATTCCTGTCCGCCAAACCTAACACAAGGCTCGAAACCACCCTTTGATTTAAGACTACCTATATGTCTCCAAAAAGCACAAGGATCACGACTTACATTGGCTTGCAGTCCACTTACATAGTGGCCATAAGCATTACCCATTCGTTGCTTTATATCGGCACGTAATTTGGAAAACGCATCGTAAGTAGCAGTATTATTAGAGCTTTTCCATTCCTTGTGCATTCTACCTTTGCGGGCTATGTCATTAATAATATCTTTGCTAAACCAAACTGGGTAACATCTGGAACGACCCTTAGAACGCTTTTTTCTTAAGAATGCTCCATCAAACAAGCCATATACAATTCTATAGAAGATATCTAGAGCTTTATTAACATCGTGTGTGGCTAGTACCTCCTGCCAAGATACTTGGGATACGAGCTCATATAGTAATCTGTAGTCGCCCTTAGCAAAATCCCAGTCCAGTTGAGGATCAATATTGCTTGGTTCGATTGAGTTAAAGTCAGATCTCTCATGTTCACTGTCAGAGCAAACGACTATATCCAGGGGTGGGTGGTAAGCATCACGCTTAGGAACGAGACCACCGCCTTTTATCTCCCTAATACCGATAACTTTAACTCGTTCTGTCACAAGCACCACGTCAAGCTTACCTCCATACGCATTTTCAACTTCATTCTTCTCAGTCAGACCACAAACAGATAGAAAATAATAATAATAATTTAAAATATTCTGTGACGTATACAACGGGTTAAGGTTAAGATCTCCTAAAATAATTATGGGTACGCAATCATTAAGCGATTCGATCACAGATTCGACCACGTGAAACCACGACATATACACTTCGTCCGTGGCTCGTGGATGTATATACACTACACAGACATGGATGCAAGTGTCACCGATCTTTAGCGTTGCCCAGAGATCTTCACCACTAGAGGTTTCCCAGTCCTTGCGCCTCGTTGCTTTAATGCCCGGACGGCAGGCGAGCAGTACTCCTCCGCCGCGAGCACCGGTGGCACGGTCACACCGCAGCAAGTTCCAGCTCGAACCAACTATTTCGGGATCATCGATGGATTCCGTTAGAAATGTTTCGGTTACTGCGATGATGTCAGTGTTATGGGTAAAGAAATTTTGTCGGAACTGAATTAGCTTGGTGTTCAGGCCTCTTACATTTTGGTAAATAACATGGACCGTGGGTTTGGTTACCGAGTGAAGACGTCGCTTGCCCTTGAATACATGTTTACTATATTCTTCGCTCCGAGGGTCGACGAAATAACCATTCTTTGATTCTTGCGTTATGTGGCCACACATCCGCTGATAAACATTTATCAAAAAATTTCATCGGGACTCCAATCTTGAATGATCTGTAGTCTCCTTTTGACTTTAATTCTTCCACAGTGCATATACCATCTGTGCAGAGAGATTTCAGGTAAGCACTTATTTCCTCAGGACCAGAGAGCATGTTCCACAAATGTAAATACTTGCGCTGCTCCACTGCTTTAAGGGATGTTATGTCTGGTCCAGCAGTACCACGCACCGAGGAGTATCTCTTGGATTTCCTACTCTGTTCAATTTTGGATGAGACTCTATCACGCTGGTCTTGAGAGGAAAGATCTGCAGTCTGAACATCGACTTTTGAATCAATTAGTGGGGAGCACGAGGGTTCTGCACTCGAAGGTTCCGATTTCGTAGGTCCTGGCTGCTCCTGTTCAATATCTACCACGACATTCGACAGCGCACCCGCGTAGGTGACCGGCTTTTTGGGTGAAGTCTTTGTACCCTTCTTCGGCCGAAGTTTAGCGTTGTTTACGTCGTCGTCGGTTTTCGGGACAGGTTGAACAACCGCTGGCTGCATCGAAGCAATGACGTACTTTAACGCATTGATTTCCAGAGCCTGAGCATCAATTACTTTCTGATTCTCATCCAGTTTATGTTATAAGGACGAGGATAGTGATGCAAAACTAGTTTTGAGTTCCTGCAACTCCTGTCGAAGGATACAGATTTCACCTACTTTTCTCCGTAGTTCCCGAATTTCAGACAATATCAAAGTTGTGTCTGACTCATATGTGGGATTTGTTAGTGCCGGTTGGTAGGCAATGTCGGCCGCCTTGGCTGACTTTTGGCGGGATCCTCGAAAAAGCGTGACGTTATTGCTATCCCGGTCATTCGTAGTGTAAGTGTTATTTAGCGAATTGCCGGCGCCACGAATGGGAGTATTTGTATTATCACCCCTCGGAATTGAGCTCCTACATGTCGGACATACCCAGTCGTCTTTCGTTTTTTGGGAGAATTGTGCAAAGGTTTCTTTAGGAATCTGTACGCACGTAAGATCGTATAAAGACGAACAAGTAGAGCATTCCATAAATTCGAGCGACCGAATTTCTCCGCCGCATCCACCGCAGTGTGTTGCCATCGCTCTGACGTAGTCGATGAAGTAGCGCGTAGCGAAGACCAATTAATATTCGAGCGTAACAAAGCCGCACAGCTCGTAGCACCGCGTAGCCGATGCAGCGCAGTTTATACGCCGTAGCACAGTGTAGCACACGATGACGTCACACGCCCGGCACGTAGCGGCCTATTTCGCCGCGCCGAGAACTTGCCTTCGTGGTCCAGTTGTACTAGCGGCGGCTGCAGTCTCACGGACCCGGGTTCGATCCTCACGGAGCGCACAAAAACGCAAACTGCAACCGGTGTCGCGACAATAGGCGAAACCGTGCGAAGATCGCTGTCCCACTCTAAGACAGCCCACTGGGTGGAGTCCACACATAAAATCACTTCAGGAGCAACAAGGAATTCAAAATTAAGCCCCAGGCCAATTAAAAATTAGCAAAAAATAATTTCGGCAAAGGTTTTTTAATATTCGCAACGACACGTCCGCACACGACGGATGGGCGGACGGAAACTTGAATAACGGAAACTTGATAAGGGTGAAAGAAGCCAGTCATTCTAGTATAGACCAATCAATTGTGTCTCTCCAGCAGGAAGAGTTCTACATCTAAGTGGGAGGTTACAAGTGAAGAATTTAGTAATTCTCTATCAATTATAACAATAAAAGGCTTTTTACCAGTGTAATAGATTTTTATTTACCCATTTCATATAATACGCTGCATGATCTTACAGACAGGTAATTTTAATTATAGTCAATCAAATATATGAATGTGATTGTTTTACCTTATTAATTTTATTGTAATTAACACATAATCATAATAATTATCCTATATATTTGAGAAATCTCATCCATTTTATACATTTATTTACCTATTATTTGAACCAGTGATGCATTTAAATAGGTAAAAACAATCAATGTTTGTTATTGGCCAAAATAACATTAAATAGGTAATAATTCATCTAAGTGAATTTAACTATAAAATGATTGTAACATATGCTCTTCAATGTACCGGCAGGAACAAGTTTTGAACACAGTCCACATTATTTGCGTTTGACACTTCTTTCCTGTAAAATCTTGCAAAAGTTTGTCCTGATCGCCAATTTCCTCTTGCAAGTATGTCGTCCAGGGGGAAGTTATTGATCCAATTTTTAGAAGCCACAGCTGACCTCATGCTCCCAGCTGAGGATGTGATGCCAGCCTCCTGTAATAGAGTTTTTATCCAGTTTGCAATTACTGTTCTAGTTGCGTTTTTAGGAGGACCACGAACCGTTAGAAAAAGGTTGTTGCTTTTGCAAGCGTCTCTCCTATCCCATTCGGCGGCCGACAGTCGGCCTGGTCTGAACACGGCCTTAGTCTGATAAAAGGTTGCCGACCGCTGGGTGAAAACAACATGAACAAATTTTTGTTTACTTTTACAGAAAAGATTTTGTTGATTTAAAAACAGTTGTTATAACCAATTTGTACATGTTGGCGTAACAGTTATGTAGGTTCCTTCATGATGTCCGATGGTGTGTTTAATATAATGTACTTAGGTAATATTATTATTATTATAGCAAATCATCCGACATGTCCCGCTCCGAACCTCGACTGTGATACCGGTATAGATTAAAGAGAATACGAGTAGGTACCTATACCAATTCGAAGGCGGTCTTTGTAGTCTACGCTAATGAAATGTAAGAACTATATCTCTCAGGTTTAATTTACTTGCGGATTTACATTCACACAGTATGTGAGATTCTTGATTTCACCAGAACTTCCCAACGCTTTAACCGATTTATAGGATAGATGACATGACATGGATGGCGATAAAACAATATGGCGGACTATGTACTCCAATTGTATGCGTCGTTGCCAGCTCATCAGATCCACCAACTACGTATTGTTGTTGAATCTACTTATTTATATTTGTGAAACAAACAATTGTTGAGATGATGTGTTTATTGACTTTTTAGCGTTCCGTAGGCAAATTAGCAAAAACGGAGCTCTTATAGCTTTGTCCTGGCCGTCTGTCTGTACGAGTATGTCTGTCAGTCTGTCCTTATTTCGGAATTAGGCATTTTATTTGGAAAGATATGAGAGATACATAGCCTACGTATTTTAGGTGTTGGTATGGAACCCTTCGTGTGCGAGTCCGACTCGCGCTTGCAATTGATTTAAAATAGGTTATTATCAGGTTTTATGACTGGCTAGTTAGATACCTAATAGTTATTCATGTGGTTATTGCATAATGATACACGTATGTTAAAGTCGGCCATTTTAGTAGTTTATGCAACTGCTACATAGTGAGAGGCATTAGAAAGAAAGAAAGAAAATAATACATTACTTACCTAGGGCGATCTGAGGCTTTCTTTTTTACCGCCCGTGATAAGTACATAATTTTATGTCGCCCCATGGCAAGGAAGTGGGAATTTCCGCGCGGATAGCGTGCGGTAATAGCCACTTTATGGCCAGGTGTGACATAAATACTTTTTTACACCGATATAGTAAATCCTCTTGAATGTGTTCAAAAACCGTTGGTTTATATTTAATTCCTATGGTTTTCAGATAGAGTTGGACTTTGAATATAGTCATCCTAAAAGGGACATCTCACTTTTTGTGAAGTTCCCACAGTTTTTAGATAAAGCCAATGATGCATTTATTGACGTAAAAGTATTTCAAGATTTGAAAATTGTCTTCAACAACACGACTAACGAAGGTAAATTTTGCCTTTGATCTTATCGCTCGATAGGGATAGATTTCTTTATATGTGGATGGATAGAGAAATTGGGCCACTGTTCTCTCACCCCAGGAAAAAAAACGTTGTTGCTCTCACCCCACCTGATCTTATACATATTAATTTTCTTAATTGTCTAACGAATATATGACCATGTTTTATAATAAGTTCAAATAAGTAGTAAAATTAAAGCCACCCAAGCCAACATTAAATTTACATTTAATTTCAGACACGAAAGCATTTGTTGCTTTATCATTGCTTTGCGGGAAGCTTGTCCCGACTGTCGGCAGATCTGATAGAAGAAACGATAAAGACGAAAAGGTAAGATAGCTGATAGGTTTGGATATTATTATAGGTTCGTTAATGGACTTCAAACAAGGAGAAGGTTCACAGTTCGTCGTCTCTTTTTTATCATACAGTTATTTACTCGTATTTTGTGAAGATTTTTCATTACATATTTACCTACTTATATTTTATTTGCTGATAAATATGTCTGTTTTTTAGCGATCATCAAAGGGTTCGGCTGAAAAAAAAAAGTATAACAAACCGACCATATTAGAATCACGTGACAGTTTGATATTGCATGTGAAGGTAAATATTTTAATTTTAATACTCTATTGTATATACTAAACCTGTAACATTTCCTAGACATTCAACAATCAGCATATTCGGCAAACCATGAAGTAAACTGTTTTTTTTGGGTTCCGTAGCCAAAATGGCAAAAACGGAACCCTTATATCATGTCATGTCTGTCCGTCCGTTCGTATGTATGTCACAGCCGATTTACTCGGAGACTATAAGCACTATACAATTATGAAATTTGGTAGGAAAATGTCTTCTATGAACTGCTTGCTACATAACAGTGGTGTGTGTGATATTAAGAAAAAATATTGAATTATCGGGGCACTCCATACATGTAACCGGCAGATCAATTTTTTTTTCTATGCACATAGGCGTGTGGGTAACCTATCATTGGATTGGCCTTCAAAAATGATATTGAGGTTTCTAAAAAACTGTCATTTTTCTAATTTATTGGATAGTGGTTTTAAATGTGGAATGTAGGGTATCGGTACGGAACCCTTCACTGTACGTGATCCGACACGCACTTGGCCGGTTTTTTTGGGTTTGTCTTATTCAGTCAGAATCATTGATGTGTAATGTGTAATAAACTTTATTTTTTGTTTTAGACTCAGAGTGACATTCAGAATTGCCTTGCAACACGTCGGGATATCCATCTTAAGAAAGGACTCACATGCCAACCCGTGGTAATTTGTGTCGGACCAGACGTCGAAAATGTTTCGGAGTTCTACGTCAATTTTGATGACGTCACTTACCAGTTGGAGTCTCTTTTAAAAGCTGTCGACATTTGCTTCAAAACCTTTCATGTGTTTGACATACAATATGCCCGTGAGAGTGTTCAGCCGTGGATGTTCATCCAAAACTATTTTTATGAAATTCACACACCACAAGATCATAAATTTCCGAGTGTTGCCACTTTAGTTGCAGACTTAATGTAAGTTACTATCAATGTTACTTATTCAAAATTATGTTTCATTGCTTTGTTTGTAATTACGAGTTAAAATCCCTTAAAGGTTTGTTTTTACATTTAGACTTAAAACACAGTAATCTATCTGAATATAGTTTTGCACAGTCTAACTGTCACAGACGCTTTCAAAATATAAAAAGCTATAAGAGACATCTCCTCAGTCACAATGTCTGTAAGCAGGGTAAATCTCAAATCGAAAATGTTACCAATATTAGAACACAAACAAGTCATACATACACACATTGTGAATCGAGTGAGCCGAGTAGTAGTTATATTCTCCATAATGAATCCCAACAAAATAATGACTTTGAAGTAACATGTATTGAACATTGTAAATCAGAAATACAAAATGTGAATTGTGAAACAGAAAAAAATATTTTTGAACTTGTTAAAAATTATTGATATTTTGTTAATGTCAGAAATTGACTTTTCAACAATAGAATATTTGAAATATTTAGTAACAGAACATCATGAACAATATCTCCAATACTTTAATGACACGTTAAAGCCTAAACATCATTTTATGATACACTACCCTCATATTATAAAAAGCATAGGACCTCTGAAGCACATTTGGTGCATGCGATTTGAAGCAAAACACAAACAATTAAAACAAACTGCTTATAATACATCATCTAAACGCAATTTACCTCTCACTTTAATGATAAAACAACAGTTAAACGTTGCACACAGAGTTCATACTAGGCAGGGTTTCTTTGACAGACTTACATGTGGAAGCTTTGATAACACTACAATAATTCCTGAATTTACCAACGCGACAGTAAACGGATCTAGTATACGTGATGTTCGAATAAATTGGGTGACAAAATATGGCACTAGGTTTAAGCCTGGTTTGATTATTACCATTTTCAATGAGCAAGATAATATATTTTACAAAATTGTTTATATACTTAAATTACAGCCGGACATTATTTTATTATGTAAAGTTCTTGTTAATATTGGTTTCAATGACCATCTTCAAGCATTTCAGCTACAAGAAAGTAAGAGCACTAGTAAATTTGAATGCCTGAAATTAGAGAAAATTGCAAGTCTTCCAATAGTTCCTCATTCTGTTTCTAATGGAGATATGTATTGCAGGGTAAAATATTAACCAATCTAATACTAGCATTCGTCTCACTCGGGGTAAATTTTCATATATTGTAGCATTAAGTTGGTTAATAAATCATATATAATATATTAAAACTTATATGAACAGAGATCGGAATTCTCGTGGCACTTTAGAACTGTCATAGTGACGTCTTATTAGTAGACTTCATAGTATATAGATATAGACAGTTACAGTTTTATGTAGTATTTTTTTTGTGGCAGAATTGCTTGTAGGCAGTTAAGCTGCATTGACCACAACAACAACAACCATAGCCGTCATATTCCTATCAACAGACCTAACAACCTCACGTCCCTTTCCACTAACGCTTTTACCCCCACTAACGATGTACTTACCCACCCTCGCTGATTCCCTGCATCCTATCCCCATCCTAACTAACAAATATAACATCTATCTACCCACGCTTACTAATGCTTACACTCCCATTAACACAGCCCCCCCACGCCGCCCCCCCGCTAAACCGCGTCCCTTCCCCACCCTAACTACCAAACATAACACCCTCTCTTCCCCGCTTATTAACGCTTCAGTCCATACTAACGAGTACCACGCCCTTTTCCTACCTCCTTGCCACTAACGATGTACTTACCCACCCTCGCTGATCCCTGCATCCTATCTCCATCCTAACTAACAAATATAACATCTATCTACCCACGCTTACTAATGCTTACATTCCTATTAAAACAGCCCCCCCCCCCCGCTACCTACTACCAAACATAACAGCCCTTCAGTCTATACTAACGAGTACCACGCCCTTTTCCTACCTCCTTGCTCTCCCCCAGCTCTGAAGAACCTAGATAACTAACGAACCTAACCTAAATTGAAAATTTCATGTCAGCAGAGGTGGAACCGTAAAATACTGCTTACAAGTTAACGCATTTTTTTTCTGTAGATGACAATCTTTCGACAGTTTATAATCTCGCTAGTTAGATTACAATCTAACGGTTTTTACAATCTGACGGTGACATATATATTTGATATTAATCGAAAGAAAAATACTAAATAAGATTAATGACGTATATCATATACGGTATCCAAAAACAAGAGTACTGTACTGTCAGTGTTTCGGATTATAAGGGGTTTTTGTAATACCTTTTATATACTCGCACGTATATAAAGTATCATAATAATATTGCAAGTCATTTTAACCTTGATTTTATTTCTATTGCATTCGAGATATGACATGTGTACCTATATGGAAAAGATACTTTTGTTTGGTGTCGAGTCTACCTGCTATCGGTATCATTTTGATTACTTTGTAAAATTTGTATCGTGGTGCGATTGAAGTATTATGTTGTTAGGATCGTATGTTAAATAATGTTGTTAAAATTAATCTTGTATCAAGCATTAATGTGTAATAATTTTACGAATTACTTTTTTAGTGTATTGCCTTTATTGTTTCCTTTTGTATGAAGGACCTAGTTAAGCAAAAGGTTCCAATCAATACAAAGTAAAATTTTAAATAATTACTCATATCACTTATCACTTACACAAAAATGTCTAAAATTTAATTATTGTAATTTCTGGAGGTTGGATCCTTTTCGCCTTAACTATTACCTAATTAAAATTGTTTTCTACCTCTGTGGTAGGTTCAAGTACTTAAGAATAAACTTCTTACCGTATGAATCGTTTTTTAATGTTCTTTTATAGTACTTGCTATGTCGAACCAACATGTTTTCTTAGTTAGGCTATAATTTACCTCGATTTTATTTAATTTGACTGAAAGATATGTGTACCTATGTAGAAGATACTTTTGTTTAGAATAGTGTCTACCTTCCATCTATGTGATTAGCCTCATGTGTGTGTAAATTTATCAAAATTTTCAATAATCTTGATTCGACTTAGGTATAGGTAATTATGTTGTTAGTGTCTTGGTGTTGTATTAACCTGGAAGTAATAGTATTTTTAACAAAGCGGTTTTGCTGTGTCAACATGTACTATATTATTTTTGGGAATACTCAAAATGTTTTGTAGTATTAACCTATACATAATAGTATTTTCAACTAAACGGTTTTGTTGTGTCAATGAGTGTGTTTGTGTTGAATATACCTGATATTTATGTTGAATTAACCTATAAAGCAGAGGTTGGGTTGACTTCCATTGAATGGTATTTTTAACAAAATCTTTGTGTTGATTCAATCAAATAAATGTATTGATGTTGAATTTACCCTCTTTAAAGGTTAAATGTACTTTCTAAAATGGGTAGGATTAACAGTCCTGCAATGTTGAACCAACTTATGCTGTAAAAGTAAGATCTACATGTGTGTTTTGATGAATTAACCTCAATTAAATGATAAAATTAACAGTTTAGTTTTGTTAAGGCAATGGGTTGGTGTTGTATTAACCTAGAAACAATAGTATTTTTAACAAACCAGTTCTGTTGTGTCAACAGTTACTAACTTTGTTGGGAATACTCACTTTTTTTTGTAGTATCAACCTAGATATAATAGTATTTTCAACAAAACAGTTTTGTTGTGTCAATAAGTGCGTTTGTGTTGCATCTAATTTTTGTGATTCAATAGTATTTTATCTGGTAGATGCTATTGTTTCTAGGTTAATACAACACCAACCCACTTATTGCCTTAACAAAACTAAACTGTTAATTTTATCATTTAATTGAGGTTAATTCAACAAAACACGCATGTAGATCTTACTATTACAGCATAAGTTGGTTCAACATTGCAGGACTGTTAATCCTACCCATTTTAGAAAGTACATTTAACCTTTAAAGAGGGTAAATTCAACATCAATACATTTGATTGAATCAACACAAAGATTTTGTTAAAAATACCATTCAATCGAAGTCAAGCCAACCTCTGCTTTATAGGTTAATTCAACATAAAGATCAGGTATATTCAACACAAACACACTCATTGACACAACAAAACCGTTTAGTTGAAAATACTATTATGTATAGGTTAATACTACAAAACATTTTGAGTATTCCCAACAATATAGTACATGTTGACACAACAAAACTACTTTGTTAAATATACTAGTAATTGTAGGTTAATACAACAGCGAGACATTTATTGCCTCAACAAAACACACATGTAGATCTTACTATTACAGCATAAGTTGGTTCAACATTGCAGGACTGTTAATCCTACCCATTTTAGAAAGTACATTTAACCTTTAAAGAGGGTAAATTCAACATCAATACATTTGATTGAATCAACACAAAGATTTTGTTAAAAATACCATTCAATCGAAGTCAACCCAACCTCTGCTTTAAAGGTTAATTCAACATGAAGATCAGGTATATTCAACACAAACACACTCATTGACACAACAAAATCGTTTAGTTGAAAATACTATTATGTCTAGGTTAACACTACAAAACATTTTGAGTATTCCCAACAATATAGTACATGTTGACACAACAAAACTACTTTGTTAAATATACTAGTAATTGTAGGTTAATACAACAGCGAGACATTTATTGCCTCAACAAAACACACATGTAGATCTTACTATTACAGCATAAGTTGGTTCAACATTGCAGGACTGTTAATCCTACCCATTTTAGAAAGTACATTTAACCTTTAAAGAGGGTAAATTCAACATCAATACATTTGATTGAATCAACACAAAGATTTTGTTAAAAATACCATTCAATCGAAGCCAACCCAACCTCTGCTTTAAAGGTTAATTCAACATGAAGATCAGGTATATTCAACACAAACACACTCATTGACACAACAAAACCGTTTAGTTGAAAATACTATTATGTCTAGGTTAACACTACAAAACATTTTGAGTATTCCCAACAATATAGTACATGTTGACACAACAAAACTACTTTGTTAAATATACTAGTAATTGTAGGTTAATACAACAGCGAGATATTTATTGCCTCAACAAAACTACACTGTTAATTTTATCATTTAATTGAAGTTAATTCAACAAAACACACATGTAGATCTTACTATTACAGCATTAGTTGGTTCAACATTGCAGGACTGTTAATCCTACCCATTTTAGAAAGTACATTTAACCTTTAAAGAGGGTAAATTCAACATCAATACATTTGATTAAATCAACAAAGATTTTGTTAAAAATACCATTCAATCGAAGTCAACCCAACCTCTGCTTTAAAGGTTAATTCAACATTAAGATCAGGTATATTCAACACAAACACACTCGTATTTTTAACATTTCGAGTACGTTAAAGCAACCCTTGTTAGAGCGTTCCTTTTACCGTCATGGTTTGTTGTATTTACAGGTTTGCACCAAGTGCAAACTAGTAAAACCAACCATTAAAAGCAAATAGACTCAACACAAACACACCTGTATTTTTAACATTTTGAGTACGTTAAATCAACTTTAGTTAGAGAGTTAATTTTACTGCCATGGTAGTAGTATGTATTCGCCGCTACTGGCCCCGGTTCCAGGTAGTAACCCTCCCCCAGCCCCCTTCCCCTGTCCTACCCCCGCCCCGCCCCCAAGGACCGCCCCGCTCTACCTGCCCAGGGGGGTGGTCAATCGGCAACATGGCGGTCATCCAATCCTAAAAAAAAAAAAAAAAAAAGTTTGGACTTTTTTTCCATAAACAGCCCCCCATTTGAGACGATTGCGCCGGGTCCCATAGCTCTACGACCACGCCTTCCCACTTTTACCTAATGTGCTAATAAAACAATACACACCACTCGATCCCTTTTCTCGGCTTATTCTATTGTTCGAGCATGCGACCCTCAGCGGCTACCTGCGCCGCGCGGACCATCGCCGGTCACCTGGGTACCTGTATTTTTTTCCTTATTTGCAATACAGCCATTCCTTATTCTCCTACAATTATCAATTTATATTTATAATATATCTACCTCTAATACCTACTCTTTTATCCGTAAGAGTCAATGTTCTAAGTAACCTAACCTAACCAAACCCTTTGTATGTACATAAACAAACTTAGGTGCCACATAGTGTGTGTAAAATGATATTTTTCAAGTAACTGTAAGTGATCTTCCTTATCAGTTTTAGGTATTCATTTTGATATCAAAATTTAATTATTTTCATACCTACACTTTTTTAATTACTTCAGGTTTAGTATAAGTTTATTTTTAAAGCGATGTCATATAGTGTGTGTAAAATTATATTTTTCAAGTAACTGTAAGTGATCTTATGTATTCTGTACATATGCAGCACGTTTATTGCGCGGCCGCGCGGACCGCTGCCAGTACGGTACCTGGGTACCTGTATTTTTTTCCGTACTTGCAATAGACCCATTCCACAACATTACCTAATAATTATCCATGTATATTTTTAATATATCTGCCTCTTATACCTACTCTTTTATCCGTAGAGTCAATGTTCTAACCTAACCTAACCTAATTTTGCGTTTCACAATCTTTACCTAACCAAACCGTTTGTATGTACATAAACAAATTTAGGTACCTACCTATTTATGCTATATATGTTTAAGGGTAATTTAGTTATTTATTACCTAACCAAGCCGTTTCTTATTCGTTACTTGTACTTACGTACATAACCAAACTTAGGAACCTATTTAAGTTTTATATGTTTGCCGGTAACTGAGATATTTATTAATTCATTTCTTACTCGAGTTAACTGCAAAAAGAAGTAAGCGCCATGAAATTTACGGCGGTTAAGACCTTTTAATTTTTAATATGCTGCACATTGTTTAGACCTTTTTCTTGAACGCTCCACGTCTTGGGTGTCCATTTAGGTACTTAATAATTTCAATTAATGTTTTCAGAAAGAAACCTGTTTAAACCTGCAATCTGCCCAATTATATACATGATGTTGATGGATTTACATTAACATTAAACCCATTGTTAACTGGCTATTGTAATTTTTGTACAAAGCATTTGTGACAGCCCTCTCTTAAATGTGTATACGAGAAACATGTTTGAACAGGAGATTGTGGCCGTTGTACGATGCTTAGAAACGTGTTACAACCAGTATTTCATCAAAGAAGCAATAGTATATATTTTTTTGTTATTGTAATCTTTGTACAAAGCATTTTTCACTACCTTATTTTGAATGTGTATTCAAGGAACATGTCTGAACCAGTATAACCAACCAAGGAAGTAGTAGGGTATTTTTTTGTGCTGTAAAATACTTATAAAAGGAACCTCTCCATGTTTATACCTTAATAGTTACCTCGTGTCGTTCACCAAGTCAAGTGCACAGTTCCGAAAGTATAACGTGTGAAGTTGTTTTAAGTGAAAGTCATCTGTCAAGTGTAGTGTCTCTATTCGCTCCAAAATGGATGTAAGTATGTTTTTTTTTGTTCTCATTCTATAAATTTAATGATTAGTTATGTATGTGTTTAATTAATTGACAAATGTTGTTTCAGTTCTCTGACAATACGTTCAAGAATTACTACTACCCAGAAACCAACCAAGAGGACCCTAGCAGTGACGAGGAGGGCACTGTTGGCCTCAAAATAAGGCAAGCAATAGCTAAGAAGAGACCAGCGAACAACATCGACAGCTTTTTCGAGCGCCCCAAGAAGAAGACAAAAGTGATTAAAAAATCATCAAACGTATCACAAAGTTCAGCGGATGGAGTATCATATTTAACGTCTGGTCAAGACGATGCCGGCTACGCGTCCCACCTCATTAAAATTGAAGTCTATGACATGGAAAAAATAAGAAATTTACCACCCACAGACCACTGGAAACACTGTGATATACGACTAAAATATTATTCCATCGGCGAGGATGATGTACATGTGCAAAGTGCTCGTGACGTTATTTTTAATATTACAAAACAATTAGCTTCAAAAGAAAACAGTGTTAAATATTTTATAGAGACTGATAAGAAAAAGTGATAATTTGTTCATTTAGTTTTTATTTATCTTTTACTGTACTTAAGTTATAAAACTGTCTTTTTTATGGAATGAAATAATTTATATTGTTCGTGTACATTGTATTAAAATATAAGTAAGTAAAACACAGAAAAACCTTATTGACATTGTTTTATTTCACAAATACTGATTTAAACAAAGCTCTTAATACTAGATCGTTACATAAAGTATTATTATAAAATAGACTTAGAAAGTCTGACATTGTTTTTCCTTGAAACTTAAAATATAGATAAACTAAACAATATTCTCCACAGACGGAGGTAAGATGGTTTTGAAGTAATTTATTATTATAAAACCACCTCTTTGTATTTCTTTTTAAAAATAACTTATGGTAACCAGTAGGTTTTCTACCAAAGGAATCAAAGTATTCACCTATCCCATTAACATCAATATGCATGGCAACCCAGTGAGAGCCGGGCTTGGAGTCAGGATCTAAATTGCATATAATGAAAGCAGGTAAATTAACCCAAATAGGTATTTGATTTGCAGCAAAAACATTTGTTTTAAAACTAGAACTTATTTTGTTCATACATAATTGTAATTCATTTGTATCCATTATTATAATAATAAACATTCACATTTATCGATGATCTTGCTTGTAATGACTATGAGCTAATGAAAAAAAATTATAAAAATAATCTATTTATTTGTTTATTAACTGTTGTAATCTACCGTAACGTCACGGTTTTTGTTTATTTCTATTATGTTATCAAATTCTGCATATACGATACAGTTTATAGTAGTACTTAAAGATGATTCAAAACGAACTTCTATCCGAACAGAACCATGTCTCACAAGATTCCAGTGTGAAGTTGAACTGGCAGACAAATCAGGTGTCAAATCAAAACATAACAAACAATTACCCCCTCCATAATTTGATCTGTCTATTGCATTACCTTCATTATGGAAATGAATTCCTGATCCAGAAAATAACGTATGATATGTTGATGCTATTAAACCAGAATTAAATGAAGGTTGCAATGTTTTCGAAGGTATTTCATGACCGTCCACATACAAACTAAAAGAGTTCATATTGAAATGTTGAAAATTAAAAGGATTCAAAGCTAGATTACCATTAAATGCCGAGTTTGAAACGAATCCAATAATACATCTTTTAGGGACTTGCCCGAGAAATATATTATCTAACGTTTTTCCCTGTATTCCAGCTGGTAATGTAAGAACCTTTACTTCCGCTCTTGTGATTGGATACTTTGCTGTGGTTGATGCTAATACTTTTTGATGTGCTAACAAAACACTTGGATTGATTCTTGCTCTTCTTACTATGAGACTGGCATCCATTATCTGAACTTTAAGTTTGAGATCTTGGTGACAAATTAAATTAAACGATTCTTTAGAACGTGCCAATTTAACACGCATTTCGACTCCGTTTATTAAGAATTTCTCTTGGTTAAACATATCACCATGCAAGTGACCAATCAGCTCTACTTCCTTACTTTCTTTAATAAATTTCTGTCTTTTGTGAAAGCCTTTATTATTCACATCAGCGGTATCCATATAGTGTGGTGTATCTTCATACCATAATCCACAAGTAAGATGAGATTCTTTAGCTGCTGGACCATAATTAAGTAGATTTTCCATATAAGCACGATAGGCGTAGGTATTATTTGGTGGTGATATGAGTTTCTGATTTAAATATACATCTAGTTGGCTAAACAGGGAATGTAACCAATTATTGACGGGTGCAACTGGGGCATCTGCTTTTAGTTTTGTGCCATCTTGGTTTAATACTTTGGCATTGATATGTAACAAAGTATGTGATAGGTCAATATAGTCATCACCAGATCCGGGAACTTGAAACTCAATGGGTCCGTCGTCACTTAAAGATGAAATTGGTTTGTAATGAACCCACTGTCCGCTTTCAATGCTGGTTTGAGTTGATGGCAGTGCAAACAAATCTAGTTCTGATTTAGCACATTCACATGAATTACTATGTAAGAAAGACATAATTAGTTTGAAAATATATCCTCAATATTATATTTTTTATTTCTTTTACCTCCTCTTCGTCGTGAGGCTTTCAAAGTAATGAGAGGTTCCCGTCTCTTAGTTGACATTTTATACCCTGATCCCGACATAAGAGAATCTATTTTTTCGTCAGCTTTCCTTTTTAAGTTCGCACTTGCTTCTTTAAGCCGAGATCTAATAGAACTCTCCATAGGACGTGAATTCACCATATCAGACAACAGTCCCATCCCCGCATCTAAAGTTTCTCTTCCTACAGTTTTAAAACCGCTAGATAATAAAGGAAGTACAGACCTAAATAGTCCACCCAAAAAGCTACCGATTCCATGTCCTCGTTGATATGGAACACCTTTATAGACAATTCCTACACCAGAGCCAGCTTGATGAGAATAGTAATGTTCATAAGGACAGGAGTGAGACACTCGTTTATGATTCATTTTACTCGTCGAAAGTGTAGCTTCACACAAGAGGATCCAAATTGAAATGGTATTCTTGATCCCGTGGTTGTCCTTATATCTATTTCAAGAGTGTCAAACTCTCTACGTAAAACAGGAACATAGTGAGCAGGTGAAAAAACATGCATTTTATATGCTCCATAGATAAATTTTGTGGGGTCTAATGGTATTATTCTTAGTAATGATGTAATTACATCCCCCACCACTTGTGGTTGAATAATGTCAGTATAAACAAATATTTGTGATGGTAAACCTAAGTATAAATTTGCAGGATGTATTCCAATAGTACTTTCTTTTAAATTAGTTCTAGGTTTATAACCAAGCTGAAGACTTAATATAGGGGAAGTTATGATTGATGTTATCTCTTCGTTCGCTGTTACAGCCACCATTTTAGTAACTGCATCACATCTAAATTTAACTTTTGTCTTTAGCTGCGGGTTTTCGTTAAATGCTTTGAGAAAATGATCAATACTATCATACGAAGTTGCTGGAATGTGAGTTTTTACATCAACGATTTTGTATTTTTCCTGAGTCGGTACAGCTACCTTTTTTTTAATGTAGACTATGTTTTCATGTTCTTGAACATTATACATGGAACATGGGTATTGGAACTCCACTAATCCAACAACCCATTCTCCCTCCAATTTAATGGTTCTAGGTAATTTAGTTAAAAAATGAGCTGTAGTATTATCGGTAAAGTAGGTCGATGAGCTGTTACTCAACAAAGTTAGATAAAAACTATCTTCACTCATATTTCTTCTAAGTTTGATGTAGGTATCCAAGAGTTGAATTTATTGGGATAACCTTGCCACTTAACGAACACTTCCTTTCTGCCACCAATGCGTCGCGAGCGTATTATTTTATCAATTTTATACCTCATGGAGGGGCGGTAAGTGACTTTTTGTAATTCTTTAGAATAGAATGTACCAATAATTGGTTCACCTTCTAAATCTTTTAAAGTATAGACAATACGTGGGATTCTTTTAATAACTGAGGCTATTATGAATATTTCATCACTCCAGTTAGTCTCATACCCCTTTTGAAATATATGTTTATATTTAGTTATTCTAACATGATCACCTACATTAAGTATTGGAGATTCCAATATATTTCGTTTATCCTTATTGCGATCATATAAATTGCACCAAACAGTCATAATATTATCAGAGTTAACATCAATTGGTCGCATTTTAATGCTAGAATGGTAGCTATGGTTATACGAATGAAGCAGGTCTTGCAAAACGTCGACGTAATTGTAAGTATTTTGATGAGTGAAGTAACGCCACATTTTAGATTTAAGAGTTCTTTGAAACCTTTCAACAATACTTGCTTTAATATCAGGATTATTTGTGGTATAATAATTAATGTTTTTGTTTTTAAAGTAATCTCTAACCACCTTTGAAACAAATTCGGTCCCTTTGTCAGATTGGATGTGACGAGGGGTAGAATTGGCTTCTGAAAAAATGCTTTCAAAACATTTTTTAACTGTTTCAGAGTCCTTCTTTTTCATAGCCCTAGCAAAAGCATATTTACTAAAAACATCAATAACACATAGAATATATTTATATCCATCGTTATACTGACTATACGTTCGCATATCACTAAGATCGGCTTGCCAGAGTTCATTAAAGTTAGAGAGGATGTATCTGTTTCTACTAAAACGTTTATGAACGGGTCTATGCAGCGTGTACGCTTCCTGTGATGATAACCAATCTTTCACTTCCCCTCTGTTCATTTTACCTTTCATTTCATTCACCAATTTGTTTACGCTACTATAACTGGCTGGATTTGATACATCGTAGTAGATCCTATTTATCTCTAATAGGGGGTCCATCTCTCCCAATCTAATTTCTTTCTCGATAGCCTGGGTGGTTTAGTAGATAGAGGAGTAGAGGTGTTTTTTTCTTTAACTGACGGGGTTTCCAGATTTAAAGAAGCAATCGAAGTTCTAGAATCATTAGATTGTAGTTTATTCATAAATTCTAAGTTCGTAGGATTACCTATACACGATTTAGGAACTTTTATATCATGTAAAACACTAGCAAAATCTTCCCAACCTTTTGGTTTTGAACGTTTTAGAGGTCTAAGCACGTCGCCTACTAGATCGAGAATATTACTGTTTGGAATGGTACGATTGTTTATTACTACTTCCCCGTTCTCCTTCCACCAAATTTTTGGTTTACTTTGTACCATACATTCCAACAAAGTTTGGCTTTTTGATCGATACGATTTCGGTATTACGTCTATAATATAAGATGGAGAATATTGTTTAGGTAAATCAGATTTCGTTCCTCCAGGTGGTGTTGCGTATACATCCCCTTCTGGTTCTGGCAATACTGCGTTTACGATTGAGTTATTATTAACAATTTCCTCCTTTTTGGTGATCTTCGGATGAAATTCATTGTTTTCGTTGGTGAGTTGATCAACTTCAGTCACTAATGGTATTTTAAACGGTTTTCGATCCGTTTCAGTAAAATGTAAAAATCGTTGTAATGCTTGGGAATATAATGCCCACTTTACACGATCATCTATTTTACTCTTGAGAATTTTTTGCATTTCACCATCTAGACGGGATGATGAATTTTCTGATAGGTTATCACTATGTTTGAGTCTTTCGATGAAATCTGGTTCTACTAACAACATTTTTTTCATGTTTTCCATTTTCTTTATGTTAAAGAGTTCACTAAAGCACTTAAAACTGCACCTAATACAATAGGCAGAAAACCACCACCTTTCTGGATAATTACGGTTTTTCTTAGCTTATGTTTTCCCTTAGTCACTAATTTTCGTAACGTATCCTTATATTTTCTTAATTTGGATTTTTCTTTTTTCTCTAAAGGAATTTTACCCTTTAATACGTTGTAAATACACTCACAAATTATATTAATTTCTTCGTCATCACACGATTTAAGTAAAGCCGTGCGATATTTTGGTTTGAGTAAATGTAGCGCTTCAAGTAAATGTTTATATGTGTTAACTCTAGCTTGCATCATTTAGAACTGACTAGAATATGGTGATTCTTGTTATATTTAAACCCTTTTTTAGGGATATATACTGTACAATGACCATCGAATGGAAATATTTTGGTCTTAAAACGACACATATCGTCAGTATTTTGTCGCAAATCAATCATGAGGTAACCATGTGCATTTGCAGTAGCATCCTTGTAGGCTTCATCAACGAATTTTGAATTTTCTGGATAAACTTGTCGAGATAAGTAGCGTATTTGAGTTTTATCACGGGGATTCTTAAAATAAACAATATAGCTCGTATTCAAAGAAATATCACGTTGACCTTTGCCTTGATGAAATATATTTTGAGTAATATAAAACAGGCTTAGGTTTCTGTGATGACTACCTTTCGTAAAAATGTCAACTATTCGTCCATCTGACTCCCTCATCAAATCATCTATAATAATAAGTTTAGGTTTTTTCCCATCAAACATGGCGATGTCAGGTATTCCTTGGTTATAATTCACATTTTCTAAATTGTACAAAGGTTGCATTTCATCATAACACCAAATAATTTCATCAAATTCAACATTACATAGTTCATTGGAATGATTTAAAAAATTTGTAACAAAATTGGTTTTACCGCACCCACTAGGACCCGCCACAATGGTAGTAAATGGATGGTAAAAATGAATCATTGTAACAACGTAATGTGCGTGTTGATATGAAAACGTTTGAAATTCAAATGATCAATGTTGTGGTGGTTATTACCATTTAAATAAAACGAATAGGGTAGGTAAGAATTGGATATATAATAATAAAAATCATAAGTATGTTAATAATTATGTAATTTATTTAGATAAAATAATTAACCAAGATACAATATTGAAATAATTTTAACGTAATAGTTATTACATTTCTCATTTTATTTTAGTTAGTACCCATGCAAATACTTAATGTAAAACAATCAAGGGTAATTTATTTACATTCATAAATATCACAAAATTACACATAAGAATAACACATACTAAATTGAAATTTTTGTTACTTAAAATAAAAGACATTTATATACATTGTTATAAAGTCGTGTTACATTGTAATTTATTTTATTTAAAAGTTAACAACACATCTTTTATACAAGTTTCATAAATTTACAAGATTAAAACTAACAAAATTATTTACATTTTTATCTTATTTACATATTCAAAGTACATTTTTATTTTTTATATACAAGTTACATGCGCATCAAAATAATATAGTACTAAATAGTATGTATATTATACATTCAATTTTAGTACTATATTTTTTTATAGAAAGAAAGTGCAAAAATAATATCAAATAAATGAATGTCCTGCCATGTTGTAATATGAAATTATTAAAAAAAATTTGATGTTTTGTAATGACCCCATGCAAGGGTATCTGTGGAATCATCCAACAAGAATCGCTTTGTGTCATTATAAGAAAGAGATATTTTGTTAATTTTTTGTGTAAATATTAAATGTTTAATTGATTTAAAACGTAACATTGTGTTATGTTGTATGCGCTTATCAAATAAACACGTTTTGTAGTTATCTAAGGTAAGTTTTTTAGTTACACATTTATTAACTCCTTTAGCTTTAGCCATCACACTACTACCTTCGACATCAATTGCGTACATCTTTGAACGAAGTCCAACAAATTCTTTGAAAATTTTGCCATTGTTCTCATCTTTGAAAAAACCCAATTTCTTTTTATTTATTAAAGGTAAACCGAACTCATTATTATTGGGATAATCTGATGTATCAAAATATAAATTCAGATCTGATTTTATATCATCATAGAAGTTTTCAGTGAAAATTTGATATATTAAGCTATCGGTATCTGTGTACAAGAGTTTCAGTTTATTACCGAATTTAGGATTCATATAGTCGTAATGAAAATTGTACATTAACGTTTTAGACATATCTAAAATACAAAAACCAAGATATATTGGTTTGTTGTACAAAACTTTAGTCTTTTTCAATTGTACAGCTGCCAAGTTTTCTGAAAATATTGATAAACTATGAAATTCAGGTTTTGTTATCAATGATTGAACTCCTTGAGATTTACCTTTATTTTCCCAATGATTCAATAGTTTTACGTTTACTCGCTTCAAAACATTTTCCATCGTTTTTCCGAAGACTGAATTATTCATTAATTTAAAAAAATCTTTGTCGAAATCCGAAGATGCTTGTGATCGCATGCGGGTGTTTAAATCTATGTAGCTTTTCAACCATGGAGATTGTTTAAATTTCAAAATTTTATGTATTTTAACTAATTGTAAACCATTTTTCAAACATTGCTTAAGATTTCTATAATGGATTACGTAGTTTTTTTTGTTTTTCAAGTTAGGTATCAATTTATTTTCCTTTGAATCACCAAAACAGACGTTCTCTGGACAGAAGGGAAAATCTGAATGTGAATCATGTAAATCGTTGGGATAATCAAGATCAACTTCTAAAATGAAACCATGCTCCGCATCGTTAGACACATTAAAATCCGTATTTACATCCACCCATTGAAATCCACCTGTTGGTAGACATTGGGACATAGCCCACCCGTATAGGTTATTTGCATCTAAATACATGAGAAAGGATGAAGGAATAGCCGAATCGTATTCCGCCATGAATTTATTATTTGCTTTGGCGTGTCGGTTGCTGCATTGGGATATACCTCCCCGAATATTTTTTGCAATAAAAGTAATCTTATCAATGTCAGTTAACAGTTCAAGTTTGATTTTTGTGACTCTTAACATAGCATCCCAACTTAACCCCGGTGCAGTATAATAGTGTGCCGGATCTAAACCGTATGTTTCAAGACAAACGTTTCTAAAATTTTCGAATACGTCGGCCAGTAATAAGACATCTGTTTTTAAATACAGATCTGAATAGTCCCCCATGTTTTGACAGTTAAAATGGTTCCATACATCTTCGGCATGATTGTAATCATTTTCCGATATGTGACTATCGGTCAAGGAGCTGTAGAATTTATCTGGAGAGGGGAGGGATGTCAATTTTAATGAATCAAACGATGTCATGTGTTCATATGGATATATACCCTTACGTATTAAACGTTGAAAGTCATCTTCACATGGAAAATTCAATTTCATTTCATGGAACTGTTCTGGTATTAAGTTCTTGGCTAGTTTGTCAAGACTACTGGACATGAATTTAAGGGAATCAACAAACCTTAATTTCATGACTCGATTATTAATTTGCAATTTTTTTGTGAAAGATATGTATTTTTCTTTGGTTTCCGGGATAACTTCTATTTCACCATCCTCAAAATTTAGTCCATGTACTATGAAATGACTGTCGTAATTACTTAAGTTGTGAAGGAACACTGGCACAAAATTGGGAACCCTTAATTTGTTACAACAAATTTCATGTGCTACACCTTCGTAAACACCAGTGTAGCAATTATATGAAATGGTGGCATCTCCGTTTAAGTCTGTATCACAGATATAACACATACTACTCTGCGCAATGTTTTCTTCGTTTTCAGATGTCAAAGGCAGAGGGGTCTTTACAAATGTATTCTTTTTACAAATATTCTGCAAATCTTTTTTAAGAAATTCCATAAACGTTCTTGCACAATTTTCTCCTTTGTATGTTCGATAGACTGACAAGTTATCATCATACGAACATTTAATATAGTATCCGAAACTATATACTTCATGTTTCTGTACATTAGTAGTTGAAGATGTAAGTGGATTATTGGAACATGACTGGATTGGATTTAAAAACGCTTCGAAGTCGGCATAGATAACGAATGGATGCCGTAATTTACGATCATAATTATCGAAAGTCACTTCATTGGAAGCAACTTTTTCATTGAACCAATTGTTTCGTTTGTTCTGTTCAGAAGGCAAGTTAGTACATACATGAAAACAATCGTTTTGTTGGTGGTTTACTAAATTCTCTCTTGATGTGAAATTTGTTAAGCAACCATCACATATATGAGCAGCATGTTGAGTGTTTGTCAGTTGAGCAGATACTAATCTAGATAAATTATTAATAAGACAATAATGTCCTTTATTACCTTCGGTGATGTATAACAAGTTGAAATGATTTTCTTTTTTACATTTTGTGAAATGAAGTGGACCTATAACAGAATGCCGTTTACTCTGTGAATCGTATTCTATCCCAAAAACGTTAATACTTAAATTATTGATTTTTTCAAATTTGTGAATATCCGTTAACTTCATAGGAAATGGAATGTTTTCAAAGTTTAATTTATTCCTATGATTTTTGTATGTGTTAACATTATGAGCACGATTATTCTTTTCTGGTGGAAATAATCCAGATAGTATAGCCCACCGGAAACATTCGTGATCATTGTTCTGAACATTAATTACAGCTTTTTTCAACTGTATATCACGCGGTAACTTGATATATGAAGACCCTCGTAATGGGTTATACTTATTAACATTGACATCTAGATAATTTACCTTTGTTAAAGACCACCCACTATCTTTTCTCTCAAAGTTCGATAATCTCACTGAAATTTCATTGACAAGGGATAAAAATAACTCATTTTTATCACTACTAACATTAACTAGGTTATTACTCAACTGAAAATCAAACACATTGTTGAGGCTTTTTGTTTCCTGAGTAAAATTCGCGTTTAGTATAAAATTTACTTTTAAAGAACGATGATTAGCAATTGAGCGGTCTAATAAAGCAAATATCGTATCTTTATTTTTTTCTAAAAACGCTTCCGGTGTTTCTAGACAATTGGGATCACTTTCATTTGATATTCTGTAGGTTGCAACTCGGTTTCGGAACGCGTTTTCAATTAACTGAACGTTAATTAACTCACTATCAGAACAAAAGACATTATTTTTATGAGTGTTGCTGTTAAGATGATTAGTGAAATATTTTTTGGAGACAAATACATGGCACACGGAACATTCAATTTTATCATTATTTGTTGCACTTACTTTACTTGTAGGTTCTTGGACTGTTGATGTTGTTGTTGAAGTGTCCCGGCTGGTTGACGGTTGATTTGTTGCGATGTTTTTACGGCTGGTTGAAGGAAGGTTCTTCTTAGCCGATGGTTCTGCAACAGGATCCGCTGCTGGACGTTTTATCCCTCGTCCAACTTGTGAATACCTATAAAAATTAAACACCATATAATTATACACGAATTACATAGTAATTAATGTATGAACTATTCATTAGATTATAAATACTAACTTAAATCGTTTTTACAATGCAAACAATAGGCTTGCATTGGGAGAACCCCATCAATTACATCGGAATTATGTGATACTGCTTCCGGTTTTCCTTGTACATGACCGCTGCATGGCGTATAATATGGTATAATTTCTTGGTCCTCCATAAGATAATCCGGTAGAACTCCTTCAATATACCACAATCGAATATACTTATGAAATCTACGAAGGATAAAACCTTTACTTAAACTGGCTATTTCACTCCTAGCTAGCCTATGCCCAAGAAAAAACGTAAATGCCATTGTTGTAACAAATAAAATTCACTCAAACACTGAAGTCACAAACGTTACTGAACTATTTCAATCCCAGTGAATGCCTTTATATTGTGAAAGGGTCCGCCCCACCAAACCAACAACAATGGCATGTCTCAACTGGATAGCCCGGAACTTGTGGTGACAAGAACTTTATGAACAGGTTGAAACAAGATTTAGTATAAACAAGGATTAAAGTTATACTCACGGTTCTTTCATCTGTTGGCTTGCAAGTTCTCCGGCGTTATATAATTCTTCATCTTCTTCGACGTCTTCACAGGCTTTTACCAGTTGTGGGTTATAACTATTACAGTTCAAGTTGTCCATAGTGATTGGATCGTATGAATGAGTGCCCTCACCAAATGCATGTGCCTTTAAATAACTACAGATAAGTACTTCCTACTTTTAATTGGAATGAAACAATTTTATTTTCCAAGATAAACCATTATCAGTCAACTCTTAGAAATCTGAAGGTATACAATTGAAACTGAATTTGTGTGTGTGGCCGCTAAACTCGACCGAGTACAATAACTTAACAATGTTAAGACTATTGATTGGGAATTACAACAAAAGTGTAACATTTCTAAACGTTATCTCTGTTTTTAACAATTGAAACAATGCATTTCGGGTTCGGTTTGTTAAAGATAATTAGGGATTGCTTCCAGGTAAAGGCATTTTACAAATCAAAAATTTCTTATCATTAAAAAAAAAATTACCATAACTCCCAAAATAATAGAATTCACAACTAAAGAGTGGTATTAAAATTAATAACTTAAAGATAAATAAAAACTAAATGAACAAATTATCACTTTTTCTTATCAGTCTCTATAAAATATTTAACACTGTTTTCTTTTGAAGCTAATTGTTTTGTAATATTAAAAATAACGTCACGAGCACTTTGCACATGTACATCATCCTCGCCGATGGAATAATATTTTAGTCGTATATCACAGTGTTTCCAGTGGTCTGTGGGTGGTAAATTTCTTATTTTTTCCATGTCATAGACTTCAATTTTAATGAGGTGGGACGCGTAGCCGGCATCGTCTTGACCAGACGTTAAATATGATACTCCATCCGCTGAACTTTGTGATACGTTTGATGATTTTTTAATCACTTTTGTCTTCTTCTTGGGGCGCTCGAAAAAGCTGTCGATGTTGTTCGCTGGTCTCTTCTTAGCTATTGCTTGCCTTATTTTGAGGCCAACAGTGCCCTCCTCGTCACTGCTAGGGTCCTCTTGGTTGGTTTCTGGGTAGTAGTAATTCTTGAACGTATTGTCAGAGAACTGAAACAACATTTGTCAATTAATTAAACACATACATAACTAATCATTAAATTTATAGAATGAGAACAAAAAAAAACATACTTACATCCATTTTGGAGCGAATAGAGACACTACACTTGACAGATGACTTTCACTTAAAACAACTTCACACGTTATACTTTCGGAACTGTGCACTTGACTTGGTGAACGACACGAGGTAACTATTAAGGTATAAACATGGAGAGGTTCCTTTTATAAGTATTTTACAGCACAAAAAAATACCCTACTACTTCCTTGGTTGGTTATACTGGTTCAGACATGTTCCTTGAATACACATTCAAAATAAGGTAGTGAAAAATGCTTTGTACAAAGATTACAATAACAAAAAAATATATACTATTGCTTCTTTGATGAAATACTGGTTGTAACACGTTTCTAAGCATCGTACAACGGCCACAATCTCCTGTTCAAACATGTTTCTCGTATACACATTTAAGAGAGGGCTGTCACAAATGCTTTGTACAAAAATTACAATAGCCAGTTAACAATGGGTTTAATGTTAATGTAAATCCATCAACATCATGTATATAATTGGGCAGATTGCAGGTTTAAACAGGTTTCTTTCTGAAAACATTAATTGAAATTATTAAGTACCTAAATGGACACCCAAGACGTGGAGCGTTCAAGAAAAAGGTCTAAACAATGTGCAGCATATTAAAAATTAAAAGGTCTTAACCGCCGTAAATTTCATGGCGCTTACTTCTTTTTGCAGTTAACTCGAGTAAGAAATGAATTAATAAATATCTCAGTTACCGGCAAACATATAAAACTTAAATAGGTTCCTAAGTTTGGTTATGTACGTAAGTACAAGTAACGAATAAGAAACGGCTTGGTTAGGTAATAAATAACTAAATTACCCTTAAACATATATAGCATAAATAGGTAGGTACCTAAATTTGTTTATGTACATACAAACGGTTTGGTTAGGTAAAGATTGTGAAACGCAAAATTAGGTTAGGTTAGGTTAGAACATTGACTCTACGGATAAAAGAGTAGGTATAAGAGGCAGATATATTAAAAATATACATGGATAATTATTAGGTAATGTTGTGGAATGGGTCTATTGCAAGTACGGAAAAAAATACAGGTACCCAGGTACCGTACTGGCAGCGGTCCGCGCGGCCGCGCAATAAACGTGCTGCATATGTACAGAATACATAAGATCACTTACAGTTACTTGAAAAATATAATTTTACACACACTATATGACATCGCTTTAAAAATAAACTTATACTAAACCTGAAGTAATTAAAAAAGTGTAGGTATGAAAATAATTAAATTTTGATATCAAAATGAATACCTAAAACTGATAAGGAAGATCACTTACAGTTACTTGAAAAATATCATTTTACACACACTATGTGGCACCTAAGTTTGTTTATGTACATACAAAGGGTTTGGTTAGGTTAGGTTACTTAGAACATTGACTCTTACGGATAAAAGAGTAGGTATTAGAGGTAGATATATTATAAATATAAATTGATAATTGTAGGAGAATAAGGAATGGCTGTATTGCAAATAAGGAAAAAAATACAGGTACCCAGGTGACCGGCGATGGTCCGCGCGGCGCAGGTAGCCGCTGAGGGTCGCATGCTCGAACAATAGAATAAGCCGAGAAAAGGGATCGAGTGGTGTGTATTGTTTTATTAGCACATTAGGTAAAAGTGGGAAGGCGTGGTCGTAGAGCTATGGGACCCGGCGCAATCGTCTCAAATGGGGGGCTGTTTATGGAAAAAAAGTCCAAACTTTTTTTTTTTTTTTTTTTAGGATTGGATGACCGCCATGTTGCCGATTGACCACCCCCCTGGGCAGGTAGAGCGGGGCGGTCCTTGGGGGCGGGGCGGGGGTAGGACAGGGGAAGGGGGCTGGGGGAGGGTTACTACCTGGAACCGGGGCCAGTAGCGGCGAATACATACTACTCATGGTTTGTTGCTTTTACAGGTTTGCACCAAGTGCAAACAAGTAAATTTAACCATTAAAAACAAGTAAATTCAACACAAACGTACTTGTGCTTTTAACATTTCAAGCACGTTAAAGCAACCCTTGTTAGAGAGTTAATTTTACTGTCATGCTTTGTTGTTTTTACAGGTTTGCACCAAGTGCAAACAAGTAAATTTAACCATTAAAAACAAGTAAATTCAACACAAACGTACTTGTGCATTTAACATTTCAAGCACGTTAAAGCAACCCTTGTTAGAGAGTTAATTTTACTGTCATGCTTTGTTGTTTTTACAGGTTTGCACCAAGTGCAAACAAGTAAATTTAACCATTAAAAACAAGTAAATTCAACACAAACGTACTTGTGCTTTTAACATTTCAAGCACGTTAAAGCAACCCTTGTTAGAGAGTTAATTTTACTGTCATGCTTTGTTGTTTTTACAGGTTTGCACCAAGTGCAAACAAGTAAATTTAACCATTAAAAACAAGTAAATTCAACACAAACGTACTTGTGCTTTTAACATTTCAAGTACGTTAAAGCAACCCTTGTTAGAGAGTTAATTTTACTGTCATGCTTTGTTGTTTTTACAGGTTTGCACCAAGTGCAAACAAGTAAATTTAACCATTAAAAACAAGTAAATTCAACACAAACGTACTTGTGCTTTTAACATTTCAAGTACATTAAAGCAACCCTTGTTAGAGAGTTAATTTTACTGTCATGCTTTGTTGTTTTTACAGGTTTGCACCAAGTGCAAACTAGTAAAACTAACAAAAATCTAAAGGTAGGTAATGAATTAACACTTTGCTAGACGGTTAAATTAACCATTTTTTAACTTGTAAAAACAACTAAAATCGAAGGGTAGGTGCTATATTAACCCCTTGTTAAAGGGTTGATTTTACCATTACATAGAAATGTTGAATCAACAAATCTGCAATAAGTTAAAATTACCGAATCTGATCAACAATACAGTTTTTGTTGACTCAACAAAATTCAAGAGTAGGTGCTATATTAACCCTAAAATTTTGTTGAAATATGGTAAAACCAACTAAAAAATTCTTTCCGTGTAAGAGATCCAAGATTTTATTGAAACGCCACAAATAATTTTTTAAAGTAGTTTCATCAAAGTATAATCATGTGGCATTGAGGGAACAGCTCTCTGACTGCCAACGGGAACTAGACCAGGCTGCTATGGAATTAAGTAATCGCTCCAAAGAACTTAGATTATTGGAATCAAAACTTGTAGATGTTAGGAAGAAGTATGAACATGAAAATAAAACATTACAGGAATACATAGGCTTTATGAATCGTGTTCTAGAACCGGGGAGCGGCATCCCAGTGCACTTCGAGTCACCTCGGGCTCCGGGACGCCTGGCGGCTCCGTGCTGCGACAGCGCGCCGGGCTCGCCCGCGCCGCCGCCGAGCGTCGCCGCCGCATCCCCAGCCGCCCCCGCCGCCCCCGCTCTGCGTGGGTCGTCGGCGAGCCAAGCCGAGCCAGCATCACCTCCCAGCCGGACCGAGCTGCTGATGCCGAGCCGCACCGTGCAGCCGCCCGCAGGCCCCGCCCCCGCCCCCGCCGCCGGTGCCCCCGCCGCCGGCGCGCCCGGGCGCCCACGCCGCACCGTCGTGTACACGGACCAGGTGGGCGTCGGCCTTGGAGCGCTGCTGGCGGGCCGCCTGACTCAGCGGGTGACCAACAACTGTCTCCCGGGAGCCTCCGTTGGCCTCATGCATTGCCGCTGACGACTTCGACTGCGATGCTACGCTGGTAGTTTTCGTAGGAGATAGCTTAGGATGTACTGAGCGAGACGTCATTAGATTAGCTGAGACCCTGACTGAAATAGACCAGCGGGGTATAGGCAAAATAATAATCTGTGCATTGCCTTTTTCGAATAGTTTGCCGGCAAAGCTAAATAGAAAGTTAGATTACTTTAACTCCATATTGTTTAGGTTATCGCTGTACAGCTGTACGATCTCGTACTTCGACACCAATAAATTTGTTAAAAATTTCGTCTTGACTCAGAAGCGTACCTTTCTACCGAGGAGGTACTTACGCGAGTGTGCTAAATTATTAGCATATAATATTGTAGACCCCGTCGTAACTAGTACGACGTCGGATAATGTTAAGGCGGTCCCTGTGTTACGCTTTAGCAGCGTGGGGTCGGAAATGGAGTCCGAGCCGGCCAGTAATTTAAACTGACCGATAAGACAACGCGTGTTATCACCGGCCTCGAACTCGTTGATAGATGTAGCACTAGTATTAATATAGTTCATCAAAATATACAGGGATTTTCGAATAAGGAACTCGAAATTGACTTGTTTATACAATGTTCAAATATTCATATTCTCTGTATAACGGAACACTGGCTTAGAAATCATGAATTTATGTTTAATTTTAGCAATCATAGCATAGTAAGCTCATATTTTAGGAAGTCATGTAGGCGAGGAGGCTCCTTAATTATGGTAAGACATAACTTGAAATGTAAAGAGCGTGAAGACATTGTTGACATGTCCGTCGAGCGTCACATAGAAGTCTCTTGCGTAGAGTTAGATCAATTTATAATTATATGCGTATACAGGCCCCCATCCGCGGATTACAGTCTATTTGAGTCTGTTATGGAAGAAGTTCTGAGTAGCATTTTCAAGAGTGCAAAATGTGTTATTGTGTGTGGTGATTTTAACGTTAACTTGCTTGAGAAATCGCCCATGTGCGTGAGCCTAGTGAATACTTTTAAATCATTTAACTTAGTGAACTTATTTTATGAACCTACTCGTATTACAGCAACCAGCGCAACATGTATAGATAACGTTTTCAGTAACAAGGAAGCTATTAATAAGTCTATCATAAACACCTTAAGTTCTGACCACTGTGGACAACAAGTCTCTTTCAGCGGAAAAACTGACGAAGCTCCACGAGACACAATGTGCAGACATATTTCTGAAAATAGGTTAGATTTATTCAATCGCAATATCACGAAACGATTACGTTACCTTCCAATTGTTCAGGAAAGCCCTGACCGTTTATGTGCTCAATTGTTTAACTGCATCAAAACCGAATTTGATGCCAGTTTTATTTTAAAGAAAATTCAAAGCAAGGTCAAGCCTAAGTTCAGCGACTGGGCTACCCCAGATATTCACGGGAGAAGACGCCGACTCTATGAGTTGTACGATTCGAGAACTACTGATAAAAGGCCGGAATTTTTAGAGTATGTTAGGAACTATTCGAAATCTTTTAAATTAATGTGTGTCGCCGCTAAAGCCGATTACTTGTCAAAAAAGATCCAAAACTCCAAAGATAAAGTCAAAACTGTATGGCAAGTTATCAACACTGAAACTGGGAAAAGTAAAATAAGAGATCCGCACTACAGCCTACGAATCGATGATACTCTGGTAAGTTCTGACTACGAAGTAGCGGATCATTTTGAGCGGTTCTTTTCTAACGTGCCTGTCGAGACTACGAAGTTCTTAAACTCATCACCAGATGTCGCTGAATCATTATTGAAAGCAAATGTAACGGAATGTACAGAAATCTTTAGCTTTACTTATGTGTCTCCCATAACTTTAATAAAAGCTTTTAAGTCATTAAATTTAAAGAAGACTGAAGATCTCTGGGGCCTTTCAGTAAAAGTATTACATTCCATTGTAGAATTAATCGCACCTTTCTTAGCTGTTATTTTCAATAAATGTATTGACACTGGAGTTTTTCCCGAGCTGATGAAACACAGCAAAATTATCCCCTTGTTTAAATCGGGAGCAAAAACTGACCCTACCAACTTCAGGCCAATATCAATACTACCGGCATTAAGCAAAGTTTTTGAGAAACTTATTCTTAATCAGCTTATGTCCCACTTTAATCGCAATAAACTACTCAATAGCAATCAATTCGGATTCACTAGAGGTCGTTCTGCCACCGATGCCGGGGTGGTACTAATTAAACATATACATGATGCCTGGGAAGGGGCTCAAGATGCTATTGGAGTGTTCTGTGATCTATCAAAGGCATTTGATTGCGTTGATCATGAGAACTTAATTAGTAAGTTAAGACATTATGGGATAAAAAACGGTGCTCTTGACCTTGTTTCATCATATCTGTCGAAAAGAACTCAACGAGTAGTCATTAATGGAACTCAATCTGCAGGGACAACTGTTGCGCTTGGAGTCCCTCAAGGCTCGATTCTGGGTCCATTTCTGTTCCTAGTTTACATCAATGACTTACCAAACTTGGTGCAACATAAACATGATATAGTGCTATTTGCAGATGATACGTCACTTATCTTCAAGATAGGGCGGAAAGAGAAAAACTATGATGTTATTAATGAGGCACTAATTACTGTTGTGAACTGGTTTACAGCAAATAATTTACTTCTAAATTCCAAGAAAACAAAGTGCATCAAATTCACTTTGCCAAATGTCAAGCAAATAAACTACTCTAAGATCAAACTAAAGGATGATGAACTGTTCTTAGGCATTACCTTAGATTCAAAACTGCAATGGCATGCGCATATTGCCACTCTGGCTGGCAAACTTAGTTCTGCGGCCTATGCAGTTAGACGTATTAGACAGTTGACTAACGTTGAAACGGCCAGGCTGGTGTATTATAGTTAATTCCATAGTGTTATGTCCTACGGAATCCTGTTGTGGGGTAAAGCGGCTGACATCCAGTCCATCTTCGTGCTACAGAAACGAGCTGTACGCTCCATCTACGAACTAAAAGCCAGAGAATCTCTCAGAGATAAATTTAAAGAGGCAAACATTCTTACTGTAGCATGCCAATACATTTTTGACAATATTATGCATGTGAGGAAAAATTTACAGGAATTCAAGCTTAATAATAATAATAATAATAATCATTTATTTCGACCAACTAGGATCATAAAAATTTATACAAATTAAATTAATTGACATAAAAATAAATTCACAAAAATAAATTCACAATCAAAATTAAAATGTAACAGTGATATCCATGACTACAACACTAGAAGTAAACACAAGATTGCAGTGAAGGCCAGTCGTCTCCGAAAGGTTAGCACGTCATTTGTGGGGAACTGTATACGATTTTATAATAAATACCTATCGAAATAGTTAATTTGCCATTCAGTAAATTTAAGTCCCATATTAGAAGGTATTTGCTAAGCCAGGCGTATTATACTGTCAACGATTTCTTAAATGACAAAAATGCTTTCAAGCCAGTGGTAGTTTAATACTATTACTTTTAATATATCTATGTTTATTTTAGGATATATTCTTGTATAGTAGTTCCGTTACGTTTTATGTAACACGATGCTATTTCTCACCTCACAGTCGCCTTAACTTTGTTATTATCAATGTCTGCCAGCTTGAATATGTCATGCTCGCTTTAAGGGCTTTGCCTACGGTGGCGTCGTTGATTGGGTCGCCACCTTCCCTAACAGATGGTCGAGGGAGGCGATGGCTGAGATACGCGTCATACTCGTGATCGGGTGCTGTTTGTGGAGTCCGGTCTGTTCATGCTTGCTAGGACATAGTGACTACGTTAATACTAGTGTCTTTTTATAGGGGATTGACGAGAGACATCATCCTGTTGTGGATTCGTTTTTATTATCAGTGACTTAGAGACCATATACATCTCTAACAATATTAAATTGATTTTAATTTTGACGCTCAGAGACCATGTACATCTCTGGGATATTATATTAATTTCATTATACTCCTTGTTTAATCTTGAGACCTTATACATCTCTAACTTTACTGATGTTGTAATATTTGTAATAGATAACTTTGCGAGTTTATCTTCACTATATGACATTAATTTTGTTATAATTGTAAACTTGAAATTATTATTCCTTCTTGAACTGTAAATTAATATTTTGACGTGAAAAATGTATTACTTATTATAGTCAGACTTTCTGAAATTATAAATTAATATTTTGACATGTAAAAGTGCCCTTGTGGCCTATTTGCAGAATAAATGTTTGTATTTGTATTTGTATTTGAAAGTACTTCGTCTAAAAAGCCCTAGTCGGGCTCGTTCTGAGGTGGCGTTGATTGTCGCGGACTCTGGCTTTCCCTTGTCTTGTTCGTCTTCCATTTTCACAGGTTGCTCTTTAACCGGTGTCTGGAATTCCTCAGCTGCCCTCAGTGACTCTGCGAGCAGTTTACGAATCTGATCAACGGTTAAACCCTCGGTGAGGATACCTTTTTCCTCGGCTTCCTTGATAAGCTCTGGTTTATGCAGTTGGTATATCCAGGTAGTCAGCATCTGGCTGTACTTGTTTCCGGGATTTACGGCACGGTGCGGGCTTCTATGGGATTATTATTTCAGACGGGTTATACTATTCGGGTGGGCGGGACGCGACGCGTGGTGAGTGACGCGCGCGATGTATTAAACTTTTAATATTAAGCTTGGCAAGTTTACTACGATCTACTGAAACACTATCCTTCACTACTTATCTCCTGACTACTCCCGGCTCCTAGAGTACCTAGAGACTCCTGTGTGAGTTATTGCGTTGGGCGCCAAATGTGATGTGTGGGTTTAATCACACATACATATCCTCCTGCCTGAAGGACGCGACGGGAGCACTACGATGGCTAACTCGGGGACAACCGAGCTGCCAGGGGTAGTGAGGAGAGAGGGCTGCGACGGCGAACTCGGGGAGAACCGAGCTGCCAGGGGCAGTCAGGGAGAGGAAGGGTAGGCTGAGGGCAGAGCCGGGTGCGCGTGCGAAGCGCTGACCGAACTCTTAAAGCGGGCGCGCAGCGGCTTATATACGCTGCGGCGGTGGGGCGGCGCGGCGTGTAGCTGCGGCACGGCTCTCCCCCTGCGCTCCTCGCGGTGACGTAGACCTTATGTCACAACCGTTAGGGTAGAACCTCCCAACAAGAGGAACTACATCTCGCAGTGTCACAACTGCCAGAGATTGGGCCACAGCGCGCTTGGCGGTTTCTCTCCCCCGCGATGCGTCAAGTGCGCTGGCGATCACGCGTCTCGCAATTGCGATAGTCCAAAGGGTTGTAAAGACCTGGCCGGCGACAAGTGCTGCAACTGTTTGCAACGTAAGCTCCCCAATGGGTATACTGCCAACTATGGGGGATGCCCTTGCCGCCCAAAGAATCGCAACAATGGTGCAAATCCAAAGTCCTCGCCCCTCTCTGGGCAAAAGCAAAAAGCGGGTCGTGCTGCTCCCCAGTTCACCGCGCAAGCTTTTCCTGCCCTTCTGGCTTTAGGGTTAGATGCCCCTAGGAACCTGCCGCCTTCAGCAGCCGTAGGTCCCCGCCCGGTGCCTTCTGCACCCCAATCTCAGGCGGACCTTCCTGCATGGGGGCCCGCCGCCAGTCAAGCGGGCCGGCCCGCTTCATCTCCCCTCTCTACGCTTATGCAGGTAATTCAGATGCTCACCCCGGAGGCGGCGAGCGGTCTCACTGCCTATCTAAGTGCTGCGACACAAAATTACATCGCCGCTCAGTTCGGCAGTCAGGGTCTCGGTGTTTACTAGTATGGATCGTACGGCCCTAAAGTTTAAACTTACTTCGCTTACCATTGGTATTTATAATGCCAATGGCCTGAGAGGTATGAAGATGAGGTGTCGAACTTCCTCTGTGATCACTCAGTAGATATCTTCTCGGTCCAAGAGACCTTTTACAGACCCGGCACCAGAGCCTTTCGCGTCCCTGGATTCAATCAGATTAGAGATGATAGGCAAGATGGTAGGCCATTCGGGGGCACGCTCATTTTCTATAAACGTAACTTACATTGCATAAGTCTCACTCCCCCTCCCCTGACAAACATGGAAGTGTCGGTTTGTAGTATATCGATGGAGGGCCACCCCCCGATATCAATTGCCTCAACCTACCTTTCACCTCAACGTAATTTACTTAAGACTGACCTCGACTCACTAGCCTCCTAGGTCCTTCGGTCATCGTGACCGGGGACCTAAATAGTAAGCATATTAACTGGGGTTGCATTGCAACCAATCCCAACGGCAATCGGCTGCATCACCTTTTGATCGACAGCCTTCCTTTCGATCTCCTCGCTCCATTAGAACCGACTCATTTCCCTCATAACGTAGAGCACCAACCTGACATACTCGACATAGCACTCCTAAAGAACGTAGCGTTAACTCTGCGTTCTATAGAAGTGATGCACGAACTTGACTCGGACCATAGGCCAGTTTTTTTGAGACTAGCACCTCACTCTAATAATGCACTTCGTACCAGAACACTCGTGGACTGGAATAAAGTACAATCAGGTCTCTTACAGACAGACCCTCCTCTGCTTAGAGACATCCCTGACTGCATAACTACTACTGAACAGGCCGACCAAGCGATCGATTCTTTCCCCAACTATCTCAATACTGTTCGAAGTGAGGCCTCAAGGGAGGTGTCGGCGGAGGATATTCAAAACTGACCTCTACCTAGGGATTGATGGAGTTAGTGTCTAGAAAAAATCGTGCAATCAGGACTTACTCCAACCACCCTTCTGCTAAAAACCGTCAAATCCTGAGGAACTTGTGTAACGAGTCCAAACAGAGAATTGCCGAATTTCGGGAGAACTCGTTCAGGGATCTGATGGGTGAGATCGCTCCTAGTCATCTGGCTTACTGGAAACTAGCGAGATCTCTCAAATCAGATGCCTGTTGGACCATGCCCCCTTGGATCGTCTGGATCTCCCTACCCCTGCTTTCGAGGATAATGAGAAAGCCGAATGCCTTGCGAGTAGCTTAGAGTCCCAATGTTCGCCTAGTCTCCTACACACCGACGAAGCCCATATTAGATGGGTCGATTCCGAGGTGGACAGGAGATCGCGTCTCCCCGTAACTTCACCCATTTTACCGGTGTCGGTTAAGGAAGTCAGTGACTTAGTCAGGCGTTTTCGTGTTAGGTAGGCTCCGGGTGCGGATGGTGTATCCAATCGTATCCTGAGACTTCTCCCTGAAACCCTCCTCCTCGTTTTGGTCGGCATCTTCAATGCCGCGCTGACCAATGCTCACTTTCCAGCCGCGTGGAAAGGTGCAGCGGTCATAGGGATAGCAAAGCCCGGTAAACCCCGGACTTCGCCTGCCTTGATAGGCCGATCAGCTTACTTAGCTCTCTAGGAAAGCTATATGAGCGGATCCTTCTCACTAGGATTCTCAGATTTACGGCTGAGAATAACGTCATCATCGACGAGCAGTCCGGCTTTAGATCCGCGCACTCGTGCGTCCAACAGGTGCATGGCATCACGGAGCACGTGCTGGACGGTTTCTCTCGATTCCAGGGGCTCAGGACCGGTACAATCTTTCTCGACGTGGGGAAAGCATTCGACAAGTTATATCATCTCGGTATGCCTGACAGACTCGTACTCACCATACGAGATTTTCTCAGGAATCGAAGCTTTCGATATAGACTGGAGGGAACGTACTCGGACCCACACCCCATCCGGGCCGGAGTCCCGCAAGGCTCCGTGCTCTCTCCCACTCTTTATTCGTTATTCACGAACGACATTCCCAGGCACCCTAAAGTGCAACTGGGGTTGTTCGCAGACGATATCGCGCTCTTTACGAATCATTATATATACTTTTATCAGGCGATACCTCCAGGAGGCAATCACTGACCTAGGTCGTTGGTTTAATCTTTGGCGTATCGAAGTCAATCCGGAAATAAACACTGCGATAGTCTTCCACCCGTCTGACCGCGTTAGCACGGAAAGGCGTGTGGCTTCTATCCAGATGTTTGACCGCCCCATCCCCTGGGCCAACGAAGTCAAATATCTTGGGGTGACCCTCGACAGAAAACTGACTTTCCGTAGCCA
Organism: Epiblema foenella; assembly: GCA_963556455.1. Lineage (NCBI taxonomy): Eukaryota > Metazoa > Arthropoda > Insecta > Lepidoptera > Tortricidae > Epiblema > Epiblema foenella. Next base: position 837,347 of record OY747097.1, on the reverse strand, counting down.
CATCAGTAGGGTACGCAACCGTGCGTTGTTCGTACTAGGAAGGCTTGGGCCGATGATTAACAAGTTTAGTAAAATGTCACTTAGAAATAAGCTGACACTCTACAAAACGCGACCAGTTAGTAACACCTGCATAGATAACATTTTACACAATGTAAGAGGAGGTAGATTTGAAATTTTGGAATTGGCTCTTTCTGATCATATGGCTCAGTTAATGAAATTTCCGGTTAAAAAAACCTGCGTACTTTCGCATTGGTTTATTAGGAAAAGAGACTATGCCAAGGAAAATATTGATAAATTTACTTACTACCTGCAACACCTTAGCTTCAATAGTGTGTACATAGCAAATGACCCAAACGACGCTTATGACCATTTTATTGCCGATTTTAAACTATTCTACGACCTATGTTTTCCAATTAAAAGGGTAAGAGTCACATTATTAAAAAAACCTAGATGGATTACCAGAGGTATACGTATCTGCTGTAAGCGCAAAAGAAAACTTCTCTGGAACTACCGAACGTCATCCAAGGAAAATAACAAAACGATTTTTAAAGCGTATTCACAGCGTCTTAAGAAAATTATTAAGTTAACTCAAAAGGCTCAAAACAATTATCTTATTAATAATTCTACGAATAAAGTAAAAACTACTTGGCGTATAATAAATAATGCCAAAAATAATTTTCCTAAGGAAGACATAGGGAAAATAATTGTTAACGGTATTGTGATAGACGACCCTCAGTTAATTGCACAGGAATTTAATGATTATTTTATAAATGCAGTGGATAATAATGACATAAATAAATTAAACTCGTCTAAACAATCTGACATTAATAGCAAAATGAATTTTAATAGTAGTTGTAATTTAAATATATTGACATGTAATAAATACTCAATTTTTATGACTCCAACAACCCCAGCTGACATTTTTACTATAATTAATTCGCTGAGAAATACTAGTAGCGTGGGATATGACGGTATCGCCACAAATATTCTAAAACAAGTAGCTCACATAATTTCACCATTATTAAGTTATATAGTAAATATGTGCATTGAACGTGGGAGTTTTCCTGAGAAATTAAAGGTATCCATATAAGTCCAATACATAAAAAAAATAGTAAGTCTGATGTGAAAAATTACAGACCAATTGCGTTGATACCGGTCATCTCTAAAGTTGTAGAAAAGGTAATTTATAGTCGTCTTTATGAGTACTTTGAATCAAATAACCTATTCGCTAAGGAACAAAAAGGTTTCCGTAAAAACAAATCCATCAATATGGCCATTTTCGATTTTATAAAAAAAATCCTGACGAATATGAACAATAGAGTGCCTGTGTCCGCCATCTATATGGACATGACAAAAGCCTTCGACTTTGTGAATCATGAAACTCTGTTGAATAAATTATATAAATATGGAATTAGGGGAAACGTTCATGAACTCATCAAATCTTATCTTAGTAACCGGAAACAAGTGACTCAAATTACAAGGATTGACCCAAAATCTAAGGAAGAGATCATTTACTCGTCAACTTCGAGAGAAATTAGATACGGCGTCCCACAAGGGAGTATTTTAGGACCCTTATTATTTATAATATATATTAATGACCTACCGAAAATTACTAAACACCATATGGTTTTATTCGCCGATGACAGTACTATCATATTTACTGGAAATCGGAAATAAACAGAACTCTTGAATGTACTATACAATGGCTTGTAAACAACAACCTTAAAGTGAATCTATCCAAGACGCATATTATGAATTTCAAACAGAGACGAAATTGTATACAAAATCCTAGTGTAACTTATAAAAATGCTAACATCTCAGAAGTAGACAACACAAAATTCTTAGGCTTAGTATTGGATCATAGTCTGTCATGGAAAATTCAAATTGAAACTGTATGCAAGAAACTAAGTAGTTTTTCATATGCTTTGTATATGCTGCGGAAGATAGTTGGCGAAACACTGTTGACTGCATACCATGCATACGTTTCCTCAACACTAAGGTATGGGGTAATATTCTGGGGCAACTCTACTGATTGGGAATTGGTGTTTAGGGCGCAGAAAAAATGTATACGAGCAGTACGTGGCCTGCGGCCCTTGGAGTCATGTAAAACTCATTTCATAGACCTAAATATTCTCACCTTCCCTAGTTTGTATATATTTGAAGTAGCTTTGTTTGTGAAATCGAATCCTAAGGAGTTTCAATATTTTTCAAGTGCAAGATTACAAAACAAGTTATTCGCAGCCCCATCTAAAACAAGACTTATGTCAAAAAGTATTATGGGAATGGCCCCCAGAAGCTTCAATCATCTACCTGTTGAAATCATGGAAAAAGAAACTGTTCTAGAATTTAAGCGTGCTCTAAAGAAATTACTTGTTGGAAAAGCTTACTATTCAGTTAAAGAATACCTCAATGATAGTTTTAACCAACAGCAATAAGCATGTTAGTCATAAGATCTTTGTACGCCTGGAGGCAGAACATAGCTGGACTATTTCGTATGTACCTACCATCTAGCATAATTACATTATGTGTATACCTATTGTTCACAAATAAATGATTTGACTTTGACTTTGACTTTGACTTTGACTTTGAAAACTTGTGTTCGTCCAATCATGTCTTATGCAAGTGTAGCTTTTGCTCACGTGCCTATGACATCGCTCAAGCCGCTTCAGGTCATTCAGAATCGTTTTCTCCGTAGGGCAACTGGTGCTCCGTGGTACCAGTCGAACCTCTGCACCACGACATGGGGATTAGCACTATGTATGGTTTCTTTAAGCAGACTGCCAGACGTTATTTTGACAACGCTCCCCATCATAGGAATCCGTTAGTTAGGAAGGCTGTTGACTACGTTCCCATCCCTCCCCCCTCTGTCGTTACTCGGCGATCACTGATTAGGGGGCCGCACGGTCCTTCGTCCTAGGCACACACTTACGGACCCGGACGACGTAATCACAGCGTCTATCGAAAGATGGAACGCTGCGCTTACGGCGTCCAACCGTGCGTTGTTCGTGCTAGGAAGGCTTGGGCCGATGATTAACAAGTTTAGTAAAATGTCACTTAGAAATTAATCTGGCAATTACACAATACTACATAGTTTTAGGTATCCATAAATGCAGTAATAATAATATTAATAATAATTATTATTAAATGCAATTAAGTTGTATGATTGCCAAGTTGCAGAATTTTATTTAGTTAGCAAATAAAGAATAATAAGTGTAGCGGAAACGTTTCCTGAGTAAATAGTTTTATCATCTTAATGAGCTTAATACGTACAAAACTTAAAATTAAATTAAATATCTACAAACCTATAACTACATTTGAAATAAACTTAAAATTAAGGTTTCTTAAGTTATTGTCATCTAAAATCAATAAGTAGATTTCGTGCTATTAGGAAGGCACAGGCGTTTATTCAACGATAACTTTCGAGTCATAGTTACGTCACGCGGCGGGGCGCGGAGGAAGAGGTCTGTCCCGGCCCTCTCATTTTGCATACAGCGGTGTAGCTCAGTGGTCAAGATTCCACATATGGCCGTAATATAATTGTAGCCTTTTGTTCTGGTCATGTGCGCTGCCCGCCATGTACCTAGAAATTAATAATTTAAAATGAATTTAAAAATTTAATTATATTTAATTTGTGAGTGTGTGTTTCCCCGACTAGGTGAGTGTTGCAAATTAAACTATATAACCGATATTAATGTCAATCAGTAGATAGTATTTCATGCCTAACACTTAATTCTGCTTACCTGTTGCTAATATATCGTGTAATCCATTATTGTAGCTGCATACTGCAACATACGAATTCCTTTGTTCCTTGTAGCGTAATGGAAATATACCCACTTGTCTGAAAAAGAAAAAAATGAATTTCAATTTCTAAGTAATTAGTTAAAATATTAAAGTAAATCATACATTGGTAATACTTATCTGTTTGTAATGCATTGCAACATCTTTTGTAATAATTTCCGAAAATCGGAAATTAAATAACTTTCCATTTTTAAATCTCGTTGTACTTACTTGCTATAATTAATTGATTTTGTATGCCGCATCAACATCATTGATTGCTATTTAATGCTTTCGCATAGCCCTTCCTGCTATTAGCGCTTCCTATCTCCAATTTCTCTTCACGTCGCCGAATGTTGCAGGCAGTATCGTAGAATCGGACTTTCCACTAAATGTCTAAAACGGAAATTTCCAGGGGGATTCGGTCGCACTATTAAAGGCAGGAGCTGCGAGTGCTGCGGCTAGCTTCGAAACCTCTGCCGACCCGGGAACACTCCAGACTACCCGTGACGTCACCGGCTGATCACCTTTCCTTTCCACCACCACTGGAGCACGGCGTACGGCAGGGAAGTGGCACTCTAAACGGCCAGTGCAAGTGAATACGGCTTATTCAAATTGTAAATTAGAACTCACACCCTGAGATATCTACCCTCATCGTTCTAGGTCTACCCTCAATTTTGGATTTCGAGTTATAACTGTTTTTTTTTAATTATAAATTATTTCGTAAATCCTGTTTTATTCTAAAACTACCAAACTGTCACAGTGGCGCCCAATTATTAGGTATTTTACAGAGCCGTACTTGTTTTTAGTATTATCTAGTAATCTTTGGTGTTGGTTGCACTAGCTATAAGTCTAGATAAGTGTGGTCATCAAAAAGGTGTCTGTAATTGTAATTAACCGTGTCTACCCACAGGTTTTGTTACTACTATTGTGTCTATTTTGTAAATCACATTTTGATGATCATTATTTATCATTAATCTTAAGTTGCTTCTTCTAGTTTGGCTATTAGAGGAAAATAACTTTCAGCTTTTATTAATTGTATTATCGTTTTATTTCTGTAACTGCAACACACATCTACGAAGGAACATGTCTTATCAAATCAAATATTTATCTCTGCAAAAGGCTGAGTTGGAGTACGAAGTAGGCGTTAGGGGAGGCACTGTTGGAGAGAATGTTCAAGAACTTAGGAGACAAATCGTGAAATTAGCACCTATGCTACCTCCTGAAGATATTTTAGAGTCACATTTAGAACCCAGCGTTGATTTGGCACAGGTTAAGGATACTTTGTCTAAAACTAAAGAATACATCAACAGTCTTAAATCTAGATATGATAAAAATGTTTACTCCCGAACGGAAACTATGCTGCACCATGTCTATTACCGACTCATTAGGGTAAATAGGGCTGGCGCTGATGATTCCACTTACGTGGAAAACTCTCAAGTTTTTAGGCAACAATTTCAAGAGCTTAAAAAGTTGAAAGTTGAGGCACCGTCCACGTCATCTAACTCTGAACCGTTGGCAGATCTCATCACGGTGACTTGCGAGAAAAGGGTTGCTTCCGATGTTGTAGGTAAACTTAAATATTCGGGCAAGTCATGTGTCAAGTCATTCATTCAGAGGGCGGAGGAGCTGGTAGTCTCCAGAAGTATGTCTAAGGAGAAGCTGTTAACATTCGCTTACGAGATATTTACCGACGATGCTCTTCATTGGTACAGATGTATTAAGGACAGGGTCGAGACATGGGATGACCTGGTTACACTACTTAAACAGGACTTCAGCCAAGCGGACTATGATTACCGTTTGCTGGCGGAGATTAGGATGCGTACGCAGGGCGAGCAGGAAAACATCAGCATCTTTATCTCTATTATGCATGGTATGTTTTCCAGGCTCAGCAAACCACTATCAGAGGAAGACATGTTAGAAATAATACTACATAATATTAGACCTGCATATGCTAGCGTTCTAGCGTCGTCTCCAAACATCACCAGCATTAATGCACTTAGAGATTTATGCCGTAGCTACGAAAACATACAGGCCCGTATGGCGCAATTTCGAGAGCCACCTAAGGTAAACTCGGAAACTGTAGCTCGTGAATTTGCGTACACTCGCCCATCACCTGGTACTTCATTTGGCCGAAATTATACTACCTATAGTAACAACTACACTAACCAAAGACACGATTATGGTGATAAATCTAAAAACTACAGGCCCAATGTCAGCAGTGGTAACTATTCTAACAAAAGAGATCCTGGTCAATCACGGAACTTCAATGTCAATGCCTTGGATGCTGCTGCTAATGCTAAAACCAAACTGTATTGCCCAAGGTGTCGCATAGATACTCATTCTTTAAGTAACTGTCGCAAACCGCATTTTGCAATATGCTTCAAATGTGGAAAAGAAGGCGTGCGTTTTCCGGATTGTCCAGAATGCAACTCTATGAATAAAAAAAACTAAGTGCTGTGGATTGTCGAGGCAAGAAGCATGTCGGAGAAGAAGCAAAAGTTACTAAATTTGATACCTTAGAATGGTCTGACTGGCTTAAGTTCATTTCTAACTTCTTCTGGTGCTACTCTGTTTCTTCAATCCACAACTCAGAATTAGATTATTCCCGTCCTCACGTTGCTGTACAACTGCATGATAAGGCGCTAGTGGGTTTGTTGGATACTGGATGTGCAGTAAGCTTGCTGGGTAATAATGCCCATAAATATTTCATAAATTTAGGTTTTACCCTGCAACAAGGTAAACCGTTACAATTCACGGCTGCTGGGGGCCAAACTCTAAAAAGTATTGGTTTCTTTTATATGCCTGTAAAATTTCAAGATCAAACACATGTTTTGGAGGTTTATGTCGTTCCGGAGATACAAAATTCATTAATTCTGGGCATGGATTTCTGGAACAACTTCGGGCTATTTCCTAAACATCTAGCTAGTGTGATAATGCGGTCGGAAACTGATGTTGCTCTTGCTGATCTAGCTGTACGTCAAGATGAAAACATTTGTAGTTACGATCACCTATCGGAAGAACAAAGGATTACAGCTGACCACATTATTTCACAGTTCCATGACATTTCCTACGAAAAACGAGGTCTAGGCAGGACTTCACTAATTACGCATTCTATTGACACTGGGGATGCTGCCCCCATTCGTCAACGTTATTATAGGATGCCTCTAGAAAAACAACGTGTTCTAATTGAACAACTTGATGAAATGCTTAAAGAAGATGTTGTGGAACCTTGCGAGAGCGCATGGTCTTCACCAGTGCTACTTACACCTAAAAAGAATGGACAGTTACGTTTTTGTTTAGATAGTCGTAAACTAAACGCTATTACAAAAAAAGACGCTTACAGCTTACCCTACATTTCGGAAATATTAGACAATCTTCGTGATGCAAAATACTTAACTAGCCTGGATTTGTCTAAAAGTTTTTGGCAAATATTGATCAGGGACGAGGATAAATGCAAGACCGGTTTTTACATTCCAACTCGCGGGACCTTTTGCTTTAAATCAATGCCATTTGGCTTAACAAATGCACCCGCTACACAACAACGTCTCGTCGATCAATTATTCTACGGTCCAGAATTTGAACACAAAGTATTTGTCTACATTGACGACATAATCATTGTATCACCTACGTTTGAACAACACATATCTCTACTGGTACGTGTGAGGGACAAGCTTAAGGCTGCTAACTTAACTATCAACTACGAGAAAAGTCAGTTTTTCAGAAAACAGCTGAAATATTTAGGTTACGTCGTCGACTCTAATAGGTTACATGCTGATCCTGAAAAAGTAGAAGCAATTGTGAGCTATCCTACTCCAAAAAATCGCAAAGAAGTTCGCCGATTTCTAGGAACGGCTTCATGGTATCGTAGGTTCATACCAAATTTTAGTACTCTGGCTTCCCCGTTGAATAAACTAACCTCACAAGCAAAAACTGCTCCTCCGTTCGTATGGTCTACTGAAGCGGACGAGGCCTTTAGATCCTTAAAAAAATGCCTTATTTCTACCCCAGTATTGACATGTCCTGATTATTCAAAACCTTTTGAGGTATCTACTGACGCTAGTGATGTGGGAATTGGTGCAGTTCTAACACAAACTGAGGAGGGAGTAGAAAAGGTAATAGCGTATATGAGCAAATCCTTATCTAAACAGGAAAAAAATTATAGTGCTATGGAACGGGAAGCGTTGGCTCTCCTGACAGCTGTTGAACACTGGCGTTGCTATCTGGAGAATGGTAAACGGTTTGTTGTCTACACTGATCACGCAGCCCTTAAATGGTTTATGACTATAAACAACCCTACAGGACGTTTAGCCAGAGGGGGCGTAAGACTTTCCACATTCAATTGTGAAATCAGACATCGCCGTGGCCGTGACAATGTAGTGCCGGATAGTCTATCACGCATACCGATTTCACTCCTGAATCAGTCAGCGCCACATCTAAGCCAGAATATCGCTGATCCTTGGTATTTAAATATCTTCAACGGCTGCCAGAATAATCCTACAGCATTTCCAAACTATCAGATTATAAATAACAAACTTTACCGTTTCAAAAAAAGTCTTAACCAACTAGCTAAGGAGTTCGAATGGAAAGAGGTCATTCCTTTAAAATACCGACAACAAATTCTCGAACAGAATCACTCGTGCCCTACAGCTGGTCATTTTGGGGTGCTAAAAACTTATAAACGGCTTTGCCTTAAGTATTTCTGGCCTGACATGCATCGCGACGTCACTGTTTTTGTAAGTAACTGTGAAGTCTGCAAATCGTACAAACACCCTAATCACGCAACACTAGGTACAATGGGACGCCCTAAAGAATGCTGCAGACCTTTTCAGATGATTAGTATGGATCTAGTAGGACCTCTACCACCCTCTAGAAAACAAAATACCTTCCTACTAGTAATAACCTGCTGTTTTTCTAAATATTGTCTACTGTTCCCCATAAAACGTGCCACAGCTGAAATTATTTCTCGCATCCTTGAGGAGCAAGTGTTTCTTGTCCATGGCATTCCCAAAACTGTGTTAATGGACAACGGAAAACAGTTTGTAAGTAACACTTTAAAGCATCTATTTGCTAAATACAACATTCCTGACGTCAGATATACACCTAAATATTGCGCACAGGTGAACATGGTAGAACGTTATAATAAGACTACGTTGATAGCGATTTCCTCGTTTATCGAAAACGACGATCACAGGTCTTGGGACACTAACGTTCCAAAAATTCAGTTTGCCATAAATTCCTCTACAAACGAAGTTACAGGCTTTACACCATCATTCCTAGTACATGGTAGGGAATTAGTAACTTGTGGCTCGCATTATCTAGATGTTGACTGCATAAATGACCTAATATTTTCACCTAGAGATGAATATGCCGAAAATCTAGGAGTTCTTCGGAAGGTGTTTGACCAAATTCAATACTTGTTATTCAAGGCGCATTCTAAAAACAGTAGTAGCTATAATTTACGTAGGAAGCAGGCAGAATTTAATGTGGGTGATTATGTTTGGAAACGAACGTACTACCAAAGCGACAAAGACAGCAAATTTTCAAAAAAACTTGCACCGAAATATGTCAAATGTCTCATTATTGCAAAAAAATCACCCTTAGTTTACTTTCTTCAAGACATGCATGGTAAAAACATAGGTGATTGGCACATAAAAGACTTTAAGGTAACAAATTACAAAGCTTAGGTTAAAACGAAAGACTCGAATAAACTAAATACTATGGTTTCATATTAGGAATATATAAATATACATATTATTCTCATAATGGGATGCTGCCCCATTCATGAAAATTAAATAATAATTTTTAATAATTATTAATTTATAAATATGTATTGCTCTCATGATGGGATGCTGCCCCATTCATGAAAATGCCACGATTGTATCGAATATTATTATTATTAAATGCATGTTGGAACTTCTATACGAAGCTCACAACGATTTTAATGACTATTATTATGCTAATACGGTACTACCTACCGTTATTAGAACATTTTTATGCTATCTCTAAATTAGAGAAATTTAAAATATGGGATCATGTGTATAAAGTGCCATATCTTTAGCTATTAGTGAGTACCTTGTAATATTGAGCAAATACTCTGTGTAAAAAGAGGCTGAACACATAACTAAATATGTTACGGCGATTTAAATGACGATGAATGCTGAGATGGTATGAGCGAGTGAAGTATGCTGTGGATGGATGAGTAGAACTGGTAGCTAATGAGTCAATATAGACATAGAGGATTTCACCTAGGCAAAATCCTACCCAAAAAAGGGGGGTATGTAGCGGAAACGTTTCCTGAGTAAATAGTTTTATCATCTTAATGAGCTTAATACGTACAAAACTTAAAATTAAATTAAATATCTACAAACCTATAACTACATTTGAAATAAACTTAAAATTAAGGTTTCTTAAGTTATTGTCATCTAAAATCAATAAGTAGATTTCGTGCTATTAGGAAGGCACAGGCGTTTATTCAACGATAACTTTCGAGTCATAGTTACGTCACGCGGCGGGGCGCGGAGGAAGAGGTCTGTCCCGGCCCTCTCATTTTGCATACAGCGGTGTAGCTCAGTGGTCAAGATTCCACATATGGCCGTAATATAATTGTAGCCTTTTGTTCTGGTCATGTGCGCTGCCCGCCATGTACCTAGAAATTAATAATTTAAAATGAATTTAAAAATTTAATTATATTTAATTTGTGAGTGTGTGTTTCCCCGACTAGGTGAGTGTTGCAAATTAAACTATATAACCGATATTAATGTCAATCAGTAGATAGTATTTCATGCCTAACACTTAATTCTGCTTACCTGTTGCTAATATATCGTGTAATCCATTATTGTAGCTGCATACTGCAACATACGAATTCCTTTGTTCCTTGTAGCGTAATGGAAATATACCCACTTGTCTGAAAAAGAAAAAAATGAATTTCAATTTCTAAGTAATTAGTTAAAATATTAAAGTAAATCATACATTGGTAATACTTATCTGTTTGTAATGCATTGCAACATCTTTTGTAATAATTTCCGAAAATCGGAAATTAAATAACTTTCCATTTTTAAATCTCGTTGTACTTACTTGCTATAATTAATTGATTTTGTATGCCGCATCAACATCATTGATTGCTATTTAATGCTTTCGCATAGCCCTTCCTGCTATTAGCGCTTCCTATCTCCAATTTCTCTTCACGTCGCCGAATGTTGCAGGCAGTATCGTAGAATCGGACTTTCCACTAAATGTCTAAAACGGAAATTTCCAGGGGGATTCGGTCGCACTATTAAAGGCAGGAGCTGCGAGTGCTGCGGCTAGCTTCGAAACCTCTGCCGACCCGGGAACACTCCAGACTACCCGTGACGTCACCGGCTGATCACCTTTCCTTTCCACCACCACTGGAGCACGGCGTACGGCAGGGAAGTGGCACTCTAAACGGCCAGTGCAAGTGAATACGGCTTATTCAAATTGTAAATTAGAACTCACACCCTGAGATATCTACCCTCATCGTTCTAGGTCTACCCTCAATTTTGGATTTCGAGTTATAACTGTTTTTTTTTAATTATAAATTATTTCGTAAATCCTGTTTTATTCTAAAACTACCAAACTGTCACATAAGAATGCCTGAGACTTGGTACTACAAAATATCTCACAAATATAAAGGTGAATGTTCAACACATTTGTACACAGAGGATTACATAGTATGAATGTTCGTTGAGAATATAATTTGAACATTCTTTATACGTTAGTGGGTACATAAGTCAACGGCCAAGTCACACAACATTAACTATAAATAATAAAGAAATCGCAGTAAGGAACCTTAGACTTGGCACGACTTTGTCTAGATTTCATTACTATTTAGAGATAAACAAGCAGCTCCATCGCGACTTGGCTAGTTTTTTACATAATGTTTTTGATGGGATTTATCTGAACAAAATACTTTCATCGTCCAAACTGATGCGTCAGGATACTCTGTAGGAGCTACATTAAGTAATTCAAACAATCAACCAATTGCATTTGCATGTAGAACTTCAAATAAAGCCGAAAAAAATTACCCAACGATTCAAAGGAACTTTTGGCAGTTGTATGGGCAACAAAGCATTTCAGACCTTATTTATATGGGCGTAAGTTTATTATTCGAACAGATCATAAATCGCTAGTTTATTTAGTTGGTATGCGAGACCCATCGAGCCGCTTGCTTAAGTTCAGACTTGCGCTCGAGGAGTGTGATTTCATTGTAGAGTACGTAAAGGGCTCAGATAACGGCCCGGCTGACGCATTGGCACGCATTTGTATTACTGCTAATGAATTAAAGGAATTGAATGGACATATCCACGTCATGACGCGATCGCAATTTAAAAAGCTTGTGCTACTCCCAGGCAGACTATTGATTGTACAGTGTAAATCGTGGAATCACATAGTAAGCCTCAGGAGTCTGTAGAGTTGAAATTTATATCACAACAAGAATTATCAAGGAAAAAAACAAAACCGTGCGTTTATAGAAAATAAAATATTTCTCTACGATTCTAATACAAATACATTACTTATTAAATTCCTAGATTCTTCATCGCAACTATCGCCAGGCGAATTTGTGAAAGAACTAGAATTATTTTGTAAACAAATAAACGTTAACAATATATATATGTCGGAGAAAGGCCATTACGAGGCGGTGAATCGTAGTCGGGATGATCTTCATCACTGACCATATTTTAAGTAATTTGGCACAAATAAAAACGCACTCGAACACTTCAACTGTCCTTTAATTCGATCCACTTATCAGATTACAAAAATATACAATGATTGATTTAGTACTCACGGATAGAATCGCATAAGGTGTGCACTCAACGGGCATTGAATCAGAAGTGTCAGTCAGGTCTGGCGGCTCCTGTCCCCCACCTCCAAACCTATCAGTTCATCCAACTGTCCGACCGTACCAACTTAACAATTTTGATTTAGTGTTGCCTTTAATAAAAATAAAGTAACGTTCCTTTACAATTCAAATGACAGACTAAACGAACGAGTGATTGAATAAATAATTTGCTGTTGGCGCATTTTGTGAACGCAATCCAACTGTCATTGTGACAGCGTCACTCCGATATATATAACAAAAAATAAAAATAATTGTATTTTTGTAGAGAAGTTATTATGTGAATTTAAAAAGTTAGACTGCAGTACAAATTTAAGGTTATGTATTTTAAAGGACGTCCAACGAGTAGATGACAAAGATCAAAGAAAAGTAATACTAAACGACTATCATCTCTTGCCCGCTAGTGGCCACGCGGGCATGAGTAGTGTTTAGGATTCCATTGGTAACCAGACTTTTGTCAGGAGCGAAGAGTAGTCCCTCACTGAAGGCTCCTTCAATGCCACGCGAGTTTGGCCCTTTTCGAATCGCTCCCTAGTTCGGTTACATACCGAACATTGGCTGAGTCGGTACGGAGCTGTCGTCGCGCGCGCATCCCTTAATGCCGCTTAGACATACCACGGTGCTTTCGTGGTCACTCTCACTGCTTTCTGTGTGCTTATACGCTGTGCTGTGCTTCACCAACATCCAGCATAGCAGGAAGAGAAGGGAGCTGGGCATTCACGACTCGAGCTGCCGCCATTGGGGTTCACGAGGTGAGTGGATTGCTCATTTCCCTTGATAATCGCCTTGGTTACTTTCCTTGGGGACCACTTTCTTTCCGAGCCTTTCGCTGAGCTATCAGAAACTCCTTCATAAGTTGTGTTCCTTCTGAACCGGATATATTAATTCGAACTAATTTTTGTATATGGAATACAGTGCAAACTATACGAATAGCATTCTTTATTAGCAAACATTAGCATATTATTTATATCATTAATATCAATTAAATGTTGTATAAAAATATTATGGAGAACTAAAAAAGACATAACCGCCGTATATTTCGTAGGGACTTACGACCTTTCTTCCGAACAAGAACTTGTTTACGAGTTAAAGTGCTGTAGTTCGGTGTCGTAACTAATATAATTATATAATTCTATGTGTACGTTATAATTACACATTTAACTGTTTAAGTAGGTGTAATATTTGCTGTTTAAATACGGATTTTCATATAATTTCGTGGCATTCATATTTAATGTTTCGGTCGCAGGGTAGAAATTGCTAGTTCTAAATTCCATAGCGCGCATAGGACGCGTACGCGTACCATATTGAAGTTGACGAAGTTATATTACATTACCAACATTGTATCATTTGTGTACTAAAATATTAGCGACTTTTGTTACAATTTGTATTGTTCGGGAACTTATTTCGTTCCGCCTTAAGTGTTGTTGAGAGTTAATTTAGTACGATATATATATACGTTTACTTTTAATAATTTTGTTCCTTATCTCTGAGGTTTAAGACTCAAAACCCGTTGTCGCCTTTTTTCGATTACCTAAAATACAAATTAAGATAGTGTTTTGATCGATTTATTATCGCTTGCGCCTCTTGTAGTTTAACAATGAATGAAATGGAGAAATGCCGTCGTAATTTAGCGCTTAAGCGACTGAACGATGCTTATATTTGTGCAAAGAGATGTATAACGAACCCGGAAATGAAACCGCGTCTTAAGGTTCATTTAACCAGATTGGAAAGTTTAGAAATATTGTTTGATGAGAATCATACGACGATAGTAGCATCTTTAACGGATCCCCAGGAGATCGCTGACAATGAGGAGATAAGACAGGGCTTTGATGAGACGGTGATAGACCTTCTATCTATTAAATCGCAATTGTTTCCTGAGGAAACACCTCAAGTACCTAGTGTCGCTTCAGCCGTACCCGGGAGTGCCTCGAGCGGCAATACGGGTCATATTCGCATGCCACCCATCCATATACCTACGTTTGAGGGTGGCTATAAAACGTGGATAACGTTCTATGATCTGTACCGAACCTTGGTACATGAAAAAAATGAGTTTTCGAAAATTGAAAAGTTTCAATATTTAGTCTCGTCGTTGAAGGGGGAACCGTTAAACCTGATAAAAGCATTTCCTATCTCGTCTGACAATTACGATATGGCGTATGAAACTTTAGTAAAACGCTATCAGAATAAACGCCAGCTAGCCTTTTTAGCGTGGCAATCTATTGTGACTGGTAAATTGCAGAACAACTCTGCGCAAGCCTTTCGGTTTCTTCTGGACTCATTTCAAGAAAACTTGGCTATTTTGAGGTCTTTGAAATTGCCCGTCGATAACTGGGACTTTATAATCTTTTATACGCTCTTATCGAAATTGGAACCGTCCATTCGTAAAGAATTTGAGATGACCGTCACGTCGGAGGAAATCCCAACCTATCAATCGTTGGAGAAATTTTTAGAAAACTACTGCAAGGCAATGGAGCACGCCGGCGCGAGTACGAGTTCAGCCCACAGCGGAAACCCACGACCTTCTATGGTTAACACCATGCGATCCGATCACGTCACGACACCGCCACGTCGCGTTAGGCAAACGACCTTAGTGGGGAATCAAGCGTCGTCGTCCGCGCTGCCTCTGCCGCCGCCCTGTCAGTTCTGCTGCAAAAAGCATTTTCTTGCACACTGTCCGGACTTTCAAAACTTAACTGTTACGCGTCGGTCACAAGTGGTCGGTGATAAGCAGCTCTGTTTTAACTGTTTACGCATAGGTCATATTGTGTCTAACTGTCCTTCAAAAGGTTCGTGTCGAACTTGTGGTCGCCGTCATCACTCGTTGCTACATTTTCAGGAAAGTCATGTCGATCACAATGAAAATAAATTGCGGCCTTCCAACCCCAACGCCACCTCGAACGCCTTAGGGGTCCATGGGCTTTCTACGAATACTGTGTCTAATAAAACTGTCCTTCTGTCAACCGCTCGAGTAGATATTTTGGATAAATGGCGTTCCTTTCACGCCGTGCGCGTATTGATTGACTCAGGCAGTCAAGCCAACTATATCTCTCAAGGCCTAGCAAATCGACTGGGTCTACCTGTCTCCAGTGATGCGCCATCTGTCTTTGGTTTAGGTAATGCGTCTACGCCTGTATTGGGTACCGTCCAATGCACTATCCGTCCAGAAAATCATCAAGGCAATGACCTATCTTTTGAAGCAATAGTGATACCGCGAATCTGTCACGACATGCCGTCAGTCACGGTGGAAACGAGTTTTTTGAAAAACCTAGGGTTCCTCAAGCTCGCGGACCCGTCCTTTCATGTACCGGTACCAATCGATCTCCTTCTCGGGTCCGAACTTTGGAACGAGATATTCCTGCAGGGTATGATACCGGGTGGGAATGATTCCCCTGTAGGCTTAAATACTATTTTTGGCTGGGTCTTTTTAGGTCGTTCTCGTTGCCTTGAAAATATACCTTCTTTATATTCAAACCTTTCGTCAGTTCAAACGCTTCACGCATCACATAGCGAATTAGAAAATGATTTGACACGACTGTGGGAGATGGAGGACGTGAGTACCCCCGAAAAAATATATTCGCCGGAAGATACGGTTTGTGAAGAGAATTTTCTTTCTACCTACAAGCGTGACGACTCTGGAAAATTCATTGTGGAGTTACCGTTTAAATCTGGTGAGCCAACTTTCCGTAACATGCGATCTATCGCTGTGCGCCGTTTTAATAAATTGGAAATGCGTCTCTCTAATGACGCCGCATTGAGAAACTCTTATAATGAGTTTATGCAAGACTATCTGGACAGTGGTCACATGTCAGAGGTGCCGTCCTCTGACCAAAATACCACTGCGTACTACGTCCCATATCATTGTATCTTGTCACCGTCAAGCGTAACGAAAATACGCGTCGTATTTGACGCCTCTGCGCGTGACGGCGAGGGTCTTTCCTTGAACGACACGCAGCTGACGGGGCCGAAACTTCAAAAGGACATTTCCCATATACTTTTGCGATTTCGTCTGCATGAAGTCGTATTTACTGCTGACATTCGTCAGATGTACAGGAACATTGTGATGTCTGAGAAACATCGTGACTTTCAGCGCATCGTTTGGCGCTTACACCCTAATGCGGAACTCAAAGACTACCGTTTAAACACTGTAACCTATGGGGTATCCTCGTCTCCCTTTCTGGCTCTGCGGACGATTGAAGAGCTGGCTGTGACAGATGGCCAAGCCTATCCGTTAGGGGCGAAGGTACTGTCTACCGATACGTACGTAGACGACATCCTCACTGGTGCTTCGTCTGTTAGTGAGGCGCTTGAGCTTCAAAACCAAGTAATCGCGTTGTTATCCAGAGGAGGCTTTGAGCTCCGTAAGTGGGCAAGCAACCGTTTGGAATTGCTAAGCCATCTTCCACCTGAGCATTGTGTGACTCAGGCGTCTTCGTCTTTTGACGCGGATTCTCAAACTGTTGTAAAAGTTCTTGGCTTAAACTGGGACTCGGCGTCTGATCAGTTTAAGTACAAAGTTAATGTGTCTCAAAATCAATGCACGAAGCGACAGATACTGTCAGAGCTCGCTCGTGTGTTTGATCCGTTAGGGCTACTGTGTCCTGTCATTTTTTTGGCGAAAACTTTGATCCAGCGACTTTGGCTCTTGGGTTTAGATTGGGACCAGCAGCCTCCGCAAGACATAGTAGATGTTTGGTGTCAAATTTCGGCTCAATTGAGTAGTGTGTCTAATTTTGCTGTACCACGGCAGATCACGCACTCCCGTGCTGTTGCCTATCATCTGCACGGGTTTGCAGATGCTTCTTTGTCAGGATATGCCAGTGTCGTCTATTTACAGGCAGAATTAGAGGATGGGACTTATTCTACCCATCTGGTGTGTGGGAAATCTCGCGTTTCCCCTACAAAACAGATCAGTCTTCCGCGACTTGAACTGTGTGCGGCTGTCCTGCTTGCAGATTTGGTACACTCGATACTTCCGCATCTGTCATCCTTGATCGTAATCAAGAATATTTTTGCTTGGTCCGATTCGACTATTACACTTTCTTGGATCGCATCTCATCCATCTAAATGGAAAATTTTCGTTGGCAATCGTGTCGCAAAGATTCAACGAAAATTGCCCTCAGCTCAATGGAACTACGTAAGCACCCATAATAACCCGGCTGATGTCGCCTCGAGAGGAGTGCTTCCCAATGCACTGTTGGAACATCCACTTTGGTGGAATGGCCCAAACTTTCTGTCCCTCTCATCCAATCATTGGCCTCGGTTAGAAACTCTTCCCCTGTCAACCGACGCAACAACGGAATTGCGTCAAGATGAGAAGAAGTCAGCGTTCGTTGTTACCAACGAAACTGACTGGATACAGCAGCTTTTACTCCGGTTCTCTTCTTTGAAGAAAATCCTACGAGTAACTGCGACTGTGCTTAGGTTCCTGAGTCTTTTGCGAAAGCAGAGAACATATTCTGGTCCAATATGTGAACAAGAGCTGAATCCAGCTCTACTAACTCTCGTAAGATCATGCCAGCAAGACTGTTTTGTTAATGAGATACGTAGCCTCAAAGAAAACAAGCCTTTGCCAAAGCCATTCAAAAAATTAAGCCCTTTTCTTTCGGAGGACAAGGTCTTGCGTGTCGGAGGGAGACTTCGACACTCAGACTTAGAGTATGATGCTAAGCATCCCGCCATTCTGCCTTCAAATCACCAACTTTCGTCTTTGATTATTGATGATGTGCATGCAAAATCGTTGCATGGTGGTGCACAAATGGTGCATTTCTTGTTGACTCAAAACTTTTGGGTTGTTTCTGCTCGTCGTGCTATTGCGAAACGTCTTTCTCGCTGTATCCAGTGCTTTCGGGCTAAACCAGTGACGTCACAACCCATCATGGGGGACCTTCCTCGTGTTCGAGTCACTGCTGTAAAAGCCTTTCAGCGCGTAGGCTGTGACTACGCTGGTCCTTTTCACGTCATCCTTGGCCGCCGTCGCCGAGGAGCCCGCTCTGACAAAGTATATCTTTGTCTTTTTGTTTGTCTATCGAGCAAAGCCATCCATCTCGAGATTGCCCAGGACCTTTCTGCAGAATCTTTCATCGCCACCTTACGCCGCTTTGTTGCGCGCCGAGGTAGGTGCTCTCTTATACTTAGCGATTGTGGGACTAACTTTGTCGGTGCTAAAAATCAGTTAACCGGGCTTATGGAAACTGCCGCCGCATCACAGACTATTGAATTCAGGACTGTTCCACCCTCTTCGCCCCACTTTGGCGGAGTTTGGGAGGCTGGCGTACGCTCAGTGAAGGGACATCTCGCCAGGGTAGTGGGAAGTCATTTGCTTACTTTAGAAGAGTTCCATACAGTTATAGTGCAGATAGAGGCAGTACTGAACTCACGTCCTTTGTGCGCAATCAGTAACGACCCGAATGACTTTTCCGTATTGACACCGGGACACTTTTTAACGCTGTCTCCTTTAACTTCTGTCCCGGACAATAATGATGAAGCAACAAAAATTTCACTGTTGAACCGTTGGCAATTGCTACAGCGCTTACACGCTGATTTTTGGAAGCGTTGGCACCGAGACTATTTAAATACCCTAACCCAGAGAAACAAATGGACAGACAACTCTCATTCCGTGAGAATTGGTTACTTAGTCCTAATTAAGGACGACAACCTTCGACCATTGTTATGGTCGGTGGCACGTGTCGTCAACGTGCACCCGGGTCAGGACGGGATAGTACGAGTGGCAACTGTCCGCACAGCAGATGCTGATTCGCGTACGAAAGAATTTAAACGGCCCGTAGTCAAGCTCTGCGTCCTTCCCGTCAACGATAACTAAACTATGAAACAAACGTCCTTTACGTTAATTAATGTTGTCTTAATATTACCTATTATACTGTTCGTTATATATCTGTTGCCTTGCGAGCGTTGAGTTAGTGATGTGTAGCTTATTTTAATCTTAGTGTAACTATAAATTATACATATACTGAAACTATTGTAAGAGGAATGCTATTCAAAGGTCTGTCATTGTACTAATTTTAACTGTTTCTTTTTTTTATTATCTATGCTTTCTGGAAATGGTAATTTCGCAGCGGGGGGGAGTATGTTTAGGATTCCATTGGTAACCAGACTTTTGTCAGGAGCGAAGAGTAGTCCCTCACTGAAGGCTCCTTCAATGCCACGCGAGTTTGGCCCTTTTCGAATCGCTCCCTAGTTCGGTTACATACCGAACATTGGCTGAGTCGGTACGGAGCTGTCGTCGCGCGCGCATCCCTTAATGCCGCTTAGACATACCACGGTGCTTTCGTGGTCACTCTCACTGCTTTCTGTGTGCTTATACGCTGTGCTGTGCTTCACCAACATCCAGCATAGCAGGAAGAGAAGGGAGCTGGGCATTCACGACTCGAGCTGCCGCCATTGGGGTTCACGAGGTGAGTGGATTGCTCATTTCCCTTGATAATCGCCTTGGTTACTTTCCTTGGGGACCACTTTCTTTCCGAGCCTTTCGCTGAGCTATCAGAAACTCCTACAAGTAGAATGTATAATGTATAACGTTAAAAAATACTATTTTTGGCCCAATATGGAACACGACATCCGTACGTTTGCAAGGAGTTGTGATAAATGCCAAAACCAAAGTATTCTATACCAGTAAAAGAGCCGATGGTTATCACAACCACTGCTACATACGCCTTCGAAAAGATTTCCTTGGATTTGATCGGTCCAATCAATGTAGACGATAATCGGTATTCTTATATACTCACCATTTAATGCGAATTAACAAAATACTGTGAAGCCTATCCATTGTTTTCAAAGAAAAGTGAGGAAGTCGCTTGTGTATTTGTTAACAATTTTTTACTCAGGTACGGTATTCCGAAGCAAATAGCGACCGACAGGGGTACAGAGTTTCTCTCTGCTACTTTTAAAGAGGTAAGTAAGTTTCTAAACATAGACCAGTTGAACTCTACTGCCTACCACCACCAGAGTATCGGTGCGCTAGAGAACACTCACAAACAGTTGGCTGCTTTCTTACGCATTCAGTCAGAAAAACACCCTGAGACATGGAGCTCGTGGTTATCTTTTTGGAGTTTATCATATAACACCTCAGTTCATACTGAAACTAAATTTACTCCATTTGAACTTGTATATGGTAGAAAATGTTCTCTTCCTAGTAACCTGAAAAGTGATGTAGTCGAACCATTGTACAATCATGAAAGCTATCCTAGAGAATTAAAATATAGGTTACAAATGTCTCAAAGGGAGGCCAGAGTTAATTTGTTAAAATCAAAATTTAGAAGAAAAGAAAAATGTGATTGTTCTAAAACCCCTATAATGTACAACGAGAATGATTTAGTTTTAGTTAAAAATGAAGTAGGTAGTAAGTTAGATAGTGTATATTTAGGCCCATATAGTGTTGAAAGATCTTTCACCTAACATCGAAATAGAGGTTAATGGTAAATCTATGTTAGTTCATAAGAATAGGACTAAGCATTACTTTACACCTATGTAACGAAAAAAAAACCATTATGGTGTTTTTTTTTCTTTCTTTTTCCGTGGGAGATGTAAGGAGTTAAATATATTTGCTAACCTTGCTATTTACTGTAATTACAAATTGGGTTTCTTTTAATAAAAGACAGTCTTTTGTCGGCATTCGTGTTGTTTACTTTACTCAATAATACCCCCGCCTCACACAGAGATTGAGGCACCGATGGATAGGTCGTTGGGGCCAGGCGAAGTTGTGCGTTGGTCGTGGAAACTGGCGGCGAAGGGACCTGTTGAGCTAGTTGGGCAGGCGGGAGGGCGGCGGCGTGCCGGGGCGGTGACGACGACGGCAGCGGCAGCGGCAGCGGCGCAGTCGCCACAGGCGGCAGTAAGGCGGGTGGAGGCGGCAAAGGCGGCCATGGCGCAGGCGGTGGCTGAGACGGTGTCCCCTTGTTTTGCAGACAGAAATTTCGTAGATTTTTGTTTCACAGAAAATGATTCAAATAATATTTGGTCCTTGTATTTTTATTTCGACTATTATTGTTTCAATGACTATTTACTTGAATGAAACATATTTCACAGAAACACAATTCAATGAATTTTGTAATATCGTCTTTTTATTTAACAAACTTATTAAACAGTAGAATTATGTTTTAACGAACATTGTTCGGTGTTTTGCTTTTTCATGGTATTTCGAATACTATAATACTATTATTTTTTTATATGTACGCATAATGACTATGTGTACATATAAAAATATAATACCTATCATAATATCTATGGTTATTTTTTAATGAAAGCCCAGAAAAACCTGTTGGGGCAAAATCGACTCTAATGCGGATAGGTTAGAAGATTAAGACGGGAGCTGAAGTGAAGCGAAGCTCCCGTCTTAATCTTCGAGGTTATTTTTTTAGAAAAGCCCAGAAAGACCTGTTGGGACGAAATCGACTCTAACGCGGGTAGGTTAGAAGACAAAGACAGTTGAGTTTTATTTTAATAAGTTTTATATTAACGGGAAGGATTTTTATTTAAGGAACAATGAATATAAAAAACAAGAACATACTAAAGTAAGGATAAAAACCTACTTACAAATAAAAATTATATTAACTAAATAACATAAGGTCAAAGAATATATGATTTGTAATTATATCGTAATGAATAGGTATCGAAACATTAAATTTTCTTTGTCATAAAAATCTACGATAAAATTTTCTACACAGTAATTATTTTACGAATTGTTTATTCTATGAAAAGATAATATGAGATTTAATTCCATACAACTATTGTCTTGGTAATAATTTTTACGTAAACTAAATGATATAAGAAAAAATAATATTTCATTTGTAGTTCTATGATACGAATATCGATATATTAAAAAATATTAATATCAAAAATCATTGATTTGAGTTTCTACAAAGTAAGTGTTCGGCGTAATGATTATTCTGTGAAATGATAATATGAAAAACATTTTCTGCGAAACGAAATTCTTTAAAAATGTTGTCTATAAAACAGTGTACAACCTTTTGTCACGATTATCAGAACAGAAACGGTTGCACAAGGCAAAACTGTAAATTTCTTCACGCAACTAAAGAAGAACAAAATCAATTCGAAGCAGAATGGCAAATTCTTCGCGTTTTAGCCTAGTGGCACGCCGCCATAACTGCCGGTGCCTCAAACATGCAAACGAATGCCGAGACGATCCCACAGATAGCTATGTTCATATCAGAGTCGTATGTGTCTCAGCCGGTTGTACTGATAATCGTGACAAAACTTTTTAATATCTTTCATTCTCTCTATGTCCACCCAGCTCGTGCCGATATCTGCACTACTCATATTTGTCACAAGTGCCCCAAATGTAGTTGCGGCAAATTCCTTCTCCACTTGAAGCATCAACTGGCCCCGGGGTTGACGTTGGTGGATGTTGCCGCCTTATATTCCGAACCATATATAATTTTAAGGAGTGTTTAAACTGCCTTTGTTCTGCCCCAACGACATACCTTGTTTAGGTTAATGGTAAGGAGGGAAGTAGGGCGGCTGAGGATATCTGCTCATATAATTGTAATTGGGGGCATTCGGCGTAGGTCGAAGCGCGGCTGGCGCCCCAGGAGGCTGCATTCCTTGGGCTGGGACGGGACCGGATGCTCTTTCTGTGCCATTGTACGGCATATTCGGGGCACCGGGGGCAGAAGGTTAACGGTTCGGCGGCGGCGCACGGTGGGCTGAAAATCGGCCTCCATAGAAATAGAAACCGAAGTCTTAAATTTGAACTTTTTTTATTGGAATAGCTTTTGTTGGGTTTTATTATGTCCCAAAATTAATCTTAGCTAATTTGGTTGGAAAAAAAAATAATTATAATTTTTTTTTTCAAAATCTTTGTATGGCGCGTATCAGAAAAATCGAGTTTTCTCCGAAAATAAAAAGTTAACCGTAATATCCTGACAGATGATTTTAAAACCAATTATTCTTGATTTTTCCACATAATTAGAATTTTCCTACGGGATGCACTTTTTTTTAAAATCGATATATTTGTTTTTTTTTTTTAATACGGTTATACTCGTTATTTTGACTACAAAAATGAATTTGAGTTTGATCGAACCAATAACTTACGCGTAGTGAATTTTTGTTCTAAGCAAATGTATGGAGCGTACGAGTAAAACGGATTTTTTTCAAAAATTTAAGATATACCGTAATATCCTTGCAGATGATTTAAGTACCAGTTATTAAGGATATTTTGAAATAACGCGAACTTTTCTACCGCATGCAATTATTTAATAAAAAATAAAAAACTTATTTTTTATGCTGAAATAGTTTTTTCTCATTGTTTTAATCAAATAAATAATAAACACACAAGAGTTACAAGTAGACAATTGAAAATAAAACCATTACATCCTTAACATTATTACCCTTGTATCCTCTTTATTACATTATCTTTGTACTTAATGAAACAGTATTTAACAAATGACACATTGACAACTGATGACTCTAAAATAAATGATCATTAATGAGGTCCGGTTACAATCGTTAGTAGATACTATAAATGAAGTTTAATCATTAAGGTTTTAATCATTATGTTTATAATTAGACGTAAAACTAATTACAATAACAATGATATAGAATGGTGGTGTTCATTAGTACTTGCAATAAATAGGTAAGGGGTACATTTTATATTTTAGTTCATCATGAGCTTCTTAACCGCTAACTTATACGACCATAAACAATGGACAGTCTTATTACGAATTTGGACTTGTTTGTTATCCTAAAATCTCAAGGATCTAGTTTAAATCACGAAGCTTTGTTTGAAATAGTGCTAACTAAATCAAACCTTAACCTATCAGAAGGAGATCGTGACACCTTGAAAGAATTTTGCCGTTGATTTACAAGAGCTGCTACTGACAGATGGAAGAAAAGCCAACGGAACACAGAAAAATTTAGAACAATGGTTAGAAGCATTTATTGACTGGCCAAGTTGCTTTTATCTTCAGTTGGATCTTCAGTTAGCCCACGCATCAACCAGCAGTGATCTCATTCCTCATACACTAAGCACATCATCAACTGGAACTGTTGGAGCCTTCGGGAATCGTGATTGAAAGATTTAGAAAATTATATATAGTTATAATTACAAATAAAATGGTTCTTAGTACGATTGTGCCTAAAGAGCGAGGTGCGAGCGCGGTGGAGATCGGCGGAAAAAGAGCGATGCCGCGGCGCGGGCGCTTATATATATGGTGGTCCTCGTCGGGTTGAAGGATGATCTTCAAGGGTCCTGGTCCAACGGCAAGGGGCAGAGGTTGTTCCATTCTCGTCTGACGGTTCCTCTGCTGGTTTTGACGTCTGCTACTCGGCTGATGTATGTATGTATGTAAAATTCTTTATTGTACATGAGTAAAACATAACATATGCCCCCCGCATATATGCTGATCCCGTCGACACCTGGGTAGATGTGGGTCACTCGTCCGAGCGGCCATAACAGTGGTGGCGCAGTTTTGTCTCTGATTAGCACAAGCGAGTTCAGTTTGAGGCCATCTGTGGTTCTGTGCCATTTCGTTTTCTGTTGAAGCATAGAAACGTATTCATTAGTGAATCTGCGCTAGAAGTGTTGCTTAATGGCTTCTATACGCTTGTGGCGTTGAAGCAGATTGATGTTGACGTTTTCGGCGATCTGTGGACATGGCATGGATGTGAGAGTTCGTCCAATAAGGAAATGGGCAGGGGTCAATACTAAATTGTCAAATGGTTCATGGGAAAGTGGAGTTAAGGGGCGAGAATTTAAAATAGCTTCTATTTGAGTAAGACAAGTGGACATCTCTTCGTAGGTCAAATGAGTTAAATTAAGAATCCGTTTCAGATGAAATTTAGTACAACGGACAGCTGCTTCGACTAGACCGTTAAAATGTGGTGAATAGGCAGGGGTAAATAAAAATCGAATCCCTTCGTCGACAAGCCGATTGGCAACATCTGAATTTAAAAGAAAAGAATTTAGCTCGTTACATCCACCGACAAAGTTGCCTGCGTTATCCGACGTAATGGTAAGAGGTTTACCATGGCGTGACATGAATCGGCATAAGGCCGCTAGGTACGCTTCCGTGGTTAAATCTGTAACAAGCTCCAAGTGTACAGCCTTTACTGCGAAACACACAAATATGCATAAGTAGGACTTGATCAATTTACAGCCTCGACCCTTCCTGTCAGCTATCATCACTGGCCCGGCATTATCTACGGAGCAGTGAAGAAACGGATGCTCTAATGATGTTCTATTAGTGGGCAGTTGCCCCATAATAGGTTGAAAAGTTTTTGTTTTGTTCCTAAAACAAGTGACACATTTTTTAACTATTAATCGAGATAGGTTTCTACCACCTAGCGGCCAATAGGTATGACGAATATCGCATAATAATAATTACGGGCCTGCATGTAATAGTTTTATATTCCTATGTTGAAAAAGAATCTTAGTGAAATGATGTTTACTACAAATTAGTATGGGGTGTTTTTCGTCATAAGAATAAGGAGAGTTATCAAGCCGGCCGCCGATCCTAATTACCTCGTTCGAGTCAACAGAGATAAGCCGGCAAACCTATTGTTAGCGGGTAGTGACCTTTGAGACTGCAATAAATTGTATTCAATCGGAAACATTTCACGTTGAGCATTTTTTATAATCACGTTTGTACAGGTTTTTATTTCGTCTACAGTTAGGATGGTTTGTTTATTATTAGTAGAAATATTAAGTTTTTTGCAAAGAGATATGAATTTTAATACGTACGCGCAAATATGTATCAGACGCGAGAAGTTAATAATAATAATAATAATAATAATAATCTTTATTGACTTATAAACCTAATACAATGTTTCACCACCATTACAGGTAACCACAAACATTAACATTAGGTTTGTAACAGATTCACCAAGGTCGAGCCTCTGTCCCTCGAACTAGGTCAAAGCCTGTGACTCGGGAGTCAGTGATTCCTCCAAGGAGGTAGTTAGTAGTCGAGTTAATAAAGAGTATATAAAGAAGAAGAAGACACCGAAAAAAAAGTAATAGGGAAAAAAAAAAAAATTGAAGGGAAGTAATAAGTGACACACGAAAGATTAGCGTGCGTGAATGCGTTGCGCGAGTGTGTTTGCATTGCGCGCGCGCGCGCGTGTATGTGTGTGTGTGCGTGCGTTCGTACGTGGTGAGTTAGAAGTTTTGTGGATGAGTTTTACTATAGGACTGGGTGCCGTAGTGATTTTATTGTTTATTGTTAAATGACAAATCTCTGACAAATCTTGTTTCTCGTTATTAGGCATTGTTGGCCACATAGATCTGTCATGTTTTAAGAATTGTGGTCCGGACCACCACAGCGCGGAAGTGCTGATGAGGTCAGCCCTCACCCCCCGAGAAACAAGATCTGCAGGATTTTCAGAGGAAGGTACGTAGCCCCAGGAGCTACCGGCCGTGGTGTCATTAATCTCGTTCACGCGGTTGCGAACAAATGACTTTAATTTATGGGCAGGTGTCGACAACCATCCTAGAACAATTGTCGAGTCGCACCAATATCTGCCATCAACCTGCAAGGTTATTATTGACTTTAAGACTAGCACACAGTCTCGCACCCAAAAGTGCTGCGCATAATTCTAATCTCGGAATAGTAGTGGTACGGATTGGAGCAATTTTATTCTTGGACACTAATAATTGAACGTGAACTTTACCGTTATTGTTCACCGAACGTACATAAATACAACTACCATAGCAACGCTCGCTAGCGTCTGTGAAAATATGCAAGGCTATAGTGTTATAATCATTTTAAAGTATCCATCTTGGAATTTTAATGTTATTCAAGTGGGACAGTTTACTGACAAAAGAAGTCCATAATATTTTTATTTCGTTTGGTACTTCTTGGTCCCAGTCTACTTGAGATTGCCAGAGTTTTTGCATGATTATTTTAGCTTCTACTACTGTGGGACCTACAAGACCCAGTGGGTCAAAAATTTTACCGATTATGGACAAAATATGGCGATTTGTAATTTGTTTTTGTAATGTAATGTTCATCGAAAATGACAAGTAATCTGAGTCGCACTGCCAAAGTAAGCCCAGTGTTTTTGATGGGTTTGATTGATTGTTATCAGACAGGTGACGTATATTGTTTTGTTTTTCGTCACCTGATAATTCTTTTACTATGTCTAAGTCATTCGATTGAATTTTTCCGAGATGGAACTTGGCAGACGATAGGGTAGAAATTAAGCCTTTTAATTTCCTAATTACTTCTTCCTTGTTGCTACCCCCTCCTAAATAATCATCAACATAAAAATCTCGTTTTATGGATGTCTTAATATTTTCGTCATTTATGCTGTTAGCTAACTGTGAAAGGCATTTAGTTGCTAAATACGCGGCACTAGCAGTCCCATACGTAAGCGTGTAAGGTATATGTTTGCAAGGATTCTGAGGAATTGAACCGAAATATTATTTATTGTAGAGGCCGCTGTTTTGGATTGATTTCAATTGCTCGGTAATTTTAATTCTATATCAATGTAAGATTTCAAGCTAACATGGTCATTTACATTAGAATTGCGATTTGAAACGGGATATTCACCATATATATTTGTATTTTTGAGTTCCCGATATTTCAACAGTGCCGAAATATCGGGAACTCAAAAATACAAATATACATGGTTAATATCCCGTTTTTCTATATCACCTTATAGCCTTATTCATAAAAAATCCTTAATTGAGGTTTGATCGGTCTGTTACTTAACAGACTGATTAGGCTTGTTGGACGCTTGTTAAGAAGTATGATTCATAAACGCTTGCTAGCCCTCTGCTAGTTGTTGAGCTGCTGATAGACTGATTAGACGCGTTATGTTGGCCCTCTTGACAAATCATAGACAAAAACATGACTTCACTGTGAATTAAAAAAAAATTGACAGCTAATTAGCGGGAAACAAAACAGAAAACTTGATCTTACACGCGAGTTTAGTGCGAGTATTTGATTTGATTAAATAATGAATACTACCAAAAAGGAAGCAATAATTGGACAGCGGAGAATAAAGTAAGAAAAGTAATAAATTAGCTTAGTTTGGAGTTATATGTGAAGTGGATCATTGCTTACCGTCAGTGTTTCTATTGAATCTAATGAGTTTTATCATTTTCAGATGTTGCTTCAAGAGCTGGTAAAAGAAAGAGTAGATGTAATAGAAAACGAAAATACCGAAACCAATCCAAATAACCACAAGCTAGCTTCGTGGGCGGACCCTGGAGCTCGAGACGGACGCCAAGGATTTCGATTCGGCCGCAATAAATCGGGTTGGTATAATGTGCTTGTGTCGGTATGTTTTATGTAGTGAGTGAGTACAATTTAAGTACTGGTGTCCATATCGTAACCAGCCGTTCTGCTATCTAAATCCTAATGAGAAAGGGCTGTACAATACATGAAGAGAGTGTTGGTAGTTTATAGTATTTAAAATCAAGTCAATATGTCTAGATAATGTGAATAAACACACCTGTCCAAGGTTATGTTTTCTTGTTCAATGTGCCTACAATTTCGTACAAGAATAGTGTAGGTATAGTTTTTAGCAAGTTTAGTACAAAACAAATATACTTGAAAGATTATATTACACATCTATAATGTTATTTATGTGTTGATTAGATTAAGCCCCAAAATAATATCTGACTGCCTCCCTGTAAAATTAATGTCAGTCAATCAGGCAAATTATCATAACAATAAAATACTTTAATCAGATGAACCTACCGATGAGTATTGGGTTCCTGTTAGTTCCATTCAGTAAGTTCTTACACCTTTATGTTTAAAAATAAGATGTGTTTTAAGGAGGTATAGATTTATAAGCAGCATTTATATTCATAATATGAGACCAACAACAAGCAATGGATCAAGTTATTGTAGTTACCAGGGTCTGCCTGAAAATGCTGTTGTAGTAAACTTGCTGCAACATTATGCTCTGGCAAGCCCCTTTTTAACATCATATAATAATTACCTACTTAGGTAGGCATCTATCTGCATGATTATTTAAAGTTGCTTTGTTAAGTCTATTTTTGAAGATACTTGTACATGAACTGTTACAATCAAGTCAAACATTGTGATATAACATTATATGACTATGTTTATATGCTTGTTTCCAGCAGATGGTGAAAAAAATTATGAAGAAAGAGTATGTGAGACATATATATTATTGACTATACTAATGTAGATGAGTAATGTGGATGGAAGTTAAAAATAAAAGTATGTCGGCTCAAAAAATATTTTAATTAAATATGTTGCTTATTATTTTCAGGTACTGACTGCTACTGCTACTACAACTCACTAGTTGTCACTACCTAGTCCTAGAAGCCCCAGTAGTGTTAGAACCTGGTCCCTAGAAATGACACCAGCCGAAGTCACTGGCAACTCAGGAAGCCCCGGCCTCCGGCTCTGCTAGATGATGAATAAGGAACATTCGAGGGTAGTTCGAATTGCTTAGCAATGACGAGTACAAAGATGTTTATTTACCAGACAGGGTTCTTTTTAACATTTTGGTGTTCTGTAGTTTGTAATACTGTTTTCTTGTCTGTCGAAGGCTTCCTCCAACTGTCTCTCTGGTTAATGCTTTTTTGGTTCAGGTGCCTCCAGGAGGCTCCAGACATTAATAATGTGAGAAGGGTGTTTAATGTAAATAAATTAAAAAAATTTGAACTTATATTCATTGTTTTCCCATGCTGCCTCCAAATATATTTATTTTTATATATGTCCATGATGTTTCATTTACTATTTTTTTGATTTGTTATTTTCTTTAGCAACTTTGTCATATACATTTTTCATCTCAAATTCAGATATAAATAAATTTGGTTGAAGAGATTGGGCCTGAAAATTTCACAGGATGTACACACATTTTTCTTATTAATAAAATAAGAAGTAAAAATGTAGACATCTTTAACGCCGATTTTATTTAATGTACAGTCAGAAACATACAAGTAATTTTGTGTACGGTAATGTGCTCTATGCTTTTGGGTTATTCTTCTCTTTGCCTAGCTCTATAAGGAGGGAAACGGTGCTCGACCTACTGTCGGTCAGGCGTCTTTTATATGGCCACATACATATAATATGAACGCATGGATGCTTTCAACAGCGATAGCTACGCCCGACCGACCATACGCGTTAGACTAAGAACGACATCTCCAGCGAGCACTCGCTGAAGATGTCGTTCTGATTGTTGGGTGCATGGGTGCCGCCGGTATTGTTGCGTGCATTGACTGCATCCAACAATACCGGTCCTTGGTGGGGTCTGCCCTGACAATTCGACAATAAATTAGACCGTCAGTTTCAAACCGGTACCGCCGTCGAAATTCTTTATCAAGCAAAACCTGTCCTACAGGATTTGATAATGATATAAGGCTCGCAGAAGAGTTCTCCTTTTGTCACGGTCTTGCGTGGCTTCTTCTAGCTCCTTCCAGCCAAGGCTATTAGAGCCCGCCTCCTCCATGTAGAATGGCAGAGGACGCCCCGGCCGTCTTCTGCCATTAGATTGTCAACGGAGGCCCTGCTTGGACAAGTAGCAATCCGATCATCGAAGTGGGTGTCCACTCCATCGCCACTTGTTGTGGGCTTCTGGTTAGTTATCTGCCACAGTCTCGCGTTAGACATAGTTTGTGACCAGAATACTCGAAGAATGCGATAAGATTTCCCTTTTGTTATACATCTAGCGACGCCGCGGTTGTAGTGGTTCATTTATACTTCCTCAGCCAGCCTATTGCCTGGATAGCTAGCTTGTATTGCGCGAAAGTAACAAAAATAGGTACTTAGGTATCGTAAAACACCCGCCATTTCCGATCCGTGTGTACCTAGTGTTGTACAGTCAGCAGCAAAAGTAGCTACGCGGGCGAGTTGACCATAATGATCTGCACACGCTCTTACTCCCTTATATTAAAGTCGTGTGTAGATCATTTTGATCTCTTCGAACGCGTAGCTAACTACTTAAGCAGTAACTATGTTAATCATTGTAATTTTATTTGGAACATATATCTATTTTTTAAATTAACACGTATCTATCTTCTGAAACACCCAATTAAGATGTTTAATTAAAAAAACCGACAATACAGAATCCCTACGATTTAGCACACTTCTCTGGCGTATGGTTTTTCCCTTGTCAAAAATCAGCTGTTCAAATTTGTGGCGGCCATTTTGTGAGTTAGCAGAGAGATAAAGAAGGGTCCACTAACTTTCGGACCTTTTAGCAGAGCCTTGATGGACTGATTAGCGTTAGCAGACGTTTATGAATCATGTTTTAAAGCATCGGACCTTCAAGGAGCCTTCAAGGAGGCTCTAACTTTTTATGAATAAGGCTGTAAGACTACAAACTTATGTTGGCGAAATCTTATGAGAATTGACAGTAAGTCATCTTGTACCGTAGGTCCGACCATTTATATGTGGTTTAGTGACGTGCCTGTGGTCGTGACAGTTGAGGCATCAAAAAACTGCTCTCATCCTGGTTGTGGTACTGGATTCCCGAAGTACTCCAAAATTGGTCCTTCGAACCGGATCTCGAACTCCAAAATGTGGGATATAAAAAATTGACATGACACTATTGTCACGTTGAGAGAGATGAAGTGGGGTTGAATTCAGAGTCATGTGACCTAATTGTTCATACTCTCGCATGAAGTCGTGATACATTTGTTTGAATTTAGGGTCTTTGTTGAATTTACGTTCAAGAGCAAGGAATCTGGTTTTAGCCCTCATAATATGAATCTCCTAACTCCGATGGGTCCCTCTTAAGGGGCATGGTGACTACATAACGACCCTCTGTGTTTCTATATGTATTTGCTATAAAATGGTCTTCACAAGCGCGCTCTTCAGTCGTTAAAGTATCTAGAGCTGGAATTTAATCCAACTCCCAGAAGCGAGTAAGATTCTCGCTCTGATTTATAAAATGGCAATGTTGTTGTGATTGATTAGATAAGTTGGCACGACCAGCGTAACCTGACACTAACCAACTAAATTTGGTCTCGTACAATTTTGGTTGATTGTTTCCCAAATTAATGGTATTATTACAAACAACATTCCAGAACACCTCTGCGCCGACTAGTATATCTATCGCGGACGGAATGTGAAACGATGGGTCTGCTAGTTGTATGCCCGAAGGAATTGGAATATCTTTAATTTGTACAATCCTTGAGGGCAATAATTTAGTTATCTCATTTACAACAAGGCAGTCTAAGTTAACCCTATAATCACTATACAATGATTGAATAGTTAGGTTGCAAGATTGTGTGCGTTTTGAAGATTGATTGCAGATACCTGATACTGTTGATCGCGTACTGCGTCTTGAGAGACCCAGCTTACCGGAGAACTCGTCGGTTACGAAGTTCGCCGTGCTGCCGTTGTCCAATAGAAGCCGTGCTGATTGCGCGCCGCCTTGAGTATCGTACGCCCGCACCATCGCTGTGGATAGAAGTATTTGCGGAGCGGTAGTAGGCTGACTGGCACTTGTGGACAATGCCACATTATCTATATTCTCATATGGGGTTTGAGAAAGGGGGGATATTGGGGTTTGAGGGGTGTCCACGGGAAGAGCGACACTATCACTGGCTGTCTCTGTTTTATAATCATCTGAATTTAGAGGTGCCTGTTTTTCTAAGTGCAGTAATGTGTTATGTTTATAACGACAATAACGACAATGTGGTGACTGACACTTGTTATGGGAATGACCCGGGCGTAAACAATTTAGGCATACTTTTAATTCTTTTGCCTTTGCTAAACGGCTTTCGATAGTTAATGCTCTGAAATGGCTACATATATATAGATTGGTTCGTTTTTACACATGGGACAATTATTTACCTTATTATATACTAAACTGTTCCAGTACTGTAGAGTCCTAAGTGTATATGACAAGGTGAAATTGGCGGTTATACTAGAGTACAAAGACACGATAGGGACGCTGGATAGATATAGGAGGCCACCTAGGCTTCGGAACTTACCTAATGAACCATACTTTACAATTCCAAAGAAAAACAATGAATATGGCAGACGAGTATCCAGTACCTACTTACCTCATATACTAAACAGCTTCCCTAGACAAGTCATAGATTGCATAATGGAAAAGCCTAATAGAACTAAAAATATTGTCAAACAAGCACTCATAAATAAAGAAAATAAAATGTAAGCATAGTTATAATATAAATATATATGTATACACAATATCACATAATGTTAAATAAGTAAACAAATGTATATTTAAATTATAGATAAATATATATGTATACACAATATCACATAATGTCAAATAAGTAAACAAATGTATATTTAAATTATAGATAGGGAGCCACTCCCAACACCCCATAGTTTAATAAAATCTTAAATGTAAAAGATTATAAACTATGTAGACTGTAGTAAATATATTTGTAATTTAATACTGCAATAAACAGATTAAATTTAAATTTTTTTTTTTTTTTTATATTTGGACGAACCGGGCTGTGATTCAGTGACAACGGGAAAACTCTTAGACTTATGTTCAATTTTTTGAGATTTATTTGTACATTTTGTTGTCCTCTAAGCTTTCAAGTAGATCTGCCCTGTTATGTAAAAATGTACAAAATTCAAGGAGAGTGGGTGGCTCTGAACTGTTGTTACGGTGTTCTTCCCACTTCCTATTTGTAACTGAGTCTAATTTGCTGGCCATCATGTGAATAATCAATGTGTCCCAGTGTTGGGTTGGTTGTTTAAGAATAGTTAATGCCCTTATGTTTTTTTTTGTAGTATCTACGAGGTATCGAATAGATCTACTGGATTCCTTTGTAATAGGATCGACATTAAATAAGGCCTGGATGTGATTATTTATTAATAATCTGGAATTGTTATACCGTTCACGTAATAATGTCCAAGCTATTTCATCGTCTGACTCGCTATTATCATGAATCATGGATGAAAATGTGTCTCTAAACTCGAGCCAATGTTGATAGCTGCCATTGAATTGGGGTATTTCAATTTTTGGCAAATGAAAGCTTAAAATTGTTGCAAGTCCCTCCTGATTTGGCGTCGTTGGAACTTGCTACGGAACCTGACCGCCTTCGAGCAGCGCCAGCCCTGTCGGTGTTGGCAGCGAGAAGCGTGCGCGCAGAAGCAACCAGTTGGAAGTACTGGTTCTCGAACTGCAGTCGGTCCGCGTACTGCTCATCCGGGGGGTCGCAAAGGGATTCGAGTTCGCACTGTAAAATGTCGTATTCATTAATAATACCCTCAATCTTTGCTAATCGACAATCTAACTCTGTTGCGTGCACGTGGCTTAACGAGTTATATGATCTAGCAGTATTTAAGTAGGTCTCAAAATGGGTCAGCTTTGTTTTAATGCTAGCTCTGGTTTTCTTTAGCTTTTTAATTTTATCGTCAGCCATATTTGAACCAAGATTATTACGATAACGTGCTTGTAAGCAATTTGATGATGCAGACAATGCAAATGCGTGATATTGTGTTTATTTTCTAAAATTCAGTGCTGCTAAGCGAAGATAAATGCGCGTCAGCAAAATGTGCGGTCGAGCGTAGGTAGGTATAATCGAATAGCGCGGCGTGCAGCAGGTAATAATATCAGCGAGGGGCGACGAAATTATTTAAATAAGAAGGGTGATAGACTAGTATCTGCGTTAAATTAGCGTTTGATTTCAACGTTTAGAATAGCAAAAAAATTTACTGTCAATACTCAAATATAGGCTAGAAGCGGGATTATTGAAGATTTTGATGAGTTTTGAAAACAGGAACTTTATAATAAGGTGCACGAACAAGGAATTGGAACGAACTCACTTTCTTGATGTGCCCGTGTCCGCCCCTTTGTTCTCGGCTGGCTGCTCCTCGCCCTTCGACGCCACGTGTCGCGCTCGAGGTTATGTGCGCACAGACCACTGGAAGTACTAATTTTGCAGACTTTGAACTCGGTGCTGGTGATGCGGTGTCTGCGATGCTGATTGGATTTGACCCGCTGCGATGAGATTCTAGAAGCTGCTTGTGGTGCGCTATGTCCGCCGATCGCGCCCGCATGGTTAAATGATTGTGCGTAGTAGATCGGTGATTTAGCCGATTTAAAACTCGCGAATTAAATAATCGTACTTTAGTTCGAAGGACCAATTGTTGGAGCCTTCGGGAATCGTAATTGAAAGATTTAGAAAATTATATATATTTTAATTACAAATATAATGGTTCTTAGTACGATTGTGCCTAAAGAGCGAGGTGCGAGCGCGGTGGATATCGGCGGAAAAAGAGCGATGCCGCGGCGCGGGCGCTTATATATGGTGGTCCTCGTCCCTCGCTTCCCCGGGCCATGACGCGATTGAAACGTAAACCATTCGAAGACCTCGGAACGAAGCAGAAAAAAAACAGATGCAGCGATCTAAGTGTTGAAAACACAGACGAAGTGGTATTTTCAGCTGTAAAGCTTAAAAGGAGATGGTCGGGGTGAAATTGCATCAGTGACAGAATATATGTTAAAGAACCCAGAAGCAGCCCAGAAATTCACTGCAATCATCAAGAAGCCTGGTTCTACCGCGTCACTTACAGCAGAGAAGGCATTAGGTCTACTGATTTCTTTGAAGTTATCTAAATGGCAATACATAACTTTACGAGAGACAGCCATCAGAGAGGGTGTTTCAAACTTATACCCATCGTATTATAAAGTCCAGAAGGCTAAATTAGATTGTTATCCACGAACGCAATCTGTTACTGTAACGGATTTTTCGCGTGAGATAACATTGCAAGCCTTGCAGGATTTAACAGTTACACGAATTTTGAATAGTTTACAGGAACAAGTAGAAGACATGCAGTGAAGTTTAATTTCTAAATGGGGATTTGACAGTGCTTCCAGTTAAAGCCGGTACAAGCAGAAAATTGGTGGCAGTGAACAAGATGATTCAAGCATTTTTATGACGACTTTAGTACCACTAAAGCTTATCTCTGGCGACAAAACAATTTGGACAAATCCAAAACCATGTTCTGCTTCATATTGTCGTCCAAAGCAATTTACATTTACTAAAGAGAACAAAAACTTTGTTCTAGCTCAAAAGAAAAAAATGGACGATGAAATCAAAGACCTAGTGCCCACAGAACATAGGAACAACAAAGTGACACATAAGCTGAAGATGACGATGGTAGATGGCAAAATCTGCACAGAATCAGAATCAGAATCAGAATATTTATTTTGTTAAACATAGGTAGAAAAAGATGGTACATAGACAGATACGGTTGAGCACTATGTTTTACCCGCAATGCAGGTGTACAAAAATTCATTTCATGCGGTTATAATAAACATGTCATTCACTAATACAACTATCATTAATTTAATACAACAATAAGCAAATTAAACAAAAAATAACTACTACATATTAATATAAAGCTGTGTTAGTAGTATCATTAAAAAAAAACATTTATGGTATAGTAACATTTGTCAATAAGGAATAAAGTCAGCTGTTTTTTAAAATTATGTATGTCAAGCGATATAATTGAGTCAGGGATTTTATTAAATATTTTCGGTGCCATACCCAAAATACTTTTTCTCATCAGCGCCGTATTGCAACATGCCAGCGTTTTTATTTTATGTTTGTATTGTTGCCGTGTCGGAAGCCTCCGGCCTTGTGAGACGCTGATGAATAAGTCGGGGTTCGTTTTGACAAAAATGGCAACTTCAAGTATGTATAAGCATGGTAGTGTTAATATTTTAAGTGATTTAAAGTAGGGAACACAGTCATCTCTAAATTTTAATCCACACATTGCTCTTACACAACGTCTCTGCGCTTTGAAGTGTAGTGTGTGCACCGCTGCACGCACACACGTAGCGTAGCCTTAGTATATAAGCTAATATGTAACCATGTTTAGGGAGAATATATCATACTTCCAACACCATCGGTTGTCTGATTACGCCCATCCTTACATGGCGATCCTGCCAGTGCGGCCTCGAGCCGTACTGGCGGCGCGCTGCGCTAGCCAGAGAGAAACATAAGTGCCCTTGGGGCCATATGGAGAACATTTTTATTTGAGTGAGTTAGGTGTAACCTTGGTGAATCAATTTCAATTAAATGGACAATAACTTTTTATGTATGTACGTGACAGTGCTTAAAACCACTCTGTTGTGTACTTAAAAAACACAATAAAAAGTTTATACAAAATACTTTGAAAATCGAGCATCAAAATGGCGAATCATAAATAATTGGAATTACTGCCGGGAGCCAAGGATTGTAATATTGGTTGCTGCCGGGAGTTGTTGGTGTCCTTGGATTTGGTCGAGCGTTGCGAGTTAAGGCGGACGAGCTGCTGAAGACGAATGACAAGAGTCGCAAGGTTGCTGTACGAGTGAAATAATGAGGATTCGGTTCGCGGTTAAAATAAAATGATGACTTAAATTTTTAGCTAAGTGTGATACGGTGTTGAAAACATGTCTGATGTGAAATATTTTGTAAGTACTTAGGGTTTCTTTTCAGTTATACTGTATGGTCCTTGAAATATAATATTTTTTTACTATTGCGATGCTATATTTGCTAGAGATGCAACAACAGATTAGTATAGAAGTAACAACTATAAGTAATTAGAAAAAAAAGGTGAATGAAAAAAAGAAGCTACTTAGGGAAGTCAATTTCATATTTGCAGAAACTGAGTGTTTTATTTTCCATTGTATATAATGGATAGTTTTGATTAATAGGTACGTAGTAAATTTCTTTGTTTTTACGTTATTTTGTCAGTATATGTTTTATTTTATATAATAATATGTTATCATTAATACCGCTTGATGACCAATAACTAACAATATTATGGTTAAAATTTCGTTATCCTGATTTCAGATTTTTGGAAAAGAATTCGTTACTTAATTGAATTTTATGTGGTCTTATTAAATATTTAATCAAATAGTATTCGTAACTTAAATTATACAAAAGGATTTCGATTTGATTTCATCATAATTTTACAAATAAGCGTCGCGAGGCGCGTGTCACTATAAAAGGATTGGTATGCAGGCCTTCTGCGATTACAGCTCCAATTACATCGTCAACATAAAAGTTTGTGCACTGTTTTAGATCATTTAAATATTATGACCGTAAATTAATAGCTATGTCATTTCTAGATTTTATGCACTAATATATTATGCACTACCTTTTAACCATATCTATTTTTTTTAAGTGATTAATAATGTAATGCTAATATTTAAGTTTTTTAAATTGCCAATGTATACATGTGTACCGGATTAGACTTCAATATGGATGTGACAATAACTATAATACGAAGGATGATACAAGAGTATATTAATTAATGAAAAAGAAAAGATTGAGATAAGAAATAGGACCGTGTTAATATACGAGAGAAGTACAGTATTCGGATGTTTTGGACAGCTTAATGTTGGATTATAATAGTCGAAGTTTCGTAAAGTTTGGTATTCGATGTGTAGTTATGATATTTTCAACGGAATTGTTTTGACATATATAATTGTAGGATAACTGGGGTCTGATAGTTTTTTCTAGGAGAAGGAATGGGTTAAGTTTTGAAAGTTCTTTTAGCATGGTGTATGGGAAAGCTAAAACAAATAAGTTTTTCACAGAGCGATTAGCCTGATCACCTATATAAGAGCTGCTGGAATTCTTATATGTTTATGTTTTCATGATAAACGGGTAATTTGAATGGTGTGTATTGAGAAAGTAGACAAATAAATGTTACTATGAGATATATGCCTTCCGGTAGCCCGAGAGGTACCGTTGAGCGAGTAGGTATAAATGTATAAACAGCAAGGTACACCAGGATACAAGGCAGGCACGGAATCCTTGAAATCTGATCATGATTCGGTCGAGCTACCAATCGTGAAGATCCTTGGACACATGGTATGGTAAATGCAAGGAAGTGTTAAATGAACTGCCTGAATAATAATAATAAAAAGGGTGTGCACGATAATAATAAATAATGACCTTGTATCCTGAGCCAATAAATAATTATATTATACGCAAGGTCGGCCGACCACATAAATGCGTTGTGTACCCTTGTTACAAGTGACGCATATGAGGTGCACACTTCGAGAAAATAAATATAATAATGTATGAAATTAAAGTAAGGACGTCTAATAATATCAAAAATGTGACTAGAAAACATGATTATGACATAACAGAGCACTGACTAATCAAACACTTTGTGAAAAGGATCCTCGGGCAAGTAAACAAAATAATAAAACGATGCATCTAATGACATGGATTCGAAATGGCCAAATGGTTGTTATTAGTTATTAACATTACAATTATAAGTATAATTTACCTACTACTATTATTACTCATTAGAAAATAAGATTGAAAATTGTTAAATACTTAGATAAGATAAAAAAAAATTGTTTTTTTTTTATATAACTAAATTTTTTAAACATAAAAAAAAAAAAAATTAGTTGTTCTTTCTGACTAAAACTATACTAGACTAGTAATGGTAAAGCGTAACTGCTTAAATATCTTAACCGTACATGTCTTTTTTTTTTTTGCTGTTTTTGTGTTTTTACAAAGTTTTCCAAAGTTTGAGAAGTTAATTATGAAGCTGTTCCTTTTTTACTGCAGTTGCTTTTTTTTTGTTTTGATAAAAATAATATTGTTAAAATATTTCGTAATTACCAACATACTTATTTTATCTTAATATTTTTGATGTTTAATGACAAATAATAGATTAATTTATTTAATCTATTTTTTTTCTTCAACAGGGGAGGTGTAGTGTGTGCACCGCTGCACGCACACACGTAGCGTAGCCTTAGTATATAAGCTAATATGTAACCATGTTTAGGGAGAATATATCATACTTCCAACACCATCGGTTGTCTGATTACGCCCATCCTTACAGAAGGCTATTTCTCTATGGACTGAGTTACCCCAGAATATAATTCCGTACCTCAATACCGAGGCTACAAGACCGTGATAGGCCACTAGTATAGCTTCTCGATTTACAGTCGTTGCGAGTCTAAAAAGTACGTAGGCCGTTTTACACAATTTTTTACACAAATATTCAATATAATATTTCCAGTTCAACTGGCTATCTATCATTAGCCCTAAGAATTTAGTGACTTCTACTTTGTCTATTTGTATGCCTTGGTAGTTTACATCCATGTCAATAGTTTGCGTACGTTGGCGAAAGTGCATTAGGTTAGTTTTTGTCAAGTTTATTAGTAGATCATTATTATTTAACCATGTAATTATATTGTCTAATACATTATTTATGTCTTGTTCATACTCATTAACATTATCACATTGAATAATTGAAGTACTATCATCGGCGAAGAGCACCATAGGATGACGGGTGACCTTAGGAAGGTCATTAATGTATATAAGAAATAGGAGTGGACCTAGCACACTTCCTTGAGGGACACCAAATTGAATATGCTGTCTGTGTGATCTGTATTTACATTCTGTTTTCGTTTTAGGGCATAATGCTGTTATTTCTGTGTATTGTTGTCTTTGACTTAAATAGGATTTTATAAGATCTAGTGAATTTCCCGTAATACCATATCGACTGAGTTTACATAGAAGTTTACTGTGATTTACGTAGTCAAATGCTTTGGTCATGTCCGTGAAAAGTGCGCACACTGGATTTCTCTCGTCAACATTTGCCATTATAACACTAAGAAAATCGTAAATTGCCATATTTATTGTGATATTTTTTCTGAAGCCCTTTTGCTCTTTACAGAAAAGATCGAAATTATTTAAGTAGGCGTAGATTCTGCTGTATATTGCCTTCTCAAATATCTTTGAAATAATAGGGATTAGAGCAATTTGTCTATAGCTATTAAGATTCTCTCTGTCACCTTTCTTGAATAACGGCTTAATAACTGTTATTTTAAGACCATCTGGGAAAATACCAGTATCAATACTAAGATTGAGTATATAGCTTAAGGGTTCAGCAAGAACATCACTTACAAATTTAATAACTTTTGTGCTTATGCAGTCATAACCCACGCTATTTGTGTTTTTTAAGGTCTTAATTATTGCTTTAATTTCTTGTGGTGTTGTTGGTGACATGAACATTGACTGTACACTATTTTGAATATTTGAGTCCACAAAATCATAATGAGAATGAGCTTCTCTGTGAATAAAATTATCATTAAATGCCATAGCTATTTCTTTAGGATCCGTCAACGTGTCACCAAAACGGTTAGTTATTTTACAGATAGGCTCCTTTGGACAATTAGCTTTCGTGTTGTTGATAATATTCCAAACCGCTTTTGATTTATTATCAGAAGTTTTAATCTTATGATTATTTTTTGCTTTTTGTGTCAACTTTATAATTTTCTTAAAAATTTTAGAATATTTTCGAAGTTTTATTTTATTAGCTAAAGTTCTATTCAATCTATACTGCCAAAGTATTTCCCGTTGCTTCTTGCTACATAAAGTTATGCCTTTAGATATCCATTTAACCTTATTTTTTGCTTTTATTAAAACCTGCTTCACCGGAAAGCATAAATCATACAACAGTCGAAAGATATCAATGAATGCGTTATACGCTTCATTTGGGTCGGATACTTCATACACTTCGCTGAAGGTTAGACAATCCAAATGCGACCTGAAGCTGATTAGGTTATCCTGAGAATAGTCACGTTTTTCTACTCTCCAACTAGTTAATGCAGCAGTTTTCTGTGTTATGGGAAATTTAAACAATTGTGCTGCGTGGTCAGATAGACCAAGATCAATGACTTGGTGTTCCTGACCTTTCTTTAGATTATGTGCAAAATTATCTAAACACGAATTGCTAATAGGCCTAGTCGGCTCCCTGATCTCTAGTACTAGTCCATAACTCAGTAAGAAATATTCAAATTCTAAAGTGATATTGTTATTTTTTAAGATGTCAACATTAAAATCTCCACATATAATAATATTTTTGTATGAGTTGTTTCTACATACATTTTTTAATATCATGTCAATTTTTTCATAAAATAGATTTAAATCATTATATCCAGGTATCCTATACAAACATATTAAAATAGTAGCATAACAGGTCAGATCAATGTGTAATAGACTTAGAATAGGGGGGCTAATTAAACCTTATTTTTACCAAAATGAGATGCCTTTATAAGTAAATAATATGAGGAAATGATTAATTTTCCTTATGGGGATTTAAATTACTAAAATGTATCGGGAATACATTAGTTCGTGAAACGAGGGTCTAGCAATCTTTCTTAAATACCTATATACCGGCTGACGTAGTGATCATTAAGACTGCATTGGAAACAAGATTTTCTTTAATTTTACTAGGGCGACATAACGTGCGTGGGATGAGTGCGCATTCTTAGCGATCTAATCTATAAAGTATTTGATAGCTGATTAGCAAGATTCAGTCTTATTAACAATGGGGTAAAGTTAGTCCAAGTGAATGTCGTAAGATTTTTCTGTCGGTAGGAGTGGTTTTCGTTCGATCGCAAGATGGCGGAATGGTGTATATAAATGATATAAGATAATATATCGGAATGACATAGCCAGTCATTGACTAATAGATTTTGGCCGCGCCCATTAAGGTTTTAATTGGTTGATGACGTTGTTTGAATAAATTACAACTTATAAGCTGTAACCTCTTCGTCTATTGTGGTGGCCTGGTAGTTGGATCTCACAAAAGTGTGATCTGTTGATCATGATGATCGCCCTGAGTACTTTAAGCACCTTGATCTCGATGAGCACGCAGCATTTTCTATGAAATCCCCACCTTTTACTATGAGAGTTTGGATTTTGTCCATACAAAAATGGGCCTGGTGCGCGCGACGAGCGCATCGAGCAAGTAACTCCCTGTTTAAGGGTATAAATAGGCCGAGTCGGAGCTACTAGCGGCACTTCATTTTCGTCAGCGGACTGACACGGGACACTGGCTTAGCGTACCGCGTTTTTATTGGTGGGTTCCGTTACCGAGAAACTGTGATCAAATTTCCAATGCTGTGTGGAATATCTGCACTTTGCAAAGGGATTTTAATCATAATGCTTAACTTTTCTTTGTTTAATTAATTTTTCTCTTTGTGTTTTTTTCTTTGGGGATGAACTTTATTAGTTATTTTAAGGCCAGTTCTCTGCCCAGGTTAACAGTATACCTGACGAGTTATCTGTAATCCTAACGGTGCCAAGCTACAGATGGTTCGGAGTTCATTTGCTACCAGATCTATGGGTGGTCTGGCGTGTCCTTTTTACCAACACAGGATACGTTTAAATCCCATACGCTTTCTCAATGCCCAGCTGACAACGTAAACGAGGCTGCCATAGTTTGGGTCAGCACAGAGGGGTATCCTCACTCGTTGAAATTGTGCAGTAGTTGAGAGGCGGTCTTGTTAAATATATTTATATATTATCTTATATACACGCTAGGGCACCTTACCTGCACCGCCATGTCCACGGACGTGCAGGGGGAGGTACATACACTGGCTGATAGGTTGCAAAACATCGGAGTAGCCTGCCGAACTGTTACAGCTTAATTTAGGGAATACGCATTCATTGAAACTAAATC
Organism: Epiblema foenella; assembly: GCA_963556455.1. NCBI lineage: Eukaryota > Metazoa > Arthropoda > Insecta > Lepidoptera > Tortricidae > Epiblema > Epiblema foenella. The sequence continues at coordinate 793,337 of OY747097.1, read as the reverse complement.
CTAGGTAAGGGATATTAGTTTCAACAGTTTAGTTCTAAATGGGGGTAGAATTAGGGTAAATTCACACACAATTATGAGGGAAGTAGGAAAATTAGATTCTTACGCATTGGGTTAACTTGGTTTAAGATAGGAATTACATTATAGGTCGCGAGAAATTCATACGGTAATATAATGAATCGGGAATATTCGTCATAGGCAAATATAGACTCCAAATGATAGGGTAGGTAATCCAATCTTCAAACAACCGCGTAGGTAATCTAGATTCAGGCAAGCTAGCGATCTAGCTTAATAGCTATTTTCTTACTAATCTTGGGTAGTAATTAGGAGATTGGTAGTACATATTTCCGAGTTAGGATATTTGGCAGGAGTTTTATTTAAGGCCAGATTCTGGCGTAGTAACGCTAGGATTTCGCCTGACACCATAGATGAGGTCTTGCAGTATTTCTCCTTATCTATTGGCGCGGATTTTGAAATACTAGTAGACTCAATTGTTATAATTGTCTGATCACCTTTTTATAGAACAAATTCTAAGCCCGAGAGTTACAAAGGGATATTTGCTCGTTGCGTCCTGAGACAATGCGGTTGAATAATCCCAGCATAACTCTCCCATAGTATTACTAATTTATGACATTGGTCTTACACTCCGAATAGTGTTAGAAAATATTGGAGGGGGCTTGTCCAAGTCTGGGTCGAGAGCCACTGGTTTCTGTTTAATAACAGAGAGAGATAGCAATCTCTCGGGCGGTCTGGAGGGGCCCGACCTTTAACCAATAACAAAATATTTCTTAATCCCTACAAACCTGCTAAAAATCCTAATTTGATAGGGTTAGCATAACTCTGTATACTAGGTTTAAGACATAGGTGTGTCGAGCTTGACATACATACTTAGGTCTAAAACTTATTTAAATCCCATTAACCTATCTCAACAAAATCCTCTATTTTTACAACAACTTACTATTATTACTTCAAACTTAAAGTTCGTCTTAGGGACATCAGTGCAAATATTTATTGCGTACTGAGGGATGAGAGATTCAGGGTTCCGTCAATTATCATAGGGCTTTGGGTTCTTACGGTTCACAACTATAAGGGGGTCCTACCACTAGCGATCACGTTCTGGCCATTAGTTACGTCACAAATAAAACTTCATAATTATTTTTATTCTTTATTTTTATAATTCCGGGGCAGGGGGTAAATTAGTATATTAGTACAGGGGGGCGTTATATTACAGTTCGGCGCAGTGACCAGGATATTCCGAAGCCCTAGGGCTCCGGTTCAGCAAGCGAAGTACTAGTTTAAGTTCAGTAGTCTCTTTGGAGGCTACAGTTTGTTGCAGTGCAAGCGATGTGATTTTGACGGGGTCTGGTTCTCTCATCCTTTAATCTTGCTAGGGACTCGGGCAGCTAGTTGTTAGAATCCGTATCTGAAAATAATGAAACGTTTACTATTATTAAATAATAAGAAAATAAAAACTGGGGGCGAAAAAATTAAGTTATTTTTTTACTAAAACGGGTAGACCTGCGTGAACTAGGGAACAGACGACGCACTTAGGGTACTATTAGACGCAATAGAAATAAATAAGCATATGGTCGCGAAAACACAAAAATATATCAGCGCTAGGGACAAGTTTACATATTGTTAGTTTACAACGTTTGAGTTTAAGAGCCCTTATCAGTTGAAAACGGTCGTCTATTTGGGCGATTTTCTGAATGAATTGGCGCGTGTTTTGACGTTTTCTCAATGTTGTTATCTAGAACCGGGACTATTTAGATCTAATGTCATAACTTTTAAGTGCATTTTTATGAATTTTCCATTAAGAAATGTCGTTTCGAACATCGCTTCAAATTTACGATTTTCGAGCTAAAAACTGTGTTTTTCCTCTTGAATTCTAGTACACGTAGTAGAATCAAGGAATGGTAATGTTGCTGTCTAAAACTTTTATAAAGTCATCGTATTCGTTAATCACTTTATTGTTACTGATAATACTTTTGTCAATTTGAAATCAAATCATTTAAAAATTTATAAGGCCTCTTAACAAAATGTTTTACATTATTACGGTTGAATGCGAATAGACGCGAACATTATTATGATTTTGACTAGTTTTAGTAAATAACAATAAATATCGGTGGATTTGTTTTGCTATGTAAATAGATGCTCCTACCGGGATTCGAATCCGGGACTTCTGGCTTTGTGGGTGGGGTCGATACCAACTGGGCCGACAAGTATTCATTAATAAGAAGTTAAAAAAATAAGAGTTTAGTATGTGGTGACACACTTATACATAGCTAACATATGTAGCATCGACATATGTTAGATATGCAGTCGGGCTCGCCAGTAGTCCCTTACCCATAGGCCAGTGTACACGTTACGTAAATAAATAATATAGTGAGAACTTTCGGTGTTTACCTTGACCTCCAAATAGAGAGTTCCTATATCTGGTGACCCTTTTAGTGAACATTGCAATTGAACAATATTTTTGTGTGGTGAAAAGGGACTACTCCTTCCTGTGAGGTGCCACCCAGGAAGAACATCATAGGCACACAGCGTCAAACGAACGCTGAGAAATGTTTGGACAACCGCCCCCGGGGGTACAGCCCCCTGCACAGCCCCCGGCACAGCCCCCAGTGCAACCCTCAAAGAGTGAGGAGACTGTAGGTGGGATAGGAGAGCTGGCAGCGGTGTCGTTGACAACTAGAATCCCAGATTTCTGGGCTGATCAGCCCAAGCTTTGGTACGCGCAGTTAGAGGCCATCCTGGAACCACAGCATCTGGGCGACGTACAGAGGTTTAACATAGTGGTTACCAAGCTGGGGAGGTCCACAATCCAAGCAGCTAGCGACATCTTACTTACACCTCCGGAGTCGGGTAAATACGACGCATTAAAGGAACGGTTACTAGCAGTGTTCCAAGAAACCGAAGAGAAAAGGCACAGGAGGCTGCTGCACGAAATGGAGCTCGGGGACCAAAGACCCTCGCAGCTCATGAGACAAATGATAGACCTTGGCGGAGGCAAGTTTCCAGAATCAACTATCCGCATGCTATGGACGGGACTGATGCCTCAAGCAGTGAAGGCCGTAGTAGCAGGAAGTGAATTAACTGACCTCAGAAAATTGGGCGACCTGGCTGACAGGATCGCCGAGGCTACAGGGTCTACATCCGCCATAGCAGAAGTGTCGTCAGGCCATCAACCAGACAGCCAGGAAGACAGGCTATTGACGGAGATAGCTAAGATCAGCACGAGACTCCAGAGGCTGGAGCAAGGTGGCCCATCGGCCGGACGCGGTGATAGCGGCGCTCGGCAGTCCCAACCACGAGGTCAGACACGGCAGAAGAAGAGCCGCCAGGATCCAGATTGGCTCTGCTATTACCATTTCCGTTTTGGACAAAAAGCCACTAAATGTGTCAAACCCTGCGGATGGAAGGGGGTAAACTAGAAGCGATACAGTCAGAGGCGGGCTACTGTATCGGCTCCACCAACCACCGCCTTGGTGTAACGGACATTAACACGGGCTTACGATTTTTAGTGGACACTGGTGCAAATATTTCGGTGATTCCGCGGTGCAAAGTCGTAAGTAATAGTTGTAAAGTGGAATTAGATTATAAGTTATTTGCGGCGAATGGTACGCCAATCAAAACTTTTGGAATTAAGACTCTAATGTTAGATTTTAAATTAACGCGTGTCTTTCGATGGACATTCGTGATTGCCGATGTTAGTCAACCAATTTTAGGTGCGGACTTTTTAAGTTTTTACGGCCTGAGCGTTAATCTCGGTTTAAAAAAGCTTGTCGACACAGTCACACGAAATGACGTCATCGCAACAGTAGTTAGCTGCGGGAATGATTCGGTGAATACAGTTGGCGAGAACCACCCTTTTTTTGATCTATTGAAACGGTACCCAGATATTACCAAACCAATTAGTTTCAAGGAGGCTCCCAAGCATACGGTGTTTCATCACATCGAGACTACGGGCCCCCCGGTGCATGCGCGCGCAAGGCCGCTACCACCAGGTAGGTATAAAAAAGTAAAGGACGAATTCGACTTCATGATGCAATTAGGCATTTGTAGGCCGTCAAAAAGCGCATGGTCGAGCCCACTACACGTGGTGCCAAAAAAGGACGGTGGTTTACGGCCTTGCGGCGACTATAGACAATTAAACGCACGCACTAAGCCTGACCGCTATCCAATACCGCGCTTGCAAGACTTTACGTATATTCTTGCAAATAAAAAAATATTTAGTAGAATTGACGTCAATAGGGCCTACCATTTCATACCAGTAGCGGAGGAAGACATAGAAAAAACAGCCATTATTACACCATTCGGACTTTTCGAATTCCCCCGGATGACCTTCGGGCTCCGCAATGCAGCACAGACCTTTCAGCGGTTCATGAACCACACAGTAATGAGGGAGCTCGATTTTGTTTTTTGTTATTTAGATGATGTAATAATAGCCAGTACCGATGCTACGCAGCACCGAGCCCATCTAGAAAAACTGTTTAGCAGATTAGATGAATACGGCTTAACAATAAACATCGCAAAATGCTGTTTCGGACGCCCGAAAGTGGAGTTTCTGGGATACGAGGTTACTCAGCATGGTATTAGACCTTTACCAGAAAAAGTAAAAGCCATAACGGATTTCCCCAAACCACAGTCGGTGGACCAGCTTAGACGTTTTTTGGGCATGGTAAATTTTTATCGGGCGCATTTAAAACACGCAATTAAATATCAGGCCATATTAAATAGGTACCTGGAAAATTCCAAAAAAAAAGATAAAACCGTCATACGATGGACAAAGGAAGCTGACGAAGCGTTCTCGCAATGTAAGACTAATTTGCTGAGCGCAGCGTTGTTGTCTTACCCGGTTGAAGGCGCGAAAATGGCCCTTATGGTAGACGCGTCAGACTCATTTGTAGGCGGCGTATTACAGCAGCGAATCAAAGGTAATTGGAAACCATTAGGTTATTTTTCTAAGCGCCTCACCGACACCCAACGCAAATATAGCGCTTATGACAGAGAATTGTTAGCTATCTATTTATCGGTGTTACATTTCAGAAATTTGTTCGAAGGTCGGCCGCTGACAGTATTCACCGATCATAAACCATTAATTTACGCTTTTAGCAAACTGAGTAGCGACAAAGAAACTCCCAGACGGACACGACAATTGTTGTTTATCAGTGAATTCACCACTGATATACAACACGTGTCGGGTAGTCAAAATGTGGTTGCCGATGCATTGTCTCGGGTAGAGACAATATCGACACCCACGAGCATTGATTTCAGCGAAGTGGCTCGAGCTCAGGACACAGACGCTGAGTTAGCACAGGCGTTGCGGGACAGTAATAGCGCGCCGCGTCTCAGGAGTGTTAAATTACCAAATGCAGATAGCGAGATTTATTGTGACGCGTCGACAGGCAGACATAAACCTTATTTACCATTAGGTTTTCGGAGATTAGCGTTCGATACTATGCATGGTTTTAGTCATCCGGGTATCCGCGCTACACGTATGATGGTAAAAAAAAGTTTCTATTGGCCTTATATGAATCGCGATGTAGGGGTCTGGGCAAAAACGTGTATTCAATGTCAACGAGCAAAGGTTCAAAGGCATAATCATTCAGAATTGGGTCGTTTCCCTTGTGTGGGCAGATTTGAACATTTGCACGCGGACATTGTAGGCGCCTTACCTACGTCGGCGGATGGTCATAGGTACCTAGTCACATTGATAGATCGTGTTACGGGCTGGCCAGAGGCATTTCCGGTACGCGACATATCAGCCGAAACAATAGCCAAGGTTATTTACGAAGGCTGGATTTCGCGTCATGGCTGTCCTACTAAGCTTACCAGCGACCAGGGCAGACAGTTCGAGAGTAGTATCGTATCAGAATTAATGAAGTTCCTGGGGGTAACCAAAATACGAACCACGGCATACCACCCCCAGAGTAATGGCGTCCTTGAGCGCTGGCATCGTAGTCTCAAAGCAGCCCTTAAGGCGAGGCTCACCACATCGGCGTGGGTGCAGGAACTGCCGACGGTCATGCTGGGCTTACGCGCGGTACCACGTAGTGATACCGGAGTAAGCGCAGCAGAGTTAACATTCGGCAGATCACTGCGTATGCCGGGAGATTTCTATGACGCGGAAACCAGCCCGAGCTTCGATGCAGTCAATTACGTCAAAGAATTACGCCATGCCATAAATAACATAAGGCCTAAACCATTAGCTCAACGCGATTCTCGGACGATATTTGTCCATCCTGACCTCAAAACATGTAAAAAAGTATTTGTGCGAGTCGATGCGGTTAGAAAACCCTTGCAACCCCCATACCAAGGCCCGTTCGAGGTCATAAAGAGAGGGGATAAGGTATTTACGGTACAGTTGCCTGAAAGGCAATCACAGGTTTCCATCGATAGATTAAAGCCGGCATTTACACTAAATGAGGAAATGTCTTGTTTACATGAGCCGGTTGAAAATTATTGTACTTCGAAACCTAATAATAACAATGTTACAGTTGAGTCGAATCGTACTAGTGATAAGCGGAGTGCGCCCACGACGGTCGATACCGACCCCGCGCACGTGACTTGGACCACACGTAGAGGCCGTGCGATTAAGCGGCCAAAGCGCTATCAGCAATAACATTGTTATTTTATTCTAATTGTAATTTTAGTTAATGTTTTTTTTTTTGTTTTGCTAGTATGTATGTTGAAGTGTAGGTTTCCACCTTGCATTTATATTGCACTACATGCAAAATGTAGTATATAAACCTAAAATGAACATAATTAATTTTATTCGCAAGTCCGTCTTTTGGCCATTCACTTATCCACTACAACTACATACCAATATAACATGGGTTACAACCAGAGCAAGAGCAAACAAGATGAATTCGAGGCCAGTATCGGCGCGAAACATACAGAGTTCGAAAGTCGAATTGCCAACTATGGTATAATTTTAATAACGCTAGTGGTGCTGATATCCATTGTAGTGATTTATACCCTATGGAGGGTCTGTAACCGAAGACTCAAAGGTTGGATTATGAATCAAGCGGCAGCGCAGCCGAGCGCCGCCGCGCGCGGGCTCGCTACGCAGCAACCAGTGCACCCGGCCGCGGCCGGGTACGTGTAAACAAACTCGTTACAGTGCAGTGCTTACCCGAAATGGTTTTTAGTGTTAAGACTTTTATTTTTGGTACATTTCAAAAATGTTTTGTAAGGGGGGGGCTACTGTGGTGACACACTTATACATAGCTAACATATGTAGCATCGACATATGTTAGATATGCAGTCGGGCTTGCCAGTAGTCCCTTACCCATAGGCCAGTGTACACGTTACGTAAATAAATAATATAGTGAGAACTTTCGGTGTTTACCTTGACCTCCAAATAGAGAGTTCCTATAAGTATATCGGGGGCGTTAGTCATAATTTACATAAGTTCATCATCATCTCATCTTATCTTATCTTATCTAGGTGAGGGCCCTTAAGAATGCACTTCGAACCAATGGGATCTTTTGTGCAAAGTTCATCATCATCAATATCTTAGTTGTACAGTGCACTTTTATGTTGGGAGATCGACGGGGTTCATTATCTGATCGTATAATTTGGCGTAGGCACTAGTTTTATGATTTGGTGTAGGCACTAGTTTTATGTTTTCGAAGTCATCAATATCTTGATTATACCAGTATAGTCGCATATTGAGAGTCCGTTGTCTGATCCCGTGACTTGGCGTAGGCACTAGTTTTGTCTTCAAACAAAAATGTGTTAACATGACACACAGAATAAATTAAATAATTACCTTTCGGGGTACTGCAGTAGTTAGGAAATAAGTAGCTTGTCAATCATCCAGCAAGTCACTATTGAACATTCACAACTGAAAATGAAAAAGTATAAAAATTAGCGTTAAATGAGAGTATCATTAATATATGTACTTTTAGACATTGGGGATAAATAAAATTACTACTTATACAAAATATTTTAGACACTGGGAGTATAATTTGAGCTTTTTTGCAAAGTCTATGAATGAACTGAGGGTCTGCGGAAAGCACGGTAAAACTTGAAATATAAAATTTGACTACGTACATTAGGGTCGTACTGGGTATACTTAAATTTGGTTATAGTCAATAGATTGTTTAATTACATGTACTTACGTTTCAAGTCATCCATATATTCGGGTAGAAGAAGAAGCGGTAATATTTTGGAGTTAGCGGGCCGGAACAAATTTCCACAAAATGTCTGTGTTGTTTGTAGCTCATCAAGTTATCCACTTAATGAATAGACCATTGCTAGATGTAGGCTTAATCATTATTGAGCTGAAAAAAGAGAGTAATATTAATATATTATAATAAAAGAACATTTATTTATTTTGATGAACGGAGTATTCAAGTTATGTAAAATTTTGAAGTAGTTATAGTATGTCATTATAACAAAAACTAGTCAACTTAGAGACAAGATAAGAAGTAGGTTAGCGAAAATTCCATTAGTGATCAGGACTCATACATTTTGATGGACTGGGAAAACATATGTTCACTTATAAACGGTATAGTCAATTGTAGTTTATCACTGAGACAGAAATCGGTCGAGATTCCATCATCATTAATATGATCATACATGGTATTTATAGATAAGAACTTTTAACTCGTAAAAAGCACACGTTAAAATCTACTTTTCTGAGGAAAAAATAAAATAACAGCATTTGGAACAGAAAGCTGTTTCACAACATTTTCAACCGAATACGACTACCTAGTATAGTATAACAGTCAACTATTAGTTTCGAATTGAGTGTTTTCATTAGTATTATGAATAAATACTTTGTTCTAAACAAAAGTTTGACGTTTTTCAAGTAAGCAAGTACGGGAACTATTCAGCAAAGTGGATATGCGTAAATTATTTTAATCAATAGGTAGGAGAAAACGAAACTGACTTACCAGTTATTCCAATAACTTCAACACAGTAACCATGAACTTTGTTTGAAAACACGAAGTAGTTTCATTTCATTTCATTATGTGTCTTGATTAGTATAGGCGTGGCAATTTTCATAAACTTAGGCATTCCATTATTCAGTTAAAACTATTGCCGACACAAAGAAACTAATTATTTTGGTATCAAATCAACAACGGGACGGCATGGCAGACGTTTTATTAAGTTTCGCGGTAGAAAACGAAACCACTAATGTCAAATGAAAAAGAAGAAAAAAAACATACGCTATGGTCGATTTTAGCTAAATAAATTGTTTATGATAAATTGTTTATCATAGGTAGGTATACTCAAAAAACATATTTAATAGGTAAGAAAATAGTATTGTCAAATAATAATAACAAACCCCCTTATTCGTAAACATCTATTAAACCTATATTAGTTAACTAGCCGCTAAAGTTCGTTTGTCCTTATCTGTCGCGTTGACACATGTGCTTGTGAGACAGTGACAACAGACGTTTTGGTTAGCAGAGGTTTGTTAAGTTTTATGAATACGAGGGAAAGTATTTAAGTGTTATACACGTAGGAATTAGATCGATTATCTATGGTTAGCGTATAGTTACTCTACTCAACAACAGGAATCGTGGTAGTCGTGTACGGTTGGGATAATCAAGTAACTACACAGCAACAGATGTCGCAACAACTTAGTTCTAAGTTACATTAAAAATGAAGGAATATATCAGGATCAGAAGAAGACAAGAGATATGTTTTCGTTCACTCTCTCTCCCACTATCCTATTCAACAACAAATATCGATGGCGTAATAATGCATTCTGGAATAATGATAGAATGTTCTAGAAAAATGGTTAAGTATTCGGTCGGATGTCACTCACTTACCTAGTTGAAACGCTACTCGACGCGAGATGGCATTATAGCAATCGAAGATAAAATTGAGCGTAAATAAATAATAACATACAATAGGATTATAAAAATAGATTGGGAGTTCATTATGTCGATATTAAAGGGAATAGGGAGACGATTTTCATTGTATTTACCAATTATCATTAAAACACAAAGTAGTTTTCTCTCTTTTAGAGACGGGAGATTCCACAGTCAAATGATAGATGGCGTTATAGTTAACAAAAGCAATATTAAATTCTTAGAGTATAAATACTTCTAAAGAGTTCCTATACACGGGCCACCAAGAGTGTCGGAAGGGGTCTTATGTAGATAGATTGAGAATTGATTTAAAATGGCTGCCGGTTTGCCATATTTACTTCTTTCACTTTGACGGGTAATTGCTTGTGTGACGTATTTGGGCACAAGTATCATATAAAAAGTTGTACTCGGGAAAAAGAGGTGAGGCTGTGACAAGGACAGCAGGTGGTGTGTAGCTCTCTGTCGTTCTTATACGAAACTGTATGTGACTGTCTCGCTCGGTTGTGGTGTTATTATTTGCTTGTCGCGTCTAGAGTAAATTCAATTAATAGATAGAGGGGGATAGAAGTATTGTTATCTTTCTCTTCCAATGGGCGCGCATTAAATTACATAAGGGAGGGATTACATCTTTAGGAAGCTAGAAAAAAGGAGAATCATAGACAATAAAGGTTGTCACAGAATATACGAATAGATTTGGAGGCATCAACAAATTGCAGAGTGGGAAAAAATAAATAGAAAAATATTCAAATGAAATTTTGAACTGCGCGATTCAACCGGTTTACACACTAATAGTTTTGCTTCACTATTTGGGTACAAGAATCTATAAACGGCCAAATAAAAGCTAAGGACGAAACGTTTCGCCTCTATATTCTCTCTTATAACAATTACAATATAGCCGTCTCTTTTATCAAGACATTGCCAGCCTTGGCAAATATGGTTTGTTTCGCGATTACGATGTATGTATCGTGAGTATTGTTGAATACTGAAGTAAAAGTCCATATGGCTTAGAAATATCGCGATAATATTATCACTACGATATAGCGGGTAAAATCGCTGTGAAGGGGGTACTTTAGAATGGTTTATGAACGGAAGCTACCTCGACACTCAGTTGACGTTTTGATAAATAATAAAGGCTGGCGTTTATTTTTAACAAGTTCTTCGGAATTTCGGGAAATTTATAATAACACGGTGTTTCAAATAGGAAATAATATAATTGTAGTGATGAGGGGTCAAGATCCAAGAGTGAATCAATATAATATTCGTAACAGTGCGTGTAATCATTGCAAAAGTGATAGATTAGTGTGTTTAATATTGGATTACCAAAGAGGGACTCCAGTCTTAAGGTAAAGCTTTCTTATTCATTATTTCATAAGTTGTATTCGTTTGCGTAATAACTATTATATTTTGGGGTATACTGATGTGACGGCGGGGTGTGGGATTTTGATAATATGTACGGGCACAAATGCGCGATTTATGACGTCAATAAAATCAATAACTATGACCCAGGGGTTGTGTTAATTTTGGATACGATTTAAAGGCAAATGGGGGTTTATTGCATTGCAAGGTAAATAATGCGGTCAGTCAAATTATTTTCTTAAGGATTATATTACGGAAGCTTTGGCGGTCTGTAAAGGTCGAGCGATCAGGCGAATGAGCAAGGAATGTGAACGATAATGGTGGACAGTACTAATATGAAGCGAAAATAAGGTACAGCGTGAAGGGATGTTTTGAAGTGAGAAGAAATGTTATTTTTTTTGTGAAAATGGACTGATACAGACTGATAATAGTTGGAATATAATTCAAGCTTGGATTGTTGGAATTTGTGGGGGAACGAGGCACAACTAGTCACTAAAGTTTTATTAGTAGGTTAAAACTGTCATGAACAGTTCGACCCATTGTAGAAGGGTAGATTTTGGTGACTAATACTGAACACATTCGATGGTTTCTACACACCTCATGTTTTGTGAAGTAAGTTGAATTATGGATTGGTTGAATAATTTTTACACAAGGTATGGGTTAACAGGTATATAATTCAAAACACAAAAAGGTATTATCATTACAACATTATTATAAAATTTGACTTACTTTGCAAACATGAAACATTCACCAAGAACCGGTGATTATGGGTGGACAAAACAACCTGAATGTGGCCGGAATTGAGTAATGAAGTCTGAGAGCCTCAGTACCTATTCCAAACACTTTTTTGTCTTGTGTGGGGAGCTTTTGGGGTATCGTGCGTCCGGGCAATGTGGACATGGATCGATAGATGCCCGGCCAGATCTAGACATCCAACATGATACTGCAAATTCGGGTTATTAGAACCTATTGGCCTCACAACCCGGTATCTCTGACAAGACGGAAAAACTTGGGGAAATGGTTATCATGATTCATGACTGAAATTCATGAGGTTACATCAGGTGTTTTGGACATTGGTGATCACTTAGTATTGGATATACACACCACGAGATTAAACAGGGACGGGGAATTTCCAACAAGTCAAGGACCTAGGATGAAGTTTCTTCATGAAATATTATAAGTATTTCATTGTGAAAGCTTCATGGGGGCGAAATGTAATAGACTTAGAATAGGGGGGCTAATTAAACCTTATTTTTACCAAAATGAGATGCCTTTATAAGTAAATAATATGAGGAAATGATTAATTTTCCTTATGGGGATTTAAATTACTAAAATGTATCGGGAATACATTAGTTCGTGAAACGAGGGTCTAGCAATCTTTCCTAAATACCTATATACCGGCTGACGTAGTGATCATTAAGACTGCATTGGAAACAAGATTTTCTTTAATTTTACTAGGGCGACATAACGTGCGTGGGATGAGTGCGCATTCTTAGCGATCTAATCTATAAAGTATTTGATAGCTGATTAGCAAGATTCAGTCTTATTAACAATGGGGTAAAGTTAGTCCAAGTGAATGTCGTAAGATTTTTCTGTCGGTAGGAGTGGTTTTCGTTCGATCGCAAGATGGCGGAATGGTGTATATAAATGATATAAGATAATATATCGGAATGACATAGCCAATCATTGACTAATAGATTTTGGCCGCGCTCATTAAGGTTTTAATTGGTTGATGACGTTGTTTGAATAAATTACAACTTATAAGCTGTAACCTCTTCGTCTATTGTGGTGGACTGGTAGTTGGATCTCACAAAAGTGTGATCTGTTGATCATGATGATCGCCCTGAGTACTTTAAGCACCTTGATCTCGATGAGCACGCAGCATTTTCTATGAAATCCCCACCTTTTACTATGAGAGTTTGGATTTTGTCCATACAAAAATGGGCCTGGTGCGCGCGACGAGCGCATCGAGCAAGTAACTCCCTGTTTAAGGGTATAAATAGGCCGAGTCGGAGCTACTAGCGGCACTTCATTTTCGTCAGCGGACTGACACGGGACACTGGCTTAGCGTACCGCGTTTTTATTGGTGGGTTCCGTTACCGAGAAACTGTGATCAAATTTCCAATGCTGTGTGGAATATCTGCACTTTGCAAAGGGATTTTAATCATAATGCTTAACTTTTCTTTGTTTAATTAATTTTTCTCTTTGTGTTTTTTTCTTTGGGGATGAACTTTATTAGTTATTTTAAGGCCAGTTCTCTGCCCAGGTTAACAGTATACCTGACGAGTTATCTGTAATCCTAACGGTGCCAAGCTACAGATGGTTCGGAGTTCATTTGCTACCAGATCTATGGGTGGTCTGGCGTGTCCTTTTTACCAACACAGGATACGTTTAAATCCCATACGCTTTCTCAATGCCCAGCTGACAACGTAAACGAGGCTGCCATAGTTTGGGTCAGCACAGAGGGGTATCCTCACTCGTTGAAATTGTGCAGTAGTTGAGAGGCGGTCTTGTTAAATATATTTATATATTATCTTATATACACGCTAGGGCACCTTACCTGCACCGCCATGTCCACGGACGTGCAGGGGGAGGTACATACACTGGCTGATAGGTTGCAAAACATCGGAGTAGCCTGCCGAACTGTTACAGCTTAATTTAGGGAATACGCATTCATTGAAACTAAATCCTAGGTAAGGGATATTAGTTTCAACAGTTTAGTTCTAAATGGGGGTAGAATTAGGGTAAATTCACACACAATTATGAGGGAAGTAGGAAAATTAGATTCTTACGCATTGGGTTAACTTGGTTTAAGATAGGAATTACATTATAGGTCGCGAGAAATTCATACGGTAATATAATGAATCGGGAATATTCGTCATAGGCAAATATAGACTCCAAATGATAGGGTAGGTAATCCAATCTTCAAACAACCGCGTAGGTAATCTAGATTCAGGCAAGCTAGCGATCTAGCTTAATAGCTATTTTCTTACTAATCTTGGGTAGTAATTAGGAGATTGGTAGTACATATTTCCGAGTTAGGATATTTGGCAGGAGTTTTATTTAAGGCCAGATTCTGGCGTAGTAACGCTAGGATTTCGCCTGACACCATAGATGAGGTCTTGCAGTATTTCTCCTTATCTATTGGCGCGGATTTCGAAATACTAGTAGACTCAATTGTTATAATTGTCTGATCACCTTTTTATAGAACAAATTCTAAGCCCGAGAGTTACAAAGGGATATTTGCTCGTTGCGTCCTGAGACAATGCGGTTGAATAATCCCAGCATAACTCTCCCATAGTATTACTAATTTATGACATTGGTCTTACACTCCGAATAGTGTTAGAAAATATTGGAGGGGGCTTGTCCAAGTCTGGGTCGAGAGCCACTGGTTTCTGTTTAATAACAGAGAGAGATAGCAATCTCTCGGGCGGTCTGGAGGGGCCCGACCTTTAACCAATAACAAAATATTTCTTAATCCCTACAAACCTGCTAAAAATCCTAATTTGATAGGGTTAGCATAACTCTGTATACTAGGTTTAAGACATAGGTGTGTCGAGCTTGACATACATACTTAGGTCTAAAACTTATTTAAATCCCATTAACCTATCTCAACAAAATCCTCTATTTTTACAACAACTTACTATTATTACTTCAAACTTAAAGTTCGTCTTAGGGACATTAGTGCAAATATTTATTGCGTACTGAGGGATGAGAGATTCAGGGTTCCGTCAATTATCATAGGGCTTTGGGTTCTTACGGTTCACAACTATAAGGGGGTCCTACCACTAGCGATCACGTTCTGGCCATTAGTTACGTCACAAATAAAACTTCATAATTATTTTTATTCTTTATTTTTATAATTCCGGGGCAGGGGGTAAATTAGTATATTAGTACAGGGGGGCGTTATATTACAAATGGCGCAACATTCTATTACACCTGAAATCGAGTGTTTAGAGATTTCTGGAAGCTCTTTGAAACGTATACCGGGTGTGATAAGTATACAGCATCCTCCTCGCTTCGATTTTTTTCTAGAATAGCATGCTGCGAGGTGATAGTTAGGTACCACTAATGAAGTTTCATCACCGGCTATCATAAAGTGCTCCGTTATGCAAATTATATCAATAGGGATGCGTTTCATATGTAATTCATTTAAATTTATAGTTAGCCTGTCGGTTTTATTAATTAAACCTGCAATATTTTGGTGAAGAATATTTAAAGTCTGACTGCTATTCACGAAAAAAATTATTCGTAGTCGGATCAACAGTTTTCCGTGTATATTCGGTACTAGATTTCCTCACCACAGGGAAATAGTCTGTAATCATGCTCTGCTCTCTTTTTGTGTCAGAACAAGTAGTAGATATATAGTTTGACCTATAAAAATAATTACTACTACGATCAATTTCAGTTACATATAATTGTAGGTCCTGAAAAATTATCGATAACGCCTTATTACTTAAATAGCCAGTTCGTTTTCCTAACATGTTAACTATATATTCCAAGTTTTTATTAGAGTCCAAAAGATATGCATGTTCATGTGTTAATATATCGTTATACAATAAATGATTAAAAAGGTCAATACGTTTGTTATATAAATTTTGATATGCACTACACTTAAACGTAGGTGTGCAAATTATCACATTAGTCTGCTTAATATACCCAAGTTTGTCTCTTATTAAATTAATATAATTGTAATAGTCAGTAGTTACAAAAAAGTCATCGTTTCCTATGAGTATTACACAGAAGTCGTTCATTGTAAAATTTTTCAGCTTGTTGTCTAAATCCATGAATAGTTGAGTTATTCCTCCATGCGGGGTTATGTAGTGACAAATCTCATAAGTTCTAAAAGTATTCTTAGCTATCTTGTAAACAGGGTTATTATTGTTGTTACTAATTATGCACAATTTCCTTATAGAACATTGTTGGCCGATGATTCGTCAAAGGTCAACTTTTTGTAGGTCCGGTGTTCGACTTATTTGACGCGGAATGCTGGCTAAATCTGTTGTAGACTGTACAGGTTGACTGTCGGTTTTTTTCGGAGTGGATGCCTTCATAGCGGGTTCCTGATTCTGGTTAAATATTAATGTCCCGTTGACGCTGTCACGTAATGGGGAAACAACAGAGTTATCTTCCTGAGAGTGACTGGACGTGTGTAAATCTTCCATATATTTACAGACTCCGTTTGAACGATGTGCACTCGAGGTTCTCATGTTACAGAGTTGGCTTATTTTTCTATAAGTTGGAGTATAAGTCGTCCTCGAGATTATTCTTGGTGTATGTAGTTTTTGTTTGATAATATCTGCTGCAGTGACGGTTTTGTATAGTGCTATTTTATGCTTATAAAAATCATTTTGTTTTCTTAACTCTGCCAGTTCCAATGACAGTTTAGAAATCTCTTGATTCGCAGTCTCCAACTCAATGTGTAGGTTGTTAACTTGAGATTGTAAATCTTGTAACGAGGACGAATCTCCGTTTGACATATTAGGCAAACTTAACTGACTACTTACACTTAAACTGTTCTGTGAGTCGGATAGCTTATCATCGGTGTAATTTCTCCTCGGTTTTCTAACTGTGACGTTATCAAACGACGGCGATGCATACATTTTGCAGATATTCGTAGCTTAGTTTTGTTTATACAAGCGCACGCGCATTCAGTTTGCATAAAGTAGGCCTATTTTCTATTGTTCTTTGCCGTCGGCAAAGTGCAGCGGGAGTGGGCGGAGTTATCGCTAAGTTGAACCGCCAGACGTGTGACTGTCTCTTTTTGTCTAATGCAATCTTAATGGCATCTAATCTATCATATCGTTTCAATAACGGACAAGCTTCGAGTTACATATATTTATATATTTCAATTAATTTTTCACTTTACTCGTATTTTCGGAGTTCTCAGGTTGGCACTGGCACTTACACTGGTACAGTTATTGTCGCACTTACTCACAAATTAATGTTATTATTTAAATTTCCATCAAGTGTCAAAGTCAATGGTAACGGTTTCCCTAACTACTATATTTAGGTCAAAAAGTTCACTATTTGTCATCACAAACTGTTCGCCTACACTTCCACATAATGTCTTGGATAAACACTTAGTCTTTTCATGCAGACTGCTCTAAAATACTTATTAACTTATATTTAAATTTATATTTAAACTGGGAGCTGATGTTAATAGCGACAGCAGCGCCACCTCTCCGATGCACATATCTTTCACAGGCTAAGTCAAGTGCAACATGCGTTTTATGTTTAGGTAAGCCTAATGAAATGAACAATATAGACAAAGTTTCGAAAAAAACAGTGCCTGATACTACCTTATATGAATTTGGACTATCATCTTTACATGCCCGGATCAATACCATGGAATGCCTTCTTCATATAGCATATCGATTGGACTTTAAAGAATTTTATGCAACTGAAAAGAGGGGCCTTAAACAGAAGATGGAACTACGGAAGAATATTATTCAAGATCGCTTCAAAGACGAACTAAATCTTTTAGTCGATGTAATAAAACAAGGTTCTGGAACAACGAATGATGGAAACACAGCACGAAATTTTTTCGAAAATCCCGAAAAAACAGCTAATATCACTGGACTGGACAAACAACTGATTCAGAGATTTGCTGTAATTCTGCAAGCTGTCACATCAGGTGAAGTAATTGACACTGAAAAGATTAAAGCCTATTGCAGAGCTACAGCGGAAGTCTATATTAAATTTTACAGTTGGTATAAGATGCCCCCAACAGTGCATAAATTGCTGATCCATGGCACAGATATCATTGCACAAAATGATATTGTACCGATTGGTCATCTGTCTGAAGAAGCATCCGATGCACGCAACAAAGACTTCAGAATGTTCAGAGAGCATCACTCACAAAAAAAAAACGAGACAAGATTCGAACAGGGATGTTTTTAATATGTTACTTTTGTCTTCCGATCCTGTCCTTTCTTCAATGAGGCCAACAATAAGTGGAAAAAAGAAACAGGCTTTCTTCCCTGAAACTTTAGAATTATTCATTTGTCTGGAACCTCAAGAAGAAGAAGTGACAGATACCTCAAATGTATACCCTGATTCTGAAATGGACACGGATTCGGAAGTAAGCGACCAGGAAAACTAAACTTTCAAGATTCCAATATTAGCATTATAATACTTTTAATTAGGATAGCATTACACATACTTATTTCTGTTTTTATGTAAACCAATTATTGATAATGTTACTGATATTTATTTTATTAAGTAAATTCGTAGTATCTACTAATGGTTGTAAACGGACCTCATTAACGATCATTAATTTTAGACAATGGAATGGATGGATTTTTTTTTAAGGATGTAATGGTTTTATTTTCAATTGTCTACTTGTAACTCTTGTATGTTTATTATTTATTTGATTAAAACAATGAGAAAAAGCTATTTCAGCATGAAAAATAAGTTTTTTTATCGTTTATTAAATAAGTGCATACAGTAGAAAAGTTCGCGTTATGTCAAAATATCCTTAATAATTGGTACTTAAAACATCTGCAAGGATATTACGGTATACCTTAAAATTTTGAAAAAAAATCCGTTTTACTCGTACGCTCCATACATTTGCTTAGAACAAAAATTCACTACGCGTAAGTTATTGGTTCGATCAAACTCAAATTCATTTTTTGTAGTCAAAATAACAAGTATAACCGTATTAAAAGAAAATAATAATAATAAAAAATCGATTTAAAAAAAAAGTGCACCCCGTAGGAAAATTGTAATTATGTGAAAAAATCAAGAATAATTGGTTTTAAAATTATCTGTCAGGATATTACGGTTAACTTTTTATTTTCGGAGAAAACTATTTTTCTGATACGCGCCATACAAAGATTTTGAAAAAAAATATAATTAATTATTTCTCCAACCAAATTAGCTAAGATTAATTTTGGGACATAATAAAATCCAACAAAAGCTATTCCAATAAAAAAATTTCAAATTTAAGACTTCGGTTTCTATTTCTATGGAGCCCACCGTTCGGCGGAATAGCCGGGTGGAATACGGGGTAGCACGTAGGTGATGAAGGCGCTGGCGTGTGTGGGCCGGCGTATCCACTGGGGCCTGCCACGGAATAGTTCGTCATCGTAGGCAATGCCCGAACTCCTGGCTCTGCGCGCTCTGCCCGGAGGACCAGGCGGCTCCGTACCTCGCGGGCTCGCTGGTGCTCACTTGAGCTTTCTGCTCGTTGGCCAAGTACCCGTTCGATCGGTTGTTCACCCGGTTCATGTCCGGTTCAGTCTGACGTTATTCCCCTGACGGAGACCTATCCGGTGCGCTGCTGTTCCTGAATGTGTCTACAACATATTTAATGAAGTCTGGTCCAGCATTAGATTAGCTCTCCATATTATGCCGTCTTGTTATGGAGGTTTTATGAGGCTTATCCCTTATTCGATCGCTCATACGCCTACGAATGCATAGGTCTCATCTTCGATTTCTTTACTGGTAAAAATCTAACCAAAATGTTCAATAAAAACACTCACGATTTCTGGCGTCTCCATCCCTGCTCCGTCGGCTAGCTTTTGGGGGCCCCGCTTCGCTAGCCTGCAAGAGAAGGTTAATAGGCCTACCCCTGATCCCACAGCTAGGTAGAGACGTGGCGTTTCACACGACTTACAAGACACCACACAAAGTTCGTTCACAACGCAGGTTTTACCAACTGAATTCAAATCAAATCAATTAAATTATCAATTAAACATCCAAGGCACTGGTATGTGCTCCCAAGCCAATCTCAAGTAGAAGTGTTAAGTGAGGTTATGTGTCAACATTTGGCAGACACAACGGACGGGAATTGAGGACTGCCTCAATTCTACAAAACAACGTCCCAAGCTCCTCAAAGGTCAAAATAGTTTGCCCTACCACTCTATACATATGAGCTTTAGCTTGTTTTTCACAAGCCTCCCAAATACCACCCCAGTGGGGGCAATCCTGGTGGATCAAAGGTCCAAGTGATGCCCCGACGGGAGAGGTTCGTACCAATGTCAACCTGATTATCAGACAGGAACTTAACTACATCTTGCAAGTAGCGGTCGGCACCCTTACAATTGGTTCCACAATCCGACCGGATCAGAGACGGGAGTCCTCTGCGAGAAACGAATCTATCCAAGGCAGCAATAAAGGCTTCCGCCGAGAGATCGGCGACAACTTCAAGATGAGCAGCCTTGGTTGACCGACAAACAAAGACGCACAAATACGCCTTCATAATCCTAGGGTTTCGATGGCGCGACGCTTTCACCAAGAAAGGGCCTGCGAAATCAGTTCCCACCCTAGAGAAGGGCCTAGCCTCTGTGACTCTGTCAGGGGGCAGGTCACCCATCAGAGGCTGCATCGTGGCCGCCCTGAGTCTATAGCAGGGCAAGCACCGAAACACGATGCTCCGTACAAAGCGTCGGCTATTCAATATCCAAAATTCCCGTTGTAAAATGCCCAAGAGGGTATTAACGCTCGCGTTCTTGACATGTCGGTCAGTCACCAGCAATTCCACCAAATGTCCCTTTTTGGGCAATAATATGGTGTGGCGAACCGACCATGGCCAGTTAGCATTGCGAAGCCGTCCTCCGACCCGGAGTAAGCCCGACTCATCAACGAACGGGTTGAGGCTCGCTATGGCTTTCGGCAGTTTCGGACGGCCCTTGCGCAAGATGTCCAATATATTTCCCAAGTGTTCTTCCTATACAACCCGAATCCAGTGATGGAGGGCTGCATTCCGCTCCTGAATGGTGAGAACACTACCATGCAACCGTTGGCCAGGATGGCGACAGTTGTCGATAAATCGTTTTATCCATGCGGTCACTCCTACAAGCTTGTCAAGAGAGCTGTACCGCTCCAACAACCGACCCTTGTCAGACAATGGAGCTGTCTCGACAAGGTTGACCCTCAAGCCCGAAGACGGGGTCTCAATCACACAACTGGCAGGCCAGTGTGTCTCTGGCTCCAACAGCCAGTCTGGCCTCCACCACAGATGGTGGGCCACAAGCTCAGGTGCCCGGCAACCTCTGGACGCCACGTCCGCCGGGTTCATTTCGCCTGGGACGTGTCTCCAAACCAAGGCAGTCCCAGAGTTCTGGATCTGCGAGACCCGGTTGGCCACAAAGATCTCCAAAGTATGGACTGACGACTACAGCCAACACAGAACAATTTGGCTATCAGTCCATGCATTGGCAACCTCCTCAAGGTTTACGGAGTCCCTCAAAGTAGATGCCACATGATTTAGCGCACAAAAAGGGCTACTCACGACAATTCAAACTTCGAGATCGTCAGACTAGTCCGAAGGGGGGCCACCTTACTCTTCGCCATTACCAAGTGCACGTCGACCACTCCGGCGGAGCTGATGGTCCGCAAGTAGACGGCCGCAGCGAAGCCCCGCTCGGATGCGTCGCAGTAGCCGTGTAAAGTTGCTCTGTATTTCCCTGCAGGCAACATCTTCCGCGGCAGTTCAACCTGGTTGATCGCCGGGAGCGTGGAGACGAAAGCCTCCCAATCGCGTAACAACTCTCCGGCGAGCGGGTTATCCCACGACATGGAGGGCACGGTCCACAGGCGCTGCATAAATGCCTTAGCCGTGAAGATAGCCGGCGCGATCCATCCGTTCGGATCGTAAGTTCTGGCCACCGTGGACAGAACGAGCCGCTTCGTCCAGACCTTCGGGGAATCCAATTCTACCCGATAGGTAAACAAGTCTTGGACGGGTCGGTACTGTACGCCAAGGACCGATAACATATGCGGGTTATCTAAATTTTCGAAGAGGTGCGGATTCTGTTGGTGCTCCTCAGGGAGGCCAGCCACGAGTGCTGGTGAGTTGGACATCCATTTTCTCAACTCATAGCCACCAGTCCGCAGGAGCTCAATCAGCTCGTCCCGTAGGACCAAAGCCTCTTCGACACTATAGGCCCCGGTGCACACGTCGTCGACAAACAGGTCCTTTTCCAAAATGGCGGCCGCTCGAGGGAACCTCAATCGCTCCCGAGCCGCCAATTCCAATAAAGTCCGAATTGAAATGTACGGGCTGCTTTTAAGGCCGTTAGTATTTGTGTTTAGCTCATACACCAACATCGGTTCAGCAGGGCTCTCACGCCACAGGATCAGCTGATACCGACGGTCAAAGTCAAAGTCAAAGTCAAAATTTTATTTGCGAGAATTATGGTACATAACAGATGACAAAATATACATTCATTAAATATAGAACTGCACAATTCACCATTACAATGGCATGCAAATTTATGATTATAATTTAAAAAATAATAATTTATATAATAATGTCATTCTACATAAGAAAAAAAAAACAGTGTAAATTATTTTTAGTTATGTTAAATTTGTGGTCATGTCAAAAAATTCCTTAATTCTATAAAAACATTTATCCTGAAGCCATGAGCGAAGTTTGACTATGAACAATTTGTACGGTAAAGTCCTAAATTCTAGAGGTATATGATTATAGACTTTTATTGACATTATATAACAATTCCTTCTATACAAGGCTGTTTTCGAGACTGACGGTTTAATGAGAAATAAATCTCTACCACGCAAATTTGGATTTTGAACAGGTTTGTCAAACATCTCTGGATTTTTTCTTACGAATTTTGCATGTTCAAATATGAAAATAGATGTGTGTCAGTATTTTTAGTTTTATAAACAGAGGTTTACACGAGTCCAGTGGACCGACTCCGCCCACAGCACGAATACATCTTTTTTGTAATAAAAATACCTTGTGGATATCAGTTGAGTTTCCCCAAATAATGATCCCGTAGCGGAGAAGAGATGAGACATAACCATGATAGGCCGTCAAAGCTGTTGATTGCCCAGCTATACTTCTTAATCTTTTTATAGCATAGACAAATCTATTAAGTTTATTACCTATATTATTAATTTGTACTTTCCAGTTACAAAATTTGTCAAGAGTTATACCTAAGAAATTAACTTTATCGTTGTTGTTTACAGTTTGTCCCGCATAGTTCCAATTAAGGGTGTGGGTTTAGACTTATGATTTGAAAAAAGGATATAGTTCGTTTTTTCAACATTAATTTTCAAACTATTATTTTCTACCCATTTACCTATAGCTTGCATGGCCTCATTTACTAATACCTCATGCGCCCCCGACTTATCAGTGTTTGGAATAATAATTGATAAATCGTCAGCGAACATTATCATTTCGTGTGTTGTAACTTGAGGTATATCATTATTGTATATAACAAACAACAGCGGTCCCAGTACACTCCCTTGAGGTACTCCGCGTGCGTTAATTTGGAATGCTGATCTATACGAAATTAGTTCTCTACGTTCATCCAGCCTATCAATTTGAACGCATTGTCTACGATTAGATAAATAGCTTTCAACCCATTTAGATGCATTACCTCTGATTCCATATTGTTCACATTTTTTCAGTAGAATGGCGTGGTCTACAAGGTCAAAAGCCTTTGACATGTCAAAGAATACTGCTGCTACAGGAACTTTATTATCTATGCATTCTGTAACACGTCGTATTAGTGTGTATGCGGCATGTGTTGTTGACCTATCCTTAACAAAACTATTTTGTTCCTTTGATATGATGTTATGTTTTTCAGTAAAGTTAACAATTCTAATTTTCATAACTTTTTCAAAAATTTTAGAAAGTATTGGCACTAAAGTAATAGGCCGATAGTTATTCAAAAGGTGTCGATCATTTTTTTTAAACAAAGGCTTGACAACCGATTGTTTTAATCTTTCTGGAAATATACCATTCAAAAAGGATTGATTTACAAAGTGGGTCAATATCTTAGTTAGTTCCTTCGCAGCACTTTTTATAATACGAGTACATATGTTATCAATTCCAATTGCATTTGTGTTCCGGAGCGATTTTATTACAGTTTCTATTTCACTCTCGGTACATGGCCTCAAGAACAAAGAATTTCTAACATTACCTCCGGACAGTACCGGCCTATTGCTATTTGATTTTCTGGTCTCTTTAGTCACGGTAATGAAAAAGTTATTAAATTCCTCTACTATATCTTGGGCACCAGTAATGCTCACTGAACCTCTTTGAATAGACTCAATGCAATCTAATACTCTGACATCATCATGTTTATCTTTAATGATGTCCCAAATTGCTTTACATTTGTTTTTTGCTAAATTAATAAATTTGAAATTTACATTCCTCTGTGCTTGTACAATACACCTTTTTAGCACTTTATTATATAACGTATAGCGACGCTTTGATTCTAACGTATTTTGGTTCTTAATGTAGCAAAGTGATCTGAGACATCTCTTTTGCTTACAAGAGTATTTTATCCCTTTAGTTATCCACTTTGGCTTAGAACTGATGGACTTCATTTTAATTCTAATATTCGGAAAACATAACTCGTAAAATAGACATAAGTCATCATAGAACATGGAAAAGGCTTTATTAAAATCTGTTTCATTAATTACTTCACTCCATGTGCGACACTTCATATAACCTTTAAATTTATCTATATTTTCTCGACTATAGTCTTTAATAGTTTTATACCAACAGCTTATTTTAGCTCTACTATTTCCCGAACCATACTTTAAAATTTGACAAGTATCGTGATCCGAAAGGTAGCGGGTATGTACTTCCCCTACTGCATTTTTTACTGCAGAATATAAATTACACAAACACCAACACAGATGACTGTTCATTTTCAATTTTGCCGTATTTTACACAAGATCTAAGTTCGTGCGTTGTATTGTAGTTATTTCATAGCACAATTAATAGTTTTTATTGGTATATTATCGTCTTAATTATTTTTAATCACAAAATCTTACGGAGCTTAATGTTTACGTGCGCGAGGTCTACCCTCAATGTGGGTCATCAGGGTGTATCACAGTCTGCCGAAACATCATCCGGATGTCGGCCACAAAAACGACTTGATGCTTCCTGAAGTTTGTGAGGATGTCCGTGATGTCCTTGTGCAGCTTGGGGCCAGCATGCAAGCACTGGTTCAAGGACACTCCGGCCGAGGTGGACGCTGAGCCATCAAACACGATACGTATCTTGGACTCCGGTGATTTCAGGACAGCATGATGTGGAAGAAAAAAGTGTTCCACTGTCCTCCAATCCAATCGTGACACAGACATGTGTCCTAACTCCTCATACTCCCTCATGAAGTCCACATACTTCTGCCGGAAGACCTGATCTCCTCCCATGCGGCGCTCCATCGAGATCAGACGTTTCTCAGCCATTGCTCGAGACTCACCGAGAGGTGGTCGATGGGTAAGTAGTGGAAGTCGGGTTATGAACCTGCCTGAGCGGAGACGACCAGTATTATTCTGGTAAAACAACTCGCACTTCTCTTGCTCAGGACTCATACGCGACGCTGCCGGCGGTTCTTCAATCTCCCAGAACCTTTGCACGGCTTCAGAGAGAGCAGTTCCAACCAAAAAGCTCTCCTTCGCAGGAGGCTGTGGAACTGGTAACACCGGACCCATTATGACATGCCCGAACTTGGTGTCCAAGGCCACAAGACCACCAGGTTGTAATGTCCGTTTGCTTGACAACAGCACTACCCCTAGGACGTCTGCACCCAGCAGCACGTCGACCGGTCCAGGGGTATTGAATTCAGCATCCGCCAAATTCAAACCAGAAGTCAAACTCCGAATTTCTGGCGGTAGCCTTCTTGAAGGGAGCTGCCCAACCACTTCCTCCAAGACCAATGCGGGAGCCGTAATCCTCGCAGTGGAAGTGGGGCTCTGCCCAAACGCAATTTTAACCTGGCCTACCAGGTTCGACACGGCAACGTTGCCTACCCCTCGCACCCTCTCCGGGTGAGGAGTCACAACCAAGCCCAACCGATGCACCAACCTCCGGGACACAATACAGCCTTGCGCACCCGTATCCAACAGGGCGCACACACAGGCCGATGCTCCGCCAGGACCCCATACACAAAGCCAGGACGTGGGCAACAACACGGTCGGAGGGGGGGTGGCTGTGGTTGGTGCGTGGGCGGCGTATCCCTAGCAGGGATAATGCGTAGCCTCAGGCTCCGCATGTCGGGGCCGCTCGTACCTATCGAGCGGATTCCATTCCGCCTGGTACGGTCTTCGAGCCGTACGCGCGGTGGGCGGCGCCTGGTACCATGCCGTACGACGCCCATACGCAAGAGGTCGCGCCTCCAAACGAGGCCGCTCAACAAGCGGCGGCGACATTCTTGGCGCCGTCCGGAATGGTGCCGCTTGCGTGCACCCGCCTGTGGGGCCCTCTGCTGCTGGGGCAGCTCTGGGAGTTAGGGGG
This sequence comes from Epiblema foenella, assembly GCA_963556455.1. Classification (NCBI taxonomy): domain Eukaryota; kingdom Metazoa; phylum Arthropoda; class Insecta; order Lepidoptera; family Tortricidae; genus Epiblema; species Epiblema foenella. The sequence goes on along the minus strand of OY747097.1, from coordinate 766,928 downwards.
GGATGTCCTCCCGCCTACCCTCCGACTCCCCAGAGGTCAATTAACCCTGGTCAGTTTGTGACCGACCCCGAACAGGGGGGTGGGGGGGGGGCTGCTGGCCTTCACCGATGGTGGCCGCCAGTCCACACTGCGGTTCACGCAAAGAACCGGGTGGTGCTTCCCACCGCATGACCGACATACTTGAGGGTGGCCGCACTCCCTGGGTCCTTGCAGTACATGCAGGGGTCTCGGTCTTGTATGGCAGCATTGTACTGCGGGTTCCCGATCTTCCCCCACTTCCCCTTTGGGAGGCAATCTCACCGGGGCTCCAGCAGCTCTCGATGGTCCCGGTGGTGAGGGTTGAGTCGAAGCGTCAACCCTTCGACATTCCGTCTCCAACAATTCCACCAAATCGGAGAAAGCCGGCAAATGCTGAGCATTGTCCCCACCATAGCGATGCTCGAATCGTGCCTGAACATCCTCCGACAGCCGGACAAGCAAAAAGCTCAGCAATATGTAGGACCACTTATCCACCGGCAGTCCCACCATCTCCAACCCCTTGGTCGCCGACAACACAGGGTTCAACATCTTAGTCCGGATATCAGAAGTCTGGGTGACCCGGGGAATGGCCCAAATCTTGGCCATCAGTGCGTCCGCCAATCGTCGTACATTCTGGTACCGATTAGTCAGCAGCGTACGCGCAGTTGTGTAGTTCTCGTCGGTGATGGAGAGATGCGAGATCATCTCACGCGGTTCACCGACCAATGCCGAGAACAACTGCGCCAATTTCAAAGCTTCGGACAGGTTGGTCCGAGCATGTACCAAACTATCAAATAAGTCCACGAAGCTGGTCCACTGTTCCATACTCCCGTCGAAGACCGGGAGCTGGATAGCTGGCAGGCGGGCCGCAAACTCCGGAGAGCTCTTCAATAAGGGTTTACCGGCCCCATGGACCCCGCTGGTCCTAGCCTGGCACAGCTCTGCTGCCTTTTGGTTCATGAGGTCGGCCAGGGTAAAGCACTGTTCAACTTCTGCCTCGACCCTCGTCACTTCCTCAATCAATCTTGAGGCCTGGTCAGGTGTACCCTGGGCAATCGCAGCCAGGTAGGCCTCAAAGCGAGGCAACTTCTGAATGCGTCCGGCCACCTGGTCCACTCGTGACAACAAAGCATCTTCCCTATCGGGCCTGTCCACCAAAGCTGCTCCAGACGTGAACCATCTGAGTTCCGCCTGTATGGCTGCCTTTACTGCGGTTGCCATGTTATTTAAATTTTCAACAAAACAAAATTGTAAATAATTATTGTGGAAATTCCCAAAATTTTATCTAATATTGTCACCCTACTTCGTGGTATCAATTATAAAAATGCCTCCAATATACAAAATATTGTTTCCAATGTATAAGATATGCCTTTCCGGCTAATATCCTATTTACTGCAATTAACACTTGCCCAAATATACCAAAATATTCACTTATTTTTACACCAAAATATTGAATTATTACCAAAAAATAATCTGAACCTTAATTATTTTGTACCAAAATGAAAAGAAATGTCCAATCCAATTATTAAAACCAAAATTTACAAGGTGCTCTGACAAATAACAACACACAATCTTAGAATATTCAGTACAAATTAAATTCACTATTCCGGAGCAGTTATTTTACTATTTTCAACACAAGCTCTCACTTCTGGTGTGAGAAAACTCGAATTATGTATCTCAAAAGGCACTAAATCTCGCATTTAATGCAAAACAATGATTATATTTTATCAGCCCAAAGTTGCAATGATTTTACTGTACTAAGTTAACCTAAAAACACGTGTTTTCAACAATGAAAATTTTACAACAAAATCAAGTTATATATCCAATGGATCGTTAACCACGCTCTGCTACCAAAAATTGTATGAGGCTTATCCCTTATTGGATCGCTCATACTGAAATGGTATTGGGCGGCGCCACTAGAGTGTGCCTAGCTCACTTACCATACTGGATGAATAGATTAATAACTGAAATGTAATTAACTGATTGAAATAAAAGGTCTGAGCTATTGGGAAGGGTGTGTAAAGTAAACAAATAGTTAGAGTCTAAGTCAATGTAAATTTATTAATTGATATTATTTGGAATTTAATCGAAGCTCTTGATTATTTAACCGAATATGACTAGTGGTAGCCTTATTTGGTGTCTACTTTGCTTGACCTAGGCCAAATTTAGAGGGAAAAGCTAGTAGACACAACGAAAAACCCTCTTGCTTGTATCCTAAATACACAAAATAGTTAACTACATGAGTAAGTGAAAAATAAATTATAATCTTAGGCTCACTAACGTAACTATTGGTACACAAAACGTTTGAACTACAAAACACAATATATTTCTGATATACAAAACATAAATACACCCAAGGAAATATGTCCATTAATCTACCTGAATCAATTATACCAAACTGGATAAGGATTTACAATGCTGAACGGAATCAAACTCACAAGACATTATACGCACTAAAAAGGGAAATTAGTGAATAATACGCACTAAAAGGGAAATTAGTGAATAATACGCACTAAAAGGGAAATTAGTGAATAAAGTATAAGTTTACACACAATAAGACGAGTATGGTATTTACAATTAGCTTCCTTATAAGTACTTACACAAATTAATTCCGACCAAGGGTTCGAACCTTGATATAAATTACCAGGCCACACAATTTACGGTCTCGACTTCTACTGACACGAGGTTCGAACTCGTCAACCGCTATTGTATACAACCAGCAAAACAATCTTAATGTATTTAGTAAATCAGACACGAATAAAATATGACACTCAATCTGCATCCCATAATATTAAATGAGTATTTATTAAACAATATTTCAAGTTATTGGCACAGTCGACGTTTAGTTAATGAAATTGTCTAATCGAATAATATGAGTCAGAGATGAAGCATCATCGCTAAAACCATGAGATCAGATCCCTTGTTCTGTCTTCAACAAATATTCACTTGGTTATATACTGCGCAATGTGATCACATAGGTAACAGTGTGGCTACTTGTTATTTATTAGGTAGCCGACTCATTTTAACTTGTGACGATTTCTTGCCAATAAAGTCCACAGAAAACTAAGATGGGATGGAAATTGATTCCATGGTATCTTTATAAAATATAAACAAAAATCCATAATCACAATTAAAGCAAAGTTGATGACTCAGCTTTATCATTCGGTTCAATATTTGTTTGGAATTAATGAAATTACCATTTAGCTTTCTTCAACCTTTAGGAGGGAAAATAATATCTTAAATTAGAAGAAAGAATACACCAGTTCCGAATGAGAAAGTCTAGGGTCAAAATATAGTCATTACTTAACTTGGTTCAACCGGCAGGCCCCCAACTGCTCTCCTGCGCTGACTTATCTCGTACTACAGAATATGTATCTCTAATAAACTGTACGATATTCCAACCTCCGCGCTCTATTCCACACTTCTCACCTCCAAGGTTCAAGATCAAGTCCCTTCCGTCTTTAATTTCTTTATTACCTAAACTTAACTAACATAACAACTTTATTTGTAACATCTCTTATAATTATTTTCGTCTTAATTACAATACAATAAAGACTCCTCGTCGACAATCGTTCCTGGTCTGCCCCTCCACTCGACCAATTTGCGCAAACGCCTCCTTTTTCGGTCCTGCTCCTTAGTGCAGGAAGTACAGCGCTGTCTCGCTCTCTCAGTGTGATAGTGGGAACCTCTCACAGTACATCCGCCTGATGACCACATGTTTGCGCAACTCTGGAATTGAAACGAAACTTTGCATAGCATTTGCATAGTAAAATGTGCTCTATGCCAAGTATGGCGTAAGTCGGGGTTTCTTTGCTTGGTTGTTCATAATAACAGATTTTTGTCGAAGTGTTCTTCGAAATGCGATACTTAAGGTTTACTAAATGGCCAAACCTTTTCTAAGTGCCTTTTGTCTCCACTTCACCATATTGTCTAATCAATTGTAATGATTTTTATGTTATTGTAATGATTTTTATGTTATACTGTGTTAGGTTTCATTTAAGTTTCACTTTTTATTAAGTTTGAGGGTATTCCGCCGCCATTATGACTTAGAAAAACATTAACGGGTAAAAAAGAAGGCAGAGGGCGGAATGGTGAGAAGGTTTTAAAAAAGGGGAACGAGTGTAATTGTGACTATTAGCGTTGTTTAATAAATTATTCAAAAGGATCCAGAGGAGTTTTACTACACTTCAGAAGTGGGCGTGTGCCTGCGCGCCATGGGAAACGGAGTTAAGTAATTTTGAATATCCTGTTTATTAGATAACTAGACCATTGATCGTAAGAGTAGGTACACGTACAAAATGAGATAGTGTTGCATTCACTGAGAAAATATTTTTAAGTAATCCTGACATAAGTAACGAATGATGGAATTTGATTGTAACGCTTGTACGTGTACCTCACTACATGAGATGGTTGGTACAATTTTATAGAGTTTGCTAACAGCCATGTAGGTGTGCTGTTTAGCATATGTGCAGCCATGTAGGTGTGCTGCTTATAGAGTGAGCTAACAGCCATGTAGGTGTGCTGTTTGGCATATATGCGGCCATGTAGGTGTGCTGCTTATAGAGTGAGCTAACAGCCATGTAGGTGTGCTGTTTAGCATATGTGCGGCCATGTAGGTGTGCTGCTTATAGAGTGAAGCTAACAGCCATGTAGGTGTGCTGTTTAGCATATGTGCGGCCATGTAGGTGTGCTGCTTATAGAGTGAGCTAACAGCCATGTAGGTGTGCTGTTTAGCATATGTGCGGCCATGTAGGTGTGCTGCTTATAGAGTGAGCTAACAGCCATGTAGGTGTGCTGTTTAGCATATGTGCGGCCATGTAGGTGTGCTGCTTATAGAGTGAGCTAACAGCCATGTAGGTGTGCTGTTTAGCATATGTGCGGCCATGTAGGTGTGCTGCTTATAGGGTGAGCTAACAGCCATGTAGGTGTGCTGTTTAGCATGAGTGCGGCCATGTAGGTGTGCTGCTTATAGAGTGAGCTAACAGCCATGTAGGTGTGCTGTTTAGCATGAGTGCGGCCATGTAGGTGTGCTGCTTATAGAGTGAGCTAACAGACATGTAGGTGTGCTGTTTAGCATATGTGCGGCCATGTAGGTGTGCTGCTTATAGGGTGAGCTAACAGCCATGTAGGTGTGCTGTTTAGCCTGAGTGCGGCCATGTAGGTGTGCTGCTTATAGAGTGAGCTAACAGCCATGTAGGTGTGCTGTTTAGCATATGTGCGGCCATGTAGGTGTGCTGCTTATAGAGTGAGCTAACAGCCATGTAGGTGTGCTGTTTAGCATATGTGCGGCCATGTAGGTGTGCTGCTTATAGAGTGAGCTAACAGCCATGTAGGTGTGCTGTTTAGCATGTGTGCGGCCATGTAGGTGTGCTGCTTATAGAGTGAGCTAACAGCCATGTAGGTGTGCTGTTTAGCATGTGTGCGGCCATGTAGGTGTGCTGCGTATAGAGTGAGTTAACAGCCATGTAGATGTGCTGTTTGCTTAGCAAGTGTGCTGCTTATAAAATGGTGAACGGCCATGTAGTTATGCCGTATAAGCCTGTAGTGATACTTTGTCAACGTGTTTTGATGAGAGTCAGTTGAATGTCCAAGTTCAAAGTCCAAATGAAATGAAGTCCAAATTAAATTCTAACTTGAAAGTCAAGTTGATGACAATGTCCAAGTTCAATGTCCAAGAGCAATGCCCAAGTTCAATATCTAAGTTCAATGCCCAAGTTCAATGTGAGAGTTTAATACCCAAGTTCAATGTCCAAGGTTAATGTCCAAGTTCAATGTCCAAGTTCAATGTCCAAGTTCAATGTCCAAGTTCAATGTGCAAGTTCAATGTGCAAGTTCAATGTCCAAGTTCAATGTCCAAGTTCAGTGTCCAAGAACAATGTCCAAGTTCAATGTGCAAGTTCAATGTGCAAGTTCAATGTGCAAGTTCAATGTGCAAGTTCAATGTGCAAGTTCAATGTGCAAGTTCAATGTGCAAGTTCAATGTCCAAGTTCAATGTCCAAGTTCAATGTCCAAGTTCAATGTCCAAGTTCAATGTCCAAGTTCAATGTCCAAGCTCAATGTCCAAGCTCAATGTCAAAGCTCAATGTCCAAGCTCAATGTCCAAGCTCAATGTCCAAGCTCAATGTCCAAGCTCAATGTCCAAGCTCAATGTCCAAGCTCAATGTCCAAGCTCAATGTCCAAGCTCAATGTCCAAGCTCAATGTCCAAACTCAATGTCCAAGCTCAATGTCCAAGCTCAATGTCCAAGCTCAATGTCCAAGCTCAATGTCCAAGCTCAATGTCCAAGCTCAATGTCCAAGCTCAATGTCCAAGTTCAATGTCCAAGTTCAACCAAAAGCAATGTCCAAGTTTAAAGTCTGAGTTCAATGTCCGAGTTCAATGTCCAAGTTCAATGTCCAAGTCCAATGCCCAAGTCCAATGTCCAAGGTCAATGTACAAGTTCAATGTCCAAGCGCAATGACCAAGTTCACTCCAAGTTCAGTACCCAAGTTCAATGTGCGAGTCCAATGTCCAAGTCCAATGTCCAAGTCCAATGTCCAAGTCCAATGTCCAAGTCCAATGTCCAAGGTCAATGTCCAAGGTCAATGTCCAAGGTCAATGTCCAAGTTTAATGTCCAAGCTCAATGTCTAAGTGCAATGTCAGTTCAATGTCAAAAGTCAATGACCAGGTTCAAGCCCAAGTTCGATGTCCTAGTTCAATGTTGGACCAGTTTTAATTCCAAGTTCGAAGTTCAAGTTCAAAGTCCAAGTTCCAAAGTCCAAGTTCTAAAGTCCAAGTTCAAAAGCAATTTCAAAGGACCATGTTCGAAAGTCAAGTGAAGTCATGACAAGTTAGAAGTCCAAGTTAGAAGTCCATGTTAGAAGTCCATGTTAGAGGTCCATGGTAGAGGTCCATGATAGAGGTCCATGTTAGAGGTCCATGTTAGAGGTCCATGTTAGAGGTCCATGTTAGAGGTCCATGTTAGAGGTCCATGCTAGAGGTCCATGTTAGAGGTCCATGTTAGAGGTCCATGTTAGAGGTCCATGTTAGAGGTCCATGTTAGAGGTCCATGTTAGAAATCCATGTTGGAAGTCCATGTTGGAAGTCCATGTTGGAAGTCCATGTTGAAAGTCCATGTTGAAAGTCCATGTTGAAAGTCCATGTTGGAAGTCCATGTTGGAAGTCCATGTTAGAAGTCCATGTTGGAAGTGCATGTTGGAAGTGCATGTTGGAAGTCCATGTTGGAAGTCCATGTTGGAAGTCCATGTTGGAAGTCCATGTTGGAAGTCCATGTTGGAAGTCCATGTTGCAAGTCCATGTTGGAAGTCCATGTTGGAAGTCCATGTTGGAAGTCCATGTTGAAAGTCCAAGTTGGAAGTCCATGTTGGAAGTCCATATTGGAAGTCCATGTTGGAAGTCCATGTTAGAAGTCCATGTTGGAAGTGCATGTTGGAAGTGCATGTTGGAAGTGCATGTTGGAAGTCCATGTTGGAAGTCCATGTTGGAAGTCCATGTTGGAAGTCCATGTTGGAAGTCCATGTTGGAAGTCCATGTTGGAAGTCCATGTTGGAAGTCCATGTTGAAAGTCCATGTTGAAAGTCCATGTTGGAAGTCCATGTTGAAAGTCCAAGTTGGAAGTCCATGTTAGAAGTCCATGTTGAAAGTCCATGTAGAAAGTCCATGTTGAAAGTCCATGTTGAAAGTCCATGTTGGAAGTCCATGTTAGAAGTCCATGTTGGAAGTCCATGTTGGAAGCCCATGTTGGAAGCCCATGTTGGAAGTCCATGTTGGAAGTCCATGTTGGAAGTCCATGTTGGAAGTCCATGATAGAAGTCCATGATAGAAGTCCAAGATCGAAGTCCAAGATCGAAGTCCAAGATCGAAGTCCAAGACGAAATTCAAGTTCATAGTTAAAGTTCAAAGTCGAAATAGTTATACGAAGTTCAGAGTTCAAGTTAAAAGTACTAGTTAAGTGTCCATGTTAAAAGATCAAGTTAAAAGTCCAAGTAAAAAGTCTACATTTAAAGTTCAAGGTCAAAGTTCAAGTCTAGGCTACACATGGTTCAGAGAAAGAACATTAAATGCGCTGTAAATTTCAGGTGATACAGAAAGCGAGAGTTACACTTAGACGGCCGAAGCGGTCGAAACGGAGGCGAAGAAGATCTTCTTCAAGACGAAATTCAAGTTCATAGTTAAAGTTCAAAGTCGAAATAGTTATACGAAGTTCAGAGTTCAAGTTAAAAGTACTAGTTAAGAGTCCATGTTAAAAGATCAAGTTAAAAGTCCAAGTAAAAAGTCTACATTTAAAGTTCAAGGTCAAAGTTCAAGTCTAGGCTACACATGGTTCAGAGAAAGAACATTAAATGCGCTGTAAATTTCAGGTGATACAGAAAGCGATAGTTACACTTAGACGGCCGAAGCGGTCGAAACGGAGGCGAAGAAGATCTTCATCATAAAGTGAGGGTGAGAGAACACCTACCAAAGGGAACCGAGCTAACCGGCTATGTCAGCTGATGAATTGGTGAAGATAATATCTGCACTTCAAGGCGTACCAAGTAAGAGTAACTGAGGTCGACCCTAATTACGGAGTGCAGGACGTTGAGCGGTCGTTGAGAAGGCGACCGATTGTGCTGAGAATTACATTTGGAACGTCTGGTCTGGTAGAGTAAACTAAAGAAGGCTTTTTCAAACGATGTATATGATGATGTATGTAGTTTTTAAGCCACGGGGGTGGCAGAATAACAGCGTCTGTAGACAAGAGTCTTTAGTGGTCTCTTGGTACAGACACAAGCTGAGCCACCTACCCTTTCAATTGTTTTGTATACTTTCATTTATTGTACCTGTCTTTGTTACCTGTTAATGTATACAATCATTGAATAAACGTCTTATTATTATTATTATTATTATTATTATGACAAGCTATTAGATGAAATGTTGAACCGAAAATCTCGCGCATACGAAAAGTTAACTTAACGTTTCTACGACAGATTATGATTGTTACGTAGGTGCGAGATTGTCGGTCGTAAAGCGGTTAATTGCGTAATTTACTTACGGAATCACTGACAGTTCCGTCAGGAATGGGGGGCTCTTAAATATGAGGAACCAGAGGATTTGTTGAACTATTTAGCATCAAAATAGCTCACGCATTAAAAGGACACCGCGCCAGTCCAACCAGTAGTAGATGCTTTCAAGAGACGGGGTTTGCGCGGGATTATTCTCATAGAGACTGCATGAGTACTTAATAGGGGAACAGAAGCAGTATGTTTAAATTACAAGTTGTGGTCACATCTATCAGGATTGTAGAAAACCCATTACGAAATGCGAAAGGTGCCATAGGGTAGGGTCGAGCTTATGCTTACTGACAATGCACTAAGAAGCCTTGGGTGCTTAAACTTATGTCATGGTGTGGTTCTGGACACAATCAGATTACGAATCCAAGAATATCACTTACACCAAGGTTGTTATGGGGTTAACAATGGGAAGGCAGTAATATTTGTCACTTCTTTGACTAGGTAATGCGCCTCTTTAATTCAAGGCGGGCGAGTTAATAGTTGCCAACGATACCAGAAGTGAAAGCTCTAGTCGTCCAGTTTGACCATAATGAAAACGAAGGAACACCTTTACATAAATGTGAATTTAGAGTGGATGAATAAACTGATTAGGGAAAACGGGCTCACGTTAGGAAGTCATTGATATTAAAAATAACTTCGTGATTAGGAATGCGTTACATAGGAAGAAGGACTACGGCTAGGTCGGCTAGTAATTTCTAAGGTAGCGAGGGACCGTTTGTAAAAAGCAAAGCTGGCTATACTTAAATTCTAACCATAGGTGATGGCTTTACAAAATATGTCTTTGCAAGGCCGGTCAAAAACACAAAAACAAAAAAAAACATAGCTGGAGTATTGGACAGTTTATTCCATGACTTTGAGCTGCATTTCAGGACTTCTGTGTCAGTGAAGGCATTAAACATTTACCTACTAAATATAGTTTCTTGTCTGAGGGCGAATGCAGAAGCAAAGAAGTATAACCACAAGCATAACCAAACTATTCTTACCGCGTTATCCACACATAATTTCGAGAATAACGAGCGTGATTGATATAAACAGCTGAGTGGAGTGCAGTGGAGTATTAATAATTACTGTTAATGCCGCAACTATGAAAAGCGCATCGAAATTACTATTTGGGGTTAGATTAAGTTGCCCCATCGATAATAAGTTGATAGCCAGTCTGTTTCAATTGCCAGTAAAGTTAAGAGTGACAATCGACTTACTCATGTAGCAGACTTGACCAATGATGAGGATTTCGGTAGGATCTCATCCATCGATGCTCCTAATAGTGTTCCACATCACTTCCGATGAGCACTAACGGTAATCGGTTCGACGAAATTAGGAAAAAAGCTTCTGATAATATCAAGCTTTCTTTAGTTAGCTAATACGGCAAAGGAAAATATACTTATGGTTCAATAAGATTTTCTGCTCTGTTGGCGATTTAGTAAAACTTGGGAAGACTAATTTTTACAACGACGGGTAAATCAAAAAGGCTCTTAACTAAGTTCGTCGACCCGTAAAAAGCAAAGTAACGTGTTGTTTAGGAAATGTTCAGTGCTAGTGGAAATGTTTAGGAACCAATATAAAATAGTCAATGTACCAGGGTTCAGTGCTAGGAAGAAGGAGATCGTGGCAGTATCGGGTAGGCTGCGGTCTTGGATTAGCGTTCAGGCATTACAGATTAACAAGTCGTCTGGTTCCGAGCCTAATACATCTGATTCCTATAACGATGCGGATTCCGAATGGGCGAAATTGTAGTAAAGATGTATGCAAATATATATTATGGATATTTATTTAAGTATGTTTGAATATGTATGTGCAAGGATAGCAAATCAGTTTAGAATTTTAGATATATGTACGAAAACTGACTTATTGTTTGATATATGATTAAATGTGTAAATAATTTGATTACCATGAAATAAAAACCTGTTGGCCGGCATCATAAATTTGGTACAGAACAATTGATGACACTTTGAAACTGACGGAGGGTGTTGATCCATTTGAGATTCTGTCTTAGCATCAGTGTGATGGACTGTTTGTTACAAGCGTACGATTATTTTTCTTATTTTTTTTGACTACTATATTGAGGAAACTCCATTAAATTGGTGTTGAGAAAGAAATTTCAATGGAATAGTAACATAATTATGTATTGTTAAAGTATTAGTTGGTAATAATGAGTGTAATGATTGTTTGCGTGCTCCGGAGATAGCACGCAGTCGGATGGCCGAGTGTAATGATTTTTATGTTATTGTAATGATTTTTATGTTATACTGTGTTAGGTTTCATTTAAGTTTCACTTTTTATTAAGTTTGAGGGTATTCCGCCGCCATTATGACTTAGAAAAAGATTAACGGGTACAAAAGAAGGCAGAGGGCGGAATGGTGAGAAGGTTTTAAAAAAGGGGAACAAGGTGTTTCTGGGGACTTCTTTGTTAACGGTGCGAAAGAGCAGACGTGTAAAAGTAAACCTTAGACTTAAGACGAGTGTAATTGTGACTATTAGCGTTGTTTAATAAATTATTCAAAAGGATCCAGAGGAGTTTTACTACACAATAATGGCAATTTAAGTCACAGACATAAGTTATAGTTGTTTATTTAGGGCCAATTCGCCTTTCCCTTTACCACTTCTAAGTACTAAAAATAATTCTTAAAGCTTATTACTTCCTTGTCAAAGGACTTTATTTGTAATGGTCGGGCTTTTGCTATCCTTAATATATAATAATGCCTATGATCACGCATACCTATAGCATATCTATGTTGCCATCACAATACGCCTACGAATGCATAGGTCTCATCTTCGATTTCTTTACTGGTAAAAATCTAACCAAAGTGTTCAACAATTAATGTTCAATAAAAACACTCAAGATTTCTGGCGTCTCCGTCCCTGCTCCGTCGGCTAGCTTTTGGGGCCCCACTTCGCTAGCCTGCAAGAGAAGGTTAATAGGACTACCCCTGGTCCCACAGCTAAGCAGAGACGTGGCGTTTCACACGACTCACAAGACACCACACAAAGTTCGTTCACAACGCAGGTTTTACCAACTGAATCCAAATCAAATCAATTAAATTAACAATTAAACATCCAAGGCACTGTTATGTGCTCCCAAGCCAATCTCAAGTAGAAGTGTTAAGTGAGGTTATGTGTCAACATTTGACAGTCCCAACTTTTTCTAAAGTGCATTCCGATTCACACAACAAAATCAAAGGGCGTATGTACACACTTATTAAGGTCGGGACGGAACAGAGGTCAAGCACTGTAGTTAGTCCATATGAGAAGTCGATGGAACCGGTTCAATTACATTTCTTGTACCGCGTCCGAACAACATTTGGAAAAATTGCTGAAAGTCCTGCTTCGACACCGTAGGAGAACCCGAAATTAATGAAGAGTCTGAGTCCTCTAGCTCAGGCGTCTGGGTACCCTCTATCAAATTATTGAACACGATGAACAATTCAGGTCCAACTCTTATTTTCATAATACATCTGCCAGTCTCATAGTCTTGCAGATTCTTTTTGTACAATAGGATTTGTATCTCCTCCTCTTTATGCAACGCTTCCATTTGCTGCTTGTTTTCGATTCTTCGTTCTTGCAAGCACTGAAGTTGGCGGCTGGTTCATTGTGAAAAATACAGACGGAGATTGAAGCACCGATGGATAGGTCGTTGGGGCCAGGCGAAGTTGTGCGTTGGTCGTGGAAACTGGTGGCGGAGGGACCTGTTGAGCTGTGATGTGTGGGTTCGAACCACACATACATATCCTCCCGCCTGAAGGGCGTAGGGAGGTTTCCTAGTAACTCAGCGGGTTTAGGAGGGCCTAATCGGGAGTAGGGTTCAGGAATATAAACAACCGATTCACAAATATAACACTGCGTCTTATGCCTTTTTATTATTATCGAAACTCTATCCTAGGTAAATCTATGCTAATCCTAGACGGGAACGGTACGGGGGTTAAGCTAACAAATCCCTATGACGCGGACCTACAGGGACGCAGAGCTAATGCAAGGGCAGAGAGGGGGGAACCGGGATTCGCTGCGACGGCGGAACTCGGGCACACCAAGCTGCCAAGGGCAACGGCGGCGAACTCGGGATACCGAGCTGCCTGCGGGATGGGAACGGAGGGCACGCATATGACGGAAACCGGCACGAGGGCGAGACTCGGGCACACCGAGCCGCCAGCGGGTACCGGGATCGGGGCGGATACGTTACAACGGCGGAACTCGGGACACCGAGCTGCCAGGAGTAACGGGCGCACTACGACGGTGAACTCGGGCACCGAGCTGCCAGGGGTAGCGGGGAGCGGGGGACTTCTCGGCCGATCGGTAAACCTTACCGGCCAGGAGAAGTCAGGATGCGGAAGGGTATGAGAGGGGCAGAGCCGGGGGCGCATGCGAGCGCTGACCGAACTCTTAACTTTATGCGAGCGCGCGGTGGTTTATATACGCTGCGGCGGTGGGGCGGCGCGGCGTGTGGTTACGGCGCGGCTCTCCCCCTGCGCTCCTCGCGGTGACGTAGATCTCTACGTCACAGAGCTAGTTGGGCAGGCGGGAGGGCGGCGGCGTGCCGGGGCGGTGACGACGGGGGCGGTGGCGGCGGCGGCGCCGCAGTCGCCACAAGCGGCAGTACGGCGGGTGGAGGCGGCAAAGGCGGCCATGGCGCAAGCGGTGGTTGAGATACATACGACTCTGATATGAACATAGTTATCTGTGGGATCGTCTCGGCATTCCTTTGCATGTTTGAGGCACCAGCAGTTATAGCGGCATGCTACTCGGCTAAAACGCGAGGAATTTGTCAGGCTGCTTCGAGTTGATTTTGTTATTCTTTCGTTGCGTGCAGAAATTTACAGTTTTGCCTTGTGCAACTCTCTGTTCTGATAATCGTGACAAAACTTTATAATATCTTTCATTTTCTCTATGTCCAGCTCGTGCCGATATCTGCACTGCTCATATTTGTCACAAGTGCCCCAAATGTAGTTGCGGCAAATTCCTTCTCCACTTGAAGTATCAACTGGCCCCGGGGTTGACGTTGGTGGATGTTGCCGCCTTATATTCCGAACCATATATAATTTTAAGGAGTGTTTAAAAATTAGGATTCGCTGTTTTGACATCTGTCGGAACAAACGCACGGTGCAAACCTGGCGGCATAGAAATTAAGAATTTTTGATTACAGTTATGTATTCTGGCAACCCTAGCCGTGTAAACACTAAATAGAACGAGCTCCTATTACATTTTGTATAATTAAATCAATTACTTACAACAGAAAGCTGTAATCGCGTGTAAACAATCACTTCATAACTACACTGGAGCAACACTGCAAATCACAAGACTGAGGAGTAATATGAAGAGGACTTATAAACGGTGAGAACACAATTTATAACCGTTATTATATAAATCAAACTTCCAACGGAACATTATTGCTAAATCACTAACAGCTGATAGGACGAAAACAGTGACAGCTGTGCCTCGACTACCACAGACGCTGGCATACTAAAGATGTCAAATAAATGTTGCCAAGATAGGTTAATTAAGTTGTAGTGCATGCAAAGCAGCGGTATAAAAACTGTCCCTACCCGACTCAACCGATATATGTATAATATGCTGTGACACAGCAAGCGCTACAAAGCTACGGGACCGGCTACGAGGTGTTCTACGAGTGCTACGACCGAACATAGGCTAACAACAGCGTATTTACTACTTTTTGGCTGAGACCGAAATAAATTATTCGTCTCTTACAAGACTACGACGCCGCTTCTAAGGAAGCATTAACGACTCATTTTGAGTAGCATGACTATACGTTATAATATAATAAATTAACTTTATCTGGACGGTATATTAAGTGCATGCAAATATGGCCTCAGCAGCCCGCAAACTCACAGTTCGCCAACTGGAGGCTCAATTAAAGACTGCCTTAAGGGAAATACAGACTTATAAGGCAGAGCGCGACCAGCTTTTGAAGGAGAGGGAAGATGGCGAGGAAGAATCATACAAAATAATACAAAAAAACTCAGCCTTAAAAAATACACTAAAGGAACTAGACCACAAATGTACAATGACACTTGAGGAACGTGACCACCTGCACACTTTAGTCCACTCGTTTAAGGAATGCGCCTCCACACACGAAGCTGCTTTGGAACGTATTTCTTGTCTGGAGAAGGAATTACAAGAAGCCTACCAAGAGATCAATATCCTCAGGAGCGAGAAGGACCAGCGTGAATCCGAACATACTCAAAATTTATATAAAGAATTAGTTAATACCGAGACTAGTAATAAGGATATCATTTATTTTAATAGTCATGCTAAGTTAAAAAAATATGTCAAAATAAATAAATATATTAAGCGTACCCAAAAATTAATTAAGTCACAAATGTCGGTTAAAAGATATTTTAAAATGAAAACTAGAGCTGAAGAATTACAAAAAGAATTAGACGAAAAAAGGCTTGAATATGACCTAAGTCTGGAAAATTTACAAAAAGAAATCCATAGGTTAAAGGAAAAATTAAATGGAACCATAAATATGTATATGAAATCGCAAGATGAAGTCAAAGAACATGTTCGAGCTTTTACACAATTAGTAGACGAAACTAAAAACAACGAAGAACGTTTTAACTCATTTATCAGCAATCATTATTGTAATTGTGCACGGCAGTCTCTAGAGCCTTCCGAAAAGTCACCCGTTTCTACAACTACCTCGGAAATGAGACTTCCTACACAAGCGCAATATTTAAAGACAGGTGATTCTTTAACCAAAAGGTGCGATTCTCTTAATCATAAAAGGAAACCGAAAATATTAATATTCTCAGACAAGATTGGAATAGGATTAGCTGTACAGATTAATAAACTTGACTGCCATGATACTGTGACCAATATATGTAAACCACATGCTAGCTTTGAACAATTACTTCATAATTTTGACCAACACACAAACGACTTGACAGAAGAAGATACTGTTGCCATACTACTCACCCAATATACTGAGAAAAATAACTTTCAACGAACATATATACAAACATTAAAGAATATTGTAATAAATACGAAAAGAAAATTTAAAATAATCATAAGTAGTCTAGTATATGACAGATCAAATAATTATGACATTTATTACATCAATGAACAAATAGCACATATGGCTAGATGTTGTCCTAAGACACGTTACTTGGAACTGAACTCAATTGCTCGTAATTACAGGGGGATCGGGAGATATATTCTAACTAGTATAGCTAATGGGGTCCATGACAATGTAGGCGCTACGTCTTCATTAACATTTATAAATTGTGAACAAGATTACAAAGAAGGTTTTTTTCCCAAAAGAATAGAATTAGCCACACCAAGCTAACTATAGTGCACACAAACATACAATCGATCAGAAGCAAGTATACAGAATTAGAATTGCTAACAGAAGATACAAACTGTGATGTATTATGTCTAACAGAAACATGGGCAAATGATCTACAGGTAGAGTCTATGACTATCGATAACTTTATCCTAGTATCATATTTTAATAGAAAGCTATTTAATCATGGCGGTGTAGCAATTTATTTAAGAGATAACATTGAATTTAAAGAAAGAAAGGATATAACTAAATTATCAATAGAGATGAACTGTGAATTTTCGGCGGTAGAACTAAAGTCTCCAAAACTGGTATTGATATGTGCATATCGCCCTGACTACGACTTTGATACTTTTAAGGACATTATCACTGCTATACTTTGTAAAATAACTAAAGAAGGGAAAAAGATGATTCTGACCGGTGATTTCAACCTAGATGTACTAAAGGAAAATAAAAAAGTGACCCAATTTAAAAATATCCTTACTAATTACAACTGTATATTACTAATAGATAAACCGACGAGAATACAGGGGCAGTGTGCTACATGTATCGACAATTTCATAGTTAATTTTGACCGTAAAAGCACTGAAGCTTTAGTGTTACACACCAAACTATCAGATCACAATGCAATAATATTAAAATATGCGCATACGACTCACAGGAATCAATGTATTACAACAAAAACAGTAAGAAAAATGTCTATGCATAATTACAACTATTTTCACTACCTTATAAATAAAGATGAACAGCTCCTGAGAGAGGTTATTTTAAATGAAGTTCCTAACAGTAAAATGGATATATTTCAAAAGGCAGTCCAACACTATTTTGATATAGCATTTCCAGAATGCAAAACAGTGACATCAAAGTGTAATTCTAATAAATGGCATTCAAAAGGAGTTGAAATTTCAAAAAATAATTTAAGAAAATTGATGATAACTCAAGATATAGCGCCATGTCCCGTCAGATATAAAAAAATATAAAAAAATATTTCGAAAAGTTTTAATTAACGCAAAAAAGATAAGATACTCTATGAGAATGGAAAATGCTAAAAATAAAACAAAAGAAGCATGGAACATAATTAAAGAACAGACGAGTAAACATAAAACACATATACAAACACAAATAGAAGCGATAAAACAAATGGACGGACGTATAACATCAAACAACAGAGAAATAGCAAATGCTTTAAATAAATTCTTCTCAACAATCGCCAGTAGAATAACAGGCAACATGTCCACTGATATTCATAAGTGTAAACAGTTCCTCCAATTAACAACACAAACACATCAGAATATACACTTCAAGCCGATTACCTTAATTCAGTTGAGAATGACTATAAAAAACCTAAAAAGCAAACGGTCTAAAGATGTTTTTAACCTAGACACAACATTTGTTAAGAAAATCTTACTGGAAAATTATTATTTAACGGAGTTTATGTTACACATCTTTAATAGCTGCCTCAAAGACGGAGTTTTCCCACAATGTCTAAAAAGGGGGAAAATAATTCCTTTTTATAAAAAAGAGGCTAAAGAAGACCCCAATAATTATAGGCCTATTTGCATATTACCAGCGTTTTCGAAGATATTAGAATCTATTATAAAAACCAAGATAGTAGAACATTTTGAATCAAACAATATCTTCAATTCCAATCAATTTGGATTTAGGCAAAATAAGTCAACAGTGATGGCACTCCGTAAGGTGGTTGACTTTATCTTAGGCTCATTGGATCAGTCACGAAAATGCTCTAGCATTTTCTGTGACCTTTCAAAAGCCTTTGACTGCTTAAATCACGACATCCTCTTGGAAAAACTGTCATTTTACGGATTTCATGGAGTTGAATACCAGATTATCAAAAGCTACTTAGAAAACCGATCCCAAATAGTAAGTGTGAATGGAGTCCACTCGCAAATTAACGAGATAGACATAGGGGTACCACAAGGATCAATACTGGGACCTGTATTATTCCTTATATATATTAATGATTTGCCAGCATGTTTACCAGATGGCACAATGGTCACACTATTCGCCGACGATACTCATGTAGGAATAAAAGGAAGTAGCTTACAAGACAAGAAAGAAAAAATAAAGGAAGTGTTGAATATCCTTAAAGATTGGTTCCAAGCAAATGGTATAGTACTTAATACAAATAAAACCACCCTTATGAATTACACTGGAAAACGGACTAGTGAACCAAATGACTATTACAATGACTTAAAAATAAAAAATGTAGCAACTACAACATTTCTAGGTTACGAAATTGACAACAATATTAGCCATAAACACCATATTGACAAAGTTTGTAACAAAATTGCGAAAGGGAATTATGCTTTAATGAAATTAAAGCCATTACTGAACAAAAAATCAATAAAAGCGGTATACTACGCATATACAGGGTGGAAAAAAGTTATGGGCCCTGGAGGGAAACTGCTTTAAATCCTTTAGTTAGCTCATTTTACTGAAAGGAAACATTCCTTTATTTTTAAAAAGAAACAAAACTGCATTCAAAGATTTTTAAAATTTTGCTAGTCTCAACCGGGAATCGAACCGACTAAAAATTAAAAATTAACCCTCGCTAGTTTATTATACGAATCGGTAGGATTATTGTTTGGGATAAACTTTGCCTAAGAAACGTTTATTTGGTCATTGAAATAAAAAAGTGAAAACTACAATTGTTTTTATTTTATTATCAATAAAAAGAACACAAACATGAAACAAATTTTTAACGTAGACGGACATTAAACCAAAAACAATGTTAATAATAAGTTGGAACCGAAGGAATACTTCTTTTTTAGTTTTTAAAAATGTTATCGTTCCAATTTCAAATTTGTTACCCCGCGTTGCAGAAAAAGTACGTTCCATTTTAAAACTTTTCTTCCGAACGAACGTCTAGTCTAATGTAAGAAGGAATAGTGCTGTGCCTAGATTTATTATTACCATTTTGTCATCAAATACTTCAACAAGGTACTTAGAGATAATTAACATTAGCAAGCTTGTACTTCATACGATGTCTTTAAATGTTAAAGAGATAAGAAAATTATTACGTATCATTTACTTGTTACAAGAGACCAGTACTAGGCATTGTTAATAAAAACTTTTAATAAATATTCAATTTCATGGGTACAACAGATGAGTGTAAGACCAAATTTTTTTTAGACAAATTTTGTCCCAAACAATAATCCTACCGATTCGTATAATAAACTAGCGAGGGTTAATGTTTAATTTTTTGTCGGTTCGATTCCCGGTTGAGACTAGCAAAATTTTAAAAATCTTTGAATGCAGTTTTGTTTCTTTTTAAAAATAAAGGAATGTTTCCTTTCAGTAAAATGAGCTAACTAAAGGATTTAAAGCAGTTTCCCTCCAGGGCCCATAACTTTTTTCCACCCTATATACATGCAAATATAAACTATGCAATTTCAATTTGGGGCAACGGAGTAGAAGTACAAAGAGTGCTCAAATTACAAAAGAGATCAATTAGCTTAATGAATAGCTTAAGTAAGCGCCAATCGGCGAAAACATATTTTAAAAGAAACAAAATAATGACAGTGATCTCACTATATATATACAACAGTTTATTAGAAATACATACAGCAAAAAACAATCTAAAACAAAGAAAAGACATTCACAATTATAATACTAGAAATAAAGAAAAACTGTGTATGCCAAAGTCAAGAACGATAAAGTATTTCAAACAATGTATACCTATTAAAATCGAATTGTACAACTTACTTCCAAATGAAATAACTTGTTTACCACTGAAGGACTTTAAACATAAAATTAAATGTATTTTGGAAATTAATCCGCTGTACTCTTTAGAAGAATTTTATAATATAATGAAATAATAAATAATGTAAAACATAGAATTTTAAGGACAGAATAATTATTGGAATATAATTGAATGATGTAATTGTATGACGTGCTAAATGTGATGTATGTTACATGGTCAATAAAGATATGAATATGAATATTTCCTTTGTAAATGTTTTAGGAAAAATGTTATAACCATTTGGAATACTTTCCGATTTACCTAAGTATTTCATAATCATGTCGTTTATTGTAGCCTGAATTTTTCGTAACCAGTTAATAATATGTATCCTTATTTTTCTGCTGTCACATTTTTTTAAATTCAGATTTTCTATGTATGTTGTTTGCTTTATTTATACAATTATTCACTTTATTTCTAAACTTTGTATATTGTAATCTATAGTTAAAATTCTTTAATTTGACGTCCACAGCCTAAATAGTTCGTCACGTCTCACTGTCATTTGGTTTAGTTCTTTGGAGATCCATGGTTGAGCAATACGTTGACTCTTATAAGTCATATTTGGAATTTTCGATGTGTCATATATATTCCATATAACCATTTTTAGTAGTCGTTACAAGATTTTGTCGACACTTATGTTGTGTGGTAGTAGGTAACAATTTTAGTTGCCGTTACGACACTGCTCAGTTGAGAGTACTAAAATGGGGACTAGTTGACACAGTAACTTCTGGTTACTTAGTTACGTCGTCGTGTGGTAACATAGTTACCAGTTTGCAACCAGTTGCAGCTCAAATCTTTCGTTCATTCACTCACTAAACTTCAGCTGCTGTCATTATTTGACACAAATGTTGATGTGTAAACTGAATTTCAATTTTGAACCTAATTCCTGTAATGGACATGTGTCAATTTATTTTTAGTAATATTTTTTGATTTAATGATTCGAATAGTATTGCCAAGTATTGCGAATAAAAATACACTGTGTAATTTAGTCAATGAAGTTGAAATTTGCCATCGCGCCTCCAAAATAATAAAAAATTACCAATTGTAAACAAATATAACATAGATTTTACTCCATAATATTTTTAGATTTCTTAACCTCAGATGCCTATACTTAAGTAGGGAAACAAATAAGAAAAAGCTGTTGTACAGTTTAGTTAGTAGAATTCCAAAAACAAGTGATGTTATACCGGAGTATATTGTCGTCACAACCGATCACGAAATTACTACATTAAGTCGTCATGTCGACACGTAACTTAAGTAGTAACAAAATTACCAAAATACCAAAATTGTGGCATGTACTTTTTTCTTTACAGACATTCTCAAACTTTGAAAAAAAAAACGTAAGTACGAAATGCCGTCTTGCGTAGCTTTGACAAAAGCAGGTTCCGGCAACATGATTACCCTTGTGCCAAATACATGGGTCAAGGGAGCACTGCTGAAGGGCGGCGGACGGTGGACGTAGCAAACCTGATCTCAGTGTTGTTGCTCGTCTTGGCGCGGGCGGTGAACGGCAGACTAAATGGGGTTTAGTGGTTATGTTTATACTCACAAATGATATAACTGCGATGTTCCCTCTTGTATCCCTTCTGAGCCAGCAAAAACGTGAGTTTTACAGTTGGACGCCAAATGTGATGGCTGTCGCTGATGGGTGAGCCACACATATCCTTCCGCCTAAAGGGCGGAAAGGTTTCCAAGCTAGCTCAGGTATGAGAAGGGTGATACAAGGTTACTTCGGCTCGTGTGGATACTGCGAGCTAACTGGATATAATTAGTCTTATTTACATTTACTTTTAGATTATTAATATTTAAACATTAAATTGTTTTTGCGTCATCATGTCATATTGATATAATTATTGTAGTTGGATAGATCTTTACATTTTATTATAATAGAGGTGTCGTCTGCGAATAGAATACATTCGTGTGACAAATGGTCTGAGTAAATAAATTATTTCAATATAGTAAAAATAATAAAGGTCCTGATATGCTACCCTGTGGTACCCCATAATTATTATTAGCATACTTAGATCTATACGACCCAAATATTTGGATTTAGGACAGTACTTACAGTATCTAAACAAGATAATATAGTACAGTACTTAAGTGTCTCCACACATTGGGTTCGATCACTGAGGTACGATTTAATCCAGTCAAGAGCCGGACCGCGTGTACCATGCCTATATAACTTTGATAATAACCTCTTGTGACTCACAAAATCATACGCCTTACTCATGTCCATAAAGAGAACTGTTACAGGGGTTTGATTATCGACAGCAGTTAAGACACTATTTACTAGTTTAAACGTCGCTAAAGAAGTAAATTTGGATTTCCGAAATCCGTGCTGCTGATCATTCATTAAATTATTACTTTCTAAAAACTTTACTAATCTATCAAACATTACTTTTTCGTAAATTTTGGAGAAGATGGGAATGATTGTTACTGGTCTTTAGTTGCTCATATCCGTTCTATCACCCTTTTTATAAAGGGGTTTAATAACCGATTTTTTAGAATGTCAGGGAAGCTACCCTGCATTAACGATAGATTTATTATATGGGCCAATGGTTTTGAAATTACAAACATAATTTTCTTTTTCTACTCCGGTACTTTTATCTGTTAATTATATGGTCCCGCAAACGAATATAAAAGCATGTCTTTGACGACCGGTTTAGCCTAGTGGGTAGTGCACCTGCCTGTGAAGCTGACGGTCCTGGGTTCGAATCCCGGTCAGGGCAAATATTTGTGTGATGAGCATGAATATTTGTTTCTGAGTCTTGGATGTTTTCTATGTATTTAAGTATTTATATCTATTAAATATATCGTCGTCTAGTACCCACAACACAAGCCTTCTTGAGCTTACTGTGAGGCTAGTTCGATTTGTGTAAGATTGTCCTCTAATATTTATTTATTTTATTTATTTACTTATTTTTATTTATGTCTTATGCAATTTCAAAAAAGTTTATCTAGTCTATTCTTCATAAAGACCCTAGGGTTATTATGTGATACAATGCAACTGCTAACAGAGGTTCCCTGTGAATCCCAACAGATAAAAAAACAACACTAAATTTACAACGAAAATCAAAACTGCCAACTTAACAAACAACTGAATTCATATAAAATATTGAAACAATAACAAAACTAAAATAATTACTGCCAACATAAGGAAAAACGCAAGTCAGTAAATGACAGTTGAAAAAAAACTACCGTGTCTATAAATACGTTCTGTGGACTATCATTTGTCACTATCCAACTTACCGCCCTTTCTTATGCTGTATTGCTGTTTAATTTTGTGTTTTATTATTTAATCCCTAGCCGTAGAAAAAGTAATGTCGTTGCTTTTCTAGAATAACGCACTATTTCGAAATACTACGTTTTGCAACTAACTAAAGGACTAAACGCGAAACACGCAGAAGTTTATTGTGAATAAAACACCCATCGGGTTACGTCAAAAAATGGCCAGATGACAGCATTGTGCCGTTATGCCATTGATCGGATGGCGACGCCAATTTTTGGGCAAGACCGTCCGCGGGCCAATTAAGCCGTAATTTTTGACGTCGACTTTGCTGACTACTGACACAGCGAAATAAATACGCACACACGCATTCATTATTTGTGCAAAAGTGTAGTGTGTAGTTGTGAAATAGTTCATCAGAGTACAATAAAATATTTCGTTGCTTTTCTAGAATAACGCACTATTCCGAAATACTACGTTTTGCAACTAACTAAAGGACTAAACGCGAAACACGCAGAAGTTTATCGTGAATAAAACTCCCATCGGGTTACGTCAAAAAATGGGCAGATGACAGCATTGTGCCGTTATGCCATTGGTCGGATGGCGACGCCAATTTTTGGGCAAGACCGTCCGCGGGCCAATTAAACCGTAATTTTTGACGCCGAAACCAAGACACTTTGCTGACTACTGGCACATAGCGAAATAAATACGCACACACGCATTTATTATTTGTGCAAAAGTGTAGTATTGTGAAATAGTTCATCAGAGTACAATCAAATATTTGTGTAATAGTGTTACATTTATGGTGGGGACATTATTCAAGAGAAAATATGTGCAAGTATTTTGACATAACAACAAATGCACCTGTGTTCACGAAAAGCGTAGATACGAACAAGGTCTTGTTAGCAAAATAAGCCTATGTACTAGATAAGAGTAAATTAATTATTGTTGTAGTAAACTAATTCGGACAGTGTTATTTAAAAAATGACAATTGTAATATGAATTAAGTAATAATTTTATTTAAAAAATGTTAATAGTGAGCTGTTTCAATAGTTTTAATAAGGTTCCTGTAACACTACACTGCAAGTTATATAACTTATTGTGTTATTTAACTTGCAGTGTAGCGTTATAGGAAGCTTATTGAAACTATTGAAACAGTAGCTTGTAAAACTGGCCCCTCTCTTCTCCTTCTTACTCTTATTCTTGTTCTATGCGCCAGGCAAACACCGTCTGAGCAAATGCGCAATTTCATGGATCGATGACCCCACTGACCCGCATGCGGGGTGACTAAAACGGCATGCAAAAGCACCTGGATGCGGGGAGCCGATTTCGTTGCTTTAACTCGGTCGATATAGATACTGCATGCAGGTGCTCCTCGCATGCTGTATAACAAGTAAAGAGGCATTTTCATTGGTTGATAGGGCCCGACTCCCCGCATGCGGGCGCTATGGCATGCGTTTTGGAAATCTTTCGTACCCCAGCTCGCTAACGGCCAGCCTGATTTCACCGGCCGTTATACCGCAAGCGGTAAAACGACTGTGCTATCGACTACTGACTTTCATTAGTCGTTGTACATCTCATTAGTTGTATGCGGGGTGCACACTGCACGCGCAAGCGGCATTGATGACCAGCACTTGAGCCTAGTTGGTGGACGCTGCCTACGAAGCAGCTTACTTGGCGGTGATCTTGCCTACGAAGGTAGATGAGGTCGAATATTTGTTCCTAAGTCTTGGTTTTTTCCATGGAGTTAAGTATCTTTTATCTATGTAATTATCTACATCGTCAAGCTTTGCTTAGTTTGAGACTAGGTCGAGCTTTGTAAATTTGTCCACAGATATTTATTTATATAATTTATTCATTATGTTATGGGTTATGGACACGTGTTTCAATATCTTCAGATAAATCCAAATATTGCTAAAAGACCGATACTAAAACATGTACTACAAACGCCTTAGCTCCCAGCAACGAAACCGACCATGACGAAAAAGTTGTCATTAAACCATTACCCGTTGTTGAAGAATTATTCCGTTTTAAAGGAAATTTCATTACTTTAAAACGGACTTACAAATAACCAGTCACTGTAGCAGAGCAAATTAATTTCCAAAATTTAGATTTGTCTATGTGATGCTAGAAGCTTGTCGACATACGCATTGTGAGTCAGAGTATGCTATCGCATACTTTTAGCTGCTAAGTTATGCCATCACAAGCTTTCATTTAGCTGCTAAATGATGTCATCACTTACTTTCAGCTGCTATAGGATACCATCTCATGTTTTCAGCTGCTAGTCGCATGCTTTCATTCAGCTGCTATAAAGTGTCATCAGGTCATCACTTAATTTGAGCTGCTATAGGATACCATCGCAGGTTTTCAACCGCTAAAGTATGTCATCTCAAGCTTTCATTTAGCTGCTAAAGGTTGTCATGAACAACAAGAACATAAGTACCCAGCCAGGAAGCAAGTCTGGCCCGGACGAGCCGGATATACCAGGGGGCACAAATTACTGAGGAGCGACACGCTCTGTGAGGGGTAAGGAAGACCGACAAGCCGCAGCCAGTCGGCCATAATCGACCGACTGTGCAGCCTTTAGCCAGTATTGGAAACGTGGAGTGGTAGGAAAATTCGTCGGTGGATGAGCATTGTATTTTCAGAGTAGTTAAGTCTTCTCGGGGATCACTGTGTGTTCCTACGATTCCCAGTAATCGTCGTCGTACACTATAAAAACGTTTCTTATCTATCCGCTGGTTTCCTTGTTAAAGTGCACCATTAAATGATAGAAGACCTTCCTAATTAAAGAGGTTTTTGTAAGATATATCCTTGTATCTAAGTCATCAGGCACACTGACTATAAGCCGTGGTGCAATAGCTTCTCAACATACGGTGACTTTTCACGGTGTAGACATGCGACACGTACAATACTTTTTCTATGATAAGAATATTTTAACATGGCTATATTATAATGATATATTATAAACAATTAAACACTTTAATTGAGCTCCTATAAAGTGTCATCAGGTCATCACTTAGTTTCAGCTGCTACAGGATACCATCGCATGTTTTCTACCGCTAAAGTATGTCGTCTCTTGCGTTCATTCAGTTATGACATTACATTATTTCAACTGTTATTGTATACTATCCCATGTTTTCAGGTGTCAAAGAATGTTTTCCCATGTTTACAGATGTTAAAATATATATCATCGCATACTTTCTGCTACTAAAGGATGTCATCGCATGCTTTCATTCAGCTTGAAAGTAAATTGCATATAAATTTGATATAAATTGCATTATTGTGATATTATAACAGTAGAAATATTTGTATTAATGTTTCTATAAGAAAATAATTTAGTGAAAATACCAAAAAGATATCGAACTAATCAACAATACCTCAATATTAGCGATATAATTGTATTATTTTTTATGACGCATGTCCTGTTATGCCATTATTATGCAAAGTTTTAAAAAATATTATGGTATATAAAACGTAATACTCCGTTATTGCTGATACATGATATACAAAAATATGTCTTAAAGACGAATAAGCCGTTATTCATCATAATAATAAACCATAATGTTTCAGTATTACGTATTGTGACATTATTGCACATAAAAACGTTTGAACAACCTCTTAATATGAAGTCACAACTCTAAGTATGTTATTAATTTTGGGGTTTTTAATATTACATTTTTATGTTATCTTAGTTTTCTTTGGTTTGTCATATACTCTAATAAACTATGAAGGTATTACAAAAAGAGGATTTCGTTTATGTTACTTTAAATAAAAAATATTATAAAATCATTTCTGTTCCACTTTCAAACCTCTCTCCTGAAAAAACACATTTTTTAAGATACAGCGTTGTTTTTGAAAAGCAACGATTTGTTACATTTATGGCGGGGACATTATTTAAGAGAAAGTATGTGCAAATATTTTGACATAACAACAAATGCACTTGTGTTCACGAAAAGCGTAGATACGAACAAGGTCTTGTTAGCGAAATAAACCTATGTACTTGATAAGAGTAAATTAATTATTGTTGTAGTAAACTAATTCGGACAGTGATATTTAAAAAATGACATTAAATTATCTGTTGTAATACGAATTAAGTAACAATTTTATTGAAAAAATGTTAATAGTGAGCTGTTTCAATAGTTTTAATAAGGTTCCTGTAACACTACACTGCAAGTTATATAACTTTTTGTGGTATTTAACTTGCAGTGTAGTATTATAGGAAGCTTATTGAAACTATTGAAACAGTAGCTTGTAAAACTGTCCCCTCTCTTCTCCTTCTTATTCTATGCACCATGCAAACACCGTCTGAGCAAATTCGCAATTTCATGGATTTAGTCATACCGCATGCGGGGTGACTAAAACGGCATGCAATAGCACCCGGATGCGGGGAGCCGATTTCGTTGCTTTAATTCGGTCGATATAGTTACTGCATGCAGGTGCTCCTCGCATGCTGTATAACAAGTAAAGAGGCATTTTCATTGGTTGATAGGGCCCGACTTCCCGCATGCGGGCGCTATGGCATGCGTTTTAGAAATCTTTCGCACCCCAGCTCGCTAACGACCAGCCCGATTTCACCGGCCGTTATACCGCAAGCGGTAAAACGACTGTGCTATCGACTACTGACTTTCATTAGTCGTTGTACATCTCATTAGTTGTATGCGGTGTGCACACTGCACCCGCAAGCGGCATTGATGACCAGCACTTGAGCCTAGTTGGCGGACGCTGCCTGCGAAGCAGCTTACTTGGCGGTGATCCTGCCTACGAAGGTACATGAGGTTGAATATTTGTTCCTAGGTCTTGGTTTTTTCCATGTAGTCAAGTATCTTTTTATCTATATAATTATCTACATCGTCAAGCTTTGCTTAGTTTGAGACTAGGTCGAGCTTTGTAAATTTATCCACAGATATTTATTTATATAATTTATTCATTATGTTATGGACACGTGTTTCATTATCTTCAGATAAATCCAAATATTGCTAAAATACCGATACTAAAACATGTACTAGAAACGCCTTAGCTCCCAGCAACGAAACCGACTATGACGAAAAAGTTGTCATTAAACCATTAACCGTTGTTGAAGAATTATTCCCTTTGAAAGGAAATTTAATTGCTTTAAAACGGACTTACAAACAACCAGTCACTGTAGCAGAGCAAATTCATTTCCAAAATTTAGATTAGTGGAATTTGTCTATTTCGCATTGCGAGTCAGAGTATGCTGTTGCATACTTTTAGCTGCTAAGTTGTGCCATCGCAAGCTTTCATTTAGCTGCTAAATGATGGGTTGTACACTGTTTTATAGACAACATTTTTAAAGAATTTCGTTTCGCAGAAAATGTTTCTCATATTATCATTTCACAGAATAATCATTACGCCGAACACTTACTTTGTAGAAACTCAAATCAATGATTTTTGATATAAATATTTTTTAATATTTCGATATTCATATTATAGAACTACAAATGAAATATTATTTTTTCTTATATTATTTAGTTTACGTAAAAATGATTACCAAGACAATAGTTGTATAGAATTTTGTTTCTCATAAAATAAATCTCATATTATCATTTCATAGAATAATCAGTTTGTAAAATAATTACTTTGCAGAATTTTTTATCGTAGATTTTTATTACAAAAAAAATTTCATGTATCGATATTCATTACGATATAATTATAAATAATATATTCTTTGACCTTACGTTATTTAATTAATATAAAACTTATTACGCAGAAAAACATGCTATTGAGTTGCAGTTTCCACACATTTCAATTCATGTCTTTGACAACATGCATACCCTCCTATAAAATTACAATACTGCGTTAACAAAAACAATGCGGTTAAAAATTCTTGTGAAACTGAACTGTCTTAATCTTCTAACCTATTCGCCTTAGAGTCGATTTTGTCCCAACAGGTCTTTCGGGGCTTTTATAAAAAAATAACCTCGAAGATTAAGACAGGAGCTTCGCTTCGCTTCTGCTCCCGTCTTAATCTTCTAACCTATCCGCGTTAGTCGATTTTGCCCTAACAGGTCTTTCTGGGCTATTATAAAAAAAATAACCTCGAAGATTAAGACAGGAGCTTCGCTTCGCTTCTGCTCCCGTCTTAATCTTCTAACCTATCCGCGTTAGAGTCGATTTTGCCCTAACAGGTTTTTCTGGGCTATTATAAAAAAAATGACCTCGAAGTTGATTTTGCCCCAACATTATATTTTTATACGTACACATAGTTATTATGTGTCGATGTATTTGAAATACCATGGAAAAAACACCGAACAAACAATGTTCGTTAAAACATAATTCTACTGTTTGATAAGTTTATTAAATATACATATTTTTTTAATTCATTGAATATTTTGCTGTTTTATTTATATAAAATTGACATGAACATAATAAATAACCCATTATTAACACAGTCCAATAATTTTAATTGCAAATTTAACTACCAAAAATACACATTAAAAATATTTCATCTAAATATTAGCGGTAAAAATGTCTACTCAAACCGTGAAGGTACATTCTAAATCATTTTATATGTTTCTGTGAAGTGAATAAGCGGTGATACAATCATATTCAAAATAAAAATACAAGAACCATATATTATTTAATATAAGTTTCTGTAAAACGAAATTCTATGAATTTTCTGTCTGCGAAACAATGAAACACCAAACGTAATTCTACGGTTTGATAAGTTTGTCAAATAAAAAAATTATATTACAAAATTCATTGAATTGTGTTGCTGTGAAATATGTTTCATTCAAGTAAATAGTCATTGAAACAATAAGAGTCGAAATAAAAATACAAGAACCAAGTATTATTTGAAACATTTTCTGCAAAACAAAATTATATGAAATTTCTGTCTGCAAAACAAGGGGACACCGATGTCATCACTTAGTTTCAGCTGCTATAGGATACCATCTCATGTTTTCAGCTGCTAGTCGCATGCTTTCATTTAGCTGCTATAAGGTGTCATCAGGTCATCACTTAATTTCAGCTGCTATAGGATACCATCGCAGGTTTTCAACCGCTAAAGTATGTCATCTCATGCTTTCATTTAGCTGCTAAAGATTGTCATGAACAACAAGAACATAAGTACCACACCCAGCCAGGAAGCAAGTCTGGCCCGGACGAGTCGGACATATACCAGGGGGCACAAATTTCTGAGGAGCGACACGCTCTGTGAGGGGTAAGGAAGACCGACCAGCCGCAGCCAGTCGGCCATAATGGAGTGGTAGGAAAATTCGTCGGTGGATGAGCATTGTATTTTCAGAGTAGGTAAGTCTTCTCGGGGATCACTGTGTGTTCCTACGATTCGCAGTAATCGTCGTCGTAAACTATTAAAACGTTTCTTCTATCCGCTGGTTTCCTTGTTAAAGTGCATCATTAAGTGATAGAAGACCTTCTTAATTAAAGAGGTTTTTGTAAGATATATCCTTGTATCTAAGTCATCAGGCACGCTTTGACTATAAGCCGTGGTGCAATAGCTTCTCAACATACGGTGACTTTTCACGGTGTAGACATGCGACACGTACAATACTTTTTCTATGATAAGAATATTTTAACATGGCTATATTATAAACATTAAACACTTTCATTCAGCTGCTATAAGGTGTCATCAGGTCATCACTTAGTTTCAGCTGCTATAGGATACCATCGCATGTTTTCTACCGCTAAGGTATGTCGTCTCTTGCGTTCATTCAGTTATGACATTACATTATTTCAACTGTTATAGTATACTATCCCATGTTTTCAGGTGTTAAAGAATGTTTTCGCATGTTTACAGATGTTAAAATATATATCATCGCATACTTCCTGCTACTAAAGGATGTCAGTCATCGCATGCTTTCATTCAGCTTGAAAATGATGACATTGCATAAAAATTTGATATAAATTGCATTAATGTGATATTATAACAGTAAAAATATTTGTATTAATGTTTCTACAAGAAAATAATTTAGTGAAAATACCAAAAAGATATCGAACTAATCAACAATACCTCAATACTAGCGATATAATTGTATTATTTTTTATGACGCATGTCCTGTTATGCCATTATTATGCAAAGTATTAAAAATTATTATGGTATATAAAACGTAATGTTCCGTTATTGCTGATACATAATATACAAAAATATGTCTTAAAGACGAATAAGCCGTTATGCATCATAATCATTAACCATAATGTTTCAGTATTACGTATTGTGACATTATTGAACATAAAATTTTTGAACAACCTCTAAATATGAAGTCACAACTCTAAGTATGTTATTAATTTTGGGGTTTTTAATATTATGTTTTCATGTTATCTTAGTTTTCTTTGGTTTGTCATATACCCTAATAAACTATGAAGGTGTTACAAAAAGAGGATTTCGTTTACGTTACTTTAAATAAAAAATATTATAAAATCATTTCTCTTCTACTTTCAAACCTCTCTCCTGAAAAAACACATTTTTTAAGATACAGCGTTGTCTTTGAAAAGCAGCGACGTTGCTTTTCTAGAATAACGCACTATTTCGAAATACTACGTTTTGCAACTAACTAAAGGACTACACGCGAAACACGCGGAAGTGTATCATGAATAAAACACCCATCGGTTTACGTCAAAAAATGGCCAGATGACAGCATTGTGCCGTTATGCCATTGGTCGGATGGCGACGCCAATTTTTGGGAAAGACCGTCCGCGGGCCAGTTAAGCCATAATTTTTGACACCGACACCAAGACACTTTGCTGACTACTGGCACATCGCGAAATAAATACGCACACACCCATTTATTTTTTATGCAAAAGTGTCGTATTGTGAAATAGTTCATCAAAGTATCATAAAATATTTGTGTAATAGTGTGACATTTATGGTGGGGACATTATTCAAGAGAAAGTAAGTGCAAATATTTTGACTTAACAACAAATGCACTTGTGTTCACGAAAAGCGTAGATATGAACAAGGTCTTGTTAGCGAAATAATAAAAAAAAAATAAAAAAATAAGCCTGTGTACTTGATAAGAGTAAATTAATTATTGTTGTAGTAAACTAATTCCGACAGCGTTATTTAAAAAATGACATTAAGTTATCTGTTGTAATACGAATTAAGTAACAATGTTATTTAGAAAATGTTAATAGTGAGCTGTTTCAATAGTTTTAATAAGCTTCCTATAATACTAAACTGCAAGTTATATAACTTATTGTGTTATTTAACTTGCAATGTAGTGTTATAGGAAGCTTATTAAAACTATTGAAACAGTAGCTTGTAAAACTGCCCCATCTCTTCTCCTTCTTACTCTTATTCTTGTTCTATGCGCCATGCAAACATCGTCTGAGCAAATGCGCAATTTCATCGATCGATGACCCGCATGCGGGGTGACTAAAACGGCATGCAATGGCGCCCGGATACGGGGAGCTGATTTCGTTGAATTAACTCTGTCGATATAGATACTGCATGCAGGTGCTCCTCGCATGCTGTATAATAAGTAAAGAGGCATTTTCATTGGTTAATAGGGCCAGACTCCCCGCATGCGGGCGCTATGGCATGCATTTTGGAAATCTCACGCACCCCAGCTCGCTAACGACCAGCTTGATTTCACCGGTCGTTATACCGCAAGCGGTAAAACGACTGTGCTATCGACTACTGACTTTCATTAGTCGTTGTACATCTCATTAGTTGTATGCGGTGTGCACACTGCACCCGCAAGCGGCATTGATGACTACTTGAGCCTAGTTGGTGGACGCTGCCTAGGAAGCAGCTTACTTGCCGGTGATCCTGCCTACGAAGTTAGATGAGGCCGAATATTTGTTCCTAGGTCTTGGTTTTTTCCATGTAGTCAAGTATCTTTTTATCTAAATAATTATCTACATCGTGAAGCTTTGCTTAGTTTGAGACTAGGTCGAGTTTTGTAAATTTGTCCACAGATATTTATTTATATAATTTATTCTTTGTTTTAGTTATTACTTTATTATACAGTGATGTTCTTTTAGTTTCAGTTATGGACACGTGTTTCAATATCTTCAGATAAATCCAAATATTGCTAAAAGACCGATACTAAAACATGTACTACAAACGCCTTAGATCCCAGCAACGAAACCGACTATGACGAAAAAGTTGTCATTAAACCATTACCCGAAGTTGAAGAAGTAAGTCCGTTTTAAAGGAAATTTCATTGCTTTAAAACGGACTTACAAACAACGAGTCACTGTAGCAGAGTAAATTCATTTCCAAAATTTAGATTAGTGGAATTTGTCAGCATCACATTTCGCTAGAAGTTTATAGACATACTATGCGCACTGCGAGTCAGAGTATGCTATCGCATACTTTTA
Organism: Epiblema foenella; assembly: GCA_963556455.1. Classification (NCBI taxonomy): domain Eukaryota; kingdom Metazoa; phylum Arthropoda; class Insecta; order Lepidoptera; family Tortricidae; genus Epiblema; species Epiblema foenella. Next base: position 733,276 of record OY747097.1, on the reverse strand, counting down.
GCTGCTGATGATGTCATCACTTAGTTTCAGCTGCTATAGAATACCATCTCATATTTTCAGCTGCTAGTCGTATGCTTTCATTCAGCTGCTATAAGGTGTCATCAGGTCATCACTTAATTTCAGGTGCTATAGGGTACCATCGCAAGTTTTCAACCGCTAAAGTATGTCATCTCATGCTTTCATCCAGCTGCTAAAGATTGTCACCTCCCTCTGTCGTTACCCCCTCTGTCGTTACTCGGCGATCACTGATTAGGGGCCGCACGGTCCGGCGTCCTAGGCACACACTTACGGACCCGGACGACGTAATCACAGCGTCTATCGAAAGATGGAACGCTGTGCTTACGGCGTCCAACTCTGACACGACGCGTACACTTAGGCAGTCCCGCCGGCGGGGACGTCCACCGCGCGATCGCGACAACAGTGACACATATAGTCCCTATTCGTCCCGGTACCGCCGCATACCGGGTAGAGTCAGTCCGACCCAGGGCGGGCCTAGCTGAGTTTCTTGCTGGACTCTTCTCAGCTAGGCTAGGTTTAGTGAACCAGAGACAAAACTCCCAGTAACTCGATTCCACTCACACCTCAGATTCGGTTGAAACCACTCAACCAACCTCACTGGAGCGCAAACTCTTAGAGTATTCCAGTGTTCCAAACCACACGCGTGGTCATGCCGGAGGTTTTCCCCTGGATTTTCCCCAGGCTACTCTCCAACCGCGCACTCCTATCGCTTTATTGGGCCCGGCTTATAAAGCCGCAGTCAGGTTCAAAAAAAAAAGATTGTCATGAACAACAAGAACATAGGTATCACACCCAGCCAGGGAGCAAGCCTGGCCCGGACGAGCCGGATATACCAGGGGGCACAAATTTCTGAGGAGCGACACGTTCTGGGATCCGTCCGACCAGCCGCAGCCAGTCGGCCATAATTGACCAGCTATGCAGCCTTTAGCCAATATTAGAAACGAGGACTGGTAGGAAAATTCGTCGGTGGATGAGCGTTGTATTTTCAGAGTAGGTAAGTCTTCTCGGGGATCACTGTGTGTTCCTATGATTCGCAGTAATCGTTGTCGTAAACTATTAAAACGTTTCTTATCTATCCGATGGTTTCCTTGTTAAAATGCATCATTAACTGATAGAAGACCTTCCCAATTAAAGAGGTTTTTGTATCTAAATCATCATCAGGCAGACTTTGACGATAAGCCGTGGTGCAATAGTTTCTCAAGATACGGTGACTTTTCACGGTGTAGACATGCGACACGTACAATACTTTTTCTATGATAAGAATATTTTAACTTGGCTATATTATAATGATATATTATAAACAATTAAACACTTTCATTCAGCTGCTATATAAGGTGTCATCAGGTCATCACTTGGTTCAGCTGCTATAGGATACCATCGCATGTTTTCTACCGCTAAAGTATGTCGTCTCATGCTTTCATTCAGTTGTCATCACATTATTTCAACTGCTATAGTATACTATCCCATGTTGTCAGCTGTTAAAGAATGCTTTCGCATGTTTTCAGATGTTAAAAGATATCATCGCATATTCTGCTAAAGGATGTCATGACATGCTTTCATTAAGCTTGAAAAGGATCGCATATAAATTGGATATAAATTGAATTATTGTGATATTATAACAGTAGACATATTTGTATTAATGTTTCGATAAGAAAATAATTTAGTGAAAATACCAAAAAGATATCGAACTAATCAACAATACCTCAATATTAGCGATATAATTGTATCATTTTTTATGACGCATATCCTGTTATGCCACTGTTATGCAAAGGTTTAAAAAAGATTATGGTATATAAAACGTAATACTCCGTTATTGCTGATACATGACATATAAAAATATGTCTTAAAGACGAATAAGCCGTTATTCATCATAATAATAAACCATTATGTTTCAGTATTACGTATTGTGACATTATTGCATATAAAAACTATTGAACAACCTCGAAATATGAAGTCACAACTCTAAGTATTTTATTAATTTTGGGGTTTTTAATATTATATTTTTATTTTTTCTTAGTTTTCTTTGGTTTGTCGTATACTCTAATAAACTATGATGGTATTACAAAAATAGGATTTCATTTATGTTACTTTAAATAAAAAATATTATAAAATCATTTCTGTTCCACTTTCAAACCTCTCTCCTGAAAAAACATGTTGTTTAAGATACAGCGTTGTTTTTGAAAAGCAACGAAATCTTTTCTGTAATATTTAGATTAGCTCTTACATTCAAGCTTGTATTTAAAAAAATAGTAGCAAAAAGATATATAAATATAGCATTTTGCTTTATTTATGCCATAATATTTTAAGTTATCAAACTTCAAAAAGCTATAAAGTCAACTATTTTGAAAATAACAACAAAAGTCTCAGTATAATTTAGCTTTATTATAGTTTAATTTACTTTATTATGTGATAAATTATTAAAGTAATTGTCACGTACTTTATTTAAGTACCTATATACTTACATAATCTAGGCCTTAACATCGATTTTTGGCGGCTGTGCGGGGTTTAAAAAGTCTAAATCTAGATTTTTTAAATTATTTTTCCTGTAATCTACAGAATACACAGCAACTTTTGAGCCCTATTACATTACGGTACTCCGATATTTGTGATTTTCGACCCACCCTATTCCCTATTTATTTTCAATTCTTAGCCCAAGTGTCGTAAGTCCATTCTCTTTAAAGGAAATTCAAACTACATGTCATACTAACTATCAGTAGCGCATGCGCTCCGTGATTACTACGATAGTGTTGTCGCATTACAATGAACCTTAACAATTGAATATAAGTTTGAATTTTCTCAATCAGATATGGATAGTTGGATATGGGTCTTTCATGCAGTACTTTTCTTTGCATTGTCGGATAAATCGACTAAACGCTGACAAATACTCTACGGCATAACGTGTTGATATTATGCAACCAAATGAAGTCACGTTTTATGGTGCATGTCGTAGGGTAACAACCAAATCTCGCTAAATACAGAAAATTAATGTAAGAAATATCAATTGTGTTTAAGTAGGTAGTAATAAGGTTGTGTTCTCCTTTACCCTTTACGTGTAATTAGCGAGTTTTGGTTGTCATTCAACGACGTGCGCACGTTGCTAACAGCAGGTCAACGACATTATTGCAAAACACCACACTAGCAATTACCAATTATTGGTATAAAGTTCACATATTCATTAATAAATTCAACGCGATACACAGCACGCATTCAAGTAAGTTAATAAATATTTTTTATATTTTTTTTATAAATTTACTAATTTTATTCAGATACATAAATGATAATATTTATTAGTCACGTTATTTATTTTAGAACTTAAACTATAGTTACTGTGATCTGAGGAATCCTTCCAACATGCTCAAGAGTGGAACACGCAGGCGAGGCGTTTGAAGAAGCGTATCCAGAACTTGCTAACAAGCCTGCCGTGACCCTTTCAGCGACTTCATTAACGGAAACACCAAGCAAGAAGAAATTAAAAACCAAGCAGCGTGTTCCAAAACGAAAATTAAAATCACCCACTACTTTTGTTAAATGTCGAAGGTCTATACTTGATGGACCACGCCTGATACAAATCAAGGTCATCGGCTTACGCAATGAGAATGAAACCCAGACAGATAGCGATGATGAAGAGAACATGTTATTTAGTGCTCAATATATAGTGAGTGAACCAATGGACAACGTTATGGATTCAGCATTCAGTTTAATAAATCAAATATCTAAATCAATGTTAAAAGATAATTTTTAAATTTATTAAGTGTTACTACAAGATTATAGGTGAATTAATTATTATTGAATAAAAAACCATTGGTAATTTGATTATAGTGTTTCATAGGTGGATGGTTAAACTAATTTAATCTCACATACTTTGTCATAAAAGTGACATGCAAATATTTCAGTTTTAAATTATAACATTTAGCATAGCATTTAAGAAAAAATAAAAAATACAATTATTATAACATAATTTATACTATTATCATTAAAACTTAATTATTTAGTTAACAATTTTGCAAGTATTAGTACAATTTTAATCTCGCTCCGTATTACTTGTCGAAATACCACTTTTTAATACATATATGTATTTGGATTTCTTCTCCACGTAAATTGATCAAATTATTGTTTATATCCAATATTCTGATTTTAAGAGAACTTAAGTTGTTTTGGGTTACAGCAAAGTATATAACGTTTTTCGGCGTTTCTATGATCCGGTAGCCTGGAGGAACATTAGGTACGAATTCGTGAATTATATGACTTGGTTTTCCATTAATAAATGATCCGCTCACGATATCACATTCAACCCTTACTATAGTTGTCGACAGAATGGACACTGGAAAGGGTGACTCTTTCAATATATTAGCTGACACGGATTCATTGCCGAATCCTAATAATTTTCCAACACTATCACTCTTAAAATATATGTTCTTAGAGCACAATATAGACGTCTTCAGGGTATTATTGTTACACGTAAGTTTAAAAGTGCATCCCTGAATATGTCCTTTAATGTAATCATCAAGATCTTGAAGTTCATACGAACCTTCAGGTATTTCTGATTCTTCATTATTACCATAATATAATTTGCTATTTCTGCTGTCTATGTTGGGAATTGAATTAAATATAGATAAATATAGCAGACCACACTCATATTCACCGTCAAGTTGAAGGGCTGGTGAATGGTTGGTTGTTAAAGTAGAGGACGTTCCAGTAATGGACAAAGTGAAAGACATCGTGCGTCTGATATTTTATTTATTGCGAACATCAATTTGAACGCTTTTTCCAAAAACTCTTTAAATATTTTAAACACAAATGACCACAATTTACAGTATCAAATTTTTGAAATTGTTCATAATTATATAAAATATCGTACTTCTGTAAATACGTTAATTAATTCTAACGGAGGTTTAATATCTCCAAAACTGTTAAAATATTCACAATATTAAACTTCTGTGATTCGCCCTTCGTGATTACATTATACTTTACTTGTAGTAGCACGCGAGTGTGCTGCCATCGTACACAATTTTAGAGCAACATTCTAATAAAAAAATGTCTAGCTCAAATCGAGGGTACTTCATACACGTTTTGTGTGGCGGCCATCGTGCACGTACTTTTTCATTGTCCGTGTTAAATAAAAGTTACTAGTAGTTTTTGGAAGTGTTTAGTAGTAGTTTAACATGGGTAAACGCAAATATTACGAGGAAGATGAAGAAGATTACTTAGAAAGGAAAATACGAAGTCTCCAGAGGAAAAAATCAAAAATACGTCGGAGGCGCCGTCACCGTAGTCTTAGTCCGAGTTCCAGTGCTTCATCGTTAAATGCAGACCATGAGCAAGTGGAATATGATGTAGAAGACCCAGATCCTTTGCAGGAGGATTTGCAAAATGAAGGTAAGGTTACAATGTAACGGATCTAGGCGACAAAGAACTTGACCTGATTTTTAGGTTTGCAAGTCATAACACTAAAAACAAACAAAGCGTTGACGTCGCCATCAGGTATCGAATTAGACGCGGGTATATTATCCTTACTCGGCGACGAGCCTGTTAAAGAAGAAATATTTGGGCCTTCTATTCACAAGGACATCGCCAATAGATGGTCAGACATTTTGATCAATGGAATGAAAGAGGAGACTAAAAATGAGATTATGAAGGGTTCTGACACCCCAGATAATTTAAGATTAGCTCAAGCTCCCCTAATCAATCCTGAGATTAAGGCCGCATGCAGTGAACATGTTCTCGAACGCGATAGCATTCTTGTTGAGAAACAAAAACTCATTGCGACTGCTGTAACAGGCGTAGCAACTACACTGTCGACCTTATTGACAGCGGATGCCAAATATGAAGATTTTAAAAATAATGTTTTAAAATCTCTCAGCGATACGGGACAACTTCTTTGTCACTTACATTTTTCTGAGACTCAGGCTAGACGTAACTTCTTAGTGCCTAGTCTAAACAAAGAGGTCAAGGAAAATATAAAAGATTTAAAGCGCGATAATGTGCTCTTTGGTAAGGACTTACAAAACAGTTTAAAATCAATTAAAGCGATTACCAAAACGGGATCGGAACTGAAGCCTACTGCCGCAAAACCTAAGTGGTCACCTAGGAACCAGCAAGCAGTAGCCTCAACATCGAAGGCTTTAAATTGGAGGGGCCAGCCGCCGCCGGCGGCGCGGCCACCGCCTCGACAGACACCAGCGAAGACGAGCTCAGCGCGTGGTGGGCGGAGACCGCCGCCGCCGCCGTCGCGCCGCACGAGCGACCGCCGAGCACCGCGGGCGCATCACCGGAGCTCGCGACGCTATTAGATCCAGGAACTAACGCGGAGCCACAGGCGGGTAAATTAAAATTCTTCTATACAAAATGGTTAGAGATAACAAGTGATCTCACTATTTTGTCTTGGGTCCGTGGTTTACGCATTCCTGTGTCAGACCATGTCTCTCAGTTGAACTTCCCTGTCAATAAACCAGAGTCCACTTCGCATGAATCGAGTATGAATGAGGAGATCAATAAACTCATTAGGTGTGGTGCAGTTGTCGAATGTGAACCTTGTGAAGATCAATTTTTATCTAACATTTTTCTCATCTTTAAATAAATTTATCTACGCGCCTCATTTCAAACTCGAGGATTATAGGACAGCTACGAGGCTCTTGTCAAAAGATGCATTCACGTGTTCCCTGGACTTAAAAGACGCTTATTTTTCTATAAGTATAGATACAAAATATAGGAAATACTTAAGTTTTCTTTGGCTGGGGAAATTGTAAGAGTTTCAAGTATTGCCTTTTGGGTTAAATATAGCACCATATATATTTACAAAACTGATGCGTCCTGTGGTACAGCGTCTTTGTAATCAAGGTTTTATGTCGGTAATTTATTTAGACGACATGTTACTGTTTGGCGACTCGTATTCTGCTTGCTCTCGCAATTACAATTTAACGAAGGAATTGTTGGTATCTTTAGGCTTCACTATTGATTCTGACAAGTCAGTAGATATACCAAGCCATGCGGCTAATTTCCTTGGTTTTATTCTCAATTCTGTAGAGTATACAATTGGTATTCCAGACGACAAGAGACAAAAGATTAAAAAAGAGCTATTACACTTTTGTTCTATCAAAAGATGCAGACTTCGTAACTTCGCACATTTGATAGGTCTATTGGTTTCGATTTGTCCGGCAGTGCCGTACGGCTGGATGTATACGAAAATGATGAAAAAAACCAAATTTCTGCATTTAAAAGATAATGACAATTATGATCAATTTATAAATCTTCATGATAGTTTACATAAAGACCTTAACTGGTGGCTTCGTAACATAAATGTATGTAGTAATCCAATACGAACTGGCAATTACCAGTTAGAAATATTTTCGGATGCTAGTTTCACTGGTTGGGGAGTTTACTGTTCTGATATGAGAGCTAGTGGTCAGTGGTCCAAACTGGAACTGACTCAACACATAAATACTTTAGAATTAGATGCTGCCTTTTTTGGTTTAAGAATATTCGCGAAAAATCATAGAAACTGAGAAATCCTTTTGAGAATTGATAATTCCACTGCAATTGCGTATATTAATCGCATGGAGGGAATTCAATTCCCCCATTTGAGTAATATAAGTAGAAAAATATGGCAGTGGTGCGAGGCCCGAGGTTTATATATTTTTGCCTCGTATATTAGCTCAAGCGATAATTATATTGCGGACGCAGAGTCTCGTCGAGTACATGCCGTCATAGAGTGGGAACTGGCGGATAGTGCGTTTCGGGCGATCTGTAATTCTTTCCGTAAGATTCCCGAAATCGATTTATTTGCTAGCCAAATAAACAGAAAATGTCCCAAATTTGTTTCATGGCATCGCGACCATGACGCTTATAGAATTGATGCGTTCACGATATCATGGTGGTCCTATTATTTTTACGCGTGCCCAACTTTTTGTCTAATACTCAGTGTTACAAAAAATTATATCTGACAAAGCAGAGGGTGTTGTCGTAGTGCCCACGCAACCCTGGTTTCCCCTCTACGAATAGTTAACGATTTCTCAGCGCATCGAATTTCCACCTCAGTCAAATCTATTGATATTTCAGAAAATGGTACCATTTTTGTAGTAGCAGTATACACTGCAATATTTTCGAGGTTAATGTAACGAATATATTACCGTTTTTTATGTTACTTTTCAAGCAAGGGAATCAATATGGAACTATTAATACCGCGAAAGCCGCATTGTCATTAATATTTGGTTCAGATGTTATGAATAACGTTTCTATAAAACGTTTTATGACTGGTGTTTACAAATTACGGAACCCACTCCGCGATATGATTGTACTTGGGACCCGTCGATTGTTCTCAATTACTTAAGTAACTTGCATCCTAATAAACCCTTTCATTTGAGTTATTGTCCAAAAAACTGACAACTATTCTGGCATTGGTTACGGCACATAGGGTGCAAACCTTATCTCTGATTAGACTGACTAATATCCATAAATCTAATCGAAGATATATCATAAACATAACGTATAACATTAAGACATCGGCGATGAATCGCACACAGCCAAAGTTGATTTTGCCTTATTATGACGAGAGGCCTTCCATCTGCCCAGCGAGGGCTTTAAATTGTTATTTAGAGTTGTCATCAACAAAGCGATCTGGCGATTGTGATTTTCTTTTGATTAGGTTTAAGAGACCTTTCAAAAAAGTTGGGTCACAGTCATTAAGTCGATGGATTAGGGCTACCTTGTTAGAAAGTTGAATTGATACATCAGTTTTCAGATCCTACAGTACGAGACACGCAACCACACCAGCTGCTAGTCGTCTCGGTGTGAGCTTAGACGTGATCAAGAAGACTGCGGGTTGGTCAGCAAATTCCCTGACCTTCGCTAGATTTTATAACAGAGAAGTGGTTGCGGACTCGTCAGAGGTATTTGCTCGTTCTATCTTACAAGGTAACCATAATCAGCATAAATGTACTTACATGTTTAAACCTAATCTAATTATAGATTTGAATGTGTCAATATTCTTTATTATTTATTTTTGAGTTGTAGTATCTCCTTTCTTTTTCTGCTGTTTCGTGTCACTCTAAACATCTACAAGTAAAGTATAATGTAATCACGAAGGGCGAATCACAGAAGTTTAATAGAAAATCAAACGAACTTACCTGTAAGTGAAGTTCGATGACTATTAAACGATGTGATTAGCCCGAGTGATTACAACCCTCCCAACCTTAACCGGATGATATCCATGGTTTTTCCCTGTTAAGACACGAAACAGCACACACATGGCCTATGGACACTGGTCAACGTGTATGAAGTACCCTCGATTTGAGCTAGATATTTTTTTATTAGAATATTGCTCTAAAATTGTGTACGATGGCAGCACACTCGCGTGCTACTACTCGTACAAGCAAAGTATAATGTAATCACTCGGACGAATCACATCGTTTAATAGTCATCGAATTTCACTTACAGGTAAGTTCGTTTTATTTTCTATTTTTTATCTTTAGCATAGGCCACCCAGTGAGTTCCTTGGTTTTTACATTTATCTACATTAATTATACCACATTCTTTAACCTTACAATATTTAGGTAAACAGTCTCTCATAAAAACACTCTAAAATACGGTATATCAGATGAATGATTTATAATATCTATATTTGTAAGAGCTCGCCTGGGTAACCTATTAATCAGTTTTTTGACGTTTTCAAACATAATCCGTTTCCATTTCCATATGGTTTTATATGTAATTCTTTGCCGAGTGCTATGGATTCCATCATTTTGTTATGACGTTCTGATTTCGCCAATCCTCTTCTTGCAGCTTTGTAATCTCCTACGGCTTTAGCTATTCCGGCTGCTCCTCCTGCTAGTGAACCCAATGCTAGTTCATAGTTCATAGTTCGTTTATTCAAGAACAATACATTAATTGTGTTTGAATATAAATGTCATACATAATACATTACATTGAAATATTATATATTTACAGGCATAATGTCACACAAAAAAATAATAAAAATAAAAAAGAGATATTCGTAATTACAAGTCGTAATATAAATATAAATATGTAAATCATATGTCGTCTATATTGTAATAACAGCCCTTAAGGAGAAAGTCTCTGTAGCATAACGCCCCCTCTGCCCTTATATTAATACTAATTTACCCCTCCCCGAAAATATAAAAATAAAGAATAAAAACAATTATGAAGTTTTATTTGTGACGTAACTAATGGCCAGAACGTGATCGCTAGTGGTAGGACCCCCTTATAGTTATGAACCGTAAGAACCCAAAGCTCTATGATAATGGACGGAACCCTGAATCTCTCATCCCTCAGTATGCAATAAATATTTACACTAATGTCCCTAAGACGAACTTTAAGTTTGAAGTAATAATAGTAAGTTGTTGTAAAATTAGAGGATTTTATTAAGATAGGTCAATGGGTTTTAAATAAGTTTTTAGGCCTAAGTATGTATGTCAAGCTCAACGCACCTATGTCATAAACCTAGTATACAAAGATGTGCTAACCCTATCAAATTAGGATTTTTAGCAGGTTTGTAAGAATTATTTTATTTTTGGTATAGGCTGGGCCCCTCCAGACCGCCCGAGAGATTGCTATCTCTCTCTGTTATTAAACAGAAACCAGTGGCTCTCGACCCAGACTTGGACAAGCCCCCTCCAATATTTTCTAACACTATTCGGAGTGTAAAATTAATGTCATAAATTAATAACACTATGGGAGAGTTATGCTGGGATTATTCAACCGCATTGTCTCAGGACGCAACGATCAAATACCCCTTTGTAACTCTCGGGTTTAGAATTTGTTCTAGAAAAAGGTGATCAGACAATTATAACAATTGAGTCTACTAGTATTTCGAAATCCGCGCCAATAGATAAGGGGAAATACCGCAAGACCTCATCTATGGTGTCAGGCGAAATCCTAGCGTTACTACGCCGGAATCTGGCCCTAAATAAAACCCCTGCCAAATATCCTAACCCGGAAATATGTACTACCAATCTCCTAACTACTACCCAAGACGAGTAAGAAAATAGCTATTAAGCTAGATCGCTAGCTTGCCTGAATCTAGATTACCTACGCGGTTGTTTGAAGATTGGATTACCGTACCCTATCATTTGGAGTCTATATTTGCCTATGACGGATATTCCCGATTCATTATATTACCGTATGAATTTCTCGCGACCTATAACGTAATTCCTAACTTAAACCAAGTTAACCCAATGCGTAAGAATCTAATTTTCCTACTTCCCTCATAATTGTGTGTGAATTTACCCTAATTCTACCCCCATTTAGAACTAAACTGTTGAAACTAATAATCACTTACCTGGGATTTAGTTTCAATGAATGCGTATTCCCTAAACTAAGCTCTAAAGAGTTCAGTCGGCTAAACTGAGGATTGCAATACTATCAGCCTGTGTAAGTTGTCTCCCCCTGCACGTCCGTGGACAAGGTAGTGCAAGTAAGACGCCCTATTGTGTATATAAAGATAATATATAAATATATTTAATAAGGCCGTTCTCCAAATACTGCACAATTTCAACGAGCGAAGATCACCCTCTATGCTGACCCAAACTATGGCAGCCTCGTTTACGTTGCCAGCTGGACATTGTGAGAACGTGAAGGATAGATCGTCTCCTGTGTTGGTAAAAAGGAGACGTCAGGCCACCTTCAGACCTGATAACTACTAAGACTCTGAATCATGCCCATTGGCACCGGTAGGCGGGTATGATTCCTCAGGTATACTGTAAACCTGGACAAAGTTCTGGCTTTTAAACTTATTGAAAATATACAAAAACCCACTAATTTTACTAGTTATAATGCCAAAAAGTGATCCCTCATGATGGGGAGAAAATCCCTCATAATGACGAACCACTCTTATGCCAATAAATTCACCCACCAAGAGATTTTACTGAGCAAGCCAGAGACCTTGACAGTCTGAGTGACGAATTCTAAGTGAAGTTAACTGCTCCGACTCGGCCTATTTATACCCTTAAACAGGGAGTTACTTGCTCGATGCGCTCGTCGCGCGCTCCAGACCCATTTTTGTATGGACAAAATCCAAACTCTCATAGTAAAAAGTGGGGATTTCATAGAAAATGCTGCGTGCTCATCGAGATCAAGGTGCTTAAAGTACTCAGGGAGATCATCATGATCAACAAATCACACTTTTGTGAGATCCAACTACCAGGCCACCATAATAGACGAAGAGGTTACAGCTTATAAGTTGTAATTTATTCAAACAACGTCATCAACCAATTAAAACCTTAATGGGCGCGGCCAAAATCTATTAGTCAATGATTGGCTATGTCATTCCGATATATTTACCTATGTCTCTTATATACAACATTCCGCCATTTTGAGACCGAACGAAAACCCCACCTACCCACAAGAAAAATCTTACAGTATTCACTTGGACTAACTTTACCCCATTGTTAATAAGACTGAATCTAGCTAATCAGCTGACAAAACACTCTATAGATTTGATCCTTAAGACCGACACTTGCGAATGCGCATTCATTCCACGCTTGTTATGCCGCCCTAGTAAAATTAACGAGAATCTTGTTTTCAAAGCAGTCTTATTGATTACTACGTCAGCCGGTATATAGGTATTTAGGAAAGATTGCTAGACTTTCGTTTCACGAACTAATGTATTCCCAAAACATTTTAATAATTTATATCCCCATAATGAATCATTTCCTCATATTATTTACTTATAAAGGCATCTCATTTTTGGTAAAAATAAGGTTTAATTAGCCCCCCTATTCTAAGTCTATTACATCTCGGAGACGTGAGTTGAAAATATTATAGTTAGTTATACATTTGAGATGTATGGGTAATTTATTAAATATTTTAACGCTTTGAACGCGCTGATAATCCCGCAAATATAGGTATCAACGGTAATATGCCTCCAGTTTTCGGAATTGGAATTATATGTGGGATTCTTATGGGGCATGTGTTCGGAAATATCTTTTTTGCAGCGGCATACGCGCGGTTGATAATGTTTCCTTTTTTATCCTTCTATTCAGTTCTAATTTTTGAAACTAATTGCTTAAACGATTTTATACCTGCGCCTGTCTTAATTTTCGATTTCATTACCTTACTTACTAACCACGATGCTAGTTTTTCTCCTTTCCCAGCGCTTTTGTCCTTCATTCTTTGCTTAGCCATTTTATAGAGTTCTAAATCGGCTGTATGTCGATCTGATATGCTAGAATATTTATCGTATGCAATATCGTGCTTCATACATGCAGTATCCAAACCATTGATTCCTTTATCACCTCGTTTTAAGCGTTCTTGTAATTTTGTGCCGGGACCATAATAATTATAGCCTGGTAGGTGTAGTTCAAACGGTAGATTATTGATAGCGCTATTTATAAGTAAATTAAATTAATAAAACTAAATTAAAAAAAAAAGAAAGAAACTAAAGACTAATAGCGCATGCACCTAATATATTGTTAAATAGTACTATAATATTTCCTAAACAGATATTTAGCTATGGAAGAGCGGGACAACCTAACACAGGTTCACTTACCTACAAGGAAGTCCCACCCACTGATGGCAATTGTACACAAGTATACAGGAAAATAAACAATTTTTCATTTTCATTTTTCATAAGTCCTATTCCTTTCATAGCCGATATACTAGTGGCAAAATGGTGATCCAACAAGATTATATGTACAACTAAACAATATCATTTCTCTCAATCCAACTGTAATTCCTTATTACTGAGACCTAACCACTTGACATATAATTTTTTACCCCTTTTTTTAATGATTTTCTCTATAAGATAAACGTCAGGATATTTTGGTTTTTGAAGTTCCTGTTCATAAAAAGTGCCTAAAATAGCATTTTTCCGCTGGTCCTCGAGATGATATGTAGCTGGTAGTGTTATTAACTTGTTTTATTGTAAATAGCTCGGTCGACCAATTAGGTGTATAGCCCTTATAAAAATCGCTTTTGTACTTAATTATACGAACACGATCTCCTACCCTGAATTTTTTTGACTTTAATTGAAGAGCAGGTCGTGATTTATTCAGTCTTTTCTTTACTTCTAATTCGTTATTAAAATTCACATCAATTGGCCTATTCTTTATCGAACGATGAATTGTTTGATTGTAAGAATTTACAATATCATTTAGAGGTTTTCCAACCCATTTATAATTTCCTATAAAACTGAAGTATTTATAAAGTTTATTCTTGAGCGTCTTAATAAGCCTTTCAACAATTGACGCTTTTTAATTGAAAATGTAGAATAGTGGTTTATTTTTAACGAATTTACGTAACGCTTAAATTCATTATTGTAAAACTCTTTCCCCAAGTCTGTTTGCAGATGTCGGGGCTTGCGTTTAGCAATTTTAATTATTTTCTCAAAAGCACTTCTTATTTCTAATTTCGCCTTGGATTTTACTGGAACACACCAAGCATACTTTGAAAACGCATCAATAACAACCAAAATGTATTTGAAACCCTTATTAACATTTTGAATGTTCTGCAAATCAGCCAAATCAGCTTGCCATAAATCATCAATTCCTTTTAATACAACAGAACGACGTGGAAAGTTTTTGCGAGCTGAACTATGAATTTCATTTACTATTTGTTTTTTCGGCATTACTGAGCTGGTTTAAAATATCATCTATTTCCTTTTTTGTGTAAAAGTTTAGTTTCAACTGACGCGCAAGTTGATGGATTTGTGAATTTATATTTGCGAATAAAGAATCTAAATTTTTCTTCTCGTAAATATTGTGTATGAGTTGATTAACATATTGTTTATTTATTGCATCGTTGGGTAATTTCGGAGAGTTCACACCCTTCAATTGTGAGGATTGTAAATCAAAATCACCATTTTCAGTCCGAAGTAGAGCCTTTTCATTAAGTTCAGAAATTTCAGTCACACGTAAGCGTTTATAATAATAATAATAATAATAATAATGTTTATTCAAGAAAGTTGCTTACAATGCTTCACACTATACTTCTGCCAAACCAGAATATGGTTTGTTGGCAGACGAGGCTCCAAGTTACAAAATATAGTAAGCTGTATACACTCATAATACATTTAACTTAAATTATATACACACACACACCCGTGCTAACTACATACATGTTCAATGCCAAACTTAAAATAATTCACCTGTAAGAATTTATCTATTAAATTGAGTGTAAGTAGTGTAACGAAGTACATATAATATATGGTGTACGCGTTATTTTATGTTGGTTGTATATCATCTTTTAATTTAGATAACAGGATGCTGCTTACTTTCTTTTTGAATGTTTGTTTTGTCATACATGTACTCTTTAACTCTGCCGGTAAATCGTTATATATCTTAGGTACTAGGTATTTTCTACATCTTTGGCCAAAGTAATTTGTAAAAGTAGGTAAAACTAGTTTATTACTATCCCTATTTCTTATTAGCCTTGATTTTTCAACAGGTTTTTTAAACTCATCATTACAAAATTGTTCCATTGCTAACAGTAATACCACTCTTTGATGAACTGGTAGTATTTTACATTCTAAGAATAGCTGTTCGTAAGTATTACTTTTACATTTCATCTTAGTTTTCTTGTCAACCATTAATTTCATAAATCTGATCTGTAAGGCCTTTATTTTGTCTAGATACGTTTTAAACGTACGACCGTAACTTGCCAGTCCATACGACAAAAGTGAATTCACGAGTGCATAGTACACTATATACATAGTCGCCCTATTTAGTACGAACTTCAAGTGGTGGAACTTTACAAGTACTGATCTTAATTTATTACATAAGCTGTCAACGTGTGGCTGCCACGAGAACTTATGATCTATGAGCAGGCCTAAGTACTTGTACTGTTCCACCACCTGTAGTTCGGCACAGCCGCACGCGCTGCCGGCCGGCCGCGGACTGTGGAGACAAGCGAAGCTGTGCCCCACAATGCACGGCGGCCTATACCTATCACTAGAGTACGGTGAACGTATGCACATACATTTTGTTTTATCAATGTTAATTATGATGCCATTATCATGTGACCATTTTATAATATTAGTTAAGTCTTCCTGTATTTTGCTTTCTATGAGATTCAAGTCCTTGTCCGCGTACATTAAGCAAGTATCGTCTGCGTACATATATATACTGCAGTTTTTGACAACATTGCACATGCTGTTTACATGAACTATGTACTCGACGGGCCCAATCACCGAGCCGGTCGGCACGCCGCAGCAGACGTGCGCGGGTACGCCACACTCGCCTGCCACTGCCGTGCGCAGGGTTCGATGCTCGAGGTAGGCGCGGAGCCACCCGTGGAGTGGACCCGCGACCCCACACTCTGTCAAAGCTTAGAGCAGTTGGCTGTGGCCCAGTGTATCAAAAGCTTTTTTGAAATCAATGTAGACCACAACCACCTGCTTCCGCTGGTCCAGAGCCTCGTTTACCTCGTCCGTAAACCGAGCCAGCGCAGTCGTCGTACTACGGCCCCGACGGAACCCGTGCTGCGACGTGGCTAAAATATTGTTGTTTTCTAAGAAACTACAAATTTGGGCTGTTAGGTACTTTTCTACTATTTTGTTAATAACTGATAAAATAGCAATAGGTCGATAATTTGTATATTCCGCATGAGATCCTTGCTTAAATATAGGCCTTATTATAGCTGTCTTCAATAATGTTGGGTACATCGTTTTTGAAACACATAGATTAACAAATTTTGCCAAGACAGGGCTTATTTTATTATTTAAATACTTTACATCCTGTACCCTTATATGGTCTACTCCAGGAGACTTTTTTTCACTTAAACTGTTGATAATTTTCTCTATATCATTGGCTTACGCCTTAATAAACCTTATTGAGACTTGATTACTCTTTATGTACTTTGATCTATCTAAGAGCTTGATTTCACAGTTATGTCTTATATCTAGGATTTCCTTAGTAAAAGTTTCTGAAAATTTGTTACATACATTTATGAGACTTTCATTTTTTGCTAAATATTTTTGTATGCTTCTATCTATGCCCATTTTTTCCGTCCCTGTCCACAAGTTAATTTTTTCCCATAATTTTCTACTATTATTATTACAATGTTTTAATTCTTGCTGCCTGAATTTATTTTTAGCCTTATTTATACATTTATTAACCCTATTTCTATATTTATTATATTGCAATCTTAGATTCATATCGTTAGGACTACTTTTCCACCTTTTAAACAACTTATCTCTTATTATTATCATTTTTTTAATTCGTTTGTTAATCCACGTCTTGTCTTTACGCCTAGCACGCGGCGTTATTTGTACTTTAGAGTCATTATAAATACGAGAGAAAACTGAGCATAACTCATCGTATAATTGTAGGGGACACTCACATTGCGCTAGTTCTTCCCAATTAATACTTTCAAATTGCTTTTTAACTGTTTTTTCACATAAAATAGTCACAGGTGCTCGCTTACCAGTTCGTTCGTGGTTCACAATCGCGAGTTGAACCCCTATGGGATAGTGGTCAGATAACTTGGTGGTGAGGACGTACGAAGACACCGCGCGCTGGGTGCACACCCGCACCCAGGCGTGGTCGATGCAGGTGCGCGTCACCTGGCCGCCGTACACCTCCTCGCGGGTCACGTCGCTGATGGCGCATTCTAGTCCTAGCTCACACATGTTGTTTTTGTATTGATTCATTACACTACCTGAGCTGACCTCGTTCAAGAGGTCTATATTTGTCAGATCTTGGCCAGTAGGTACCTTCGAGAGTAATTGGTGTATGTCAGCCACAAATCCATGTTTGTTTGTTTTGGGCGGCCTGTATACTACAAATAAGTGGGTCAACTTTTTTCCATCCTGCAAAAGTTCTCCGTGTATTATCTCACTGTAATTTGATTGAATAAAATCTGCCGTGAAGCTGAAAGTCTTCCTTACGTACACCAATATTCCTCCGCCCCTAGCTGACTCTCTTGTCATTATATGTGTATCATAGTCCTTTATTTTATACATTGATAATTCATTTTCTTTTATATTTACCTCTGTAAGCGCAATAATGTCTATTTTATCTATGCATCCACTCAACAATAATTGTAGCTCGTTGAAGTTTTTTCTTAAGGATCTTATGTTTATGTGAATAATATGTAAGCTTGATATATATGATTTTATTTTATTGTTCCATACTTCTAAGTTATCGTACTTTTTGTATTTTATATTAGACTTAATGTGTATAGTTTCGTCGTTGAATGTTATTTACTATATAACTTCGTGATTTTATCGTTGCTATGTTGCGAGGGAAAAGTAGTAGAGATATGTATATAAAGGTAAGTACATCATTTCTCATCGTTTAAAATATGGTCTATGTCATTTAAGGAACGTACCACCCTTATCTTCGTATCGGCCGGGTCATCTTTTCTGATCAGCACCTTACCGCTTTGCACCCATACGTACTTATATGTAGGTTTTAATTCATTTTTTGCCGTCCACAATAAGTTACGTGTATACTTTGTTAGGTCCTCGTTTATGTATATTCTTTCCATGTTGGCATTCTCAAATACGTCATCGTTGGTTAGCTTAGTTACTTTTCTAGCGGCAAGCCATTGGTCGCGGGCCGCCCGCGTTGCCATGGTGACAACGACGGGCCGGGACTTATTCAACCGACGAGCGCCACTTTGCATATTGGCGGTGGCTGGTTTAACGGCGGCGGCGGGTTTTTCGCCTACCCTCTTTACCTCGCAAACTTGCTTGGCGTCTACTCCAAGCTTGTGGGCTACCTGCTGTATAACATTCTCGAGCACTATGCCCTCTTTGTCCTCCAGGCCAATAATCTCCACATTTTTCTCTTTCTCCTTAGTTTCCAACCAGGTCACCCTCTCTTCCAGCGCCCGATTACTTGTTTCCAGGTGGTTGTTTCTCTGCTCTAAGGTCTTTATCCTATTGTTAGTTTTGTCCCTCTCCTCGATAAGCTCTTGATATTTTTCCGCATAAAAACTTATGTCATTAGACATACCTTCAAGGGTTTTTTCCATTTTAAATATGATGGCCAGTTTTTCGTTCACGTCCCTCAGTAGTTTTTCCATCGTTATTTTAGAGGGATCGGTGTTGATCTGCGATTGAAGCTTTTCAGGTATTTGGCAATCCTCGCATAGCTCCGTATCGTTGAATGACTTCATTTTTGTGGCGCATTTTTTGTGGAAAACGCCCTCACACATGCCCTTGCAACTAACTATGTTGTCGCTTTTTACTCTGGCTAACGACACTTTGCACTGCTTACACTGCACCATTCTCTTAGATACCTACTTAGGTCTTCTTTACCACTACACCAAACACTTAATTACACAAATCGGAAGATAAGTTTGACACTGCAATCCGTACACAGGTAGGTAGATAATTAGCGCTGCGCGTCCGTTCGGTAGGAGCTCGGCCGGCGGAATGAACATGATGATCGAATTTATCTATATTCATTTTGTAATTAATGTTCCTTGTTGAAAGCTTCAAATGGACTATTAAACAGAGTTATGGTAACAGGGTTATATATTGTTCAATATACCTGATTCTTGTAATTCTTCAATAAATAAATAAAATAAATAAATAAATAAATAAATATTAGAGGACAATCTTACACAAATCGAACTAGCCCCACAGTAAGCTCAAGAAGGCTTGTGTCATGGGTACTAGACGACGATATATTTAATAGATATAAATACTTAAATACATAGAAAACATCCAAGACTCAGAAACAAATATTCATGCTCATCACACAAATACTTGCCCTGACCGGGATTCGAACCCAGGACCGTCAGCTTCACAGGCAGGTGCACTACCCACTCGGCTAAACCGGTCGGTCAATTATAGAAATAATTTCGTTGTCCAGTCCTGTATTACCATCATAACGGGATGCGATTAGTAACTTTAGCCTATCAACTAACTCGTTAGGATCATCCAAATAAACATACAAAACATTGCTGCGTACTGTTTTCATGGTAGGGAGTCCTTGCCCAGCACAGCACCTTGAGCACAGCCGTCGTTACTTGCTAAACGATCTTTAGAAATTTTAAACATCGGTCGTATGATCTCTAAATATTTTCTACCTTTGTTACTTTTTATCGGTTTGTTTGGGTTAAAGTCACGTCTGTGAGCATTCGTTTCTAAAAGCAATAAATACGTTTATCTTCCTCAGTTATAATTTTTAAATCAGGCAATTTTGTAAATAACAATTCACTCAAGCCAGGGGTTAAATCGTAAATGTGCCCATTAATTTCAAGTTTTTTGTTACCAATAGTTGCCACATAGGATCCAAGCATAAGTTTACCACGTTCTTTTCGCATGCCAAAAGGTATGTTCTCAAAATTACATGAAAGGTTGTGATCGTCAGAAACATCTCGAGGAGAACAAAACGAATCAGACGTCTTAAAAAGACGACTCATTTGATTCGTCCGACTCATCACTTTTACTGCTTTCATTCGAAGTGCTATTGTTATCATCGTCTACAGAATTCCTCATAATAGTGCGATTATTACTATCATTATCACTAATCCCATTCTTAGGACTGAATTTCATTCGTTTAACCCGATTTTCCCATTCCATATCATCACCATCAAATTCGTCTTTAAAAGAATAGTTTTTCTTATCGATAGGATCATTAATTAATTTCTTATTACTTTTAACCATCTCATTAAGAGGTTCTATTATTGGCTTCAGAACCAACTCCAAGACCATATCATTAGTCGTCTTCATATCACGAATTAACTTAACTTTTTTTTTACAGCTTCAACTGATTGAAGAAGCTTTTCTTTTAAATTATTCTCTTGATTCGTGTCACACCAATGCAACCTCGTTGGAATTGAAGGAAACAATGACAGTTAATGATTAGGCATACACACTAAATAGTATCCAGAACAATAAAGGTATCAAAACCCTTCCTATGACAACTTGAATTTTTCTTACAATCTTTGTTTATTACTAAGTAGTTGTAAGGTTTGTTCCATACTGCAGCACACATCTCACGAAACTGATTTTGCAAATCGGTGCCAACATGCTCATCATAAACATGTTTTAAATTAATTTCATCTTGTTATTGGGTATTAACAAACCAGAATACAGCTTTACTAAAATCGACCAATCAGAAAACAGAATTCATTTCTCTAAAGAGTCTAAAGATTAAGTTTGTAGTAGTCCCTATTCCACAATAATTAAAAAAGTGATTAGTTCGTTCGAGCAACGCTTTGAAGCGCTCAATGAAAGGTGAGTTAGCTTTTTTGCGCGTGAATGTTGCGCGCGAACCGCGGTGTCTATTTTGTGTGCTGCCATGCTGCATAAGTTCGCCGTGGAATTAATTGTTAATTTTGGATGGCTAACCTTTGTTTATTTATTTTCTCGCAATCGAAGTGAAAAGTAGAGTGTATAACTCTGGCCTAAAAGCCATATTACCCCTCGAACTATTTTCCCTCACTTTGTTCGGCAAAATAACTATCTCGTGGTAATATGGCTCATTTTAGACCCTTGTCATACAATCTACTATAGTATTTTCTAAGTAGTCTGTGAACTTCTTATATTTTTTTGGGATTTTATGGCCTGGTTGCAGAGACCTTTAAGCCACGTCTTCATTTGCTAAGTCACATCACAAATTTTGAAAGTCCACTTTTGCACTGTATTCGTAATGAATTTGAATATGGTTTTGTAAGTTTCGATGTCTTTTAGTAGTTGATTAAGCGGTGACGGGTGAACTTATTGTAGTCCTAACGCAGTGTTGCCAGATGCCGAAATACAAAAAGCGGAAGGTGCACTTTAAAAACGCGGATCTCTCAATGAAAAGGCGAAATACATTCTTTGTTAATATTTTACCGCCTTTTCACTAGGCAAATGATAACATTTCAAAAAAGTGGATGCGCGTTGACTTAACACGGATAGCGGGGTCAGTGCCAAAAATGCGGGGAAAAAAGCGGAAAAGCGGAGTATCTGGCAACGCTGTCCTGACGTCACAAAATGGCGTTTTCGGTCAAGTGACATAGAGGAAAGTGGGTGGGATTTGTACACCGGGAGAATTCATATAGTGGCCGATCTCCACTATCTAATGTGTTGATATGTCGGTACATATTTATATGCCTAACTCTTAGTCATATCACCTACATATGAGTGGGAGTGCGGCTGCTGGCTTCTTGGGAAATCAGTGAAATGTGTTTTTGTCACATCAAAGTAATTTTTCTACCCACCCACTGACTGCATTTATTTCTAATAAGTTTTATTAATTTGTACAATTAATTAATTATAATTCATGAGTAACTGTTCAAGAATATTATATGCATTTTTATTTTCAAAATTGCCTAATCCGTTATATTTATTTTACTAAATCTTTTTTTTTTTTTACTCGGAGATCCGCAGAAGAACGGGGGTTACCGACATAGCTCAGCGAATCTGCATGTTGAAGTGGCAGTGGGCGGGCCACATTGCTCGTAGAACCGATAACCGTTGGGGAAGAAAGGTTCTCGAGTGGCGGCCTCGCACGGGAAGACGGAGCGTTGGACGGCCTCCCACTAGGTGGACTGATGACTTGGTCAAGGCAGCGGGAAGTCGCTGGATGCGGGTGGCTCGCGACCGTGTGCTGTGGCGCTCCTTGGGGGAGGCCTATATCCAGCAGTGGATGTCTTCCGGCTGAATGATGATGATGATGATGATGATTTTTTTTTTGGTTGTGGTACCTTCGTACAGTCAGTATTATATGTAGCATCATTTTGTACAAATGCTCCCCGCCTCACTTTAGGGAATTTATTCGTCGATATACAATTATTACAGGACTATGTTACAAATTTACGTATGGGTGGATCAACTTTTATGTGTTGATATTTTGACCCGTTGTCCAAGGGACAATAGTGGTGCAATTTGTTCAAAAAAATGTAGTATTAAGTTCTACTAACATGCTTAGTAGATGGACCATTATGGAATTAGCTTATAAGTACTACACATGCGCATGTTTGATAGACTTAAATAGCATAAAATCACGATTGTATGCGAACTTTGTCCCCTGGACAACTAGACGTAACCACGGCAACGAGTGGCACTAAAAAGTTGATCCACCCGTATAATAAAATGGGGTTAGTACAGGGGCCTATATCACAAAATTTTACAAGGATACAATTTGATATTTTTGACAACTTTTTGTACGGAAAATTATACAATTTTCTCAAATTGTATGGTTGTAAAGTTATGTAGTATATGCCCCAGGAGAGACACTCGTCGGGTTACAAAAAAAAGTCGCTAAGTAACAAATACTTACGATGAAGCTCATATATCGGCATAGTTTCAGTACTGAGATACGAGGTTTCGGAGAGTAGTGACAGATTTGATAGTGAGTTTTGCTTCTCACCCGACGTACTATTAATCCTGCAATAAAAGTAGTAGTGTAAGGGCGTCCCCTTACAGGTGATATAAAGTAGGGTTTCTGAGTGAAACAACTACCTTTTAACTTGCTTGATAACTGGACTTTATTGATATAAAACACTATATATACAACTAGTCTACGTGTGTAAAGCTATTACCGATATCACGTACAATGACTCGATTATAATTTATAATATTATCTAGATCTTACAACTATGCATATTTCACCACGTTTTCCGTGTTACTGATAGAAGTGATAAACCATGTACGCTTGCCCGTACATCCTGGCACTCCAGAAAGAAAACAAAACGGACAAACAGGAGACCGAAACACGGAACACTGGCGTGCTGATAAGTACATGATATATATGACTATTGCTAACTAATAACACAAGAACATGATAACAGTGTACGGTGCGGACAGAGTCATATTGTGCTACTTACATGATACATAATTATGTTTAGTTATTACATTCCAAAAATAGCTAATTATTGTTATTATATACATACATTTACAAAGTCTATGTGGCCGTTGCATAGGGCCCATCAAATTCCACTATCCGCGATGCTGTCGAGGGAGCGGCCCCTCTTTTGTCACTTGTCACTGTATTGCCCTTTTTCACTCTCACCACACTATCACTTGCGCCGGCCGCCGGAGCCTCCGCTCGAGGCCGTGCCGCTGCCTCCACTCGCCCAGGCCGCTGTCCGCTGCCGCGCTGCCAATATGCGACAGCACAGGCTGCTGTCACCGCCGCGACTATGACGACATAAAGCGCCGTGTAGTGGTGTACGTTGTGCACCGCTATTTGCGTCTCTGCCTGCTCTTTCAACTGTTTTATCTGCAGTCTTAGCTGATCAAATGTCGACTCGCTGCTCGTGTTTGACTCCGCGTGCGTTGTCCGGACCACTGTGCTGTTTATTAGATTGTTTAACATCGACGTATGCGTTGGTACCTCAACGAAAGGCTCTACTCCCATTTTGTTGACAAAATTGTTGTGGCCATGAATCGTGTATCGTCATGTTATAGTAGACAACTAATTTCCACTCATCCCGGACATGCTGAAGATTACTTATCTTGTCAAAGTAAAGACCCGTCGTTGATACCGTCGGTGATATCATTGTGGCCAATAAAAGCAATGTCGTAAACAACCCCCTGAATAGCGGCCTACCACGACGACCCCGAGGTGGTAGATCCCTCGCCGTTGGGCACGACCTTGACGACGCCTTCTGTTCACCCTGTTGCCTTGTTTCGCCTTGCTCATTCCCTGGTGGGTCTTCCGTTACTGGTAAAACCACCAGTTTTGTCACCGGCCGTTTAATAATGTTGCTCTGTGTGTCTTCAATGTGACCACTCTGACATATCCATCCCTACCTGGAAGCACCTCCATAACCCTGGCAAGTAGCCATTTACCGGGAGGCACGTTGTCATCTTTTACTAATACCACGTCATCCTGCCGCAGATTCTTGCAGGGCGTTCTCCACTTCGAACGTGCCTGCAATTGCTACAAGTACTCCGCCGACCATCTCTTCCATAACTGCTTATTTAACGCCTGCACCAGCCGCCATCGCGCTGTTAACCTCAACGCCACAGAGTCCGTCTGTGGTCTATTGAGCAACGGACCTCCTACCAAAAAATGACCTGCCGTGAGAACCTCATCCTCTGGGTTCTCCGTCAACGGACCTAGAGGTCTTGAATTCAAGCATGCCTCAATCTGTTGTATGAGGGTGTTAAACTCTTCATATGTAAGCCTCTGACCCCCGATCACCCGTCGTAGATGATATTTAAAGCTCCTGACCGCAGCTTCCCATAACCCCACTGCGCTGCTCCACGCCGGAGCGTTGAAATAACATTTTATGTCCATGTGACTGATATTATAAAAAAATTGTGAATCGATATTTCGAATGATCTCCTGATACTCCTTCCTTAGAATTACAACCCACAAAATTTGTGCCGTTGTCGCTGTACATGTGTCTGGGATCTCCTCTGCGTGAACAAAACCTCCTAAATGCTGCTAGAAACGCGAGCGTGCTAAGATCCGACACCAATTCCAGATGCACGGCCTTTGTTGCCAAACATACAAATGTAGCGACGTACCCTTTCGTCGTCCTGATACCTCGGCCCGTATTAGCTTTTAACTCAAAAAACCCGGTGAAATCCACCTCAGTATTCTCAAACGTTCTGCCCGGCGTAACCCGCGGCGCGGGTCAATCTGCCATAATCTGAGGCCTAGTGAACGCTTCAAACCGCTTGCACCTAACACACCTTCGTAACACCCTCTTTACCGTGCACATGCCCCCAATAATCCAGTATTTGTTACGCAAATATGATAATGTCAGACGAGCACGACCGTGTAACGTCGTCTTGTGTCCTTGCTCTATGATAAGTTGTGTTAGCCGCCCATGGCTCGGCAAAATGATAGTATGCTTTGCTGCCTCCTAGATACTTGCGTTAGCTAGCCGACCTCCAACCCTTAAATGATAAGTTGTGTTAGCCGCCCATGGCTCGGCAAAATGATAGTATGCTTTGCTGCCTCCGAGATACTCGCGTTAGCTAGCCGACCTCCAACCCTTAATAGCCCTTCCTTGTCCAGGAACGGATTAAGACTGACAATCCTGCTAGCCCTGCTCACATGACCTTTCCGTCTGATACTTGATATTTCCTCACTAAAACAATCTCCCTGAACAAATTTAATTACAACATTCCAACCAACGTTCAATTCAGCTGACGTCAAATAACCTGCGCTTTCTGCCTTCCGCTTACTACGCGTCTGTGTTATGAAACGTGATATCCAAGCTAGCGTACGTACTATTCGTGTAATTGACTCATGCCTGTCTAGCAGTCTCGTGATAAAATTTACTTCGTGACTCACGGCTGCATGCACATTGTATTTCTTGACCTCCACGTGTGGAACCTCGTAACACGTAGGGTTGATATTGCCGTGCTTGAACTGCAAAAGCCACTTCGGCCCTTCCCACCAAATTGTTTGCTCCAATAACTGCGCCGACGTCAATCCACGCGTCGCACAGTCTGCGGCATTGTCCTCTGACCGCACATGATACCAACTCCCCGGCTCTATCACACTCGTGACTTGTTGCACCCTGTTGGCTACAAACTGCTTCCATCTCGAAATGTCTCCTTTTAACCATCCCAAAACTACCATAGAATCCGTCCAAGCACATATTTTGATATCCTGTTTTGATAAACATGAAATTGACTCAATTACTTTATTCATAAGCTGCGATAACAAAACCGCTCCGCATAACTCAAGCCGCGGCAACGATACTGTCTTATTGAGTGGCGCTAGCTTTGTCTTTGCCATGACTAGTCTCGACGTGATTTCCTCCTTCTCGTTTTTTGTTGTGATGTAAACTGCCGCCGAATAAACCCTTTCTGATGCATGACAAAACCCATGCAAATATAGTATGTTCCCCGTAGTGCCTAAATGCCGATAGATACTAAAATTGTCGATATGACGCATGTCGTCCCTTAGCCTGCTCCATTCACTTTGAACTGCCTCTGATAGCTGATCATCCCATGCCATTCCTGTAGTCCATGCCTTTTGGAACAAAAGCTTGGCCTTGACTGTTAGTGGAGCCAGCCAGCCGAGAGGATCGAAAATTTTTGATATATCTGATAACAACTGCCTTTTCGTATGACATTTATTACTCTGCGCCT
Organism: Epiblema foenella; assembly: GCA_963556455.1. NCBI lineage: Eukaryota > Metazoa > Arthropoda > Insecta > Lepidoptera > Tortricidae > Epiblema > Epiblema foenella. The sequence goes on along the minus strand of OY747097.1, from coordinate 706,308 downwards.
CCAAATTATTCCGAAAAGTGAAACAATCCGTTGCTGCGTTCCACTGCAATCCCAGCGTCTTCCTAGATTCCGAGCACCTGAAATCTAGAGGTGTATCTAGTTGGTTGTCTGTGCTAAACCGCTGATAATCTGTGGTTCATTGCTTGACCACTTTCGAAGATTCATCCCCGCGCCCTTCAACATCTCCACAAGCTGTTGCTGTAACTCCTTTGTTTCTTGCATCGAATTTCCTCCAGCTAACAGATCATGCATGTAAAAAAATGATTGCAACGCCGATGCTGCGAGAGGGTATAAATGAGCGTCGTCCATCGCCAACTGCCTCAGCGTCCTCATTGCGATAAATGGTGCGGACTTTGTCCCATACGTCACAGTACTCAAACAGTACTCTTGCAGAGGATCCTGCACCGAATCCCGCCAAATAATCTTTTGCAACTGTTGATCCGCCTCCCTAACATAAATTGTACGGAACATTTTCTCTATATCCGCTGTGATAACATATTTATACTGTCTCCAATTTAATATGAGTGTCTGCAAATCTTGCTGAAGATTAGGTCCACATTCCATTAGATCATTGAGACTATGACCCGACGACGATTTTGCTGACGCATTAAAAACAACACGTAGCTTTGTTGTTGTGGAATCAAATTTCAAAACAAAATGATGAGGCAAAAAGCATGACGGTCCCGCCGCTGACTCAGCCTTCCGCATATGACCTAGACTTTGATATTCACTGATAAACTGCTTATATTGCTCACCCACCTGTTGATTTCTTTGCAATTTATTTTCCATTTGCCTGAATTGTGCTAACGCTTTAGGTTTCGTTAACCCGAGTTTCTGCTCAAAACCTATCTTCATGGGATCCCACCACATAAGTTCCATTCTCCAAACGTCTCGTTGTCCTTTGATAAAAATCTTCACAAAACTGCTCTTGTGGAGTCATTACGCTAGACGCCGTAATAATATCCTCCAATTCCGTACTTCGATATATCTGCCAAATTATTCAACACAACATGTCAGTTAAATGTCTTTACATTCCCGGAAAGAATCCATCCCAGCCTCGTTTGCTGCGCAATGATATTCTGTCCTGGATTCTTGATAAGGCCTTTCATAATAATCCTGGAATAAACCGTCGCATCCAACAGGAAGTCCACAGGACGTGATATATTATATTCTGGATCTGCTAACTTGATATTTGATATAACCGGAATTGCTTGTTTATTAAATGATACGTTAGGCAAACTATTAACGACGCGTGATATTACTAACGCCTCCGTAGAAAACTAATAATCGTCGTGTATCGACTGGCATGTTAGCACCACCATGCCCTTGCTCTGACTTGCACCATTGCCTATGCCCGCGATCGATGCGTGATAATTGTGACGCCGCAACCCCAACAGCTGCGCGGCATTCTCTGATATGAGTGATATTTGTGACCCTTGATCCAGCAAAGCCCGTAAAATGATAAATTCGCCTGATTCCGCCTGTACCTTAAGCGATACGGTAGTCAAAAGTACCTCTTCACTATCGCTCGCCACATAGCTCACGTTATGCGGTCTTGATACTGACCTGGAGCCGCCAGCCATCGCGTTATGCAACAGCGTGTTGTGGCCCCCGTCGCATTCCCTGCAACGCTTATTTGATAAACACTGATTTCCGTAGTGCTTATAAAGGCAATTCTGGCATACCTTATGTTGAACCACTGCTCTCAACCTACTTTCCGGAGCTAACATACGAAACTTCCTGCATTTGAACAAATCGTGCTCTAGGTTGCACAATGGACATTTGTTCGCCATGGCGGGCGCAGCTTGATAAACTCGAAGTGGAGCCCTCCCCTGATAATTCTGCCTATAATTAGATGACCCTTGGTACGGCAAACTCTTCCTCGGCCCCGACGGCGCCATCCACTTCTTCTCCCGTTTTTGGACAATCGGCTCAAGCGCGGTAAACTTATTCTCCAGAAGCCCCATGAATTCTTCAAACGTAGGTACATCCCGAGATGATTTCCTGAACTCCTTAAAATCACTACACGTCTCTTGATCTATTTTTTTTGACAAAAGATGAACTAAAATGGGTCCCCAAGCGCTGGTATCCATGCCCAAATTACGTATAGCGTTAATACACTCCATAGACGTATCATGCAACCTTTTTAGCTCAACAGAAGATTGATTATATATCGTAGGCTGATTTAAGAAAATTTCCATGATTAGCAAACAAAACTTGTGGATTATTATATCTGCGCGTTAGTAATTCCCGTGCTGCATCGTAATTTTCGGATGATACGTTTAGATGCTGGATAAGGCGCTCTGCCTCTCCTCTAAGCTTGCCTTTAAGGTGCTGCATCTTTTGAGCCTTCTGAATCGACTTATTATTGTGCACTGCTTCCTTGAATAAATCATAAAACGTAGGCCATTGAGTATATTTTCCCGTGAACACAGGAATCTCTAACTGTGGCGTCGCCTGCTGCTTGTGCACTACAGACCCTAATTTGATATGAAGCTTCCTCTTTACCTCCTTATAGGCTGTCTCGTATCCCTCAAACTCCTCATCATAAACCTTAACAGAGCCCTGCAAAATGTTATCTATCTGAAGATGTAACTTATCAATGATAGTCCATCGCGACTGGACGTTCTGTAATTCATCATCAAACTCCCATTTTTCCACTATTGCGTCAACCTTTATGCCCTTAACCAACCTAGAAAAAGCCCGAAAGTTAGTTTTTTGCTGCTTTAACAACTCTCCCACCTCACTAGACCCTTCTGATCCCGGTTCTCCTAACGACTGTGTAGCCTGGCCCGGCCGCTCAAATGTAGATAACAATTTATGAATTTCCTTGCTACTTATCTTCGCCTGTTCGAACACGTTCTCTGTGTAATACGGCTGATCCTCATCTTTATACTCCGCGAGATGAGCATCATTACTCATGAACTCGCTCCACAATTGCCTTACGGCCTCTAATCTAGCCCTGATATATTCGGGGGTCTTCCTACCCGCCGAATCCTTGACAAAATTCACTCTAACTTGCTGTATTTTCTGGATGATTTCCTTTTGGCGCGTAAGTAAGGCCTCCATGATAACTATGATATTTGATACACGTACGTGAAATATTGGTCAGATCTTACTTGATGCTGCTTGATACTTTATTCTGCGCCTGGCCCTGACGCTCGATGATACTACGACGAACTGTTGCTGCTGCCGCTCACTGATATTATTGATCGAAAAATTACTGATATTGACAATATGCTGATACTGATGAATGCGAACCCGGTCGGTTCGAGACTGATATGATATATATTGATATTACGCCAATTGATATTGATACGTGCGAATTAACACTGATATGATATAATGATATTGATATATGTCGACTGATACTGATACTGATATTCCCGAACGCGCACTGATCCGGATTCGGTTCGAAGGACCAAAATGTAAGGGCGTCCCCTTACAGGGGATATAAAGTAGGGTTTCTGAGTGAAACAACTACCTTTTAACTTGCTTGATAACTGGACTTTATTGATATAAAACACTATATATACAACTAGTCTACGTGTGTAAAGCTATTACCGATATCACGTACAATGATTCGATTATAATTTATAATATTATCTAAATCTTATAACTATGCATATTTCACCACGTCTTCCGTGTTACTGATAGAAGTGATAAACCATGTACGCTTGCCCGTACAAGTAGTGTACGTAGCCACCCCACAGGTAGGGTACATTCGTACAATTTCCACTTTTTAGGAAAATCGCCATTGCTTTGTTATGTTTTGAACACGAAACTTTACTATTATTATAGTTGAATGGGCTATTTAGCTGCATTAACATTGTTCATATACAGTAACTGGTTACTGTTTTAAACGCTTAAAAATGTGTACGAATCGTACCGACTTTCCCCTACAGATAAGAAAACTACGATATTAATTTTTAAATTTCCGTGCATGGCGGGAATAAGCTGATAAGTCGAAGTGAAAATGGAAGAAATTTGAACCTTATTGCAATGTAGTCCAAGTTCAAAGTTCGACAAAAAACATCTCGAGTTGTCAACTTATTCCCGCCATGCATGGATTTAAAGTCATATGTTTTTATTATAATATAAAATAGTACATTCGTATTTATTATGGTGAAATCTATTTAAAAACTACATTTGACGGATGAAAATACCCATTGGTGTACCATTTTTGCTTAAATAAATGAAATGTTAACAGTGGCATTCGACTGACTGTTTAGTGATATTCATATTAAAATGAAAATGTTGAGATGGAGACTTGGGATCAGTATAAAACAGGATTGTGCTATGAGCTATGGTACAGAAGGATTACTGCCTCAAAATGTTATGAAGAAAGTAGGTGTAAAACGGTTGATGGAACCTTGGTAGCTGCTATTCTTGGGGAAAGCACTCCGCCAACTACAGCCATGAGAAGAGGACAAGTTTTAGAAGAAAATGTAAGCAAAGCAGTGGAGAAGAAACTAGGCCACAAAAGAGAAAAATGTGGTCATTTAATTTCAGAAGAGATTCTTATGATCGCGGGCTCACCAGCTGGCAAATACACATAATGTATTTTGGTGGAATCCAATGCCCAACAAGTGTAAAAGCTTCTAAAAATTATGTTAAAGATGGTGCGATAACCAAAAATAAAGACTACATTAAGGTTAGCTGGAACAAATCGCTTACAGGGAAAAGCTCGCCTTAGTACATGTCAACTGTCCTTGTAATGTATGTTGTATTATTCCTCAGGTACTATAAATAATGTTTACATACATATAATAATAGCGTATGAGTACCTACTTTGTTTCATTTGAACCTTTGTTTTGTTCTTAAAAAGTAGTGTGAGATTTTTGTGTGTGCCAATGCCAGCATAGCATGATAAAATTAACCATAACTTTCTTTAAACTTCAAAAATATGTAGAATAGCCTATTACACTTGCTTAGGTTCTACAATAGAGTACTCATATAGGTAAGAAAGTAATATTACAAGTAATATTATAAATATAGTATTAGCTCTTAAAAATTACCTAAAAAACATTGATGTCAAAGGCTTATTATAGGGTTGAGGACTATCTAACAGACAGAAATGCATGGCCCAAACCAAATACCTAAATAGCGTAAAGAGTCTAATATTTTCATTGTATCTAGTTGACACAGTTCTTGCAGGAAAGCATATCAAACGATTCGACATGTTTTATTTTCTTGTGTAACTACACATTGTAAATACCTATTGTTATTTTTTCCTCGTTTTTCTTTCAATTCTCTTTTGTTTTTTACCAGTTACATTTACTTAAGTAGATTAAGTAGTATCATTGTAATAAGCATATTTTGGAGAAAATGACTGACTGTCGAGTTTTTTTCGGCGTTTCTTCTCGGCAGTGGTCTCATGAGAAACGCTAGTAGTTTTTGACTTGTAAAAGTGCCTTTGCGGCCTACTTGCAGGATAAAGTTCATTTATTTCATTTATTACATTTACACTTATTAACTAGTAAATCACATTCATCATTCATTCATTTGACGACCGCTTTAGCCTGGTTGGTAGTGACCCTGCCTACGAAGCTGGAGGTCCCGGGTTTGAATCCCGGTCAGGGAATTTATTTGTGTGATGAGCACGAATATTTGTTCCTGAGCCTTGGATGTTTTCTATGTATTTAAGTATATATTTCTCTATATAAGTATGTATATCGTCGCCTAGTACCCATAGTACAAGCTTTGCTTAGTTTGGGACTAGGTCGACTTGTGTAAGATTGTCCCTAAATATTTATTTATTTATTTTTATTCATCCATCAATTCATGGTTAACACATTAGCTGCCTGCCTGCCGAAATTGTATGGATGTGAACCCACATATGAGTTGCCGGCAGTGAATTAAACCAGTGAATAAATTAAGTCAAAATTAGTTATGGAGATAGTTTGAATCCTGGGCAATGGCTTATGCTAGTATTGGATTCGATGAGTTTTTAACAAAGCCTCAAATATACCGACTGACAACCGCTGTCAGTTCGCGCGGGAAACGGTAGATTTGACAGTTGTTGCTAAGATTGGTTAGGCGCGTATAATGTTGCTCTGTGTCCATAAATTGTTAATTTAATGCAGATTCTTTGTATGTTTGTAGAAACAGCGATTACATTTTATTATTTATGGATTTTATGTTTTTCAATGCTAAAATCAGCAGTGGGACACGGATTTGCCACAGCCCACAAGGTAAAATTCTATGCGCGCTAGCGTGGTTTTGCTTTCTTGTTATATGACAGCCATCGGTGTAAATTGTTTCAAGTTTATGTGAATCAATCGTAATAACTAGAAATCAGATGTTTGGATGCATGAGCAACATTAACTCTGCCGAATCAGATCTCGTAAGCACCTAGAGGATCATAGCCATCGTAGGCTAAACATGACTAAACGCTATTAATGCGCAGACACCGGTATCATCGTAGCCGCATTTTCATTTTGTCATCGCGAAATTACTTAACATTGCGCATCATGGGTTATGTTGCTGTTGTCATAAGCACGGCATTATTCGTAAGCTATAGCAATTTGTGGAACATTGGTTCCTTGGTGATTAAGTGTCCGCAGGTCAGATATCAGCGAAAAGGTGAAATGGAAGCTGCTTTGTAACTGCACCTACAAGCCTTACAGCATGCATTGCCAGATGTCATGGATGTACTCAAGTCAACGGGTATCTACACAAGTAGGAATTCAGTGAATTGTGTCAATACAATCAGCAGCAAGTATCGTTTTCTGGAATTGGTAATTTCCTATGCTGCGGATACTACAGGCTTCTATTTATCATACAAGTGGTAATGCACATACTGGTAGTGGTAACTATTTGTTCATCTATGAGTGGCTGCTGTCTAACATACAAACAGGTAACAAACAGACTTGGTAATCAATAAGGGGAAATTGATTTTTGACATAACTAAATTATGTGACTTAGTTTAGTCCAGTAAAGTGCAGCATGGTGCCGTCAGATTGAGTATATCCAGATTGCCAAATCATAAACTAGACTGTTAATGTGACATCTTATCGAGATTGCAACACATCCAACCACTTACATGCTAAATCACACAAATACTTAGAAAGTACCTAGTCGTAGGCCATACCTACATGTATGCCTGTTGTCATGAATTTTTAATAGCAAGGAACTAAGTGTTGAAAGTGCAGTAGAAGTATTTCAATGTTGCTGCCAACATAACAAATTAAATTAACATTGAATGTTGTAACTAGCAAGCTTACACTGTATTTTAGTTCTTTGAGTTAAATGACTTGTTGCACATCACAAGTAACTGCAAAATTGTACTTTTGCAAGTTGTATTCCACCTCTTGCTTTAGAGTGATTTACATTATGCGTAAATATGTGAATGGTCACATGTCACATACCTATAACATTTTCTAGTAAGTAAGAAGTGATAATGATTTTTGCATACTCCTGATGCATTTGGGAAAATCATGACTTAAGTACCTATCTTACTCACAATATTGACTCAAAAGGAAAATTTATCACCATGGTTGGGCGCCATTGAAAACTTGTATTTTCCTTGTGTTTTAGTGCTAATATTTGCAGGGCTAGTACTCAGGATATGAGAAATGAGACAAAAGTGTAGCTGAATTAATTGGGTATATTCTGGCAACACACTCCGCTATTAGCCTAAGGTAAATGGAGCTTAGAACCCTTCTTAACAGCGCAGTGTATTCAAGAATATGACACCACTCAGAGTCGCTTTATGTAAGTCCGGTGGTGATAAGTTTTCTTTAAAACGCCTGAAGGGCTAATTTAAATCTATACGAACTCACTCAGAAGGCTTCGCCATAAGGCAGTACGACCTGTTAGGAATGAAGTTCTACCGGAGGTGGCAATGAGAAGATTGCAGTCTGCCTGGTCCCGCAGAGTGAGGCGAAGGATCTCCACGCAAAGGTGTTCGCGCGCCTGTATGCTCATACTCATTTATTTGCAATGGATCATATACATTACTCGTCAGAAACAATGATTGACAATGATAAAAATTTCAAGGTATGATTGATTTACAATTTGTCAAACTGTCACAGTAAAATTACATTTAAATTTGAAATTCCAGTATAAAATTAAAATAATAATAATAATAATCATGATAAATCCATTTAAAACAATAATAATATTTAAAAAAGAAACACATGTATTATTTAATATTTAAATGTCACATAGTTCTGAAATGTTATAGTAGGCATTTTCAAGGAGCCATGATTTAAGTTTATTATAGAAGGAGTGTCCGTTCAGCTCTTTAATGCTATTGGGAATGGCGTTATATATTTTAGGACCAATTATGCGTGTAGTTTTGGTAGACTTGGTTAGTTTGTATCTAGTTGTAACAAGTTTGCCGCTATGGTTGCTTCGCAGATTCCGTGAACTGTGCGCTCTTTGGGGAAAGGATTCAATGTTGTTCCTCACATACTTCACAATATTGAAGATATACAGAGATGGTATTGTCAGTATACCCAGGGAAGTAAAGAACTGTCGAGCTGGTGAGCCGGGCGGAGCTTGAGCTATAATGCTGGCTGCTCTTTTCTGCAGCACGAAAACGCGGCGCCAGTCAGCGGCAACTCCCCAGAACTCGATGCTGTAACTTACTACTGAGTGAAATAATGCGAAGTAGCTATTTCGTAATTGGGCTTGTGGGAGTACAAGAGACAGTCTTTTTAGAGCAAAGCACACACCGGACAGTTTTTTACAAACTATTTCTATTTGAGTGTCCCATCTCAGTGCGGAGTCTATGGTTACACCCAAAAACTTGGGTGAGTTGACTTGTGACAGGGCTGTGTGGTTAATCTCAACAGTTAGTGGTCTGGGTGGTCGTCCTCCTAAGTTAAAATGTAGGACTTGGGTTTTGGCTACGTTCAGGACTAGTCCGTTTGCAGAAAACCAGTTTAGAAGTTTGTATACTTTGCTAGTGATCAGTGCTTCTAGGTCGTCAATATTATTGGCAGTTAATATATCGCAAGCATCATCAGCAAAGATATACATATTTCCATCCACAGCGTCAGGTAAGTCATTAACTTGCATTAAAAAGCATAAATTTGCAAGGGAAGACCCTTGAGGTACACCTATATCTACGCTGCCCTCTTCAGACCTTATTTGTCCACCATTTAAAACAATAGATTGTTGTCTATCTGTTAGATAATCGATCATTAGGCGTAACGTGGGGCCGCGCAGTCCGAGGTGCTCAAACTTTTTTGCTAGAACGCGGTGATCGCAGAGGTCGAAAGCGCGTGTCATATCGCACATAAGAATGGCAACGTGTGACGAGATTTCTTTAGCCTGCATTACGTTATGGATTGTTTCTCGAATAACTGAGACGCACGAGCGGTTTCGTCTATAGGCGTACTGTTTCTCGTGGAGTAAATTAAAGTTTTCTAAGAAAGCATATAGCCGATTGCTTAAGCCTGCCTCGAACAGTTTGGCAATCGTTGGAATTATACTTATGGGTCTATAATTTTGTATATCATTTTTTGACCTTTGCCCTTATAGACGGGTACTACTTTAACTTTTTTAAGGATGTTAGGATAGATTCCCAAATTTAATAATTTATTAAAAATTTTCGTTATTTGTGATATAACGAAGGGTAGCTTTGAGTAACATGGTTGAGGTATCAAAGATATCGCAGGTGGCTTTAGAAGCCACTTGTTGTGTTACTATTTTGTACAACTCGTCGTGACTGAAGGCGGTCAACTTAATAGAAACTATACTAGGAGTCGATGAGTTGTTCATGAGCACTTCTGCAAGTTGGGGGTTAGCAGTTGGCGCGTTAGTGGTACTTGCGGCCGATAAGAAAAAATTGTTTACATCATTAGCTAGTCGGTGCGGCGAATATTGTTCGCCGCGGGTACCTCTCAACAAGTCCAGAGTGCACTGACGCTTGCCCGATGCACGCCCTGTTACTTTGTTAACAATTTGCCAAAGAGTTTTTTGATGATTACTGCTTTGCAATAACGTATTTGCGTAGAACTCTCGTTGTGCTGTTGCCAAAGAATGTTCAAACTTTAAAGATAGTGTTAAAATTAGGCGTAACGATTCGGCACTATAGGGGTTTTTCTGAGCAATACCAATCAACTGTGTTAGCATCTGTTTTTCCATTATTATATCATTTGTGACCCAAGGACAGTGATATTTGTTAGTGTGTTGAACGCGACGGTATGGAAAGAAAATATTAGATGTGTTATTTAATATGTTTATAAGTGACGATAGAAGGGTAATTGGATCGTTATTTGCTTTGGTTTCGATATTTTTCCAATCTATTGAGTTAAGATGACATTTAAACGAGTCAATTTTGTATTTAGAAAAGTGTCGTGTTAAAGACGACGAAGTGGTAGTGTCTTCGTGAGTGATAGTGAGTTTTTGTGCGTAGTGATCGGACAGGTGAGTTACAACTGACTGAGTATGTGAACTGTGTATGTTTACTAAGTTCTTTATATATATATGGTCCAAGCATGTTTCAGAGGAGTTAGAAACACGGGTAGGATATGTTACAATTTGCTCGAAATCGAAAGACGTAACCAAGTCCACCAAAGTGCGCTTTTGTATGGAGTCTGCTATAAAATCAACGTTGAAATCACCCATTATAATTGTAGGTTTGTTTTCAGAATCTAGCCGATCTATTAGCTTTTCAAAGTAAATAATGAATTGCTCGAAACTTGCCAAATTGGAGCGATAGATACAAATTACAATTTGTTTACTTTTAGGAATTTCGATTGCAGATACCTCAAAAATATGTTCTACGGAGATCATACACAGATCAGTTCTTTCAATAAATTGAATATTTTCTTTAACATATATGGCAGAGCCACCATGTATCATATTTTGTCTACAATAGCTTGAAGCAAGTTGAAAAGTGTTAAAAGCTATAGATGTGATTTCGTTTGATTTCAACCAATGCTCAGTCAAACATAAAATATCGCACAGTAAATCATTACCTAGCAGGAAGTCGATTTGTGTGGTTTTGTTAACTAGACATCGTACATTTTGATGGCACATGACGAGCTGTTTAGTTCGGCCGGGAGAGTGTTGTTCCGACGTTGTACTGGAGAATAGTTCACGTTTTTGAATATGACTACTTTGGTTCGTCGGTGTTATGGGGCGCAGGAGGTGGAGGATTGGTTCTCGGTGCCTTTTTGAAGAGAAAGGGCTGCCACTGATTGATTGTTACATGCATCGGCCATGCCGTCGGGTCCATGAACTGGTCGTATGTACAGACGGTTCGTTCTTCACACGGGAACCGTGGTATATATTCACCGCGGTATTTTGGATGTGCAAACTTATGCTTGAAGAAAATTGCTCGTGGTATTTAGTGAAACAAAAGTAGTATCTTTATATATAATCACACATACACACACACACCACCTGAAAATTAAACCATACTTTAGTGGCAATTCCAGGTTTCCTCGACTGGACTATTTGGCCATCATCATGAGTTACTAACCCTAACCCAATATCTGTGTTTAAATTACAGCCCGCCCTTTACCACGTGGCTCCAAACTATGCACTCCGTGTAGCAGTTTCTGAAATAATATTTTCATAATATGAAAAATGGGATTCCTCCAATCTTCTGTGATTCTGAGGTTGTGCAGATTACTCACGTCCAGGTTATCCAGTTCCTGCTGGGCCAAATATCCTTAACTAACTTATTCTAAACAAATATAGGTGTCCATGTAGTCCTGAAAAACAACCGAATAGGTTATAATGTGCTCTTACAATATTTTCTTCGAAATCCTTTTAGATCTTCCTCTATATTTACCATATGTCGTCAGTCCCCATATATTGAGCTCATCCGGGCCGCTCCTGCCACGGATGGCTTTCGATTTGGAATGCTGTACTCCGTCTTAAATCCACGTCGCCTTCCATTTTCATGGAATCTGACAGATATTCAAGTGTCATTCTGACATTACTTGGGGCCGTTCCGGTTCATGCATACGATGGCGTTATCATAAGCGCAGCGCGATTTTCTCGGTGTGTTGAACATGCTTTCACATAATAATATCTTATTTGTCTAAATGGCTGGAAATGCGAGATTTGCAATGTGACACGCGATTTTCTTTACCTTCCCTCTTCCGTAAAATCTTGCATTTGGCCGTTGGCACTGATTCGAAAAGTAACGACTAAACTTTTATCTCGTCACTTTTAAACGCTGAAGCACATATTTTAATCAGATCCGGTTCCAAAATAATGGTTACAACTGGAACACTTTACCGTAGATGGCATTTTGTCACTCAAACAATGCATGCATCCGATCCGAACGGCTGCGCGCGCGCGACTGATACTGTACTTGGGAATTTCCCGTTAACAAGTATCACTTAATCATCAGCATATCCTATCGTGCGGATAGGTCCATTATTCAGTTCTCCCAGGAGTGAGTCCAACACCAAGCTCCATAGAGTTGGCGACAGTACTCCGCCCTGTGGACAACCCTTTGTGGCGGTGGCCGTTATCTCATCAGTGGTTCCTCCATGCTCTCTTTTTGCTTTCCTCACAGCTTTGCTGAATTCTGTGAGCTTTTGTGCATAGTACTCAAACTCATTAAATGACTTTGCGTCATTAAATATTACCCTGGTTTCTCTCCTGAGCTTCTCTATCTCGGGGTTCCACCACGGCAACTTTTTCGCCAGAGTTTTCTTCTCCGGGCAGTTATTGGTATAGGCCGTATATACAGCTTGTACTATCTTGTCCGCTTCAAATTCTATATCAATAATAGAGTTTAGCTTACCTTTTGGGTCACCCAAGTCCACTTTCAGGTCCCTTCTAAAAGCCGACCAGTCAGTATTCCTGGGATTCCGTTTATGTACCGTAATTGTTTTTGTTTTGGTTTGGTACCTAAAGCAAATGTATCTGTGGTCCGAATGGGAAATATCACCAGACACATGCCATGAGGTGATGCTATTACTGGTGTTATTAGTAGCCAGCGTTGTGTCAATTACCTCTCCTCGCCTGGAATTGACGAAGGTGGGTTCATTGCCTTTATTTAATAATTGTAAAGAAGAGCTCACCAGAAAATCCAGAACTTTCTCCCCTCTCCTGTTGATATCTGAGCTGCCCCAGATGACATGATGTGCGTTCGCGTCGCAGCCGATGACCAGGTTGCAGGCTGGGACAGTGTTGCGTACCGCCGGTGCAGCATGTGCGCTAAGCGCCTTGGCCTCACTCCTTGCGGGAACGGCTTCCTCTCCTTCCTTCTTCGATGTTGTAACTTTTTTTACTACGTTCATGTGATTCCCACGAGTAGCAAGGGAAAAACGGTCGCAGGCGGCGGAGCCCCACTTGCCGCCTGAAGGGCAGATTACTCCACGATTTGCCCTGGTTTCGTGCATGCATTCATCGGCACGGTACAGCACACCTTGGATTGGCGGAGTGGAAAGGGGATTGTAGGGACGGGGATAGGAATATGGAATGGAGGGTAGGAAATGGGGAGAGACAGGATTAGAAACAGTCACTGTTTGGAGCACCGGATATGGGGCAGTGTTACACCTGGACAGTGGGGTTGCCATCCAGGCGACGTCCTCATACTTGGCTATTGGCTAATCCGGGGTGGATGGTAAAAAGTGCGACATCCGTTCAGACCACCAGCATTTCCAGGGTGTACGACCTGCCCCTCTGGCAGGTTCGTCCCTGAGCTGCGTCGGCAGACCTAAGGACGACGGGGACGTGTATGAAGGACTTGAGGAAGCAAGTCTGTAGCTCAGCGCCACACACCTGAGCGTACCCGCTATCCCCCCCATACCCCATCCTCAGGAAATAGCTCGAATACATCGAATGGGTTGTTGGTTGTTTTCTTCTTTGATATAGCGGTGGTAGTCCTGTAATGAACAATACAATAAAATATAATGTCACACAATACAACCTACTCTTTATAGCACACTCTACAGAATACAAAATAATACCTGCTAGATTTCAGCTGAGCAGGCTTTTTCGCTTTTGTCTTCGTCAAAGTTTCCCCAAACTCGTGTTCCGAATCAGACCTGAAACTATTTTTTTATAAATTATAACTTTTTATTTATTATGTACAAAAAACCAGAATGCACAATATATATCAATATTGGATGTATGAAATAGTTAGGTAGGTCATAATTAATAGATTTGTAAATCAATTTTACCTGGATGCATCAGACTTTCTTTTCTGTCCTGTTTTTTTTTCAGTTTTGCGCCTCCAGCCTTATTGTTTACGGCTACAATGCTTTCAAACTCGGAGTCAGACCTAAAGTTAAATACAACATCCATTATAAACCTTGGGAAAGATAATTATGAGCGTATGATAATATATAAAATACAAAAGTCAGCACGCACTTAGGTACATTTTATCGGGATATTATATGCAGAAAGACCGAAAGAACGAACTAGAAGCTTGCTGCAGCGTTAAGTTGGAGCTGAAGGTACTGGAGAATTGTAATGTGCACGGCGCGGCGGTGTGCAAAGTCACAAGGAAAGAAACAATTAGGACAACGGATATATATTAGAATAGCCGTTTATTGCTGATTTTACTAAACAATTCAGGGCTGTCACGGTCCATATATTACTCACAATAAATGCATGTAAGGCACCTATTCTAAAAAAAACTTATTATACTTATATTTATAATAACAAGTCAAACTTAAAAAGAAAAAACTTGATATAAATCAGCATATTCTTAACCTTATACGACGACCGGTTTAGTGACCCTGTCTATGAAGCTGACGGTCCTGGGTTCGAATCCCAGTAAGAACAAATATTCGTGAGATGAGCATGAATATTTGTTTCTCAATCTTGGATGTTTTCGATGTATTTAAATATTTGAATCTATTAAATATAATATATCGTTGTCTGGTGCCTATAACACAAACCTTATTGAGCTTACTATGGAGCTAGTTAGATTTGTATAAGATTGCTTCCCCAATATTTATTTAAACGTGAAAGCCTTATGGTTTGATAATTAACTTAACGTAGTGTAGTAACGTAGTTTTCGGTAATACTTCTCAGGATAATTGAATATGATATATGTTGGCAACCCTATATTTATGTCGATGCTAAATCAGCGCAGGTATCGTATAGCTAATTACATCCGTTTTACAATTACGAAATTAATGAAATTGTTTTCATCAATTTACGCAATCGATATTAATAATATTTGACGATGCATTTCATAACACAAACCAAAACAATTAATTATAATTAATCTAAATTTATTTTTATCTAGTTGTGTAGCTATTATTAAACACATTTATCCATTTAAACAAATTACAAAACTTAAATAGCTATAAGACTGTTATTTATTGATTACGAAAACAAATTAATAATATATAACCACATAATGTCTATTTAGCTAACTACCTAAATGCAACAATTATTTTAACAGGTACTATTTAATCCCATGTTAAGAACCACTTTTGTGCACTAATTATGTACCTAATGAATAGTAATAAGTAGTAATAGAAATAGAAATAAGTACATGGTTAAAACCACTCATATTTGATCATATTCACCGAACAAGTTATTTATTTGAATGCATCAGGTAACACCAAAAAAGCAATGGGTGCGCCAAAGTTCATATAAAATTGCAATTCCGATTATTATACATCCGAAAATGTATCTTATACAATTTTATGTCATAATGATCACTATTTATTTATTTATACACAAATTAAATATAAAACTGAATTAACACTATTAATTTTACTATTACATATTGGTCCAGACAAGCATCTAAAGACTAGTGTGCAGTAATAGCCCAGGAAGACCGAGGCCTGTGTTAGGGCTAGTTACATATTTATTGCGCGACTTTATTTTGTGAGAGCGATCGGGTTCATTATAATTGTGTAGATATGACCAATGTAAAGTTAAAATTATTAAAAACAATTACAAACAAAAAATATATATGTATATATACTTATAGGATATCAATTTGTTCATTGTATAGTTAAATATATTAGATATATAATCAGGTAGTGAAATATATATTATTGAGGTATTTAGGTAAGTAAATTAATAAATAGTTTAAGTGATATGCATATGGTGGGTTATACATATTTAAGCGACTGGTTTAAATGGAATATGGCTTAGCGGTATTTGTTCAAATTATGGAAATATGTTGCGGTAGAAAGTATTAAATTCCGTGAAAGAGAAACTCAGGAGATTTTTTTTATTTGATTATTAACGTATAGGGGTTTCAGACTTCGAGATCGAGATACATTTGTTTTGCCTAACACTTCCAGCAAATCTTGCAATTAACTGGGCAACTTATCATAAAGCCGAGGGCCGATGTAGGTGAAATGCTTCCGCACCGCTGCAGTGTTCCTAAGCATTCATAATTATTTTTGGTTAATAACTATCCTATCTCAGAATTGTCAATATTTATAATGTCATTAAATATAAGTATTTCTATTGCTATTATATATATTCATATACTTTTTTATCATAACGATTATTAGCAATATAGTTTATTTTTATATAATTTTTATTCATACTAGTTTTATTGCTAATTTTTTTATTAATAATATTCCGATATTTATGAACCAAACATAATTATGAATAGCGATCATTATGAAATAAAATTGTATAAAATAAATTTTTGGAGATTTAATAATCGAATTTTCAATTACAATTTCTAATAATACTACAATTTATTTTCATATTTTTTTTATTCATAAGTATTTTTATTCCTTGTCATTTACGTTCATAGTGTTAACAATCATACAACTTTTTTTGTTATTAATGATACCTTATTTTCCATTATTTAAACCTAAAAATGTATTACCCAATAATTTTTCATCAAATTCTTATTTGGCAAAAAAAAGCCCAGAAAGACCTGTTAGGGCAAAATCGACTCTAACGCGGATAGGTTAGAAGATTAAGATGGGAGCTGAAGCGAAGCGAAGCTCCCGTCTTAATCTTCAAGATTATTTTTTTATAAAAGCCCAGAAAGACCTTTCGGGGCAAAATCGACTCTAACGCGGATAGGTTAGAAGATTAAGACGGGAGCTTCGCTTCGCTTCAGCTCCCGTCTTAATCTTCGAGGTTATTTTTTTATAAAAGCCCAGATAGACCTGTCAGGACAAAATCGACTTACAAATTAGGAATTAAGATACTTTCTTAGTAATTACATTATTACTAGCAAAATTGAAATATATCCTTTATGAAGGAAACTGTTATGAAAAACAATATTAGGAATTCATATACTTTACTAGTAATGACATTATTACTAGCAAATTTATGAAGTATGTCATTTATGAAGAAAAATGTTATGGAAAACAAAATTATGAGAACAAATATAATCTGAATGATAACATTAGGAGTTAACATTTTCGGAATTAAAAATATATACAAAACAACATTATGAGAACAAATATAATCTGAACGATAATATTATGAGTAAAATTTTTCGGAATATTCATTATTATGAATAACGACGGTAGTAATATAAATTATTCACAAACAAGGTTAGGAAAAACAAATTTATGAAGAGTAATGATTATGATCACAAAGCGGTATTATTAGAAAAAATCGATGATAAAATTTTATATGAGCCAATATGGACCCAAAAGCAATACCGCACTTTGTTGCGATAGTACGATTTAATTTAAGTAATAAGCAATATGACTCAAGGAGATTGCATTTCATTCTGAATCTTATGCTTAGAATTAGAAGTTTGCAGATCGCATTTGCTAATTAAACCTTATATACCTATATGTTACTTGTGTAGACTGTTTTGGTTATTAAATCTACGTAATGATGCTTGAAATGTAAAACCATATATTAATATAAGTAATTATGCACCAGAGATTAAACTTAATATTTCAAGGGTTGTGGTTTGTTTTTGAATCAAAAAATTTCTGTGTTCTGCATCACGCTATCTAAGTTTTTTACTTTGTTTCATATAAATAAGGTTTTGGTGGTTAAACTGTCGGACACTTGACGACCAGAGTGCCTCAACATGTAAACCATACATTTCGGAACTGGCCACCCGACTTGTGTGTATTGTTGAATTAGACAATTAGGCGTAATCTGTACCTACGTGGTCGATAGGTATGGACCGCACGCCCGGAGGGGCTAAACTCACCGATGCATGTAAAACGTAACCAGCTTTCCGGGGTTGCATCCATGTTCTGTGACACTGACGAGTTGATCAGATATGTTGTGCGGAAACGCCATGATCAACCAGGCAACGGCTTGGAAGAGACACACAATCTGAGAATGGCCAGCGACGCGGAGCGCCATATTCAATAATAAAACACGTCGGATATTCGCAACAGACTGGTTTATTTTTTTAAAAGGAATAACGGTACACCTATAGTTTAATGTTGTACGCATAGATGGCGCTACTAGTACAAGTATAACATAGGTTTATGTAAATTTTGATACACTATTATAACACCCCCACTTATCAAAATAAACTAAACATAACAAAAAAATTACATGGGGACTATACCAAGCATATTCATGAACTTGTAATGTTTTACACTACATAGACCTTTAGTCAGCAAATCAGCAGGCATTTCCTGAGTAGATGACTTAATGTTAACATATTTGTTTTTGACAACATCTCTTATATAATGATAACGTACATCTATATGTTTAGACCTATTATGGCTCTGATGGCTAGACGCCAATTTTAATGAACTCTGATTGTCACAGTGCAGATCAATTACACATAGTTTCCCAGTAATTTCATAAATTAAGTTTCTTAAATATACTGCTTCTCTAGAAGCTTCAGAGAGAGCGGTGTACTCCGACTCAGTACTTGAAAGACTGACAGTCTTCTGTTTTCTGCTTTGCCAAGATAGAGCTGACCCTGACATGACAAAGCAGAAACCAGTGTACGACTTTCTGTCTAAGGAATCACTTGCCCAATCACTATCCACAAAACCTTGTAAGTCCAAATCATTATTGGTATACTTTAAACAAGAATTCTTGATACATTGCAAGTATCTTAATATACACTTTGCATAGTTATAACAGTTTACATTGTAACAGTTATTAAATTGGCTAAAATAGCTCACAGCATAGGCTATGTCAGGTCGGCTCATAACTGCCAAATACATCAGGCTTCCAATAAGTCTTTGGTAAGGGACATCAGGTAAACATTCATTAAATTTTTCTATGTTCAATTTAGGTTCAATTGGAGTACTTTATAACTTACAATCAGACAACTGAAATTTAGACACCAAATGTTCAATATACTGTTGTTGATCTATGGTAATCATACCATTATTTTTATCTAAATTTATTCGCATGCCTAGATATTGTCTTACAGGACCTAAGTCCTTTAATTTGAACTCTGAACTCAATACATTTTTCAGTTTCATTGTCATTGTTTGAAAAAATCAGAAAATCATCTACATACAGCCCAATAATTGTTTTAAATTTACCATTAGTTTTTGCAAACAAACACGGCTCATACTCACTGTTTTTAAAACCTAATTTATGCAGGCAATCTTTAAATCTTGCTTTTGCTTCTGGAGTTTGCGTATGACCCTCCGCTTGTTTGTTGCTTGGGAAAACATGGTCATTTGTGAGGTGTTCTTTCCTACTTATATGATCAAAGTAAATAAAATCAGTTCACAGCTCAAAAAGCCATAACAGGATTTTACTTGAAGATTAGCCGTAATGATGATAATACATGGAGGATGTCCAGCAGATGGCGCGCTGCTGCTAACATTGAAGTCCGTGTTATTTTATGTTAACAAATTTAAAAAGAACCAACTTTAACTGTCGTGAGTGAAAAATGTGTTCTTTAAATAACAATTTACCAGTGGAATTAATAGATTAGACGTCTCAATAACTACAATCGACAGGATTTCAATTATAAAAGTGTAACCGGCATCGAGCAAAGACACGAACATTAATATAGTGAATAGCTTGATGCTTCAGAAAAACCTATGTGAAACTAAAAACAACAGTGTAGTGATCCTTACAACATCAAATTGACGATATATAGACTAATTTTGACAAAAATATCCGTAATTTAAAAGTGCATTGACATTAACGCCATCTAGCATGATCTAAGGATAATACGTCGATAATCCCTGCGAGCGAGACAAAACAGAGGAAAGACGGCGAAAAAGACAAAGACAGTGATATTCAGATCACTCCGTCTGTGTTAAACAAGATAAGCCCCACCTACAACTAGCTTAAGTCTGCCGTTAAAATAGGCCTACTTATATTATTAACTGTACGCGAGGTTTTTAAATAAAAACAATGAACAAATGTCCAGCCTGTGACCAATTAATAAACAATCTAGAACTGATAGCATGTACTGGCTGCAAGAGACCTTATCACTATACCTGTCTTAATATAACAACGGCAGAATTTAGAGAAAGGGCTCACGAAATAAAACGAGTATTGCGATGCCCGGCCTGCACAAACATAACGTTTAGACGCAAAACTGACGATACTCCTGTCGGTAAACACTATGAACACCACAATGCAAATTTAAACGACTCACGAATGTCGGTTGAAGACCTTTTAGCCAACGATAGAAGTATACCGGGCGATACTGAGAACTCCTACCGGATTAGGGAGACCACCCCAACTATGAACAAATCAGCCAGCTACTGGACAATAAATTGCGTCAAAACAATGAAACTATCATGACAAGTATGAAATGTTTAATTCACGCCGAAATAACTGAATCAGTACAAAAACTAAAACTAGATCTAAAAAAAGAAACCGAGGACGTCAAAACAAAACAAGAACATTTACAAAAACAGCTTCAAACAACAAATGACAAAATACTTCATTTAGAACAAGAGAATAAACATCTAGCGGCAACCTTACATGACTTACAAACACGTATTGTTGAGTGCTCCGGACTTCCAAACAACCAGAACGATCAGAAAATTTTTGTTCTCCATGGCCTGGACGAATATAATGGGGAGATAGAAGCCGATCTTTTCCCGCGCATTAATGCAATGTTCAGAGAAATACTAAACATAGACTTAAATGGTTATATAGAATCAGCTACGAGAATCGGGCAAATAGGCAAAATTAGGAAAAACCGACCTATTGCCATAGAACTAATAAGCAAGCGCATGAAACATTATGTAATAGACAACGCATACCATTTCAAAAATAGCGGCTATAAAATATCAAATTTCATGAATAAAGAAGACCTACAAAAAAGACACCAGTTACTACAAATGTTACGAGAATCGCGTCGTAACGGAAATTACGCGATCATACGTAATAATAAATTATATGTGAATGGTCAAGAAGTCACCCCCGCACCCAGCAGCATGTCAAGCCCGCCTCATAAATACGAAGAAAAAACGCGAGAATCACAATCACAAGAGACAACAACAAGCACAAGTATTACATCATCGCGCACCCAAACAAAGCAGACACCGCTGAGCGATAACAGAACACATTGCAACGTGGAAAACAGCAACAATAATACCAACGCTATTAATCCCTTTCGTGAATAAAATGGATATTCTTGTACAAAACGTTCAAAGCTTAAAAAACAAAAGCCATATTATCGAATCTTTTCTACTAAGCAAAATGATACCAATAGCTTGTATATCAGAGACGTGGATAACTGAGTATCAAAATAAACTAATTGCATTTGACACATACGAGTTTGCAGCGGAATTCAATCGTTCTTCACGCCAGGGAGGCGGTGTGGCGATTCTACTAAAACATGACATCGACTTCGTGGAAAAAATTGATATCGCTGAACTATCGAAAGAGTCTGTCTTCGAATGTTGTGCCGTAGAAATCCCAAGAGAAAATATGTTAATAGTAAATATTTATCGGCCCGGTCCTGTGTGATAGGCAAACGCTCTAATACACACGTACCTCACGTAAGTGTATATTAAGCGATTATAACGATTAAAACCAGATAGATGCCGTCCCACCCGATAAGGGATTTCCTCTTCTAAACACGTAACCAATTAATATATAAACACTAGAAAGTATGTCATATGTGTAGTTGTATACCAGACACTGAGATAAACTGTGTTCAAGTACTCTCAGTGTCTCTCTAAGTATCCCCTCTTCCCTCCTACAACACCTGCATACTACATGGCGACCGTGACGAAGGAAGACAAAGCAATAAGACAAGATTGTAACGTATAAGAAGACCGTGATGCAAGGCGACCGGGGGCACTGGGACACGAGGTAGCAGCTACACGAACCGCCTAGCAGCTAGAGGGTAATAGTTTTTTTTTTACCTTCATAAATTGGGATATCGATGAAATGGGGGGTCAGCAGTCAAAAGATAATGTAATAGTGACTGCTCCAAATAATAACAACACTGCTTCATTGGCCTCGGCGGGCTTGGAATTGACGGAAGTGTTATTGATAGCCGTTGTGGCCTACATGTCCGTTTATACACTGTCCCGCTTATATGAGCGTGTTAAAAAGGAATTGTACAGCGGCTGGGAGCGGCAAGCGGCACGACGGGCCATTCGTGGTGAAAACGTTTGAAAAATGTTTGTGTGAATATTTATTAACTAGAGTTTTGTGATGCAACTATTGTTATTAATTAATCTTATGGGTTTTTTTTTGCATGGCTAGCCTTACTAACTTATTAGAGGAGTTGTGTATTTTGAGGAACAGTATAGTTAAGTTAAGTAAGGACAAACGGGCGACTGTGCAAGGTAGGAATAAGTTGTTATTAGCACAGGGAATTAAGGTTAAGTTTGATTTATTAGTTGATGAAATTTGTAAAAAAGAAGTTGAGGCTGTGGATCTTAAGCTTGCGTTAGGAACTGTGGAACAATTTGAACGTTTATTCAGGGGTTAGTAAGCTCCGAAACGGTGGCAAAAATGGCAGATTTTTATTCAGATTGTGGTTTTGACTATTTTCAATTTTCGAGGCAACCTTATAGGCAGGATAATAGGGTTTTAACTCGTGATAACAGGCAACAATATTTCACTCAGCGGCCATTCCATGCTAAAAATAGTAATATTCCCATGCACTCGCATTACAAGCACAATGTGAGTCAGCAAGGTCGGGGACGGGTGTATTTCTCGAGTGAGCAAAAATCGAGCAACTTTGCTAGGTCAAATAGGCAGCGTGATGTCAATGTCATCGAGTCAGCATCTTCAGAGCGTGACTCAGATAAACAGCGTAGTGAGTTAGAATTATTTCGAGACTGACGGAGGTTATGTAGATATTTTGTCGTATAATGCTAGGAATCACGTAGTTGTAACATGTTTTAATAAGGAATTAACGCTATTGGCAGATACAGGGACCAGTGTGTCGATTATTAAATATAGTTAAGAGATTTGGGTTACATATAGTTACGGATAGGTTAAAGATACGAGAAGTATGTGGGAATTTGATTTATTTTAGTGGAGGATTTTTCTTTTATAAGTATAAGTGTAGTATTGATTATGAGAAAGGGGTTTTCAGAGTACAGCATATGTCGGGGGATGAATTAGTGCTAAAATTGGGTTTAGGAGCAGCGCACTCGGTAATTCTTCCTGGCAGGTGTGAGGTAGTTAAGTATGTCTCCACCGATATGCAGGGTGAGAGTATTATTGTTCCCCACGAGGTTACTCCTGGTGTTTTCGTAGCAGGTGCAGTTGCATCTCCGAACGATGGGGTAATTCCAGTACGGGTTTCGAATACATGGGAGAATGAAGTGGAGTTGAGAAATTATTGTCCGAAGTTTAGCAGGTTATCGGATTACTTTGTTTGTGCATTTGACTCACAGGAGGGGCAGTCCGTAGATAGAGTTAAAAAACTTTTGAGTTATTGAAACTCCGATCTTATCTAGACGACGATGCGAAATCGTGCGATCGAGGGAATTTGCGCGGAATTCGCAGATATATTTCATATGCCGGATGATAAGCTACCGGTTTCTAATTTATTTGATTGTGGAGGAGTATGATTTCGGAATTGAGTACATTAAAGGTTTAGAGAATGTTAAGGCAGATGCCTTATCGAGAATTGTCATTACGTCGGAGAAGTAGATCATTAAACTCGGGATATGTTGGAGTAGCTACTCGTTCAATGACTCGTTCATCAAAGGGTATAGTGGAGACACGAGACCGGGGTACTACGTCTTTAGGGCCTGGCCAGCCTAAAGTAGTAGATATCATAAAAGGGACCCAAGGAGATACAGAATTAATTATTTGCTCGAGTAGAGAGTTCAGGGAGAAGACAGGATTGGAAGATCCAAAGGGATCCAGTACTAATAATGTTGCTTACGTGAACTCCACGATTTATATGAATCAGGATACTCTATTAACGAAGGCACGCTTAGACGTATCGTTACGAGACTTGATTTTGTTATGCAAGAAACTAAATATAGTAGAGGTTGTTATTATTAAAAATGAGCTCAATCAAAAATATATTAAAATGCTAGCAAATGTCTTTCGCGCGGGACAAGACGAATTACCTAGATTATGTATTGTACAAGGGAAAACGAAAATAACGGATCGAGAAATGATTCTAATTATACTTAATGACTACCATTTGTTGCCAACTAGTGGACATGCAGGTAGTACGAGAATGATTAACAGTATCCAAAAGAAGTACTATTGGCGAAACATGCGTAGAGATGTAGAGGATTACGTGAGGCGATGTAAAGATTGTCAAAAACAGAAGTTTAATAGTAGACAAACGCGAGATAATATGGTTATAACTACCACAGCCACAACATCTTTTGAGAAAGTATTTTTAGACTTAGTCGGACCATTGGACTTGGATAATGCAGGGTATAAGTACATTTTAACGTTACAATGTGAATTAACGAAATACGTGCAGGCGTATCCGCTAGAAAACAAGGACTCTCAAACTGTAGCCAGAGTATTTGTTGAAAATTTTGTTTTAACATATGGTATTCCCCAAACCATAGCGACAGATTGCGGTACCGAATTTATAAATGTTACTCTAAATGAAGTTTGTAAACTATTGCACATTGGAAAAATTAACTCAACGCCATATCATCACGAGAGTATAGGATCATTAGAAAATTGGCATAAGCATCTTGGCAGTTATCTAAGGATACAAACTAGAAATTTTACCGCAAACTGGAGCTCTTGGATTCAATATTGGTGTTTTGCTTACAATACTTCAGTAAATACAAGTACAAAATATTCACCATACGAACTGGTGTTCGGAAAACCCTGCAATCTTCCAAATAATCTTACTATTAGAGTAAAACCATTGTATAATTACGATAACTACCCATTAGAATTAAAATTTCGACTACAGAAAGCACATGCGGATGCCAGAAATAACCTAATACAAAGTAAGATTAAAAGGAAACTAAATTATGATTGTAAGTCTAACATTGTGAATTACAAAGTGGGAGATCTTGTATTAATTAAGAATGAAAATTATAATAAGACTAATGAATTATATTTAGGTCCATATAGAATAAAGGCCATTATAGGTCCAAACTTAAAAATAATTAAGAATGGAAAAAACTACTTAGTACATAAGAACAGAACTAAATTGTATCACGAATAGTTTCTTTTCAGGGGAGGGAACCCCTTACCTTTTCAGGGGAGGTGTGATAGGCAAACGCTCTAATACACACGTACCTCACGTAAGTGTATATTAAGCGATTATAACGATTAAAACCAGATAGATGCCGTCCCACCCGATAAGGGATTTCCTCTTCTAAACACGTAACCAATTAATATATAAACACTAGAAAGTATGTCATATGTGTAGTTGTATACCAGAGGTTGAGATAAACTGTGTTCAAGTACTCTCAGTGTCTCTCTAAGTATCCCCTCTTCCCTCCTACAACACCTGCATACTACACCTGAAATTGAATTTTTTTTTGTACAATTGGATAAATTACTATTTTACATACAACAAGGTAAAAAGAACAAAAGAATTGTTATAGTAGGAGATTTTAATATAAATATGTTAACTAATAACGCTTATAGCAGACGACTTCTAGACACCATGTCATGTTACAATCTAAGACAGATTATCAAAGCACCCACAAGAGACTCGAATAACTCATCTTCTTGTATAGACCTCGTTTTTCACAAACGAGACGAAATATAGCGTAGACGTTCAGGATAACGGTATATCCGATCACAAAAGCATACTGTTAACAATTGAAACACAAACAACTCAGATTAAATCCAAGCCATGGTTTACACACAGTAGAATATTTAGTAAAAAAAATAAACAATTATTTAAACAAGGGTTACAATCGATCAATTGGTGTGACATATTATCGGCAACAAAGGATATAAACACAAATTTTCAAATGTTCCACAATAAATTACAAGAAAATTTAAATAAATATATACCAAAGCGTAGAATCAAATTATTGACACCGATAATAAACAAAACATGGCTAACTAAAGGCTTAAGATTGTCATGCAAGCACAAACGTCAATTGAAAATCCTTTTAAATATGACTAAAAATGAAACACTAAATAATTATTATAAAAAATATGAAAAACACCTAAAAAAATGTGTAAAAATGTCAAAAAAAATTAACCACTCGTACCAAATTAAACGATCGAATAATAAAACAAAAACAATGTGGAGGATAATAAATTATATTACACGCAAAAATAAACCTAGACAACACAAGAACATGTCTCTAAAAATAGGCAACTCAGTTGTAGAATCACCCAACAAATCGCTAACATATTGAACGAGTACTTCGCGTCAGTAGGTGAGTCATCGGTGCCCGCGCCGGACACAGCTGCGGCGCGGCTGCCAGCGCTCGAACGTCCCGTTATCTCTCCCGTCACTAACTCTATTTACATTAGTCCCGTCAATGAAGAAGAGGTAATTAAGCTAATGAAACAATTAAAAAATAAAAATAGTTACGGCATTGACGAAATCCCGTCAAGTTTGATAAAAATATGCGCAACGGAATTGGTAACACCTTTAACGTGGCTAATTAATCAATCCTTTGATGAAGGTATAGTTCCAGACCTATTAAAAATATCAAAGATAAAACCAATCCTTCAACCAGGGGGCGCCGCAAACATCCCAAGCCAATATCGTCCTATCGCGCTTTTACCGGCAGTTTCAAAAATTTTTGAAATGGCCATGTCAAACCGTATGAACAACTTTTTTGAAAAATACAGCATTTATGATGAAAACCAATATGGTTTTAGAAAAAACTACTCGACAACCTTAGCAGTCTATAACTACATAAAAGAAATTTTAGCAAAAATAAACTTAAAACAATACGGTATAGGGCTGCTATTAGATATGTCGAAGGCCTACGAAAAAGTGTCCCATGGAATTTTGCTCACAAAACTGTACGACCTGGGGATACGGGGTAAAGCACATAAATGGTTTGAATCGTACCTGAAAAATCGAAAACAGTATGTTCAAATAGAAAACTATGATATCGAGACCCGGGAGATCGAGACGATACCTTCGAAATTGAGCTCAATAACCTGTTTCATTCCCCAGGGAAGTGTGCTAGGATGTACCCTATTTCTATGTTACATAAATGATTTACCCAAAATGTTGGACGCAAATATCAAATGTGTTATGTTCGCCGACGATATCTCCCTACTGTTAAATGGTACAGATAGTAATGAATGTAACAAGAAACTCAACCACACTTTCCTTACTGTTAAAAAGTGGCTTGAGAACCACAATCTCGAGATCAACCTCAAAAAAACCAAAATTATGCAATTTAAACCCACCCAAAAGAAATCCTTAGAGTTAAAACTGAAAATAGACAATAATGAAATTGAAGAGGTTAACGAATTTAAACTACTAGGAACTACTATTGACTCCAGTGTAAACTGGAAAAGCCACATTCAAAACACGAAAACAAAAATAGCAAAATATATTTACGCACTAACTATATTAAAATCGAACACTGATATTGAATCTGCGTTGTCTGTGTATTTTGCATATATTTACTCGAGTCTCCGGTATGGTGTGATCTTGTGGGGAGCCAGCGTTGACTCTCACCAACTATTCATCATGCAAAAGAAATGTATTCGCATATTAGCTAACATCCATATCCCAAGCAGCTGCCGCCCTCATTTTACTAAACTTAAGTTGTTAACACTACCCGCTATATATATTATGGAAGCAGCACTCTTTGTTCGTAAACACCCAGACCTGTTCCCGATAAAACCGGAAACGTTAAAAACTAGAAGTCAATATAAGAAGAAATTACTTTTATTTAGATCTTACTTAGCCATCTTCAAAAATGGGCCCCAATATAACCTTATTTCAATTTATAATAAAATCCCGGACAGTATTAAATTAGAACCAAATGACAATATATTTAAAAATAAATTAAAAGACATGGTAATTAATCACTGTTATTTCTCAATCGAGGAGTTTTTAAATGATGAAAGCTGACGAGGTAGTAAAACTGAAAATTGTAATTTGTCATCTGCATGAAATGTACCTAAATTTAAGTTAACTTAATATAACTGACTAGATAATATGTATAGATAAAATCTTTTGCACGCTAGTTACGATATAGTTATGACGAAAATTTTAAGAATTAAACTAAGCTAGACTTAGCAAATATTGTGTGCCCTAACAGGGTGTCATGAACT
The DNA here is from genome assembly GCA_963556455.1 of Epiblema foenella. Taxonomy (NCBI): domain Eukaryota; kingdom Metazoa; phylum Arthropoda; class Insecta; order Lepidoptera; family Tortricidae; genus Epiblema; species Epiblema foenella. The sequence goes on along the minus strand of OY747097.1, from coordinate 677,856 downwards.
TGCCATCTTTAGTTATAAGACCTTATTATGTAAATGTGTGACATGACTATACAATAAATACAATACAATACAATACAATATCTCATACCATGCTAGGGAAGACTGCTTCAAACCATAAATAGCCCGTTTTAAGTTTAATATATTTCCCCCATTTTTGTTTGCAAATCCTTCCGGTACTGACATGTATATATTTTCCTTAAAAACACCATTTAGAAATGCAGTAGTGACATCTAAATGTGTAATGCTCATTCCCATCTTAACACTAAGAGCAAACAATAATCTTAGAGTGGAATGACGCACTACAGGAGAAAAGGTTTCTGTATAATCTATACCCGGCTTTTGCGTGAAGCCTTTTGCTACAAGTCTAGCCCGATAGCGCACATTACTGTCCACATCGAACTTTTTATTAAACACCCAACGGCACTTCACTATAGACACATTACCTGGGTTTTCAACCAGCTCCCATGCATCATTGTCCTCAAATGACTGCATTTCTTCTGCCATGGCACACCTCCACTGTTCCTTCTCTGGCCCGTAAAGAGCCTCTGAGAAAGAGATTTCCTCTGACGGTGGAACAGTGCTGGAAACACACATATTGCTGAAGCCATTCCACTCCGGCTGCTTCCTCTGACGCTTGGCTCTCACATTTGTCTCTAACTCTGGTGCTGATGTACCCTGTGCCGCTTGCTCTGGCGCCTCACAGGATGGAGTTTCAATCAATGTGTCATCACCATCAGTGTACACTGAAGAATCAGAGTGTTCAGTGTAATCCTCAGTCTCTGGAACATGGTGAGCAGATTCCCCCACTGAACTGATTCTCTCCTTCTGTTAGTCTCATTTTGTGTCTCCTGATTTGGTATCCAGATGGCACAGTCTTGACTAGTTGCATTGTCTCCAGTCTCATCCTCCATGATGATGACATCTCTGCTAGTAATAATATTTTTCTCAAACATGCAATGAAATATTGAGGTTATGTTCCTTATAATAGGCTGCGAAGTGTCACGTTTCGGGTGCAGCTAGACGAGAGGCCTTTAAAGGAATTTCATACAAATTTGGTAATTTTCATTCCACATTTATTTGTGACACAGCATGACGGCGTTCAGCCATAAGCCAATTACTTGCTTTTTGCTTCGTCATGACATTCTGTCACTATCATGATTAAAAAAATAAAATAAACGATGTTTGCTATATTTTGCTGTTTTATTTATACAAAATTGACATGAACATAATAAATAACACATTATTAAAACAGTTAAACAATTTTAATTGCAAATTTAACTACAAAAATACACCTTTAAAATATTTCATCTAAATATTAGTGGTAAAAATGTCTACTCAAACCGTGAAGGTATTTTTTTAATCATTTTGGAGGCAAATTTATTTTTTTCATTCTGTAATTATATTTATGCGTTATTGAATTTGTTACCTATTTAAATATGAGTTCCGACGCCGATGATAAAGAGGCTACCGCGAACCGAAAACGGAGTTCGAATATCTCCCTCTCTGTCGCACTTGCAAATTCGTGCGACAGAGAGGGAGACATTCGAACTTCGTTCGTTTTCGGTTCGGGGTAGCCCCTCAGCGATGAAGAAAAGAGGTTATAGTTTTTGACAATTAACAAGAATGAGAAGCTGAAAGTGTCGTTCCATAAGATAGATCGATCCTAACGTTTCGTTCAGAAACGTGCTTTCGTACATTAACAGTACTTATATTTTTGTAGTAGTACTTTTATAATCAATTGCAGTTGGAAATTGAACGAAATAAATAGTAATATATGTGTTAGTTATATTTTTTATCTTATTTACTGTTAGTTTCTTTAGAAATTAAAGTTTGATTTCTTGGAGATTTTTTTAATTTATTTCATTGCATGTTTGAGAAAAGCACTATACATACCTCGGCGTGAAAAGGGGTTGCCAACCTCGTAGCTATCCGGCCTCGCTACGCTCGGCCGTCTATATGTACTCGGCCGGCAACCCCTTACTTCCCGGTCTCTGTAGTAATGTACTATTTCTTGGATGGATTATACAATCTATATCCTTTGACATCCTCTCCATATCCAACTAGTATGTGTGTTGTGGCTTTCTTATCCCACTTCAAACGTTTCTCCTTAGGAATGTGTGCCATCACCTTACTACCAAACAATCTAATGTGACTCAAGTTAGGTTTTAAGCCGTGCCACAACTCATATGGAGTTTTGTTCAATCTTGATACGACAGATCTATTTTTCAGGTATACAGCTGTACTTGCCGCCTCTGCCCAAAATTTCTTGTCCATCTTGGCATCATAGAGTACATTTGGCCTTTTCAACCACTGTAGGGTTTGCCCTCTCGCTGACTCCATTTTGTTCTGGTGTGTAACTGTTCGTTTTCTGATGAATTATACCTGCATTTTTAAGGTAGTCGGCAAAGTCACTGTTGCAAAACTCTTTGCCATTGTCGGTGTGAAAGATTTTAATGTTTTTACCTTGCTGATTTTCAAGAAAAGATTTGAACTCCTTGAATCGGTTGAAAGCTTTACTTTTTTGCTTCAGAAAATAGATGAAAGTCATGCGGCTATAATCATCAATAAACAGTAAGAAGTATCTACTGCCATTTAAAGAACTGACCTCCATAGGCATAAATCACTATGTATTATATAACATACCTCTGTGTTTCGTGTACCCACATTTGAAAAAGGTTAACCTCATTTGCTTTCCGTCGCAACAGGTTGCACATTGAGCCTTTATTATATCCCATCATATGACAAACCTTCTACAACACCGTTTTTCATTTTGTTCAAGTCTCGGCTGTTGATGTGAGCTAGCTGTCTGTGCCATAGTTGTCCGGTAATCGCCGGAGCTGCAAATATACTTTCTCGCGCTTTTAACCTCAACTTGTATACACCATCAGTTAAATCAGCTATCGCAACTAAAGCATGAGTCTTGTCACGAATAAAACAATGCTTCTCTTCTAATATAACATTGTTGCCATTCTTGATAAGTTCACTAACTGATAACAAGTTTGTTGTCAAACTAGGCACACACAGGGCATTTTTTACAGTTATGTGACATTCTATATCCGAAATAATTTCGACGTCTCCAGAGCAAACAACTGGCACTTTCGATTCGTTTGCTATGACGATTTCTGATAAATATGGGGACAAGTCCACGTTCTTTACCCAATCTTTGTTTACAATCAAATGCGCACTTGCACCGCTGTCAACGTAAAAATCATTCTTGTTAAACTTTCCGTTCAGGAAAACAACGTTAAATACGCATTTACTCGCGTTTTTCTTCAACATAGGGTACTGATTTCGATAATAACCATTACTCTTACACTTGTAACAAATAACTTCTTTTGCTGTTGACAATGAAGATAACGTTTTTGCCTTTTTGTTTGTGTTTGTCAGACATAGACGATCCGCCATGTTTCTTCGGCTTAGTGTTGCTAGAGTAATATTTGTTTCTTGCCGCGAATGTAGCGCCACTGACATCTGAGTCGCTGACGTCTTCCATGTCAAGTAACTTGGACTTGATGACATCGGCAGTTATCGAAATACCCGAATGTTCAATTGCCATTATCATAGGAGAATAACGTTCGGACAAACCTGCTAATAATTATGATCCCACCTATTCATCGGTAATTTTAAATCCCGTGCCATTTAACTTTTGAGATGTTTCGACCATTTGTGTGACATATCTAGACATCGAATTACAATTTTCAAGTCTTATGGATATCAAATGTCGAAGTAAACTTATCTTTCTCGAGAAACCAGAGTCGTCGAACATGGCTTTCAATTTAGTCTATAATTAATTCTACTGAGCTCTTTGTATTCTTGATATGCACGTATAAAACTGGATCAATCGTTAAAATTAACTTTGCCTTCGTCTTTGCATCTTCCGCTGGCTTTATTTCGAAATCCTCCGGTGGCTTGATGTACTTGTCCATTCCATCGAGAACCAGTAAGTTTTCAACCGCAAAACTCCACTCGTCATAATTTTCCCTGTCTTTTGACTTCGGCACACTAGCAATATAGTTTGTGGTCATGTTTCCGCGAATCAAGATGCACAATTTATCTATTTTTAAACTAAAAATAACTGATAAATACGGGAGAAGCCCATAACCTAATAAAACACGTCGGATATTTGCAACAGACTGGTTTATTTTTTTAAAAGGAATAACGGTACACCTATAGTTTAATGTTGTACGCATAGTTGGCGCTACTAGTACAAGTAAAACATAGGTTTATGTACATTTTGATACACTATTATAACAGTTGCGTTAAGCTTTTGCTGTTTTATTCAAGAAACATTTACGTAATAATCGAGTCTATACGATTTAATAACTGACTAATTATTAATTGTATGTTTGCTTCCCATTTGAATAAATAAGGTTTGTATTTGTCTCTATGTACCGGTTCTTGTATATGAACGTGAACGGTACAGCATTCTATCCCTCAACATGATGTATTGGAGTTATTCAACGTTCACGTTAGCGAAACCGGGTTCAATAATTATTGTATAACGCGAGAACGGAATGACATTAAACGTGAACGGCACGCCATCAGCGATGTATTTCGGTTATTCAACGTTCAGGTTAGCGAAACCGGGTTCAATAATTATTGTATAACGCATGAACGGAATGATGTTAAACGTTCACGTTGCGGCGTTTGCGGCACACCATCAGCGATGTATTTCGGTTATTCTACGTTCGCGTTAGCGAAACAGGGTTCAATCAGCGTTAAATAAATTTTGTATATCGCATTGAATGGAATTCGTAAAATGCCATTGGGCATGCTGGACCAATTGATGAAATCCTTAAAATATAATTCGAACATTATAAAACTCAAGAGGTAGTATATTATTGGGACAGACTAGACCACTGGAATGAGTTTGAGCGAGCGGGCGAGCTCACACGAATGGGTGGGGTAGTCTTCCCAATAATATACTACTCCTACCTACCCTATGACAAGATGTTGCACCACTTCTTACGTTTTTCTTTATATCAATACTGATTAGATCGAGTTTCCTACAGCCATGACTCCTAAGATTATGATGTTTATGGCTACTTATTTGGATGTATACTTATTACTGTGTCCAGTTCGCATTGATACAAATCGAACTCCTCTCTAAAGAGTCTAAAGCAACTGTTTCCCCATCCTTAAATCAATTCTAAGTCATTACTAATAAGGTTGAGATTTGCCAACCATTCGGCAAATATTTCAAAGCAAGGGCTTATTATCAACGTATTAAATGTAGCGTCATTTTAAAATCCCTCAAATTATATGCTGCCCTGGTACTAATAGCCTAAGTTTATTCGTTGCACTTACTCGAGCCCGGCCTACCCTCTTAAGTAAATGTTACCTTTTTAATTAATAACATAGTATACCCCCAATTTTCCTACAAATAATAAAAGGTATATTATTTTTCATCATTAGTAATAGGTATGATATAAAGCAATTTCCTATTTGTAGCGTATTAATAAATGCGCTAGGTGACGCTGGCAACACTGGGTTCTGTCTGGATGACATATTATCGCTGATGGCGCGAGCGTGACTGATGCGGAAATCAGAATAATGTTTAAGTAGAAACCTATTGTTTAAGTACAAAGTAGCATACGCTACATTTGGCGACGAGGATAAACTGGATATGATGGCCAGCGCGAAGACTTTCGCCAGATATCAGCAAGTGCAAATACGGGCAGGCAGCCATTTTAAAACAAAAGAACGAAATACTAAATGATATCAGTGTACAGGTAAAGTTACTTACCTAAGATGTGATAAATAAGTGGATAAAATTCCATAGTTCCATACACAAACATGTACAGTAATATCAGTGAACAGGTAAAAGTTACCTAAGATATTGTGATAAACAAGTGATATATATCGCGGATGGTTAAAACTGACCAAGGGCGATAGATAGGTACACAAAGATGTACAAAAGTGGTTATGCATTTCCATACACAAAAACTTGTGTACAACTAAGTGACATATATCGCGGATGGTTAAAACTGACCAAGGGCGATAGATATACAAAGGTGTACAAAAGCGGTTATGCATTTCCCTACACAAAAACTTGTGTACAACTAAGTGCGCATATATCGCGGTCTAAATGACCAAAAGCATAGTGAATACGCGTTACCATACATACGTTTTCATGTGTACAAGTAAAAGTCCATATATAATCATTGTCATATTTTGTCACAAAATTGTGGACATGCATGTACCATACACATGTTTTCATATGTATTACTAAGAGGCGTATATCACGGTCTAATTGACCAAAAATATAATAATAATATAATGGACGGAAGGTTCTTGAGTGGCTACCACAGCTACCACATACTAAAGGTGCAGCACAAGTTGATCCCCACAAGGCGGGCTTGACCTAGTAAAATCATGGGAGCCGCTGGATGCAGGGCTAGTCATTTACTCCTGGGGGAGACCTATGTTCAATAGAGATGATGATGACCTATTTGGTATCAGCTATGTAAAGTTTAAGGTATTGTAACCTAACAAATACCCATTGATATCAACCAACTAATCACGAATGTTTACTATCTAAATTTTTTTGTTTGAATTTCTAAGTAATCACAGTAAAAATTCACATTATGACCAATATGTATTTATGTGAAATATCATAACAGCATTAAATGACATTCATGGGATGTAAACAAAACAAAGAAGGGGTACTGATTTTAATGTTTCTGATTTTGACATCTAAGAATAAACAAAGCAAATATTTCCCAATTAAAACAAATTCACAATGTTTATGTTTCCGGAAATGTTTAATAGGGCAAAAAAAAAGTATGGTTGCTCTGAGAGGTTAATATGGAAGTAAGGTATCTATAGATAAATCAATGTTCCAAGTGGCTATTTTCAGGTGACAATCACTGGAAAGCTCTGATTTACTAAGGTCCGGATAAGCATATTGATGTGGGAGATACTGTCATTGGTAATAAAAGCATGGCCCGAAATAATAGTGCAGAATCATCTCTGAAGTGTAGCATTCCAAGGACCAGTGTCAGAAATACATCAAAGAATCATTGCAACACAAATTCAGTGAATATATAGGAAGTTGCAGTGTTCACGGAAGTGTCATACCTATATTCTTTTCTAGACATGGAGTCAGTGTTGCATTGTCTAAATGGGTTTCATTTAACTTGGTTACATTACAGGCTAAAACCTACACAAGGTAGATAATGACCCACAAAGGCATATAGTAATTCTTTTCAGTCTTATATCCCTCAGTCCTCAGTATATTCAAGGTCTGTAATGGGAATTTCATGTAATTAAATTTATCTAATAGTTTTCTTTTCATACATAATGCACACCTTTCATAAATACAAGAGATAAATTGAAACAGACATCATTAATTGGAATTTACTATTAGGGTTCACCTAGGCATAAAATAAAATACATGCCCAACAAAGAACATAAAAATAACAAAGGATATAAAGTCATATTGTCAAGATCACAAATCGATTTTGAGGTGTATCAAAAAATGACAGATTGAATTTTTTCAGTAAATTGTGCTGACTAAATGTATGTGCTTGGTAACTGATAAAATCATAAATCATTTATTTGCATAAAACATGGTGGTTACAAATGTGGCATAACTTAATAAATAGCAATGTAGTCTCACATGTTTTGCAGTTGATGACATGCAAATATTTATAAAATGGGTTGACATATTATTCCAATTAATTAAATAATGTTAATATTTTATTTCGTAGCACGACCAATTTGGTTTCTTATGATAAACCAAACGTTTTTATAAACTGATTAAGCAATCTTAATTGTAACCTGTCACCAGGACTAAATTTAACTAATGGTAGTCCAAAGAAGTGACCTACCTCTCAGTGAAGGTAATATATCAATCTTTACCACATGTGATTTATTCACAAAGTATCTATTTCTGTTATACCGCAATTTATGTGGTTGTGAGTGAGTGTATCATGTGATCATGTCATATATTGGACATAAAAGTGCAATTACTAATTAGTACTAGAATACACTCAATAGATTGATGCATTTTATAACACAATTTCCTACTTGTGGTAACAATCAGCAAAGGGAAAGCGGATGAGAAATTGAGAACCAAAATTTGCTGCTGTACCAGATGATGAATGAATCATATTCATTTAATATTAATTTATTTGTGCAAACATGGTATTTACAGGGGTGCGCTAAAGTTCATATAAAATTGCAATTCCGATTATTGTACATCCGAAAATGTATCTTATACAATTTTATGTCATAATGATCACTATTCATAATTATTTTTGGTTAATGTGTGTTTGGTTAACTGTCTTGTAAGCTGACCAGTACAGATACGCACCCTACTAGGGTGTAGCTACATATTTTTATGTAAGTACTTAAACTAAGTCAACACTCAGTTATACAAATTATAACGTCACCCAACTATTCGTAAAATCAACATAATATTATATAGGTAATCTACACAAATTGCTTTACTTATTATATTATAATGGTTCATAAATTCCTGTAGCGAGTATGTAGACTTCTGTAGTCTTAGCAAGTATGTATTGTATTATTAAAATTAAGTACCAAATTGAGTGATATGAATCAAATTTCAAGCCTAATAACTCAAATAAACAGTCATAATTGCACTGAAATTTTGATATTACATTCCACTTTCGGACAATATATTTAAAATTTACATACTTTGCTATTATAATTACAGGGAGATCTTATCAGTCTGATTTTCATGATTTCAAATTCTGATGCAGTGTCAAGTGATCTACAGACCTATTGATTTATCATTATGATTGTTGAAATCAAATTGGAGTAGCTGTTCATATGCAACATCCATACTACATTTCAACAATTTAGGTACCAATTCCATTTATTACAATATTGTGAAATTACATGGTTTTCACCATAATCACTATGGTTATCAAACCATAAAGTTATCACAATAAACAGATAAACATATTGTTGTAGTCTTCGAGTTATACCTAAGACTTCTAAGACTAAATGTGTAGGTATATCTCAATAATCCTAAATTTGCATATCAATTGCGTTCTACCAATGACCAAAATTACAAGTTACCTCTTTTTCACATGGCACATACACATGGTAGTGTCGATCAGCATGGCCTAAAAAATATTCTGTTTATGCATTGTTCGTTTTGTTTTGTAGATTCTACTCTAGTTGTAGTTGATCTATACGAAAATTTGATTTTCTTCAAGGCACCTACTGAATGGCACCAGACGTAAAATGAGTAGTGAATCTTAGGCCTATTAATCTAGAACCTCTTGAGTAACAGTTGGAATCAAATTGATTGAATGATTGTGGAATCTCATTTCTACTAGTTACCTATAGCTGTGTCTGTAGGTTGAGAACTTGTAAGGTGCGTCACGGTCCCTGTAAGTATTGACTAACGGTGAGGACGTTACATTTTTCCAGTCAAACATGTATTGCAATCCAAATAAGTAAGTAAGAGTGTGATGTGCCTAATGAGTATATTCATAAGTTTTGGCTGTGTACTTACCTAATCTAAATATAATTAATGTATAGTTGTCAAATTCCGTATTATAGTACAGATTGATAATAATTGTTACTAATTTAGCCTCTGTCATCAACATAACTTCACATGGCTGGTATTTAAAAACTTCACTGGGTACTTACATCATTTATAGCTAGCTCTGATATCTTTACAACGCTATTCCAAATAGCTGAACGGACACTCTTTTATAACAAGATGAAATCACGAGTCGTGAAAACGCCAAGAATATTTCAGAACTGTGAAATTTAAATATTTAGTTATATATACTAAGTATCTCAATATTTTCATGCGTTGTAATTACTGAAAATGAGTTTTATTTAATAATAAATAAGTAATATAAAAGAATAAATTAATATTAAGGAATTAACAGATTGAAAACTACCTACAATTGTAATCTAATTAAATTCAATCTAATTACTGGAAAGTTTAACTTCTTATGTAATTTTACTGTAAACTGACATCATATTTAAACAATACCTTTTGACATGTTATCATTGTTTTTGACGTGTAATGAGTATGATTTAGTGCAAATAAATGAATACGAGTATGCAAATTGTCACTGTCTGGTTAATTATGAGTATAAGGACTTTTTCAAAAATTTTAGAACCTATGTACCTAATAATAAATTATTTTGTATGGATAATGTAATGTGTATGGCTGGAGGTCAACGCAGGTATCTATAGGTAATGTATGTACTGTGATGGCAACATAGACATGCTATAGGTAGGCGTGATCATAGGTATTATTATATATTAAGAATAGCAAAAGCCCAACCATTACAAAAAGTCCTTTGACAAGGAAGTAGTAAATTTTAAGAATTACTTAGAAGTGGCAATGGGAAAGGCGAATTGGCCCTAAATAAACAACTATAACTTATGTCTGTGACTTAAATTGCCGTTATTAATTAGAGAATATGGTGACGTGGACACAAAAGACGCTTAGAAAAGGTTTGGCCATTTAGGGAACCTTAAGTATCGCATTTCGAAGAACACTTCTACAAAAATCTGTTATTTTGAACAACCAAGCAAAGAAACCCCGACTTTCGCCATGCTGGCATAGAGCACATTTTACTATACAAATGCTACGCAAAGTTTTGTTTCAATTCCAGAGTTACGCAAACATGTGGTCATCAGGCGGATGTATTGTGAGAGGTTCCCACTATCACACTGAGAGAGCGAGACGGCGCTGTACTTCCTGCATTAAGGAGCAGGACCGAAAAAGGAGGCGTTTGCGCAAATTGGTCGAGTGGAGGGGTAGACCAGGAACGATTGCCGACGAGGAGTCTTTATTGTATTGCAATTAAGACGAGAATAATTATAAGAGATGTTACAAATAAAGTTGTTATGTTAGTTAAGTTTAGGTAATAAAGAAATTAAAGACGGAAGGGAATTGATCTTGAACCTTGGAGGTGAGAAGTTTTGGAACAGAGCGCGGAGGTTGGAATATCGTACAGTTTATTAGAGATACATATTCTGGAGTACGAGATAAGTCAGCGCAGGAGAGGAGTTGGGGGCCTGCCAGTTGAACCAAGTTAAGTAATTACTATATTCTGACCATAGACTTTCTCATTCGGAACAGGTGTATTCTTTCTTCTAAATTAAGATATTGCTTTCCCTCCTAAAGGTTGAAGAACGCTAAATAGTAATTTTATTATTTCCAAACAAATATTGAACCGAATGATTAAGCTGAGTCATCAACTTTTCTTTAATTGTGATTATGGATTTTTGTTTATATTTTATAAAGATACCATGGAATCAATTTCCATCCCATCTTAGTTTTCTGTGGACTTTATTGGCAAGAGATCGTCACAAGTTTAAATGAGTCGGCTACCTAATAAATAACAAGTAGCCACACTGTTACCTATGTGATCACATTGCGCAGTATATAACCAAGTGAATATTTGTTGAAGACAGAATAAGGGATCTGATCTCATGGTTTTAGCGATGATGCTTCATCCCTGACTCATATTATTCGATTAGACGATTCCATTAACTAAACGTCGACTATGCCAATAACTTGAAATATACAAATATTGTTCATTTAATATTATGGGATGCAAATTGTGTGTCACATTTGACTAAATACGTTGATATTGTTATGCTAGTTGTATACAATAGCGGTTGACGAGTTCGAACCTCGTGTCAGTAGAAGTTGAGACCATAAATTGTGTGGTCTGGTAATTTATATCAAGGTTCGAACCCTTGGTCGGAATTAATTTGTGTAAGTACTTATAAGGAAGCTAATTGTAAATACCATACTCGTCTTATTGTGTGTAAACTTATACTTTATTCACTAATTTCCCTTTTAGTGCGTATTATTCACTAATTTCCCTTTTTAGTGCGTATAATGTCTTGTGAGTTTGATTCCGTTCAGCATTGTAAATCCTTATCCAGTTTGGTATAATTGATTCAGGTAGATTAATGGACATATTTCCTTGGGTGTATTTATGTTTTGTATATCAGAAATATATTGTGTTTTGTAGTTCAAACGTTTTGTATACCAATAGTTACGTTAGTGAGTCTAAGGTTATAATTTATTGTTCACTTACTCATGTAGTTAACTATTTTGTGTATTTAGGATACAGGCAAGAGGGTTTTTCGTTGTGTCTACTAGCTTTTCCCTCTAAATTTGACCTAGGTCAAGCAAAGTAGACACCAAATAAGGCTACCACTAGTCATATTCGGTTAAATAATCAAGAGCTTCGATTAAATTCCAAATCATATCAATCAATAAATTTACTTTGACTTAAACTCTAACTATTTGTTTACTTTACACACCCTTCCTAATAGCTCAGACCTTTATTTCAATCAGCTAATTACATTTCAGTTATTAATCTATTCATCTAGTATGGTAAGTGAGCTAGGCACACTCTAGTGGCGCCGCCCAATACCGTTTCACCTGGCGCGCGTGACGCAGGATTCTAGATTTTGTGTTCATAATCAATGAAGCACAACTAGAAAAATGAACCGTTATATTATTTTTTAATAAAAAAAAATAACACAACGTAGGAAACTAGTATTTTACCTTACTATGACGATCACGTGTTCATTTTCATATTTGAAAGGTCTGAGATGGGTGTCACTTTTATAATTCCCACATTTACCATATATTTTAATAAATAAATTTCAAAAGAAAAATATGCAATGGGCATTGAATATCTACTTATATATATTTATTTTTAAGATCTGAGAGGGGTCTATTAGGACATTTTGTATAGAATGAATTATTGTTTAGTATATCATTGAACGGACGAGAATTCCAAGACATTGTACAACTGACTTATCGTCGAATTTGAGTTTGTCTGTGCATTGACTAGTTTTTAGCATATAATACTTGTGTATTGTGAGATCCGTTATAGCCGTCTATTGTTACTCAATTTTATTCAATAGGAATTTTATTGTTTTGAACATAGGAAAGTTAGCATTCGGTGAGAGAATTATGTATTGATTATAGGTACTTAGCTTTAGATACCAAGACGTGATACATTACTGGTAGGGTGATTAGATGAGTTAAGTGAACGTGTTAGATTGTTGACATTGTTAGGTAATTGCGTACAGTTCGTTTTACGGGTCATCCTAGAAATTTCACTCAGCAATCGTCAGTAGAGCTAGATCAAGGTATCAAAGCACAGGAAATAATAGATAATGATAGTGAGGCTGATGTTAATGTTTTTACACCATCCATTGAAACGATTCGTAGGCCTTATTTTTATGGTAGGGCAGATCCTAATGTGCCGCAAGCTATTAATAAGTTGCGCAGGTATATAAGGGTTAAAATGCATACAATAGAGCAATCAATATCGTATTAGCCTATTTCGCAGGTATACCCCGTACAGTAATGTAATTTCTCAAGTAAACGCTTGAGATTTACTATTAGAATGGTTAAATACAAATTGAGAACTAGTTGTTATTATTATGGTCCCCGTGGTAATTAAAATATGTCCGAGCTTTATGTAAATACAATAGAGGAGAAGACGTTAGTAAATAATATAATAAGACGTATTAGGAACGTGTGCAACAGCTGCGGTCCGCTATTTATTGGTTAGAAGGTATAATGTTACTAAGTATTACATTTGAAGTTTTATGAAAGTAAATATTAATGTCTCATACGCATTTCAAGACAATTTTGATAACTGCAATGGATGTGTCGATAGTGGCACCTACCAATAAAAGGGCAAAGAGAGATTTTAGGTTAACGAGTAGTAATAAAAAAATAACCTAGCAGACATTCAAAGGAGGTACAGGCGCACTTATCGGAGGCCTAAGTGTCCAAAAGGCACTGGCTTAAGAATTATGGTTACTTAGTTAATAACCGAGCATACTTCAATTAGTCAGTAAACAAGTGAGACTCAAGGAAGCAAAGCGCAGGTTCAGGAATAACATAGTTTGTTGTAGTGTAGTGTAACGTAATATGTGTGTATTTTGTTAAACATCCAATTTACTTAGGAGAGCTTTTGTCTAGGAGTACCTATTATTACTGTAACAGTGGCCGCATTATTATCCATGTATTATTTACATAATGAAGTACATTTTTAGTCGTTAAAGTATTCGCTTCATAAAACTTGAGTTTTCCCATAAGTCTCAGTCTAATAATTGAATTTACAAGCGCATTGCTACTATTGAGGTTATGACCAGTAATATACTAACCCAAAATTATTGCAGCAAGTTAGTTTTGTTTGGCTTACTCGCAAAAGCAGAGTCAGATTTTACAAAAGTAAAATAGATTATCATTATTAATTTCAGTGAATGAAAATTGGCTACTTTGAATATGTGGAAGTACCTACTATACATTTTGAATTATAAACATTTGTTTAGATGTTTTATCATATACCAAAGGGCGGAATAACATTTACATAAAACTTTGTTATCATTAATGTGTTTGGTAAAGACCTCTTGACTTAATGACCCCACAGCTTAGACGTTCAGAATGGAGTCTAGCTTTAGATGTGATTATTATTTATCTGTAGATGATAAACATGGTACAATAATATACTTCGCCAGGTATGGCAAACGGAAACATCGGTTAGTAGTGTGGGTGACACGACCTTCGGACTCCCTGCTATCGATGGTTCTCAAACATTGTATTTTGGGGAAAATAGTTGTCTTACTTAAAAAATAGGATATAAATTATATTAAACGTCTGTATAAAAAACAAAATTACGACAATGACAAAAAAAGGTATGGCATCTGGCCTTTATTGTCTTGCATGTCGTCCATTGTTATTAAGGAGAATTTGCGGCAGTGACTTGTAATAGTCGGAAGGTAAAAAGTGCTTTGAACATACTCTCCCTGCAAAATAATAAGAATTCTAATCATCAATACTAAAGTATAGACCCAGCTATATTCAATAAGTATAACAACATAACACAACGATTGCGGTTTTTTGCAAATAATCGGCTGATATTCCAATTGTATCGGCTTAGCCACATCACTATTTTTATCATTCAGTGTCAAAATTATATTTTGACTGAATAAAAAGGACCCAAACAACATTAAAATTCACAAATTAAGAAAACAAAGAATTTTACGTAGTATGGTGTACCATTTTTTTTTTTTCGTTTTTTTCGATCCACAATAGCGAAGCCATTCGTTGGCTACTGACTCGTTTTGTGGAAGTGAAAGAAAACAATAAGGTCCCGCCTTTAACACTTCTACTCTTACAGTTCCGAATAGAACAGACTACCATTTTAAAATCTGGCCTACATCAACTCTTATTAGCAACGGCACCGCAAAAAAGTTTGGCAATTATTGGTTAAACTGACACCGACCGAGAGCGATATATGCAATTCAGTACATCCGAGCGAGATCGCGGTGAACGTCAAAGCGACTGACATGACGCTCGTATGTGTGAGTAAGCGCTGTTGCCAGTAGTGTATTATGATACTCCCTGACTTCCATGTATTCTGCGAGTATTTTATTAAATTATTAAGTACATTCATGTTCAACTTGACCTATTTTGTGTGCTTAAACAAGTAAATGCCAATTTTAATGCGTAAACAATTTATTTCGCATGATAACGGCAGATTTTACTTTTAAAGGATTTTACTTTTAGCTGAACCTAGAGCATCTAGAACCTAGACCATTTAATAGACAACCAGAGTTTGGTCAGGTAGGAAAACCTTCGGCTCTTTCTGTAGTTTTGACGTGATCTTAGAGAGGATCTTACCTGTCTGGGGAAAATCTTTAAGACCACAAATTTTCATTCTACATATAACATTGACTATCAAATAATTTTGCTTAGTCATCATACTCTAACTTCTTTTCCATTGTAGTAAAGTGTCATGATTCATTCATGTCGTTTTACGTCGTTATTATAATTTAGGGGATTGATGAATTGTCGAAAGACGAGAAGCGTTATACGACCTGCAGTGGATTGGGTGTCCATTACATTTGCGCACGAGGGTTGACATTAGAGTGGCCACTCTCAAACAAAAGCGAGGCTATATTACTTACATAAACAAAGAATGCATTCTTCAACAATGAGCCAATAAAAACTATACCTATCACCGAATCATAAACTGCACCTGCACATGCAGCATTAGCGCTATGCGCCTAGTCAACCCTCCTACTCAGACATTTATGGCGATCCCAGCAATAGGCTGGGGATAGGACCGCTACGTAGCAATTTAGTTCATGGGCACCTCCTTCCCCGTACGTGGGTAGCAAACGCACCAACTCTGGAAGTTTTGGCGTACCAGAGGCACAGGCTAGCCCTGTTATTTGTAACATTTACACTTAAGAGGGTAATGTTTTGCGCCTCACCTAAGCTGGACGCAGCTTAGCTCGAGAATTAACAACTCTTTCTTCCACGAGACGAAGACTACGATAGTTATAGTGAAACAAACTCGCTCCGTGAGGAAATGACTCTGGGAACGTGTGGCTAAGACGTTGTCTGTTCAAGATAATTTAAATAGCTCAATAATAATAGTCAACATCATAGTTTTCATTACACATGCAATAAGCTCAGGCTTAAGCTGAGGTCTAGTTAAATTGTTTATAACAATAGATTATTAACACCATCGACGGTTGTTCTTTTATTATAGTCAGGCTATTAATAGAGGCGGACTCGGAAAACAACAAATCAGCGCCGACACTAAGATTGTTCTATTTCCCTCTACGGTTAAGGTGACAGAAGTAGACAAGTTAGGTAGGTTAGTGTAGGAGTAGGCCTAATTAGGTTAAGAATAAATGAGCCAAGAACAGGGAAAGTGATAATTAATAAATTGAATAACAAAAAAACTAACTTACAGTGAGAAAAACCGTAAGCAGCTGCCAAGTTTGGTAGAAGGGTCACAATACGAGTAGGCAGCGCCGGCGCCTAGTAATAAAGGAGTTTTATTGCCTCACTTAGGATTAGACAATACTTAGTTGAGTAGGACAATTAATGCTTTGGGCTTGGAGAATAGGTCGGGTATTTTTATTTTATGTCCTTAGTAATTTTAGATGGTTAAGTTAGTTACCAGAAAGGTGTATGTAGGATATTTTTATTTTATCCGTAATTTTTGTTGGTTAAGTTAGTTACCAATAAGGTGTAGAAAGCGAAAATGTATGTATATTTTAGCTATCTACAGAGAGGGGGATGTAATGGCAACATAGACATGCTATAGGTATGCGTGATTATAGGTATTATTATATATTAAGAATAGCTAAAAGCCCAATCATTACAAATAAAGTCCTTTGACAAGTAAACTTTAAGAATTACTTAGAAGTGGCAATTGGAAAGGCGAATTGGCCCTAAATGAACAACTATAACTTATGTATGTGACTTAAATTACCATCATTAATTAGACAATATGGTGACGTGGACAAAAAAGACGCTTAGAAAAGGTTTGGCCATTTAGGGAACCTTAAGTATCGCATTTCGAAGAACACTTCTACAAAAATCTGTTATTTTGAACAACCAAGCAAAGAAACCCCGACTTTCGCCATGCTGGCATAGAGCACATTTTACTATACAAATGCTACGCAAAGTTTTGTTTCAATTCCAGAGTTACGCAAACATGTGGTCATCAGGCGGATGTATTGTGAGAGGTTCCCACTATCACACTGAGAGAGCGAGACGGCGCTGTACTTCCTGCATTAAGGAGCAGGACCGAAAAAGGAGGCGTTTGCGCAAATTGGTCGAGTGGAGGGGTAGACCAGGAACGATTGCCGACGAGGAGTCTTTATTGTATTGTAATTAAGACGAGAATAATTATAAGAGATGTTACAAATAAAGTTGTTATGTTAGTTAAGTTTAGGTAATAAAGAAATTAAAGACGGAAGGGAATTGATCTTGAACCTTGGAGGTGAGAAGTTTTTGGAACAGAGCGCGGAGGTTGGAATATCGTACAGTTTATTAGAGATACATATTCTGGAGTACGAAATAAGTCAGCGCAGGAGAGGAGTTGGGGGCCTGCCAGTTGAACCAAGTTAAGTAATTACTATATTCTGACCATAGACTTTCTCATTCGGAACAGGTGTATTCTTTCTTCTAAATTAAGATATTGCTTTCCCTCCTAAAGGGTGAAGAACGCTAAATGGTAATTTTATTATTTCCAAACAAATATTGAACCGAATGATTAAGCTGAGTCATCAACTTTTCTTTAATTGTGATTATGGATTTTTGTTTATATTTTATAAAGATACCATGGAATCAATTTCCATCCCATCTTAGTTTTCTGTGGACTTTATTGGCAAGAGATCGTCACAAGTTAAAATGAGTCGGCTACCTAATAAATAACAAGTAGCCACACTGTTACCTATGTGATCACATTGCGCAGTATATAACCAAGTGAATATTTGTTGAAGACAGAACAAGGGATCTGATCTCATGATTTTAGCGATGATGCTTCATCCCTGACTCATATTATTCGATTAGACGATTCCATTAACTAAACGTCGACTATGCCAATAACTTGAAATATAGAAATCGACGGTGTAAAGGAATAACCCTTTAAGCGACATTTTGGTCAAAATCGAGTTATATATATCGTTGGAATCAGCGTTTTTTTCTGCGTCGTTTGAGCCGGGTTTCACATCGATCCGATGACTTATATGTCGCTTAAGGGGTTACAGAAATAAGGCCCAAATTTAAAAATCGTTACCTGATGCGACACATAATTTGATTAAAATCTTACCTGAGTCACTTAACCATATATACAGGCATAATCATAGTTGCATAGGTGATTTTTAAAAATAGGTAATTTTCCATGTGATGTCACTTACATGTTTATTCCAAGTACATTTTACATAGGTTACGGCGCTTAAGTGGTTCTTCAAAAGTGTTAAAATTAACTGTTGTCGCTTAAGTGAATGTTACAAAAATGTACCTAATATTTCATTACTTTAAGCGACATGCTTGGCCCTGGCCGAAATTGTCGCTTCAAGTATTTTTTAAAAACAGCAATACGTTGGTTAAATGAAAATTGCAAGAGGTGTGATGGCGTTTGAAGTGTCGCCCAAATTTATAGTATGGCGTTTAAGTGTATAATTTTTTGTATGAATTACGCGCGAAAGGGACTCTTATAAACGCAGTGTAACGCCGTCGGTCGCTTCAGTCACCGACAAACACTAGGAGGGGGTGGTTGTTTTGCCGTTCGCTGACGGAATGAACTAGGTACCGTATGCTAGTTCTTGCTTGAGACTTAATTGATTTTGCACGAAGCAGTAACGCTGCTAACTGATAATTTGATACTACTAGTAATTTGTAATTTGCTGCTAGTTAATTAGTATTTTCCCCAATTATTTAAGACCGCTACCCTGGGCCAGCGTGGGTACTACTGTCCAATCTCTGAGAGGAATCCTGTGCCCAGCAGCGGTATGTAAAATGGCTAGTGATGATTAAAACTTGAGACTGATTTGATTTTGTATTAAGCACTAACGCTGCTAACTAATAATTTGTTACTGCTAGTAATTTGTAATTTGCTGCTAGTTAATTAGTAACTTGAGACTGAATTTAGATGCTAATTAGTGCTTACAAAAGTGTCTTCAAGGCATTATTTTTGACTGAAAAACATTGTTGTTTTTACTATACCTAAATGTTTAAAATTAAAACTAGTTTATTGATGTTATGAGAGTATGTTGATTGTTAAACTTTTTACGGGCAGATTTTCTGATACTACGTTATTTAATAAGTTGAACTCTATTGTGATAATGAGTGAACTTGTCTATCTTGATATTATGGCTTAAGCCAACCAATAAAACAACAATTTGATTTTTCCTATTGTGTTTCCTTTATAAGTGTACGTATTTTCTTCTATTATACTTAAATGAAAATTCCAATACTTTCGAATAAAATAAACAACAATAAATTCATCACATCCCTTGCTTATTTAAAACGACGGACAATTTATTTTTATTTATGCAAATACACTACTGTCGCTTAAATTAATTCCCGAGATCAAATTAGTTACATTGGTGTAGTTTCATTGGATTGTTTAGGGCCCTGGTTATAGCACGAAGGTGTCTCTTCAATGGTTCTTCCGGGATCGTTTCGGGGGCCTATTCACTTAAGCGACACTTATTTCAGAATCCTGTAAGATTTCAAGTTTGATAATATTTTTAAAATATAGCTATTAAAATTTGAGAAAACTTGTGTATAGAACTCAACTTTCTAAAATCAATAGTAAAAGAGATAATTTTTTTTTTGTCAATAAATACACTTTAATACGCTCTCCTGTAAAATTCAAAAAATGTCGCTTCAAGGGTTATTCCTTTATACCGTCGAAATATTGTTCATTTAATATAGTGGGATGCAAATTGTGTGTCATATTTGACTAAATATATTGTTATGCTAGTTGTATACAATAGCGGTTGACGAGTTCGAACCTCGTGTCAGTAGAAGTTGAGACCATAAATTGTGTGGTTTGGTAATTTATATCAAGGTTCGAACCCTTGGTCGGAATTAATTTGTGTAAGTACTTATAAGGAAGCTAATTGTAAATACCATACTCTTCTTATTGTGTGTAAACTTATACTTTATTCACTAATTTCCCTTCTAGTGCGTATTATTCACTAATTTCCCTTTTTAGTGCGTATAATGTCTTGTGAGTTTGATTCCGTTCAGCATTGTAAACCCTTATCCAGTTTGGTATAATTGATTCAGGTAGATTAATGGAAATATTTCCTTGGGTGTATTTATGTTTTGTATATCAGAAATATATTGTGTTTTGTAGTTCAAACGTTTTGTATACCAATAGTTACGTTAGTGAGCCTAAGGTTATAATTTATTGTTCACTTACTCATGTAGTTAACTATTTTGTGTATTTAGGAGACAGGCAAGAGGGTTTTTCGTTGTTTCTACTAGCTTTTCCCTCTAAATTTGGCCTAGGTCAAGCAAAGTAGACACCAAATAAGGCTACCACTAAGTCGTATTCGGTTAAATAATCAAGAGCTTCGATTAAATTCCAAATCATATCAATCAATAAATTTACTTTGACTTAAACTCTATTTGTTTACTTTACACACCCTTCCTAATAGCTCAGACCTTTATTTCAATCAGTTAATTACATTTCAGTTATTAATCTATTCATCTAGTATGGTAAGTGAGCTAGGCACACTCTAGTGGCGCCGCCCAATACCGTTTCAGTACCTACATAGGTATGAAATGATCTCACAGTAAGAACCAGTCCATAACACACAAAATAAAAGAAAAGGGGAGAATAGCTAAATCAAAATCAAACATTTATTCTGCAAATAGGCCACAAGGGCACTTTTACATGTCAAAATATTAATTTACAATTTAAGAAAGTCTGACTATATAAGTAATACATTTTTCATGTCAGAAATCAGAAATCAGAAATATTTATTCGTCCAAATAAAAAACACAAGAAGAACAAGAAAATAAATAAAAACAGAAGAAGCAGGTATTGCACGAAATGGTTCTGTCTCAGCGTAATGCTGGCGCGATTGTCAAAATATTAATTTACAGTTCAAGAAGGAATAATAATTTTGTACAAAGATGTACATTATTTTCTGCAACGATGCATGTGTACTTTGCACTAGCCCCAAATAAAGTTATTAACCTCGCACATGTACCGATGTAGCTAAAGTGCATTATTAACTATAAGTTGTACAAACAGTCAGTGTACGATCGACCGGCAGTAGTAAATCACCTCTCAAATATTGCGGTCTTTTTATTCCTCGGCACTCATCCTCCAATTGACTTATAGCATCCTTACACATTGTTTTTTGGTCCTTCGTGAAGTGGACCTTCGGTTCGAATTTTGACGTCGTCGTCGCGGAAAAATAGTTCCTGAGGTCTGTGGTATAGCATACAGCATCCTGCAACAGCATACAGCATCCTGCAACAGCATACAGCACCCAGTATCCAGCATCTAGCATCAGCAGCCAGCATCCGGCAGCGAGCAGGCGAATAAGTAGCCGCATTTCAAGTAAGATCTTTCCATACTTTACACTTTGCATTCATCATCAAGATGGCATCTGAGTTGATTGCGCGCCAAGCTGTGATTTTAGAAGATATTAGAAGAACACAGGCTAATTTTAAGAAGGATTCCGCGAGCAGGAAGACTTCTAAATATGTAACTGACCGACTGGAAAAGTTGGAAGCTCTGTGGCAAGAGTGCCAACAAAACGACACAGAGTTACAAAAAGAAAGTGATAAAAGCCATCAATACTTCGCCGAGAACGTTTTCGACGTTATTTCCGGTTGGTATTCGGGAACGCGCAAAGCCCTGCAAGCCGTCAACGTGCATGGTACTATGGAACCCACCGCGGGCCCCAGTGACAGGAAAGTCAACCTCGGGGAAGACGAGAATATCGCGGGAAATGTGAGATTTGACTCCAGCAAATTTCTCGGGGAGGACATCAAGTTGATGGAACTTAAACAGTTGCAAAATGCCAATTTCCGGGCATTAAAAAGGTATGTGGAGGGCATCCAAACTGACAACCTTGTTGAAAAGTGGGAAATTGAGGACAATCTGAAAATATTGCAATCTCGGTGGAACACCGTGGAGAACTTGCATCTGCAAATTGACAGTATTACCAACGGCACTGACATAGATTATTATGACAATTACATGTTGTATGAGCTGAAATATGAGCGATATAAAAAGCAACTCTTATTCACCAAGCAATTTCAAGCATTCATGAGACAGCCTACTATACAGAAACAATCTGCCGTAGAATTGAAACGGTTATATGATACTAGCATGGAAACCTTACACGCAATCCACAATTTGGGCGTGGATACTGCGTCATGTGATCCAATATTTGTCCATATTCTATGTGAAAAATTAGATACGGATCCCTACACCGACTACATGGAGATGAGAGAACATCCTCGGGAGTTGCCCACCCTTGACGAATTCATGAACTCCATTGAAGCGAAATTCACGGCACTAGAGCCACTGACAAGACGAAAACCTGTGTAGTGATAGACCACCCACAGCGCCAGCTGATCAGCTGAGCTAAAATAATAAATGATTTTCTATTTTATAACTTCCGAGAACAGCGCCATTAACCTTGACATTCCAATACTGAATGGAAAATAATAACACTTTCCTTTGTTCACTATTGCGCAATACGCATTCCTTGCATTCCAATCTTTCCTATAAAAGCAATGTATTTTACCTAATAAATCAGTTCGTCAGTATCGTCTCGAGTTTCGACTTGTCATTTATAATTCCCTACGCCGCAAACTTCATGGCGACTCTGCCAGTTGGGCTGCTCAAGGCAGCCTCAGCATAATCACCTACTGCGAACCATCTACATAGGGTCGTACTCTTCATGGCGACCCTTCCAGTTGGGCTGCACCAGGCAGCCCTGATCCTGATATAATCACCTGGCATACTCCGCTGCAAGAATCACCGTATAGTCTCCAGCCAGCCCCACTGCGCCAGCCAGCCAGCCAACCAGCCAGCCAGCTCCACTAAAGCCCAACTAAATTATGGGAGGTCAGTGCACAAAAGAACAAAAAGAAGAAGAAGTAATTATTGCACAGAATGGAGCCTCCAACAACGCCAGCACGAAGCAAGTAGACAGCAACACAGCTGCATTATACATCACAACAGCTGTGTTCATAATCATCTGCATCATTTTTGCCTACGCCATATGGAAGAAGGTACATAAATGCCTAACAAGAAAAATCGAGCGACAAGCAGTAACGACGATGATGCGCAACACCAACAAAGCAGAGCAGGGTATCTAGCAAGATCACCTACAGCGCGTCACCAGCACCAGCCCGCCGCCGCCGCAACCCATCGAGCCCTCCCGCCCCGCATATGCGAGCCCAGCCGCCGCCTCCGCCTAGCACCCGCCGCTAGAATCATTATAAGCAACAGCCACGAAGAAGACAATGATAATAATAATAATAATAATAATATTCTTTATTGCACCACTAATACAGGAGTACATTTATAGATTCGGTAACATTAATAATGGTAACAACAGGCGGTCTTATCGCTTTAAAGCGATCTCTTCCAGACAACCTTTGGGTAGCAGGAAATAATTTTATAAATGATTTAAGGTACTTTTAAAAATGTATCCTTTAATGTAGTTACGTAGTATAAAAAGGTAGCTATTATATTAGTAAAGTAATTTGTGAATTAATTTTATAATGCTTTAAGTAAATAAGTAACAATGCCGCTTGATGACGAGGCAATAACATACGTAATTTAAAACAAAAATAGAATTTTTAAATTACGCTACATAAAATAAATAAAAATAAAACCAGATTTAAACCATGGAAAACAGAGCAATAAATATTTTAACAAAAAAATAATACTCTATAAAAACATACGTATACCAAAATAAAAAAAATGCATAATACAATACGCCGATTTCAAAATGTATAACTATAAAAGGGAAAATAAATGTGAAATAACGTTAAAATTAATAGTAGCGACTATTTAAAATTATAATAAAAAATATAACACGGTATATTTCAAGTACAAATCAATAGCCAACTTAAAAAAACTAATTTAAATCCAAAAAACTGATTCATATAAGTATTTCACTGGACGATTAGCTTGATCACCTAAAAGTTGATGAAATTCTTATATGTTGAAGAATTCAGGATATGTAACCCAAAAAAAAAACAGAAAAAATCTTACGAATACATAGGGACGTAAAAGTAAAAAATACAACATTAAGATGCAAACAATAAAAATATATATCTATATATAAATGCAAGTATAAATTATAACTTGCGATGAGCGAGTAGATACAAAATTATTAACAAGCTAGACAGAAAAACCTTCGACTATGGGATGCATAAATGTATTCTTTGAACCAGATTATGATTCAATCGACCATCAATCGTAAGGGCAACTTGGACGCATAGTGTCTCCGATTTAAAAAAAAAATGTTAAAAGAACTGTCTAAACGATAAATAATTACCTATAAATGGTATTAGCAAGGTACACCAGGATTACAAGGTAGGCAGGAAATCCTTAAAACTTGACCATGATTCGATCGAGCATCACTCGTGGAGGTCCTTGGACACCTAATATATTACTATCTGATAGTATATAAGTTGTTAAAAGAACTGCCTGAAAGGTATATACCTACCTTAACATGGTATTTATGCGCGCGTTTTTATATACGTTTATGTATAAAATCCTTGTAACCTGAGTAATAATTGAGGGTCGGCCGGCCATAAAATAATGCATACCGTGTACCTTTGCAGCAAGTGATGCGCACTTGATGTCACAAGTAATGTAAAGTACTGTGACAAACACAAAAAAAAGTAGATGACGTCAAAATAAATTTAATATAAAAAAAAAAACGCTTGTAAGTCACAATGAGTATTGTTAAATAAATATAAGTATAAAAGTTAATAGCAAAAATACATGAACGTACGTAAACTAAAAAATAATAATAACAGAAATTTGCTATGACACAATTACCTAGCAAGTAAATAAATAACATACATTATACGTAGAAATTCACCACAAGCTATCACGTGAAACTAAAAAACCAAAATAATTATTTTATAAAAATAAAATTTAAAAAAACGTCGTCATCAAAGCATGCATTCAATTCCACATTACTATTATTATTGTTACTACAATAACAATAATGGTTAATTTATATAAAATAAAAAGAACAATTTATAATTTTAATATATAAATAATAATGCTTAAAGGCTATTCCAAATAACATATTTTTTTTATGAAAACTCACTACTTACGAGGATTATGTGTAATAATCTATATTTAGACCAAAAAAAAGATATATATATATATATACTAGCTTTTACCTGCGGCTTCGCCCGCGTAATAAAAGTAATTTTTAACCGTCTACAAAAAAGGAGGTTCTCAGTTTGATCCGTATGTTTGTATGTATGTATGTAGATACGTATGGATGTCATTTCCGTAATCGGCACCCCATGGAACCATAAAGACGACACCTATATAAATTTTTAAGATAAATTAATTTCCGCCATCTTGGATTTGAAAATGGATGTTATTTTCATAGTTGGCACCCCGAGGAACCTCGAAGATGACAACCATATCGATTTATAAGAAAAATAAATGTCCGCCATCTTGGATTTGAAAATGCATGTCATTTTCGTAATCCGCACCCCGCAGAACCTCGGAGATGACACCCATATCGATTTTTAGGAAAAAAAATGACCGTATATCCATCATATAACGTCATCATATTTGAAAATGGTTGTCATTTTCGTAATCGGCACCTCGAGGAACAACAAAAATGACACCCATATCGATTTTTAAGAAAAAGAAATGTCCGCCATCTTGGATTTGAAAATGCATGCCATTTTCGTAATCGGCACCCCGAAGAACCTCGAATATGACACCCGTACTACTGCTCCCCGCTCAAACTTGGAACCCTCTTTTCACCCCTTAAAGGGAGCAATTCCGAAAAACGCTGAAACATGTTTTGTTGTATTTAAACAAAGAGTCTATATACGAAGTTTTAAATCTCTCACTTCAAAAAAGATTTGCTCTCCGTACAAACTTGGAACCCCCTTTTGAACCCTTTAGAGGAGCAATTTCAAAAAACGCTTAAATATGTTTTGTTGTATTTAAACATAGAGTCTATGTACGAAGTTTTAAATCTCTCACTTCAAAAAAGATTTGCTCTCCGTACAAACTTGGAACCCCCTTTGAACCCTTTAGGGGAGCAAATTCGAAACACGCTTAAATATGTGTTGTTGTATTTAAACATAGAGTCTATGTACGAAGTTTTAAATCTCTCACTTCAAAAAAGATTTGCTCCCCGTACAAACTTGGAACCTCCTTTTCACCACTTTAGGGGAGCAATTTAGAAACACGCTGAAATATGTTCTGTTGTATTTAAACAAAGCTTCTATTTACGAAGTTTCAAATCTCTCACTTCAAAAAAGATTCGCTCCCCGTACAAACTTTGAACCCCCTTTTCATCCCTTTAGGGGAGCAATTTAGAAAAACTCTGAAATACGCCATTAATGTATTTAAATAGAGAGTCTTTATACAAAGTTTCAACGCTTTTTCCCGCGGCTTCGCCCGTGTACTAAGAGTAATTTTTAGCCGTCTACAAAAAAGGTGGTTCTCAGTTTGACCTGCATGCAGATATGTATTGGATGTCATTTTCGTAATGGGCAACCCGAGGAACCACAAAGATGAAACCCATATCGATTTTTAAGAAAAATAAATATCTGCCATCTTTGATTTGAAACTGGATGTCATTTTCGTAATCGGCACCCAGAGCAACCTCGAAGATGACACCCAAATTGATAATTAAGAAAAATAAATCTCCGCCATTTTGGATTTGAAAATGCATGCCATTTTCGCAATCGGCACCACGAGGAACCTCGAAGACGACACCCATATCGATTTTTTTGAAAAATAAATGTCCGCCCTCTTGGATTTGAAAATGGATGCCATTTTTGTAATCTGCACCCCGAGGAACCTCGAAGATGACACCCATATTGATTTTTAAGAGAAATAAATCTCCGCCATCTTTGATTTGAAAATGCATGCCATTTTCGTAGTCGGCACGACGAGGAACCTCGAAGACGACACCCATATCGATTTTTATAAATATAAATATCCGCCATCTTTGATCTGAAAATGAGTGTCATTTTCGTAATCGCCACCCAGAGGAACCTCGAAAATGACACCCATATCGATTTTTAAGAAAAATAATTGTCCGCCATCTTGGATTTGAAAATGGATGTCATTTTTGTAATCTGCACCTCGAGGAACCTCGAAGATAACACCTATATTGATTTTTAAGAAAAATAAATCTCCGCCATCTTTGATTTGAAAATGCATGCCATTTTCGTAATTGGCACCCCGAGGAACCTCGAAGATGACACCCATATCGATTTTTAAGAAAAATAAATGTCCGCCATCTTTATTTTGAAAATGAATGTCATTTTCGTAATCGGCACCCAGAGGAACCTCAAAAATTACACCCATATTGATTTTAAAAAAAAAAAAAAGTCCGCCATCTTTAATTTGAAAATGAATGTCATTTTCGTAATCGGCACCCCGAGGAATCTCGAAAATGACACCCATATCGATTTTTAAGAAAAGGAAAAATTTGCTCCCCGCTCAAACTGGGAACCCTCTTTTCACCCCTCAAAGGGAGCAATTCCGAAAAACGCTGAAACATGTTTTGTTGTATTTAAACAAAGAGTCTATATACGAAGTTTTAAATCTCTCACTTCAAAAAAGATTTGCTCTACGTAAAAACTTGGAACCCCCTTTTGAACCCTTTAGGGGAGCAATTTCAAAAAACGCTTAAATGTGTTTTGTTGTATTTAAACATAGAGTATGTACGAAGTTTTAAATCTCTCACTTCAAAAAAGATTTGCTCTCTGTACAAACTGGGAACCCCCTTTTGAACCCTTTAGGGGAGCAATTTCGAAACACCCTTAAATATGTGTTGTTGTATTTAAATATAGAGTCTATGTATGAAGTTTTAAATCTCTCACTTCAAAAAAGATTTGCCCCCGTACATACTTGAAACCCCCTTTTCACCCTTTTAGGGGAGCAATTTCGAAAGACGCTGAAATATGTTTTGTTGTATTTAAACAGAGAGTCTATATACGAAGTTTCAAATATCTCACTTTAAAAAAGATTTTCTCCCCGTACAAACTTTGAACCCCCTTTTGAACCCGTTAGGGGAGCAATTTCAAAAAACGCTTAAATATGTTTTGTTGTATTTAAACATAGAGTCTATGTACGAAGTTTTAAATCTCTCACTTCAAAAAAGATTTGCTCCCCGTACATACTTGAAACCCCCTTTCACCCTTTTAGGGGAGCAATTTCGAAAGACGCTTATATATGTTTTGTTCTATTTAAACAGAGAGTCTATATACGAAGTTTCAAATATCTCACTTTAAAAAAGATTTACTCCCCGTACAAACTTTGAACCCCCTTTTCACCCCTTTAGTGGAGTAATTTAGAAAAACGCTGAAATACGCCGTTAATATATTTAAACACAGACTCTATATACAAAATTTCATGTCTCTAACTTTAATAAATACGGTTTTTCATACAAACTTTGGACCCCTGTTTCACCCCTTTAGGGGGTGAATTTTGAAAAATTCTTTCTTAGTGCACCCCTAGACCTTATAAGAAACCTACGTGCCAAATTTGGAATCTCTAAAACCAGCGGTTTGGGCTGTGCGTTTATATGTCAGTCAGTCAGTCAGTTTCTTCTTTTATATATTTAGATATATATAACATTTAAATTGTTTTAATAACATAGAAATTGTATATATCAACCAATAACTGTTTACTATATTCTTAAGCCAAAAACTGTATCTACTAAGTTTTGTCTCAACAAGAAAAAAACCCGTTAAAGAAGACATTGTGCATAAAACTATAATCATTTCAATTAATGTTTTCAGAAAGAAACCTGTTTAAACCTGCAATCTGCCCAATTATATACATGATGTTGATGGATTTACATTAACATTAAACCCATTGTTAACTGGCTATTGTAATTTTTGTACAAAGCATTTGTGACAGCCCTCTCTTAAATGTGTATACGAGAAACATGTTTGAACAGGAGATCGTGGCCGTTGTACGAATTATTACATATATACTTACTCGTTACATGTGTTATATACTTAGCGGTAGGTATTTTACCTGTTAATGGATAGTTAAAATGGCCGTCTTTTGGTCAGGTTTCCACTTGTAGGTATGCTGTAGGTATAATGTAGTTTATTGCATTCATGTTTAAACCAGTGAGAAAGGTGGATAAATAACAAACATGTCTGTGTTTTGTACAAGTTTCGACTTGCATATACATACAAGCTGTAGGTTCAAAAAACGAAGTTCTCATTGTTAATTGTTATATATGAATATTTTGTTTACATGTGTAATATATTGCCTTCCTGTTTATATCAGTTATATAATTGGATGGGGTACTGACTGTCGAAATCCTGTTAAAACTTGTTTCTTCTTCCTAGGTGATCCTCTGTCCCCACTAGCGTGCCCGAGGTTTTTATACACACATTCATATAAAAAGGCCGAAGCTGAGGCTAAATTTATATAGTGTCTTTTGACCACCAGTTCAGTTAAGAGCTCTCCGTTTCTACGTATTGAAGTGACTATTACTTTATTACTTGTGATAATGGATGTAAGTATTCAAATAGTGTTACCCTATAATAACTTATTATTTTTAGCTTTGTGTGTATGTATGTGTATTGATTTTATGAATATTGTTTCAGTTCTCCGACAATACCTTCAAGAACTACTACTTCAATGAAAATGAAGACGAAGCGAGCGATGAGGAAGGGGCGCTTGCTATTAAAGTGAAGCAGGCCATAACAAAGAAGCGTCCATCGAATAACATCGATGTGTTTTTCGAAAGGTCCAAGAAGAAGCCCAAAGTCATCAAGAAATCTTCCACGGTCTCCAAAACAACGGAAGACGGTGTCGCATACCTAACTTCTGGACAAGATGATGGGGCATATGCCTCACATTTGATTAAGATAGAAGTATACGACATGGAGAAAATAAAAAATGTTTCGCCATTGGACCACTGGAAACATTGTGATCTTCGTGTTAGGTACTACACTGTTGGAGAACTGGACTCACATGAACAAAGTGCTCGTGATGTCATTTACAACATTGCGAAAGAGTTAGCGGCAAAGCCCAAATGTGTTAAATACTGTTTGGGAACTGATAATAAGTAGTTTAAGGTGCCTTGTTTAATTTAATAGTCTTAAGTCTAAAATAAGTTTTTAATAAATATTGTAGTATATAAAATAATTAGTTAAGCATTCTCTTTAAAACCATCTGAAATATTTTCATTGTAATATCTATCTATTAAAATGATTGTGTTAGCATATTTTTATAAATAAAACACATTATTTCATTGTACGTATTGTTTTAATTCATAAAGATTCGTTTAAACATATTTCTTAATACTAGATCATTAGACAAAGTATTGTCAGAAAACAAATTTAAAAACTGACTCATTTTTTTCCCATGATACTTAAAATAAAGATAAACTAAACAATATTCCCCACAAACTGAGGTAAAATAATTTTGAAGTGGTTTATGGTTATGATACCACCTCTTAGCATTTCTTTTTAAGAATAACTTATGATAACCAGTAGGCTTTCGACCAAAAGAGTCAAAGTATTCACCTATTCCATTAACATCAATGTGAATGGCAATCCAATGGGACCCAGGTCTCGAGTCGGGGTCCAAGTTGCTTATAATAAATGCAGGTAAATTAACCCAAAAGGGGATTTGGTTTGCAGCAAACACATTTGATACAAAACTGGAACTTATTTTATTCATACAAAATTGAATTTGATTCGTATCCATTTCTGATAAAAATAATCATTCATTGATGATCTTACTAACGATTTCAAGCAGCAAATGAAATAACTGATCAATATCATTACATATATGTAGTTATCAGCTATTATAATCTACCGTAACGTCACGGTTTTTGTTTATTTCTATTATGTTATCAAATTCAGCATATACGATGCAGTTTATAGTAGTACTTAAAGACGATTCAAAACGAACTTCTACCCGAACAGAACCATGTCTCACAAGATTCCAGTGTGAAGTTGAACTGGCAGATAAATCAGGTGTCAAATCAAAACATAGCAAACAATTACCCCCTCCATAACTTGATCTGTCTATTGCATTACCTTCATTATGGAAATGAATTCCTGATCCAGAAAATAACGTATGATATGTTGATGCTATTAAACCAGAATTAAATGAAGGTTGCAATGTTTTCGAAGGTATTTCATGACCGTTGTCGTGTGGAAAAGATGTACTGTTGAGGTAGGTAAATGGATGGATAGGTAAGTACCGACTTGACATGCCCCGAATGGGCTATAATTTAGATTTAGTATAAGAGTCACAAATTGGTACCATTACCTCAGATACTTACTTCACGACGGGTCATCTAAAGGTGCACAGATAGTCAGCGAAGAGGGCTCATTGAACTTTTGGTTCAAGGACCACCTTTGGTATCGAACTTGGGTTAGTCTAACTATGGGATCGAGAAGTTATAAGGCCAAATCAAGTACATGCGTTTATTGCTACTTTTTAACCATATAGCTCTTATCTATCGATAATTATTACATGGGTGAATCTCCACCAGTGCCATTTGTACTAGGTATAGTCTATGCTTAGATTTATACTAAAGGTACGATGTGGAGGCCTCCTGAAAGTGATACGGTTCGAACGCGGACGCGAGTTTTATTTGGCCAAATAAATGTCAAAAAAGTTCAGCACTTACGGCAATAGTCCGATCACGACGCGATGTAAGATATGATAGGTATCGCCCACTAGTAGTCGCTGGTACTATTAAAAGCGGCGGTGAGCTCCCATGCAGGTCGCGACCCCCGTCGTCACTCAGCAGCTAGTCAGCCGCGAGGAGACCGAGGTGTTGAAGATGATCGTGACAGGAGGTTGTCCCTTGGCTGGCCGTCTTGGCATCGCAGCCAAGGCGGCGGCGCTCCAACGGGGCGGCGAAGACTCGGGAGGAACGCCAGCGCCAGGGCGGCACGCGGGGCGGGACCTCTAAGTACCCCGCGGCCTACGACGGTAAGGTCCGAAGACTGGACCGGTGTGAAAACACCTTGGCGTCTCCAGCTACGCTCGCATTTCGAGGACGCCACTTCGCCCGGCGCCCTCGCCGTGAAGCGTAGTCTGAGGCACGGACCACCGACCGAATCCGCGGCCTACGGTGAAAGATGGCGGGTAACCTAACCCTCGCACATGGCGTGTACGCAACGCATTACACTGACTCTATATAAACAAAAAACGCTCACTTCTTACTGTAAGGGCAACGCGAGTCTAGCGCTCACCGCTAGTTCATGTCGGAGGATTTCTAGTTAAACATTCTGATAGAAAAAAAAGGAAATTTAGTCCCACACGATGCACGCGTTCCCGCGTGGTTCCCGCTGTTCTGTCTGTCGCCCTCATTTCTTTTTTTTTTTACAAATCCTCGTCAGTCGTTCATTCGTTCCGAAACGCACGCAAGTGGTACGACGCGTTTCAATAATCTCTTGTTATAAATCGATACTGCTTGTAATAACACAATTAACACTATAAATACTACTTTTGCAAGGGAGAGCGAATTCTAATTATATTCCGAAACCATAATTTCTATTACTTTGATTATTTTATTTACTCCTAGAAACATGACAGCGCAAACGCTGTGTAAAACGCTAGTGTAAAACGGACAACATCTTCTGTCAAACTCAGTTTTATTGTATTTTAGGTTAAGTATTAATTTTACTTAAATGTTTGTATTTAAAGCGTTGTCTACAATAAACTATTGTTATAATCGAGTTCTGTGGATCACCAGGATCAGATTGATGTGCATTAAGTCTAGTTCGGTTCACACGAAGTGAGGAAATCTTAAGTGAAATGTTTGTTCAAAATTACCAATTTACGATACAATATTATGGGTCGGCAGAGTATTTCCTGGCCGTTCTAGCTGCCTCCTTGGCATTGGATAAATGAAACGTAAGGTTAGTAACTGATTTCTGTAGTATCAGTGTCCGTAATAAGTAATTTCTCAAGGTAATCGGTATCAATGAGAACAACAGCCAGATGGGCTAGTTGTATGGTAATAAATCACTACAATACCCCTTTTGTCAGGAAAAGAGGTTAAGTCCTACTTAACCGAAGCAGCCGGGGTAACCGGATAAAATTATTTTATTATTTGACTAATCATCATATCAAGAGCTTGTCCTTATTAACTGTAGAGCTTAAAATACTGTAGGTGTAATACCTCATGCCTATTTATACGTATTTTCTAAGCATGCTCCATATGTTAAAACTTAATGTATTATGTATCTGTCTCTCTGACTATAATTAGTATAACATGCTTTAAACTTCAATTCTCTTGATATAACTTTAGTATTAAATTTATATGTTAGGATAAATTTTTCGTAGCTGGCTCCTAGCCTATAATTATCATATTAACCTATGACGTTAGTCCTACTCATGCGTTAATTGGTGCATTATCTTTTTATGCTAAATTCTACTTTCTAATTGTACCAAACATTAACTTTATTCCTAGATTATAACCTAGCCTAGCTGTTGGCTATATGTTTACTTTGTACATATATATTATAATTTAACATGCCTTAAGTATGCTATTTTGGTTCATCTCAATGCGTCCATTGTGATGACCGTTTATTATGTTTATGTGATGTCACTTAGTGGAGTGACAATCACTGTGTGTAAGATAAGTTATAATATGAGTGTCATCCAGCCGAGGCTGACACTATGGGAATAAAAAACTTCTTTTTCCTTTTTGTGGAAAAAGTTGTGGAGCAATATTGGTAATATCTGTATTCCCCGGTACCTAGGGTTGTACAGTTATCCATAAATTTTAGTTTTTTCAAAACTAAGGTATTTTGACTTTTAATTGTCAAAACTTGTGCGCGCACTATAAAGATTATTTTTAATTGTTTTCACCATCATATTTTTAGTATGTGGTTTTAAAAAGTCTAAATTTCTACATTTGTACACACCTCATGGCACTTTTATTATATCCTTGGCATGATATTTTCCAACCTTTCCCGTTTGTAGCTCCTGGAGGTCGTATATTACGTCTGAATGCTTTTTTGTAACTTTGCATTTTACGAACCGAGGGGCCAGTTTTGCAGAGAAGAAGTGTGCAGCGTTTGACTGTACGAAATTACGCCTCCACACGATATCTCCTACGTTTAACCGTAGTTGGCGTCTGCGTAGGTTATATCTGGTAGCGTTTTGTTGGTACGCCTTGGTCAAAGCGGTTGTTACTCGTTGGAAAATGTCAGCCAACTCCGTTATGGCTGCTGCCTTTTGGGAACGGTCAGTGAGTTGGATATTATTTAAGGAAGTTGGAACGTCATCTCGAATAGAGTGTAACGTACCGTCCGTTACCATTTCACGACCTCTTGCCAAGAAATATGGTGTGTATCCCGTAGCTATGTTGACTGTGCTATTAAGTGATAGCTGTATTTTTGGTAAGTATTTAGACCAGTTTCTTTGGTCTTCTTTAACCAGTATAGACAAGCAAGTTTGTATGGTAGAATTATACCTCTCGACCGTATTCGGGTGCGGCGCGTAATAAGCGTTATAAAATATTTTTTGTATCGAATGTTGTGAACAAAACTCTTTAAAATTTTTACTTTGGAATATGGGTGCGTTATCGCATATTACTATACATGGAATGCCTTCTTTTGCTAATATTTCGGATTCTATAAATGAGGTGACCGTTTTAGTCGTGGCAGTTCTAAGCGGGTGCAACCAGCAATATTTAGTAAATACGTCTACAATGGATAATATGTGGATGTGACCTGAATATGATTTTGGAAAAGGACCGATTAGGTCTATTGATAAAGTATGCATTGGTTTCTCTAATTTCTTCTGATTTGTCATGAGGCCATGTGGAGGTTGATTTGAATGCTTGTAGGCTTTGCATTTCTCACACTTGGACACATAATCTTTCACATCCGCATACATACCCTTCCAATAGTAGTTTTCTTTAATTTTGGTTAAGGTTTTGAAGAAACCTGGGTGCACTGCATATATCTCATGGTTTTCTTTAATACATTCTATTGTTAATTCTTTTGGTAGTACTATTTTCCATGCATTTGTGTCTTGTAATTGCGATGTTGGTTTGCTGTATCTAAATAATGTTCCATTTTGTATTATATAATTTTTATGGTACATTGGATTCAATTCTACATTTCTAAATAATTGATTATATGCTGTATCTTTAGAACTGTCGCGACCGGTAAATATGACTGCCTGTATCTCGGCTCGAGACAAGACGTCTGGTACTATATGTGAAGAGCCTTTTCTATGTTTAATCTCAAAATCGAAACAAGACAGCTGCATTGCCCAGCGCGCTAAACGGCCTGAAGGGTTATTTAGCGTTTTGAGCCATTTTAGGCTCATATGGTCCGTGACTACAATGAAATGGCTTCCATCTATATACGGACGAAAATGATTAATAGAATCCACTAGCGCAAGAAGTTCACGCTCTGTCGTGCTGTAATTGCGCTCTGTTTTTGTAAAGAGGCGTGAGTGGAATGCTACAGGATGTTCTACTCCGTCGACTTGTTGAACTAACGCGCTTCCCAGACCGACACTAGAGGCAACCGTATGTAGCTGGAACACCTTAGTGAAGTCCGGACACGCAAGAACCGGAGCCTGAGTGAGAGCAGTTTTTAGCTGTATAAATGATTTTTCTGCGTCATCACTCCAGGTTATGGTCTCTTTTCCTTTTCGTCTACCCAAAAGTGCAGTCATCGGTGATATTATTGTTGAAAAGTTTGCAACAAATCTGCGGTAGTATGAACATAATCCTATGAATGCCCGCAATTGCTTTGCAGTTGTTGGGCGTGGGAAATTTTTAATACAGTCGAGTTTTCGCGGATCTGTTTGTAAACCTTCTGGTCCAATGACGTAGCCGAGGTATCTCAACTCGTCCTTGCAAAATTCGCACTTACCGAAATTAATTGTCAAACCTGCTTTACGTAAGGCGTCATACACATCGTTCAGAATAGCGGTATGCTCCTTAAATGTACTGGTGGCTATTAAAAGGTCATCGCAATATGCGAAAATCTTTTCCCCATATTTATGGCGAAATAAAGAATCGACTAAGCGTTGCAATTCGCACCCCCCGTTGCTGATGCCATATGGCACGCGTTTGAATTCGAATAATCCTCTATTCTGTACTACAAAGGCTGTTTTTTGACAGGAAGTGCCATTGCCGTCGACATCATCGGTATCACTTAAAGGAATCTGCCAATAAGCGGCGGATAAGTCGATGGAAGTTAAGTAGCGGGATCCACGCAAGTTGTCTAGTATTGAAGTTATATATGGCAATGGATAAGAATCCTTAATCGTAACGTCGTTGAGTTTCCTCGCATCCAAGCAAAACCTTAAGGTGCCATCCTTTTTTGGCGTCATCACAACCGGGTTGGACCATGGTGATTTTGATGGTGCAATTACGCCTAACTTTAGCATCCGGTCTACCTCATCGTTAAGTGCTTTGAGTTTCACCGGTGAAAGCGGATAATATCGTTGCTTTATTGGCGAACCGGTTGTTTTGATATGATGCTCGACTAAGGATGTCTTACCAAGTCCTCGCTTCTCCATACTAATATCTCTAAATTTTTCAATTATTTTATTTATTTCAATGGATTCTAGAGGAGCGAGATCCTGTTTAGGTATAATTGCGCATATATGATCATTTGTATCAGTGTTACTTGATAAATTGTTATGTGGTGTCCCGGTACTTGTTATATTTAATTTATTAAATATCCCTACTTCATGTATGAAATCCATTCCTAATATGAATTTATCTTTAATTGACGGTATTACCATAAATGTTATGCTATATGTATTATTCTCAAATTGAACAGGCAATAGTATTTTTCCAATAATTTTGACTGCAGATCCATTGGCGCAAATTGCGTCCGAATTTTCATAGTCCATGCTATATCCCATGGCTAATATATTGTTATGGTAATTGTTACCAACTATACTTAAATTTGAACCAGTATCCATTAATCCCTTACAAGGTGTTTGTTCAATGTCGAAATTTATAAACAATCTGTTATCACCCTGTACATTTTCTATACCAGGAGTCACTGCGCCTAGGTGTGGTACTGTCATTTCATGTTTGGTGACCCCTGGGGTAGTTCGTTTTTTTGGTTGTCATCTGTCTTCGAATGTGGCCCGCCTTTTGGAGGGTTGCATTGTTGGCAGGTGTTCGTAAGTACTCCTCTTTGGCCGCATTGGAAGCAGATGACACCCGGAATGGTGCGACATTGTTTGTAAGAGTGACCCACTTTTTTACATTTTTTACAAGTGACGGTGTTGTCATATTTTTGTTTATTTTTATTATTAAAAAATTTTCTTGGTTGCTGTGGGTTTAAAGCAAAAACCTGCTTAGGTTGGGTTTTTGGCTTTGGGCTATTGTTATTTACTGACGGTCCTGCATAAGCTTCAAATCGTTTACCGAGTTCAATAAGGTTTTGTATGCTATTCGAGTCACTAACAGCCAGCAAGTGTCCATAGGTTGGTAATATATTATGTTTTATTATGTCCAGTAACGTTGACTCTGATAGTTGTGATGTTAATCGCGCGTTCATGGTTTGCATTTCTAATATATAGAAATGTAGAGGCTGGTCTGCTGATTGCTTGTGTTCTCTGATAGCTTTTTCTAGTACATAGTCGTTATCGATTGATGTGAAAAATGACTTAAATTGCTCCTGCAATTGAGATAATGATGTTATTTCCTGACGTATATGCCTGTAATAATCAAGTGCTTTTCCACTCAATAAGTCGGAGAAGCATTTTAATATTTTATGCTCTGGCGTATCCCTACTTCGCATATAATCTTCGATCCTGAGGAAGAAATCTGCCACGTCCGAATCACCACTAAATTTCAAGTTCCATGACCGTAAGTTATCCTCACGCAACACGTGCACTACCCGTTCATTACCATTTATACTTTGTTGCTGTTGTTGTTGTAACTGCGTGTCCGTTTGTGAAACTAAGTAAGAAGATGTTAGCTCCGATAAAGGTCGTAATGGTACGAACTCGCGAACACCGGATGTGGATGGTAATGACAAATTAGTATTCGCTCCACCGCGTGGTAATGTGTTGACATAAGACGGGTTAAACTGTGTTGTGTCAGTTGTCGTCGTTGTTGTCGTTGTCATGGTTGTGGTCTTTGTTTTCTTATTGTCAAGTTCGTGGTATTCATCGTCCGACATGGTGCTAGATATAGTTGACTTTTGCGAATCAGAGAGCTAACAATATAATTAATTACTTCTCCTATGAGAAGGTTTGATTAAGCAATATAAAAATTATAATATATACTAGCAGATGCGTTTAGCAATATGCTATAAAACATAAGCGGCAGTTGCTATGCTAAGTGTTCATAGCACGGCCTAATAATATTAATAATTGAAATTATTTAGCTTCTCTGATTACACACAAGCTCACACTGTACTATATAATTGCATAAGAGCAAAAATTCCACAGGATTTAAGTGCAAGTATACTCTTGCCACATAGTTCGACCAATCCAAGTTTTAAATAGCTTATACGTTCAACGAAATAAACGTTTTTTATGAGGTTCGGGCGCCAATTGTCGTGTTGAAAAGATGTACGGCTGAGGTAGGTAAATGGATGGATAGGTAAGTACCGACTTGACATGCCCCGAATGGGCTATAATTTAGATTTAGTATAAGAGTCACAAATTGGTACCATTACCTCAGATACTTACTTCACGACGGGTCATCTAAAGGTGCACAGATAGTCAGCGAAGAGGGCTCATTGAACTTTTGGTTCAAGGACCACCTTTGGTATCGAACTTGGGTTAGTCTAACTATGGGATCGAGAAGTTATAAGGCCAAATCAAGTACATGCGTTTATTGCTACTTTTTAACCATATAGCTCTTATCTATCGATAATTATTACATGGGTGAATCTCCACCAGTGCCATTTGTACTAGGTATAGTCTATGCTTAGATTTATACTAAAGGTACGATGTGGAGGCCTCCTGAAAGTGATACGGTTCGAACGCGGACGCGAGTTTTATTTGGCCAAATAAATGTCAAAAAAGTTCAGCACTTACGGCAATAGTCCGATCACGACGCGATGTAAGATATGATAGGTATCGCCCACTAGTAGTCGCTGGTACTATTAAAAGCGGCGGTGAGCTCCCATGCAGGTCGCGACCCCCGTCGTCACTCAGCAGCTAGTCAGCCGCGAGGAGACCGAGGTGTTGAAGATGATCGTGACAGGAGGTTGTCCCTTGGCTGGCCGTCTTGGCATCGCAGCCAAGGCGGCGGCGCTCCAACGGGGCGGCGAAGACTCGGGAGGAACGCCAGCGCCAGGGCGGCACGCGGGGCGGGACCTCTAAGTACCCCGCGGCCTACGACGGTAAGGTCCGAAGACTGGACCGGTGTGAAAACACCTTGGCGTCTCCAGCTACGCTCGCATTTCGAGGACGCCACTTCGCCCGGCGCCCTCGCCGTGAAGCGTAGTCTGAGGCACGGACCACCGACCGAATCCGCGGCCTACGGTGAAAGATGGCGGGTAACCTAACCCTCGCACATGGCGTGTACGCAACGCATTACACTGACTCTATATAAACAAAAAACGCTCACTTCTTACTGTAAGGGCAACGCGAGTCTAGCGCTCACCGCTAGTTCATGTCGGAGGATTTCTAGTTAAACATTCTGATAGAAAAAAAAGGAAATTTAGTCCCACACGATGCACGCGTTCCCGCGTGGTTCCCGCTGTTCTGTCTGTCGCCCTCATTTCTTTTTTTTTTTACAAATCCTCGTCAGTCGTTCATTCGTTCCGAAACGCACGCAAGTGGTACGACGCGTTTCAATAATCTCTTGTTATAAATCGATACTGCTTGTAATAACACAATTAACACTATAAATACTACTTTTGCAAGGGAGAGCGAATTCTAATTATATTCCGAAACCATAATTTCTATTACTTTGATTATTTTATTTACTCCTAGAAACATGACAGCGCAAACGCTGTGTAAAACGCTAGTGTAAAACGGACAACATCTTCTGTCAAACTCAGTTTTATTGTATTTTAGGTTAAGTATTAATTTTACTTAAATGTTTGTATTTAAAGCGTTGTCTACAATAAACTATTGTTATAATCGAGTTCTGTGGATCACCAGGATCAGATTGATGTGCATTAAGTCTAGTTCGGTTCACACGAAGTGAGGAAATCTTAAGTGAAATGTTTGTTCAAAATTACCAATTTACGATACAATATTATGGGTCGGCAGAGTATTTCCTGGCCATTCTAGCTGCCTCCTTGGCATTGGATAAATGAAACGTAAGGTTAGTAACTGATTTCTGTAGTATCAGTGTCCGTAATAAGTAATTTCTCAAGGTAATCGGTATCAATGAGAACAACAGCCAGATGGGCTAGTTGTATGGTAATAAATCACTACACCGTCCACATACAAACTAAAAGAGTTCATATTGAAATGTTGAAAATTAAAAGGATTCAAAGCTAGATTACCATTAAATGCCGAGTTTGAAACGAATCCAATAATACATCTTTTAGGGACTTGCCCGAGAAATATATTATCTAACGTTTTTCCCTGTATTCCAGCTGGTAATGTAAGAACCTTTACTTCCGCTCTTGTGATTGGATACTTTGCTGCGGTTGATGCTAATACTTTTTGATGTGCTAACAAAACACTTGGATTGATTCTTGCTCTTCTTATTATGAGACTGGCATCTATTACCTGAACTTTAAGTTTGAGATCTTGGTGACAAATTAAATTAAACGATTCTTTAGAACGTGCCAATTTAACACGCATTTCGACTCCGTTTATTAAGAATTTCTCTTGGTTAAACATATCACCATGCAAGTGACCAATCAGCTCTACTTCCTTACTTTCTTTAATAAATTTCTGTCTTTTGTGAAAGCCTTTATTATTCACATCAGCGGTATCCATATAGTGTGGTGTATCTTCATACCATAATCCACAAGTAAGATGAGATTCTTTGGCTGCTGGACCATAATTAAGTAAGTTTTCCATATAAGCACGATAGGCGTAGGTATTGTTTGGGGGTGATATGAGTTTCTGATTTAAATATACATCTAGTTGGCTAAACAGGGAATGTAACCAATTATTGACGGGTGCAACTGGGGCATCTGCTTTTAGCTTTGTGCCATCTTGGTTTAATACTTTGGCATTGATATGTAACAAAGTATGTGATAGGTCAATATAGTCATCACCAGATCCGGGAACTTGAAACTCAATGGGTCCGTCGTCACTTAAAGATGAAATTGGTTTGTAATGAACCCACTGTCCGCTTTCAATGCTGGTTTGAGTTGATGGCAGTGCAAACAAATCTAGTTCTGATTTAGCACATTCACATGAATTACTATGTAAGAAAGACATAATTAGTTTGAAAATATATCCTCAATATTATACTTTTTATTTCTTTTACCTCCTCTTCGTCGTGAGGCTTTCAAAGTAATGAGAGGTTCCCGTCTCTTAGTTGACATTTTATACCCTGATCCCGACA
This sequence comes from Epiblema foenella, assembly GCA_963556455.1. Taxonomy (NCBI): domain Eukaryota; kingdom Metazoa; phylum Arthropoda; class Insecta; order Lepidoptera; family Tortricidae; genus Epiblema; species Epiblema foenella. The sequence continues at coordinate 635,871 of OY747097.1, read as the reverse complement.
TAAGAGAATCTATTTTTTCGTCAGCTTTCCTTTTTAAGTTCGCACTTGCTTCTTTAAGCCGAGATCTAATAGAACTCTCCATAGGACGTGAATTTACCATATCAGACAACAGTCCCATCCCCGCATCTAAAGTTTCTCTTCCTACAGTTTTAAAACCGCTAGATAATAAAGGAAGTACAGACCTAAATAGTCCACCCAAAAAGCTACCGATTCCATGCCCTCGTTGATATGGAACACCTTTATAGACAATTCCTACGCCAGAGCCAGCTTGATGAGAATAGTAATGTGATGACAGGAGTGAGACACTCGTTTATGATTCATTTTACTCGTCGAAAGTGTAGCTTCACACAAGAGGATCCAAATTGAAATGGTATTCTTGATCCCGTGGTTGTCCTTATATCTATTTCAAGAGTGTCAAAATCTCTACGTAAAACAGGAACATAGTGAGCAGGTGAAAAAACATGCATTTTATATGCTCCATAGATAAATTTTGTGGGGTCTAATGGTATTATTCTTAGTAATGATGTAATTACATCCCCCACCACTTGTGGTTGAATAATGTGAACAAATATTTGTGATGGTAAACCTAAGTATAAATTTGCAGGATGTATTCCAATAGTACTTTCTTTTAAATTAGTTCTAGGTTTATAACCAAGCTGAAGACTTAATATAGGGGAAGTTATGATTGATGTTATCTCTTCGTTCGCTGTTACAGCCACCATTTTAGTAACTGCATCACATCTAAATTTAACTTTTGTCTTTAGCTGCGGGTTTTCGTTAAATGCTTTGAGAAAATGATCAATACTATCATACGAAGTGGCTGGAATGTGAGTTTTTACATCAACGATTTTGTATTTTTCCTGAGTCGGTACAGCTACCTTTTTTTTAATGTAGACTATGTTTTCATGTTCTTGAACATTATACATGGAACATGGGTATTGGAACTCCACTAATCCAACAACCCATTCTCCCTCTAATTTAATGGTTCTAGGTAATTTAGTTAAAAAGTGAGCTGTAGTATTATCGGTAAAGTAGGTCGATGAGCTGTTACTCAACAAAGTTAGATAAAAACTATCTTCACTCATATTTCTTCTAAGTTTGATGTAGGTATCCAAGAGTTGAATTTATTGGGATAACCTTGCCACTTAACGAACACTTCCTTTCTGCCACCAATGCGTCGCGAGCGTATTATTTTATCAATTTTATACCTCATGGAGGGGCGGTATGTGACTTTTTGTAATTCTTTAGAATAGAATGTACCAATAATTGGTTCACCTTCTAAATCTTTTAAAGTATAGACAATACGTGGGATTCTTTTAATAACTGAGGCTATTATGAATATTTCATCACTCCAGTTAGTCTCATACCCCTTTTGAAATATATGTTTATATTTAGTTATTCTAACATGATCACCTACATTAAGTATTGGAGATTCCAATATATTTCGTTTATCCTTATTGCGATCATATAAATTGCACCAAACAGTCATAATATTATCAAAGTTAACATCAATTGGTCGCATTTTAATGCTAGAATGGTAGCTATGGTTATACGAATGAAGCAGGTCTTGCAATACGTCGACGTAATTGTAAGTATTTTGATGAGTGAAGTAACACCACATTTTAGATTTAAGAGTTCTTTGAAAACTTTCAACAATACTTGCTTTAATATCAGGATTATTTGTGGTATAATAATTAATGTTTTTGTTTTTAAAGTAATCTCTAACCACCTTTGAAACAAATTCGGTCCCTTTGTCAGATTGGATGTGACGAGGGGTAGAATTGGCTTCTGAAAAAATGCTTTCAAAACATTTTTTAACTGTTTCAGAGTCCTTCTTTTTCATAGCCCTAGCAAAAGCATATTTACTAAAAACATCAATAACACATAGAATATATTTATATCCATCGTTATATTGACTATACGTTCTCATATCACTAAGATCGGCTTGCCAGAGTTCATTAAAGTTAGAGAGGATGTATCTGTTTCTACTAAAACGTTTATGAACGGGTCTATGCAGCGTGTACGCTTCCTGTGATGATAACCAATCTTTCACTTCCCCTCTGTTCATTTTACCTTTCATTTCATTCACCAATTTGTTTACGCTACTATAACTGGCTGGATTTGATACATCGTAGTAGATCCTATTTATCTCTAGTAGGGGGTCCATCTCTCCCAATCTAATTTCTTTCTCGATAGCCTGGGTGGTTTAGTAGATAGAGGAGTAGAGGTGTTTTTTTCTTTAACTGACGGGGTTTCCAGATTTATTGAAGCAATCGAAGTTCTAGAATCATTAGATTGTAGTCCATTCATAAATTCTAAGTTCGTAGGATTACCTATACACGATTTAGGAACTTTTATATCATGTAAAGCACTAGCAAAATCTTCCCAACCTTTTGGTTTTGAACGTTTTAGAGGTCTAAGCACGTCGCCTACTAGATCGAGAATATTACTGTTTGGAATGGTACGATTGTTTATTACTACTTCCCCGTTCTCCTTCCACCAAATTTTTGGTTTACTTTGTACCATACATTCCAACAAAGTTTGGCTTTTTGATCGATACGATTTCGGTATTACGTCTATAATATAAGATGGAGAATATTGTTTAGGTAAATCAGATTTCGTTCCTCCAGGTGGTGTTGCGTATACATCCCCTTCTGGTTCTGGCAATACTGCGTTTACGATTGAGTTATTATTAACAATTTCCTCCTTTTTGGTGATCTTCGGATGAAATTCATTGTTTTCGTTGGTGAGTTGATCAACTTCAGTCACTAATGGTATTTTAAACGGTATCCGATCCGTTTCAGTAAAATGTAAAAATCGTTGTAATGCTTGGGAATATAATGCCCACTTTTCACGATCGTTTATTTTCTTTCTCAAAATTGTTTGCATTTCTCCATCTAGACGTGACAATATAGTTTCTGATGAATTTTCACTTTTTTTAAGTCTTTCAATAAACTCTGGTTCAACTAACAACATTTTTTTTGTATTTTCCATGGTATCTAAGATAAAGAGTTCACTAAAGCACTTAAAACTGCACCTAAAATTATTGGTAAAAAAGCTCCTCCTTTCTGAACAATAACGGTTTTTCGAAGCTTATTTTTCCCTTTTGAAACTAATTTTCGTAGAATTTCCTTATATTTCTTTAATTTGGATTTTTCGTTCTTATCTAAAGGAATTTTTCCCTTTAGAACGTTATAGATACATTCACAAATGATATTAATTTCCTCGTCGTCACACGACTTAAGCAAAGCTGTCCGATATTTAGGTTTAAGTAGCTGTAGTGCTTCTAGTAAATGTTTATATGTGCTTACTCTAGAATGCATCATTTGGAACTGATTAAAACTTGATGATCCTGGTTGTATTTAAAACCCTTCTTTGGGATATACACCGTGCAGTGACCATCACATGGGAATATTTTAGTTTTAAAACGGCACATGTCATCTGTATTTTGTTTTAGATCAATCATGAGATAGCCGTGGGCGTGTTTGGTAGCATCATTGTAAGCTTCTTCCACGAACTTTGAATTTTCTGGGGAAACTTGTCGAGACAAATAACGTATCTGTGTTTTATCTCTAGGGTTCTTAAAAAACACTAAATAACTTAACTTAACTTAACTAACTAAACTAACTTTTATAACTTAACTTTTTTTTTTTTTTTTTTTATGAACCGGTGGTAGTTTTTTGACATTCATAAGTGCATGTAACATGCCTAAATTGAAGAATAAATGATTTCATTTCATTTCAGTACATTCTGTTCAATGTCATTGGATAGATTTATATTTTCGTTTAGTTAGTTTTCATAATTTCAATTTGGTAATTGACTAAGAGGAATTATTTTTCGCTGTTTCACAATAAATTATGAAACAGGAATTGATTTGCCTGTTTAGAAATAGAGTATATTTTCTTCTTTCATATTCAATTATATCCGTCTACCCGCTCGAGGAGGAAACATCACCAAGTTGTTTCTCCGTAGCATTTTATTATGGAAAATAAATATTACGAGTTTATAGCTTCGATTTGCGTGTGACTGTGTTCCAAACTTCACAATTATTGGCTACAAGTGTTATCTCGTTGTGAGAACCTCCGGTTTCGCGACTATGGGTGCGGTTGTATAACCCTGGAGATATTTGCGCGAATCAGTGACATTGCGATGAAGGATGCAGTGTTTCTTATGTTGTGCATTGAAGTCAACTGCCCGTGAGTACATTTGGTGGTGTTTATAATGTTACCGGGGAATACGAGAAGAGTGTTTGGTTATGAAGGTGGAAAGCAATCGCAATCGGTTGGATTTTTGTGAGAGGCTGCTACAGAGCCTTTATTTCATGCAAGTACGTGAGAGTCGCCGTGGCTCAGTGGTTTAATGCGTTCGGGAAGCGATAGTGCTTGAAAAACTGCTTCGGGTTCAAATCTTAGACTTGGCAAATTTGTGTTTATTTTATTTTTTATTTTTAGTTTTTTTTTTAATGTACATGTTAATTATATGTTCTGTGCATGTTGTTTTTGACATGATGTACATGCGTTTTATTAAAATATTTTTGGAATGTTGTTTTTTTAATATTTGAATACACTTGACACGGCTACTTATTGACTGTTAAATTATAACTTAATTCATTTGTTGACATGCTTTGTGATCTGTATGTGGAGGAGAAATTGTATTGGCCTGATTATTTTCTATTTGACCTTGCGTAACGATTTAATTTTCCTTTTTTTTTTTTAAGAACAACCAAAACATTTGTTTAATTGTTTGTTCACTATTATTTTTTGCAATGGTAAATTCGTATAATTTGAGTTACTTTGTTTTTTTTTTCATACTTTGATTATTTTTTGCGCTTAGAGCTTAGGGACCGATTTAAGTTAAAATTAGACATTGTGAATTTTTAATGATGTGTGTGTTTAATTTTGTAATTGTTTTTATTGTTATTTCGCCCCATTTCTTTTGTTCTTTCTGTTTCTTTTGAGGCCAGTAATTTTTAAAATGAGCAGCCCCGCCAAAGTAGCCTGTCCGTACTGTCCAGGTTTGTCAAAATTGTACGTAGCTCCAAGGGGTCTTAATGTGCATATCAGTCGGGTGCATAAGGACAATGTCGCGGCTTCAGGGTCCAGTTCCGCTATTGGGTTACGTTCAGATATGTCCCGGATGTCAGGGGATGTGGGGCTTCATACATTGCCAACTTTGAAGGAAAATATCCGTGTGCTGAAACATATTCCCAAGGGGGCAAGGAATCTTGCTGCTGGCAAATTAAAAAACTTGGTTGAAGCGTGTTTACGATCTAATGAGGTTGGTGATTGGTTTGCGCTGCTCTCGTTTTCTTTTACTGCGTTGAGAGTCCCAGAGGGTGGCGCGGGCAGATCCTTGACGACAAAAGTTAAGCAGAATATTGACAATTTGAACTTGTATTTTCCTGATAATTGCGATCACAAGCCTCGTTCGTTGTACCGTGCAATTGAAAGCAAAGTCCATGATGGGGATTTGAGGGGGGCCGTTCGCCTCCTGTTGTCAGATTCTTCTCTTGCCCCTTCTGGTGACGATACGTTAGAGGCTTTGAGGGCGAAGCATCCAGAGCCTTCTAGACAGCTTGCTTTCCCATCGGAACCTGACCTATCAAGTCCTTTCCTCACGGTGTCAGTTTCAGACGTGGCTGGCGCGATAGGGTCTTTCTACAATGGCTCTGCTGCTGGGTTGGACGGCCTCCGTCCTCAGCATTTGAAGGAGCTCATTTCGCCGAGTGCAGGAGATAACGGATCCAAGCTTCTTGAATCGATTACTAAGCTGTGTAATTTTCTTCTACGGGGCATGCTTAACCCTCAAGTCTGTCCCTATTTGTATGGGGTGACATTATGTGCATTGGAGAAGAAGGATGGAGGCATAAGGCCAATTGCAATTGGTACAACCATACGGCGTCTAGTTGCTAAGTTAGGGTGCCGTTCAGTAAGGGAGGATATGGCAGCTTTTTTTCACCCACGTCAGGTTGGGTTTGGTACCCCGTTGGGTTGTGAAGCGGCAATTCATGCGACAAGGCATTTTGCGATGTCTCGTCAAGACAGTGACACTGTTATATTAAAGTTAGATATTAGGAACGCTTTCAATTCTGTAGAGAGGGATATAATTTTGGAGCAGGTGAAGTCTCGTGCTCCTACTTTATATCCCTTTCTCTTTCAGTGTTATTCTGCTCCGAGTAACTTGTTCTTTGGTGATGGCATAATCTCTTCTCAGGTAGGGGCTCAGCAGGGGGATCCGTTGGGTCCTCTAGTGTTTTGCCTCGCGATGCAGGATTGTATAACTTCCTTGCAGTCACCATTGAATGTGTGGTATTTGGATGATGGCACCATTGGGGGGAGTTCCGATGTTGTTCTGGATGATGTCAGCAAGCTTTTGCCGGCTTTGAGGGCTATTGGTTTGGAGATTAATTCCTCGAAGTGCGAGCTATATCCGTGTGGCGCCTTGGCTATGGATTCCGTGCCCAATTTTGAGTCGGTATTGCCAGGTATTAGGTTGCTCAACGAGTCTTCGTTCTCTCTTCTTGGGGCGCCCATTTTTCCAGAAGGAGTGAGTTCCGCGGTTCAGGGTAAAATTCGAGTGTTGGAGTCTGCTTTTTTGCATTTAGGGCAGTTGTCGGCGCACGTCTCACTCGTATTATTGCGCAACTGTTTTGCTATGCCCCGGGTGACCTATGTACTTAGGACAGCGCCTATTTGGATGTTTAGAGGGGATGTGGAAGTTTTTGATGGCATCCTTCGGAAGGGCCTTGAGAATATTTTAAACGTCAGTTTCAATGAAACACAGTGGCGCCAGGCATCTCTTCCTGTTCGTTATGGGGGGTTGGGCATCCGTTGTATGTATGACGTCGGTGCAGTGGCTTTCCTAGCATCTTCCCATGCTGTGTCTGATCTTGTCACTAACATCCTTTCATCAAACGGTGGCAATATCAGTATTACATTTTTACAGGAAGCCCTATCCGAATGGTCAACCCGCTTTACGGGAGTTGAACGGCCAGACAACCCCTCATCGCAAAGGTTGTGGGATGACATCTTGTGCCGAGATATATATAAGAGCCTGCTGGATAGTGCTGTTGGAAGTGACGTAGCCCGACTGAAGGCTGTCAGGGAACCCGAGTCTGGGGCGTGGTTGCATGCTTTGCCGTCACCACAGTTAGGAACCTCTTTGGATAATGACACGCTGCGTGTGGCTGTAGCGCTGAGAATTGGCGGTAAGGTCTGTGAGCCTCACCGGTGTGGCTGTGGGATAATGGTCGAGGCGGATGGGCATCACGGTCTGAGTTGCGTGCGGTGTGCTGGCAGGATACCAAGGCATTGTGCTATTAACGAATTGATAAGGCGCGCTTTGGTGTCTGCCAGCGTACCGTGTGTCTTGGAACCCCAGGGTTTGAGTCGTACGGACGGTAAGAGGCCGGACGGTCTCACACTAGTGCCGTGGGCGAAAGGTCGTAGCTTGCTGTGGGATGCCACATGTGTCAGTACTTTCGCACCCTCGCATCTCGCTCACACTATTAACAAGGCAGGCGCAGCGGCTGAGAGTGCGGCCAGGTTTAAACACGGCAAATACGGGAACCTTGAGCCGGTGTATGACTTTGTCCCGGTTGCTGTGGAGACGGCTGGACCTTGGTGTGCGGAGGCTAAGAATTTTATTAGGGACATAGGGCGGCGCTTGAGGGATAGGGGCTGCGACCCTCGCTCTGGTTCTTACCTGGTCCAACAGATTTCGCTAGCCATTCAGCGGGGTAATGCCGCTAGTATCTTTGGCACGTTTGGTCCGGGTGAGTATCAGAGTGGGGTGTGATTTAATTAAATTAAATTTAGTATAAGGTTGACGAAACCTGTTGTGGATTTATACTATGTGCATTGTTTGACGAGGCCTGTTGCTGATGCCTGTTGTCCGTGAAATTGACGAAGCCTGCGTTGTGGATGAGGTTTGTACATCTTTATACCAATAAATCCTCCAGCAATAATCCTGCAGCTTATTACTAAATAACTTGTATTTAAAGATATATCACGTTGACCTTTACCCTGATGAAATATATTTTGCGTAATATAAAACACGCTCAAGTTTCTGTGGTGACTGCCTTTCGTAAAAATGTCAACTATTCGTCCGTCTGATTCCCTCATTAAATCATCTATTATAAGCAGTTTAGGTTTTTGACCATCAAACATGGATATGTCAGGTATTCCTTGATTATAATTAACATTTTTTAAATTGTATAGAGGTTGCATTTCATCATAGCACCAAGTAATGTCGTCGAACTCAACATTACATATTTCTTTAAAATTTTCCAAAAAACTTGTAACAAATTTAGTTTTACCACATCCACTCGGACCAGCTACAATAGTGGTAAAAGGATGGTAAAAATGAATCATATCTGACAGCTTAAAGTGTGTATGTCTTGATATCGTGACAAATAAAATTGAAATGACACATTTCTTTTAATTTATGAATTTTAAACTACTGGGAAAGTAACTAGTCGATGCGGGATCACATAAAAATAATATAGATTAATTATTACACATGAAGGTTATTTATTTTCATTACATAATAAAAATCTTATCTAATTTTATTATCGCTTCGGAAAAACACAGAAAAGCAAAGTACATATACATTGTACATTTTCGCACAATAAACATATTTATATATATTTTACCTTATAACATGAAATGCGAAAAAATCTTACAAAATAAATTTCAGAAGACAATAATGACTTAAAAAATTATTATATGCATACAGTTTTATTTTCACATTTTACCAAAAAAGTCTTGATACTACTTTCTCTTCATCGTTGTAAGGTACTATCATAAAGGAGCTCGGAAGTCCCATTGGATCCTTAAAAATAATAAACGTTAAATTTATTATTACATTTTATAACTTTTTTTTTATTGTTTTGATTCAGATACATAGTAGTTGAAATAGGTACGAAAAAAGACCTAATGTTTTAATAAAGACAAAGTATACTATATATTATTAAATAAACACAAGATACGTACTTACAACTACAACAAAGAAACAAATAAAACCAATTACAAAAAAAAAACACTCCATCTAAAAGTACAACTTATTTCTTAGTTATGATTACAAAATAATATACACTTAACTCTACAATAATAATTATTATTAAATACTTCGTACACATTATTAATTAACTAATTTAAAAGTAACTATGTACAAAAATAATGATAAAGTTTATTGTTCTGCGTGTCGCTACAAAACTACTTATACTTAGTGATTAGGAATGCAATGATGTCCCCATGCTAGGGTGTCTGTTGAGTTTTCAATTAAATACCTTTTCGTATCATTATCAGACAGTGAAATTTTATGAATTCTTTGAGTATATATTATGTGTTTTATAGATTTAAATCTCAACATTGTATTCAGTTGAGTGGATTTTGAATATAAACATTTCTTATACTCTTCAAGTTTCATTTTACTGGTAACGGATTGGTTGACTCCTTTGGCTTTAGCTTTGAGTTTGTTTTCATTCTGAATATCCATGGCGTACATTTTTGATCGAAGACCTATAAATTCTTTGAAAATTTTCCCTTTTAGTTCATCTTTAAAATAACCCAATTTCATGTTGTTTACTAAAGGTAAGCCATACTGGTTGTTAATAGGGTAATCAGATGTGTCAAAATAAGAGTTAAGATCTGATCTAATATCTTCGTAAACATTTTCCGTAAATATTTGGTAAACTAAACTATCGGTATCGGTGTAAAGCAGTTTTAATTTTTGCCCCTGATATTTTTGTTTCATATATTCATAATGAAAACTATACATCAGGGTTTTAGATAAATCTAAAATACAGAAACCAAGGTATATTGGTTTGTTATAAAATACTTTTGATTTTTTCAATTGAACTGCTGCAAGATTTTCAGAAAATATTGCTATACTATGAAATTCCGGTTTGGCTATTAAAGATTTAATACCTAAAGATTTTCCGTTATTTTCCCAGTGATCTGTTAACCTGACATCAACGCGTTTCAAAACGTTCTCCATAGTTTTTCCATACACAGCATTATTCATTAGTTTATAAAAATCTTTTTCGAATACAGAAGATGCATACATTCGCATATGAGTATTTAAATCGATATAGCACTTCATCCAGGCGGATTGTTCAAATTGTAATATTTTGTGAATTTTTGTTAGCTTTAATCCATTTTTTAAACATTGCTTTAAATTTCTATAATGAATTACGTAGTTACATTTTTTGTTTAAATTAGGTATTAATTTTTTTTCTTTTGAGTCACCTAAAATCACATTTTCTGGGCAGAAAGGTAAATCAGAATGAGCGTCATGTAACTCAAATGGATATTCTAAATCAACCTCTAGGATAAACCCATGATCTGCATCATCTGGAATATCAAAATGAGTATCTACATCCACCCATTCAAATTTACCCGTAGGGAGATATTGGGACATAGCCCAGCCGTAAAGGTTATTGGCATCGAAATACATTAGAAAGGAACTTGGCATATTTTGATCATATTCAGTTTCTGACATAAACTTGTTATTAGCTTTTGCATGTCTGTTACTGCATTGCGAAATACCACCGCGAATATTTTTTGAAATAAAGGTGATTTTATCAACATCTGTCAAAAGCTCTAATTCAATTTTTGTTACTCTTAACATTGCATCCCAGCTTAACCCAGGAGCGGTGTAATAGTGGGCAGGATCTAACCCGTATGTTGTCAGACAAACATTTCTAAAATTTTCGAAAATATCAGTTAGAAGTAAAACATCTGTTTTCAAGTATATGTCAGAATATTCACCCATATTTTTACATTTAAAATGGTCCCATGCATCCAAAGCATGTTCATAATCACTTTGTTCAATGTCACTTCCAGTCAAAGAATTATAAAACTCTTTAAATGGGGGAAGAGATGTTAATTTCAGACAATCGAACGATGACATGTATTCATAAGGATATACACCCTTACGTATCAACCGTTTAAAATCTAGCTCACTGGGAAAGTTCAATTTCAGATCGTGAAACTGTTCGGGTTTTAAATCTTTAGTCAACTTATCAAGACTACTAGCCATGAATTTAAAAAAATCAACGAACCTTAATTGCATGATACGATTATTGACTTTTATGGATTTTGTAAATGATATGTATTTTTCCTTGTTTTGGGGAATAATATCTATTTTACCTTCCTCAAAACCTAACCCGTGTATAATAAAATGACTATCATAATGAGACAAATTATGAAAAAATACAGGTACAAAGTTAGGAGACCTATATTTTTCGTTACAATGTGAATGTACGACTCCTTCATAAAGCCCCGTTTGCCAGTGATAATAAATTACCTGCTCACCGTTCAAATTTCTTTCACAAATATAACAATGGCTAGTTTGTGCTATATTAGCTTTGTTCTCTTCAGTCAAGGGTTGAGGAGTTTTTACAATCGTGTTTTTACTACAGATTCGTTGTAAATCCTTTTTTAATGAATCCATAAAGGTACGAGCACAGTTTTCACCCTTATGGGTTCTATAAACAGATAGTTTATCATCGTAGGAGCATTTAATATAATAACCATAACTATAGACTTCATGTTTTTGGATATTAGTGGTTGAAGATGTAGTTTTATCGAAATTATTAGAATGTGGAATAGGATTTAAAAATGCTTCAAAATCAGCGTATACAACGAATGGGATTCGTAACTTACGTTCATAGTTTTTGAATGTAAGCATGTTGGTTGAAACCAGCTCATTAAACCAGTTCCTTTGTTTGTCATGATGTGATGGCAATTTGGTACATACATGAAAACAACCGTTTTTTTGGTGGTTTTCTAAATTTTCGTTTGTTGTAAAGTTTAGTAAACAGCCATCACAAATGAAAACACTATGATCTCTACTGTTTAATTGATTAGACACTAATCGAGATAAGTTACGAATCCAACAATAATGCCCTCTAATACCTTCGGTTATATACAATAAGTTCAAATGTTTTGAAATGAAATGAAATGAAATGAAATATATTTATTTGCTTAACATTATGTACATATGAAGATGGTGAGGTAAATGATAAATAGCGTCCATATAATGTCAATACCTTATAAAGTAGGCATGCAAATGTTTTATTTATGGTTAAAAATAATTTTATTTAGTTACAAGGTTTTATTTTTACAACAAAGGTCAATGTCAAGACTGTCAATATTAAAACATATTTGATTAATACAATCACTACAATAATAAAAAATGAGAATACAACATTTAGTTATTAATATTATCATTATTTAAATATTCATTAACGCTATAATAATTATATTCATTCAGAAAGTTTACAATTGCTCGTCTGAACTTAGTGAGCGGCATGTCTATTAACTTTTGGGGAAGTTTATTATAAATTTTTGTCATCATCCCCCCAACATTCTTGCGGTATAAGGCTAAATTCCGCTTCGTCACTTTCAATCTGTTAAGCCGGTTGCTCCGTGCATAGGGGTTTGCTTGAGCAATTGTGGTGAAATATTGGCCGTGCTTTTTTACAAATAAGCATATTTCCGCTATGTACATGCATGGTAACGGGAGGATCTTAAGTTTTTTAAAAATAGGCCTACATGACTCTCTAGCACTAATGCCACTTAATGCTCTTATGCATTTTTTTTGAGATTTGAATGCTCTTTCAATTTCTACAGAGTTACCCCAAATTATAAGTCCATATCGTAGGACTGAGGAGATGTAACTGTGGTATACGTTTAAGGCTGTCGTTAGGGACGCAATTGCTTTTAAACGTTTGAGCGCATAAACAAATCTATTTATTTTAGTACAGACAATGTCAATATGTTTCTTCCAGTTACAGTTTTCGTCAAGAGTTAAACCTAAAAATGTTACTGAGTCAACTGTTTCAATGGTAGTATTGTTACATTCTAAGTCTAAATGTATTTTTTTACTCCTATTTGTTCTAAACTGTATAGCTTGTGTCTTGTTAATATTAATTTTTAAGTCATTTATGTCCATCCAATGTATTACGTTCTTAAGTGTTTCATTTATGTCATTTTCAAATGTCCTTGGATTATTACACCGAAATAATATTGTGGTGTCGTCGGCAAATAATATGCATTTGTGTTGTGTTATATCAGGGAGGTCATTGATATATAGAAGGAACAGTAAGGGACCTAAGATACTTCCTTGAGGGACTCCACGTTCATTTAGTTTATATTCTGATAAGACACTAACTTTTTCTTTATTAATTATTTTGGTAATTTCTGTACACTGCTTGCGTTGACTTAAGTAACTAGTAAGCCAGTCATGGGCCTTTCCTCTAATACCATAATTGTCTAACTTGTTTAGTAGTGTTTTATGATTAACGAAATCAAAGGCCTTAGACATGTCTATTTACACTTTTGTTTGTTTACACTTTGTAAGGTGCAATGGACCCACAACATCATGTTTTTTGGTTTGTGAATTGTATTGTACTGGAAGTGCCATGTCGACAAATTATGCGACAGATTGAGCAGTGCAGTCTTTGCTTTACGTAAGCTAAAGCCAATTATATCAGACGATGCCTTGAAGCAGGTTTACTTTGCCCATTTTCATTCACTGATGTCATATGGCACACTCATTTGGGGAAACTCAACGGATGCCAACAGAGTGCTGCTCATGCAGAAACGTGCTGTGCGTGCGATGATCGGGGCAAAGCAGAGAACTTCGTGCAGAGACCACTTTTTGAGACAAGGCATTTTAACGCACTACTCACTCTACGTCTTCGAAATTATTATGTTCGTAAGAAACAACCTTTCTGACTTTAACACAGTAAATGCAATTGGCAAGACACTCCACCATACTGGGCGTTTGAGAACAGTTCCCCGTCGCATGGCACTTGCAGGTAAGAACCCACGTGTCATTGGGCCCACCTATTACGAGCGACTGCCCGCTGATCTTAGACTTGAACCATCTGACGAAGCATTTCCACGCCGCCTGAAACGCCTCTTATTGGAAAATCCATTATACTCGGTTAAAGAGTATATGGATCTTAGCTTACTGACATGTAAATAATTATAACTTAATTTGAATTCAATTGATTTGTATTTTGTAATGGACATTATTATGATTTATCTGACTGACGATTCCGAATGGAAGATGCATTTATTTTTCTGTTTACTTTTTATCGTGTTTTGTATTACTCTAGTTGACAGTTATTTTTATTTTTCCTGTTATGACGATCATGATAACAATTCTTGTAATTTTGACATGTGTGCAAATTTATAATGTAATTCCTTATCATGAAATAAATTATCTAAATCTAAATCTAAATCTATTCCAACCCAAAAACATTAATACTCAAAGCATTCATAGCCTCAAACTTAGGAATGTCAGTAAGTTTCATTGGGAAAGAAAGTTGTCCAAAATTCAATTTATCCTTATGTTTCATGTACGTGCCTACAATATTTGCATGGTTATTCCTTTGAGGTGGATATAAACCTGACAGTACAGCCCATCTAAAACATTCATAATCATTATTTTGAATATTAATTATTGCCTTTTTATTGTATATATCACGCGGCAATTTAATGTATGATGAGCCATGCAACGGATTATATTTGTTTATATTGACATCTAGATAATTAATTTTTCGTAAACTCCAACCGCTATCCTTTTTTTCAAAATTTGATAATCTCATTGACATTTCATTCAAAAGAGATAAAAAAAATTCATCTCTATCACTGCTCCTGATAATGATATTGTTACTTAATTGAAAATCAAAAGTATTGGTAAGTTGTTTTGTTTCTTGAATGAAATCTGCATAAAGAATAAAGTTAACCTTTAAGCTACAATGATTTGTAAGCGAACGATTCCACAATACATGGTTTTTTTCTTTATTAGCCTGTAAAAATATTTCAGGGGTTTCAAAATTACTATTATTAGCTGCAATCCTATACGTTGCAACCCTATTTTTGAAAGCACTTTCAATCAACTGAACATTAATTAGTTCACAGTCTGAAAGTAACACATTGTTTTTGTGTCTCTTGCTATTTACATGGTTTGCGTAATATCTTTTTGAAACATATACACGACACACAGAACATTCAATTTTATCACTATTAGTTGCACTTACATTAGTATCAGGTGCTTCAAGCGACGCAGAGCTGGAAAGGTCACGACTAGTTGACGGGGACTTTTTCTTGCTTGAGCTATCTGGAACCGGATCCGCTGCAGTTCGTTGTTTCGTCTCTTCAGGTGGTGAAAAGGAGGATGGATCACGACTTGTTGAGGGACGGCTTTTCTTGTTTGGGATATCGATAACTGGATCCTCCGCAAGTCTTCTTTTTATACCGGTTCCGACTTGTGAAGTCCTATAAAAGGAAAAAACACTAATTATTATATTTACTCATTTAACAAATGATAAAATTAGTATTAACAGATTACCCTTATAAAAATATACTAACTAGATTTATTCTTTACAGCATGAACAATATGCTTGCATTGGTAGAACCCCATCTATTTCATCACGGTTCGATGTAAATGAGAAATCCTGATTAGATTCTGTATGACCATTACAAGGTGTATAATAAGGTATTATATCCCAGTCTTCAAGAAATGAACTAGGTAAAACCCCTTCAATATACCATAGTCTTATAAATTTATGGAATCTTTGAAGTAAAACATGTTTATTAAAACACTCTACTTCGTCTGAAGTAAATCCCGACCGAGAATAAAATTGAGATGCCATTATAAAAACACTGAATCACACACCAACACAACGTTAACACTTAAATGGATAAAAGTATAGAATAACGGGCTGCTTATATATACTACTACTCCCACCAGTCCCCACCCAGCAACACAATAGATTCATGTTTTGGCAGGTAGCGAAACACGACAGAAACAAAAAATATCTAACACGTTCTTACAAGTTTGGAAATAATAACAATTAAATACTCACGTTTTACGTTGAAGCTGGCTGAACAGTTCACCGGCATCGTATAACGCTTGATCTTCCTCAACATTTTCACATACTTTATTTAGCTGCGAATCGTATAAATCACTGTTTAAGTTATCCATAGTAACTGCTTGTACAGACTCGACGACTTCACATATTTTATTTAGCTGCGAATCGTATAAATCACTGTTTAAGTTATCCATAGTAACTGCTTAAACAGAATGAATGCCTTTATTTTAGTTTAAATAACCTATATCAGGTATAGCAGTTTATCCCCTCTCCTTAAAATGGTAACGGTTAAGTTGGAGAAAGCTTGTAAAGTTAACAGCATCCCTTAAACTTTCACCGAGAGTATGGGACAACTAAAATACAATACGTATACAATAGCAGGACCATTGTTCCAAAAAAGAGAAACTAGAAAGCTATTACTTTAATATTTTTGAATCGTTTATGATCACTTGAGAGTTATTTTTGTCAATATAAGTCTTCTCAAATTAAGAAATGAGACACCGCTTTCTGTGCGTATAGAAACCGTCAAATACTTTTGTTTAGACTTTCGTATCCTTTTTAACAATATTATTTTATGGGCGCTTCTTAGAATGATATGTTTGAATTTTATAACTAGTTTTGTTATCATTACTAAAGCGCTATAATATAAGTTTTTAAAGGTATTATGGGAGAACGGAAACACAAATTTTCATTCACACAAAAAACACTTAACAGTTATTAGAAATCAAGTGTACAACTCATAACTACAAGGCACTATATAAATTTAGCCTCAGCTTCGGCCTTTTTATATGAATGTGTGTATAAAAACCTCGGGCACGCTAGTGGGGACAGAGGATCACCTAGGAAGAAGAAACAAGTTTTAACAGGATTTCGACAGTCACTACCCCATCTAATTATATAACTGATATAAACAGGAAGGCAATATATTACACATGTAAACAAAATATTCATGTATAATAATTAACAATGAGAACTTCGTTTTTTGAACCTACAGCTTGTATGTATATGCAAGTCGAAACTTGTACAAAACACAGACATGTTTGTTATTTATCCACCTTTCTCACTGGTTTAAACATGAATGCAATAAACTATATTATACCTACAGCATACCTACAAGTGGAAACCTGACCAAAAGACGGCCATTTTAACTATCCATTAACAGGTAAAATACCTACCGCTAAGTATATAACACATGTAACGAGTAAGTATATATGTAATAATTCGTACAACGGCCACGATCTCCTGTTCAAACATGTTTCTCGTATACACATTTAAGAGAGGGCTGTCACAAATGCTTTGTACAAAAATTACAATAGCCAGTTAACAATGGGTTTAATGTTAATGTAAATCCATCAACATCATGTATATAATTGGGCAGATTGCAGGTTTAAACAGGTTTCTTTCTGAAAACATTAATTGAAATGATTAAGTACCTAAATGGACACCCAAGACGTGTGCGTTCAAGAAAAAAGCCTAAAACTCCGTTAGGTTAATGTGCAGCATATTAAAAATTAAAAGGTCTTAACCGCCGTAAATTTCATGGCGCTTACTTCTTTTTGCAGTTAACTCGAGTAAGAAATGAATTAATAAATACCTACAAGTGGAAACCTGACCAAAAGACGGCCATTTTAACTAACCATTAACAGGTAAAATACCTACCGCTAAGTATATAACACATATAACGAGTAAGTATATATGTAATAATTATAAATAAATACGTGCTGCATATGTACAGAACACTTAAACGAGATAGTTATAGTATAGGGGGTAGTTAAAACTAGACTTTGTGTTAAAGAGACAGCGTTCAAATCTCAAGTTGATAAAAGCTCAACATAGAACCTTGTACTATTGGGTACAGTGAAATAACAATCAGTCGCATAGGTCTCATTGAATTTGTCTCTTTGTTAGGCGCGGTAGGGAGATACAAATAGTGAATTTATATGCGAGTGACAGGGACAGAAAATAATAAATTTATGAAAGGTTTCAGTTTTTTGTGCACTAATGAAGGGGATAAAAATAGTGAAAGTTTGTGCGAATGAAAGGGACACAAGATAGCAATTTTCTGGAACGTTTTTAGAAATATAAATACAAGCGTGTGCGACCACCCACGTAGTTGAAGATACGCGCTTTAGTTTAAAAATATACCTGTAAAAAAACGTCAACCATTGAATTGAGTTGACTTCAACACAAAACGCCCCTTGCACCTTGCAGTCTCGCCCCTCAGCCACTAGACAGTTCAAATTTTTACTGTCGTAATCTTGCCCGGCGCTCAGATGCTAGACCGATGGGTGGCGTTCTAGATTCTAGTTGGCACCAGTCTAGGAAATCTAAAACCAATCTAGCAGTCTAGGAGTCTACAACCTGGGGGCAGAACCGGCGTATTCCTTCTACTTATACAATAGACATAAGTAATTTAAATGTAAGTAAGCCAAAAATAGTACATGTAAAAACGGGAAAGCTGTAGTGATAGACCACCCACGGCGCCAGCTGATCAGCTGAGCTAAAATAATAAATGATTTTCTATTTTATAACTTCCGAGAACAGCGCCATTAACCTTGACATTCCAATACTGAATGGAAAATAATAACACTTTCCTTTGTTCACTATTGCGCAATACGCATTCCTTGCATTCCAATCTTTCCTATAAAAGCAATGTATTTTACCTAATAAATCAGTTCGTCAGTATCGTCTCGAGTTTCGACTTGTCATTTATAATTCCCTACGCCGCACACTTCACCTGACAGCAACCCCACCAAACAAATGCAAGGGTCATACAGTAGACATCCCCAAACTTTCAATAGGTATCCAAAACCTGCAAATCAACCTACAAAAAACGCATTTAATCCACATTACAACTATAATTGACACGTATTTGCAAACAAAATTAAATGTCTATTATGCAATGATGATCACGTATTATTTCAATGCAAGCAATTCCTAAGTATGTCAAATGGCGAGCAAATAAAATTTATTACAAAGTCCAACGTGTGCAAAAACTGCTTAAATGTACATACCAAGAATTATTGCAAATCAGAAAAACGTTGCAAGGAATGCAACGAACCTCATAATACCGTGCTACATAAGGTCTTTGGAAATGCAACCGCCCCGAAGCCGACGCCCTCATTACCGCACGCATCAACGGCTATGTCACCACAAAGACATATGCAAAACAACTTCGTCGCCGGAAGCAGTGACGAAATATTACTACCCACTGCCCTAGTTCAGGTAGCTAACAGCCATGGGGAATATATCACCCTCAGAGCACTAATTGATCAAGGCTCAGAGATTACACTGATTAATGAAAACACAGCACAAAGATTAGGGTTACAGCGGCAGCAACTTAGAGCCAACGTATCTGGCGTCGGGACTCTATCAAACAAAAGTAGGGGAAAGGTAACTCTGCAATGCAAATCCTTACACAACGACTTCGAATTCACAACGGACGCACTAATGACACGCGTCGTTAGCAATCTACCCAGCGCTACATTCGAAAAGAGAAACTGGGAGCACATAGACGGCATTACGCTAGCCGACCCTAAATATAACATATCCCAACCCATAGATATCCTCCTAGATGTGGAGATCTACAATCAAATAATGATGAATGGGTTAGTGAAAGGTTCAAACACACCCATGGCGCAGCAAACAAAATTAGGTTGGATACTCTCGGGAGCGGTGAAAACATACAAGTGTCACGCAGTAATTCATGACACAGAAGACTTAGAAAAATACTGGGAGATCGAAGATATCAGAATCAGAATCAGAATCAGAAAAGTATTTATTGCCACACAAAATAAAATGAAAAACAATTTACAAAAAACAATTAAAAATAAACTTACAAATTAAATACAAAAAATAAGAAAACAAAAAAAAAACAAACAGAATTAGTGGGCAATAGGCCCCAGTCTCAGCATGTGCTGGGCGAGGCCCAGCGCTGATTTTCAGACTGGTCCCGAGAGATCGGTCGATCGCAGGCTAACAAATTACAGTGCTTAAGTATAAATATTTACAATAATTACAATAAGATAAGTATAACAAAAAAAAAAAGAAAAACAATAGGTTAAAAAACAGTCAAAAAGGGTATATAGTGCCATTTAGAGATTGCGTCTGATGAGTATGTTAAATGTGTTATATGTGTTGTGTGTGTCATATGTGTGTCGCTATCGTAAGAAAGGGAGAGTATTAAAAGCTAGTTTTGCGTCTCTAGCAAATAAGCTTGGACTGATCGCTTGTATGCTAAAAGGCCTATAAGTTCTCGAAGCGGTGGTGGCAGGTCGTTCCAGATTTTTGCAGCAGCAAACTTGAAGCTCCCTCTGAAAAATGCTGTCTTGTGTAGAGGTGTCGCAAGTTTAGTGCATCGTCGCAGTGATCTAGGGCGTGTTTCGCTCACCCATTTTAATTTCTCAAATAGGTAGCTAGGCCGGTGGAACTCTAATACTTTCCGGACTGCGCAGGCGAGGTGTAGTTTCCTTCTGTTCTCCATGTTGAGCTGCTTTTTTTCATTTAAGAAAGGAGTTATGTGTGCTCGTTTGAGGACTTGGTAGCAGAAGCGTACACACGCATTTTGCACTCGCTGTATGGACTTTTTTGTCTCTGCTAGAAGTCTGGGTCCATAAACTATGCCCGCATAGTTGAACTGTGAAAGTATTAGAGATTCGACAAGAATTTCCCTGACTTTAATCGACAGGTATTTACGGATCTTGTACAACATTTTTATCCGATAGAAAGCATTTCTTATTTTCATGTTGACATGTTCAATATACCGTAGTTGTTCGTCCATTATCATGCCCAAATTTTTTTCCTTATCTACTTGGGGTACTGGCTGGTTTCCTATAGCTACTCTTGGATTTTGCTCCTTGATTTTAGACCGTTGCCATTTATTACCCAGAACTATAAATTGGGATTTTGCCGGATTTAATATAAGGTTGTTCTTGGATGACCAGTCGGCTATGATTTCTAAATCTTCGTTGATTCTATTAAGAGACACTTCTAAGTTAGTAGGCGCAAAGGAATAATACATTTGGGTATCGTCCGCATATAGGTGAGCATTACAGTGCTTAAGATTGTTAACCAAATCAGCTGTGTACAATATGAAAAGCAAGGGGCTTAAAATTGATCCCTGAGGGGTGCCTCGGCTGACTATGAGCGTTTTTGATTTCAGCACCTCTCCGTGATCCCCTTCTATTTCTACATATTGCTTGCGGTCAGAGAGGTATGATCGGAACCATTCACATGACGGTGCGGAGACGCCATAATAGGCCATCTTAGAAATCAAAAGAGACGGGTTGATGCAGTCGAAAGCCCGCGAGAAGTCCAGTAGGACAAGAATAGAACCCATTCCCTGATCTGATGCTGTAATGATATCGTCAGTAACTTTCGGCAGAGCTATAGCCGTTCCATGTTTGCTGCGGAATCCTGACTGTATGGATGGTAGTAAGTTGTTTTCCTCCAGGTACTTTGATAGTTGATCGCAAACAATTTTTTCTATAACTTTAGAAAGTACTGGGAGGATGCTAATCGGTCGCAGATCTTTATACCCTTCAGTCTTGCTTGATTTTGGAATTGGCTTTACCCTAGCAAGCTTCCAAGTCTCGGGGAAGATGTTGGTTGCTATCGATGTGTTAATAATGTGCACTATTATGGACAGGGTGGTATCGAGAGTTAGGCGAATCATGTCTATCGTCGCACCGTCGTGGCCGCCTGCTTTCGTTTCTATTGACATGATGATTTTTAATATTTGCGTTTCAGTACAGCTTTCTATTTTAAAAGTTTTATCATTTTTTTTCTGGTCGAAAAAAGCCTGCATTTCGTGGTGAGTGTTGTTGATTTTATTATATTTTAATATACAAAAATTAACATATCCTGTAAATAAAAGGTAACTGATTTGACTACTTTGTTAAAGGAATGAACGACCGATTGATTGAGTGAATGTTTAGTTCAATTCATTCTCTGTTCAGATCTTTTAGTTACTCCTTCGCCTTGCCTCACTTTGATCAGGACTTTACTCGTAGATAGACGTGTTCTAGCTTCCAAGTATAAAAATAAAATTAAAATAAATGAAATTAATCTAACCGTTATTCAGTATTTAATTGACGATAAATCCTTGTATATCCTAACCTTTTCAATAGGTTATGGGGCCCAGGCCACGCGTTAAAACTTTGAAACTCTGATGATAAATTTTTCGAAACACGTGCATGAATGGATAACCTAAAATCAAAACGAAATATCAAAACTTACGACGGCGTAATCACTGCAATTGAGACGTTATCTGAAGAAAGTTTAACTTTGGCATTTGTGAAAACAAGGTTATTAGACCACGAGGTTAAGCTGAGAAACGACAGTGCAGATACGAGCTCAAAAGTACTGCATGTCGAGCATAAGCCGCATAATTCAAAGAAGAGAATAATCGATACACCTAAACCGCCAAACCACCATAATAATAACCGTAGACATTACAAGAACAAAACTTGGAAAAATACCCACATTTCAAAATGTCATCATTGCGGACGAAAAGGTCACGCGAAAAAGGATTGTTATTTCTTTAAACAAATGATGCAAGAAAAACAGACTGAAACAAATAGGACGCGAACAGTTCAACAAGTTGAATTGAATCAAGAAACTGCTAACGATTTCTCGGGTTTCGCCTTTATGACGGGAGACTGTCAAGATGATGTTCAAGAAGATAAAGTGAGATTTATTTTGGACTCGGGAGCATCGGATCACGTCACAAACAGGTCGGATCTTTTCATTAATTTTACAATTCTTAATCCACCTTTGAAAATATCGATTGCTAAGCACAGGGAATTTATTTTAGCTACACAAAAAGGGACAATGAGGGTGACGAGCGACTTGGGCGTGCAAGGACTTCTGGAGGATGTGCTGTTCTGCCCAGATGCCCCTTACAACCTGTTGTCGGTGCCCAAGATGCAGCGAGCTGGCTACACGATCATCTTCGACCAACATGGCTCCCAAGTTTGTAAAGGTGACACAACTGTAATGAGGGGTAAGTCTCTGAACAATTAAATTGCAGTAGACTTTGCTGTATCAGTAAATATGGCTATTCCTGTTTCTCGCCTATACCAAGCTAATAATAATGACTACAATTTATGGCATCAGCGTTTGGGTCATATAAGTAAAAATAAATTCATACAATTAAAGAATAAGAACATGATTGAAGATGTTAATCAAATTCAGTTTGTTGAGCCAAATGATAAAATGTGCGAAGCTTGTATAAACGGCAAACAGGCCAGATTACCATTTAATCTGACTAAGAATAAAGATCACATTACACGACTTTTATTTGTTGTACATTCTGATGTTTGTGGCTCAATCACTCCTCCCACGATAGACAATAAAAATTATTTTGTATTTTTTTTATTGACCAGTATACCCATTACTGTGTTGTGTATTTGATAACGTACAAGTCAGAGGTATTTACTGCTTTTAAAGACTACGTACGGACGTAGTGACGTAAATGTGAGGCAAAATTCAATTTGAAAATGGTAAATTTATACTGCGATAACGGCGGCGAATATTTTTCTGCCGAGATGAAAAATGATTGTATTGAAAAGGGCAAAACTTACCATTTGACAGTTCCAATAACACCGCAACAAAACAGTGTATCGGAACGTAAGGTAAGGACTATTACAAAAAAAAGCGCGATCTATGCTTAGTGGTTCCAAATTAAATAAAGTATTTTGGGGTAAAGCTGTATTAACTGCTGTTCGATTAATAAATGTAACGCCTTCAAGAGCCCTTATGCAATCGAAAACCCCATATGAATTGTGGCATGATAAAAAAACCACAACTTAAATACTTCAAGTTTTTTTTGGTGCCACGGTTTATGTACATAATAAAACCAGTAAATCTAAATTTGACGATAAATCTTGGAAGGGAATACTGGTAGGTTATGAACCAAACGGATATAAAGTTTGGAAGGTTTTTGGTGCCACGGTTTATGTACATAATAAAACCAGTAAATCTAAATTTGATGATAAATCTTGGAAGGGAATACTGGTAGGTTATGAACCAAACGGATATAAAGTTTGGAACTCGGAAAGCGCTTAATTTGTCACTGTTAGAGACGTTATAGTCGACGAGGCAAATTTTCTAACATCCAGGCCAGTAATATTGCCTGAAGTTACCGAAAATTGCCATGATAAACCTGATAACAACAATATATCAAAATCAGTGTCATCCAAGTCTCGCCATAGTGACAATTCAAAATCAGATGCATTTAAATCTGATGATCTCGGCCGTCCTATTGACAATTCAAAATCAGATGCATTTAAATCTGATGATCTCGGCCGTCCTGTTGACAATTCAAAATCAGATGCATTTAAATCTGATGATCTCGGCCGTCCTATTAAAAATCGCAGATTAAATGAAACCATTATTGAACCCACATCTGGCAATGCCTCTAATAATTATACGCAGGTAAATCAAAATGAAAATAAAAACACAGATGACGTAAGCAGGAGTGATAGGCTTAAAAATCGGCCGCCTGTTCATTATTATCAAACTGATGATGATGAGTGCATATTGAGTGCGCAGTCTATATTAGATGATGTACCTAATAGTATGAAGAAATTAGGGCTCGAGCTGATAAATCTAAGTGGCAAGTTGCCATAGAAGAAGAGTTAAAATCTCTTTCTGAAAACAACACGTGGTCTTTAGTGCCGAGACCATAGAATAAAAATGTTGTTGATAATAAATGGGTTTTCTCTATCAAGTATGATGAATTTGGGAGACCGCAAAGATATAAAGCCCGTCTCGTTGCCAAAGGGTTTAGACAGGAATACCTTGTCGATTTTAATGAAACCTTTGCACCTGTAGCCAGAATTGCTAGTTTTCGGTTCATTATTAGTCTTGCAAATCAATTTAACTTACTCGTCCACCATATGGATGTTAAAACTGCCTTTTTTAAATGGTAAATTAGAAAAAGAGATTTTTATGAAAGCGCCGAAAGAAGTAGATTGCGATAAAAATTATGTATGTAAATTAAATAAGGCATTGTATGGACTGAAACAGGCTGCTAGATGCTGGTTTCAGGTTTTTGAGCAAGCACTGGTTGAAAAAGGATTTATAAGTTCATCGGTTGACAGATGTATATACATGCTTGATAGAGGAAGCGTCCAACAAAACATTTACGTAATTTTGTATGTGGATGATTTAGTTATTGCATGTGGTGAAATACAAACAATGAATAATTTCAAAAGGTATTTAATGAGTCAATTTCAAATGAAAGACTTACAAGATATAAAATTATTTCTTGGTATAAAAATTGATAGGTCTGGACAATGAAATCACATTAAATCAAAGTGCATATATTGAAAAAGTTTTGCGTAAGTTTAAAATGCACGATTGTAACCCCATTAGCACACCACGAGAAGTAAAACTAAATTATGAAGCATTAAACTCTGAAGAGAAGTATGATGCCCCTTTGCAGAAGTATAATAGGTTGTTTAATGTATATAATGCTATGTACTCGTCCTGATTTAAGTACAAGCAATAACATTTTAAGCAGGTATACAAATAAAAACAACAAAGAATTATGGCAATGTTTTAAAAAGGGTGCTGAGATATTTGAAAAGTACATTAGATTTAAAATTAACTTACAAACGATGTGATTCTAATAACATTCTATGTGGTTATGTCGATTCAGACTGGGGTGGCCATGATTCAAGTGATAGGAAGAGTACCACAGGTTATTGATTTAAGTTATTCAATAATTGTATAATCACATGGAGTACAAAGAGGCAAATGTCAGTTGCCGCTTCATAAACTGAAGCCCAGTACATGGCTTTATGGTTAGTCTCTTGCGTCAAGCATTAATGTAAATATCACACAGCCGATTGTTATTTATGAGGATAACAACGGATGTATTCGTATTGCCAACAATCCCACTAACCACAAGAGGTCAAATCACATCGACATTAAGTATCATTTCTCTAGGGAGCAAATTGAGAAAAATGTTATTAAATTATGTTATCTTCCCACAGGTAAACAAATAGCAGACGCTTTAACAAAGCAGTTGCCTACAGCTGCCTTTAAAGCAATGCAGTCTGAAATGGGTTTGCAATAATGCGATTGAAATGTACATACTAAATAATGTATTGTTGAGATAATTATTGTACATTTTTGATGATTATTTTTATGGCGTAATAATTATCTTAATGACCTGATTGGGTTTTTCTGGGTTTTCCCAATCCTTGCAACAAATGTTGGGTCATAAAATTGTAATTTCCCCAGACAATACTTGGAAGTTAAATACGATCTGATGCTTATTTATTGTAAATAACTGTTAATTTTTGAGGGGGCGTGTTGATTTTATTATATTTTAATATACAAAAATTAACATATCCTGTAAATAAAAGGTAACTGATTTGACTACTTTGTTAAAGGAATGAACGACCGATTGATTGAGTGAATGTTTAGTTCAATTCATTCTCTGTTCAGATCTTTTAGTCACTCCTTCGCCTTGCCTCACTTTGATCAGGACTTTACTCGTAGATAGACGTGTTCTAGCTTCCAAGTATAAAAATAAAATTAAAATAAATGAAATTAATCTAACCGTTATTCAGTATTTAATTGACGATAAATCCTTGTATATCCTAACCTTTTCAATAAGTGTCCGAATTACCGGGAATTGCTAAGAAAAACTTGTTTATTTCATCCGGATTGCGGAGTTGTTGGGGTATGCAAGGGTTATCATTGCTACCCAGGCACGAGGAGTTCCTGAGGTGTTTCCACATGCGTTGTGGATGGGATTTATTATTATTTACATAGAAAGTAAAATACGCAGTCTTTTCACGTTCTAACGCTCCTGATGTATAATTACGTAGATCTTTGTAATATTGTTGATGTGCCTCTTTTTTTGTTTTTTGTGCTTTTTTCAACGCATTGTCGCGTAAACTCATCATGATTTTCATATTATCCGTAATCCACGGATGTGATTTGCAGTCGGTACGCAGTCTACGTAAGGGTGCGTGCATGTCGAACAGGTTTGTAAGTAGATGATTGAATTTTTTTACCTTGCTGTCCACATCCGGAATGTCCATAATTTCCCACCATGGTGCACACGCTAGGTCGGTTTTGAAATTGTTCATATCTATCTTACTCAAGAGTCGTTTGTAGATGTATTGGGGTGCTTGCTTAGGCTTAGCGATTAATAGTTCGGCAAGAATCATAGCGTGATCACTAAGCTGGGAGTTATGGCGCACATGTATTGCCTTACATACGTCTGGGCAGTCTGTAATAAATAAATCCAGTAAAGATGAACTTTCGTTTGTGATTCTAGTGGGCTCATTAACCAGCTGCGAACGAAGCTTAGTTCGTTGAGTTAGGAATGTTCTTAATTTTTTAACTTTAGAACTATCTTTTGACTGTATGTCTATATTGAAATCGGTCATGAGATACACCGATTTACAGGTTGCAAACATGTTGAGAGATTCATTTAAAGCGTCAATTGCACTGTCAACGGACACGGATTCCGGTCTATACGCGGTGCCGATAGCAATGCGCCCCGTGCCTCTTATTTGCAATTCTAACCACATTTGTTCTAGGGTGGATGGCGGGTGTTTTTTAATTTAGGTTTTTTCGAACAAAGAAACCCACACCACCTCCCTTGGTTCCAGCCGTGCGTGGATTACTTTTTAACGTATAGCCGGGTATTTTTGGAATTAATTTTTCCTCACCTTCACGCAGCCACGTCTCGTTTAAGGCTAAAATGTCCGGGTTGTAGCGGTCTATCTTGGCCAGTGTTTAAGGAGCGCACGTTTAATAAGCCTAGAATCAAATGGTATGATTTTTTATTATTCATTTATATATTCAGACCATAAAACAACAGTGGTAGTGTGTAATAAGCGAGCCGCGATATGGTAATATACTGTAATCCATAGTTTCACAATTAGAATTAGTGTTTCTATGGCTATATTTTGAAACACGTTAGCGATGTATTGAGATTGTTCGTAGTATACTGCGGCACAACTTGATTGATTGGGATATTTAAAACGATTATAACAATGTATATGTGTGTCGACGCGGCACTTTTTTGTACAGAAGGACAATTTATGTATAAACGTTACTGTATTTATTGAAATTAAACTTATGTAATAAGCAACATAGAATAATATTTGTAGTTCTATATTATTTAGTAACATGTTAATATAATTAAAAATCTTGAAAGCTAAAATAATTAATGTACACAATATATAGAAAAGAAAAAGAAACATTCTATACATAAACATGAAAAAAATCTTATTTATTAGTAGGCACTGTAGGATCCACTCCGAAAACCCGAACAATATCCTTCACGTTGTGAATTCGAACCGCTCTGCTGTCATTGCCTTCGGTTTTTTTAACATAAACTCGCCCCTCTCTAGTCCATATATACTTATAGCTTGCATTGCGGCCTGCTTGCCGTGCTTTCCAAAAAAGGTTGCGGTTGGCTTTTGTTAGCCTTTCATTTATATAGACTGAGCAGGGATTATGTTCTGGTAGGCCGATGTTACTCGAGTCAAACGAACGGCGCACCCTAGCATTCCGTAGTAGCTCGTCGCGTAGCGGGCGTCTCGCGAGCCGCACCACAATAGGGCGCGGGCGGGGTCTTGCACTGCTTACGCTGCTGGCCGATGTCGTCGGTCCCACTCGCTCCACACTAACGATATCCCGCACCTCCAGCTGCAGACCTAACTTCTGCGATACAGCTTGTGCGATGTGTGTAGTCGATTCTCCGTGATATTCTGGTATTCCTGATATTTCCACATCATTTAGCAGTAAGGCTTGATCCCGCTCGTTTAGATCGGACTGCACTTGGTCGATGGTATTTTGTAACTCTGTAATGATACTCGTGGGGCCCGGGTTATTTTTAATAGATAGGAGCTCAGCGTTGAGCCGAGAGTTCTCTAGTTCTAGGTTTTTGATTTTTTTATTTACACTGGATAGCTCTACCTGGAAGCTTTTGATTTGGCTGCTTATAAAATCTGTAGTCTCTGTGAATTCCTCCTTTATGTGGTCTATAACGCGAGTGAATTCAGTCTTCATTTCTTGAAATATTTCTTTCTTTGTAGTGCTCAATTTACAGTCAATCGCCGAACCGAGGTCGCGTTTTACGGCACTTAATTTTGTGTCAAGTAAACTGGCTAGCATGTCCAAGCTGAATTCAGATGTGGCAGTGGTGTTGTGTGTGAGGTTTGGGTCCGAAATGCTGCGATCAATGTAGCTGGTTTGTCGCGCCTCGTTTTCGTCGCATATCGACATATCTCCTCCTTCGGCCGTATTTGGCGGTGAATGTTCGTAGTGCTTCCGCACCGGGGTACCGTCGCCCCTGTGGCGCCTAGTAACATTATTGCACGAAGTGCAACGCCAGGTGTGTAGTGCATTATGGAGATTTTTCAAATAGTAGTCGTCCGGTATACAAAAGCACTTATAATGGTAGCCGCATTTACATCCCGAGCATATAAGCAACTCATCTTCTCCGATCGGGAGATGGCAAGCCGCACAGTTCATGTTGTACCTACTTATTTAAATATCACCGTCCGATAAGAGCGCACCGCAACAGCTGACCACCTCTACCGGGCGACCTTGACGCGCGCCGGCCGATATGCACCGGTTAACGACACTGCACTTAAATAGTTGTTTCTAGTTCACTTCTCACACTGATTGTTGCTCACTCACTGCATCAATCGAAAAACTGATTGTACTGTCTTTTAACTGGTTTTGTGTAGAAAATTTTGGTACACGTTTGAAGCTTATACGTTACTATATAATAATCATTTCGTAATTATTAACGGGAGCACCTCCGTATACATGTTAGCACTGCGAGCGCTCGCGGCCGACCCCCTGACACTAACAACTCCATAACATCACAAGAAGTGTACTGCGAAAACCTGTACACTAGCACGACTCGACGGCTCGAAAATGGGAGATATGAAGTTCGGCTGCCGATGAAGGAAAACTTCGTTGATCTCCTGGGAGAATCCAAACCGCAAGCAATAGCTCAATTCCGACAACTGGAGAAGCGATTAACAAAAGATGAAGACCTGTCAGCAAGGTACAAGAATTTTATTAACGAATATATTAAAATGGGACACATTAAGGAATGCTCTGGAGACGTAAACCCCCACTTCTTCTTACCCCACCACGGAATTTAAAAAGAGGAATCATTAACAACGAAACTGCGTGTGGTCTTCAATGCTAGCCAAAAATCTACATCTGGACATAGCCTAAATGACCTCATGGAGTGTGGACCAAAACTACACCAAGACTTGCAAAGTCTACTCATTAACTGGAGACGCTACAAATATGTCATGTCCGCAGACTGTGAGAAAATGTACAGAATGATTCTGGTACATCCAGACGATCAAAACCTGCAGAAGATCGTATGGCGAGATGCTCCAGGCCAACCATTGAAAGAATATCAGCTTACAACGGTCTCCTATAGCCAAAAGGCAGCTCCTTATTTGGCCTTGAGAACCCTTAAAAACTGGCACAAGATGACTCTGAAAAATACCCCCTAGCAGCAAATGTCATCAATAACGAAATCTATGTTGATGACCTATTGAGAGGCAATGATGACAAAAATAATGCATTAGAAATTCAACACCAACTTATCTCCATGCTGCGAGGCGCGGGGTTTAATCTAAGGAAATGGACCAGCAATAACCCCACGTTACTGGAAAATATACCGAATGATAGCATAAGTCCAAACGTCATAGACTTCAATAATGCACACACAACTAAAACGCTCGGATTACAATGGAACCCCGCACGTGACACATTTATATTTAAAAACACGTTGAAAGACAAACCCGGGGGAAAACCTACGAAACGTTTAATACTTTCGGAAATTTCAAAAATTTACGATCCCTTGGGATTTTTAAACCCCTTGACAGTGAAGGCCAAGCTACTCCTTCAAGCCATATGGTCGCATGCTGGTTGCGACTGGGATGATGTCGTACCAGAAGCTGTCCAAAACGATTGGCAAAAATTCACAGCTGACATACGTGACATTCAAAGCATTGGAATACCCAGATGGCTGGGTGACATGACACAGATATTCGAGATTCACGGATTCTGCGACTCATCTGACAAGGCCTATTCCTGTTGCATTTACGTCCGTTCGTTTGACAAACATAACGAGCCCGTTGTCCGACTTATAGCTATAATCGCGACTAGCACCAATTAGTCAAAACCACAAACTGACTCTCCCACGAAAGGAACTCAGCGCAACAT
This sequence comes from Epiblema foenella, assembly GCA_963556455.1. Classification (NCBI taxonomy): domain Eukaryota; kingdom Metazoa; phylum Arthropoda; class Insecta; order Lepidoptera; family Tortricidae; genus Epiblema; species Epiblema foenella. The sequence goes on along the minus strand of OY747097.1, from coordinate 604,745 downwards.
TACTCTTATCCCGCTTAATGAAAAAGGTAATCGCAGCATTCAAATGGGAAGGCTTACATGACAGCACATACGCCTGGACAGACTCAATGATCGTCTTAGGATGGTTAAAAGGCGACCCGTCGAAATGGAAAACTTTCGTCAGTAATCGAGTAAAAAGTGTTCATGACGTCATTCCGAGTGCCCATTGGAATCACGTAAAATCTGAAGACAACGCGGCAGACTGCGCCACAAGAGGGCTAAACGTGTCGCAGTTAAAAAACCACTCTCTATGGTGGCATGGGCCTTCATGGCTAAAAAATTTTGAAAAAAAAACACTTGACAGTAAAATCCCCCACAGATTGCGAATCTAAACCGAAGCAAACATACGTTGCGCAATCTGAGCCCCCGTCTACAATAATGGAACTAATGAGCCGACATAGCAACATGCCTCATATCACTCGCGTGCTAGCGTGGATTTTGCGCTTTATTGCAATAGCGAGAGCCCCACACCTGACCATGCAAATTAAATTGTTCTACTTAACAGTGACCGAGTTAATAACTGCAGAAAAGATAATCGTGAGGCATATTCAGCATTACGAATTCCCTGACGACATTAGAAAACTACGTGCACATAAATCTGTCGGCGCAAAGAGCAACATCTTAAAACTCAATCCGTATTTAGACGAGAACGGTCTACTACGTGTGGGAGGTAGACTGAACAACTCCTCCTTGAACCATCATACAAAAAATCCTATCATCATCTCTAGAAACAGCAGACTGACAGAGCTACTAGTGAACAGAGCGTATTTACAAAAGCTTCACGGTGGTCCCAAGCTGACATTATTACATCTACGAGAAAAATATTGGATCATCGGCGGATATCAAGCAATCAAGAAATACTTACATCTCTGCGTGATTTGCCGGAGATTTAACGCTAAGCAACCACAACAAATCATGGCCGACCTACCCCAACCCAGAGTTACGGCATTTCGCCCGTTCTCACACACGGGTGTTGACTTCACTGGATTTGTTGACATTAAAGCAAACAAGGGCAGAGGAATTAAAACGCTAAAGGCATACATAGCGGTATTTGTCTGTCTGGAAACCAAAGCGATACACCTGGAGCTAGTCTCAGAACTGAGCAGCAGTCCATTCCTTGCAGCGTTTCGACGATTTTGTGCTAGACGAGGAGAACCTGGCCACATGTACAGCGACCATGGCACAAACTTCGTTGGGGCGAGCCGTCAACTAATGGAAGAACGCAAAGCAATCATAAAAAAACATGAACACCACGGTCATAAGCGGTATAACGGAAAAGGGCACCCACTGGCACTTTAACGCACCGGCCTGGCCATCTGGAGGTGGACTGTGGGAAGCAAGCGTTAAAAGTACTAAATACCACCTCAAGAGAGTAATAGGAGAACAAAAATTGACATACAAGGAATTTACGACCCTCCTATGTCAAATTGAAGCGTACTTAAACTCAAGACCGCTATGCCCGTTGACAGAAAGCATTGACGAACTCAATTGTTTGACACCAGGCCATTTCCTTGTTGTAGGAGACGCCCACTTGACAGTTCCTGAACCTGCCAATTCCAACCAGGATCTTAGAAAAAGATGGCAACTTGTACAAAAAATGACACAAGACTTCTGGCAGCAATGGTCTAGAGAATATTTACAACAGTTACAAGTAAGAAACAAATGGCAAAAACCAACTGAAAATCTACAAATAAATGACATTGTGTGCATCCGTGGAAATCAACCTGTGGGACGATGGGCACTAGGCCGCATAATTGACACACATCCCGGAAAAGACGGCCATACTAGAGTTGTGACACTTAAAACCCAGAATGGTATTCTAAAACGACCAATTGTTCAACTGGTTCCCCTCGTTACCAATGAACATGATACAAAGAAAGACAATGACAAACCTACCCGGCCTACCTCAGAAAATAGGCCACCTACACGACGGACACCTAAAATGTCGTGTGCGGCCCTCTTAAGCTACGACTTCTTAATGCTTATGACATTGTCAATTACAAGCGTACAGGCGCAAACTAAGGACTTTACAATCACACCACTAAACTCTGATCGGACTTTATACTTTGACAGAATCGCTGACATGCAGGAAATTAAAGATGACTGGAAGATAGTCTTATACTATAATATGACCAATTATTGGCAAAACGTTGACGCATTGGACAATTACGTGAAACACATTAAACAGTTTTTACGGCCGACATTACAGACCCAATTTCAACTAATCGTACATCAATTAGACCAGGATATGGCGGAACTTCAGTTTTACAATACCCTTCTTAAAACTCACCCTATGGAAACCCGTTACAAAAGAGGATTAGTGGACGGAGTGGGATACCTTGCAAACACCCTCTTCGGAGTGTTGGATCAACGATTCGCCGAAAAATACGAAAATGACATCCGGCTGACCCGACACAATGAGCATCATTTACTTCAACTAATAAAAAATCAAACTAGCATAATTGAAGCGGAAGGCAATATACTAAAACGTAACGAAGACATTATGAACAAGCAACTTCAAATAGTCACTGAGCACCTAAATAACTTAACAGACATATCAAATCAATTACAGCACGAACATGAAAATGCCTTCTACATCATGACGTCCTCTATAGCAGCGAATGGAATACTGACGCACTTAAAAAGCATACAACAAACCGTCATTAATACATTGACAAATATGTACCACGGCCATGTCGACGTTCGATGACGACCTGCTCTCCCCTAAACAATTGCAAACTGAATTAAACCGAATAGCTCTGCATCTAGACAGCAAATTGGCACTTCCGGACCTGCAAGATAACATACGTAACTTGTATAAGCTACTCACAATTCACGCTCGCATTACCGACCAATATCTCATCATGGAAGCAAAAATTCCACTATTAAGTGATGAACAGTTTGAACTTGACAAACTGATAAGCATTCCCCAGCATATATCACGACAAAATGTCATTCACGTCATTCCAGGATCAGAACTGATTGCTTTCAATATTAATCAGGACACCTTTATCCCCATCGAGCAACCAGACTTAAACACGTGCCTTCATATGAATGAACAAAAACTGTTATGCCATTTGAATCATCCTGTTTATGAGGTGAAATCAAAATCAAAATCAAAACATTTATTCTGCAAATAGGCCTCAAGGACACTTTTACAAGTCAAAGTCTATCTAGGTACATCAAATAAAAATAATACAATAATCAAAGTATCATTAATTAAATGTAGTGTTACATGTCAAAAATAAGACTAAGAAACTAATAACAATCGAGATTTGTTAGAGATGTATAAGGTCTCTAAGCGTCAAGATAAAAGGTAATAAAGTAGGTACACTAATGATAATAAAATATTTTGAGCTATATCTATAACACGTCAACATGAAAATAATAAAATCTAATAAATAAATATCCTCAGAGATGTATAAGGTCTCTGAGCGTCAGTCTAAAAAATAAAATCAAATGAGAACAGTGAAGTCTCTCATCATGTCAATTCCACTGAACACTAGTACGAAGTTACTAGTCCTTGCAAACATGAACAGACCGGACACCACAAACAGCACCCGTTCACGAGTATGACGCGTATCTCAGCCATCGCCTCCCTCGACCATATGTTAGGGAAGGTTGCGACCCGATCAACGACGCCACCGTAAGCAAAGACCTTTAGGCGAGCATGACATATTCAAGCTGCAGGACATTTATAATCAAAGTAGTACTTAATAATAAAATATCGAATACAATGAGATACCTCATGATGTGCTCAAATGTACATGAAATGATTTTAGAACAGTAAAAGTCCAGACTAAAATTGTAGTTATACATGTCTACATTATAAACCATTACTAATTCTAGTAAATTATACAAGTGGCTTAAAATCTTCCTGATCGTTTAAAAAATCATTGACGGAATAATACGCCTTGCTTACCATTTGACTTTTAACATGACACTTAAATCTGTTGACGGGCAAATTCATTACATCCATGGGTATTTTATTATAAAAGCGTATACAGTTCCCCACGAAGGACGTGCTAACTTTACGGAGACGACAGGCTGCCACTGCGAGCTTGTTTTTACTTCTTGTGTTGTAGTCGTGGATTTCGCTGTTAAGTTTGAATTCATGGAAATTTTTCCGTACATACATAATGTTCTCAAAAATGTATTGAGAAGCTACAGTGAGAATGTTTGCCTCTTTGAATTTTTCTCTTAAGGAGGCACGAGCTCCTAGTTCATAAATAGAACGCACTGCTCGTTTTTGTAGTACGAAGATAGTCTGGATATCCGCCGCTTTCCCCCAGAGCAGGATTCCATAGGACATAACACTGGAAGTAACTGTAGTACACCAATTTTGCTGTCTCGACGTTTGTCAGCTGCCTGATTCGCCTCACTGCATAGGCTGCGGAGCTTAGTTTTCCTGCTAATGTGGCTATATGTGCATGCCACTGAAGTTTTGAATCTAAGGTTATTCCCAAAAACACAGTCTTGTCTTCGAATTCTAGAATTTCGCCCTTTAATTTAATTCTTGAGTTGTTTATGTGCTTAACATTGGGTAAAATAAATTTTATGCACTTCGTCTTCTTTGCATTTAAAAGCAGGTTATTGGCTGTAAACCAATTTACAATAGTGGATAATACATCATTAATACAGTCGAAGCTTTTCTCTTTTCTATCCACTTTGAAAATTAGAGAAGTGTCATCTGCAAATAAAACTATATCATGTCTACCCTGCACAAGCTCTGGTAAGTCATTTATGTACACTAAAAATAAGAACGGTCCTAGGATGGATCCTTGCGGTACTCCAAGAGCAACGTTTGACCCTGCTGACGAGGTCCCATTGATGACTACTCGCTGTGTTCTGTTCGATAGATATGATGAAACGAGATCAAGAGCTCCATTCTTTATCCCATAGTGCCTAAGCTTTCTGATCAGATTTTCGTGATCAACGCAATCAAATGCTTTTGATAAATCACAGAAAACTCCAACAGCATCTTGAGCCTTTTCCCAGGCATCAAAAATATGTTTAATGAGTACCACACCGGCATCTGTGGTGGAACGGCCTCTAGTAAATCCGAATTGCTTACTGTTCAGCAGTTTATTACGATTGAAATGGGATAGAAGCTGATTAAGGATAAGTTTCTCGAAAATTTTGCTTAATGCCGGTAGTATTGAGATAGGTCTAAAGTTTGTGGGGTCTGATTTCGTTCCTGATTTGAACAACGGGATAATTTTACTATGTTTCATCAAGTCAGGAAAAACTCCAGTATCAATACTTCTATTAAAGATATCAGCTATATAAGGAGCAGTTAATTCTATTATGGAATGTAATACTTTGACAGACAGCCCCCAAAGATCTTCAGTTTTCTTGACATTCAATGATCTAAACGCTTTGGTAACGATGATAGGAGTCACATAATTGAAACCAAAGATTTCCGTACATTCCACTACATTTCCTTTCAATAATACTTCAGCAGCGTCTGGCGATGAATTTAAAGACTTTGATGTGTTTATGGGTATATTGGAAAAGAACCGCTCAAATTGATCCGCTACATCGAGATCGGAACTTACTAGAGTATCATTGATACGTAGGCTGTAGTGCGGATCTTTAATCTTTCTTTTTCCAGTTTCATTGCTTATTACTTGCCATACAGTCTTGACCTTATCACTAGAGTTTTGTATTTTTTTGGACAGGTAATCAGCTTTAGCGGCGACACATACTTTCTTAAAAGATTTGGAATAGTTTTTAACATACTCTAGAAATTCCGGTCTTTTATCCGTAGTTCTCGAATCATATAAGTCATAGAGTCGGCGTCTCTTCTCGTGAATACCTGGTGTAGCCCAGTCGCTAAACTTAATCTTGGACTTGCCTTGAATTTTCTTAGGACTAAAGCATTTGTCAAATTCTTTTTTTATACAATCATGTAAAACAGAACACATACCGTCGGGGTTTTTCTGAGGAAATGAAAGATGAAATAATCGTTTTGCAGTATTCTGACAAAATAGGTCGAGGCGTTTTTCTGAAATACGTCTGCACATGAAGCCACAAGGCGCTTCCTCGATTTTCCCGCTGAAGGTAACAAGTTGCCCGCAGTGGTCAGAACTTAAAGTGTTTATGATAGATTTAACTATCGCTTCCTTGTTACTGTAAATATTATCAATACACGTAGCACTAGTTGCTGTAATTCGAGTAGGCTCACAAAACAAGTTCACTAGGTTAAAAGACTTGAACGTATTTATTAAACTCACACACATTGGCGATTTTTCTAATAAATTAACATTAAAATCACCACACACAATGATACACTTTTTGCTCTTAAAGACACTAGCGAGCACTTCATCCATAACGGATTCGAATAAAGTGTAGTCCGCTGACGGGGGTCTGTACACGCATACAATTATAAATTGTCCCAGCTCAATACAAGACAGTTCAATTTGCCGTTCAATAGACATGTCGACTATATCTTTACGCTCTTTGCTTTTGAGGTTATGCTTTACTAAAATCAAAGATCCTCCACGGCTGTAGGACTTTCTATAAAATGAACTCAGTACACTATGATTTGTGAAATTGAACATTTCATGACCTTTAAGCCAGTGCTCAGTTATACACAAAGTATGAATATTTGAACATTGTATGAACAAATCTATTTCTAATTCTTTACTGGCAAATCCCTGGATACTTTGGTGAACTATGTTCACTACATCATTACTCCGCATGAATACTAGTGTTACAGCGATCGAGAGGCTCGGAGCCGGCGGATGTAGCACACTTTGTCGAAGAGGTTAGTTTAAATCAACCGCAGGCTCCGTCCCGGATCCTCCGCTACTAAAACGTAACACAGGACCCGCCTTAAAACTATCACAAGCCGTGTTTGACATCACAGGGTCTATATATATTATATGCTAACAAATTAGCAACATCTCGCAAGTACCTCCTAGAAAGGTGGGTACGCTTTCGGGTCAGGTTGAATTTTTTAACAAATTTATTCGTATCAAAGTGGTAATGGTTTACAATAAATAAATAAATAAATAAATAAATAAATAAATAAATAAATAAATAAATAAATAAATAAATAAAAGTACGAAATCGTACGGCCGTACAAGGAAAGTTTATATAGTATAGAGTTGAAATAGACCAACTTCATATTCTCCTTCTCCGATATCATATCCGAATACGGCAACGCGCAGATAATAATTTTTCCTACACCACGGCGATCGACGTCAGCGAGGACCTCGGACATTTAGTGATGTCCCGCCTCGTATAATCTAGGCTCTCGCTAATGAATACTACCAGCGTGCAGTCGCGGTCAAACTCGTCGGCGGAAATATGCGAGATCAATCGGTCGATGGACGCACCCGGAAGGCAGTGGTTGGTGACCTTCTGCGTCAACCGGCCTGCCAGCAGCGCACCCAGGCCGGCGCCCGCGCGGTCAGAGTACACGGCGGTGCGACGCGTGCGCCCGAGAGGACTCACCGGCGGCAGGACCGGCGAGCCCGGGCGAGGGGACAGCTGCAGCGACTCGACTCCGCTCGCCGGTGGCGGCTCCACACGGCTCGGCGGCGGCTCCACACGGCTCGGCGGCGACTCGTCTCGGCTCGGCGGCGGGGCAGGCGGGGCGGGCGCCCCTCGGTGCGGCGTGGTCGCGCAGGCGGCGACGCGGCGCAGTGCGGGGGAAGCGGGGGAAGCGGGCGCGGCGCCGAGGCTCGGCCCGGAGCAGCGCGCCGGCACCCGGGGCGACTCGAAGTGTACCGGGATGCCGCTCCCCGGTTCTAGAACATTATTCATAAAGGCTATGTATTCCTGCAATGTTTTGCTTGACAGCTCGTGTTTGATAGTAATATCTTTCAACTTTGCCTGCAGTATCTTGATCTCTTCGGAGCGATTATTCAGCTCTTTGACTGCCTCGTCTAATTGTCTCTGACAATTAAGTAACTGTTCATTCAGTGCCACATGATTGAACTTTGAATTACTGCCTTAAAAATTGACTTGTGGCGTTGCAATAAAACTTTAGATTTTTTGATAAATCTACTTAATTTTAAATATTTTTTAAACTCAAAATATTCTTTATTTAAATAGGCCTAGCAACAAGCACTTTTGAATCGTCAGTTATATATTACATAAATTGAATCTAATTATTCAGAGCAACTTATTAATGCATATGAAATTTTAAAAAATACATGGATTACTGTAATGTATGTCAAAAGAGAGTATAATAAATTCACAAAAAGATCGTCAATATGTAAAATAAAAACATAAAAAATTGTATAATCTAGACAGTTTCTAGAATAAAATCTGAATGTCAAGAGGAAAATTTAACGTCAACAACTAATGTCATAGTTATGAAAATAGTCATTAAGATGTAATGTCATAATTATTAAAATATAATTAGTATTTCAACCACAATTATACCCACGGTGTTTTATCATTCATGTAGTTTTTTGTGCTATAATATGCTTTCGATATGAGTTTACGCTTTACATAAGTCTTGAATTTATTAATAGATAAATTAGTCACGTTTGTAGGTAGTTTATTATAAAACTTTACACAATTACACATGAATGATTTTCTTATTTTTTGGAGCCGAGTGGAGGGTACCGCAAGCTTATATTTGTTTCTAGTATTAATATTATGTATGTCACAGTTCTGTCTAAAATTTACAATATTTTTGTGTACATACACAATATTGTCATAGATGTATTGACAATGTATTGTCATTATATTAATGTCCTTGAACTTATCTCTAAGTGAGTCTCTATGTTGCATCTTATATATTGCTCGAATAGCCCTCTTCTGCAGAATAAAGACAGTATTTATCTCTGCGGCACTGCCCCAGAGTAAAATACCATACGACATAATACTATGAAAGTAACTAAAATATACTAATCGAGCTGTCTTCACGTCTGTTAATTGACGGATCTTGCTCACTGCAAATGCTGCAGAACTCAGTCTATTCGAGAGATTAGCAATATGGGGACCCCATTGGAGTTTTGAATCTAATGTCAAACCAAGAAAAACAGCACTATCAACTAGTTCCAATTCCTCATCTTTCACATTGACACTAGTTTGCATGTGATTTACATTACTCGTGACGAACTTAATACATTTAGTCTTTTTCTTATTTAACAATAAATTGTTGACATTAAACCAATTAACTATTTTAGAAATGGCATTGTTTACATAATTACAAGCTTGTTGTTGCCGTGTGACTTTGAATATGAGTGAGGTATCGTCAGCAACCAATACTATATCATGGTGGGTCTTTACGAGGTATGGCAAGTCATTTATGTAGATAAGGAATAGGAAAAGTCCCAATATTGATCCCTGCGGTACACCCATAGAGATCAATGAACCCGGCGATCGCTGTCCATTCACGTCAACTCTTTGTATTCTATCATGAAAGTACCTAAGACTTTAGCAAATTCAGTGCCGATCCTCGATCTCCATAGTAGTGTAGTTTCCTGATCAAAGTTTCATGACATACGCAGTCGAAGGCCTTGGACAAATCACAGAAGATACCTAAGGCATCGTGTAACTCCTCCCAGGCATCGAATATGTGTTTTGTTAGCTCGACAGCAGCGTCGGTTGTCGAGCGACCCTGCGTAAAACCAAACTGCTTATGATGCATTAAATTGTTAGCATTAAAATGTTTTATTAATTGGGACAAAACTAGTTTTTCAAAAATTTTGCTAAATGTAGGTAGCACAGATATTGGTCTAAAATTAGTGGGGTCAAAAGTGCTACCAGACTTGAATAAAGGAGTTATTTTACTGTGTTTCATTAGATCAGGAAACTCACCACAATCAATACTGTTATTAAATACAACCACTAAATCAGGCGCTATGACTTCTATTAGAAATTTAATCTTATTCGACCCCCTCACTACAATTTTTTTATCAAAATGATTCTGTAAATACACAGAATTGGTCAAATCTATTGTTTCAACTATGGGGGCACTTACTAAACTATCATGCATTATGTCTACTTCACAATTGTTAAGTTCGGCAAAGATACTTAAATTATTCTCATCCAGCTCGGAGCAATACTTGCAAACAGTGGTCTGCTTTGCATGAAGTTCCTCAAGTTCTTGCTCCAGATCCCGAATATGCTGCAATGCCTGCTCATGTATCTCCTGGCACTGCTGGAACCGGTCCACGGAGAGTTGAAGTTCAGTCTGCTGGCTCAACATGTCCTCATACACAATATCTTGTTCAGCAAGCTGAGCTTTTAGTGTTGTGTTCATCCTGACGAAACCTGATCCTTGAAACAAGGGAAATCAATTTGCAATACGGAAATATTAACTCATCGAGCACAATATAACTCATATTGTCATACGGAAACAAAACCATGCATTGAAAAATGGAGCAAATTACATAAACAGAACACGTGGACCTTCACCTGTTGCAACGAATGCCTAGTTCGCATTTTATGCCTAGACGGTTTGACGTCGAAGACACTACGTAACAACGGACTGATAACTCTAGGTCAAGGTTGTGTTTTGAAAGGTGACACCTTCATGTTGTATGCTAACAAAGATTACGCTGCAAAATCGGTTATTGAGTTAGACACAAGCACTATACCCGAGTTATCATCACTTATCGACGTATTAAATACTTCGATAACCCACATGACATTTCAAAATGAACCACACGAACTGCAATTTTCACATATACAACGAGATGTACAACTGCTTAAAGGCCAATCTAAACTGGAAGAGATGTCCTCCCACGATCAATACCAGTATGTAACCATCGGAGCATCACTGATCGTCAGCACTGGGGTCCTCATGATGTGTATCTTCCTATACTATAAGTACCGTACAGGAACGTGGAAACTGACACAGCAACAACTACGCGCCAGTGAAGAGGCATGTAATAGTGATAAAAGTGATACAATAGAGTGCGGGAGTGCGTGTAAAGCTACGAAAGAGTGCGGGAGTGCGCGGAAAGTAATCACTTCCGCGAAGCAAGTGATTTTTGACACTAGTACTAGCACGGACTTTTGAACTTGATATCTTATATTAACCTTTATACCTGTTTGTTACTTGATATCTTAGATTCAATTTGCACCTTTTACACTTTATTTTATTTAGTAATGCACTATTTTGCAAACATAGTCTTAGGATTTTACACATTTATTTGTTGTATACACCTTAACCGTCATTTATGCGCACCTATTGTAAATTATTTCATAAATATTAGTCCTACATGATACATTTTGACACTTTTGAGCCTTCTTCTGAGATGGCAATATGTACAAAGATGTACATTATTTTCTGCAACGATGCATGTGTACTTTGCACTAGCCCCAAATAAAGTTATTAACCTCGCACATGTACCGATGTAGCTAAAGTGCATTATTAACTATAAATTGTACAAACAGTCAGTGTACGATCGACCGGCAGTAGTAAATCACCTCTCAAATATTGCGGTCTTTTTATTCCTCGGCACTCATCCTCCAATTGACTTATAGCATCTTTACACAAATTTCGAGTTTACAATTATAACAAAATTAATGTCATACAGTGAAGATAAACTTGCAATGTTATCTATTACAAATATTACAACATCAGTAAAGTTAGAGATGTATAAGGTCTCAAAATTAAACAAGGAGTATAATGAAATTAATATAATATCCCAAAGATGTACATGGTCTCCGAGCGTCAAAATTAAAATTAATTTAATATTGTTAGAGATGTATATGGTCTCTAAGTCACTGATAATAAAAACGAATCCACAACAGGATGATGTCTCTCGTCAATCCCCTATAAAAAAACACTAGTATTAACGTAGTCACTATGTCCTAGCAAGCATGAACAGACCGGACTCCACAAACAGCACCCGATCACGAGTATGACGCGTATCTCAGCCATCGCCTCCCTCGACCATCTGTTAGAGAAAGAAATAACATTCAGATAAGGTGCTCCATTGGAGATACATCATAATACCTACACAGGTCAACGTTCTATCTGTATTTCTAAGTGTTCAGGAAACATCCCTGTTCGGGGTGTAAGTAGATAACTTGTAACAAATCAGTATAGGTGAAAATTTGTCATTACTGTATTATGGGCTCTGTTAAGTCTATTGATATGTTGTTTGATGCTCTAATTAATTCGGGTTTGTGTGACTGCACTAATTACTAATGCAGTGCTTTAGCCTCGTGGCGCCCAAAGATTTTTTGGCTCCTCTTTAACTATGACCCGACTGTCCTTCTTATAGGACATAACATGATTTGGACATTAACTGTACCTCATTCTCAAACATAAAAAGGATGCTCTTAATTAAATGATATTTAATAGTAAAACTAACAGTTTATACCCAGAAACTGTCTTCCCAACATTGCGAGTCACTGCAGTAGGTACTCGCGGCCTAACTAAGTTGAATTTAGTTAAGTTTATATAGTTATGTATATTTCTTTATCTGTGCATGTGGTGATCTTCTGTAAGTGATAAGGCGCTTAACTGTTAAGTGGAAATGTAATTACCTAACATGTATCAGTGTACTTATTGTTGAAGGTCCAAATAAATAAATAAAATAAAAAAATAAAAATAAAATAAAAAATAAAAATAGTTACAGTCATATCCGCCCAAGATTTTGAGTTGAAATTTGTATTTGTGAATTTGTGTATGTTTGAAGTGAAACTTTCAGGGTATAATTATGATTATATTAGCATGTGTTTTTAAATTCAATAATTTGTCTACCTTTTGATCTTTACAAAGGCCACTGGACCTCAATTACTAGATTTACAGAGTTTATTAATATGGCCTTCTGAAAGGCGCGTGGGCAGTAATTGAAGGTTAGTTGAAAAAAGTGCTGGGCTGGAGCCGCCATGCTTATTTTGGTTTATCAAAAGGCGCGTGGGCGCCACGAGGATATGGCTATTAATAAAATAGTAAGAAAGTGCACGTAATGTTTAGTTTCGGATGTAAGTAAATACCATAGTTGCTCAATTGTAATTACTATAGTTGTACATGAATTGATAATGTTGATTGTGATTTGTGATGTAGTAGAGAGACTTGTTACCTATGTAAATTATCATAAGCAGTTACTAATTCCGTTTTATGTTTGTTTCTTTCACATGTCTAATTTGTTACTATTATGTTTTAAACAATAAATGAAACTTAAATTGATTGCACATGTTTATTCACTTCCATACAAAATCCTAACAACCAGGGGTAGCTTGAGATCTGTCATTTTTATATCAATTTTATAATCTACCTACATGACACCTTCCCCTTAAGTTTTCATATAGCATAACAGTTAATTGAATCAACACATTAATCAACATTGACCTACATATATAAATCACTACACTCCTATGATCTCTTTCCACTCTTCTGGTGATGGTAATACAACCTCTTCATAATCATCATGGGTCCCACAATCATCAGGGTTGTTATAGTTTTGAGTCACATCTGGTATGTCGTTCGGGAGCCTTGTTCTAAGCAGCTGGTCCACATGCCTTCTGTGCTTTACTCCGTCACTAGTCTGTACTTCATAGACAGCTGGGCCATCTACAGCTGTCACCACTCCACGTTGCCACTTGTGATTCATATTATAGAGTCTGAATAAAACATGATCACCAATCTTGAAATTCTTCTTGTGTTCCTTACTTCCCTCTCCATTCCAAGTTCTACATCATCTGACAAGTCAGAATCAGAGTGAAGAAGTGTGAGGGTGGTTCTGAATTTACGGTTATTTAACATTTCAGCAGGGGTCTTGCCCGTTACTGTGCTTGGGACAGTTCGCATTTGAAATAGCACTTCCGCTACTCGCTCTGGCCAAGTCATAGGTGTCTGTTTCTTTAATTTGGATTTTATTGTTTGTATCGTCCTTTCAATCTGGCCATTAGTTGCCGGGTGGTATGGCGCGCCAGTGATGTGTCCGATCCGGTTCTTAGACATATATTCTTGAAATTCTTTAGAGGTAAATGCTAACCCATTATCAGATACTACAATGTCAGGTAGCCCATTATCAGCGAAAGTTTTATTCAGAACCTCAATTACTGTTTTGCTCGACATTGAGGGCACCATTTCGATCACTGGCCACTTACTATAAGCATCAATTAATGTCAAAAATATCTTTCCCATGAACGGGCCCATAAAATTTATGTGTACTCGTGACCATCTTTTTGTAGCTGGCTGCCAAATATGTTCCGTAATTGGAGGGTTATTCCTGCATGACTGGCATTTATCACACATTGCCACCATTTCTTCGATGTCAGCATCTAATGAAGGATACCACAGATATCCTCTGGCTATCATTTTTGTTTGTACTATCCCGCAGTGACCATCATGCAGTTTTTTAAGCACACCCCCTTGTAGCGACTTAGGTATTACCACTCTATTAGACCATAGAATGCAATTTTTATTAAGTGATAAATAGTCCTTTCTTCTTTGGTATGGTAATATTTCAGGATCTTCTGTTTTATTTGGTCAACCATGTAGTAAATAGTACTTCACCCTTTTAAGAATTTGATCCTTCTCCGTTTCTTTTGCAATTGTTTTAGAGTCTATGTCAGCATTTTTAAGTAGATAAATTTCATCTTCTTCTTCTTCATCATGGTCATATTTGGTATGTGGGGTTGGCCACCTACTGAGACTATCAGCATTGCCCATATTCTTCCCTGGACGATATCTGAGGTCATAGTCAAATGAGTTTAGACACAGTGCCCATCGTAGCATTCTATTAGAGACCATCTCTTGTATTGGTTTGTTGCGGTCCAAAATTCCTAGCAGTGGTTTGTGGCCTGTAAATATTACAAATGTTCGTCCCAGCAAATATTGTCTAAATTTTTTAAGGCCAAACATAATCGCCAAAGCTTCTTTATCTATTTGAGCGTATCGGCGCTCGTGAGGTTGCATAGTTCTTGAGCCCATGATGACCGGTCGCTCAGTGCCATCCTCCATCCGATGAACTAATATAGCACCAACGCCATACTCACTTGCATCGCAAATCATATATAGGTCCTTCTCTAGGCTGTAATACACCAGCGTCAAATCTGAGGTAAGTAGCAGTTTGGCTTCCTCAAAGGCTGCTTGTTCAATGCTGCCCTATTGCCATTTAGCTTTGTCTTTCAACAGTTTGTACAGAGGCTCCAGTACTACAGTTTTCTCTTTTATGAACCGCTCATAAAAGTTATACAAACCCAGAAATGCCTTAAGCGACTTTTTGTTTGTAGGAGCAGGTTTATCAGAAATCTCTTGAATTTTTTCTTTTGATGGATGTATGCCTGTTTCATCAATTTCATAATCTAAGAAGGTTACTCTTGTTGTTGAAAAAGTACACTTGGCCTTATTCAACTTCAGACCGAGGTCTTCAAGCTTTTTGAGTACTTTTCCAAGTCGTTCATCATGTTCTTGCAATGTGGTGCAGCAGACTACCACATCATCAAGCAGGCAGGCTACCCCTTGAATTCCGGCAAGTATCGAGGTCATCAGCCTCTGAAAGATACCTTTTGCGGCATTAACACCATATGCAAGGCGATTCATTCTCATCAACCCTGTCACACTGCAAATGATACTGTCAGCGCCACCTATTAACATACAGCGAAACTGATGACGAGCGACTAAAACACCAAGGCGGATAAAAATTCGACTCGAACGCTCCGTACACCTGACAAGTGTCAAATTGAGAACTGACAGAAGAGACGTCAGAACGATGTCGGAAGACGTGGACATTCGGAGGAGAGCGTGTGAGGAAATCGGAGGCCATCCTCGGCTACAAGATCCGGGATGAGAAAGTGATGGAGCGGGCTGACTAAAGAGGTGATTCGCCGTCAAAAGTTATAAATATTTCAGAAGAATCCGAAAAACGCCGTAACCTAACCTATACCTTGTTTCAGGAACATGGGAATTTTAATTAGCACATAAGTTAGTATAAGTGGATATATGGTCTTACAAGGATAGAGGAAAACAACGTGAGTAGCCACCAGATAGCCTGAAACCCATCTTCCTTCAGAGAAACAAACTAATGAGGAAATCGCTTTCAGATAAACTGCCACACTTTAGGCGTCAAGCCAGTGGTAAAGGGCGGGAAGCAGTTCCAATAGCGGACTCTGGGTGAGCTACTTAGTTATGGAAAGTTGGCCGTGTGTCCATGACTGGTATCTGACTTCTCCTGTCATTTCAGGTGGTGATTTTGATTAATATGTTAATCATAATTCTGCATTATTGACTCACTCGAGTTGAGTCAAGTATTTAAGTACCGACCTCGAGGGCAGGCACGGTCTGCTCACAGGTGTACTACAAATCCTAATTTCAAGAGACGGACGGCTGCTTGGCTGGCTGTAGCACTGCGGAGGTTAGCGGTCTACCCTGAAAAACGAGTACGGAGCCCAGGCGTAACCAGGCAATATTGCTAAGACCACTGAGTGAGTTTGTTCCGATACAAATTGGCCCTTCAGGCATATATAAAGATAGTGACTTATTACCATAGCGAACTTACACATAGCGACTCTGAGAGTAAATTCTTCCCTGACACTGCGTTATAAAGGGGTTCCATAATACTACTTGTACCCTTAACTAAGAGCCAGTGTTGTGGAAGAGAAATATAAGTTGATTATAATACTTACTCGTTAGTCTCATTTTGCTCAACATCCATAACTACATATACCTTTTACCATCTTAAACAATCACCAAAAATCTTTCAGGTAACAATATAGCAACAAAAAGGTGATAACCCAAGAGGTGTATTAAGTGTGAGAAGTTCCGCTGTTTCATCATCCACTTTGAGCTGATTGTAGGCTTGTTTGAGGTCCACTTTCGAAAAATATTTGCGTCCTGCCAAAGAAAAAAATGCTTCATTTGATGTTGGTAGTGGGTAGCTGTCAGCTAAACAGGATGCATTGACTGTGCTCCTATAATCACCGCACACCTGCAGCGAACCGTCTGGTTTGGGGACTATTGTTAGTGGTGTTGCCCATCGGGAGTGCTTCACAGGAGTTATGATTCCATTTGACATCATCCTATTTAACTCTTCATTCACTTTTTCTCGCAACGGAAATGGAACCGGGCGGCAACGTAAGAATACGGGACTTGTTCCGTCTTTACAGTCTATATGCACTAATGGTCCGTTGTACTTGTCCATATCATCGTCGAATAACTTCGGATACTAAGCGACCATGTCCACTGCAGCTTCCGCAACCGAATTCACACCGTGTATTGAAATTCCCAAGGACTCAAACCACGCGCGGCCGAGCAATGCTGGCCCTTTGCCAGAACTCACTAACAATGGCAATCTAACCCTTTTGTCCTTGTACACAACGTTCACCATCGTTTGACCAACAATATTCAAAACGTCGTCCGTCCACGTAACCAACTTGCTCTTGCATGGCGATAGGTCGCCTGGGAACGCACGGCGGTGCTGCCGGTACAGGTTGTGCGGCAGAATAGAGCGCGCGGAGCCCGAGTCCACCTCCATCGCCAGCGGCACCCCGTTCAACATAACCTCCACCATGACAGGCGGGGCGCGGGCACCGGCGTCTCCTACGCCGTGTACGCCGTAGATGCCGTGATTGTCTTCAACACTATGTTCGTCGCTGTCGTCTTCCCTGTCAGACGCCGAAGAACAGAGGTCACATTTGTTTACCCGTGTCTTTGTCGTTTTGTTTACGTTTGTCTCACACGGCGCCTTCGTATGTCCTTTTTTCTGACATTTGTAACATGTTGCGTTCCGAAACTTACATCGCGCTGACCCATGACGTTTAGCGCAATGCACGCAAGGCTTCGTTTGAATATCGTTTACTTCCATTGGCTCACTCGAGTTCTGAGCGCTACTAGCGCTGGAACTCTGAGTGACGTCACAATACGTTCTCGTTAGTAAACGATTCGATTCGTTGTTCTCTGAAATTGCTTCGTAACACTTTGTCGTACGTTAAATCACTAATGTTCACTTTCAACAGCTCCTTTTTCAAGCTTGCTTGATTAACGCCAAGTATGATTTGTTCTGCGATCCGACGCTTCAAATCGGTAAACATACAACGAGAACTTATGTCGTGTAATGCCGCCACAAAACTTGTAATAGATTCGTTGCTTCTTTGCTTCCTGTTATAAAACTTTTCCGTTTCTAATATCGGATGCGGCGTAGGTACAAAGAGTTTGTTCAACACCTTAATTATTTCATCGAAGTCCACCTCACTCGGCTTCTTCGGTGACAACAATGACACAATCAATGCAAATGCCTCCTTTCCACATTGTGACAAAAATAAGGCTCGTTTCTGCACGCTTTCCAATGGTCCTGAAGCCTCCAATGCAAAGAAAAGTTGTTCTCTGTAGTTTTTCCAATTATCCTTATTTGGTATGAACTTCCCAGGTAACACAATGCTTGCTATGTTGGAGACTGCCATTTTAGAGCTTTACACGTCGCCAATATTATGTTTTAAACAATAAATGAAACTTAAATTGATTGCACATGTTTATTCACTTCCATACAAAATCCTAACAACCAGGGGTAGCTTGAGATCTGTCATTTTTATATCAATTTTATAATCTACCTACATGACAGTTACTGTTTAAATCTTTAATCTGTTAAAAAGGAAGAGGTTGTAGCGTATTAATAAATGCGCTAGGTGACGCTGGCAACACTGGGTTCTGTCTGGATGACATTATCGCTGATGGCGCGAGCGTGACTGATGCGGAAATCAGAATAATGTGTTTCTATTAATATTGATCATAGAAACCTATTGTTTAAGTACAAAGTAGCATACGCTACACTATTATAATTATTTATTATTGTTATGTGACACCTTTTGCGAATGTCCTCTCATAAGATACTGAAGTCACATAAATGTTAAGTGACAATTTAATAATAATAATAAATAAATAAGAATTAAAGTTCCTTCTGAACTGAAAGGCGGAAGATTGGCTAGTCAGGAAAGTCGAGACCCATGGATGTGTGCGGGGAGTGCCCACTATCTTTAACCACTCGAAATAAAGTATTAAATTAATTATAGAATTAAATAACTTTGACTTCAGTTGATGATGAGTTGACTTACTTTCATCAAACAAATTCAATACTCAACATCATTAGGGAAACTATATTTATACATTTTACTATTCCTCATTTTTATTTTCATATTTTTGTAGGTTATTCTCTTAAGTTTAACTAGATAAATTATTACTTCTCTCTATATGAAAAGGATTTTGGTTTACTATTTCGGACATGACTTTGGGTTTTACAAACACACTAGAAGATCATTTTTGGTCAATTTTCTGATCCACTTCAAGATATTAACTAATTATTATGCATATTTAATACAGTAGAGTCTGAGTAGTAGGGAAGTTTAGAATATTTAGTATTAGGATTCTTATAAGAAAATTAGGTTAGGGCAAGTAATGGTTAGGTCGTTCTAGTTAGGACTAGGTAGGTTTTATATGGGGTAATTAGTTCGAATTATTTAGGGGGGGAATCTTTACAGTGTGTATACTTCATTCTAGTTTAGATGGCGAAAATGCACTTAATGGTTGGTTTTAAATTTCGCCATCTAAACTGGAAGGAAGTATAATGGTGCCGTTATAATAACATAAAGTTCTTAAAATGTATGTTCAAACGGATCTAACCGATATTCATGTATTTACCTTTGTTACATAAAGTTGTAATGTGCAGTGGAGACTAAATAAAATATTATGTTTTTCAAGCAGACAATGAAAAGATGACGAGTGACAGATATATGGAGGAAAAAGACATGCTGTGCCGACCCCAAATAAATGGGAATACGGCAAGCAAATCATGATGACAATGCATTCAGTTCGTCGAAGAAACCGCTCGACTCTTCATTCTAGAAAAACAGCTGAAATACTTACTCAACACGTCTAGGGCGCTTCGTGCCACTGGTGGAGCCTGGTGCATGACGCACAATGCACATTACACCTAACGTTTACGGATTGTTGCGAAGTAGATTTGTCTGCTTTGCCCTAAGATAGACTGGTAAAGGATGCTTTCGTTTGCGCAGAAGTAAAAAGTAAAAAGTCGTCAGAATAAAAAAAATAAGAGAATAACTTAGAAATTAACATTTTTTAATGAATGCTCATAAGGGAAAAGTATAATTTTCAAAATAAAATGACGCATATCTTAGAAACCAGAAGACTTGGTACATAGTAAATGTGGTCTAAAATTTGTAAAATGACCTCCTACATCAACCCTTAAAGTCTTTGTACCTAGCTACCAAACACTCTGTATAATATCCTGCATTCGTATACATTCCCCAAGGTCTCTGCCCCTGAAATGGCCATATGGGGGAAATGCCCATAAGGTTAGCCACCAGCCTTTGATCAGTAGATTTTCTAGAAAAAATATATGGCTGTAAAAAGCCTATGAGCGTCCGGGCGCCATCGCCCAAGAGTTTCGACCGCGACGACCGCAATTCGCGGCTGTTTGTCAGACCAGCATATTTGCAGCGTTTTTGGCTTCTGCCGCAATTGCCCCCTTGGGGAATGTATACGAGTATATTAGTAGTAAGCGTTTATATCTTCCGTTTTACAATGTTTATTGAAATAAAAACCCGCATTTAAATCTTGGGATCGATCCATTCAATAACTATCACTGTATTAGTAGTAAGACGTGTTCTTTGAGGAGCATTTTGTATATGTAAAAATGATATGTGTCGGATCAATATTTAAATATCCATACATTTCATGGCACAGGTCCCGATTGCATACACGGATTTTAATTACGTATCTATGTGGACTAGCTCAGACAAAAAATGACAATATAAATTTTATATTAATATTTAAGACAAATATAATGCTACGTGGCATAATTTCGAATAGCAAAATTTACTAAGCACGATATTGTCTAAAACAGTGGTGGGCAAAGTACGGCCCGCGGGCCAACTGCGGCCCGCGAAAGCATTTTATCCGGCCCGCCGCCGATACATCGAATTAATTAGTACATGGCCCACGATGATTATATTTTGACGGTTCAGCCAAAAACCAGAGCAGCGGTTTTATACAAAAGTGCAGTTTTGCTGCAATTATGGCCCTCCTCCGAAATTTCTCAAGCTTACTGGCCCGCCATGAAGAAAGTTTGCCCACCCCTGGTCTAAAATGTAGCTACTTCGTTCATAAACTTACTTATAGAAAAGTAAGTAAAATATGGCGTGAATTGGAATAAAGTGAGCGTTTATTTTTTACATTGTCAAACTTTTCTCTGATCAGTCTATTTTAATGTTTTCTTTATTTTTAATGTTTCAGAAATATAAAGTATTACCATTATAATTTTTTTTAAGGGATACCTAAGACATTTTTATTGAAACAAATGAAAATAAAATACTGTAACAATTACATACTATTAAGATAAGGCTTAAGTCTATAAAATAATTAATTAATTAAATACTAAACTAAATCCAAAAATGGCCCCTGCGACATTGTGCCGAAGACGCTATCATTATATTAAATTTTCCAGATTGCCATGGAAAATATGTACAATACCGCGCTGGTGACTGGTATTTTATTTAGGTTTAAAGCAATGGGTGTTTATCCAAAGCAACTTTATGTAGAAAATAATATGTAATAAGCCAAGCTAGATAAAATATGAACATCTTGAAGGTCCAGTCAATATACTCATAAAATAATTTTTGATTATGATAACCCCTTTCGTGTCTGGTAATGAAAATGCGACGGAAACAGGTGTATGAAACAGAAAAGTTTTTATACATTTTGGTCATTTATTTGCATAAGTTAGTTCCCTATTTTGTTTCTAGCGGCTTCAAATTTGAGTAGTTCTCAATGGTTTTACCAAGGACCATATACAATAGGACTGACAATCTTATACAAAAAAACGTAACTCTGAAATAGCTCAAAATTCGGTATTAAAACTAGATGGCGCTGCTTCGTAGCCTGGAAGTCGCAAAAATGTTATTTTCACCAATGTTTTCTCCAGTTTTGTTTGTTTTTTAAGAACAAACGTCTAAGTGCTTTATTTTAATACCATTATATACCTTCTATACACAATTTTTAAAGATTACATTTTTTACTCATCAACAACGTGAAACAGATCATATTTAATAGATGGCACTACCTCTGGAATCATTCATTGCTCAAGATTGCTCGCGGGTTCGCCAATTTTTGCTACATAAAATAACTAGATGGCGTTGGTGAACTGGTAAAATGTGTATAAAATTAAATTACGCGTACTTACAGTCAAGGGCATAAATATATATACGTTCCCAAAGCGACAAAAATATCTTTACTATCTGTTAGCCAAAAATATCCATACAACAATTTCGATCAAATGTATTTGAACATTAATCGAGTCATTAAATTGTGTACACTAATACGTTCATAAATATACGTCCAATGACAGACAAATATATGTAGACAAACACGGAGACAAAAGCATCTATGCACTTGTTTTTCATATACATGTGAACAAAGCAGGAGTCAAAAATATCTAAGTAAGTACACAATTTTTTTCCAACCTCATATAGACAGCAAATAGAAACAAATATCTAAACAAACTTTTTTCATAAATACCTAGGCAAATTGCATACACAATTATATCTGCCTAAGAAGAGTGCAAAAATATGTAAACATGCAATGCTCATAAATATCCGCACTGTAAACAAACCAATATTCTAATTACAAAATTTGACGCTCATCGAGAAGAGATCGGAAATGTCATGCGATACACTCGTCCCTTTCTTTTTGGGCCTTCATTTGTTTATGGAAATCGCCTTTGATTTAACACATCTATTATATTCACATTTTGCCTCTTACCAAGTATAGAGTAAGTTGCAGATAGTTCAATGTAGCTACCAAGGTTTTTTTTCTTTCAATAAATTAATAGGTGATGCGGGATATCGGTAGTTAAAAGAAACGCAACTCCTTTTTGTATTTAAGTATATATTTATCTATATACTCGTATAAGTGTCAGAGGAGAGAGAAAATAGGAGCTTGCTTAGTTTGTTCGGGACTAGGTGGGGCCGATTTGTATATGATCATACCCACATTATTTATTACATATTATATATTTATTTATTATAAACTAAGCTAGGTGTTTCACTATATGTTACAAACAGTATAATGGACCTTAGATTTTTTAGAATTATCTTCGTGAATGAATATGCAATGAAAATTAGAGCTAGTTTCAGAAAATTACGTTTTATTAATTTGACTACTTTGTTTTAAGCTGTGATTCGAGGACTGTAGAACATTTTTGACATTTAGGTATTGTATAAATATGTGGCCAGTATTTACTACTTGCACGTCTTAATACCTAAATAGGTTTAATGCGGAAGATAGGTTTATGAATTATAAGGGGTATATTTATATAAGTGTGTAAATCAAAAAAATATTTATTAAAATTGGTATTTTTCTACAAAAAAAAACTTGATTTGCAGCACTAAATTTATTCAATTATTGACAGTAGTTTCTGAAGAACGCGTGGAGTCTTAAACTGGAGCCCTTAGTTAATACCATATTTTTCTACAAGATCTTACTAAGACCAAATGGATTTTCTCATTATTGTTAACATTCTTTGTATTGCTGATCAAAAATGTCAAGTCGGGAGATTAGTAGCTCTCGGACGAACGAAGCACTGGAAAGTAATTTTCTCTTGGTAATGGTCAGATGTAATCTAATCACAAAACATTCAGTACTTTCTTATGGTTCCGTTTCTAATACAATGTCCGACATTTGTAGCATTTACTAATAAAGTTTATTTACTTCTACTCTAAGTGTGTATAATATTAAAAACCGAAGCTAGTTTAGAGTAGCGTTTTAGCAGGCCATTAACATGTATGTCTACTTTTGCACATCGTAGCAGAACTTGTGTCACATGAAATTATGCATACAAGTGAACAAATTTGTAAAAGTTGACTTTATTTTTGATATCTAATTTTAGATTGGCTCTGGTAGCTACATACGACAACGTAACGCTGAATCAGCTAGAGGTTTAGCTTTCAACACTCGCCTGATGTATTGTTATGAGCATGAGCTTATGTAACTGTAACGTATAACGATGAACTCTTTTTTCCCATATTTTAAAAACTAAACAAAACCATGAATTAAGATCGATATTAAAACATGTAACAATAACAGGACAAGATTAAATAAAGTACTTTTCATATGACTGGTTTCATTTAAATGCTTCCCATAATCTTTTCTTTTTCGATGGGAAAAGTTTTTCCCACCGAGAAAGAAACAAGCATTTAAAATATCCTAATCTACCAAGCGGGTGCTATACGTACCTATATCATGCGATAGCCGTACTGCCGCGCTAACGATAAGAGCAGTAAGTCCATTTTTGGCAAAACTGAGTTAAGCATTTGAAATCAGCGCTTTGAGCTCTACAATATGGTTTAATCGTCATTTTAATAGCTAAATGGGAACCCTTAATTTCAGTAAGCATAACAGCAGTAAGTCTACTTTATCACCCAATAGTCCTTACTATATCGGAAGTAAGTAGACTTACGCCTGGTTAACAAGTGAGGTTTGGGCATTAAGGTTTAGCTGTTACTTATCATATAGGCCGTAACTACACATAATGTGGTTATGTTAAGCAATGTTAGTTTACTACTCGACCTATATTACTTACAATATCAGCAGCAACTCCACATATCGCCGTTATAATAAGCAAAGTCTATTAACTGTTTGGTACGTATTACTTAGCATAATAGCAGTAAACTTCTTATACTGCCACTATAACAAGCGAAGTCTGTTAACTATTTGGTTTTAATTACTTGTCATATCGGCAGTAACTTCACATCCTGGTATGTATGATACACGAAGTCTGTTTACAACGAAATATTTATCGTAGCAGCCAGGGACCTCCATAATGATTGTAACAGGTAAATTAGTACTAGCATTTAATTAACTTATAATATCTATGTAATAAATAATAATGTAGTTACACTCGGATATTAGGTAATAAAATTACAAACTGAAATGGGTCATTGTCAGTTGTAAAAACAAAAGTTGTCCACTCGGTGGTCAATAGTTAACGGTAAGTTATATTTTTATTACATGGATTTATAGTTACGGAGACACCTTTTATACGGGTTACTAGACCAATCCAAAATTAAGCTTTGTAGCCCTTAACTTTTGATATGTCCACCGAAAAGACGTGAGCCTAAATCTGACAATCTGCTGTGAAAAAATCAAACTTCTAAGTTAAAGTAAAAGAAACATACGGGCGTTTATGTCGCAAAAAAACGTATATTTCGACACTCTCAAGAGAATCAAAATTTATAGGGTATTTCCCGTTGACCTAGAACTATGAAATTTGGCAAGTAATATCGTTATATACTACAGGTACAAGGAAGAATCTAAAAACTGTATATATGTAATAAAAACATATAAAATATCTTACTTAATATTATACATACGAAAGTTAGGATGTTTGAATATTTGGATGTTTGTTACTCAATCACGCAAAAACGGCTTAAAGGATTATGATGAAACTTTGTATACATAGAGTTTTTAGCCTGGTTTAACATGAAGGATACTTTTTATACCTTAAATCATCCCTCAAAATTATGAATTTGGGGGTGGGAGTTGAACTTATGAACCAGACCAGAGTCATGTAGATATTTACAATGCCTGCCGACGTACGGAACATTGGATTAATAGAACCAGTATATAAGGTTGATCTCCGAATATGCACATATCTGTCACAAATCTTAGGGTCAAGATATAATAAGGACGTTTGGTGAGTTATCTGAGTCTTAACTGATCTCGAAATGTGATTACCAAACTGTTGCATTGTTTTCAGTAGTAATTTTACTTTTTTAAGTAGTTAAACTGGCTAAAATTGCCTATTTTATAATTAATATAAGTTTTAAAGACTTTATATACTAAATTTAGTTTTAATTACGTTTTTTATTTGTGAACTTTTAGAACCTAGAGTTACGCAAGGTTTATTTTTGTTATGTTTTTGTTTGTCGAAGTTTATTGATCTCAGACCATGAAACCTTATTAGATATATCTCAACTTATAGTGTAGTAAGTTTTTTATAGCTTAAAAGCAAACAAATATCAATAAACGACTTATTTTTATAAATACTCGTATTTATTTATATCATCTGCTGTATCCTAATTTACTATGGGTTGCTTGTGATAAAAGCAGTAAGTCGCGACTTATTGTGATTATTCTAAGCAAGCTTGAAGTGAACACTATTAAGTCATACTAGGCATAAAAGGGTTTTAGCTATTTTAAAATAATCTAATGGTAATATCAGTTTAGAAACAATAACATAATGAAGTCCTCTTTAAATGCTACACATATCAAAAATCCAAATTTTAATAACATAAAAATCTTGGCCAAGGGGACGAAATTTCCAGTGTTAACTTTACGCGCCAATTACTCAAAACTATCAAAACGGACTTACTGCTCTTATCGTTAGCGCGGCAGCGTAGTTATGCTTATGTATATCGAAATATTAGTTAACGGCGGAACAACTAGATGGTAGCACTAGTGATGAACGTAGACTGCTTGAAATTGCCGGTCTATTTCAGTTATATACATTCTTATCTATGGCCGAACTGGTACTGTTGACTGCTCTGTCCGCTTTGGTTCATTTGACCGAATTATCCTAATTGTCCTCGTTTTGAAGAAACTACACCTTACATGCGTGCGTATTAGGTCGCGATTCAAGTGTCACACATACTAGTTAGCTACGTTCTTATTGAAATTAATTGTACTTGTCGGGTAAAGTATTCGATACGAACATATTTAGCTTTGTTTCGTGTTTATTTATTAATAAATTCCTGAATGCATTAATCCCTTTACTATATTATGTGATGTTCCGTTTTGATAATAAATTACGTCCTCTCTCTAGTAATTTCTCTTAACAAATGTGTATATAACTAAGATCCGTTTTTAATAATTTACTTACGATTACTTTATTAATCTTCTTTAGCATTCAGTAAGGAATGCGTTGATTCTGATGAATCTAGTTACGTTCGCCCCCTCGAGAATTTGCCATATAATTGCTAATGAGCCATTCATAAAGAATCCTCGAACTACTATTATGTTATATAACATACCTTAGATTTGTCAGTGAACCTATTCTCCCCATCTCGTCCCCCCGTTCCCTTATCTTAAACGTGTATGTGTTTTTAAACCAATACTCATTGATTGTTAGTATGAGATCCAGTCCTCTGAATTCCAATAATGATCCATGACAATCTTTTCCCCAAAACTTTTCCGTTTGCCCGAAGTACCAGGTTGTGAGGCTGATAGTAATAGTCCGAGTTTGTAGTATCATGTTGGATGTCTAGATCTGGCCGGGCATCTATCGATCCATGTCCACATTACCCGGACGCATAATACCCCAAAAACTCCTTACGCAAATAGAAAAGTCCTTTATCTAAGTAGGTACTAAGAGTGTACTGATTCCTAGCGAAAAATAAAAGCAGATAAGTATTGTTTTTCATAAATTATTCCCTCCACTCCATTCTTAGCTCAGACCATAATAACATAACCTATGAGCTACTTATATGTTCCAAATTTATATGCCGAAGTGTATCTCAATATAATAGCTCAATGGGGGCTATCGTTTTTGTGCTCACCAGTTGGCGCCACTGTCGAGTAAGGTCCAGCTGTCAATTTTATTTAATCGTTATTATGGGCATGAGAACGAAATTTACGTTTAAATCATATTTAATACCTTAAAACCGTGCTGTAAAAAATCCAACATCCCCCATTGTAGCGCAGTCCTGTTTTGTTAGGAAATAAAGGAGGAAATAAGTTACCGAAAGTCAACTGTCTCAAAGTACTGACAGTCACTGACCCGTAACTCATATTTGCCATAATGAAGCTCAGGTATTGAAAAACAGGCACCATATTTTTCCAATTAGATATTAATCCGCGTACCGCAACAATAAAGAGTGAAATTTGACATTTCCGGGACCCCACGCTACACTAGCGCCTCTAGCGGTGAATTCATACGCGATAGCCTCCATTGTATCGGCATTTAGCCCATTGTAGATTTGAAATATTCGTTTAAGCGATCAATATTTTGTTTGTGTATTAATATAATCACTAATTTATGAATAACTATTTATCCTTGACAGTCAAGTCGGTAGTAAATGCACTTTTTCTTAATTGTAAGTTACTTCAAACATCTTACACTATGAACATGTTTTCAGCCCAAGTCACCAAACCGATCACACGCAGAGCTGCTTTAATAAATAAACTTCAGCAAACTCAAAAAGAGCTCAAAGAAGCCACTGAGCTAAATGAAAGCAGGAACGGGAGGACAGTGAAGAGGAGGTCATGCAGGTTGTCAGGATGAACACAACTCTAAAAGCTCAGCTCGCTGAACAAGATGTTGTGTATGAGGACATGTTGAGCCAGCGGACTGAACTTCAACTCTCCGTGGACCGGTTCCAGCAGTGCCAGGAGATACATGAGCAGGCATTGCAGCGTATTCGGGATCTGGAGCAAGAACTTGAGGAACTTCATGCAAAACAGACCACTGTTTGCAAGTATTGCTCCAAGCTGGATGAGGATAATTTAAGTATCTTTGCCGAACTTAATAATTGTAAAGTAGACATAATGCATGATAGTTTAGTAAGCGCCCCCATAGTTGAAACAAAATTGTAGTGAGGGGGTCGAATAAGCTTAAAAAATACTTAAAATTAAGTAGATTTATCAAAAAATCTAAAGTTTTATTGCACGCCACAAGTCAATTTTCAAGGCAGTAATGTCAAAGTTCAATCACGTGGCACTGAATGACCAACTACTTAATTGTCAGCAACAATTAGACCAGGCAGTGAAAGAGCTGAATAATCGCTCCGAAGAGATCAAGATACTGCAGACTAAGGCTCGGTTGCACCAACATACGATCACAGGCCGGTCACCGTCAAATATGGCGCCGGCAGCTGTCATCCCATAGAAACTTCTCAAACTTCCCATACAATCAGATTTTAACGGACACCGCTTACGATTACAGACGATTTGATGCAACCCACCCTAAGTTGAAAAATATTACTATCAAATAAAATAAATAATAAATATTTGTGGACAATCTTACACAAATCAACCTAGTCCCAAACTAAGCAAAGCTTGTACTATGAGTACTAAGTGACGATATACATACTTATATAGATAAATAGATACTTAAATACATAGAAAACATCCATGACTCAGGAACAAATATTTGTGTTCATCACACAAATAAATGACCTGACCGGGATTCGAACCCGGGACCTCCAGCTTCGAAGACAGGGTCACTACCAACTAGGCTAAAGCGGTCAAACACGAGCTGTCAAGCAAAACATTGCAGAAATACATAGCCTTTATGAATAATGTTCTAGAACCGGGGAGCGGCATCCCGGTACACTTCGAGTCGCCCCGGGTGCCGGCGCGCTGCTCCGGGCCGAGCCTCGGCGCCGCGCCCGCTTCCCCCGCTTCCCCCGCACTGCGCCGCGTCGCCGCCTGCGCGACCACGCCGCACCGAGGGGCGCCCGCCCCGCCTGCCCCGCCGCCGAGCCGAGACGAGCCGCCGCCGAGCCGTGCGGAGCCGCCGTCGCCGAGCAGAGTCGAGTCGCTGCAGCTGTCCCCTCGCCCGGGCTCGTGTTGATTTTATTATATTTTAATATACAAAAATTAACATATCCTGTAAATAAAAGGTAAATGATTTGACTACTTTGTTAAAGGAATGAACGACCGATTGATTGAGTGAATGTTTAGTTCAATTCATTCTCTGTTCAGATCTTTTAGTCACTCCTTCGCCTTGCCTCTCTTTGATCAAGACTTTACTCGTAGATAGACGTGTTCTAGCTTCCAAGTATAAAAATAAAATTAAAATAAATGAAATTAATTTAACCGTTATTCAGTATTTAATTGACAATAAATCCTTGTATACCCTAACCTTTTCAATAGGTTATGGGGCCCAGGCCACGCGTTAAAACTTTGAAACTCTAATGATGAATTTTTCGAAACACGTGCATGAATGGATAACCTAAAATCAAAACGAAATATCAAAACTTACGACGGCGTAATCACTGCAATTGAGACGTTATCTGAAAATAGTTTAACTTTGGCATTTGTGAAAATAAGGTTATTAGACCACGAGGTTAAGCTGAGAAACGATAGTGCAGATACGAGCTCAAAAGTACTGCATGTCGAGCATAAGCCCCATAATTCAAAGAAGAGAATAATCGATACAGCTAAACCGCCAAACCACCATAATAATAACCGTAGACATTACAAGAACAAAACTTGGAAAAATACCCACATTTTAAAATGTCATCATTGCGGACGAAAAGGTTACGCGAAAAAGGATTGTTATTACTTTAAACAAATGATGCAAGAAAAACAGACTGAAACAAATAGGACGCGAACAGTTCAACAAGTCGAATTGAATCAAGAAACTGCTAACGATTTCTCGGGTTTCGCCTTTATGACGGGAGACTGTCAAGATGATGTTCAAGAAGATAAAGTGAGATTTATTTTGGACTCGGGAGCATCGGATCACGTCACAAACAGGTCGGATCTTTTCATTAATTTTACAATTCTTAATCCACCTTTGAAAATATCGATTGCTTAGCACAGGGAATTTTTTTTTTAGCTACACAAAAAGGGACAATGAGGGTGACGAGCGACTTGGGCGTGCAAGGACTTCTGGAGGATGTGCTGTTCTGCCCAGATGCCCCTTACAACCTGCTGTCGGTGCCCAAGATGCAGCGAGCTGGCTACACGATCATCTTCGACCAACATGGCTCCCAAGTTTGTAAAGGTGACACAACTGTCATGAAGGGTAAGTCTCTGAACAATTAAATTGCAGTAGACTTTGCTGTATCAGTAAATATGGCTATTCCTGTTTCCTGCCTATACCAAGCTAATAATAATGACTAAAATTTATGGCATCAGCGTTTGGGTCATATAAGTAAAAATAAATTCATACAATTAAAGAATAAGAACTGAAGATGTTAATCAAATTCAGTTTGTTGAGCCAAATGATAAAATGTGCGAAGCTTGTATAAACGGCAAACAGGCCAGATTACCATTTAATCTGACTAAGAATAAAGATCACATTACACGACTTTTATTTGTTGTACATTCTGATGTTTGTGGCCAAATCACTCCTCCCACGATAGACAATAAAAATTATTTTGTATTTTTTTATTGACCAGTATACCCATTACTGTGTTGTGTATTTGATAACGTACAAGTCAGAGGTATTTACTGCTTTTAAAGTGTACGGACGTAGTGACGTAAATGTGAGGCAAAATTAAATTTTGAAAATGGTAAATTTATACTGCGATAACGGCGGCGAATATTTATCTGCCGAGATGAAAAATTATTGTATTGAAAAGGGCAAAACTTACCATTTGACAGTTCCAAAAACACCGCAACAAAACAGTGTATCGGAACGTAAGGTAAGGACTATTACAGAAAAAGCGCGATCTATGCTTAGTGGTTCCAAATTAAA
Source organism: Epiblema foenella (assembly GCA_963556455.1). Taxonomy (NCBI): domain Eukaryota; kingdom Metazoa; phylum Arthropoda; class Insecta; order Lepidoptera; family Tortricidae; genus Epiblema; species Epiblema foenella. Next base: position 573,366 of record OY747097.1, on the reverse strand, counting down.
TAAAGTATTTTGGGGTAAAGCTGTATTAACTGCTGTTCGATTAATAAATGTAACGCCTTCAAGAGCCCTTATGCAATCGAAAACCCCATATGAATTGTGGCATAAAAAAAAAAAAAAAAAACACAACTTAAATACTTGAAGGTTTTTGGTGCCACGGTTTATGTACATAATAAAACCAGTAAATCTAAATTTGACGATAAATCTTGGAAGGGAATACTGGTAGGTTATGAACCAAACGGATATAAAGTTTGGAACTCGGAAAGCGCTTAATTTGTCACTGTTAGAGACGTTATAGTCGACGAGACTTGATATTGCCTGAAGTTACCGAAAATTGCCATGATAAACCTGATAACAACAATATATCAAAATCAGTGTCATCCAAGTCTCGCCATAGTGACAATTCAAAATCAGATGCATTTAAATCTGATGATCTCGGCCGTCCTGTTGACAATTCAAAATCAGATGCATTTAAATCTGATGATCTCGGCCGTCCTGTTGACAATTCAAAATCAGATGCATTTAAATCTGATGATCTCGGCCGTCCTATTGAAAAATCGCAGATTAAATGAAACCATTATTGAACCCACATCTAGTAATGCCCCTGATAATTGTACGCAGGTAAATCAAAATGAAAATAAAAACACAGATGACATAAGGAGGAGTGATAGGCTTAAAAATCGGCCACCTGTTCATTATTATCAAACTGATGATGATGAGTGCATATTGAGTGCGCAGTCTATATTAGTGTTAAGTGGCAAGTTGCCATAGAAGAAGAGTTAAAATCTCTTTCTGAAAACAACACGTGGTCTTTAGTGCCGAGACCACAGAATAAAAATGTTGTTGATAATAAATGGGTTTTCTCTATCAAGTATGATGAATTTGGTAGACCGCAAAGATATAAAGCCCGTCTCGTTGCCAAAAAGTTTAGTCAGGAATACCTTGTCGATTTTTATGAAACCTTTGCACCTGTAGCCAGAATTGCTAGTTTTCGGTTCATTATTAGTCTTGCAAATCAATTTAACTTACTCGTCTACCATATGGATGTTAAAACTGCCTTTTTAAATGGTAAATTAGAAGAAGAGATTTTTATGGAAGTGCCGAAAGAAGTAGATTGCGATAAGAATTATGTATGTAAATTAAATAAGGCATTGTATGGACTGAAACAGGCTGCTAGATGCTGGTTTCAGGTTTTTAAGCAAGCACTGAAAAAAAAAAAAAAAAAAAGGATTTATAAGTTCATCGGTTGATAGATGTACATACACATACATGCTTGATAGAGGAAGCGTCCAACAAAATATTTACGCAATTTTGTATGTGGATGATTTAGTTATTTCATGTGGTGAAATATAATCGGCGTGAAGTTAGCAGCCCAAAGTTAGCAGCCTAACATAACCCGCCCAAATTATGTAGTCCTATAAAATTTTAGGCTGCTAACTTCACAAACCTAGCAGCCTAAATTCAAACTTGGTTACCCTAGATATTTTACTAAAAGTTTTCCAGATTACACTTTTTAACTGCAACCATTGTCTTTCTCATAAAAAGCCCTTTCGAATAAGACTAGTTGCGTTGAAATTGAAAGAACATGGCTATCTCGTATTTAGAGATAACACTTAGCAGCCTAAAATTTATGACAGTCTTTTTAATTTTTTCATGTCAAGCTGGCCAGATTACACTTTTTAACTGCAACCATTGTTTTTCTTCTAAATAGCCCTTTCGAATAAGACTAGTCGCGGTAAGATTGAAAGAACATAGCTATCTCAAATTTGGAGAAAACACTTAGCTGCCTAAAATTTTTGACAGTCTTTTTCATTTTTTCATGTCAAGCTGTCCAGATTACACTTTTTAACTGAAGCCATTGTCTTTCTCATAAAAAGCCCTTTCGAATAAGACTAGTAGCGTTGAGAATGAAAGAACACAGCTATCTTAAATTCAGAAATAACACTTAGCAGCCTAAAATTTTTGACAGTCTTTATCATTTTTTCATGTCAAGCTGTCCAGGTTACATTTTTAAATGCAACCATTGTTTTTCATATAAAAAGCCCTTTCGAATAAGACTAGTTGCGATAAGATTGAAAGAACATGGCTATCTCAAATTTAGAGATAACACTTAGCAGCCTAAATGTTTTGACAGACTATTTTGTTTTTTTCATGTCAAGCTGTCCAGATTACACTTTTTAACTGCAACCATTGCCTTTATCATAAAAAGCCCTTTCGAATAAGACTAGTCGCGGTAAGATTGAAAGAACATAGCTATCTCAAATTTAGATATAAGACTTAACAGCCTAAAATTTTTGAGAGTCTTTTTCATTTTTTCATGTAAAGCTGTCCAGATTACACTTTTTAACTGACACCATTGTCTTTCTCATAAAAAGCCCTTTCGAATAAGACTAGTCGCGTTGAGATTGAAAGAACATAGCTATCTCAAATTCAGAAATAACACTTAGCAGCCTAAAATTTTTGACAGTCTTTTTCATTTTTTCATGTCAAGCTGTCCAGATTACACTTTTCAACTGACACCATTGTCTTTCTCATAGAAAGCCCTTTCGAATAAGACTAGTCGCGTTAAGATTGAAAGAACATAGCTATCTCATATTTAGAGATAACACTTAGCAGCCTAAAATTTTTGACAGTCTTTTTCATTTTTTTATGTCAAGCTGTACAGATTACACTATTTAACCAACACCATTGTTTTTCTTGTAAATAGCCCTTTCGAATAAGACTAGTCGCGTTGAGATTGAAAGAACATGGCTATCTCATATTTAGAGATAACACTTAGCAGCCTAAAATTTTTGACAGTCTTTTTCATTTTTTCATATTAAGCTGTCCAGATTACACTTTTTAACTGCAACCATTGCCTTTCTCATAAAAAGCCCTTTCGAATAAGACTAGTCGCGTTAAGATTGAAAGAACATGGCTATCTCAAATTTAGAGAAAACACTTAGCTGCCTAAAATTTTTGACAAACTTTTTAATTTTTTCATGTGAAGCTGTCCAGATTACACTTTTTAACTGCAACCATTGTTTTTTTTGTAAATAGCCCTTTCGAATAAGACTAGTCGCGGTAAGATTGAAAGAACATAGCTATCTCAAATTTGGAGAAAACTCTTAGCTGCCTAAAATTTTTGACAGTCTTTTTCATTTTTTCATGTCAAGCTGTCCAGATTACACTTTTTAACTGACACCATTGTCTTTCTCATAAAAAGCCCTTTTGAATAAGACTAGTCGCGTTGAGAATGAAAGAACATGGCTATCTCAAATTTAGAGATAACACTTGGCTGCCTAAAATTTTTGACAAACTTTTTCATTTTTTCTTGTGAAGCTGCCCAGATAACACTTTTTAACTGACACCATTGTCTTTCTTGTAAATAGTCCTTTCGAATAAGACTAGTCGCGTTAAGATTGAAAGAACATGGCTATCTCAAATTTAGATATAACACTTAGCAGCCTAAAATTTTTGACAGTCTTTTTCATTTTTTTATGTCAAGCTGTCCAGATTACAGTTTTTAACTGACACCATTGTCTTTCTCATAAAAAGCCCTTTCGAATAAGGCTAGTCGCGTTGAGAATGAAAGAACATAGCTATCTTAAATTCAGAAATAACACTTAGCAGCCTAAAATTTTGACAGTCTTTATAATTTTTTCATGTCAAGCTGTCCAAATTACACTTTTTAAATGCAACCATTGTTTTTCATATAAAAAGCCCTTTCGAATAAGACTAGTCGCGATAAGATTGAAAGAACATGGCTATCTCAAATTTAGAGATAACACTTAGCAGCCTAAATGTTTTGACAGACTGTTTTGTTTTTTCATGTCAAGCTGTCCAGATTACACTTTTTAACTGCAACCATTGCCTTTATCATAAAAAGCCCTTTCGAATAAGACTAGTCGCAGTAAGATTGAAAGAACATAGCTATCTCAAATTTAGATATAACACTTAGCAGCCTAAAATTTTTGACAGTCTTTTCATTTTTTCATGTCAAGCTGTCCAGATTACACTTTTTAACTGACACCATTGTCTTTCTTATAAAAAGCCCTTTCGAATAAGACTAGTCGCGTTGAGAATGAAAGAACATAGCTATCTTAAATTCAGAAATAACACTTAGCAGCCTAAAATTTTTGACAGTCTTTATCATTTTTTCATGTCAAGCTGTCCAGATTACACTTTTTAAATACAACCATTGTTTTTCATATAAAAAGCCCTTTCGAATAAGACTAGTCGCGATAAGATTGAAAGAACATGGCTATATCAAATTTAGAGATAACACTTAGCAGCCTAAATGTTTTGACAGACTGTTTTGTTTTTTTCATGTCAAGCTGTCCAGATTACACTTTTTAACTGCAACCATTGCCTTTATCATAAAAAGTTCTTTCGAATAAGACTAGTCGCAGTAAGATTGAAGGAACATAGCTATCTCAAATTTAGATATAACACTTAGCAGCCTAAAATTTTTGACAGTTTTTTTCATTTTTTCATGTCAAGCTGTCCAGATTACACTTTTTAACTGACACCATTGTCTTTCTCATAAAAAGCTCTTTCGAATAAGACTAGTCGCGTTGAGATTGAAAGAACATAGCTATCTCAAATTCAGAAATAACACTTAGCAGCCTAAAATTTTTGACAGTCTTTTTCATTTTTTCATGTCAAGCTGTCCAGATTACACTTTTTAACTGAAACCATTGTCTTTCTTATAAAAAGCCCTTTTGAATAAGACTAGTTGCGTTAAGATTGAAAGAACATGGCTATCTCAAATTTAGAACTAACACTTAGCTGCCTAAAATTTTTGACAAATTTTTAAATTTTTTCATGTCAAGCTATCCAGATTACACTTTCTAACTGCAACCATTATCTTTCTTATAAAAAACCCTTTCGAATAAGACTAGTCTAGTTAAAATTGAAAGAACATGGCTATCTCAAATTTAGAGAAAACACTTAGCAGCCTAAAATTTTTGAGATTCTTTTTCATTTTTTCATGTGAAGTTGTCCAGATTATACTTTTTAACTGCAACCATTGTCTTTCTTATAAAAGCCTTTTTGAATAAGACTAGTCGCATTAAGAGTGAAAGAACATGGCTATCTCAAATTTAGAAATAACACTTAGCAGCCAAAAATTTTTGACAGTCTTTTTAATTTTTTCATGTCAAGCTGTCCAGATTACACTTTTTAACTGAAACCATTGTCTTTCTTATAAAAAACCCTTTCGAAACAGACTAGTCGCGTTAAGATTGAAAGAATATGGCTATTTCAAATTTAGAAAAAACACTTAGCGGCCTAAAATTTTTGACAATTTTTTTATGTCAAGCCGTTCAGAATACATTTTTTAACTGAAACCATTGTCTTTCTTATAAAAAGCCCTTTCGAATAAGACTAGTCGCGTTAAGATTGAAAGATCATAGCTATTTCAAATTTAGAAATAACACTTAGCAGCCTAATATTCTTGAGTGTTTCTCATTAGGGTGGGTCAAAATTCACGAATTTTGGAGCATCGTAATATAAAAGGGCTAAAAAGTTGCTGTGTATTCTGTAGATTACAGGAAAAATAATTAAAAAATTCTAGATTTAGACTTTTAACCCCCGCACGGCTGTTAAGTATAATAAAATATTTATATTTTTATTTTCACTCCATATTAAATATATAAATACAAACTATTTAAATCATTAAATAACACTATTGTATTTCATAATTATTTATTTTTTATTGTATTTTATCCATGTATCATATTTTGTCACAATGCCATCATGTAGCGAAACTAGAGAATTGACCTTTTATGTAAAATGCATTTTGATATGCTTAAACCGGCAAAATTATGATTTAAAGCTGTTACCGGATCATCAGTGGTCTAAACACAGACAATAGAAACAAAAAATATATTGATTAAAGCAACACGAGGTGAGAAACAATACTCGATAAACACAATTTTAAGGCTATTTGGTACTATTGGGTACCATTAAAAACATATAAATACCGTATGTTTTGGAAAAAACAAATCTTTCCTGTAATATTTAGATTATTAGCTCTTTAATTCAAGCTCGTATTTATAAAATAGTAGCAAAAATTTATATATATATAGCATTTTGCTTTATTTATGCCATAATATTTTAAGTTATCAAACTTCAAAAAGCTATAATGTCGACTATTTAGATAATAACAAAAAAGTCTCAGTATAATTTAGCTTCATTATAGTTTAATTTACTTTGTTAAGTGATCAATTATTAACATAATTGTCACGTACTTTATTTAAGTACTTATATAATCTAGGCCTTAACATCGATCATTGGCGGCTGTGCGAGGGTTAAGTCTAAATATAGAATTTTTTAAATATTTTTACCATTGCTCATCACACAAATATTTGCCATTGACCGGGATTCGAACCCAACCGGTCGCCAAAATAAATGTTTGTGGACATAATTACACAAATCAACCTAGTCCCAAACTAAGGAAAGGAAAGCTTGTACTATGGGTGCCAGGCAACGATATACTGTTAAATGAAATTTCACTATTCCATACAATACCTGTATTATTGAATTATCTCAATAGTATTTTTGTATAATCAGTATGCTTATTCTACTGCATTATATTAATTTACAACGTTATGACAACAACTTTAACAATCGACAATTTCTTCAAGAAGCCTCTATATCTTTTTTTAATTTCCCATCTGCCAAGGTGACCGCGGAAAAGGCGGAAAACGGATTAGTTACCCATATCGGCCACCGCTCCGCGCCGCCACTGTCTACGTGACCACGTCATCGGTATCGCCACTGTTTAAAACTTAACAACTATGATATGATTTAAGGCTTCTGACGATATCGATTTTTGAATCCCTTAATTTGTTCGTATAATGGGTAATACATAGAACAATACACAACCTTACTTAATATGATTCTAACAATACATACTTATATAGATAAATATATACTTAAATACATAGAAAACATCAAGACTCCGGAACAAATATTCGTGCTCATCGCACAAATAAATGCCCTGACCGGGATTCGAACCCGGGACCTTCAGATTCGTAGGCAGGGTCACTACCAACTAGGCTAAAGCGGTCGGCTCATTCTTTTTATATAAAAAATAACAATTCTAATCAACAACACCTAATATGACAGCAAAATAGTTAGCGTCGGTAGGTGGGTTTACGGCCTGTTATAATTTGATGCACCAGTTTGCAGCCTCCTGGGTGAGTTGATGAACTGAAATGACATTTTCTTGCATTTTATTAGGGTTCTGTAGGCAAAATGAAAAAAACGGAACCCTTATAGATTCGTCATGTCTGTCCGTCCGTCCGTTCGTCCGCCCATCCGTATGTCAGAGTCGATTTTATAAAGAAGACAATAGTTTTAGTTAAAAAGTGTCAAAAATTTTAGGCTGCTAACGGTTATTTCAAAATTTGAGATAGCCATGTTCATTCAATTTTAACGCGACTAGTCTAATTCGAAAGGGCTTTTTATAAGAAAGACAATGGCTGCAGTTAAAAAGTGTAATCTGGACAGCTTGAAATGAAAAACTGAAAAAGTTTGTCAAAAATTTTAGGCTGCTAAGTGTTTTCTCTAAATTTGAGATAGCTATGTTCTTTCAATCTTAACGCGACTAGTCGCATTCGAAAGGGCTATTTATAAGAAAGACAATGGCTGCAGTTAAAAAGTGTAATCTGGACAGCTTGACATGAAAAACTGAAAAAGTTTGTCAAAAATTTTAGGCTGCTAAGTGTTTTCTCTAAATTTGAGATAGCCATGTTCTTTCAATCTTAACGCGACTAGTCTTATTCGAAAGGGCTTTTTATAAGAAAGACAATGGCAGCAGTTAAAAAGTGTAATCTGGACAGCTTGACATGAAAAACTGAAAAAGTTTGTCAAAAATTTTAGGCTGCTAAGTGTTTTCTCTAAATTTGAGATAGCCATGTTCTTTCAATCTTAACGCGACTAGTCTTATTCGAAAGGGCATTTTATAAGAAAGACAATGGCAGCAGTTAAAAAGTGTAATCTGGACAGCTTGACATGAAAAATTGAAAAAGTTTGTCAAAAATTTTAGGCTGCTAAGTGTTTTCTCTAAATTTGAGATAGCCATGTTCTTTCAATCTTAACGCGACTAGTCTTATTCGAAAGGGCTTTTTATTAGAAAGACAATGGCTGCAGTTATAAAGTGTAATCTGGACAGCTTGACATGAAAAACTGAAAAAGTTTGTCAAATATTTTAGGCTGCTAAGTGTTTTCTCTAAATTTGAGATAGCCATGTTCTTTCAATCTTAACGTGACTAGTCTTATTCGAAAAGGCTTCTTGTAAGAAAGACAATGGTTGCAGTTAGAAAGTGTAATCTGGACAGTGCTGTTTGCTGATTTTACTTGATATGTAATGAATTTTGCCTATCCTTTCATTTCTTAATATATATAATATATATAAAAAATACAGCAAATAAAATTCTGTTAAACTATTTATATAATTCGACCATTGGCAAACTTTTTAAAGCATTTTGGAAATTTAAAAAAAGGGTCAGTCGTCATAATAAATTATACATAGGTATATTTAAGTCCGTTATATTTATTCAAATCATAAGAGAACAATAACTTTAAAGGAACCTATTATTTAGAATTAATATTATACAATCTTTATTAAAAAAAATCTTTATTAAAAAAAATTTAAATATGCATATATCGTCCGAGTCTTGTTTGGATGGTTTGCGGCCACAACATCTCAAAGAGCTAACCTCGCCCTCCGCTGGCAACAATGGTCCTCGGTTAGTCGATTGTATAGCGAAATTCTGTAATTTCCTTGAAAAAGGTTCTCTCAATCCCGTGGTTTGCCCCTACTTGTACGGAGGTTCACTCTGTGCTCTCTCAGTAAAGGGCGGGGGGATTTGGCCGATCGCCATAGGCTACACTCTGCGTCGCCTGTCGGCTAAACTGGGCTACCGGGTAGTTAAAGAGGCAATGGCGGATTACCTACAACCACTTCAGATAGGTTTCGGATTTGTGCAGGGTTGTAACGCGGCCATACACGCCTCTCACTCATGCCACGGAATGGAGATACGGCTTCCGTTATTCTCAAGATTGAAATTAAAAATGCCTTCATAGCGTTGAGAAGGAGACAATTCTTGAGGAAGTTTTGGATCGAGTGCCATCTCTTTATCCGTTTCTCCGTCAATGTTGGCACACGTCTAGCAATTTATTTTATAACGACATATAAATAACTTCGCAAGTCGGAGCTCAGCAGGGTGATACTTTAGAGCCCTTAATATTCTGTTTGGACATACAAAAGGTTATTTCTTCGCTGAATTATAGGCTAAATGTGTGCTATTTAGACGATGGAACGTTAGCTGGCAGGCCTGTAGTGTTGCAGGATTTGAGACAGCTTTTGCCAAGTCTAAATGCAATCGGTCTGGAGGTTAACCCATACAAATTTGAGCTGTTTTGTTGTGATCCCATGGATGATAATGGCTACAGTTGGCATTTAGGTTGTTGTTGCCAGGGTTCGACTTCTGAATGAGTCGTCCTTATGCTTGCTGAGTGTTCCCATATTTCCGGAGGGGATTACTTTTGCTCTTGAGGAAAAAAGGGTTGTGTTAGTTGGGCTGAAGAACATTTGAGAAATTTGTCAGCACATGCATCGCTTACCCTGCTAAGAGTGCTAAGGACCTGTTTAGCGATGCTTCGCATGTTGTATATTTTAAGATCTTTCCCCACCTGGTTGTTTGGGGACGACGTGTTAAGGTTGGACGATACGCTTCGAGTGTCTTTGAGACCATTTTGAATGTTGATTTAAACGAGGCACAGTAGTACCAGGCTTCTCTTCCGGTTCGCCATGGGAGACTGGGTATACGTCGTTGTCGGAAAGTCGGTGTAGTGGCGTTTCTTGCCACCGCTCACGGGACATTGGGATTCGTCGCTCGCATCGTGTGTTATAATGGCGATGATACCGAAATACCGTTTGTGTTTTGTGTTTGGAGTGTAAAGTTTGTCAGCCGCATCGGTGAATTTGTGGGGTCATGGTTGAGGAGGACGGCCAGCCTTAGCTGTCAGAGGTACGCGTAGCTGTTTTCAAGGCATCACGCAATCAATGATGCAGCTTGTCAAGCTTTGGTATCGGCCAACATCCCCTATGGCTTGGGGCCCCAAGTCCTGGCTGGAGGCTTCCAGGATTGTATCGCACGGATAGCAAAAAGCCAGATGGCCTCACACTGATTCCGTGGCAAAAGGGTCGGTGTCTCTTGTGGGACACTACGTGCGTCAGTACGTTTGCCCCGTCCCACCTTCACCTTACGGTCAGGTCTGCGGGGTCGGCCGCTGAGTATGCAGCCATACTTAAACACTCCAAGTACACTGTCCTGGAACCGTTGTACGATTTCGTGGATGGTGAATCCGATTGCAGTGGAGACTGCGGGATCTTGGGGCGGTGGAGGTGGAGGCTAAAACATTTATTAAGAAATTGGGTCGCCGGTCTAGGGATAGGGCAGTGATCTGCGCTCCGAATCGTATCTGGTTCAACAGATTTCGTTGGCTATACAGCGCGGTAATGATGCAAATGTAATGGAAACTTTTGCCAACGCGGTGCAGTTCGAGGAGATCCTATTTAGTTGATATTAATTGACGAACCCTGTTGCGAATTGTTTTATTGTTGTGTGGATATTTATATGTGACGACGCCTATTGCTGATTCATAGTTGTACCCACCTGACGAAGCTTGCATAGCAGATTAGAATTTCTCAGTAATGTCAAGATGATGCTAATAGAAATAAACATATTTTATTTTATATAATATTTCATAACAAAAAAGTTGTACATAACAATTCACAACTTCTAATCAGTTAAGACTTTTATTATGTACGGAACCCTTCAACCAGATAAAAAATATTTCATCTTCGGTGACATTTTTGAATTCGGTGAGGTGATAGGAGCATATTGTTCACCGAATTAACCGAAATGAGATCACTGAAATGAAGAACATTGGGGTTTAACTCGAATTATCGAAAATGTCGCGTAGGAATATAAAAATTAAACCTAGAATATGTAATAAAATGTTGACTTACATATAATATCCGAATAACAAACAAAACATATGCACTGTTATCAAAATATACCAGTAACCGAAATGAAAACTTTTTTGTCCCCACATCACCGAATTGATAAACTTATGTGTATAACTCGAATACGCAGCTGGTCTCAACACGTGCGCTTGCGCTGGACGTTAGCACGGGACTGGCCGAATAACCTTTGATTGAAGCAGTGCGTCCACAAGGCGTTGCTTAGCAACTACACGCATCGAAACTTTGTTCACCGATATGATGTCGTCGTGCAGGACAGATACATATACTCTGTGCAAAACATATATAGGGTATTTTAGTGATCCCCTATATCTCATATCGATAATGCAACTATCCTAGATTATAATAAATGTCTCAGTTAACGTAAATACCTATCCATATTTGTGTCATGAAGGAATTTTCCATAAAAAAAGTACGGGGGACAGGTCACTGTGATGATAAATCGGCGCTTAATTATTTTTTTAAAGTGATTAATATTAATTTTAATACAATCGCATTATTTGCCCCAGATAGAAGAACAACCCTGCTATTTAAAAAAAAATATGACGAATACGTATGACCAAAGAGCACCCCCGTTATCAGCCGTGCCATTTCAAATTCATGCCTGGGATATTGACCCAGCCATGTTCTTTCAATTTTAATGAAACTATTCTTGTTCGAAAGGGCTTTTTATTAGAAAGACAATGGCTGTAGTTAAAAAGTGTAATCTGGACAGCTTGACATGAAAAACTGAAAAAGTTTGTCAAAAATTTTAGGCTGCTAAGTGTTTTCTCTAAATTTGAGATAGCCATGTTCTTTCAATCTTAACGCGACTAGTCTTATTCGAAAGGGCTTTTTATAAGAAAGACAATGGCAGCAGTTAAAAAGTGTAATCTGGACAGCTTGACATGAAAAACTGAAAAAGTTTGTCAAAAATTTTAGGCTGCTAAGTGTTTTCTCTAAATTTGAGATAGCCATGTTCTTTCAATCTTAACGCGACTAGTCTTATTCGAAAGGGCTTTTTATTAGAAAGACAATGGCTGCAGTTATAAAGTGTAATCTGGACAGCTTGACATGAAAAACTGAAAAAGTTTGTCAAATATTTTAGGCTGCTAAGTGTTTTCTCTAAATTTTAAATAGCCATGTTCTTTCAATCTTAACGTGACTAGTCTTATTCGAAAAGGCTTCTTGTAAGAAAGACAATGGTTGCAGTTAGAAAGTGTAATCTGGACAGCTTCACATGAAAAAATGAAAAAGAATCTCAAAAATTTTAGGCTGCTAAGTGTTTTCTATAAATTTGAGATAGCCATGTTCTTTCAATCTTAACGCGACTAGTCTTATTCGAAAGGACTTTTTATAAGAAAGACAATGGCTGCAGTTAAAAAGTGTAATCTGGACAGCTTGACATAAAAAACTGAAAAAGTTTGTCAAAAATTTTAGGCTGCCAAGTGTTTTCTCTAAATTTGAGATAGCCATGTTCTTTCAATCTTAACGCAACTAGTCTTATTCGAAAGTGCTTTTTATAAGAAAGATAATGGTTGCAGTTAGAAAGTGTAATCTGGACAGCTTGACATGAAAAACTGAAAAAGTTTGTCAAAAATTTTAGGCTGCTAAGTGTTTTCTCTAAATTTGAGATAGCTATGTTCTTTCAATCTTAACGCGACTAGTCGCATTCGAAAGGGCTATTTATAAGAAAGACAATGGCTGCAGTTAAAAAGTGTAATCTGGACAGCTTGACATGAAAAACTGAAAAAGTTTGTCAAAAATTTTAGGCTGCTAAGTGTTTTCTCTAAATTTGAGATAGCCATGTTCTTTCAATCTTAACGCGACTAGTTTTATTCGAAAGGGCTTTTTATAAGAAAGACAATGGCAGCAGTTAAAAAGTGTAATCTGGACAGCTTGATATGAAAAAAAGAAAATGACTGTCAAAAATTTTAGGCTCCTAAGGGTTTTCTCTAAATTTGAGAGAGCCATGTTCTTTCAATTTTAACGAGACTAGTCTTGTTCAAAAGGGCTTTTTATAAGAAAGGCAATGGCTGCAGTTAAAAAGTGTAATCTGGACAGCTTGACATGAAAAACTGAAAAAGTTTGTCAAAAATTTTAGGCTGCTAAGTGTTTTCTCTAAATTTGAGATAGCCATGTTCTTTCAATTTTAACGCCACTAGTCGTATTCGAAAGGGCTTTTTTAAAGAAAGACAATAGTTGCAGTTAAAAAGTGTAATCTGGACAGCTTGATATGAAAAAAAGAAAATGACTGTCAAAAATTTTAGGCTCCTAAGGGTTTTCTCTAAATTTGAGAGAGCCATGTTCTTTCAATTTTAACGAGACTAGTCTTGTTCAAAAGGGCTTTTTATAAGAAAGGCAATGGCTGCAGTTAAAAAGTGTAATCTGGACAGCTTGACATGAAAAACTGAAAAAGTTTGTCAAAAATTTTAGGCTGCTAAGTGTTTTCTCTAAATTTGAGATAGCCATGTTCTTTCAATTTTAACGCCACTAGTCGTATTCGAAAGGGCTTTTTTAAAGAAAGACAATAGTTGCAGTTAAAAAGTGTAATCTGGACAGCTTGATATGAAAAAAAGAAAAAGACTGTCAAAAATTTTAGGCTCGTAAGGGTTTTCTCTAAATTTGAGAGAGCCATGTTCTTTCAATTTTAACGAGACTATTCTTGTTCGAAAGGGCTTTTTATTAGAAAGACAATGGCTGCAGTTAAAAAGTGTAATCTGGACAGCTTGACATGAAAAACTGAAAAAGTTTGTCAAAAATTTTAGGCTGCTAAGTGTTTTCTCTTAATTTGAGATAGCCATGTTCTTTCAATCTTAACGCGACTAGTCTTATTCGAAAGGGCTTTTTATAAGAAAGATAATGGTTGCAGTTAGAAAGTGTAATCTGGACAGCTTGACATGAAAAACTGAAAAAGTTTGTCAAAAATTTTAGGCTGCTAAGTGTTTTCTCTAAATTTGAGATAGCCATGTTCTTTCAATCTTAACGCGACTAGTCTTATTCGAAAGGGTTTTTTATTAGAAAGACAATGGCTGCAGTTAAAAAGTGTAATCTGGACAGCTTGACATGAAAAACTGAAAAAGTTTGTCAAATATTTTAGGCTGCTAAGTGTTTTCTCTAAATTTGAGATAGCCATGTTCTTTCAATCTTAACGCGACTAGTCTTATTCGAAAGGGCTTTTTATTAGAAAGACAATGGCTGCAGTTAAAAAGTGTAATCTGGACAGCTTGACATGAAAAACTGAAAAAGTTTGTCAAATATTTTAGGCTGCTAAGTGTTTTCTCTAAATTTGAGATAGCCATGTTCTTTCAATTTTAACGAAACTATTCTTGTTCGAAAGGGCTTTTTATAAGAAAGGCAATGGCTGCAGTTAAAAAGTGTAATCTGGACAGCTTGACATGAAAAACTGAAAAAGTTTGTCAAAGTTTTAGGCTGCTAAGTGTTTTCTCTAAATTTGAGATAGCCATGTTCTTTCAATCTTAATGCGAGTAGTCGTATTCGAAAGGGCTATTTATAAGAAAGACAATAGTTGCAGTTAAAAAGTGTAATCTAGACAGCTTGACATGAAAAACTGAAAAAGTTTATAACGATACGCCACTCTGTAAGGAGGGCCTGTAAGGGCTGTGAGAGGCCACTTATAGGTATCGCTGCGGCTAAGCTAATGTCTAGTGGTGAACATGAGATTCTGTTTTAGTAGGTCGTGAGTTAGGCTATGGCCAGAGCAGTAGGTATCATCAAGAATTTATATTTAATGAGCGCCAGATGAGACCACCGTCAAATATGAGAATGAGCTAAATAAAAACATCAAATAAGTTTAACAATTATTTATTATGACACACTTTTGTTTATAAGCACTGAGATCAAACATGCAAAGCTAAAGTTTCTAAGACCTAAGTCTGTTCAGTTACAAGAGAATATACTTAAGGGTAAACACCTTAATAGGGTTTGGTCTTCCCGCTAGACCGGTGGACCAATTCAGTGCAATATAGGCATAGGCTTAAAGCACAAAATAGTAAGACTAAGGATTTAAGCGAGTTACTAAAGTTAGCTAGACACAGTGAAATAAAAGGATAAATACCCGATAGGTGAGGCAACTCAAACCTCCAACGCAGCTACACGCTCCGCAGTAAGTACAGAAGTAGGCGGCAGTCTCAGCTAGTAGCTGGAGCCGGAGAGCAGATCAGGTAGGCTGGTTCCACTCAGTGACTTCTATGAATATGCTCTTTATCAAAGCAGAGCAAACTTACAATCTTCTCATTAAGCTGACAAACTAACAACGTTAACTTACAACGTGACCTTACAAGGTTAACCTTCAAGGTGAACTTACGAGGTGAACTTACAACCCTAAAAGAAAAAAAATTGTTTCTATTAGTAAAGAGTTGGTATTTGAGAATACAGATTTTACCTTAAAATTAGGAATTCAAATAAGCTTACCACGTATGGTGGGTTGTTTTACGGTTCATAAGTAGGTACGGCTTTGGGAAATTACACGTGTCCGTGATTAAAGATGCCGTGGCAAAGTGAAACTGAAAAGTACGAAATTCACACTTTAATGACCAAATCTACCATAAAATTGTGAACAAAGTCGTTACATGATAAAAGAAAACTCACCTGAGTATCGAATTATGAGATAGAAGGATAGAAAGTTCTGGACTGGCTAATCCATTTTGATGCTGTGACTCTAAATTATGCAATCTGGGCTGTACGCTGGAACGAAATAAAACACTAATTAGCACCAAAGACAACAATAGGCGCACAGACCTTGCTAATTGAAACACTTACCCCGAAGCGATTGACTTTCAGACCAAGACGACTCAAAAACGTTGCTTTCACATCGTGATGGAATCTCAAAGTGACCAGGCACTTTCCATTTCCTTCGAGAGTCTCAAGAGTACAGAGAGTGTTCTGAATCTACAATCTTTAGATACAGGCAACGATGGAAACTATCATAGAGGAAAGAATAATTTTATTTATTTTTACCGAAAACGATGCCTATTCAGACAACGACATTGCTATTATGAAAACGACGACGACCTGGGTTCCATCCAGCTAACAGGAATAAAAAACCTACATAAACAAATTTATATTTATAATTACAGATCGCATACCAAAGTTAATAAATCGAACGCACGCGACATAGAATATAAAATCTTGGTACGTTTCGTTCCCTTGCTAACTACACAAACGACAAAATTAAACATTTCCATTAAATTCCAACAGTTTGAATTTGTAATAAAAATGGATTATAGGATAACCTGAGACTAATAGGTTTAGAAATTGCTATCTTACGAATTTAAGAATAGTTTTATCCAAATAGAAATAAAATAACGAGTGGGCATTTTGACAGATTCTGAAACAGAAAACTGCAAATGCAAAACGCTTCGCGCTGTCCGACACGGAGCACTGAGATTTGTTTACTTGTGAAAAAAGTGTAATTTATTATCTAAAACGAAGTGAAAGTGAAGTGTGTGCATTTCTTATGAATTCTGCATCTAACATGGCAGGATATATGCCCATAACAAAAGGATTTATCGCCGTACTTACAGCAATAAAGTGACTCGAAATTTGACCTCCGGTACGTACAAACGAAATGTATATTTCTCAACAAATTATTCTAATAACGAACCTACAAAGTGTTACAAGTTTGTCAAAAATTTTAGGCTGCTAAGGGTTTTCTCTAAATTTGAGATAGCCATGTTCTTTCAATCTTAACGCGACTAGTCGTATTCGAAAGGGCTATTTATAAGAAAGACAATGGCTTCAGTTAAAAAGTGTAATCTAGACTGCTTGACATGAAAAACTGAAAAAGTTTGTCAAATATTTTAGACTGCTAAGTGTTTTCTCTAAATTTGAGATAGCCATGTTCTTTTAATCTTAACGGGACTAGTCTTATTCGAAAGGGCTTTTTATTAGAAAGACAATGGCTGCAGTTAAAAAGTGTAATCTGGACAGCTTGACATGAAAAACTTAAAAAGTTTGTTAAAACTTTTAGGCTGCTAAGTGTATTCTCTAAGTTTGAGATAGCCATGTTCTTTCAATTTTAACGAGACTAATCTTATTCGATAGGGCTTTTTATAACAAAGACAATGGCTGCAGTTAGAAGTGTAATCTGGACAGCTTGACATGAAAAACCGAAAAAGTTTGTCAAAAATTTTAGGCTGCTAAGTGTTTTCTCTAAATTTGAGATAGCTATGTTCTTTCAATCTTAACGCGACTAGTTGTATTCGAAAGGGCTATTTATAAGAAAGATAATGGTTGCAGTTAGAAAGTGTAATCTGGACAGCTTGACATGAAAAACTGAAAGTTTGTCAAAAATTTTAGGCAGCTAAGTGTTAGATCTAAATTTGAGATAGCCATGTTCTTTCAATCTTAACGCGACTAGTCGTATTCGAAAGGGCTATTTATAAGAAAGACAATAGTTGCAGTTAAAAAGTGTAATCTAGACTGCTTGACATGAAAAACTGAAAAAGTTTGTTAAAAATTTTAGGCTGCTAAGTGTTTTCTCTAAGTTTGAGATAGCCATGTTCTTTCAACTTTAACGAGACTAATCTTATTCGATAGGGCTTTTTATAATAAAGACAATGGTTGCAGTTAGAAAGTGTAATCTGGACAGCTTGACATGAAAAACCGAAAAAGTAGGCTGCTAAGTGTTTTCTCTAAATTTGAGACAGCCATGTTCTTTCAATCTTAACGCGACTAGTCGTATTCGAAAGGGCTTTTTATAAGAAAGACAATGGTTTCAGTAAAAAGTGTAATCTGGACAGCTAGACATGAAAAAATTAAAAAGACTGTCAAAAATTTTAGGCTGCTAAGTGTTATTTCTAAATTTGAGATAGCCATGTTCTTTCACTCTTAATGCGCCTAGTCTTATTCGAAAGGGCTTTTTTTAAGAAAGACAACAGGTCCAGGTAAAAAGTGTAATCTAGACATCTTGACAGGCATCTAAGTGTTTTCTCTATTTTTTCAAATAGACATGTTCTTACGCGCCCAAGCTCATTAGAAAAAATTTTTAGTAAAATATTTAGGGCGACCAAGTTTGAATTTAGGCTGCTAGGTTTGTGAAGTTAGCAGCCTAAAATTTTATAGGTCTTCTTAATTTGGGCGGGTTATGTTAGGCTGCTAACTTTGGGCTGCTAACTTCACACCCGTGGCGCAGTTGTCATTGTCTGGCTGAAAAACATAATATTTTATTTATTCTCCACGTTATTACAACTTTATGTAACAAAGGTAAATACATGAATATCGGTTAGACCCGTTTGAACAAATCTTTTAAGAACTTTATGTTATTATAACGGCACCATTAAACTTCGTTCCAGTTTAGATGGCGAAATTTAAAACCAACCATTAAGTGCATTTTCACCATCTAAACCGGAACGAATTATACCATTTGCAGCGGTCTCTAGCAATGTCTGACTTTGACCTAGGGGTCACAAAACCGGTTTCACCGAAACCGAAAAAACCGGAAAAACCGGGTTTTTCGTCGATTGAGAAAACCGGCTTTCAAATTTGAACAAACCGGTTTTTCGAAATTTCGGTTTTACACTTAAATACTTGATAGTTGTAAGTATTACTTTGATTATCAGTTTATTACTACTTATAACTTCTTCTTCTATTTGTAATTTCTACTTTTTAGTTTATCAGTAAATATAGAACATATAATTGAATTAATAAAAATTAGCTAATTGCCCTACCCTACGTATAGTTTGTTTTTCAATACAACATCTCTGGTCCTCGTTGGAAACTTGGAATCATTTCAGTGAAACCACAGCATGTAACATACACCAAATGAATACACGGTAAATAAAAATAAAGAACAATATCTGTAAGTTAATTAACATGACAAAAGATCATTTTAAAACAAAGTGTGTGCGGGTTTAAAATAAACATACCGAACGAGATATTTTTTAACTATTGCAACACAATCACATCAAAATGGCAACCATGATCGGAGTATTCGGAGTGTTACTTGCCTAATCTGTAATCCTAGAAAATATCATTCACTTCACTCACTCGTTCCGTTCCGTTCTGACACTTCTGACCGAATGAGCTGTGTAGTGTCGTTCATGACATTCACTTCTGATACTTGTGGCAGGCGTGTGTTAGTGTTCTTATTTTATCTTTTTTCGGTCTTTAAATCCGCCATTTCGCAGCCTAAATTTAATAGTTGACACGAACATTACATACTAACAGAAGCAAAAAAAGGCGGTCTTTTCAGAAGCATCCTTCGCCGACTAGGATAAGTGGGAAACATAGGCGTGTAAGTGTAAGGTATGGGTTTTTTTTATTTCCTTGCATGATGTTTTGTATAAACTAATAAAATAGATACGGTGTAAAAGATGTCATAAATGTATAATTTTAGATCACTAAAATCAATTTTTGTTTTCTTTAACTAACCTAACCTCAAATCATACACATCTTGTCTCACAAGAGACTTTCAGTATTATTGCTTTCAAATGAAATGGTTGTTACGTATTTTTGTTTTGGGCAACAGGCGATGTAATGCATAAATATTAATAACAACTCTTAACTTCGACTGCGGCACGCATATCGTATGCTAAATAAACCTAACCTAAATTTGGTGGCTTATCGTTGCTAATTTTAATAAGGAACCTCGTATCAGTCGTATCACAGTACTAAACTGGTACTATGATGAGCTATTTAAATTGCTACTCAGCATGTTTTAAGATTTTCTTTTTTTTCTTTTTAGTGGCATATTATATGGAAGACAAGCACTTGAACAGAAAACTATGGAGTTTCATCCGCATACTAAAAAGAGTGATGATAGAACGTCAGTATGGTTCTATTATCTACAGAGTACAGATTCAGCGTCTGCGAAATGTAAAACATGCTGTAAAGTTATAAAATGTTCCGGTGGGTCAACTTCCAGTTTACATATGCATTTGAAGTCTGTACATAAAATAAAAGTGGCTAATTCAGTTGAAAGTGGAGTATCCTCTGATTCTGGAGAAGTTGGAGAACCTGCACCAAAAAAGAAAAAAATGACAGACTTCTTTACTTCAAATTATGACATGCATAATATGATATGTAGGATAATAGCATTAGATGGAATGAGCTTTCAACTATTTGTTCGTTCAGACGATATGAGGTACCTTTTCTTAAAAAGTGGTCATACATTACCAAAATCGGCAACTACCATCAGAAACATAGTCATGAACAAAGGCAGTTCTTTAAAAGATCACATCAAGGCCACTTTGGTTGAAATGAAACAAAATAACGAAAAGTTTGCATTGACTTTTGACGAGTGGACTTCTTCTCGCAGTCACCGTTACTTAAATGTCAACATCCACGGTTCTTTTAAAGACAATGCTACTTTCAAAAATATTGGGCTGATGAGAATATTCGGAAGCATGCCTGCCAGTACATGCATTGAAATGATAAGCAATTTGCTAAAGATGTACGGCATATCATTTAACGATATAGCAGCCATCACCACCGATGGAGCTAGTGTAATGGTGAAAGTTGGCAAGGACTTACCATGCTTTCACCAATTGTGTTTAGCACATGGATTGCAGCTAGCAATCCTTGAAGTCTTTTTCAATGAAAAACAGTGTGTAGTGATACATGAAGAAAGCGAAGACACACCGCTTGGAGATCCTGAAGATCGCTTTGACGTAACGTTGGTCGTATCTGATGAAGTAATCCATCATCTAACAACTTCCATTACAGATTTAATTAAAAAAGTAAGAAAAGTCGTTAAACTGTTCAAGAATTCTCCAACGAAGAACGACAGTATTCTGCAAAAGTACGTCTTTGAAGAGTATGGCAAAGAGCTGGCACTTGTGCTAGATTGCAATACCCGATGGAGTTCGATGGCAGATATGCTAGATCGGTTTCTCAAGCTGAAGGAGTGCGTTTTAGAATCACTTATAGACATAAAATCTGACATACAATTTCTGGACACAGATTTTGAAATACTCTCAGACATTAACGTATGTTTGCAAATAGCCAAGATGACGGTTGAAGCTCTTTGTCGTCGCGATGCTAATCTGATTACTGCAGACACGGCTATTAATTTCATGCTCTCAAAATTGAAAGAGCAGAGGGGAAGTTTTAGCAACAATTTTGCGGAACAACTCACTTTCCGTATAAAACAACGATCCACCTGTTTGACGTCTGTTCTTAAATATTTGCAGAATCCATCAGACTGTTACGCAAATAAAACTGAGAGTGTGACTGCTCCGAGACTAGACAGCCAGCAAATAGCCGAAGTTATAGATCAACTACAAAGGCACTCCGACAGTCCTCAAATAAGTGAATATGATTCAAGGGATGAAGCTAATACTAATATTGTTACAACTTCAACTAGCTCCATTACGCGTACTCCGAAAACAATGGCCGAGGAACTGCAAGAGGCGATAGACAAGTCTATGTCAAGCAGGGTGTCCGTTGTAGAGCCAGAATTTGACAATGATGCTATGTCTGTGATAAAAGTCGAAATGGCTCTCTACGAAAACGGAGGTGTTAGGGGCAAAAACCTTTTACAGGTTTATAACAGTTTATTGAAAGTGCCTCCCACCAGTGTAGAGTCCGAAAGGGTGTTTTCGTCAGCAGGATATCTCTGTAACCACTTAAGAACATCGCTGAGTGATGATACATTAGACATTCTCTCTATCCTAAGATCCCATTATCAATTTGCAAAGAAAAACCAAAAATAATCGCTTGCCTTGATAGTTGATTTAGCCTAACAATTAGTATAGTTATTAGCAATAGTCTAATACCAGCAGTCGACCTTTTTATTGTACGAACCACAAGGTAAATGCAAACTATGAAAAATTGATAATTATATGTGTGCAAACAAATGTGAACTTATCCCTGCAACGAATATCTCTATATGTGGGTTATTATAATGATTTATTCTTAATTGCCTGGCTGAAAGAAGGCGAGAAGAGGGATTATAACAACAATATTTTTTTCACTGATCTCCAATTTAGTAACTTAACCTATGAAAGAAATTAATATTGATCTCAAATGTTAAGTGTATTTAATAAGTATTTACTTTCGTAAAAGGAATATACGATGTTTTGTGTTATAATGATAACTATTTGTAGTTAATTTTGCGTTCCAGAAGTGCATGGAGGATATTATTTTAGTTATTTTGTTTTGAATTTTTGTTCCTAATAATTATAAGATATAAAAAAGGTTTTATATCCATTGTTAAATGACTGAATATTAAAGTTGAAATTCATAAAAGGCAGTTTTTTTCACTTTTTATATGTAAAACCGAAAAATTACCGAAAAACCGGAAAACCCGGTTTTGTAATGTACAAAAACCGAAAAACCGGTTTTCAAAAATACTAGCGGTTTTGTGACCCCTACTTTGACCCTTATTCCTGTCTGTTTTGCTCGAATAAACTGTTTTCTCTCTTAATCATATGTAAGACTAGTTCCGTTGAATAGTGACTTAATCATGATTTGCGTTTCTTCAATATTGATGGGGAGCATTAGACTATGTAACAGATCGACATCCGTCATTCGTGTAAAAAGTTCATGAAAGCTTCTAAGCTTCGGAAAAGCTTTAAATGTGCTTCTAAGCTTCAGTATAGCTTCTTAACTTCAGAGGAAGGCTTCTGGGAAGCTTCTCAGCTTCGAGAAAGCTTCTAAGCTTTCAGGAACGCTTCTTGGCTTCGTAAAAGCTGATTTATATATTCTAAATGTTCATTATCAATGAAGCCTCTCATTGTAAACAGATGGCGTTTAAATTAAGTCTAAAAAAGTTCGATTATTTATAATGAATATCACAAATCTTTTGAATTTCAAGTTATTTTCATTTTCCTAAGAGTAGTGCTACTTTTGTAATTTGAATAAGCTTGGACAATGATTTCCTGCTTTATATTATTAGCATTTCTCAAGTTGCAAAGCTCAAGTATGGACATCTGGTGTCGAGTATTTAAACTATTAGTAAATAATCCGACCGCGTAGAAAGGTTGTCATTATGTCCATATAGTAGCGAAATACGTTGCCATCTGAAATTACACGGTCAATGTGAAACAGGGCTGTCATTCACAACGTTGAAACTAACGTGAACACCAATCCACCTTAGACGAACCAGTGTAGGGCGGATCTCTAGTTGTGCATTGCTAATACGGGTCTCGACGTCAAGATATACTAGACGTGAGCGTTGAGCCTAGTTGACGCAAGTGGCTAATTGCAAAGCAGTAGCTGCATCGCTGCCTTTGGCGGGTATTTGAAAAAATGTTATGCGCGTGGCTACCCTACTAAAATGAGGAATATTTAAGGACGAAACAATCTTGTTTGTGTAGGTGTCTATTTATTTTAGTCAGATTTTAAGGGGATAGACATGGAAGAGACATCTGGTGTTGAGTAGGAGATCGGAAAGTTATTCTAGACCAATGAGAAGCCAGATTTAGCTAGTTGACCAATCGATGGTTCCCTCGAGAATTATGGAACATTAGTTGATCGCGTGATGTTAGGGGTTCTCATGAACGAGATGAGGTAATATAAGGAGATGCATAACGTTTTCGAGACTTTTTTCCCCTTCGATTTCTCCTGCGGGTGGACTTCACGAGAGCGACGTGCAACGAGGTGAACCTTCAGGAGTGCCCATGTGAGTCGTTTAAGATTTATTTGCTGTGATAGATAGGATTCATGTAGGATTTCGTTGTGTTAGGATGAATTAGGGTGTTGTGTATTTAATCCTTTCTGTTCACAGGATTTATGTGCGTGTGTTTAGATTCCATATAGCAAACGATAGCGGTTTAGTTTTTCATAGACTATTATGCAAGCGCGTTACGCTGCTTATATAGGTACAATTACCTTTGTTGTTACCTATAGTGCTCAGCACCAAGTTAAAGTTAGATTGATAATACCTTTGCTTATGTTGAATAACCTACTTAAGGTAAAATCTACGTTAACAATATCGATGTGGAGTGGCGTATCTCCTTTTAAATGGTTATGGCTTTAAAATGCAATTAAGTACGTTAATTGATTAATTCTTGTTACGGCTATAGTTTTACCATTAGTACAACAAATTTTAATTGATAATGTTTGCTAAATGGAGTATATTATACGACCATCTGCAGCGTTGGAGTGCTACTACCTGATTTAATAAATACATTGTGTTTTATTATACCCATACTTATTGTGCATGTTAGATATTAAGATTTATGGTGGTGTTTTGTGCATGCTATGTGAATTCGTATCTATTTTTGATACTATTCAGTATTATTGAGATTTTCATGAATAATGGGGGTAGGCGCTGTTCATACAAGCTGGATTTAATATTTGAGTCTTACTATATTTGACTATTAATTTCAATTACTTTTAAATGACAATTTGACTTTAAGGACATTATTTATTAGTAGACAAATCGTTAAAGGATTGTAATTTTACTATTAAGCAGTAATTGAATTAATCTTTTGCTAATGTAGGTAGTCATTATATTCTTACACTTATTATCTAATGCATTAATTATTTCATTTTCATTAGGTTTGTTATGTTTCGTTGGTATTTTAGGTGTGTTCTTATTGATTTAGTACAGTGTTGTAGGTGATAATAGTTACTTTAGGTTATTAAATGAGTATGTTTTATTTATGAATATATCTAAAGATTACAATGCCATAGTTTGGGTATTTGGAGGGCTTTGCGAAATCAAACCTTTATAAGAGAAGGATACATGACATCGAATGACGTATCATCGCACTGGTGTCAAGAAGATGACCTTGTCAACGTCTCCACGCAATCACACTGTCAACGACGATATGCCTTCCACCTATCGTTTGGACCCTGGACATTTATACGGGACGTGTACCTGCCAGCACTTTCGTACATGTGGGCAATCGACGACCAGAGCCAGGCCATCCTCAATCCAACGCTGTGCCATGACAATATGAGACCCCTCACTGGCTGATCCTGCCAAGCTGATCACAGTTCCGGCGTTTGGACAACGAGGCTATTCCTGCATGATGACCTCATAGCCTACCACTGTACACACGCAGATGAAGAGATCCTTAAATGGTTTTCTAAGTTTCGCAAAACTTTCTGACTGCGTTAACTATGGTACTTATTCACGTTCCCGTTCTATGTAAATGTCATACATAATGTTACCTTTTAATAGGCCGAAATGCTATCGTTGTGTTGTGTGACCTGACATGGTTATTGCACTCTTTATTTGAAGTGATCTTGGCTTATTTACCCCTTTATGGAACTTTGGTTCCTATTACAATACCTAATAGTCTGTTGACTACGTAATTAATATTACGTCAAAACCTTCATATCTTCGCCTGCGCGATAATTATATTTATTTTATTGGACGAGTAAATACTATTCCAGTATTTCACATGAATGTACCAACTCATACATTTACTAATCTATTGTAGTTGTTGGGACTGGCCGCAGTGGATTTTTATTATTCGTGACTGTTCCAGCAATGAGGTAATGTCACAGGTTGGACTGCCAAACGTTTTATTACGATTTTGTATGGTATGTTCCAGCCTATGACGAAAGGTTTTGGTAGTACAATGTAGTACCCAAATATACCAAATATGCCTAATAACTATTACTGTTGCTATGCAATGGTTTTACTCCAGATCGATGAAATACGTTCATAAATGGGGTTTAGAGCCAGTCTCACAGATTCTTAACGACAGGCTTTTGTCTTTAGTCTCGATCCCAAGACGAGCTTTGAAAAGGGCTGCGGTCTTGTTTAGGCACGCGGTGCGCCTTTAGCTGCTTGTCGGAATCTTTGATTCATACAAGTCACTATAGACCCGCAGAGACGAGAAATCTGTATTGCCGTTTGCTGAAATTGAACATTAAAGACCCCAAACTATATATGGGCGAGATGGAATGTGAAAGTTCAATGGCGATATAGGTTGATTGACGACTCGAGCAAAACTCCTTGCTGTCGTGAGAACGCTGGTCAATGCTGAGGTTTTGCGGTTGCATGGCTCAGTAGTGATATTCGCTAATGGGATGACCATATGACTCGGTTTGGACATTAAGCCTGAATAGCAACAACTTGTTTTGTTTGCACAATATTTGGGTACGAGGTAACTAACTCGTATTTAAGTCTACTTCAAAGTAGATACATCACACGTGTATTATAAAATACATATATATATAACAAGATCCTATTCCAACTGGCTTTTAAATAAGTTCAGTATTATTTACTTTTGCTGTATGCAATAAAATGGCTGGTCTCATAATATTATGGGCTACGCTCTTATTATTACCATGTATATGTTCATTCGTCAGGTGCTATTGTCACATATCACTTATAGTCTCGGCCCTGTGCCACTTGCGAGGATACTCTGTTTGCTCGTGTTAGGTGTTAGGTAGGGATATACCCAATGGGTTAGCATCAGGTATTCCTTCGCGAGACTGCTGCCTCGACATAGTCGCCTCATCATGTCCAGAAATGGCTTGGTGGTTTATATGACTTATGCATGGTACTTTTATGAGGTACTGTGGCTTTATGGTTGCTTGCAATCAGCTATTTTATTCTCACATCTTTTAGATTGAGAATTATATTATATTTTGTGATAAGCCAGACCTGTCCTATCCTACCTTGTAGGAAATATAATACGACATATTGATATCTCGACATACCAAACACTAGCTTTAAGGTTTTATAAATATATATTTTATTCAGGGTTTGTCCATGACTATACGCCTCATTAACCGACAACTATAACCAATTCTAAGCCCTTACATTCTTCTGAATCAAATTATGGATTAATTATCTACTCCGTATCATATTACGTCATTATACGCTTACTCCTTTTAAACTATAAACAACTTCTATATGCTATGACTTATCACACAGCCAACGACGGTATTTTACAAGTAGGTTAGGCTCTAAACTAAGAATTGTGTTCATGATTAGTTTTCTATTAAACTTGTGTTTTAAGTTTCTATATTTCTAGTAAATTCGGTTCTAGGTGCTTAATATTGTGTTCACGTTTAGTTATCCATTATAAATAAGATGCTGTAGGAAATTGCTATGTTTATTTCTTTAGGTAGACTTATTGTAAGTTGTAATTACTTAGTTTAAGTTGTATTTGTCTAAACATTGTCCGATTCTCAATAGTTCACATGTTTCTCACACCTCAGTGAACTTAAGTTGCTACATCTCATAACTAGGTCTTTAAATTGCCACTACTCGATCACGCCATTAATATTTCAATTATTTAGTCTTGGTTAATGTTTAATATTCTCCGATTATGTAATTAACCTTTTCATTTGAATTAATTTCATTTCATTATAAATTGTAATAGGTTAAGTTGGCAGCAAGGGTTTTTGTTGAGTCCGCTTTGTTTTCCCTTGCTTAGGTCTTGGCCTAGGAATCAATGCGGATGTCTAATAAAGTTCTCACCGGGCTTTATTAGATAAAATAATCAAAGTTTCGAGTAAAATCACTTTTATGAAATAAATGTATTGTTTCGTTTATTTTCTTTCTCAAAACCTTTTGTTTGATTTATTTTCTTTCCCTGTAGTTATTCCCATATCTTTTAGGTCTGCTGAACTTGAAAGTTTTAGTAAAGCTTTAGAAACTTAGTTTTAGAAACTTTTAGTAAGTCCTGGTTTTCAGACTTTCAGATGTTGTAAGTATTTGTAGGTAAAGCTTAGGTAGGCTTTAGGTTTTCCATTCGCCGCTTTCCATTTAGACTAGGGAGGATGTTACAACTAGAGACGAATGATTGGCTTGGACGGCAAGATCGGTCCTAGGCAGGACTCGAACTCGAGTAGTGGCACTACATTGCAAAAAAAAATAACGCATTCTTTTATTACCGCCCTAAGTACAAAATTTTATGTCTCCCCCTGGCCAGGAATATCCGCGCGCGCAGCGTGCGGTAATTGCTACTTATGGCCGGGTGTGACATAAATATTTTAACTGACTTCAATAGAAGGAAGGAGGTTCTCAGTACATCTTCATGTTGTTTAGGGTTCCGTAGTAAACAAGGACGCGTGTGGAGGATGGTACAAGTAACCTACCTACCCAAACTAGGTAAGGCGGATTACAGTGAAGCAAAATCATACAGGCCAATAAGTCTATCTTCATTTTTCCTGAAAACATTGGAAAAGTTGGTAGATAGACACATAAGGGATGGCCCATTAAGGAGACATCCACTGCACGAACTACAATGTGCATATCAGCCAGAGAAGTCGACAGAAACAGCACTACATCTGGTAACAACAAGAGCTGAACAAGCCATAGAGAACAAAGAACTATGCTTGGCAGCTTTCTTAGACGTGGAAGGGGCTATCGATCGCACCACGTATAATGCTATCAGCGAAGCGGCTGCTAGACACGGCATAGAGCCCACCATCTGTAAATGGATAGGCAACATGCTAAACAGCAGAGTAATAAAGTCATGTCTTCTAGGGGATGAGAGAACGGCTACTGCCACAAAGGGTTGTCCACAGGGCGGAGTACTGTCGCCAACTCTATGGAGCCTGGTGGTGGACTCACTCCTGGGAGAACTGAATAATGGACCTATCCGAACGGTAGGATATGCTGATGATTTGGTGATACTTGTTAACGGGAAATTCCCAAGTACAGTATCAGAAATCATGAACAAAGCACTGAAGAAGGTGGAGAACTGGTGCATTAGCCACCAATTGTCCATCAATCCAGGCAAAACTGTAGTAATACCGTTTACTAGGAAAAGAACCCTTCGAGGCATACAGCAGTTAAAACTGTACGAAAGGGTAATTGAACTGTCCAATGATAGATAGATAGATAGATATATTTATTTCCTTTATAAAATTACATCATTGTTTACATTTTTAAAACAAGATAAATTCACAAAAGGATCGTCAACAGGTATAATAATAATAATGAAAGAAAAATAATTGAAATCAAATAATGTCAAAGGTAAAAAACAATAGAAATGTCAAATTTGTATACACGGCTAGAATATCCTAGGCAATGTCATTAGTCAAATTTAAAATAACGCTCAATTCCAAATATGGTCAAATATCAATACAATGTCAAAATAATAAATAATATGGTAATGTCAAGAATTAAAAGAAATAAATAACAGAAAAACAATTTAACAATAATCAACAATTTCATATTGGGTGTTCATTGTATTCCTTTATGGAATACAGTGATTTGAGCATTAAAAGTTCCTTTAGCCGGCGTTCAAATATGTCGTTGGAGGATTCGTTTTTAAGTGTGGCGGGTAGGCGCTCGTACATCGACGGGCCTATTACGCGTGGGCTCTTGTCGAGCAACGCGAGTCGCCGCGGCACAGGCAGTAGTCGGCCCGTTTGACGGGTGATTCTACCAGGCATATTCGCCCGTTTAAATAAGTTAATGTTTCGACGCGTGAACATTAATACTTCAAACACGTATAATGAATAGTGTGTCATTATTTTGAACTGCTTAAAGAGCTCTCTACACGAGTGTCTCGGATTCACTCCCGCCAATATACGTATTGCACGTTTTTGCAGTTTGAACACTCTTTCAGAGTTCGTTGAATTTCCGTACAAAACAATACCATACGACATGAGTGAAAAAAAAATACGCATAATAGATCTGAAGCAGTGCATCACTAGAGACAATTGGTTTCAGTTTTCGCAGTGCAAATACAGCACTGCCCAACCTTTCACACAAATTGTCTACGTGTTCCTTCCACTTCAGCCTGGCGTCAATTGTAAATCCGAGAAACTTGCAAGAGTCACAGTGGGGTATCGGACTCTGTACCTGTGGGATGTGTATAGTGTTTCCGGATGTGAACCATATCACGTGGGATTTCGAGACATTAAGTACGAGGCCGTTCGCCGAGAACCACTCGTGGAGTTGGCCGCACGCATTTGACACTTTTTGCTCGAGTTGTGAGTGCGTGTGCGCGGTTACAACTACAGTAGTGTCATCGGCAAACAACACCACAGTGCCTTCAGCTATAGAGGAAGGGAGGTAATTCACAAACATTAAAAACAGGGTATTTCCAAGCGAAGAACCTTGTGGTATTCCATGTCTGAGTAAACCTGCTTCAGATTTCACGGTTTTGCCCTCTATTTTGACCTCAACAGTCTGCCGTCTATTTTTAAGGAACGATGTAAGTAACTTTTGAGTGTTATCCTGTATTCCATAATGCCCTATCTTTGTTAATAACAACTCGTGATTAATTACATCGAACGCTTTTGATAGGTCGCAGAATACCCCTGCAGCCTTGTCCTTCACGTCGAGAGCCGTTGTTACGTAATCATATATTTGATACGCAGCTGTTGTGGTGCATCTATTTTTTCTATACGCAAATTGTCTGTCCGTCAGTAAGTTATGTGTCTCAAGATGTTGCATTAAGGAGTTTGAAACAATAGATTCTATAATTTTGGAGATATTTGGGACGATAGTGATTGGTCTATAATTATCGACACAACTTTTTTCACCCTTGCCTTTATATACTGGACACAC
Source organism: Epiblema foenella (assembly GCA_963556455.1). NCBI lineage: Eukaryota > Metazoa > Arthropoda > Insecta > Lepidoptera > Tortricidae > Epiblema > Epiblema foenella. Next base: position 542,947 of record OY747097.1, on the reverse strand, counting down.
TCGAGTGCTCTTCAGTACGTCGGGATACACACCGCAAGCGAACATGGTGTTTATGAGATGTACGAGTAATCCCGCGACGACCGGCCAGACACACTCGAGTATGTTCAGTGATATATCGTAAATATCTAGGGTCCCGCGTGTTTTCGTCATAGACCTCAACGTACGATTTAAGTCAGTGAGTGTAACAGTGGGCAGAGCATGTTTTGGTATGTTAGTGTCGTGTAAGTGACGTGTAAGATACTGTACAGAGCCCGATTTGTTTATATTTATACAATGAAGTGAAATATCTGGGTGTTACACTGGATAAGGAGCTGAATTGGAAAAAGCATACAGATCTCTCCATAACCAAGGCACTGAGAGTGTTTGGAATGTGCAGATCGGCGTATGGTAAAACATGGGGGTTGAACCCAAAGGTACTGAAATGGATCTACACCATGATGGTGAGACCCATACTATTGTACGGAAGCCTGGTATGGTGGCCAAGGACTTTAAAGAGTACATGCAGAGAGGCCCTGAAAAAGGTGCAAAGAACGATATGCATGGCTATAACAGGGGCGTTTCGTACAACGCCAACGGCGGCGCTAGAAGTACTACTGGAACTAGCACCGCTTCACCTGGTGATCAAGTCGGAAGCGCGCAAGTCGCTCTACAGACTGAGAGTGCTTGGACTGTGGAGCGACAGTAAGCCTAAGATAGAATAACAAACATGGGATGCGACAAAATGCAACCCAAGTATGTGTTCAATAAGAACTTCACTACAAAAGTTTCCTCAAGGGCCGAATGGGCTGAAGGTCTTGAACGACCGAGCGACGGTAACAAAGACAATATCTGGTACACAGACGGATCAAAAATGGGATCCGGTACGGGTGCAGGCATTTATGCGAATGACTATAGTAGTAGTGTAAGCATGGGGCAATTCGCGACTGTCTTCCAGGCGGAGACATACGCCGTAATTGCCTGTGCACAGGTGAATATAGATAGACGAACCAGAGGGAAGAATATCTATATACTCAGTGACAGTCAAGCGGCCCTTAAGGCGCTAACAGCGCCGAAAGTGGACTCTAGACTTGTGTACAATGGTATCCAAGTTTTAAATAAGCTTGGGAGACTCAACAAAGTGCAACTGGTATGGATACCGGGGCACGAGGGCTTCATTGGTAACGAATAAGCTGATGAGCTTGGAAGAAGGGGATCAGCAAACTGTTTTGTAGGTCCGGAACCGTTTGTGGGACTCTCGCAGAGAACCATAGCACTAGCCTTGAAAGAATGCGCCAAAACCAAGCACCAACATGAGTGGAGGAATGAGGCGGGCTTAAGGCACTCAAAGCTCTTCATGGAAGGAGTGGATACAGGCTGGACCAAAAAACTTTGGAAATACAGCAGAAAGCAACTCAGGATGATAACTGGGGTGTTTACGGGTCACTTCGGGGTCAAAGGAACCTTGGCCAAGATGGGACTAGCAGACGACACAGAATGTAGGATGTGTGGCGAGGATGACGAGACAATGGAACACTTATTGTGTGAATGTCACGCCCTTGCCAGATAAAGAATGAATGACTTTGGCAATGGTTACCAAAGGAATTTAGAGTACTCCCGCTGAACTCCACCATTCGGTTTGTGGAAATGCTGGAGAGCAGCTTGGAGTAGGCATAAAGGAGGGGGCAATTGCACAAAAGATCCCACTGGGTCGAAGTGCATCCGCTAGGGCCCTCATCTAAATAAGATAAGATAAGATAAACAAGGAACACTTATAGTTTCGCCATGTCCTTCCGTCAGCGGCTTAGCGCAGTACTAGAAAGCTGGAATTTGGCATGCGTGTGCATATCAATTATGCCGACAAAACGGTAGAATAAAAGATTGAAAATCATTTTTAGGGTTCCGTAGCCAAAACATGGAACCCTTATAGTTTTGTCATATCTGCCCGTCCGTCCGTATGTCACAGCCGATTTATTTGGAGACTATAAGCACTACAGTTATGAAATTTAGTAGGAAGTGTTAGAACCTGCGTAAACTAAATGTCCTATATCGTCCCTCCCCCCGCGGGTTGAGGTGGACGTACCAAGAGTCGCTCCGTATTGTAAACACAAATAAAAAATCACAATGTCACGGAATACAACGGAAAAACACATCCAAGAGTTGCTCAACCACGTAAAAGTGCTTATGGATAAAGTGAGCGGTTTGGAACTCCGAATTAGTGCACAAAATGATACAATCGCGATTCAAGCAAAGGAAATTAGTGAGTTGGCATCCCTTATTAAAGCGCGTACTTCGGTTTCGTCTACCCCCACATCGCGCACGTACAGCGAAGCAGCTGCAAGCACTGCGTCGAAGGCGCCAGCGCTGCGACCTCAAGCGCTGCAGCGGCCAGAGCGACAGGCCCGTCTAAAGGCGGCCGCTTTGTCAAGCGCTCAGCAGAAACCGAAGAGAGACGACTTGCCTGCGCGCGCGCCTAAAGCGATGCCAGCCGCTGACTTATCGCCGAGCATACCCGACGATCAACAGCCGAAGCCCGGAGTGGCCACAAAAACACCGGGAGATATTGCGTCGAGCTCCGACTTGGACTATCAAATTGACTCTTCACCCGAAAATAGTAGCGCGGAAATAGACCAAGCAGAAGAGAATGGCGCTGTATCAGATTGGAAAAAACCAAAAAATCGGAAAAAGAAAAGGACTCGTGCAACGAGGACTGTTATAAAAGGGAACGGGTCTGTAGATCCCGATTTGCAAGCCGTGGAGCGAGTTAAGCGCATACACGCTTGCTTTTTTAAACCTGACACCACTGCTGAGAGTTTACAACGGTTCATGAAGAAAAAGAACCCCTCAGAAGCATATACTGTTGAAAAAATAAAATTGAAGCACAATTACTATGCGTCCTTCTCCATTACAGTACCGTCTACAAAATATGAATATTTCATGGACGCCGAAATATGGCCGCCAGGAGTTGAAATAAGCGAGTGGTTTCGTCACAGCACCGGGCGAGCGAGGCGCTCGCCGAAGAACGCCGCCAATTTCATGGCCACAACGCCGCGCGTCGAGCGCTCGGCCCGGTAAAACGGGTAGCCGCGAGCGCGCGCCCACTACACACGCACAAGAGTCGTACACCGGTGGTGCGCCGATTGTTGTATGTCACCAAAATGTACAATCACTTAATAACAAGACAGATAAGTTGGAAGTATTACTTAGCACTGACTTAAAATGCGACGTGTTAGCCATTACTGAGCATTGGCTGACCGACGAGAACTTAAAGTGCATTAGCTTAGACAAATACCTACTCGTATCATCGTTTAGTCGCAAGCAATCGATTCACGGTGGGTCATGTATTTATGTAAAGGATACCATCAAAGCTGTTAATGTACCTGAAATTGTTGAATTATCCAAAGAATTAGTATGTGAAATATCAGCCATAAAATTATTAGATTTTAATTTAATTGTAATATGTTTATACCGAACAAATTTAATTTGTGTTAGGGATTTTCTGACTCACCTCGAATGTGTGCTCGAGAAAGCCAACGAATTTAGCCAACATGTTACTATAGTCGGCGATATGAATATAAACTGTATTGGAGAAAAGACCGTGGACTTAAGAAATCTGGAAGAAGTGTTGGCTTCTCATGAGTTTAGAAACGAAATAACTTTTCCGACCCGAGTTAGCTCGCACTCATCCACGGCACTCGATCACGCATACACCAATGTGGATCTAGGCTCGATAACCGCTTCCCCCATACATACTAACCTCGGGGACCATCACGCGGTACGGCTGGAAATAACTGGCCAGCGCAATACCAATGTCACACACACTCGCATTACCAGACATTATTCCGAATTGGGTCGTGCAAACTTTGCCCTTTCGATAGAAAATATGGATTGGTCGGATTTCGTGTCAAATACTTGTCATAATGCGGAAATTCTGTCAACCAAATTGTACAATATTCTGGCTAACAGAATTGAGATCTGCTTTCCCTTAAAAAGAAAGGTATACTCGCAAAATAATGAGTCGTGGGTAAACTATGATATTATCAATATAAAATCGTTATTGTTCGACTGTATTAAATTACAAAAAATATTTCCCCTTAATGACTCGCTACAAAATCTAATCAATAAATTAAATACTAAATATAACGACGCAATCCAGCAATCCAAGACGCAATTCTACTCTAAAACCATGGCTAGAACACAAAATTCGAGCAGGGCAATGTGGGAAGTTGTCAACAAAGAGAGAGGGAAAAGTGGACGACTTGCCGTGGATTTTACGGAACTTGTAGAAAGCGTGGACGGCGTAAAATATAACTCAAAAAAAGATATAGTTGACGCAATGAATACTAGATTCGTAAGCGCTGCGCTAGCGTGCGGCGCGCCCAGCGCTGACCTTGACCAGCTGTGCGGTGCACGTTTGCCGGCGGACCGCTCCATGAGACTTACCCCTTTCACCTCCGAAGAAGTATACACCATTATCGCGAAGAGAATTCCACATAAGACCACGAAGGATATTTACGGTCTGTCTATGGACTTGGTTCACACTATCGCAAACACCATATCTCCCGCACTCGCACATCTTTACAACACGTGTCTTAGAGAGGGGTCATATCCTAGGGCATTAAAAATTAGTAAAATCTCTCCCCTTTTTAAAGGAAAAGGAAGAAGAGAATGTGTAGACAGCTATAGGCCTGTAGCTATTATACCTTGCCTCGCTAAAGTATTGGAGAATGGATTGTGCTCTAGAATGACGGCTTTTTTGACGTCTATAGATGCGCTCTCCGACCGCCAATACGCGTACAGACCCGGCCACTGCACCACCGACCTGGTGCGGATGGCTGTGCGCAAAGTCGCCGACGCTCTGGAAGGCAAGCAGCAGGTTGCATTGCTCTGCTGCGATCTTTCCAAAGCCTTCGACGTTGCTGATCACAGGGTGATTGAAGCCAAACTTTTACATTACGGCATACACGGCAATGCGCACAGCCTTTTCACAGATATCCTACACGGCCGATCACAAGTAGTGGTGGGAGACGCTGGGCGAGCGAGATCGGACCCGCTGACTACATCCATGGGTGTGGCTCAGGGGTCGTCTGTTTCGAACATCCTCTTCTCCCTACTACTTAATGATTTACCCGAAGCGATTACAGCGGCTGATATTCTAATGTATGCGGACGACGTCGCCGGTGTAGTATCAGCTCCAGATGTAGACAGCTTGGAGATCCGCCTCAATGATGCTGCAAACCAATTATCACGGTGGTTTAGTGTGAATGGCCTCGCCCTTAATCTCACCAAAACCCACTTTATACATTTCCACGCCGGGGGTCGCGTACCAAGGTTAATGAAGATCCAGGCGAATGGTGTTCACCTGGAACATGTGGAATCCACAACTTTCCTAGGTTTTGTTCTGGACCGGAAACTGACTTGGGCTTCACATGTTGACAGGTTGTGCAGTGGGTTGGGTAGTGCATGTTTCGCGTTGCGCCGCCTTGCACGAGTCGTGCCGCGGCACGTGGTAAGAACGTGTTATTTTGCGACGTTCCACTCACTCTTGCAGTACGGTGCCGAGATCTGGGGGCGAGCCGCCGACTGGCAGCGTGTTTTTAGAATTCAAAAAAGAGCCGTGCGGTCGGTGGTGCAGGTGGGCCAAAATACTTCAGTAAAACCTTATTTCAGAGAACTGGGTATATTGACGCTGCCTTCGATCGCGATCTTTCAAATTGCCACTTATACTCATGTTCACATGAGCGATTATAAAAAACGCGTGGATTCTACTCGCTCGCTGCGATATCCAAACAGACTTCTTCCAGTAAAGCGGCGACTGGCTCGATCTGGAAAAATGACTCATGTGATGGGACCGACCATTTATAACAAGTTGCCCGAAATAGTCAAGTCGGCCCCTTCCGTACAATGCTTCAAACGAAAGCTAAAAAGCTGGCTTCTCGAGCACACATTCTACAGCTACGACGAATTTGTAAACCTGTAGAATATAATGATTATTACTTATTAATAAAATTAATTGTATATGTAAAATGAAATAATATCTGACATGTAATTTTGACATTATGAATAAATGAATATGAATATGAATATGAATATATTGGCTGCATAACAGCTGTAGGTAACGACGTTTCTATTAATATGTGACGGTTACTATGTTCTATATTCTAACAGCGGTACTCATAACATATTCACGGATTAAACTTAACTTATATCTTATTAAAGTGGTTTTCCTCTAATATGGTAGCATTCGCTTAGGTAAAGTGAGTTTTTGCGAAGCTACGTATGCTGTGTAAATTCGTTTCGAACTTATCCTAATTACCGCGTTGGCGACGTCCAGCACTGGGGCGGCTATTGTTCCTGCCATGGAGAAATATAACGGCATGGGTAATTACGGATCGTGGAAATTTCTCATAAAAATGATCCTGATCCAAGAGGATTTGTGGGAGTGCATCGAGAGCAAAGACGGTGTGAAAGCCGATCGCGAAGACAAAAAGAAGCAGCAGAAGGTTCTGGCTCGCATTTGTTTGAGCATAAACCCTGTGGCCATCACGCATGTGCGGAACGCAACTACCGCATGGCGGGTATGGCAAAGTCTGAAGGCTGCGTATGAAGACAGGGGTCTTAGCCGAAGACTCGGGTTAGCTGTCTGGGATGAAACTCCAGGAGTATCCCGATAGGGAGTCGTATCTTACGAAGATAAGTAATGTCTCACAACAATTATAGAGCCGCGTCATCTAGTATGCTGCACCGAAAAAATGGCCACCAAGAGTATGTTTACACTGACATACACAACCACAAGTACGCACACACGCAAGCATACACAAAGACTGTAGCGCCCCTGACGTGTAGCTCTATAACTAGTCGGCATTCTAGCCAATCAGAAATGTACTGAGTGAAAAGCCCGTGGTACTATTTCTTATTCTGTGGTGAGCACGAATATTTGTTCCTGGGTCTGGGATGTTTTCTATCTATTTATTTATATAAGTATTTATATTTGTGTCAGATTGTGTCCACAAATATTTCTTTTAGTGAAATTGCGAACTTTTAAGTCCGCATAATGTAACGGGTGGACAACTATGGAACCCTACATTTCGCGTGGCCCGACACGCACTTGGCCGGTTTTTTTATGTATGTTTATCGATTTATCTTTGCCATGTGGTCCAAGAGGGCGAGATAGTTCCATATGAATTTGGAAAGGCGATGGGATCCAGGAGAAGGAACACTTCAAATGTGACAGGCCGATAGATACTCATGTGGCAATTTCGGTTATTTTCTATTATGTATAGAATGACGATGATGATATTGATGATCACCACAGATGAAATATGGAACTCCTTAATAAATAATGTAGGTAAGGTGCATCGGGGTAAGTTGAAAAACGGTGTAAGATAAAAACACATCCTTTACTCCCTATTCCGTGCATTTTTTTTGTTCCTGGCAACTTTATTGAGAACGCCATTTTTATGCGCGCCGCCCCTTATTCATTGCCGTTCCCTAAATGAGTGTGGTCGTGTGTCATTGCCAATTTTCGACAAGGTGAGTTTTTAGCGATCAAATCGTTATTTTTAATCTTACCCCGTGCTTTGTAACTTCTTTTACAGAGAAGCTAGGAATATTTTGTATTGATACATATGTTCATTATTGTTATTTTTGTTACCCGTTAATGTAGATTTTGAATACCTTACTTATTTTACGAGTTTTTATACATTTCAATCTTACACCGTGGCATTTTGGCGGGTTAAGACGGCAATATTTATTATTTTATCTTACCCCGTTTTCGAAACTCATAGTGTGAGGGAGTGGTTCTCAAAATGTACAGGCATATACTTTCACTCAATAACGTATGTACGAATTTTGCAAGTTATATTATACTAAACAGAACTTAATCCCTTATAGGGATAAGTTCGCCTTTGTACCAATATAACCGAATCTGTCTGTATTTTTTATCTGTGTTTTGCGTACAATGAAGTTTTTTACATACATACATAATCGCGTAAATTAACATTCAGTTATGAATGCGGGCCCCTTCGCAACAACTACGAACAAAAGTTTGTACTTTTACCGTGTTTGTGTTTTATGCGTTACCTAATAAGATTACTAGTGTATGGCCGTAAGTGTTCTGAGGCGGAAGCGCACTTTAAAAACAGATTATATCTACCTATAAAAACAAAGAAACTAACATTATTAATGACTTTCTTTAAAATTCTTTACATAATTTTAAATTACTGTTTTTGGACATCGTGCCCTCAAACTTCACTTGGACTCCTAATGCCTAAAATCGTCAATAAGCTGTTTCATAAATATCGTTAAAACTATTCAACCAAAATAAAAAACGACAGTTTGTTCCTTATTCGATTTATACAGAGGATGTGAACCCTTAAGCATGAGATATGTTGAGATTGGTTGAGGGATGATTGGAGGTTCTAAGTGAAACCAGACATAGTAACACCGAAGATGTTGTATTCTCGGTAAAGTTTAAGAAAAATCAAAATCAAAATCAAAATCAAAACATTTATTCTGCAAATAGGCCTCAAGGGCACTTTTACAAGTCAAAATCTATCTAGGTACATCAAATAAAAATAATACAATAATCAAAGTATCATTAATTAAATGTAGTGTTACATGTCAAAAATAAGAATAAGAAACTAATAACAATCGAGATTTGTTAGAGATGTATAAGGTCTCTAAGCGTCAAGATAAAAGGTAATAAAGTAAGTACACTAATCATAATAAAATATTTTGAGCTATATCTATAACACGTCAACATGAAAATAATAAAATCTAATAAATAAATATCCTCAGAGATGTATAAGGTCTCTGAGCGTCAGTCTAAAAAATAAAATCAAATGAGAACAATGAAGTTTCTCATCATGTCAATTCCACTGAACACTAGTACGAAGTTACTAGTCCTTGCAAACATGAACAGACCGGACCCCACAAACAGCACCCGTTCACGAGTATGACGCGTATCTCAGCCATCGCCTCCCTCGACCATATGTTAGGGAAGGTTGCGACCCGATCAACGACGCCACCGTAAGCAAAGACCTTTAGGCGAGCATGACATATTCAAGCTGCAGGACATTTATAATCAAAGTAGTACTTAATAATAAAATATCGAATACAATGAGATACCTCATGATGTGCTCAAATGTACATGAAATGATTTTAGAACAGTAAAAGTCCAGACTAAAATTGTAGTTATACATGTCTACATTATAAACCATTACTAATTCTAGTAAATTATACAAGTGGCTTAAAATCTTCCTGATCGTTTAAAAAATCATTGACGGAATAATACGCCTTGCTTACCAAGTGACTTTTAACGTGACACTTAAATCTGTTGACGGGCAAATTCACTACATCCATGGGTATTTTATTATAAAAGCGTATACAGTTCCCCACGAAGGACGTGCTAACTTTACGGAGACGACAGGCTGCCACTGCGAGCTTGTTTTTACTTCTTGTGTTGTAGTCGTGGATTTCGCTGTTAAGTTTGAATTCATGGAGATTTTTCCGTACATACATAATGTTCTCAAAAATGTATTGAGAAGCTACAGTGAGAATATTTGCCTCTTTGAATTTTTCTCTTAAGGAGGCACGAGCTCCTAGTTCATAAATAGAACGCACTGCTCGTTTTTGCAGTACGAAGATAGTCTGGATATCCGCCGCTTTCCCCCACAGCAGGATTCCATAGGACATAACACTGTGGAAGTAACTGTAGTACACCAATTTTGCTGTCTCGACGTTTGTCAGCTGCCTGATTCGCCTCACTGCATAGGCTGCGGAGCTTAGTTTTCCTGCTAATGTGGCTATATGTGCATGCCACTGAAGTTTTGAATCTAAGGTTATTCCCAAAAACACAGCCTTATCTTCGAATTCTAGAATTTCGCCCTTTAATTTAATTCTTGAGTTGTTTATGTGCTTAACATTGGGTAAAATAAATTTTATGCACTTCGTCTTCTTTGCATTTAAAAGCAGGTTATTGGCTGTAAACCAATTTACAATAGTGGATAATACATCATTAATACAGTCGAAGCTTTCCTCTTTTCTATCTACTTTGAAAATTAGAGAAGTGTCATCTGCAAATAAAACTATATCATGTCTACCCTGCACAAGCTCTGGTAAGTCTGGTCTGGTATGTACACTAAAAATAAGAACGGTCCTAGGATGGATCCTTGCGGTACTCCAAGAGCAACGTTTGACCCTGCTGACGAGGTCCCATTGATGACTACTCGCTGTGTTCTGTTCGATAGATATGATGAAACGAGATCAAGAGCTCCATTCTTTATCCCATAGTGCCTAAGCTTTCTGATCAGATTTTCGTGATCAACGCAATCAAATGCTTTTGATAAATCACAGAAAACTCCAACAGCATCTTGAGCCTTTTCCCAGGCATCAAAAATATGTTTAATGAGTACCACACCGGCATCTGTGGTGGAACGGCCTCTAGTAAATCCGAATTGCTTACTGTTCAGCAGTTTATTACGATTGAAATGGGATAGAAGCTGATTAAGGATAAGTTTCTCGAAAATTTTGCTTAATGCCGGTAGTATTGAGATAGATCTAAAGTTTGTGGGGTCTGATTTCGTTCCTGATTTGAACAACGGGATAATTTTACTATGTTTCGTCAAGTCAGGAAAAACTCCAGTATCAATACTTCTATTAAAGATATCAGCTATATAAGGAGCAGTTAATTCTATTATGGAATGTAATACTTTGACAGACAGCCCCCAAAGATCTTCAGTTTTCTTGACATTCAATGATCTAAACGCTTTGGTAACGATGATAGGAGTCACATAATTGAAACCAAAGATTTCCGTACATTCCACTACATTTCCTTTCAATAATACTTCAGCAGCGTCTGGCGATGAATTTAAAGACTTTGATGTGTCTATGGGTATATTGGAAAAGAACCGCTCAAATTGATCCGCTACATCGAGATCGGAACTTACTAGAGTATCATTGATACGTAAGCTGTAGTGCGGATCTTTAATCTTTCTTTTTCCAGTTTCATTGCTTATTACTTGCCATACAGTCTTGACCTTATCACTAGAGTTTTGTATTTTTTTGGACAAGTAATCAGCTTTAGCGGCGACACATACTTTCTTAAAAGATTTGGAATAGTTTTTAACATACTCTAGAAATTCCGGTCTTTTATCCGTAGTTCTCGAATCATATAAGTCATAGAGTCGGCGTCTCTTCTCGTGAATATCTGGTGTAGCCCAGTCGCTAAACTTAACCTTGGACTTGCCTTGAATTTTCTTAGGACTAAAGCATTTGTCAAATTCTTTTTTTATACAATCATGTAAAACAGAACACATACAGTCGGGGTTTTCCTGGGGAAATGAAAGATGAAATAATCTTTTTGCAGTATTCTGACAAAATAGGTCGAGGCGTTTTTCTGAAATAGGTCTGCACATGAAGCCACAAGGCGCTTCCTCGATTTTCCCGCTAAAGGTAACAAGTTGCCCGCAGTGGTCAGAACTTAAAGAGTTTATGATAGATTTAACTATCGCCTCCTTGTTACTGTAAATATTATCAATACACGTAGCACTAGTTGCTGTAATTCGAGTAGGCTCACAAAACAAGTTCACTAGGTCAAAAGACTTGAACGTATTTATTAAACTCACACTCATTGGCGATTTTTCTAATAAATTAACATTAAAATCACCACACACAATGATACACTTTTTGCTCTTAAAGACACTAGCGAGCACTTCATCCATAAAAGAACCAGGTATAACTAAACGTACGGTACTTATAGCTAGTTATTGCTTACATGCTATTTTACTCAATTACGTGCGTCACATGTCGCAGGGCGTAACGATGAGTTACCGTTATTGTGTTAATTAGGCATATAGTACAAGCATATTCTGCGTGGTAAAAACTTTTACTATGGGACCAACTCGGAATTCGCAAAAAAATTGACTGTTTAATACATGACTAACTTCATGCCAGTGAGTGATATTTAATACTTTCCCATCACCCATTTGAATGAATATTTTCAGGATAAAAAGTAGCCTATGTTCTACATATTCCAGGCTTTAACCTATGTCTGTATCAACTTTCATCCAGATTCGTTCAGTCTTTCTGGCGTGATTGAGTAATAAACCTCCATCTATCTATTCATACATCTATCCAAACTTTCGTATTTATAGTACTTATTATTATTGATATATATATTTTATGATACGGCCAGTTTTTTGCGTTTAGTAAAAGTCGTTCAGTATTACCTACACACCTCGTTGAATGTGGCTGATGGTTAAGAAACACTCTGTATAACGGAAGTTTATAAATGCCCAATAGCTTATAGTTTAAGAGCCGACGACACTGAACCTAGTTCGATAAGACTCCCAGATGAGATATATATTATAAGATGCGTCATTCCTGGGGGAACACGAAACGGCTATGCTGCTAATTTCTGTGTAAGAAAAACCACTGCTGCCTTTTCCTAATAGTGGAGAAGGTGGTGCTGCAGCGGTTGAAGGAGCTCAGTACACTGAACCTAATTCGATAAGACGATAACTGAATTGAAAAACCGAATCCAGCTGCGCTGAAGGCGATCTTAAATCACAGCAGCAACCACCTTCTCTATTATTGGGAAAAGGCAGCAGTGGTTTTTCTTATACAGAAATTGATGATCTTTCAGATTAGCCTTGGTTTTTTCAGGAGACCGATCATACTAGGTACCTCAATATTGGCGTCACTTATCATGCTGCTGCCACTGATAAGGCCAGTCAGGGGGACTTGCAGCACTGCATTATCGTATAGTCCAACCCCTCCCCTGTATCGAGGAACAAACGAAACCTGGGAGACTTATCGTACTAAAACCGGGAATTTAATTTTTTTTGAAAATTTTTTTTTACTATGGTGACCAGGTTTTTTGCATGGCAGCATAGCCGTTTCGTGTTCCCTCAGGAATGACGCATCTTATAATATACATATCACCTGGGAGTCTAATCGAATTAGGTTCAGTGTACTGAGCTCCTTCAATCGCTGCAGCACCACCTTCTCCACTATTAGGAAAAGGCAGCAGTGGTTTTTCTTACACAGAAATTGATGATCTTTCAGATGAGCCTTGGTTTTTTTCAGGAGACCGATCATACTAGATACCTCAATATTGGCGTCACTTATCATGCTGCTGCCACTGACAAGGCCAGTCAGGGGGGATTGCAGCACTGCATTATCGTATAGTCCTACCCCTCCCCTGTATCGAGGAACAAACGAAACCTGGGAGACTTATCGTACTAGAAACCGGAAATTTTATTTTTTTTGAAAATTTTTTTTTACTATGGCCACCAGGTTTTTTGCATGGCAGCATAGCTGTTTCGTGTTCCCCCAGGAATGACGCATCTTATAATATATATCTCATCTGGGAGTCTTATCGAACTAGGTTCAGTGTCGTCGGCTCTTCTACTATTATTAATAGAACTTGTAAATGAATAATGAATATTACATAAAGGGTGGATTTGTAACTCAAGAAACAGTAATAACGTTACATTTAATTAATACATTCATTCATTCATTTATTGATAAAATATTCTCATCATATAAACCGGTAAGAAGTGTTGAAATAGATTATTTGTTTTTAGGTGCAACATGCCTCGTGCATATGATCGTAAGTTTTTACAAGCCACATGCTATACTCCAGATGATTTGAGAATCAACGGCTTCAAAAAAGTAGGAATATACCCATTTAATGACCAGGTGAGCCCAATTAGCAAATACGATCCGAGAACTTACAAGAAGTGGGAACAAATACAGCAAGATAAAAACGACTACCAGCGTCTACAGCAAAATATGGATCTAAGAGTACACAGAAGAGAAAACAACTTAGATGTACCAGATTTAACTGTACTTTGCCTCAATGTCATCAACCAAAAAATATCTAGTAGCACATTTCATGATGAAGAAAACCAACAACTGTCGTTGTCAATGATGCACTCAGAAAATGGCTGTTTACTTTCTGAGAACTCAAAAGATGTTCATATCCTGAAGGATATTACAAAGTATGACGAACAGGCGAGACCATTTATAACGGACCAAAAAAATGCTTTACCAATGTGTCTGCGTCAGAAAGAGCCCTTGACTGTAAAAGAAACAACATCTGAATCCAGTCCATTGGCTAAACAAACTAAAGTTACTGTAACTTCAAACATTGTAGTAAATTATCCTCATAGTTTTTAAGAGACTCCAAGTTCAACAAAATCCACGAACTAATGATAACACAAAGAAAAAGCGGGTTGCATTGGGAGCTGAGGTCATAACCGAGTCCCTTAGAAAAGATTTTATTTCAAATTATAATGTATTGCAATACATTATAATTTGAAATAAAATCTGAAACAAAAATTTTGGCAAAAAAGAAAACAAAAAAAACAGGCAAAATAAAAGAAGAAAAAGAAGCAGAACTGCGCAAAGAATCGGCTATACAAAAAGAAAAAATTGAAGAAGTAGCTACAGGAAGCGGGATAAAAAACAACGTGGTAAAAAGAAAACAATCAAAAAAGCCAAAAAGGTGAAATCTAAACTAACACAATATAGTGACACAGAAAGTTCTTCAAGTGAAACCTGTAGACGCCGGTACTTGCGCTATGCGTGGGATCGACGGTTGTAGAAATGATTATCAACTTTCTTTAAAAATAGTGGTTTAATAACCCAGTACAAATGTATAAAGTAAAATAAAATGATACACGACTTGTTTGGTGAACGGTAGATGGGCGAGTGCCCGGTCGGTAAAGCGGAGCGCTCGCGTCGCTGCGGCAGGTTTGCTGTACGCGTGTGTGTGTGAGTGGCGTAGACGAAGCGCACACATATGCTAGGCGTTAACATGCTGCCACCCCAGGAACGGAGTTATTGTCTATGACCGGCAATGGGCACAGTCTGTTGAATGCTCGCCGAAGAGTCCCCGAAGTGGTGCGCACGTCGGCGACGCGGGAGATGCCATCGGAGCCGGGGTGGATGCGCGTCACGCGCCCTAGCAGCCATCGGTTAGGAGGCAGCCGGTCATCTTTCACCAGCACCATTTCTCCAAGGTGCAATTGCCCTCCTTGCTTGCGCCATTTCTGTCGCTTCTGGAGCTCTGTAATATATTCATGGTAATAACGAGTCCAGAAATGGGCTTTCAATTGCTGAATTCTCATGTATCGTGAGAGTGTAGGTATCGCTGCAGGGTCTGAGTCCTGAGGAGAAGGAAAAACCGTTAGCGTTCGTCCAATGAGAAAATGTGAGGGGCTAAGAGCGGTAAGGTCTGATGGATCGGATGATAATGGAGTAAGAGGCATAGAATTCAGAATAGCCTCGATCTGAGTAAGAACAGTATTTAGTTCTTCATAAGTTAAATGAGCTAAACCTAAAACTCGCTTTAGGTGATATTTCACCGACTTTACGGAACCCTCCGCTAGGCCATTAAAATGGGGGCTATATGCTGGTGATAATTTGAAATTAATTGATAAATCGGATACTTTGCAGCTGATTCGTTCCGAATTTGATTTTAAGAATCTAGACAACTCGTTACATGCACCTACAAAACATGTGCCATTATCCGAAAATATGTTTTGAGGTTTTCCTCTGCGGGCAATGAACCGATCTAATGCAGCTAGGAAAGTAGTACTGCTTAAGTCGGTGACAAGTTCTATGTGAACCGCTTTTATGGCTAGACAAACAAATATGCACAGATAGGATTTAATCAATCTGCTACCTCTGCCTCCCCGATTCAGTATCACGACTGGCCCGGCATAATCACAGGCTGTATTCGCGAAGGGATAGTCGGCATGTAAACGAGAGGCAGGAAGATTGCCCATGATAGGTTGTATACTTTTTCCTGAATAACGACAACATTTAATGCAATTTTGCACGATCTTTCTGGCAAGGTTTCGGCCACTAATGAACCAGAACTTGTGACGCAATGTGGTGAGTAATAATTGGGGAGGTGCATGCAATAGTATTACATGATAATGCCTAAATATTAGTGTGGCAATATGATGCCGTGAGTCGAGTAGAATGGGGTGTTTAGTGTCATAGTCGTAAAATGAGTTAGTGAGTCTGCCACCTACTCGTAACAATTGCTCATTTGCGTTGTAAAATGGATTTAATTTAAGTAATTTGCTGTTAGCTGACAATGGTTTGTTATTTTTTAGTAAGTCATACTCTAAGTTAAAAACGTCAATTTGTACAAATCTGCATAATGAATTCATCGATGCATTTAATTCATAAACTTTGATATAACCAGTGCGCTTGTTTTTAGGATTAAGGCAATTGTGAATAAATCGATGTACATATACGATTACTCGTTGTAATTTGCAAAGGTTAGAAAATCCCTTTATAAAGTCAGAGAGATAAGAAATGTAATCGGTACAGTCAGCATTTAAATTGCAATTGACTTTAAATAGTGGTTCACGTTTAAATTTACGCTCTAAAGAAATAAATCTGGACAGAGCCTGTTCGTAAGAATCGCCCTGTTTGTTGGGTGATTCTTTCAATGGAATCATTACTTCAAAACGTCCATTTGGAAGTCGAGTGGTATTATCAATGAAACTCTGTTCACATTCCTGTTCTTCTTTAGAAATTTGTTTACGTGATGCGACTGTCTCCAATTCAAAGAATTTAGATAATTGACTATTTAATTGATCATCGTAATTTTTTAAGTTTAGGTGATTGCAATGGACTGTATTAAGACGCGATGAATTTGTTGTTTGTATTGGGCCTGAAATTAAGAACCCCAATTTAGTTTTACTTAATGTGGGTTTATTTTTCCCTAATGATGTATTTTGGGAATCGAGTATCGTCCAAAATATGTCAGCTCCGAGCAACATTTCAACTGGGGCCGGAATATGAAAGGTAGGATCCGCCAATGTTATGTGTGACGGTATATTCAATGTAGTACAGTCAACTCGAGAGGTTGGCAGCAGTTGCGTGATGCGCGGAACGACATAGCAAGCTATGTTTTCACTATAATCATTGTAAAGTGACGATATTCGCACGTCGCAACGCGTTGTTAAGCGCGATGATTGATTATTCAACCCTTCGACTATGGTCGAGGCTGAACAAGTAGGTAAGTTAAGTTTGGTGCATAAGCTTTGTGTCAGAAAACTTGAGGTCGAGCCAGAATCAAGCAATGCACGTACTGTATGTTTTTGACCACTGTGGTCTGTGACCTGAATTAAAGCAGTTGACAGTAGGACACAATTATTGTGGACGGCTGACATAGAAATATTTTCAGAAAGACTAAGAGATTGTCCCTCCGTATTGGGCTGCGACGTCGAATGCAGCATGACGTCACTTGATGATGATGCAGGAGTTTCAGCTGCAGGGGCTTTGTGCTCATGCAACAGGCTGTTGCGCTGCAAACCACATGAACGACAAGGGCTTAGCCTGCACGCCTTTTCACTATGACCATGTCGTAAACAGTTTAAACATAATTTCAATGCCTTAGCTTTGTCAAGTCGGGCTTCTAAGCGTAATGATTTGAACTTTTGACAAAGATAAAGTGCATGATCTCGTTTGCAATATGGACATACATACTTGCGAGTCGGCGGCAAATATGTGCTTGCCGATGTGTTAGCTGAAAACGATTTATGTCAAACATGTGCAGGGTCACTTGACCTACGTTTTTTATGCGCATTCTCCACTGATTCTAACAGGTCAGCACGATCCTTTAGAAAATCATTAAACATTTTAAGTGTGGGCAACTCTTTTAATTTATTGCGATAAGAATCCCACTTGTGGCTCGTAGTTGTATCAAGTTTGCTTGAAATAATTTGTATAATTAGTATATCCCAATGCTCGGTGGGAAGGTTAAGTGTTTTAAGTGCTCTAAGATTTCTATTGACTGTATCAATTAAATTGTGCAAAGATCTAGATGATTCCTTTGATAAATTTTCTAAGTTAAATATTTCCAGGATGTGATTGTTTACTAATGACCTTTTGTTATTGTAACGATCGCAAAGTAGTTCCCAAGCTACGTCGTAATTATCACTCGAAAAATCTAAGGACTGAATAATTACGGCGGCACTGTCCTTTAAAGCAGCACGCAAATAATGGAATTTATTTATTTTAGGGATTGAATTGTCCGTGTGTATGAGACTACTAAATGTGTCGCGAAACTCCAGCCAGTCGTGATATTGACCCGAGAAACAGGGCATTTGGATAGTAGGTAAAGAAAGTTTTGTCAAACCTCCAAGCACAGTATCACAAGAACCTGTCTCCGAGCGGTCGCTGCCCGCAGGGCGGCCCGGCGCCGGCGCCGCGGCCAGCAGCTCGCGAGCTCGCGCGATCAGCCCGAAGTACTTGTTCTCGAAGGCCGCGCGTTTCTGGTACTGCTCATCTGGAACTTCCAACGTATTTTCTATATCACACTGAATGGCATCAAAATCGGCATATATTTCTTCGATTTTAGACAAACGGACATTTAATTCACTAAGTTGTAAACTACTTAAGCGGCTACAACTCTCAACTATTGTCAAATGATTTTCAAATTGCGTAAGCTTAGCCTTAAATGATCCTCGCTTTCTAATTAAAGCTTGATCAACCATGGTGGAATAGGACAGAATTATTATAAGCGTAGAAGTAACTTTTTAACTTTAAAAACAAATTCAGGTTTAAAGGGAATAGCTTGGGTTTTAAGTCAAATAAATAAGTATGTATGCTTATGTTTAGAACCAATGCGATGAAACGAGTTGCTAGGAAAAAATCACTAACAATAAATGCAATAAAATAAAGCAAAAGATAAAAATAGGAACGATTACTTAAATCAGCATAAAAGCAGCGAAGTGAGGGTATGCGTAAAAAGGTGCAATAAGCTAAGCGGTGCGCAGGCAGCGGTCGCGTGACGAGCCCGGTCGAGCTGGCGCGAACCAAGCGGCGAGCGATCGAACGCACTAGAATATGCGAAATAACAATAGTTAAAGCACACTATTATACAGTTCTTACTCACAGCGATGCAATCTGGAATATCTAGAAACACTCTGAAATTATGATTTAGAATGAATGAACCTTGTAAGTTAGTTCATTTTTATGTATTTAGTAAGGGAATTCACGAAATTTTTTACTGAGCATTAGTAATTACGTCATCCAAGAGATAAGTGATAACAATAGATCCTTTTTATGATTGGGATGTAAGTAAGTATGATTACTAAATATGCAAAAATAAGTGGATTGTTAACTGAATAACGGATTGTTAACGTTTATAAGTAAAAAATGGATCGCAAATAAGGGTTTTTGCGACTAGAAACACGAAATAAAGGATTCGTGCTAGTTATTAAGCGAAATAAGTAAGATGGAATGGATCACAAAATAAAGGATTTGCGAGAACGTGCAATACGTTGAACGGCAACACGAAATAAAGGATCCGTGAGCGTTATTAAGAGAAATCACTAAATAAAGGATTAGCGACTTATTTAAGTAAGTTTTTCGGGACAAAATGAGGATTTGTTGCCGTTATTAACTACCTACGATAACGGCAATTTCACAAAATAATGGATTTGTGAATGTGAATTTAAGATCACAAATAAAGGATTGTGACCGGAATTGAAGATTTACGGGACAATGGGACAAATTGGAACGAACTCACAGTAACGCCACCCCCAGGACCTGACTTAAGATGAGCTCCGAAGTAAGTAGGTGTGGTTCTCTTTGCTGCGGCAGGTTTGCTGTACGCGTGTGTGTGTGAGTGGCGTAGACGAAGCGCACACATATGCTAGGCGTTAACAAAACCCAAGTTAAGATTGTTGACGAATCAGAGTATGGAAATATGGAGGAGTATGTAAAAGAATGTTTAGCACAGCAAAATGATGAAGAAGAAAATATTGGGCTTGATTTACTCGTAAACGTGCCATATGGGCTAAGTGATATAATATTTGACGAAAATTCACCAGAAATAAAAGAAAACGATTGGCTTCTAGTAAAGTATGCTACAAAAAAAAGCATCAAGCACTTCGTTGGAAGAGTCTTGTCCGTCAAAAATCAGATGCCGGTTGTTAAATATGTCAAAAAAGGTTAAAAATTCTAAAGCCAAACAAGTAACCTTTACATATCCTGATGTTGAAGATATATGTACAGTTAAATGCAAAGAGGACATAATTAGCGTTTTACTAGATCCTGTCGTTTCACGCCGCGGACAGTTGATATTTAATGTTGATTTCAGTAAATTCAATACACAATGAGGAATACCCACACTCATATTTATCCGTGAACGGAAAACCAGCTGACAATCATCACAATAGACTAATTTTCCCAATCTTCATTATTATTAATTACTAAGAATTAACTATTCAGATCTACCTCTACATTACTTCCTTAAAAGTGATAGATTTAATGGAATAAATTTGGGAAAATGTGAAATCGTGCTTGTAAGAGACTATTATTGTTACAGTAGCGTCGCATTTTATAAAAGTGACTGTAACAGATCTTTTATAAACACAGGCCTAATGTTACTTTTGTTATTTAAAGAAGAATTTTGTTAATATACTGAGATTATTTTATAACAAAACTAAGTTTTGAGCAGTTGTATTACAATATAAGTAGGTCCTTTGAAGTTTGATCTCTACATAATAATTATGTTCTATTATTAAATTTAGAAGAATATGTTTATTATTATCAAAATGACTGATATAGCTTGGTTAAAAAAAAATGATCTCTTGTATTGCCGCATAGACAAAAAACACGGGTATATTGTTGATTAATATGGCAACATTGTACTGTGTACTTTTAATTTTTACTATTACGCTGTTGCAGTAAATATGTTTGTGTGAAATATTGAATAACATGTTCAATCGTGATTTAGACATTTATTAAAATATTTCTTACTAAATCCGCCTTTTATAATTACACACAAAGAAAAGTTT
The DNA here is from genome assembly GCA_963556455.1 of Epiblema foenella. Lineage (NCBI taxonomy): Eukaryota > Metazoa > Arthropoda > Insecta > Lepidoptera > Tortricidae > Epiblema > Epiblema foenella. The sequence continues at coordinate 522,134 of OY747097.1, read as the reverse complement.
GAGAACCCTAGTCTACTTAACCTCAAAGTGGGGTAAGACTGAAATATAACTTTATAGCAATTCGAGTTTTAACGGAAAATAACGTTTTTTTTTAAATATGAAGTAGAGTTTTAAACGGCTACTTTGCCTTCCTCTTTGAATTTATGCATTAAATGTCGCTACTGTGCTTATATAAGATATTTAAAAGTATATCCGTCTTACCCCGTCACCATTTTATCTTGCCCCGAGTTCTTTTTTGTTATAAGTTTAACTTTATTTAGATTTTTTCCATTCTGAAACAGCAAATACCAGCCTTGTTTTTATTTAAATATATAAACACATATCTTCTCTTTCCTAATATCATACTTTCCTGTACCTAACTCTGATAGAATTTGTCCAATATAACTTTTAAAAAAACACTGCTCATCTCATCAAAAACCCGTTTCATCTTACCCCGACGCACCTTACTTCTCAGATTCCGATGAAATATCGATCACGATGCGACTAACACCGTCAACATTACACATACTATCATATTCAAGTTCAACTGATGATGAGGTACCGGAGATTAGTATGGGATCCTTGAACAAATGATGGAACGCCTCAAATAACACATCGGCTCATATGGCAACCTATCGATCTTTCGAAAATCTGTTTACCGAATTTCACTTGTCCGAAAATGGTTCACCGGTTCTTTACAATCCAAATACTTTGTTTCGCAACTGTTTGAAATACCACGGATTCATTTTACCACAATGTCATTTGTCCGCAATTCAAAAGCCCGCTTTACAGTTCCCAATTTTTACATTTGACAGCTTATTCGTTAGCCACATTTTCATAATATCAATGATACGGAAAGTCGACGTGACATTTTCCATAATTTCGTTATATAAGACTAAGCGGGAGCGAAGCTCCCGTCTTAATCTTCGAGATTATTTTTTTTATAAAAACCCAGAATGACTTGTTGGGACAAAATCGACTCTAATGCGGATAGGTTAGAAGATTAACACGGGAGCTGAAGCGAAGCGAAACTCCCGTCTTAATCTTTGAGGTTATTTTTTTTTATAAAAGCCCAGAATTACTTGTTGAGACAAAATCGACTCTAATGCGGATAGGTTAGAAGATTAAGACGGGAGCTGAAGCGAAGCGAAGCTCCCGTCTTAATCTTCGAGGTTATTTTTTTATAAAAGCCCAGAAAGACAAAATCGACTAGTAATTGTATCGACTGTTTGTAGGCTGATCATAATAATGAACGTAATTTTACCGAAATATAATTAATTATGAGTTTACTCAATCAGCGCCTGCATTTAAATTTGTTATAACTCGATGGAAATGAACTTTGTTATCTTTAGTCTATCTGGATAATGACGTTGCGGTATCTTAAATCTACGGACAAATAAAAATTAGCCAAATGAATGTAAGGAATTATAACCATTGTGATTTTAAATCAGCTGGATAAGAAATTTGTGACCATACAAAAATCTGTCAATAGAAAATATAGAATACGAAACTTCGGACAAATGAAAAAAATGTAAAACGAAAAAAGGCGTTTCGTTTTCGGACTTTTAATATTCGGCATAAAAAATTTCGAATTTGCGATAGGTAACCGCTCATATGTAGAGACTTGGCTATTTTATTTTCTGTATTAACCACCTTATTTGCTATCGGAATCGAAAGCTAATAGCGACACTAAGTATTTCAGGGCCAAATAGTAACTCGACAGGATATAAAAAGTAGATATTGTAATTGGGTCACCTGCCACAGTGACAGTGACGGATTTCAGAGGGTCTACTCTGACCACCCGAAGACCGAATTTCGTATATTTCTTTCTCTATCACTTGATTATGAAAATGAGATAAAGATGCAGATATTCGAAAGATGTCAACCCAGTTACTTCACTTGACAAGATAGACCACACAACTATCAAGTGTCGTGTAAATCACGGACCTATACCTACGACGGACTGAACTCTTTCATTTAGCAGCAAATCAAAATTGAACCATATTCCCGAGTAATACAGTTCTACTATAGGAGACAAGAAAAACGGTCCGAGCGAGAGCAAACAATCGGAGCACGGTGTCCCACTCACACCAGTTGCTAATGTAGAAAAATATACGTTATGGTATTTTAGAATAGGTACTGAAAATAATTACTTGCTTATACTAGCACTGCATGTTTATAAGGAATAAGTTACATTTGACCTCATTTATAATTTTATAAGGTGTCAAGATTATTTACTGAATAAAACCTAGTACGTATTGCATTAAATGTAGTAGTATTTTTTAATATTGAATGGTATCCCTAACATTCATAAGATGTCAAATGATGTCAAGTTTGAAATTTAAAAATGAGCGGCTGATAACATTTAGTTAAAAATTGTTCAATCATGTTGCGTCCAGGCTTGTAAGAGTGAAAGGTATGCTAATTGTGGAATATCATTTCACAGGCAAGGAACAATCGGTTCTATTTTACGATAAAACGACCAGACGGTATGCCAAACCTATTAGGGTGATTTGGACCGGTTTTGCAGAAATATTTCGTACACATTACTGAACTTACTGAATCTAATTTTTTTTTGTAAAAAAACACTAATTTCCAAAGTATATTATAAGGTTAACCGACAGGGAGGTTTGGCAGTGAAAGCGTTCTGTACGAGTAATCTGACACAAAATATTTTCAACTAAAATGTTTTCTACTGTAACATTGAAATTTTGTATAATTGTCATACTGTAATTTTATATACAGTTCTTCTCGAGGCAAAGGTTTAATTTACGAACCGGTGGTAATTTTTTGACATTCATAGGTGCATGTAATATGCCTAAATTGAAGAATAAATGAATTTCCATTTGTAATAAATATATCTTAAAAAATAAGTCTTATTTTATTTACCAATATTACACTTGACCTAGTTCCAAACTAAGCAAAGCTTGGTCACCCTACTTAAAACGAGATGCATCGCACTGACCTGACTTATCTCTCGGTCACACTTTTTCGGCGCAGTACTCAATCCGTCTTAGGTTAGATCCGTGATGTAAATATTACGGACATTTTGCTGATAAACTGTTTTATTATAAACTGTGTGATTAATTATTTTTTGACATTTGTTTAAAATTGTGTAATTACATTCGAATTAACCATTTATTTAATTGCCAATTGTTGTCTTAAATTCCATTTGTATTTTATTTATATTTTCTGTGTGTCCAATTATGTTATGACGATCCTTATTCGGTGAATATGTTTAAATCCTATTCCATTTGTAGGCGACACAATGTCCATTTAACTAATTAGGTATAATTTAAGTTATTTAATATAAGTTTATACATAGAATAAGATAGCTTGAGACTTCTGTTTACCAAAATAAAATACTATTCAGTTGCCTCTGGCTACCCCAACATATAATAATGTTAGTAGTCGTGCATATAATAATGTTAAAATAAAAATATATAATGTAAGCTAAGATTGTGCATACTAACTCCATCTGTTGTACTACAATTAACTATTGAATTAAATAAAGTGCCAGAGGGCGCTGGCGTGTATGCCTAACCTATAATTGTTTGCCGATTCACCGTTATCTCAATAGCTCCATGCGCCACACGCGAGCACTCTCATATTTTCATTCAAAAATCAAGTTTACAGTCATTTTCAACCTGCGTATCTAACAAAAGCTGGTCCATCGAAACCGGATCTATGTATACAGTGCTAATCTATGTTCCAAACGCCCCCGAAAATGGTTGTGACACGACGTCAAAGAGAATTGGCCGAGCTAACTGCAAGTAAAGCAAAATCGGAGCCAACGTGTCCTTTGGACCCTGTACCTGGTACTAGCGGTACTCCTAAGAAGGAACCCAATCGCGCATGCTCCATTGCCACCACCAGCAAGAGATCAACGGCATCATCAGTGGCAAGGCGCAAACAGTTGGAGTTGCAAGCAGCCGAGGCCAAGGCTCAAATTCAAATGGAGTTGATCGACAAGCGTCTGGAAGCTGAATTAGCCGTTGCCGACGCCGAAGAGCAAGATCAAGCCGAGGACTCAAGTGTGAGTGAAGTGCCTGACCGTGTGACGGACTGGTTGAACCAAGAACAGCATGCTGACGAGTACCGCCCTCCTGTGCCAACCGAGCCGGTCGCTCCCGTTACCGACCGTGCAGCATCAGCACAGCATGTGGGCACTGCCAACAGCATACTGGAATTGGCAAACGCCTTAAAGAGTATGATGGACCAATCATCTTCTCAACGCGAAGAACGATTACTAAGCCGTTTCGCCACTCCTCGCGACTTACCTGTGTTTAGTGGAGACAGCATCGAATAGCTACATTTTAAAAATGCATACGTTGAGTCGGTATCATCATGCAACTTTACGGAGTACGAGAATTTGTCCAGACTTCGACGAGCGCTGCGAGGTGAAGCTAAGGAAGCAGTCACGGATTTGCTGATTGGTAATACTTCGTCAACTGATATTATGGAGGCTCTCGAACTTAAATATGGACGAGCAGAGATCATTATTTGCAACGTAACATCACAATTGCGTAAGTTGCAACCCTTACCTACCCATTATCAGCAAGATTTGGTCAACTTTGCTACAAAAGTAAACAACTGCGTCGCTACTATACGTGCACTAAAACAGAGTGATCATTTACGCAACCCGGAGCTCGCGTCAGCTGTTACAAGTAAATTACCGAGCACCCTATTGGGAAAGTGGACTGAATACGCTTATGAAAAGATTCTAGCAGGTGGCTCGAAACTAGAATTGCTGGCACAATTTTTGAAGAAAGAAGCTGATATGACCCTTATCACCGGAGCTGTGAGGTTAAAAAGCCAGCGCCGATCGAGCCTAATGTTAAACGTTTTGACGACAAGAATCGTTACCCGCGCCCCATACTCACTACTTTCCATAAGCGCACAGAAACAATGTCATGCCTATTCTGCAAAAAAGGCGAACATGCATTGCCCGAATGCCGTGTATTTAAACGTGCGATGCGCAGAGATAAGTGGAAGTTTGCTAAATCACAAAGATTGTGTTTCAAATGCTTAACCGCACGCCACGATATAAACACTTGCGAGGCACCTGATTGCGATATAGAGGACTGCGGATTGAAGCACCACCACCTACTTCACTGGAAAAAGGCTACCTTTTCATCAACTTTACCATCGCACTCAGCATGTAACGAGGATCCGAGCGCGCCGTTACCGCCGGACCCACCGCATACTCAGCCGCGCACCGCCACTAGTGACGTCGATGCTACAGTCGCTCACGTTGCTACGCCTACTGTGGAGTCGAAAGGGGACGTTTTACTAAAAGTAGTTCCTGTGACATTACGCGGACCCCGTGGCGAAGTACAGACTTTTGCGCTACTCGACGATGCTGCTTCCGTGTCGATTTTGGACTCTGGTCTAGCCGATGAGCTAGGTTTAACATGTGAAAGTTCCAGTGCGATTAAATTTATTGACGCATTCGGCCTTCAAGTGTTCCAATCGGACGCGCCAAAGGTGCGCACCAAAATATCTGGACTGGATAATAAGTTTTACGATATAAGTTTACGTAAGGTCTCCAAACTGAATTTGCCGCCGCAAAATTTATCTGCTGTTAATCAAATTTCGTGCGATAAATTGTCCGAAATAAAAAATGTTGTTTGTAAAGAACGCGTAGTGCCGCGATTACTTATTGGTGAGGATAATTATTATGTAATTGCACCGCTCGAGATAATCCATGGTGGCAGAAATGCCCCGTATGTAACGCGCTGTCGGCTGGGATGGTCCGTACACGGCTACTGTAGTCGCGCTCACTCCTCTACGCCACAGGTAAATCACAACAATGTTTGCCATCTCGCTCATTCTAATGATGGGATCGACAGTACTATGCTCGATAGCAATGCACTTAATGATTTAATAAAACAATCATATTGTTTAGACTCATTAGGAGTTTCAACCTTATGCCGCGAGAATAAGGCTCACTTGCGCGCTACGCAAATATTAGACGAAACTGCACGTTTGATTGATAACCGATGGGAAGTAGGTTTACCATTTAAACAGGATAACTTCACTATGCCTGATACCTATAGCTATACCTTATCTCGAATGCAAACCTTATTACGGAAGTTTGAGAATGATCGTGATTACGCTAATAGGTATCAACTAGAAATTAATAAGTTGTTAATCGAAGGGTACGCGCGTGAATTAAAGGAAAACGAACCCTCAGTCAACCACATATGGTACATTTCTCATTTTGGTGTGCAGAACGTAAACAAACCAGGAAAATTAAGAATTGTGTACGACTCAGCTGCTCGGGCTGCGAATAACATGTGCCTGAACGATTATCTTTTAAACGGACCTGATTTGTATAACTCACTTTTAGGTATAATGTTTAGATTACGCGAAAAGGAGTTCATTATTATCGGGGACATAAAGGATATGTTTTTACGCATTAAAATTCGCCCGGAGGACCAACATGTCTTTCGATTTCTATGGCAAGCCTCAGCCACTGACCCTATTAAAATATACGTCATGCAAAGTCTGGTTTTTGGCGCGTGCTGTAGTCCGTATATTGCGCAATACATCAAAAATAAAAATGCGCTTAAATACGACGACGAGTATCCCGAAGCCGTCCAAGTTATAATTAATTCACATTACATGGATGATTGTTATTATTCCACAGATAGTGAGGAAAATGCTATTAAATTAATTAAGGATATAACGTACATACATAAAAAAGGCGGCTTCGAGATACGCGGTTGGTCTAGTAACAGCAAACGAGTGTTGAACGCGGTGCCAGCTGATGCGCTTGCAGAGTCAGCTGTTCAATTCAAGGACGGAGTTACGAACACAACTGAGCGCGGTTTGATGTGGCATCCTGCCGATGACACATTCAGCGTTAAAATAACGACTGATCAGATCTCGCCTGACATTTTAAATGGAAACGTTCCACCCACAGAGGCTAAAATGCTTAGCATTATTATGTCCATTTATGACATACACGGTTTTCTTACTCCGTTTGTAATCAAAGGCAAAATCTTATTTCAAGATGTACATCGAAGCGGCGTCGACTGGAAATGCCGCATCCGGCCCGAAGAACATACTCGTTGGCTTGTTTGGGTCGATGAGTTAAAACAGCTGGAATCGCTTCGTATACCGCGCTGGTACTTCCGCGCTGGTAGCTGGACGCCTTGTTATCACTCGCCGTCTACCTCTGCGCGGAGTGACACAATTGTGGACACTCAGCTTCATCTTTTTTGTGACTCATCAATTAAAGCCTATGCTACCGTATTATACTGGCGCTTTACGCGCGCTGATGGTTATGTTCTTGTATGTTTGGCAGCCAGCAAAAGCCGCGTCAGCCCTTTACGCCCAATATCGGTTCCCAGGCTGGAATTACAAGGCGCGCTACTGGGAACACGGTTGGCGAAAACTATCGTCACTGAGCAAAAGGACGTACTCCCAGACAAACGATATTTTTGGACTGACTCCAGTACCGTTTTGCAATGGATACGAAGTGACCCTAGAAACTACAAACCTTACGTGGCTCATAGGCTCGGCGAAATCGATGAGCTGACCAATGTTGATGAATGGCACTACGTGCCATCGCGTTTAAATACAGCTGACGTCGCTACAAAACCTGATAGTCCACCACTTAAATACAGTGATGTGTGGTTTCAAGGGCCTATGTTCCTGCGTCAACCCGAGGATCAGTGGCCGAAGGATTTGAAGCAAGCGGCGATGCTCGAAGAGGCTATCTGTGAAAAAAGAAATGTTAAATGTAATTAGCACACAGGAAATGCACTTACCTGTACCTGATGAAGAACGTTTTTCTAGTTGGACGCGACTGGTACGAGTAGAATATAATTGTCTGTCCCAGGCCACTTGATGAAAATATGTGTAGTGGTTTGGTAGCGCACGTCTGTCCCAGGCCACTTTAAGGAAAATGGTGTAAAAATGTTTAGGTAGTGGTGAAGTATGTAACTAAGCGTAGCCTATGGTCGCTAGCAATAAATGATGTAAACAAGCACCCGGTCAGTGAAATGATAAGGGTAACCATAGCCTATGTCCGCTAGCAATCCGTATGTAAGAATTTGCGTGATGAAAGGGCTTCGCGCACGGCCTGGTCGGGGGCGCGATGGTTGATGAGGACGAGGTCGTCGACGAGGTCGTTGACGAGGCTGTGGCCGTGGTTGTTGGTGTTGAAGGGGGCGGGGGCGTCGCCGGGGGCGCAATGGTTGATGAGGACGCGGGGGGGCGCGATGGTTGACGAGGACGAGGTCGTCGACGAGGTCGTCGACGAGGCCGTTGACGAGGTCGTCGACGAGGCCGTTGACGAGGTTGTGGTCGATGTTGTTGGTGTTGAAGAGGACGGGGGCGTCGCCGGGGGCGCAATGGTTGATGAGGACGAGGTCGTGGACGAGGTTGTTGGTGTTGAAGAGGACGGGGGCGTCGCCGGGGGCGCAATGGTTCATGAGGACGAGGTCGTGGCCGAGGTTGTTGGTGTTGAAGGGGACGGGGGCGTCGCCGGGGGCGCAATGGTTGATGAGGACGAGCTCGTCGATGAGGTCGTCGACGTGGTTGTCGACGAGGTTGTCGACGAGGTTGTTGGTGTTGAAGAGGACGGGGGCGTCGCCGGGGGCGCAATGGTTGATGAGTATGAGCTCGTCGATGAGTCAAATAAACACCAACATGGTGAAATCGCATGTTATTTAAATGAAACAAAAATGATGTATTTAATACTTATTTTATTGCATAATGTCCCCAAGGTAGTGTTAAAATGTGATCATTTACAATAAATCTTTTATCATCTAAACCACACAATGTTTTTTTCTTAGTTTGGGTGGTGTACAATCTATGTTTATCGCTAGCGATTGTGTATATATCGTCATAAAACGAAGTAGTCATATCAAGACACTTTCGATAGTTTTCAATATGAATTCTTCTGACGGCTGCGGCAGTGACTCCCTTGTTTCTTTTTATGCATGCTGCTTCATTATTGGCGTCTCCTTCTAGTGTATATGCGTACATTTTCGATCTCAGACCAATAAATTCCGTAATTATACGACCTTGACTCTCGTCCTTCATTAGGCCAACGACTTTCTTGTTTACCCTAGGAAAACCGTAAACATTGTTTGGTGGGAAATCAGAAGTGTCGTATTTAGTTGATAAATCTGGTTTTATGTCCTCGAAGAAATTGTCGGTTTTGATTTCATAAATAAATGAATCCGTATCAGTATAGAGCAAGCTACTATTATCACCATATTTTGGCTGCATGTAGTTATAATGAAAATCGTACATTAAGGTTTTGGAAAGCTCTAAAATAGTGAATCCGATATAGGTTGGTTTATTGTAAGTTACTTTAATCGGATTCAGTTGAACGGCTACCAAGTCTTCAGAGAAAATGACGCAGCTGTGAAAGTTTGGTTTACAAATATATCGCTCGAGTCCGTATGAAGGTTTCGTCATGGTTTCAATGTCCTCCCAATGCTTACAGAAATGAACTGTTTTTCTTTTCTCTATGTTTTCTATACTTTTTCCAAAAATACTGTTCACAAATAGCTTGTATAGATTTTTTTCAAAAGCGTTGGTTGCTTGAGCTCTTTTGCTCGAGTTTAAATCAACATAGGGCTTGAGCCACGGTTGTTGGTTAAAACTTAGGATTCTATGAATTTTTTTGCAGATGAGTCCTTTTTCTACACATTGTTTGAGGTTAACTCCGTAAATGACGTACTTGGATTTATCTTCGAGTGTCAACATCAATTTTTTTGTCTTAGAGTTAGGAGGTTCTTTTGATTCTGCACAGAATGGGTAATCACTGTGAGCGTCGTGTACATATTTAGGATATTCAATATCTACTTCTAATATATAACCATTTACAGATTGTAGTTGTACGGAACCAATGTCAAACATATTAATTTCCTCTTGCGTTAACCATTTGAAACCGTTTATCGGTAGGTATTGCATCATCGCCCACCCATAAAGGTTATTAACGTCGAGATAAGTAATAAACTTGTTTTCCTCGTGTGGATTAAAATTCTTCATAAACTTGTTGTTTGCAGTCGACTGTCTCTTCATAACATGACTTACACCACCTCTTATGCCTCCTTTTATAAATTGTATCATCTCATAATCTGTTAGAAGCTCGAGTTCGACGCGAGTAAATTTCAACATGGCGCTCCATGAAAGACCAGGGGCTGTGTAGTAATGACACGGATCTAATTTATATGTTTCCAAACAAACTTTCCGGAAATTTTCAAATACTTCAGCCAAAAGCAACACATCTGTTTTTAGGTATAAATCGCTATACTCGCCGAGGGTCTTGATATTAAACTTTCCCCACACCTCTTGCGCATGTTGATAGTCTGCTTCACTAATGTGTAAATCGCTCAGTTTACTGTAAAAATCGTCTCTTGAGGGTAGAGTGTTTTCCTCGAGTCTCTCCCAGCAGTTTACATACTCATAAGGAAAAACACCTTTACGTGACAACAGTTTAATAGCGTACGCTTTATCAATACCAGAGTGAGATGTAATGTGATTCGGGAGAATTTGATATTGATCTTCCGAGAGATTATTAGCGAGCTTGTCCAGACTGCTGCCCATGAATTTGAAAGAGTCGATAAACCTCAATGTTACATTGTTCAGTACTTTGTAAAACGAAATGTATTTCTCCTTATTATGCGGTATACATCCAATCTCACCGTCAGCTTTAGCCAATTCTTTGATAAATAAATGGCTGTCGTATCCACTTAGGTTGTGAAATATTACAGGTAAAAACTTTGGAATGGTATAGTTCAGGTTGCAGCTGTTGTGGGCTTTGCCTCGCACTTTTCCTGTGAGATGGCAATGATCAATGACACAATCATCTTCCAGCGGTTCTTCACAAATATGACATACATCAGAGTCTACTTCCATGAAACTATTAAAGTCCATCGGTAGGTGGGTCGCCTTCAGGATGCTACCTATCCTCTCAGCGTCATCGTATAAATTTTCGATAAATTTCAGCACACAATCCTCACCGCGATATGTAAAAAATTTAGATAACGTCGCATCATAATCACAATGGATGTAGTATGCAAGACTACAAGGGATGTGCTCGTTAACATTAAAAGTGTTTTTGGTGTCACTGCTTTTTCTATCAATGGGAGATAAAATACACTCGAAGTCTGCATATATAGTAAACGGAACTTTCATTTTATGATTATAATTTTCAAACTTGATTGTTTTTTCATGTTCGGGTGGAAGCAAAATGGCTTTTTCACCGCACCCCATTTTTATATGTAGATCCAATTTTTCGTTAGATGAAAAATGTTGTAAACATCCATGACAATAATATTTTTTCCGACTGTTACCTTCTTTGGTGCTCAAGAGACGTGATAAATGCTTTATTGTCGAGTAATGACACGTGTTTTTGTCTTCATGAAACAATAAATTAACATGTCGAGTCTTGTTGTCTGTAGGAGTTAACCTTGAAATATACAGAGGTACTATCATTTTTGATTTTCTGTCCTCGTCTATGCCATAGACATTAACACTAACATTGTTGTTCTTTTCAAACCGTTTGATATTTTTAATTTTCATAGGAAATGTGATTCCCTCCCAGTTCAGCTGATCTTGAAATGCAATATATTTTGCAACTCGGTATTGATGTGAATTCTGTGGGAATAGTGCTGCAAGTACGGCCCACATGAAGCAAGCATCATCATTGTTTTTAACATTAACAGTGGCTTTCTTTTTTTCAATCCAAGAGGGTAAAGGAATGTATGTGGAGCCTTTCAGCGGACAATATTTGTTGACATTTACGTCAAAAAACAAGATTTTTTCCAACGTCCATCCGCTATCACGCTCTTGAAACTCCTCCATCTTCCTGGTGACTGATGAAACCATATCACTGAAGATATAATCGTAGGTAAAGCCACAATCCAATGTATAATTTTTCGTAGCAAAAGATTTCACGTCTCGTATTATTTCATCCCCGTTTTTACCAAGTACAACCTTCACGTATGTACACAACACTTCAAAGTTGACTTTTATTTGTTTATGTTGTTTCACCTCCATTTTTAAAATTTTTCTTAGCTTGCTATAGTTGGACGAAAGAAATGCTTCTGGGTTTAGCAAGTTCTTCACACAGTTGAATCTATAAGATACGATTCTGCATTTAAATGCAGAACTAACCACATAAACACCACCATCACCTTGGTCTTGCACACATAGTAGTTTATGACGTTTAGTTTTTGAATGATGTATAAGACGATTGCTAGGAACGTCTTCGTTGCAAAATTGACAGTGGTAAGACATGATTAATAATGAAATTAAATACACGTGTGATGTTAATAAAATCTGGGATAGGAATGAGTTCTCGAGGTAAATGCTGAAACTAATTATACCACGTTTTCATTTATTCAATGTATATTTATTAATAATAAATGTATTTTGTAACTGTTATCCTGTTTGTCATAGTACGCTTGAATTAATTAAACAGAGACGTATGAAACAAAATATCTATAGCTAAACACTTGAGTTCACAGTCCACTATAGAGTTTTCATCACACAAACAATCAATTAGGAAGAACGCTTTCGCCACCGTGGTAGGTCTAGTTAATTAACAACATTATTCTTATCAATCCAAGATTTTTCATTCAAACCCAACCATTTTACGTAGACTTTATTTCCTCTCTTCTTTAGAACTTTTTCGACAAGGTAAATCTCCTGAACCACATCAGCTTTACTCATTTCGGTTTATGCTCAGTAGTTCTGTGCTCAACCCGTGATGGTTTAATGCGTTTAACGTCAACAACATCTGTATGAGTAGCAGCAGTTTTATGGACTGATCCAGTCGGATGTGGTGATGATGATATCGGTAACGGTGATGTAACCGTTGATACCGGTGTTGGTGCTGATGGAAGACCAACTACGGATGGGGGTAGAGGAGTAGTGAACCGCTTCTCCAAGTCTTCAATCCTCACACGCAGTCCAGCAAGCCGTTTCGTATTCTCTTTTACTTTTCCCAAGCAAAGAATATTCAAATCGCCCAATTGTTGTTTATTAATAGAATCTTCCTTATAAATACCCCGCTGCACGTGTTGTAGTCGTTTTCCTCCACAGTCGATGACGTCAATTTCATTTATATGATCAGAATATCAAAACTAAAGTATAATTAATATTAAATCAACGTCATAATATTTACATGTCTCATATTATAAACTAAGCTTATTAAATCGAATATGGATATTTATAAAGATGATATTTAAGTGATGGGGGTATAAGCAATAGTTTATGTTTATCATTATCAATTGCTCTATTCATAGCTAATATTGATAGATGGATTAGTGTTGGCGGTTTAACTCGCAGCGGTGTCTTTAATTCTATGCGATATCTTTGTAACCATCTTATCCCATATGATGATTTCATAAAATCTTGAATGAGTTCTATGATATTACGACGACAGTATCTCACACCTTCGAAGTTAAAACGACTTTGAGATAATGAAGATGATATCCTGATAGATATAGGCCCCTGTTCTGTTTGTACAGTTAATGAAAAATCAAATTTCGGATGACTAGATTTTCTCACTAGGAAAGTTCCAATGCTTGTATTTTTAAGCATTCTGTTAGCACCAAACACATCCAAATTATCATAATACCACCCACTTTGTATCATCAAATATATATTAGACATTTCACTACACTGTTCAACCATATTGATGCACGTAGTTTAAAAAAAAAACACTTCTAACACCATAAAATAAAAAACAGAACTTGTAATATTCACACAGTAGCATGAGTATCCTACTGATAAATTTATAATGCTGTTCGTATAGGACGTTGAGTTGATACTGACCAAAGAGTATAATAAGTATGTTGGGAAAAGAGAGCCATCTCGCGAGTTAACTTGGAAACACGTCTACACTAGCGCCGCAAGCTTATCTTGTCCGTACTAATTTTGCGTATGTGTGCGTGCACACACACATACACGTATGTATGCATTATTCGTAGGGAATTATTGGGGATTCTGGCTCACCTGTTATTTATAAATATATTATCCTTGTTGGTACTCGAATGTATTTAATTTACAATTATCAAATAAACACCAACATGATGAAATCGCATGTTATTTAAATGAAACAAAAAATGATCTTTTTAACACAACCTTGGGGACATTGTGCACGACGAGGTTGTTGGTGTTGAAGAGGACGGGAAGAGAAGAGAAAATGGAAGATGGGTACAACATCGCATTATAATTGTACGCGCGATTAGGCTATTACCTCAAGTATCTATTCGGTGACGTCATAGAGAAAGTTGAGACATAAGTGTGCTCAATTCTTCGCATTGTATCTCTGCATTCTGGTGTGATTCGATGTGCACCCGCCGCTGCTTTGGAGGGCGACCGTATACGTAAACGGGGTTGTTCAAGTTAACAGGACTGTTCAAGTTAACAGGGCTGTTCGAGTTAACAGGGCTGTTCAAGTTAACAGGGCTGTTCGAGTTAACGGAGCTGTTCAAGTTAACAGGGCTGTTCGAGTTAACGGAGCTGTTCAAGTTAACAGGGCTGTTCGAGTTAACGGAGCTGTTCAAGTTAACAGGGCTGTTCGAGTTAACGGAGCTGTTCAAGTTAACAGGGCTGTTCGAGTTAACGGAGCTGTTCAAGTTAACAGGGCTGTTCGAGTTAAATTGCATCACCCTCAGGAGCACCTCGTCCACCAGCAGCTGCTGCTGCTCCCTCGCCGATCCTTAATCGACATTCTGCTTCTCCGTTACCACCAACACATAAGCCTGCACCAGATAAAAAAAGACGTCTGGCACCTAAACCAGCGGCTGCGGACACGGTTGTGAAGAAAAAACATGAGTAAAGCTGATGTTGTTAAAGAAATACATAAATATGCGAGAAGAAAATTCATAAGAAGGCGCTTCATACAGAAAGGATTGGATGATACTTGGCAAATCGATCTTATAGATTTACAGAAGTACTCTCGAGAGAATGGTGGGTATAAATATATCTTGGTGTGCATTGATACGTTCTCAAAGTATTTATGGTTGCAACCGCTAAAGTCTAAGAATAAAACTGATGTATGCAGCGCTATGTCAGAAATACTACACAGCGCAAGATGTCCGTCGAATTTACAATCTGACTCTGGTAAAGAGTTTTATAACAAAGATTTTAATAAACTCATGAAGAGATATAATATAAATCATTATTCTACCTTTACCATTATGAAAGCTTCAATCGCGGAACGTGTGATAAAAACCATAAAACATTGGTTGTGGCAATTATTTACCTTGAATGGATCATATAACTGCGGGGCTAGCATAACTGCCGCTGCGACGCGACGCGAGTAGAGATAAATCTACCCTCCTCTTTCCAATTCGCACAGTTCGAGTGAGACAGGAATCCCTGAGTTGCGCGAGATACGACTTGGCAGCAAGTTGTGCTAGCCCACCTGGACCAGACAAATTGAAAATCTCGCTAAGCGATACAACACAAAGATACACTCAACCATTGGCATGGCGCCTTCCAAAGTTAATAAAAGCAACTCTAAAGACCTACTTCGTAAGGTATATAATCATATGAAAGTGAAATCACCGTCTAAATATAGAGTTGGTGATTATGTGAGAATAAGCAAATATAAATCTACTTTTGCCAAAGGTTATACTGCTAACTGGACTGCTGAGATATTTCAAATTGTAAAAGTGAAAACTACACAACCAACCACCTATTTGTTGCAAGATGCAAAGAAAGAGCCCATATCAGGCTGCTTTTATGAGCAAGAGCTACAAAAAGTTAAGAATCCTGATATTTACCTTGTTGAAAAGGTCTTAAAGCGTAAGGGAAACAAAGTATATGCGAAGTGGTTGAGCTTAAACGAAAGCACATGGATTGATAAAAACAATGTTATCACATGATTATTTGTACTGTTATAAGAATTTAATAATAAAAGTTGAATTCAATATCTATTTTTTTTTTAAAGAGTTAACCCCAAACGTTTGAACGAATAAATAAAAAACAGTTTTTTCATACGCAAAGCACATTTAATTAAATATACACACACATCAATAAAGAAAACAATTAATTAATGGAAATGACATTAATACGTTATACATAAGATAGCACATTAGATAAATGTAAAAGCAAATTCGCTTTGAGAAAAAATGCAATTAAGTTTACAAATTCGCAGCGTGCAAGAGAGAAAACATTAAATCACAATAAAATCGTATATAGTAAACAATAATAACATTACAAATTTGCTACCGATATTACTGTTATATAAAGAAAATTTAAAACATTCTAATGGTAAATCACCGAAATGTGATATAAAGGATGTAAATTTAATATTTATATCACCTAACGTCTCCTCGAAATGAGACGAGATGTTTGACCACATACATATTAATACATAATATTCATAATCAAAGTTATTCATAAGATACATAGATGATAGGTAATGATTCATTTTAATTAAAATGATATTCATTGGCACTTCGTTCACCCAATAACACAGAAGTTCATTACTTCTAAAGTCATACGCATCGGAATTAGAAAGCGACATTTTCTATAAAGATATAAAAAAAATATTAATCACTGCTTCACTGAAACTGAATGTCAAACGTACGCCCAACAGCGCCTTTCACAATCATATACACTTTTCCACTGTTCATAATGTCTATGGCTGATCCATCAAGATCGCTGAAGCGTGCTGGTAGGGAGACGTGTCCTAAACCTTTGAGAACGACCACAATGTTACCGTTCGTGTGGTACTTTGAGTCCCACCTGTCGCAGGACTCGATGAGCAGAGGTGTGTTGAGCGGAAGGTCCTTGATTTTCACCCAAGTGATTACTCTGCTCCCCATATCGTTTAAAGCGTCGAGTGACATATTTAATGAAATATTATTAAAAAATAATAATAACTTACAGAAATTCGCACAAGCGGGCGGATGGTAAATTGAAATGAGAGTTATAAATTATTAAATATCTTAACTCCGCTTATATACCATTTACTTCCCTAACCCCACCATAGTAGGAGAAGTAAGAGGAAGGAAAACAATATATTACATCTTCTAGTACACATCATTTCCATTAATTGCCATAAAAAATATAAAAACTAAGTCAGACTTAGTCTTTGACATCACTGATCACCACCGTCGGTCGCTCCTCCAACGGTGACACCACAGGCTTAGGCTCCTCCAACTGCGACGTAGCCGTCACCGTCGGCTCAGACCCATCCCAGACGGATAATCCGAGATTGATAGTTCGGATAATGTTGACGTTGGATTGTTTGCCCTAGAGACTTCAAACGACCTCCTCCCTACACCGGTGATTGGTTGTGAAAAAAACACTTCAAACACAATAAAATTAAAAACAGATTATGTGAGAATTGCGGGGGGAGGTATCCTATGTAAACTCACTCAATATTTCACCCCTTTAAATAATGATTTTTGGGAGGGGATAAGAACTAACCCATGTTCTAAACCAAGGATATTGCAAGCAAATCTCATCCGAAAAAAAAATTAGTAATATTAGCTTAAATTTAACCAGTCTTTCTTTTCAGTATATCGCTGAAATATTTACCTAAATAGTTTTGTTCTTTCAATCCTATGGGGCTGACACCATCATCAGACCACGATATAGTCATTCTAGGCTTATTGCAGTCTTTACATAGTACCCAATCCTTCACAGGTAGGTCCCAAAGTTCACCTGGTATCCAAAATTTGTCTCTACACTTCGGATGCGGAATTGATTCTGATGTACATAGGTCCAATATGCCATAGCGTAATTCATATTGGAATCAGAATTTCAACACAGTTCTTTACTACCGAACAGTATCCGATGTCTTATCAGCGGACCCTCTGGATGTGGTAAAACAAACGTCTTGCTATCACTTCTGCTCGAGCCCAACGGTTTGAAGTTTCTAAATGTATATCTATACTCTAAATCCCTTCAACAACCGAAATATGTTTTTTTAAATGAGATACTGAGCCAGGTGGATGACTTATCATTTTACACGTTTAACGATAAGAGTGAAGTTATACCACCAGAAGAGGCTAAAGAAAATAGTGTGATTATTTTCGATGACGTAGCCTTACAAGATCAGGATACTATTCGTCAGTACTTTGCAATGGGACGTCACAGAGAGCTAGATTGTTTTTATTTGTGTCAAACATATAGTAAAATACCTAAACAGCTAGTGAGAGATAACGCTAATCTGATACTGCTGTTCAAGCAGGACGATTTAAATTTACGTCATGCTTACAATGATCACGTCAATACGGATATGACATGGGAACAATTTAAAAAAGTGTGTGAAAAAAGCTTCAATCGCGGAACGCGTGATAAAAACCATAAAACATTGGTTGTGGCAATTATTTACCTTGAATGGATCATATAACTGGACCAGACAAATTGAAAATCTCGCTAAGCGATACAACACAAAGATACACTCAACCATTGGCATGGCGCCTTCCAAAGTTAATAAAAGCAACTCTAAAGACCTACTTCGTAAGGTATATAATCATATGAAAGTGAAATCACCGTCTAAATATAGAGTTGGTGATTATGTGAGAATAAGCAAATATAAATCTACTTTTGCCAAGGGTTATACTGCTAACTGGACTGCTGAGATATTTCAAATTGTAAAAGTGAAAACTACACAACCAACCACCTATTTGTTGCAAGATGCAAAGAAAGAGCCCATATCAGGCTGCTTTTATGAGCAAGAGCTACAAAAAGTTAAGAATCCTGATATTTACCTTGTTGAAAAGGTCTTAAAGCGTAAGGGAAACAAAGTATATGTGAAGTGGTTGGGCTTAAACGAAAGCACTTGGATTGATAAAAACAATGTTATCACATGATTATTTGTACTGTTATAAGAATTTAATAATAAAAGTTGAATTCAATATCTATTTTTTTTTAAAGAGTTAACCCTAAACGTTTGAACGAATAAATAAAAAACAGTTTTTTCATACGCAAAGCACATTTAATTAAATATACACACACATCAATAAAGAAAACAATTAATTAATGGATCATAGCCGCTTGCGGGTAATTAATTATGAGGAAAAACCAGTTGTTATTTATGGCACACGAGGTAAACTTATTTTCCTGAAGTACCTACGGTACCAGATAACGCTGCTGACTCGAACTTATTATGAGGATTCTATCTTCTTTATCCATCCACTCCAACACACACTTCAACACCGACACCAACGGTCTCGTCGACGCCCCCGTCCTCTTCAACACCAACAACCTCGTCGACAACCTCGTCAACAACCACGTCAACAACCTCGTCGACGAGCTCGTCCTCATCAACCATTGCGCCCCCGGCGACGCCCCCGTCCCCTTCAACACCAACAACCTCGGCCACGACCTCGTCCTCATGAACCATTGCGCCCCCGGCGACGCCCCCGTCCTCTTCAACACCAACAACCTCGTCCACGACCTCGTCCTCATCAACCATTGCGCCCCCGGCGACGCCCCCGTCCTCTTCAACACCAACAACATCGACCACAACCTCGTCAACGGCCTCGTCGACGACCTCGTCAACGGCCTCGTCGACGACCTCGTCAACGGCCTCGTCGACGACCTCGTCGACGACCTCGTCCTCGTCAACCATCGCGCCCCCCCGCGTCCTCATCAACCATTGCGCCCCCGGCGACGCCCCCGCCCCCTTCAACACCAACAACCTCGGCCACAGCCTCGTCAACGACCTCGTCGACGACCTCGTCCTCGTCAACCATCGCGCCCCCGACCAGGCCGTGCGCGAAGCCCTTTCATCACGCAAATTCTTACATACGGATTGCTATCGGACATAGGCTATGGTTACCCTTATCATTTCACTGACCGGGTGCTTGTTTACATCATTTATTGCTAGCGACCATAGGCTACGCTTAGTTACATACTTCACCACTACCTAAACATTTTTACACCATTTTCCTTAAAGTGGCCTGGGACAGACGTGCGCTACCAAACCACTACACATATTTTCATCAAGTGGCCTGGGACAGACAATTATATTCTACTGGTACGCACTGCTGCAAGAGTAATACAGTTTATCGAATTATGTAAACAAAAATCTATGGAACGAAAATTGAATAAGACGAGGAGGAAGGTCGTGAAGAATAAGACCTCAATTCAGCTCGATTCTGAAATGTTACGTACGGCGGAAAAACACATTATAATAAATATTATAAAAAAATGCCAAAATGATACTTTTGCTGCTGAAATCAATTGTTTGGCGCGAGGCAAACCACTGCCGTCGAACAGCCGTCTACTAAAGTTGACTCCATATTTAGACGATGACAGGATCCTTCGTGTTGGCGGCCGCATTGATCAAGCAGCAGGGGTACAAGTGTCTACAACACGGCCACCTATTTTAGATGGCAAACATAAAATCACTCGGCTGTTAGTCGAGCATTACCACCGACGTGCAATGCATACAGCACACGAATACGTCGTCAACGAGTTACGCCAGTCTTACTGGATCGTAAATTTGCGCCCGACTGTACGCAGCGTCGCGGCGCACTGCCTCTTCTGTCGTTATCGGCGCGCTCGACCGCAACCTCAGCGCATGGGTGATTTGCCTGCTGCGCGCCTGCAGTACGGTCGGAGGCCCCTTTCGTATACTGGTGTAGATTTTTTTGGCCCCTTAGAGACAACAATAGGTAGAGGGAGACAAAAAAGATATGGCATGTTATTCACATGTCTCACTGTGCGTGCTATTCATATTGAAATTACAGAATCACTAAGTACAGATTCTGCCATAATGGCACTCATACGCATGTCAGCTCGCCAAGGAGCTCCCCTAGTGATTTATTCCGATAACGGGACAAATCTTCGAGGAGCTGACAACGAGTTGAAGAAGAGTATCCAGCACCTGAACGCTGACAGACTGCGTGAAGATGGAGCGGTGCGAGGGACTGAATGGCGTTTTATACCTCCCGGCGCACCCGAAATGGCCGGTGCATGGGAACGCATGATACGGACAGTTAAGACGGCACTGAAGGTCGTCCTGAAGGAGCGGGCCCCACATCCTGAAACTCTGTCTACGCTGATGGCAGAAGTGGAGGCACTCGTGAACAGCCGCCCTATTACGCATGTGTCGACGGATCCCACTTATCCTGAGGCGTTGACGCCAAATCATTTTTTGATCAGCAGCTCATCTACTGGTGCTCCCATTGGTAAGTATGATGACGCCGACCTTTGTCTCCGGAAAAGGTGGCGTGTGGCTCAGCGTCTTACTGATATGTTTTGGGCTAGGTGGATAAAGGAATATTTACCGTCGCTACTACCTCGTCAGAAATGGACTAGGGAGGCTAGATCGTTACAAGTAGGTGATTATGTAGTACTGGTCGATCCTAATTTAGATCGAGGTTCTTGGCGGCACGGAGTGGTGAGCGCGGCGCACGCTGGGCGCGATGGTCGTGTCCGAGTGGTGGATGTGCGCACACGCTTAGGTCTGCTGCGCAGACCCGCTACACGAGTCGCAATGCTATCCCCAGTAGATTGCTAGTGCTTGTCAGCACTAAGGGGTGGGGATGTAGGCGACACAATGTCCATTTAACTAATTAGGTATAATTTAAGTTATTTAATATAAGTTTATACATAGAATAAGATAGCTTGAGACTTCTGTTTACCATAATAAAATACTATTCAGTTGCCTCTGGCTACCCCAACATAGAAATAGTCGTGCATATAATAATGTTAAAATAAAAATATATAATGTAAGCTAAGATTGTGCATACTAACTCCATCTGTTGTACTACAATTAACTATTGAATTAAATAAAGTGCCAGAGGGCGCTGGCGTGTATGCCTAACCTATAATTGTTTGCCGATTCACCGTTATCTCAATAGCTCCATGCGCCACACGCGAGCACTCTCATATTTTCATTCAAAAATCAAGTTTACAGTCATTTTCAACCTGCGTACCTAACACCATTATTATTATTTATATCTTAATTGACGATCATGATGTGAATTCGTATACTTTTGACATGAATGCAAATTTATATTGTAATTTACATCTATGAAATAAATGAATCTGAATCTATTGACAATGTCGTGTCCATAGATAACTTTTAGTATTTTTATAGGACACGTTAGTCTATGTCACGGAATATTCTTATTCAGCCCATTAATGGCTTCTTATAAGTAATTTGCAGTGTTTTTGATAATTATCGAATATAAAAATCGAATATTTAATAAGTCCTAATCTCTAAATGGATTTTTGCTTTAACCCTTAAATGCATGGTGTAGGATGCATCCTACATAACCAAAACATGGTTAGTGTTTGAAATCTAGATATGTATGTATTATGTTCTTGTATGATTTTGCAAGAAAAACTAACGCATTTTCACATTTATTAACGATTTGTTGGCAAAACTGAATATAAAAAAAAGTTATAAATGTTTTAACCCAAATGGCGGCAATTTAGAAAAAGTTGAATATTGAAGGTTTTCTTCGACTGTGTTTAGTAGTTTTTAACTAAGTAAGTAATTATTTTCTATTACAATTCTGTAACTCATTTCATAACGATTTTACTTTTACAAACTTTAATTAAGGTCTCAGCCAGAAAGTAAAGAATATTTACATATTTGATCTTGTAGGATCTAGCCTACATTATGCACTCCCGGCACTTTGCAATTACTATCGGCACTATCGAAGTTATTCTGGTTGACAAATTTAACTCGTACATTATTTTGATATTTTTACTATACCCATGAATAAGTTTTTTTTTATTTCATTTTTGGCAAAGCTTTTATCGCCGACTGTACTTTTCTTTCAACGGTCATCAACTGCTCACCGTGGTTTCTAAAAAACCCTAAAACGATGGGTTTCATTACAGAGTTCCTATGTCCTCCTTCTTGCTCCATCATCAGATCAGCTCTGTGTCATCATAATATTGGATTGTCACGTGATATACACACGTGTGCAAAATTTCAGCTCAATTGGTTAAAGATATCTGCCTCAAAATTGAGTTGCAAGATTCCACCCGAACAAATATAGGTACATATTTAAATATTTACATACATAGTTACAGTGCAAGTTAAATAGAAGCTTTTAAAAAACGCGAAACCTGGTTTTGGTTGCATGGGAGTGCATCATTTAAGAGAAACGACGTGTTATTATATTAATTACGTATATTACAAGCACATATTTTCGTAAATGTTTAATTCGTACCTACAAACATTGCGGATTTCAGCTCTGTCATAGACCGTGTATAGGGCTATTTGATTTTGCGGGGAGTGCATAATGTAGGATGTATCCACATTTTGGATAGTAGTACAAAATTCACCCAAAATATGTCTTTAGATTTGTTTCCGTATTTTTCTCGTGTTTTTTACGCCATTAGATATCCACATTTTTTTTTTTAATTGAAAAAAAAAATCATGCATTTAAGGGTTAAGGAATTGTGATAAAATGAAATGTTGTCAATTGTATAAAGGTCGTTCCTTTGAAATTCAAGGTCAAAGATGTGTCTCTTTAATGAATCAACACATCTAATATAATATAGCACGTGATGAAAAGAAAACTAAGTAAAGCAAAACGAGCAAAATGGGTGCATCAGGAGGCATTGCACAGTAGAGTAATTTGTGTCATCAACTAGGTGACTGCGTAGCACATAATTTAGACATACGCGTCTTAAACACGTCAATCTTGACAACAAGAGTACACACTATGTAACCATGCTCAGGTATTATTTTAAAATAGTTTGAAATTCAAGATCAGAAATAAATCCCATTTATGATCCAACGCCTCTACACTCCTGACTCCTGACAGGAGTTTGTAACAATATACTAACTAAAAATTCCGAGCACGGGATAAAAAGAAAACCACGCAAAACAAAACGAGCAAAATGGGTGCATCTGAAGAGGCATTGAACACTAGAGGAAATCGTCTCATCAGCAAGGTGACTGCGTAGCATATGAAATAATATTTCCTTTCTTCACTCTTTCTTTCTTTCAAATTAAACATAATAATTCATAATAATTCATAATTTTATTGCATTATTAATCATGTGTTACATAAGGTCTTACAAAGAGCATTTTACAGCTAGTGTTCACATGAACCCTGTTAGGGTATATAGCAATGTACTTAACTAAAAACTAAATGCTAAAGCAATTACGTATACTATTTTTACATTTGAATTTCAACTAATTATTATATAGCATGCAACATGACACGTCTTAGTAGTAAAAGAATATTAAGAAACTTAACAATTATTAATAACATTTCTCATTATAAATTGGTTACAAAGTAATTGGAATAATTTAATTTATATAATAATAATTAATAATTTCATTAATATGTTAAAATTAAAAATTAAACTATGATAAGGTTGTATCGTTTAAAAATTCATCAATAGAGTAATAGCACTTTTAAATTAATAGATCTTTAAGTATTCGTTTAAATAATTCATCTTTTGTTACGTTTTTTATTTCTTCTGGTATTTTATTTGCTATTAATATGCACCGGTAATACGGACCATTTCTGAATATTGCTAATGTTGAAGTTGGTAATTCTAGCTGGTTTATTTTATCTCTGTGATTTTATTATTTTTTGTTTAAATAAATTCATGTTTTTCCTAACAAATAGAGCAGCTTCCAGAATATAAATAGAAGGTAACGTAAGGATTTCTAGTTTAATGAAATGCGGACGACAGCTATCTGGTACCCGGGTATTTGTTAGAATGCGAATGCATTTTTTTTGTAATATGAGCAATTGGTGTACATCAGTGCTGGCTCCCCATAATATTACACCGTATTGGAGCCATGCATGGGCGAAGGCAAAATAGGCTGCTAACGCTGTTTTCTGATTTGTATTGACCTTGAGCACACTTAATGCATAAATAAAGCTACTCAATTTACTTTTGACAGATTGAATATGATATTTCCAATTTATACTTGAATCAATTGTTATTCCTAATAATTTAAATGCAGTTACTTCTTCAATAATTGTCTTGTTTATCTGTAGTGTCATTTCTACTGCGGCTTTCTGTATGGGTTTAAATTGTATTATTTTAGTTTTGCTAAGATTTATCTCTAAATTATGGTTTTCTAGCCATTCGCAAACTGTTTTTGATATTTTTGATAAACGATCGTTAGATTCTGTGCTACTACCACTACTTATAAGTATTGAGATATCATCAGCGAACATGACGCATTTAGTGTTTAGTATTTTCGGCAAGTCGTTTACGTAAGCAAGGAATAGGAGACAACCGGTTACACTTCCCTGAGGGATTGAACATGTTATATGTCGCATTTTAGAGGTTACGGTTTTTGTCTCTCCCGAGTTTTTATAGTACCAGTTGATTTGTACACACTACTGCCGATTTTGTAGATATGTTTGGAACCATTTATATACGTTACCTCGTATCCCCATGCCATATAATTTTCGCAATAGGATATCATGTGATACGCGGTCATAGGCTTTTGACATGTCCAGAAGTAATCCTATGGCGTATTTTTTGCAATCTATATGACTAAGGATTGCTTGAATGTAGTGGTAAACGGCTAATACGGTGGAGTGTTTTTTCCTGAAACCAAACTGATTTTTATCTAATATCCCATATTTTTCAAAGAAATTATACACGCGATTTACCATAGCTTTTTCAAATAACTTTGAAATGGTGGGCAGAAGTGCAATCGGCCGGTATTGGCTTGGGTCAGTTTCCAGACCTCGCGGTTGTAGTACGGGTTTAATTATTGCAGTTTCTAGCAAGTCAGGGAAAACGCCATCGCTAAAAGACTGGTTTATTAGGAGCCGTAAAGGAAGCGCTAATTCATTTGCGCATAATTTAATTAAGACTGCAGGAATTTCATCTGTACCAAAACTAATTTTATTTTTCATTTGGCGGATAAGTGTATTAATTTCAAGGTCAGTTATTTCACTTATCATCATAGAGTTAATACTGGGGGTAATCACTGACTGGCCGGTCGCTTGCGTATAAGTGCATGCGCGCGCGCTGGAACCGGTCGTGCTCGCTGGTTGTAGTGATGACTCACCCACTGATGCGAAATGCTCATTTAGAGTGTCGGCTATTTGGTTGGGCGTTTCTAAAACAGTATCTCGAATTTTCAAACACATATTTTTAATTTTTGATTTTCTTTGTCGATTAGTGGTAATTTTAATTATATTCCACATTGTTTTAATTTTGTTTCTTGATGATTTCATCTGTTTTATATAATTAAGTTTTTTAGATAAGGTTACGCATTTTTTCAAGATTTTGGTATATTTTGAGTACACTATAAACCTCTTGTTTTTCGTATAGTTTCTAACAATTTTAAGAAATCTTTTATTTTTACATGATGATTTGAGTCCCGGTGTTAACCATTGCTTATTATTGATTTTATTTTTAATTTGTATACGTTTAATTGGAATATTTCTTGTAAGTAGGTCCTGTAGTTTATTGTGGAAATTTGTATAATTCGTATTTACATCATTTCCTGGTGTAATTATATTTAACCAGGATATAGTTTTAAGTTCTTCTTTAAATTTTTCCATGTTTACTTGGTTATAGATTCTTTTATAAATAAATTGTTTCCTTTTATCTATTTTTTGCTCATTTGTTGGCTGTTTGAAGCTGTATGTTACACTTTTGTGGTCAGAAATGCCGTAGTCCCTGATATATACCGAGTAGTCTATTTTGTTTGTGAATACTAAATCTATACATGTGGATGATATGTTATTTTCCCTTGTCGGCTCGTTAACTGTTTGTTTAAAATTTTGGGTCAACATTTCCGTGAGAAGTGTTTGGGAATGTAGGGAATTCTGCATAACATTTATATTAAAATCTCCTCCTATTATTATATGCATTTTTTGTTGCTTAAATTTAATTTTACATAGAATTTTAGTTAGTGTTTCGAAAAAGGTATTTATTTCCCTATCTGGTCTATATATATTAATAACAAAAAGATTAAACTCAGGTATTTCAACCGCACAACATTCTACAATAGATTCAATAGATAATTCTGCAATATCCGTTCGCACGATATATTTAATGATCAAACGAACTTACCAAGTGAAGTTCGATCACAATTATGTGAGCAGCTTCATTCGACGCGATTTATGGTTTACATATTGTAGTAGCGCCTCCAAGCATCAGCCTTGCACGGATTTTTAAAGTTTTTTTTTTTTTATTATTATTTTATTGGCAACATTAAAAACGCTCCATCCTCCCCACTCCCTTGGCTCCACAGTAAGCCTCTAACTGCCATTTTTGAATCATTTTGTTTACAGCATAATAGGGAGAATTTGTTTCACTAATTTTATCTAAGTTGGGTAGGGAACAGCATAGGTAAGTAAGCAACATTTTTTATGTGTTGAGGGTGGGTTGTGATAAATCGCGTCGAATGAAGCTGCTCACATAATTGTGATCGAACTTCACTTGGTAAGTTCGTTTGATCATTAATTATGTTTCGCAGCTTCATTCTTTGCGATTTATGGTTTACATATTGTAGGATGTTCAGAGCACAATGTGAAATAAATTCTTCTCTGAAGGTATATGAAATGGGTAAACATTGTTAGTGTTGTCCAAACAAGGTAAGTTGCTTTAAACGTAATTTATTTACTTATCATAAGCTTACTTATGCATAATCAACTAATAATTATTATTTTCTTTACAGGTTCACCATTGATGAGAGGATTACATGAGCGAACTGATTACAATCATTTACAATTTCCTTATTATAAAATCTTGCAAAAACGCCAGAGGATTCGCTCCAGCCAGCAGTTTTGCGTATGATATCCAAACTGACACCCATTTTATTGGCTGCTGAAGTGCTTGAATGCCTAGTACTGTGAGCTGTAAAAATCGATGTGTCAATACCGCTATTATGAAGTGTTTCTTTAATCCAGTGACTCAATCTCTGTGATGATATATTTGAATGTGGTCTTTTTAAACTAATGAATAAAGCATCGTTTCTATTAGTGCGGAGTGAACTTGTTTTATTTATGTACGCTTGAATACATCTAGCAGGACAAATCTCTGATTTTTCATTAAAATATGGAAGTCTTAAGACTGGTTGTGAAGAATTTGGTCGCGAAGTTTTAATCAAATCTGGTATTTATATAATAATTCCAGAGGGAAGACTTGTATCAATATTTCTTAACCTTATTAATGAAAAGGTTTGTACGCGGTGTGCGGTAGCTAGAGCCAACAAAGTGAGAGTCTTTTTGGAAAGGGTTTCCAGATCAAGATCCTCATTTGGCCATTTTTGAGCCAAAAAATTTAGGACAATACTAGGATCCCACGTTAAATTATATTTGGGTGCAGTGGGTCTTAATCTGAAAACTCCTTTCATAAAACGCTTGATTTCTTCACTATCCAGGGTTTTTCCCAACAATAATGACAAAGCAGATCTATAATTATTTATAGTACCGTATTTAGCACCTGAATCAAATATTTGTGATAAAAAGTTAATCACAACAGATACAGAGGCATTTTCATAATTATATCCATTCTTATTACAATAATTTACCCAAGTTCGAATACAACCATTATACTGTTTATACGTGTTATCACTTAACGCTGACAATATTATCTGCACAGATCTATTGTTCAGATCAGACTTTTTTAATAGTGCCGTCCTGATAATTTCGCGGCAATTAGCGACAGGGTTCTGTGCAGACTGTGTGTTGTTCTGAAAGGAGATTTTAACAAATAAGTGCTGGGATTAAATTGTATTGTTTCTGAAACTATTAATCTTTGAAATAAAGGGAACCAGGGCTGTGTCGGCCAATATGGCACAACAACGATTCCTTCCGCTTTGTCGTGTATAATTTTTTGAAGCATTTTTAATACCAAAGCGAAAGGTGGGAAAGCATAAAAGTTTATTTCTTTCCAGGATATTGTAAAAGAATCTACTTTCCAGGCGTCGGGATCATTCTTCCATGTAACATATTTAGAGCACTTTGCATTACATCTGCTGGCAAATAAATCTACTTTTGGTTTACCGAACACCTGTTTTATCTGTTCAAAAGCGTAATCTCCTAATTCCCATTCAGTATCACTAAATTTTTTGCGAGACAATGCATCGGCTTCTGTGTTTTCCTTCGTATTTATATATGAAGCAAAAATGATGATCTTACGCTTTTCGCACCACTGCCATATCTCTCTCGTTATTATATTTAAGTGCTCAAATTGCACACTGCCCATTCTATTTATACATGATATGGCAGTAGTGTTGTCAATGCGCAATAATATCTCACAATCATACATATCACGAGCGAATACTTTCAGGCCTAAAAATGCTGCTTTCAGTTCTAGTTCATTTATGTGACATAATTTTTCGGTATCTTTCCGGGCTATTGGAAAGATACCGAAAAATTATGTCACATAAATGAACTAGAACTGAAAGCACGCGCTTGTTTACCATTGTTGTAAGCACCCCAACCTGTTCTGGAAGAGTCTGAAAATATTTCAGTTTCAAACTGATTAAACCTAAAAGGGTTACAATTACTATCTATGTGACGTGTCCACCATTTTAAGTCAGTATGCAATTCTCTAGGAATTGAAATTACAGAGTTGTAACTAGGGTTATCGAGTAAGCATAAGTATTTGTGTCGTTCAAGTAACTTGGTGTACAACCAGGAAAATTGTACTGCTGGACATGCAGAAGTAAGAAGGCCGAGTAATCTCGCAAAATCTCGTATTTTACACCTATTCATATTTAAAAATTAATTGACAACATCTTTAATTTTATTGATCTTTGTTGAAGGTAACTGTAATTGCATAAGTCTGGAATCAAATATGAATCCTAGAAATTTACAGCGAGTACTCGGACTCAGGCAACTCTTTTTATAGTTAATTAAGAAACCTAAACTTTCTAAGGTTGTTGTTGTGAATTCTATATTTCTCATGCATTCATCGTAAGTTTTTCCAATTAAGAGGGTATCATCTAAATAACAGCAAGATATAAAATTCTCTCTTCTGAGGAATTCGTAAACTGGTTTTAATATTTTCGTAAAAACATACGCAGATGAAGACAGTCCAAAAGGCAGGCAATTAAAGGAATATAAAATATCATCCAACATAAAACGAAGATATTTTCTGTGTGGTTCGTAAATAGGAATCAAATAATAGGCGTCTCGTAAATCTACTGACGCCATGTAACAGTTATCTGTTATTAATTTTGAAGCAGTTCGATAATCCTCCATCTTAAAGTGAGTAGTTTTTACGAACTTATTTAGATTTTTTAAATTTAGTATAAATCTTTTACTACCGTCGGGTTTAGGTACTAAAAATATGGTAGATAGAAATTCTTCGGGGTGGTGATCACAAACAGATATGGCATTTATTCTTAATAGTTTATTAATCAAATTACTGTAATCACGCCTTTCTTGGTCTGATTTGGTATATACAAATGGTGGATCGTCACAAACTGGAGTAGTGTGAAAGGGTATCCTGTAACCTTGAGTCCAGGATAAAATTACAGGATCATCCGTAATTTTTTCCCATGATTTACTGAAAAATCGTAATCGGCCGGCGTATTTTACCTCGTGGTCATCTATCTGCGCTGGGATCTTCGAGGAGGCGTTCGCGAGCGCTCCTTCGCTCGGTAGCGAGTGTTGTACCTGGTTACTGGACGGGCTGCGCGGGATCGCCCTGCATCTGTTTTGTTTTGATTCGGTGACTTCCGATGCAGGGTTTGGAGTTTAAATTTCCTTTCAGGTTTTTGTTTTTGATTGTAAAATTTGCTTTATTAAATGGATTATACTGTTTTTGGGTGTTTTTTAATGTGCTTCCTGATTTTTGTATAGCTTGTGCAGCTTTTAACTTCTCAGACACATTCTCTCCGAATAAAAATTCATCTCTTTTTGTATTAACTAGAGCATCCTTTAAATTTGTGTTTATAGCGGAAATTATAAAATTTCTCCTCATTTTTGTCTCAGTAAAATGAGAATCGCATAAAATGCGGCATGCGTCACTAATAGGCTTTAATACCTCTGGAGCTGCAAACTTTTGTTTTAAAAGAGTGTCGGTCGCCTGAGCGAGCGCTGACATTGCCAAAGCTATTTGTTTCTGTCTAAGCATTAATGACGTGTCTCTTCTTACTAAAGCATCGGGAACCGCGGCTTTTGCTTCTGGGTTCAGAACTGGCGGGACTAGCAAGTTACAATTGCTAGGTATAAGGTATTCTTGCGAAAGCTTATCCTTAACCTCTTTTGGCAAACCTCTATTTATTATTTCTTGCCATCTACTTGCCACGTCCTTATGTATACCTTTTCCCAAAGGTGTATCTATTTTTGGGGCATCACCCAATAAAATCAGGATGTCTTCCTCCAGTTCGACATCCTCAAGCGAGGATGCTGCTGGGTCAACTAGCTGTACCGGCTGGTCTGGCGCCGACGATGGGCCAGGCTGAGGAGACACCTGACGTATAGATTCTTGGCTAGGCCTAAGTTGCGGAGAACTTGCACGCGGTGAAGCTTCACGCGAAGTCTGTTGTTCTTGTAGACCAGGCAGCATCGACTCCGATCCATTATCGTCTGTTAAGAACAAAACATTCGGTTTTTATAACATTCAGCTAAAACAACAGCCATCTTTGTGTAACAGAGATAACCCGGTATAGTTTCTCGCATTACGTTTTGCTTTCTTTTGAAAGCGGTTAAATTCAAATTAGGCCTAGTTATCTTTTGTGTAACAGAGATAACCCAGGATAGTTTCTCGCATTACTTTATGCTTTCTTTTGAAAGCGGTTAAATTCAAATTAGGCCTCGTTATTTTTAGCGTAACAGAGATAACCCAGGATAGTTTCTCGCATTACTTTATACTTTCTTTTGAAAGCGGTTAAATTTAAAGTTAGGCCAGGTTATTTTTTGTGTAACAGAGATAACCCAGGATAGTTTCTCGCATTACATTATGCTTCCTATTGAAAGCGGTTAATTTCCAAATTAGGCCAGGCTAGTTTTAGAGTAACGGAGGTAACCCAGGATAGTATCTCGCATTACATTTCTAGCCTTGAAAATCACACATGAAAATCGTTATAATTTAAATTTCACTTACCGTTAGAATCGCTATCAGAAGAATTTAAAATTCTTATACGGCGGCGAGATTTCTTCAGAAGCTTAGATTCCAACTTCCTAATTTTATTGCGAAGATATTCGGCGTCCTCGTTGCTTTTGCGTTTCTTCTTCTCCATTTTGAAGAGCGTTGCTTGAGACGTGCGAAGGCACGGAAAGCGTTGAATGATTCAAAAATGGCAGTTAGAGGCTTACTGTGGAGCCAAGGTAGTGGGGAGGATGGAGCGTTTTTAATGTTGCCAATAAAAAAAAAAAAAAAACTTTAAAAATCCGTGCAAGGCTGATGCTTGGAGGCGCTACTATAATATGTAAACCATAAATCGCAAAGAATGAAGCTGCGAAACATAATCTAGGTCCTCTTGTAACAGAATCGCCACTCCCCCTCCAGGTCGCTCACAACGATGATATGACGCTGCAAACTCGTAGCCGCTAATGTTTATGAGACTTTTTTGCACTTCCGATATCCATGTTTCTGTTAAGCATAGGATTTTATAGTCACGGTTTGATAAAAATGATTCTAGTAAGTAAGTTTTGTTTTTTAGGCTTTGCATGTTTTGAAAAAGTATATTAATTTCTAATGGAGCTCGTAAGGAGTGTTGGTCCATGTATTCTGTTATAGACAAGTTATTCACGAAAGGAATCTCGTTGTGATATGTCTATTTATTTACTGTTGCCCTGTTCGGATTGTTCTGGTATGATGCAGCTTTGATGCTCCTTTGTAGCAGAAAGGTCTATTTGCGGGTTTTTGTCGTCAATTGGAGTGTATTCTTCACCATTTATAAACAGTCGGTTGTTTCGAATTATCGCATATTTTCCATTACGACGTGCATCCATTAGGTATTTTTTAAGTAGTTTCCTATGTTGAAGTGCCTCTCTTGATAAGTATTCCGATACTGCGTAACGACTATTTTGGAAGTTCATACGTCGCTCGGTTACGTACCTTGCCATTCGTTTATTTATGAGTTCAACTACAAGCGGGCGCTGGTAGCCAAATTTTCCAATCCTCCTGACCGATTCTATATATCCATTTATGTCAATCATGAGAATATCAGAAAACATATTTGTTATTCTATAGCACAGATCGTCTTGTGTTTCTCCGCGGTGCTCATCTAATCCAAAAAGTACAAATTTTCTTTCGTCATCGTTCCAGTTTGGGTTCATATTATCGATATGGTTTTGTAGTTCTCGTAAGCTCGATGCCAATTTTTTATTTTCTATTTCTAATATTTTTATTTGGTCGTTATTTATGGCAGGGGGTGCAATATCATGAGTAATTTTCGCTTGGTTTTCGCTCTTTAATAAACAGTATTGTTCTTCTAGAGATTGGATTTGTAATGTTAAAGATTCTATTTTTGCCTTCGATTTGCTTTGGTCTGTAGCTAAGTTAGACATGTTAAGGTTTATCTCTACCTTGAAGTTATGTAGGGCATTTTGAATTTCGTGTTGTATAAGACTTTTTATTTCTAATTTTAATTGTGCGTTTAACTCGCTTATGATTGATTGTTTTTGTGTATCTAATTTTCTGTCTAGCAGTTCACTTATTTCCTGGAGTGTGATGTTTAAGTAGGGTGGCTCCCGTTCTTGATAGGCCTGCGGACTTTTCATTGTATTGGGGGAAGTGTGTGTGTATCCCCGCGTATATTGCTAATGTCTAGTTCATCGCAGGACATATTTGATGCCTGAGTTGCGTTTATTATATGTGATGTTACACTCCTGCTCATACCTGCCGGTGTCGCTGGTGTATCGTCGTTCCGGCGCCGTCGTGTTATGTTTTCGCACGACGGACAGCTCCAATAATTTTTTTTTTTTTTTTTTAACATAGGACTTAGTATCAGACGGAATCAAAAAGTAAACAAGAAAGACGGGACAGATGCCAGAAAAGGTTTTTTGGAACATCAAATACAAAGTAAAAATGTCACGCCTTAGTAAACGTTTGGATTCTGGCATTTTTATCTCCTTTCTGACAGTTGTAGAGCAGAACGTCTTGAGGCTTCAATATTTTGAATTTTCAAAACACATTTTTCACGCCGCCCGCGAGACCACGCTGGCCGGGTGAAACCCCGTTCGGGGAAGCCGCCCGGCTAGCGGCCTGCAAGCGAAACGGCGCCTAAGACCGTCTTGGTTTCCGGTCTTCAGTTGAGCACACAGGTCCTCTTGTACCATGTGGCGATTGATTTCGGTGAACTTGATTCTAGTAATTTGGTTTTGCATGTGTGAACTCGATTACAGTCGAAATCGTTAAGAATTATAGAGAACAGAGCAATAGAAAACAGGCAAGAAAACAACAACTGGACTCAGAATTTTGGACAAAATGGGTACATATGCCATTATAGGTATAGTAGAGCAATTTGTGTCATCAACTAGGTGACTGCGTAGCACATAATTTAGGCATACGCATCTTAAACACGTCCATATTGACAACAAGAGAACACACTATGTAACTGTTTAATACAAAACATATAGGTGTAAACTTAGCTTAATTAGATTTTAGTATGGCAAGTTAGCCATAAGTTGCTATAGAATGTTTGTGTATGGCAACACATTCATATTTGTCGAGTTTCTCGATCACCGCCATTCTTCATTTTAAAATAAATCGACGAAGTGAAGTTCTTCAAGTTAGCTTGTCTATGCGTTCAGCGGCCATCTTGCGCTGATACGTTATCAACTTCGCACCAATTTTTGACGTTTGTCAATATCTGACATCTATCGTACGTTCGAGATGTGACATTTCTATTTCTATAAACAAAACAAGTGTTTTTTTAAGTGTTTACCGGTGTTATAACCTATATTTACAAACTAAATAACCGACAAAATGAGTGAGGAAGACCAATTAAAAAAGTTGCGCCTTATGCGGCGTCAGTGCAAGGGCACCATTACGCGTATCGACAATTTCGTGACTGATCAATCATATCGTCCGCGAGTGCAGATATTCTCGAAGCGCGTAAGGAGAAGTTAGTCTCCACTCTGAAAGACTATGAGAAAGTCCAGATGGACATTCTTAGCATCGACGACACGGACAATGAGCAGGTTGGTGAAATTGAGGACAAGTATTATTCAGTGTTAGCAAAAATAAACTGTGCATTAAAAAATCTTAATACGAAAATAACATCTCAATGTCACAATGCATCTACTTGTAAATTACCTGTTATTGACATCCCGTTCTATGACGGCCGTGATTTTACCAAATTCAAGCCATTCTTTGATCTGTTTATGGCTGTCATTGACCAGAATAATTCACTTTCTGATGTTCAAAAGCTGTTTTACTTAAGAAAGTATTTACAAGATGATGCATTAGCCGTAATCGTAAACTTACCACTAGAAAACAAGTCTTATAATGAAGCAATTAGCTTATTAAAAAAGCGTTTTGACAACAAAGCAAGATTAATTGCCAATCATATTGTACGTAATTGCCTACCTACATAAACGGACGTGTATTGCAACCGTCTGACATTTGTTACCGAATAAATCGGTTTAATCTCACGAGTTCACTATGGTGACTTTAAATAAGGAAGTTATGAAGAAGCTGTCTCAACTTACTGAAAAAATTAGTGCTCTGACTTCGTGCATTGAAGCGCAAAATCAAAAAATTGATCACCAACAATAGATCATAGAAGAGCTGAAGAGGGTAGTCGGAGGAAACACACACAGCGCACCGACAGACACACTAGCAAAATCTGTGATGAGCAACAAGGAGAGCACTTCCACCGGGACGAGTGAAAAGAGCGCCGCATCAACCCCTACGGTTGCGGCGATGTCGGTTCCGACTACGTCCGAACGCGCTCAACGAGCAACGATGAGGAGCGCAAAGTTGTTGATTAGCAACCCCCCGCAAAATGCAACGAGCATTGGCAACTCCTGTACGATGCACCACGACTGCAACTACTTCACCATCGGAGCCGAAGATGACGAGTTCGGAGGGAGCCGTAGAGCCCCTAAATCCGCAAGAGTCACAAGCGCAAGCGACAGCGATTCATGAAAAGGTATGTGATGTGTCCGTTGATCACAGTGGGGCTAACTGGGATGTTGTAGGAAAGAAAGGTAATAAGAAGCGGAAACCTAAACAGCCCACCATCATCGTCGGAGCTGGAAACGAGGACATGGAACTCCAATCTGTCGAGCGATTAAAGTACATACAAGCATGGCTTCTTAAGTCGAGTACGACAGCGGACCAAATTAGACATTTCCTGTGTAAAGTGGAACACTCCAATGATTATGTTATTGAAAAGCGCGACATTAAAACAAATAGACACGCAGCTTTTGTCATTGGCATGCCCGCGAGTCTTTACGCGCGACTAACAACGCCGACTGTGTGGCCACAGGGCGTTCGGCTCTCGGACTGGTTTCTCGCTCGGCCCCGCCAGTGGCGGGGCGCCATTCGCAGCAGGGGCCGGAAACTTAGTACGAACCCATTATATAAAAGGAAAGTAGCGACATCTTTCACATCTTGTCCGACATTTCTTACTTGCTTGCTAATTATACTTACCACCGCTAGATTTCGCTGTCACGACAATAACAATTTGATATAACATTTCGTTTCAAGCACATAATATTTCAAATTGTCCTTGAATCATGGCCCAACTGTTATTTTTTAATTTTGAATTTATT
This sequence comes from Epiblema foenella, assembly GCA_963556455.1. NCBI lineage: Eukaryota > Metazoa > Arthropoda > Insecta > Lepidoptera > Tortricidae > Epiblema > Epiblema foenella. Next base: position 485,568 of record OY747097.1, on the reverse strand, counting down.
GATAATATATAATTATAATACAATTATTTTTGATAACGGCACGTTCCCACAAGATTAACATTATTTATCGTCGTGAAAAGAAACGTTTCTTCAATTGGCGTACCTGTGTCACGGGTGTCATAATGTGGGTAATTTTAATTACTTTTTTTGTGTTACTAGACTCGTACGAGCGTAAATTTCATATTATTGTTACGACTGCGATGATTTCTGTTAATTATGTTTGTTCTCGCTATCGTTAGTTTGTCTTATTTTAGTTTTTTGCTATTGTTATTTGTTAGAATTAATATAACTTGTTTTGTATTAGAACTGTTACCGCTTTTCATAACCTAGTTTTTTAGACATTTTTGTTGTTGTGGTTACTCGTGAAAATGAGTATTCCGGGAAAAAAAGGTTTTGTCTTCGGGTGCAATCACTTAGGTAAGTAAATTTCGCAAACAACTTAACTATTCAGTGATTTGATGATTCTACCAAATGTATAATGATATAACGATACGTCATCATCATATAATTCATAATATCGAAGGGTACTCAAATATATCTGAAAATTCTTTAACGCCTTGACAAAAAATTGTGTTTGGAGCGCTCGTGGCCCAGCGGCGCCCGCGTACTGCGTGAGGTATGCGAGGTTAAGCAACGTCGGCTGAGGTCAGTTCTTGGATGGGTGACCGCTTTGAGTGGTTTTAAACTGAACACTCTAGTCCTTTGGAAGGCACATTAAGCCGTTGATCCCTGCTGTCTATTGAAAACCTCCTTGTTTTTATTTAACATATCTTTTTAATAAAAATAATACTTTTATTGTTCGAATCCGAATTGTAAACCTTACGGCTTTGCAAAAGAGGCTTGCAGTAACCCTTATCAGGGTCACGGACGTTGAACGTGTTAAAAGTAATATTTATATTATAATTTTTGTACATTTCTTAAAAACATAAATCATTCATTTACCTACTAATTTCATTCGGGATAATATTGTTAACCATAATCATGATATTTAATAGCAATTTCATATAAAACGCTGTGAGATATTCAACGGTTTTATTTGTGTTTCAGGTGTCTTCACAAACTTACAGAAGCACGCATTCGTCTAGCAAAGATCAAAAAGATGAGGGTGAAAATGGCAGCAAATAAATAATTAATAACATTTAAAACTATTGCATCCTACTTGCAGAATATGATTATATTATTTCATTAAAAAAGCAGCCAATGTTAACAGTTTTACTAGATAAGATATAAGAGTGGCGACCGTTCTGTTTTTGTAAGGAGCTTAGTAATTCATTGCTTCTCACGTAATTCATATAGAAGTTTATAATGTACCTAATAAATAAATAATAACATTTAAAACTTGTTTTTATTACTCTCGAATCTTTGTATTCACTGGGATTCAATATATCTCATCACCAGGCGAGTTCCGACCAAACGAAGATCAAGTTGCCGGATTTGGTGCAAGAATGGCAGTATGTAGGCTTGTACAGTCGCAAACTGGATATAGGAACCCTAGGACGGGTTTGGTTATAGTTTACCCTGGACGGGCAGGTAAATAAGGTATGTTCCCTAGGACGGAATGAAGGTAAGTTCCCTAGGACGGGATTTAATCCAGTGTGCGACTGCACAGACTGCGTAAAGTTACTAGAACAGGGGTGGGCTTAAGGCAAGGGAGCCTACCATCCTACGTCCCTAATTCCCTAAGTCCCTAACCTATCCACACTTACTACCTTTACACACACAGCTACTCTTACAGGGATATCTGTTGCCGACCTCGACCTAAGACAACAGATGGATTCCTACGGGAAGGAAATAGGGTTAGCGGAGGTTGTGGTTTTCTCACAGCCGATCAAGCAGGCTCACTTGACCGATTAAGGCTTGAAGGTGTCTTCGCCACTGTGAGAGGATTCCTGAAATGGGTGGTGGACCCTACACTCCCGGAGAGAGCGTAGGGCTATAGGTAAATAAAGACCAACGGACAATTGGTAACTGGGCTTTATTACAATTTCTTATTCTATTATATACAAGTTTTGCTTATGGCACACTATTACATTTTATCTTAGTATACTATAGGTGTAATGTGCAAGGAAGGTAATAAAAAAGGTGCAGTGCAGGTAATATTTATTGATCTTTTGGACTTAATAATGTGCGGAATCTTAGGATAACTTAATCTAGGGCGATGTTTCGTAACACACGTGTATCTCATGACGCCTTTAGAGGCGGGTTATTCTGTTCTCTGAACATATTGGCGTCTCTCGGCCAGGCGTGGGCGTTACAGGGGCTGTATTGGGCGTAGCTCTGTCATCTCAAAGCTGCCTCCGTGTTGCTCTGCGGTGCTTTGGCTGGGCCGCTGGCGTGCGGGCTTCGGCGGAGCCCGTCTGGGGGGCGCCGGGCTGACGGGGCACGGCGGTGCGGGGACCGAGTGGGACCGGCGGGCGGCTGCCTTGGCTCGAACCCACTTGATGATTTGTGGACAAAAGTAAAATATTAATAAAATAATAATAAATGTTGTTGCTGATGAGACGAGGCTGACTGCTATCGAATGAGACTGGATCTGCTGCCAAATTGTGTTGTCTAATTCTGTTTTAAGAGCAATTTCGTTATTTACTAAGTGTTTAAATAAGTCTCTGGAACTGTCAAGTACTTCCTCATCTCTGGCCAGATTTTGAACTAGTCTTGTGGTTGTGTTTGTATTCATGGAGAAATTTGCTTTCTTGGAGTATGTGGCTAATACACTCACTGTGTTCATGCGTCTGGCGGCTAGTATATTATTTCTGGTTTTTATTATGCAATTTTCAGATATGTGAATGACTGCGTTAGTTTCTATGGTTATTTCTTCCCTTTCGCCGTCACAAATAATTGATGTTTTGATCTTCTTGTTTGTAATGATAAGCCAAGTATTTGGCATGTAAAGTTGTTTCCAAATCGTGGATGTGACGTTAAGGAGTCGGGTGTTGCATTCTATAGCTTCGGTTTTCTTAAATAATAAGTCATTGACACAGTTTTTGTTTGATTGCATGTTCTTTACGGAAGTTGGGTAGCAGATGTAATCGTTATTTCTCTTAAGGCATGACTGGAATTCTTCTTTGTCGAGTTCAAAATAGTTTTCATTGTTGTAATCGATTCCAATTATATTGTGATATATTTCTATGCTGTATAGGTTTCCTTCTTGATCCTTCTTTGGAACGGGTGTCACATGGATCAGAGAATATTTTGCAATATCTTGAATTGCGAAGTAACCATACACTTGTATGTGTGTTTGGTTTTCTGTGCTTTTCGTGTAGATTAATTGATTTTGAACTATTTTTAATTTGGTAGGCAGTTTCGTGTTTGCATTGGTTATAATCTGCTTTATATCTTTAACTTTCAACACATTGTAAATTGTGCCTTGATGCAGGGATACTTCTAATAGCCCTGAGTAATGTTCCAATATTTCGGTTATGTAGTTAACTGCCAGTTGGTACATTTGCAATATATGGATATGCAACCAGTTGTGATCTATTCTCTTGTACCAAACGTTTACTTTATTAATATAGTCGACGGCTTGATTTAGATTCGTCTGGAATCTTTGGAGTTTTTTGTTAATTCTTTCTTCTGTTTGGTTGACTGTGGCTATTGTGGAAATCATGAACTTGGTCTGATGATTTGCCGCTTCTATGAGTTTATTCTGGTTTGTTCTCAACGTGTCGATGTCGTTGTAAACTTCATCATTTACGCCGAATATGGATGTTAGTAACTGTCCAAATAATCCTCTTTTCTTTCTAACGTATCCTATTTCCATTATAACTTCTTGGGCTTTTTCTAACTTTGTTTGTTCTTCGTATAAATGTTGATATAACTGCATACAATGGATGTCCGTGTTATCTCTTTTTGTCTGTTCACAAAACTGTTGAAATTGGGATACTATGCCTTGTACATTTTTCACATCATGTGCTATGGACTCCTTTTCATAATTAGCCTGTATTCGAAATATCCCACGATCTATGGTTGCAGTTCCAATGTGTTCCACATATATTCCTTCCTCTATATTTTTTAAAGTATAATTTGCATATGTTGTTGTGAACAAGCTCAATAAAATGCCGAATAATAACATCCAATTAATTAATCCAATTGATGTTCCTTTTCGCCTACGTTTGTTTTCATTATTGTTGGCTCGTGCCGAGCGGATCAGGTTGCAGGTTACTCTAGACGGCGCACTGTCTGGCGTAGTTTTAATATTATTTGCTCTTTCAGCATTACTCGGCGGCGGCTCGCGCCTGTTCATTGTTATTGTATCATGTTCCTCAATCGGTAAGGGAATGACTGAGTGAATTGCTCTTTTCAGGCAGGTGCCCGACGGCCTTTGTAATGTCAGCACTCTATTTATACCATCGCTTCCTACATGTGTTTCTTTTATTTTTGCAAGTGGCCATTTACTAGGCGATACGTTTTCGTCTTTTATTAATACCACAGTTCCGTTTTTTAAATTGGTTTGGTTAAATTTCCATTTATACCTATGTTGTAATTGATGCAAATAATCTTGTGTCCAACTTTTCCAGAAGTCTTTTTTCATCTTTTGAATCAATTTCCACCTACTTTGGAGGCCCATATGAGTGTCCGCTACTGGGTCAGGAATGCCCACTGATTCTCGTGATATCAGGAAGTGGCTAGGGGTTAGAATTACGTTGTCGTTTACGTTATCATTTTGTGCGCATAACGGTCTGGAATTTAAGCAGGCCTCTATCTGGCATAGGAGTGTTGATAATTCTTCGTAAGTCAACGTGGAATCTCCTATTACTCTTTTTAAATGGTGCTTCATAGATTTGACTCCAGCTTCCCAAATCCCTCCGAAATGGGGCGCTAGGGGTGGTATAAAATGCCACTGTGTTCCCAGGTTTGTTACCGCGTTCTGGAATTGCGGTGACTGTGTTATTTGTAATAGTTCAGTGTGCAGGAACTTGGCTGCTCCTACAAAGTTTTTTGCATTGTCACTGTAGACATGGTCCGCATGACCTCTTCTTGACCTGAATCTGGCGAACGCAGCTATAAAGCTTTCAGTTGTCAAATCTCCCACTAATTCAAGATGTATGGCTTTTGTAGCGAGACATACGAATACTGCTATGTATCCTTTGGTGGATCTGTTTCCTCTTCCTTTCGTTGTCCTTACTTGCACGGGTCCAGCATAATCAATGCCTGTATGGCTGAACGTTGGTGATGGAGTTACTCTTGGTGCTGGTAACTGTCCCATTTTCTGACATGGTGTGATGGCTTTATAGCGTATACATCTAACGCATTTATTTATGCAAGCTTTGACCATTCTTTTAACACCAATTATCCAGTATTTCTGCTGGACATAGGCTAATGTTAGCTTGTTTCCGCCATGTAATGTTCTTTCATGTGCATCTCGGATAATTAGAACCGATACATGGTGGTTGTATGGTAATATTGCGGGATGTTTCTGGGCATATGGTAATTGTGAGTGTTCAAGTCGCCCACCTACACGCATGATCCCGTTTTCATCAATGAATGGGTCCAAGTTTGATAGTTTGTTACTTCTTTTTAAGGGTTGTTTGTTTTTCAGGCACATGTACTCCTCGGGCATGGTTTCAACTTGAACTTTTTTGATTATTATGCGGCTGGTTTCTACTATTTCTTGGTACGATAGGTGCTCGTTTTTAACGTCTTTTCGGGTCCATCTATGGCAATATGAGAGTACTCGTAGCATTCTTTGCCATTCGGAAAATCGATCCCATATTTTTTCTTCAGTGGTCGCGTCGTTTACGACTATATGGTGGCTCATTTCTATCTCCTTACATACTTCTGGTAAAGTTTTCGTGAATGGTATCTTTTTATCTTGGAGCCAACTTGGTCCTTGCCACCATAAGTGATGGTTTTCTAATTTGGTTGGTTCGATCCCCCGGGACAATACATCCGCAGGGTTATCTGATGTTTTTACGTGATACCATTGTTCTTTTGGTATAAGTTTCTGGATTTCTGTCACCCTATTTGCGACAAACGTCTGCCATCTCCCGGCTTCTCCTTTTATCCATCCTAATGTTATCATTGAGTCGGTCCAACAGTAACAGGTTATATCTTTGCAATCTAATGCATTTTTAATTTTATCCATCAATTTCGCTAATAAGTGCGCGGAGGCTAGTTCTAGCCTGGGTATTGTTGTTTTTTGGTTTTTTGGCGCTACTTTACTCTTTGCTTGTAACAATGTCACATAATATTGTCCATTGACCTCGATTCTACTGTATACTACTCCGCCGTACGCCGATTCACATGCGTCAGCATACCCGTGCAGTTCTATTTTTGTACTTGTATATTTTGTCCATCTTGGTATTTTTATCGTTTCGACAGCTTTTATTTGTTGTTGGAATTCGACCCATTTCTTTTTGGAACCTTCGTCTACCGGTTGGTCCCATTCTGACCCATTTGTCCAGAGCTCCTGGATTAATGTCTTCATTGTCACAATAATCGGTGCTAGCCACCCCATGGGGTCAAATATTTTTGAAATCTCGGATAATATAAATCTTTTAGTTGGGTTTTCATTGGTTGTAATCTTGATTTTAAACTGGAATGTGTCGTGTAGAGGCGACCACATAACTCCGAGTGATTTCCTTGTTTCATGTTGGGGTAACTTGACCATGTCTTCCCTCAAGTTTTCTGGAATATTACCTAAAATTTCTTCACTATTCGAGGACCATTTTCGTAGGTTAAATCCTCCTGATTTAAACATGTTTATTAACTGGTTTTGCAGAACTTTAGCCTCTTCCTCACTTTTCTCACCAGATAAGAGGTCATCCACAAAAAAATCTTGAAGGGCGGTTTTGCTGGCTAGCGGATAGTTTGCCTGTTCGTCCAATGCTAACTGCTGTAGCGTTCTAACAGCTAAATATGGCGCTGAAGAAGTTCCATATGTTACAGTAGTAAGCTCGTATTCCTCGATCGGGTCCTTGGGTGATTCTCTCCAAAGGATTCTTTGATACGTTAAATCCTTTTCATTTACTCTTATGAATCGGTACATTTTCTCTATATCCGCCATCCAGGCTATCTTATGCTTTCGCCAGCGTAATAAAATATTTGTCAAATCTTCTTGTAACCTCGGACCCTTATACATGTTTTCATTAAGGCTCATTTCCCTTTTTCTTTTGGCACTGGCATCAAAAACTACCCTTAACTTCGTCGTTAAAACATCATCCCGGACCACTGGTTGGTGGGGTATATAGAAAACCCCTTTCCCGTGGTCTGTTTTCTTCACTTTCCTCATGTGACCCATGTCTTTATATTCAGACATAAATTCTAGGTATTGTTTTCGTAGTGGTTCATTGTTTTCAAACGTCCTTTCTAACTGAAACAATCTAGCCGCAGCCCTTTTACGTGAGTCTGCGTATGTTATTTCTCGGTTCTTAATGGGAATGCGAACGGTGTAGGTACCGTCTTTATTTCTTTGCGTGGTTTTTTGGTAAATTTCTTCACATATTCTATCTTCTTCTTTTAACTCCACCTTCTCTTGAATCTCTTCGAGCTCCCAAAATTTTGTCAACTGCTTGATTTCTTCGGTACACACAGTCATACTCGTTATTTCCATGTGTTTAGTTTCGTTGCTTAATTGCCATCCGGAAAAAATCCACCCGAATTCCGTATCCTGCGCTATCATGTTGTCTTGTATTTTTTCTAAACCCCCTAGCAGTAGCTTACTATACTCCTGAGCCCCTAGTATGATATCAATTGGACCTCTCTTATAATACGTTGGATCAGCTATAAGCCGGTTTCCTATCTTATCGGAACTTATTTGTGGTATTTCGTGTTTTGGAAGTGCAGAAGTCAGTTTTGGTAACACAAAAAGTGTCACTGGCAGCCTAAATTCACTCGGAAAGCGTGGTTTTAATGTTATGGTAATAGTACATCTCGATGTCTTGGGCTTTTCATCGCCAATACCTTTTATCTCGGTTTGAACCTTTTCTCTTGGATAAGATAATATTTGCGCAGTTTCCTCCGTACAAAACGATGCCTCTGAGCCTTGATCACACAAAACTCTTAACAACTGAGTCCCTCCATGGTATGTAGAGGTTTCCACTAGGGCCGTCGCTAAAATTGTAGTTTTCTTGCCCCCTGGGCTTGGCTCCATTGACGATACATGAGAGTTTATTTTATTAGGCAATTTTTCCTTCTGGGGCATCCCTCTATTACCAAGTTTATAATTATTCGTATTAGTCATTGCTGGTCTATTATATTTGTTATTGTAATTGATATCCATATGAAGCATTGAGTGGTGATATTTCCCGCATACGCTGCATACTGAGTTGCTGTAACATTTGTCCGTTGCGTAATGGCTAATGCAATTTAGACATATCTTTTTGTTTTTTGCTGCATTTGTGCGATCTTGTACATTCAATGCTTTAAATTGCATACATTGGTAAATACCGTGATCGTGTTTGTTGCAATACCAGCAACCCGGGATCGACACTTTCCCTGGACTATATTCAGGCTTGTACGTACTGACACGATTCTGGTGCGGATAATTTTTATTGGTACTGTTAGTGGATTCTAGGCATTTAAATCTTTTTGACATGAACTCCATCATGCTGGTAAAACTTTGTTGTTTATTCGGTTCACTCAGAGATAACTCATACATATTATTCGTTTCTGAATCCCACTTTCTTGAAATGATGCGAGTCAGCATTGGATCCCAAGTCGCGGTATCCACTCCTTGGTTCCTTAAGCCCGCTATACTTTCACTTATCAAGTCGTACATGTTTTTCAACTTCATTGTGTCAACCCGGTCTATTTTTGGCAAATCTAATATCTTGTCTATAAACTTGGAAATGATTAGTCGCTCGTTCTCATATCTTTTTGTCAGCAATTCCCACGCTGCATTATAATTCAACTCGCTAATACACAAATGCTGAATCATACGTGCTGGCTCACCGCGTACGTGCGTTTTCAAATATTGCATTTTTTCTGCGCTAGTTAATGTGGCCTCGTTATGAACCATATTCTTAAATAAATCATGGAATGAATACCATGACTCATAGTCTCCGGTAAATATTGGGATCGTCATTTTTGGCAGATTTTTCCCAGCCTTGGTACTGGTGGAACTTGGTTTTATGGTGGTCTCATTTATTTTGCTAAGTAACTGGTATGTTACGTTCTCATACTCTTCCTGGACTCCTTCAAATTTCTTGGCAGTAAAATATGAGTCAGCTAGGGTTGTACCTTCTATAAGCAACTCAGCATGTGAACCTTCTATGGTGTCCCATTGCTTTTGGATGCTTTCTAATGTGGCTTGCAACATAAAACTGGATTCTTCTCTGGTTAGTAACTGCCTGGCTACAGCTAATTTTCTTTCTAACTGAGACACTCGGAACTTATGGATTCCAAGTTTAGGGTTTGCTTCTTCTGTTTCTAACTCCTTCATGGCAGAGGCAGAGGTAGACGGCTTGACTAGGGTTTGTCCGTCCTCTTGCAACTTTTTCTCGTAATAGCTTAGGTGGGTTATTGCTTCCTTGAAAAGGTCCATGATACCACCAAAGTGGTCGGTGGTAAGGTAATCATGGTTAAGCAACTTTTCTTCGTTTTTCAATTGCTCGTGGTTTTCTTCTACTGCCCTTATCAAGTCTCTTAAGGTAGTCTTCCTGTCCGCGATGTATTTCAACGTCTTCCTACTCGCGGCATCTTTTTTTATGTTGGTCAATATGGTTTTAATTTGGTTTCCTAGTTTCTCCTGGCTTTCGATAAGGTTGTTGAGCTTGACAGTGTCCATGTTGTCAGTTTGTCGGTCGGTTCCTAATCGTTTATTCCTATCTGGGAGGGTACGTTAAAGAGGCGTGGGAAATGGAAACCCACGTTCCTAACTAGTTTGGGAGGACTTTTTTTTTTTTTTTTTTTAATCCGGTACTAATCCGGACCCGGTACTAATCCGGTTCGAAGGACCATATGTACAGTCGCAAACTGGATATAGGAACCCTAGGACGGGTTTGGTTATAGTTTACCCTGGACGGGCAGGTAAATAAGGTATGTTCCCTAGGACGGAATGAAGGTAAGTTCCCTAGGACGGGATTTAATCCAGTGTGCGACTGCACAGACTGCGTAAAGTTACTAGAACAGGGGTGGGCTTAAGGCAAGGGAGCCTACCATCCTACGTCCCTAATTCCCTAAGTCCCTAACCTATCCACACTTACTACCTTTACACACACAGCTACTCTTACAGGGATATCTGTTGCCGACCTCGACCTAAGACAACAGATGGATTCCTACGGGAAGGAAATAGGGTTAGCGGAGGTTGTGGTTTTCTCACAGCCGATCAAGCAGGCTCACTTGACCGATTAAGGCTTGAAGGTGTCTTCGCCACTGTGAGAGGATTCCTGAAATGGGTGGTGGACCCTACACTCCCGGAGAGAGCGTAGGGCTATAGGTAAATAAAGACCAACGGACAATTGGTAACTGGGCTTTATTACAATTTCTTATTCTATTATATACAAGTTTTGCTTATGGCACACTATTACATTTTATCTTAGTATACTATAGGTGTAATGTGCAAGGAAGGTAATAAAAAAGGTGCAGTGCAGGTAATATTTATTGATCTTTTGGACTTAATAATGTGCGGAATCTTAGGATAACTTAATCTAGGGCGATGTTTCGTAACACACGTGTATCTCATGACGCCTTTAGAGGCGGGTTATTCTGTTCTCTGAACAAGGCTTGTTACTAGAAAGTCGACGAGATCCGGACAAGCCTACACACTGCCATTCTTGCTCAAATCCGGCAACTTGATCTTCGTTTTGGTCGGAACTCGCCTGGTGAACAGTGCATACATACGTGCATGTGTGTGTGCACGCACACATACGCAAAATTAGTACGGACAAGATAAGCTTGCGGCGCTGGTGTAGACGTGTTTCCAAGTTAACTCGCGAGATGGCTCTCTTTTCCCAACATACTTATTATACTCTTTGATTCGCAGTGCCACCGTCGCCGCCGCACAATGAGGATGCGCGCGCGACACTGACGCCCGCTACTACTCATAACAGGACGTATGATGCACCACCAACACGTAAGATTAGTATTTGTCACCAAAATGTCCAGTCACTAAACAATAAGACTAACAGGTTAGAGGTTTTGTTAAAATCTGACTTAAGTTGTGACATATTAGCCATTTCCGAGCATTGGTTGACAGAAGAAAAAATTAAGTGTGTGAACTTGGATGAGTACTCCTTGCTGTCATGTTTTTGTAGAAAGCAGGCCGCCCATGGAGGATCTTGTATTTTTGTTAAAAATAATGTAAAAGCCATTGAGTTGATAAATATCCAACAATTGTCTGTTGAACTATATTGTGAAATATCCGCAATAGAATTAATAGATTTTAACTTAATCGTAGTATGTATTTATAGGACTAACTTGATAAGTACTAAAGAATTTTTGATTCATTTAGAAAGTGTGCTCGCTAAGTGTAGTGATTTAGACAAAGATTGCATTATTGTAGGCGATGTAAATATAGACTTTTTGGATGACACCGTGATTCTAAAAAATTTAATCGAGTTACTGGCTGCGTACAACTTATGTGATGTAGATTTTCCAACTAGAATAACTAGTCATTCATCGACGTGTTTGGATCACGTTTACACTAATTGCCGAGCCGGCGTGACACGCGCACAAGCTGTGACCACGAACATAGGCGATCACCTGGCGGTACGCTGTGAGGCGGAGTACCCTCGCCGCGTGCCGCCTGCGCCGACGCGGCTGGCGCGCGCGTTTACTCACATCAACAGAACTTGCTTTGTAGAAGCCATGTACAGCATCGACTGGGAGGAACTGTGGCATCGCCGTGGGCGCACAGCGTGTCAAATCGCGACGTCTATACTAAACATAATTAGTAATAAGATTGACATATGTTTTCCGTTGACGAAATTAAATAATCGCAATAATTCTTGGGTATCAAACGACATTATTAATTCAAAATTATTTTTATTTGATATGATTAAATTAGGACATCAATTTCCAAATAATGAACATATTAAAAATATAATCGATAGGAGCCATAAAAAATACAATGAGCTCATTAGACAAAGTAAATATAACCATTACATAAATATTATAGAAAATAGCAAAAATGCCTCAAAGTCGATGTGGAAAATAGTAAATAAGGAGCGAGGACAAATCTCACGGCCCTTGACTGACGTTACAGATATCGTCGTTGACTCGAATGGGGCTAGGTTCAAATCGAAGCAGGACGCCGCGAATGCCATAAACCATCATTTTACCTGTGCTGCGGCAGCGTGCGGCGCGCCGAGCGCTGACTTGGCGCGAGTAAACTCTGCGCTTAATCTTGCTCGTGCGCCAGCTGATCGCAGTTTACGCCTGCGTCCGTTTTCCGCAGCTGAGGTCTTTCGCATAATAACAAAAAATATCGCACACAAACCGACCAAAGATCTCTATGGAGTCTCCATGGAACTGCTTCACCTCGCCGCCGCCCCACTGTCACCGGTGTTGGCGGATCTGTATAACCACTGTATCGTCGAAGGAGTGTACCCTTCCCCTCTAAAAGTTAGCAAGATTGCTCCTCTGTTTAAGGGAAAGGGAAAAAGAGAAGATATTGATAGCTACAGACCCGTCTCCATCATACCGGCGGTGGCGAAGGTTCTGGAAAATGGCCTCAGTTCGCGTTTGGCCGAGTTCCTGGTGGAAACTGATGCCCTATCTGTGCGGCAATATGCCTACCGGGCGGGGCACGCTGGTGCGCCAGATGATGGGCGCTCGCGAGCGCGGTCAGCAGGTCGCGGTGCTGTGCTGCGACCTCTCAAAGGCGTTCGATGTGGCCGACCATAACGTCCTCGCTTTAAAGCTGCGACACTATGGTATTGATGGCAAAGCGCTTGCACTGATAACCAATATCCTCCAAGGTAGATCGCAGATGGTAGTGAGTGCTGGAGGAGTAGTTAAGTCCGAGCCAATAACAACAGTAATGGGAGTTGCGCAAGGGTCGTCAGTGTCAAACTTATTATTTTCGCTGCTCCTTAATGACCTTCCGGAGGCGATTCCAGCGGGAGACATATATATGTATGCCGACGATGTTGCCGCCGTAGTTTGTGCACCCGACGTTGACAGGCTCGAGCAGCGTCTCAATGAAGTTGCAACTCAGGCAGCGAAATATTTCCGCGGGAATGGTTTGGTGTTGAACTTGAAAAAAACTCACTTTCTCCATCTCCATCTAGGGGGAAGGACTCCAAGAAATATAACGGTTCTTGTTGACGGTACCAAAATAAAGCAGGTCCAAAATACCACATTCCTGGGCTTCGAGCTGGATAGAGGTCTCCAATGGGGGAACATGCTCTGAAGCTATGCCAGAAGCTAGGAAGCGCCTGCTTCGCGCTGCGCCGCCTGTCAAGAGTCTTGCCCAGAAGTGTAGTGCGTTCGTGCTACTTTGCAACTGTACATTCGCTCCTACAATATGGCGCAGAGCTGTGGGGACGCTCTGCTGAATGGGAGCGAGTCTTTCGCATGCAGAAGAGAGCCATCCGAGCGATTGTACAAGTGGGTCAGCGTACGTCCGTTAGATCGTATTTCAAAGAACTGCGGATACTCACACTGCCTTCCGTGGTAATATTTCAAGTCGCGGTGTATGTGCGACGTCACCTCGATGAGTACACGACGCGGGCGGAAGGGCACGGTCGGAACTTGCGGTATGGCCACAGACTCGTGGGTGTGAAACATAAACTGGCAAAATCTGCCAAACTTACCCACGTGATGGGCCCGACCGTGTACAACCGACTGCCGGCGTATGTTACAGATTCCCCGTCACTAGCGGCGTTTAAAACATCGCTAAAAAAATGGCTTATCGAGCACACTTTTTATAACTTTAATGAATTTATTAATTTCAATTCTGACCAGAAAGCTGAATCAGATTACAAACCGGGCCTATCAGTTGGACAGGGACTCGGATAGCATGCCTTCCATGGCTAGCTTTATTGACTATTTAGAAAAGCGTGCTATAGCGCTAGAAGATAGTTCACAAAACAAAGGTACCTACTATGATGGTGCTACTAAAAATAAGGGTATTAAAATACATATAAATCTATACTTAGGGTTTCAAACGTGGTATCGAAGTCGCTGCCACCCTGTAGGTATTGTTCAAATAAAGAACATCAAATATACAACTGTCATATTTTCAAAATGTTGCCAGTACTGCAAAGACAGTCCTTTGTCAGTGATAACAAAATGTGTAAACATGTCTTAACAATCATGATGGTAAGTGCAAGTTTAGTTTTAAATGCAAATTATGTAAACAGGGTCACAACACATTGCTGCACCAAGAGTCCTCTGGAAGCGAGTCTCAAACTGCTGTAACTAAATGTGTAAAAAATGTGTCCAGTGGAGTTTTGCTACCCACAATAAAATTAAAATTAATAAATAAACACAACAATGAAGAGGTGATATGCAAGGGGCTATTGGACACAGGCTCACAGGCTTCTTTTGTGACTTCCAATGTGGTTGCTAAGCTTGGTTTGAACGCTATAGTTCAGCCAAACAATGTAGTTGGTTTTGGTAACACACCAAACAAAATCAAGGAATATGTAAACTTGACCGTCACATCCTGTACCAACAATGTTAAATTAAATTTAAAATGCCATGTAATTGATACAATCACTTGCAAATTACCACAAAGGTTGATAAATCTGGACAACTTTAATATACCAAAAGATATATGTTTAGCTGATGACGCATTCTATATGCCGGATGAAATTTCTCTGTTGCTTGGTGCCGATGTCTATTTCAATATCTTTATACAGGGTTGTTTAAAGACTGAAAATGGACCTGTACTCCAAAATACTATATTTGGGTACATAGTAGCCGGAAATATACCTGAAAAAGGTACAGAGGAAACATATGATACGGTAAATAATTTTATTATATCTGACTCTGAAAAATTAGAAAATGTAATGGAGCAATTTTGGCTCTCAGAAAAACTTCCTGAACGGACAAAGCTCGTCAATGATGAGTTTGTACAGGCTAAAAAAATATTTCAGGATTCTGTGTGTATTAAAAATAATAAATTTCATGTTGATATGCCCCTGAAATGTCCCATGGAGGATTTGAACCTCGGAGATTCTTTCTCTGTCGCTTACAATAGCTGTGTAATGTTAGAAAAAAAATTACACAAAGAGCAGTATCTAGAGTTAGGGCATGCCAAGGTGGTTGACATTGAGGCTTATGATCTGAATGGTCCGGTCTTTTTTCTAGGTCATCACCCAGCCAACCGAAGTACACCTCTTCGTACTGTCTTTGATGGCTCTATACTATCAAGGACTGGAACATCACTTAATCAAATCATGCTGAACGGGCCCGTCGTGCAGAGTGAGCGTTTTGATATTTTAATCTTATTCAGAACTTACCCTTATATCTTAACATGTGACATTCAAAAAATGTTTCGGAATGTTTTTGTAAATGAACAACAACGTTGTCTTCAGAACATTCTATGGCGCGATTCGCCTACGGACCCCATCAGCTGCTTGCAGCTTCAGACTCTAACTTATGGTTTGCGAGCTTCCAGTTATTTAGCAACCCGATGCTTAAATGAATTAGCCAATAGATACAAAGAAAGCTTTCCGTTGGCTTCTCAGGCTATTTTACAAAACACTTATGTAGATGATGTGCTGACTGGAGCTGAAGATGTAAAAACACTGCAGGACCTGAAATCTCAAGTAGTAGAGCTCCTCAAGCTGGGAGGTTTCACATTGCATAAATGGTGCTCCAACTATCCTCCACTTCTGAGTGACATTCCAGTCAAGTACAGACAGCTTGATGCTGTGGATATAGGTCAAAATGAGACTGTTAAAACATTAGGACTAGTACTTCAGGTTAATTCTGATAAATTAAGCTTCTCCTGCCCTATGGTAGATGAAGTGGAACAATTAAACACGAAAAGAAAGATTCTGAGCTATATCGGAAAAATGTTTGACCCACTTGGTTTGATTGGCCCAGTGATTGTTGTTGCCAAGCTTTTTATGCAAGAGCTTTGGTCTTTGCGCAATTTGGATTGGGACTCTATAATTCCCAATGAACAGTTTTTATACTGGTCGAAGTTTTTAAATAATTTAAAACAAATGGGTCAAATACAAATTGATAGATGCATAAATGATAAGTTGGTATCTCATGTAGAGTACGCCGATGCATCTCTTAAAGCTTTTGGAAGCTGTCTCTACTTACGACTTATTATGACAAATGGCACCGCAAAGGTGAACTTACTATGTTCAAAGTCTTGTGTTGCATCACTCAATGAATTGCACACAATTCCACAGCTGGAACTTAACAGCGCTCTTCTTTTAGCTCAGCTAGCAGATAGAGTCAGTAAAATTTTAAAACATAGAGTTCCTCATAAATTATTTTTATATAGTGACTCACAGATAGTGTTGTCATGGATCAAATCAGGCGCACCGAACTGCAATGTCTATGTTCAAAACAGAGTCAAGCAAATTATAGAGTTGACAAATGAGTCAAAATGGTATTATGTTAGGTCAAATCGTAATCCTGCAGACCTTATTTCAAGAGGAGTAGAGCCGTAGAGGCTGCAGGAAAGTCAGCTCTGGTGGCACGGCTCGCCTGATCTTAATGATGTAAATTATATACATACCAACTCTGAGGAATTTAATTTTGATGAGCTTGTGACACATGTAGAGACGTCTCGTGAATTCGATGCACTTTCAGACGATATCTTGTGTAATGCCACAAATGTAGAGTCTCAAGATTTATTAAGGAGATATTCAAGTATTTATAAGCTCCAAAAAGTAATTGGTTTTATTTATAGATTTCACAACAACTGCTTAAACAAAAACAATAAAATAACAAGCAGTGAATTGACTCCTAAACAGCTATGTGGCTCAATGCTGAAAATCGTGTGCTGTGCTCAAGCTGAGCATTTTGCAAAAGAGTTAGTTTTACTCTCTAAAAATAAACCTGTAACTATAGGTGATCAATTGGTATTCTTAGATAAAATAGGCGTAATCAGAGCTCTGGGGAGGCTCGAAAAAGCTGACCACCTACCATACGACAAACGGCACCCGGCTATACTTCCCAAGAACTCGTCTATCGCCCATCTCGCTATAGAGAGAGAGCATATTAGGCTCATGCATGCAGGAGCTAGATTGTTTTAAGTTCTCTATCTCAAAGGTACCATCTCGAGAATGGTATACGAGAAGTAAAAAAGGTGGTGCACAAATGCGTAAAATGTGTACGTATGAAAGTTGAAGCGGCAAAGCAGTTGATGGGGGCTCTACCTAAAGAAAGGATCACTCAAAGTAGAGTGTTTCAGCACGTCGGTTTAGATTTCTGTGGCCCGTTCAACATGAAAATTGCTCGCATTAGAAAACCTATTATCACAAAAGGGTATATTGCACTTTTTGTTTGCTTTGCTGTAAAAGCGATCCATTTAGAGGTCGTTTCAGATCTCAGCACTGAAACCTTCTTGGCATGTCTAAATCGTTTTATTTCTAGGCGTGGCATGCCCACAAACATATTTTGTGATAACTCTCAAACCTTTAAAGGTGCTTGTAATGTATTAAATGATCTATACAACCTACATTCCTCTAAAAATTGTAGAGACGCTATAAATACATTTTGTTCTCAAAATTACATAAAATTCAATTGGATCCCAAGTTATTCTCCAACCTTTGGAGGAATCTGGGAGAGCGGCGTTAAAAATGTTAAACATCACTTTAAAAGAGTAGTAGGTAATCTATGTTTGACCTACGAAGAATTCAATACTGTAATTGTACAAATAGAGGGTATATTAAACAGTAGACCTATACTCTCATCAATATCAAACGATAATAATTATATAACGCCTGGCCACTTCCTTATTGGCACAGCTTTGGCAAGTTACCCTGAAATTGATCTCACTGAGACTCCAGTTAATAGTCTCTTTTTGGAAAATGTGTACTAAATTCAAACAGGACTTTTGGAAGACATGGTCTAACGATTATTTGACACAACTTCAAAGCCGTCCCAAATGGAAGTACCAGCAACCTAATTTAAAAGAAGGTGACCTGGTTATTGTAAAAGACATGAACACCTCTCCGTTAAACTGGCCGATGGCTCGTATTGTCAAGACCTTCCCTGGCAATGATGGAAATGTAAGGGTAGTGTAACATCCTCCCTAGTCTAAATGGAAAGCGGTAAATGGAAAACCTAAAGCCTACCTAAGCTTTACCTACAAATACTTACACTATCTGAAAGTCTGAAAACCAGGACTTTTCGTAAAGTTCCTAAACCTCTAAAAGTTTCCAAAACTTTCCTAAAGCATTACTAAAACTTTCAAGTTTAGCAGATCTAAATGATATGGGAATAACTACAGGGAAAGAAAATAAATCAAACAAAAGGTTTTGAGAAAGAAAATAAACGAAACAATACATTTATTTCATAAAAGTGATTTTACTCGAAACTTTGATTATTTTATCTAATAAAGCCCGGTGAGAACTTTATTAGACATCCGCGTTGATTCCTAGGCCAAGATCTAAGCAAGGGAAAACAAGGCGGACTCAACAAAAACCCTTGCTGGCAACTTAACCTATTACAATTTATAATGAAATGAAATTAATTCAAATGAAAAGGTTAATTACACAATCGGAGAATATTAAACATAAACCAAGACTAAATAATTAAAATATTAATGGCGTGATCGACTAGTGGCAATTTAAAGACCTAGTTATGAAATGTAGTAACATAAGTTCACTGAGGTGTGAGAAACATGAACTATTGAGAATCGGACAATGTTTAGACAAATAGAACTTAAACTAAATTCATTGCTATTTGTAAGTCTACCTAAAGGAATTAACATAGCAATTTCCTACAGCATCTTATTTATAATAGGTAACTAATCGTGAACACAATACTAAGACACCTAGATCCTAATTTACTAGAAATATAGAAAACTTAAAACACAAGTTTTAAAACTAATCATGAACACAATACTAAAGTAACTAAGAGTTTAGAGCCTAACCTACTTGTAAAATACCGTCGTTGGCTGTGTGATAAGTCATAGCATAAAGAAGTTGTTTATAGTTTAAAAGGAGTAAGCGTATAATGACGTAATATGATACGGAGTAGATAATTACTCCATAATTTGATTCAGAAGAATGTAAGTGCTTAGAAATGGTTATAGTTGTCGGTTAATGAGGCGTATAGTCATGGACAAACCCTGAATAAAATATATATTTATAAAACCTTAAAACTAGTGTTTGGTATGTCGAGATATCGATATATCGTATCATATTTCCTACAAGGTAAGATAGGACAGGTCTGGCTTATTACAAAATATAATATAATTCTCAATCTAAAAGATGTGAGAATAAAATAGCTGATTGCAAGCAACCATAAAGCCACAGTACCTCATAAAAGTACCATGCATAAGTCATATAAACCACCAAGCCATTTCTGGACATGATGAGGCAACTATGTCGAGGCAGCAGTCTCGCGAAGGAATACCTGATGCTAACCCATTGGGTATATCCCTACCTAACACCTAACACGAGCAAACAGAGCATCCTCGCAGATGGCACAGGCCGAGACTATAAGTGATATGTGACAATAGCGCCTGACGAATAAACATATACATGGTAATAATAAGAGCGTAGCCCATAATATTATGAGACCAGCCATTTTATTGCATACAGCAAAAGAAAATAATACTGAACTTATTTAAAAGCCAGTTGGAATAGGATCTTGTTATATATTTATATATATATATTATAAAACAAGTGTAATGTATCTACTTTGAAGTAGACTTAAATACGAGTTAGTTACCTCGTACCCAAATATTGTGCAAACAAAACAAGTTGTTGCTATTCAGGTTTAATGTCCAAATCGAGTCATATGGTCATCCCATTAGCGAATATCACTACTGAGTCATGCAACCGCAAAACCTCAACATTGACCAATTCTCACGACAGCAAGGAGTTTTGCTCGAGTCGTCAATCAATCTATATCGCCATTGAACTTTCACATCCCATCTCGCCCATATAGTAGAATATATAAGGGTACATAGATATTGGGGTCTTTAATGTTCAGCTTCAGCAAACGGCAATACAGACTTCTGGTCCCCCGGGTCTATAGTGTCTTGTTTGAATCAAAGATTCCCACAAGCAGCTAAAGGCGCACCGCGTGCCTAAACAAGACCGCAGCCCTTTTCAAAGCTCGTCTTGGGATCGAGACTAAAGACGAAAGCCTGTCGTTGAGAATCTGTGAGACTAGCCCTAAACCCCATTGATGAGCGTATTTCATCGATCTGGAGTAAAACCGTTGCATAGCAACAGTAATAGTTATTAGGCATATTTGGTATATTTGGGTACTACATTGTACTACCAAAACCTTTCGTCATAGGCTGGAAAATACCATACAAAATCGTAATAAAACGTTTGGCAGTCCAACCTGAGACATTACCTCATTGCTGGAACAGTCACGAATAATAAAAATCCATTGCGACCAGTCCCAACAACTACAATAGATTAGTAAATGTATGTATGTTGGTACATACATAAAATACTGGAATAGTATCTATTCGTACCATAAAATAAATATATACCACATAGGGCCAAGATATTGATGATGACGGTATTGACGTAATATTAATTACGTAGTCAACAGACTATTAGGTATTGTAATAGGAACCAAAGTTCCATAAAAGGGTAATTAAGCCAAGATCACTTCAAATAAAGAGTGCAATAACCTGGTCAGATCACACAACACAACGATAGCATTTCGGCCTATTAAAAGGTAACATTATTTATGACATTTACATAGAACGGGAACGTGAATAAGTACCATAGTTAACGCAGTCAGAAAGTTTTGCGAAACTTAGAAAACCATTTAAGGATCTCTTCATCTGCGTGTGTACAGTGGTAGGCTATGAGGTCATCATGCAGGAATAGCCTTGTTGTCCAAACGCCGGAACTGTGATCAGCTTGGCAGGATCAGCCAGTGAAGGGTCTCATATTGTCATGGCACAACGTTGGATTGAGGATGGCTTGGCTCTGGTCGTCGATTGCCCACATGTACGAAAGTGCTGGCAGGTACACGTCCCGTATAAATGTCCAGGGTCCAAACGATAGGTGGAAGGCATATCGTCGTTGACAGTGTGATTGCGTGGAGACGTTGACAAGGTCATCTTCTTGACACCAGTGCGATGATACGTCATTCGATGTCATGTATCCTTCTCTTATAAAGGTTTGATTTCGCAAAGCCCTCCAAATACCCAAACTATGGCATTGTAATCTTTAGATATATTCATAAATAAAACATACTCATTTAATAACCTAAAGTAACTATTATCACCTACAACACTGTACTAAATCAATAAGAACACACCTAAAATACCAACGAAACATAACAAACCTAATGAAAATGAAATAATTAATGCATTAGATAATAAGTGTAAGAATATAATGACTACCTACATTAGCAAAAGATTAATTCAATTACTGCTTAATAGTAAAATTACAATCCTTTAACGATTTGTCTACTAATAAATAATGTCCTTAAAGTCAAATTGTCATTTAAAAGTAATTGAAATCAATAGTCAAATATAGTAAGACTCAAATATTAAATCCAGCTTGTATGAACAGCGCCTACCCCCATTATTCATGAAAATCTCAATAATACTGAATAGTATCAAAAATAGATACGAATTCACATAGCATGCACAAAACACCACCATAAATCTTAATATCTAACATGCACAATAAGTATGGGTATAATAAAACACAATGTATTTATTAAATCAGGTAGTAGCACTCCAACGCTGCAGATGGTCGTATAATATACTCCATTTAGCAAACATTATCAATTAAAATTTGTTGTACTAATGGTAAAACTATAGCCGTAACAAGAATTAATCAATTAACGTACTTAATTGCATTTTAAAGCCATAACCATTTAAAAGGAGATACGCCACTCCACATCGATATTGTTAACGTAGATTTTACCTTAAGTAGGTTATTCAACATAAGCAAAGGTATTATCAATCTAACTTTAACTTGGTGCTGAGCACTATAGGTAACAACAAAGGTAATTGTACCTATATAAGCAGCGTAACGCGCTTGCATAATAGTCTATGAAAAACTAAACCGCTATCGTTTGCTATATGGAATCTAAACACACGCACATAAATCCTGTGAACAGAAAGGATTAAATACACAACACCCTAATTCATCCTAACACAACGAAATCCTACATGAATCCTATCTATCACAGCAAATAAATCTTAAACGACTCACATGGGCACTCCTGAAGGTTCACCTCGTTGCACGTCGCTCTCGTGAAGTCCACCCGCAGGAGAAATCGAAGGGGAAAAAAGTCTCGAAAACGTTATGCATCTCCTTATATTACCTCATCTCGTTCATGAGAACCCCTAACATCACGCGATCAACTAATGTTCCATAATTCTCGAGGGAACCATCGATTGGTCAACTAGCTAAATCTGGCTTCTCATTGGTCTAGAATAACTTTCCGATCTCCTACTCAACACCAGATGTCTCTTCCATGTCTATCCCCTTAAAATCTGACTAAAATAAATAGACACCTACACAAACAAGATTGTTTCGTCCTTAAATATTCCTCATTTTAGTAGGGTAGCCACGCGCATAACATTTTTTCAAATACCCGCCAAAGGCAGCGATGCAGCTACTGCTTTGCAATTAGCCACTTGCGTCAACTAGGCTCAACGCTCACGTCTAGTATATCTTGACGTCGAGACCCGTATTAGCAATGCACATCTAGAGATCCGCCCTACACTGGTTCGTCTAAGGTGGATTGGTGTTCACGTTAGTTTCAACGTTGTGAATGACAGCCCTGTTTCACATTGACCGTGTAATTTCAGATGGCAACGTATTTCGCTACTATATGGACATAATGACAACCTTTCTACGCGGTCGGATTATTTACTAATAGTTTAAATACTCGACACCAGATGTCCATACTTGAGCTTTGCAACTTGAGAAATGCTAATAATATAAAGCAGGAAACCATTGTCCAAGCTTATTCAAATTACAAAAGTAGCACTACTCTTAGGAAAATGAAAATAACTTGAAATTCAAAAGATTGGTGATATTCATTATAAATTATAAAAAATAATAAAAATTCAAAAGATTGGTGATATTCATTATAAAGAACTTTTTTAGACTTAATTTAAACGCCATCTGTTTACAATGAGAGGCTTCATTGATAATGAACATTTAGAATATATAAATCAGCTTTTACGAAGCCAAGAAGCGTTCCTGAAAGCTTAGAAGCTTTTTCGAAGCTGAGAAGCTTCCCAGAAGCCTTCCTCTGAAGTTAAGAAGCTATACTGAAGCTTAGAAGCACATTTAAAGCTTTTCCGAAGCTTAGAAGCTTTCATGAACTTTTTACACGAATGACGGATGTCGATCTGTTACATAGTCTAATGCTCCCCATCAATATTGAAGAAACGCAAATCATGATTAAGTCACTATTCAACGGAACTAGTCTTACATATGATTAAGAGAGAAAACAGTTTATTCGAGCAAAACAGACAGGAATAAGGGTCAAAGTAGGGGTCACAAAACCGCTAGTATTTTTGAAAACCGGTTTTTCGGTTTTTGTACATTACAAAACCGGGTTTTCCGGTTTTTCGGTAATTTTTCGGTTTTACATATAAAAAGTGAAAAAAACTGCCTTTTATGAATTTCAACTTTAATATTCAGTCATTTAACAATGGATATAAAACCTTTTTTATATCTTATAATTATTAGGAACAAAAATTCAAAACAAAATAACTAAAATAATATCCTCCATGCACTTCTGGAACGCAAAATTAACTACAAATAGTTATCATTATAACACAAAACATCGTATATTCCTTTTACGAAAGTAAATACTTATTAAATACACTTAACATTTGAGATCAATATTAATTTCTTTCATAGGTTAAGTTACTAAATTGGAGATCAGTGAAAAAAATATTGTTGTTATAATCCCTCTTCTCGCCTTCTTTCAGCCAGGCAATTAAGAATAAATCATTATAATAACCCACATATAGAGATATTCGTTGCAGGGATAAGTTCACATTTGTTTGCACACATATAATTATCAATTTTTCATAGTTTGCATTTACCTTGTGGTTCGTACAATAAAAAGGTCGACTGCTGGTATTAGACTATTGCTAATAACTATACTAATTGTTAGGCTAAATCAACTATCAAGGCAAGCGATTATTTTTGGTTTTTCTTTGCAAATTGATAATGGGATCTTAGGATAGAGAGAATGTCTAATGTATCATCACTCAGCGATGTTCTTAAGTGGTTACAGAGATATCCTGCTGACGAAAACACCCTTTCGGACTCTACACTGGTGGGAGGCACTTTCAATAAACTGTTATAAACCTGTAAAAGGTTTTTGCCCCTAACACCTCCGTTTTCGTAGAGAGCCATTTCGACTTTTATCACAGACATAGCATCATTGTCAAATTCTGGCTCTACAACGGACACCCTGCTTGACATAGACTTGTCTATCGCCTCTTGCAGTTCCTCGGCCATTGTTTTCGGAGTACGCGTAATGGAGCTAGTTGAAGTTGTAACAATATTAGTATTAGCTTCATCCCTTGAATCATATTCACTTATTTGAGGACTGTCGGAGTGCCTTTGTAGTTGATCTATAACTTCGGCTATTTGCTGGCTGTCTAGTCTCGGAGCAGTCACACTCTCAGTTTTATTTGCGTAACAGTCTGATGGATTCTGCAAATATTTAAGAACAGACGTCAAACAGGTGGATCGTTGTTTTATACGGAAAGTGAGTTGTTCCGCAAAATTGTTGCTAAAACTTCCCCTCTGCTCTTTCAATTTTGAGAGCATGAAATTAATAGCCGTGTCTGCAGTAATCAGATTAGCATCGCGACGACAAAGAGCTTCAACCGTCATCTTGGCTATTTGCAAACATACGTTAATGTCTGAGAGTATTTCAAAATCTGTGTCCAGAAATTGTATGTCAGATTTTATGTCTATAAGTGATTCTAAAACGCACTCCTTCAGCTTGAGAAACCGATCTAGCATATCTGCCATCGAACTCCATCGGGTATTGCAATCTAGCACAAGTGCCAGCTCTTTGCCATACTCTTCAAAGACGTACTTTTGCAGAATACTGTCGTTCTTCGTTGGAGAATTCTTGAACAGTTTAACGACTTTTCTTACTTTTTTGATTAAATCTGTAATGGAAGTTGTTAGATGATGGATTACTTCATCAGATACGACCAACGTTACGTCAAAGCGATCTTCAGGATCTCCAAGCGGTGTGTCTTCGCTTTCTTCATGTATCACTACACACTGTTTTTCATTGAAAAAGACGTCAAGGATTGCTAGCTGCAATCCATGTGCTAAACACAATTGGTGAAAGCATGGTAAGTCCTTGCCAACTTTCACCATTACACTAGCTCCATCGGTGGTGATGGCTGCTATATCGTTAAATGATATGCCGTACATCTTTAGCAAATTGCTTATCATTTCAATGCATGTACTGGCAGGCATGCTTCCGAATATTCTCATCAGCCCAATATTTTTGAAAGTAGTATTGTCTTTAAAAGAACCGTGGATGTTGACATTTAAGTAACGGTGACTGCGAGAAGAAGTCCACTCGTCAAAAGTCAATGCAAACTTTTCGTTATTTTGTTTCATTTCAACCAAAGTGGCCTTGATGTGATCTTTTAAAGAACTGCCTTTGTTCATGACTATGTTTCTGATGGTAGTTGCCGATTTTGGTAATGTATGACCACTTTTTAAGAAAAGGTACCTCATATCGTCTGAACGAACAAATAGTTGAAAGCTCATTCCATCTAATGCTATTATCCTACATATCATATTATGCATGTCATAATTTGAAGTAAAGAAGTCTGTCATTTTTTTCTTTTTTGGTGCAGGTTCTCCAACTTCTCCAGAATCAGAGGATACTCCACTTTCAACTGAATTAGCCACTTTTATTTTATGTACAGACTTCAAATGCATATGTAAACTGGAAGTTGACCCACCGGAACATTTTATAACTTTACAGCATGTTTTACATTTCGCAGACGCTGAATCTGTACTCTGTAGATAATAGAACCATACTGACGTTCTATCATCACTCTTTTTAGTATGCGGATGAAACTCCATAGTTTTCTGTTCAAGTGCTTGTCTTCCATATAATATGCCACTAAAAAGAAAAAAAAGAAAATCTTAAAACATGCTGAGTAGCAATTTAAATAGCTCATCATAGTACCAGTTTAGTACTGTGATACGACTGATACGAGGTTCCTTATTAAAATTAGCAACGATAAGCCACCAAATTTAGGTTAGGTTTATTTAGCATACGATATGCGTGCCGCAGTCGAAGTTAAGAGTTGTTATTAATATTTATGCATTACATCGCCTGTTGCCCAAAACAAAAATACGTAACAACCATTTCATTTGAAAGCAATAATACTGAAAGTCTCTTGTGAGACAAGATGTGTATGATTTGAGGTTAGGTTAGTTAAAGAAAACAAAAATTGATTTTAGTGATCTAAAATTATACATTTATGACATCTTTTACACCGTATCTATTTTATTAGTTTATACAAAACATCATGCAAGGAAATAAAAAAAACCCATACCTTACACTTACACGCCTATGTTTCCCACTTATCCTAGTCGGCGAAGGATGCTTCTGAAAAGACCGCCTTTTTTTGCTTCTGTTAGTATGTAATGTTCGTGTCAACTATTAAATTTAGGCTGCGAAATGGCGGATTTAAAGACCGAAAAAAGATAAAATAAGAACACTAACACACGCCTGCCACAAGTATCAGAAGTGAATGTCATGAACGACACTACACAGCTCATTCGGTCAGAAGTGTCAGAACGGAACGGAACGAGTGAGTGAAGTGAATGATATTTTCTAGGATTACAGATTAGGCAAGTAACACTCCGAATACTCCGATCATGGTTGCCATTTTGATGTGATTGTGTTGCAATAGTTAAAAAATATCTCGTTCGGTATGTTTATTTTAAACCCGCACACACTTTGTTTTAAAATGATCTTTTGTCATGTTAATTAACTTACAGATATTGTTCTTTATTTTTATTTACCGTGTATTCATTTGGTGTATGTTACATGCTGTGGTTTCACTGAAATGATTCCAAGTTTCCAACGAGGACCAGAGATGTTGTATTGAAAAACAAACTATACGTAGGGTAGGGCAATTAGCTAATTTTTATTAATTCAATTATATGTTCTATATTTACTGATAAACTAAAAAGTAGAAATTACAAATAGAAGAAGAAGTTATAAGTAGTAATAAACTGATAATCAAAGTAATACTTACAACTATCAAGTATTTAAGTGTAAAACCGAAATTTCGAAAAACCGGTTTGTTCAAATTTGAAAGCCGGTTTTCTCAATCGACGAAAAACCCGGTTTTTCCGGTTTTTTCGGTTTCGGTGAAACCGGTTTTGTGACCCCTAGGTCAAAGTCAGACATTGCTAGAGACCGCTGCAAATGGTATAATTCGTTCCGGTTTAGATGGTGAAAATGCACTTAATGGTTGGTTTTAAATTTCGCCATCTAAACTGGAACGAAGTTTAATGGTGCCGTTATAATAACATAAAGTTCTTAAAAGATTTGTTCAAACGGGTCTAACCGATATTCATGTATTTACCTTTGTTACATAAAGTTGTAATAACGTGGAGAATAAATAAAATATTATGTTTTTCAGCCAGACAATGACAACTGCGCCACGGGTGTGAAGTTAGCAGCCCAAAGTTAGCAGCCTAACATAACCCGCCCAAATTAAGAAGACCTATAAAATTTTAGGCTGCTAACTTCACAAACCTAGCAGCCTAAATTCAAACTTGGTCGCCCTAAATATTTTACTAAAAATTTTTTCTAATGAGCTTGGGCGCGTAAGAACATGTCTATTTGAAAAAATAGAGAAAACACTTAGATGCCTGTCAAGATGTCTAGATTACACTTTTTACCTGGACCTGTTGTCTTTCTTAAAAAAAGCCCTTTCGAATAAGACTAGGCGCATTAAGAGTGAAAGAACATGGCTATCTCAAATTTAGAAATAACACTTAGCAGCCTAAAATTTTTGACAGTCTTTTTAATTTTTTCATGTCTAGCTGTCCAGATTACACTTTTTACTGAAACCATTGTCTTTCTTATAAAAAGCCCTTTCGAATACGACTAGTCGCGTTAAGATTGAAAGAACATGGCTGTCTCAAATTTAGAGAAAACACTTAGCAGCCTACTTTTTCGGTTTTTCATGTCAAGCTGTCCAGATTACACTTTCTAACTGCAACCATTGTCTTTATTATAAAAAGCCCTATCGAATAAGATTAGTCTCGTTAAAGTTGAAAGAACATGGCTATCTCAAACTTAGAGAAAACACTTAGCAGCCTAAAATTTTTAACAAACTTTTTCAGTTTTTCATGTCAAGCAGTCTAGATTACACTTTTTAACTGCAACTATTGTCTTTCTTATAAATAGCCCTTTCGAATACGACTAGTCGCGTTAAGATTGAAAGAACATGGCTATCTCAAATTTAGATCTAACACTTAGCTGCCTAAAATTTTTGACAAACTTTCAGTTTTTCATGTCAAGCTGTCCAGATTACACTTTCTAACTGCAACCATTATCTTTCTTATAAATAGCCCTTTCGAATACAACTAGTCGCGTTAAGATTGAAAGAACATAGCTATCTCAAATTTAGAGAAAACACTTAGCAGCCTAAAATTTTTGACAAACTTTTTCGGTTTTTCATGTCAAGCTGTCCAGATTACACTTCTAACTGCAGCCATTGTCTTTGTTATAAAAAGCCCTATCGAATAAGATTAGTCTCGTTAAAATTGAAAGAACATGGCTATCTCAAACTTAGAGAATACACTTAGCAGCCTAAAAGTTTTAACAAACTTTTTAAGTTTTTCATGTCAAGCTGTCCAGATTACACTTTTTAACTGCAGCCATTGTCTTTCTAATAAAAAGCCCTTTCGAATAAGACTAGTCCCGTTAAGATTAAAAGAACATGGCTATCTCAAATTTAGAGAAAACACTTAGCAGTCTAAAATATTTGACAAACTTTTTCAGTTTTTCATGTCAAGCAGTCTAGATTACACTTTTTAACTGGAGCCATTGTCTTTCTTATAAATAGCCCTTTCGAATACGACTCGTCGCGTTAAGATTGAAAGAACATGGCTATCTCAAATTTAGAGAAAACCCTTAGCAGCCTAAAATTTTTGACAAACTTGTAACACTTTGTAGGTTCGTTATTAGAATAATTTGTTGAGAAATATACATTTCGTTTGTACGTACCGGAGGTCAAATTTCGAGTCACTTTATTGCTGTAAGTACGGCGATAAATCCTTTTGTTATGGGCATATATCCTGCCATGTTAGATGCAGAATTCATAAGAAATGCACACACTTCACTTTCACTTCGTTTTAGATAATAAATTACACTTTTTTCACAAGTAAACAAATCTCAGTGCTCCGTGTCGGACAGCGCGAAGCGTTTTGCATTTGCAGTTTTCTGTTTCAGAATCTGTCAAAATGCCCACTCGTTATTTTATTTCTATTTGGATAAAACTATTCTTAAATTCGTAAGATAGCAATTTCTAAACCTATTAGTCTCAGGTTATCCTATAATCCATTTTTATTACAAATTCAAACTGTTGGAATTTAATGGAAATGTTTAATTTTGTCGTTTGTGTAGTTAGCAAGGGAACGAAACGTACCAAGATTTTATATTCTATGTCGCGTGCGTTCGATTTATTAACTTTGGTATGCGATCTGTAATTATAAATATAAATTTGTTTATGTAGGTTTTTTATTCCTGTTAGCTGGATGGAACCCAGGTCGTCGTCGTTTTCATAATAGCAATGTCGTTGTCTGAATAGGCATCGTTTTCGGTAAAAATAAATAAAATTATTCTTTCCTCTATGATAGTTTCCATCGTTGCCTGTATCTAAAGATTGTAGATTCAGAACACTCTCTGTACTCTTGAGACTCTCGAAGGAAATGGAAAGTGCCTGGTCACTTTGAGATTCCATCACGATGTGAAAGCAACGTTTTTGAGTCGTCTTGGTCTGAAAGTCAATCGCTTCGGGGTAAGTGTTTCAATTAGCAAGGTCTGTGCGCCTATTGTTGTCTTTGGTGCTAATTAGTGTTTTATTTCGTTCCAGCGTACAGCCCAGATTGCATAATTTAGAGTCACAGCATCAAAATGGATTAGCCAGTCCAGAACTTTCTATCCTTCTATCTCATAATTCGATACTCAGGTGAGTTTTCTTTTATCATGTAACGACTTTGTTCACAATTTTATGGTAGATTTGGTCATTAAAGTGTGAATTTCGTACTTTTCAGTTTCACTTTGCCACGGCATCTTTAATCACGGACACGTGTAATTTCCCAAAGCCGTACCTACTTATGAACCGTAAAACAACCCACCATACGTGGTAAGCTTATTTGAATTCCTAATTTTAAGGTAAAATCTGTATTCTCAAATACCAACTCTTTACTAATAGAAACAATTTTTTTTCTTTTAGGGTTGTAAGTTCACCTCGTAAGTTCACCTTGAAGGTTAACCTTGTAAGGTCACGTTGTAAGTTAACGTTGTTAGTTTGTCAGCTTAATGAGAAGATTGTAAGTTTGCTCTGCTTTGATAAAGAGCATATTCATAGAAGTCACTGAGTGGAACCAGCCTACCTGATCTGCTCTCCGGCTCCAGCTACTAGCTGAGACTGCCGCCTACTTCTGTACTTACTGCGGAGCGTGTAGCTGCGTTGGAGGTTTGAGTTGCCTCACCTATCGGGTATTTATCCTTTTATTTCACTGTGTCTAGCTAACTTTAGTAACTCGCTTAAATCCTTAGTCTTACTATTTTGTGCTTTAAGCCTATGCCTATATTGCACTGAATTGGTCCACCGGTCTAGCGGGAAGACCAAACCCTATTAAGGTGTTTACCCTTAAGTATATTCTCTTGTAACTGAACAGACTTAGGTCTTAGAAACTTTAGCTTTGCATGTTTGATCTCAGTGCTTATAAACAAAAGTGTGTCATAATAAATAATTGTTAAACTTATTTGATGTTTTTATTTAGCTCATTCTCATATTTGACGGTGGTCTCATCTGGCGCTCATTAAATATAAATTCTTGATGATACCTACTGCTCTGGCCATAGCCTAACTCACGACCTACTAAAACAGAATCTCATGTTCACCACTAGACATTAGCTTAGCCGCAGCGATACCTATAAGTGGCCTCTCACAGCCCTTACAGGCCCTCCTTACAGAGTGGCGTATCGTTATAAACTTTTTCAGTTTTTCATGTCAAGCTGTCTAGATTACACTTTTTAACTGCAACTATTGTCTTTCTTATAAATAGCCCTTTCGAATACGACTACTCGCATTAAGATTGAAAGAACATGGCTATCTCAAATTTAGAGAAAACACTTAGCAGCCTAAAACTTTGACAAACTTTTTCAGTTTTTCATGTCAAGCTGTCCAGATTACACTTTTTAACTGCAGCCATTGCCTTTCTTATAAAAAGCCCTTTCGAACAAGAATAGTTTCGTTAAAATTGAAAGAACATGGCTATCTCAAATTTAGAGAAAACACTTAGCAGCCTAAAATATTTGACAAACTTTTTCAGTTTTTCATGTCAAGCTGTCCAGATTACACTTTTTAACTGCAGCCATTGTCTTTCTAATAAAAAGCCCTTTCGAATAAGACTAGTCGCGTTAAGATTGAAAGAACATGGCTATCTCAAATTTAGAGAAAACACTTAGCAGCCTAAAATATTTGACAAACTTTTTCAGTTTTTCATGTCAAGCTGTCCAGATTACACTTTTTAACTGCAGCCATTGTCTTTCTAATAAAAAACCCTTTCGAATAAGACTAGTCGCGTTAAGATTGAAAGAACATGGCTATCTCAAATTTAGAGAAAACACTTAGCAGCCTAAAATTTTTGACAAACTTTTTCAGTTTTTCATGTCAAGCTGTCCAGATTACACTTTCTAACTGCAACCATTATCTTTCTTATAAAAAGCCCTTTCGAATAAGACTAGTCGCGTTAAGATTGAAAGAACATGGCTATCTCAAATTAAGAGAAAACACTTAGCAGCCTAAAATTTTTGACAAACTTTTTCAGTTTTTCATGTCAAGCTGTCCAGATTACACTTTTTAACTGCAGCCATTGTCTTTCTAATAAAAAGCCCTTTCGAACAAGAATAGTCTCGTTAAAATTGAAAGAACATGGCTCTCTCAAATTTAGAGAAAACCCTTACGAGCCTAAAATTTTTGACAGTCTTTTTCTTTTTTTCATATCAAGCTGTCCAGATTACACTTTTTAACTGCAACTATTGTCTTTCTTTAAAAAAGCCCTTTCGAATACGACTAGTGGCGTTAAAATTGAAAGAACATGGCTATCTCAAATTTAGAGAAAACACTTAGCAGCCTAAAATTTTTGACAAACTTTTTCAGTTTTTCATGTCAAGCTGTCCAGATTACACTTTTTAACTGCAGCCATTGCCTTTCTTATAAAAAGCCCTTTTGAACAAGACTAGTCTCGTTAAAATTGAAAGAACATGGCTCTCTAAAATTTAGAGAAAACCCTTAGGAGCCTAAAATTTTTGACAGTCATTTTCTTTTTTTCATATCAAGCTGTCCAGATTACACTTTTTAACTGCAACTATTGTCTTTCTTTAAAAAAGCCCTTTCGAATACGACTAGTGGCGTTAAAATTGAAAGAACATGGCTATCTCAAATTTAGAGAAAACACTTAGCAGCCTAAAATTTTTGACAAACTTTTTCAGTTTTTCATGTCAAGCTGTCCAGATTACACTTTTTAACTGCAGCCATTGCCTTTCTTATAAAAAGCCCTTTTGAACAAGACTAGTCTCGTTAAAATTGAAAGAACATGGCTCTCTCAAATTTAGAGAAAACCCTTAGGAGCCTAAAATTTTTGACAGTCATTTTCTTTTTTTCATATCAAGCTGTCCAGATTACACTTTTTAACTGCTGCCATTGTCTTTCTTATAAAAAGCCCTTTCGAATAAAACTAGTCGCGTTAAGATTGAAAGAACATGGCTATCTCAAATTTAGAGAAAACACTTAGCAGCCTAAAATTTTTGACAAACTTTTTCAGTTTTTCATGTCAAGCTGTCCAGATTACACTTTTTAACTGCAGCCATTGTCTTTCTTATAAATAGCCCTTTCGAATGCGACTAGTCGCGTTAAGATTGAAAGAACATAGCTATCTCAAATTTAGAGAAAACACTTAGCAGCCTAAAATTTTTGACAAACTTTTTCAGTTTTTCATGTCAAGCTGTCCAGATTACACTTTCTAACTGCAACCATTATCTTTCTTATAAAAAGCCCTTTCGAATAAGACTAGTTGCGTTAAGATTGAAAGAACATGGCTATCTCAAATTTAGAGAAAACACTTGGCAGCCTAAAATTTTTGACAAACTTTTTCAGTTTTTTATGTCAAGCTGTCCAGATTACACTTTTTAACTGCAGCCATTGTCTTTCTTATAAAAAGTCCTTTCGAATAAGACTAGTCGCGTTAAGATTGAAAGAACATGGCTATCTCAAATTTATAGAAAACACTTAGCAGCCTAAAATTTTTGAGATTCTTTTTCATTTTTTCATGTGAAGCTGTCCAGATTACACTTTCTAACTGCAACCATTGTCTTTCTTACAAGAAGCCTTTTCGAATAAGACTAGTCACGTTAAGATTGAAAGAACATGGCTATTTAAAATTTAGAGAAAACACTTAGCAGCCTAAAATATTTGACAAACTTTTTCAGTTTTTCATGTCAAGCTGTCCAGATTACACTTTATAACTGCAGCCATTGTCTTTCTAATAAAAAGCCCTTTCGAATAAGACTAGTCGCGTTAAGATTGAAAGAACATGGCTATCTCAAATTTAGAGAAAACACTTAGCAGCCTAAAATTTTTGACAAACTTTTTCAGTTTTTCATGTCAAGCTGTCCAGATTACACTTTTTAACTGCTGCCATTGTCTTTCTAATAAAAAGCCCTTTCGAATAAGACTAGTCGCGTTAAGATTGAAAGAACATGGCTATCTCAAATTTAGAGAAAACACTTAGCAGCCTAAAATTTTTGACAAACTTTTTCAGTTTTTCATGTCAAGCTGTCCAGATTACACTTTTTAACTACAGCCATTGTCTTTCTAATAAAAAGCCCTTTCGAACAAGAATAGTTTCATTAAAATTGAAAGAACATGGCTGGGTCAATATCCCAGGCATGAATTTGAAATGGCACGGCTGATAACGGGGGTGCTCTTTGGTCATACGTATTCGTCATATTTTTTTTTAAATAGCAGGGTTGTTCTTCTATCTGGGGCAAATAATGCGATTGTATTAAAATTAATATTAATCACTTTAAAAAAATAATTAAGCGCCGATTTATCATCACAGTGACCTGTCCCCCGTACTTTTTTATGGAAAATTCCTTCATGACACAAATATGGATAGGTATTTACGTTAACTGAGACATTTATTATAATCTAGGATAGTTGCATTATCGATATGAGATATAGGGGATTACTAAAATACCCTATATATGTTTTGCACAGAGTATATGTATCTGTCCTGCACGACGACATCATATCGGTGAACAAAGTTTCGATGCGTGTAGTTGCTAAGCAACGCCTTGTGGACGCACTGCTTCAATCAAAGGTTATTCGGCCAGTCCCGTGCTAACGTCCAGCGCAAGCGCACGTGTTGAGACCAGCTGCGTATTCGAGTTATACACATAAGTTTATCAATTCGGTGATGTGGGGACAAAAAGTTTTCATTTCGGTTACTGGTATATTTTGATAACAGTGCATATGTTTTGTTTGTTATTCGGATATTATATGTAAGTCAACATTTTATTACATATTCTAGGTTTAATTTTTATATTCCTACGCGACATTTTCGATAATTCGAGTTAAACCCCAATGTTCTTCATTTCAGTGATCTCATTTCGGTTAATTCGGTGAACAATATGCTCCTATCACCTCACCGAATTCAAAAATGTCACCGAAGATGAAATATTTTTTATCTGGTTGAAGGGTACCGTACATAATAAAAGTCTTAACTGATTAGAAGTTGTGAATTGTTATGTACAAATTTTTTGTTATGAAATATTATATAAAATAAAATATGTTTATTTCTATTAGCATCATCTTGACATTACTGAGAAATTCTAATCTGCTATGCAAGCTTCGTCAGGTGGGTACAACTATGAATCAGCAATAGGCGTCGTCACATATAAATATCCACACAACAATAAAACAATTCGCAACAGGGTTCGTCAATTAATATCAACTAAATAGGATCTCCTCGAACTGCACCGCGTTGGCAAAAGTTTCCATTACATTTGCATCATTACCGCGCTGTATAGCCAACGAAATCTGTTGAACCAGATACGATTCGGAGCGCAGATCACTGCCCTATCCCTAGACCGGCGACCCAATTTCTTAATAAATGTTTTAGCCTCCACCTCCACCGCCCCAAGATCCCGCAGTCTCCACTGCAATCGGATTCACCATCCACGAAATCGTACAACGGTTCCAGGACAGTGTACTTGGAGTGTTTAAGTATGGCTGCATACTCAGCGGCCGACCCCGCAGACCTGACCGTAAGGTGAAGGTGGGACGGGGCAAACGTACTGACGCACGTAGTGTCCCACAAGAGACACCGACCCTTTTGCCACGGAATCAGTGTGAGGCCATCTGGCTTTTTGCTATCCGTGCGATACAATCCTGGAAGCCTCCAGCCAGGACTTGGGGCCCCAAGCCATAGGGGATGTTGGCCGATACCAAAGCTTGACAAACTGCATCATTGATTGCGTGATGCCTTGAAAACAGCTACGCGTACCTCTGACAGCTAAGGCTGGCCGTCCTCCTCAACCATGACCCCACAAATTCACCGATGCGGCTGACAAACTTTACACTCCAAACACAAAACACAAACGGTATTTCGGTATCATCGCCATTATAACACACGATGCGAGCGACGAATCCCAATGTCCCGTGAGCGGTGGCAAGAAACGCCACTACACCGACTTTCCGACAACGACGTATACCCAGTCTCCCATGGCGAACCGGAAGAGAAGCCTGGTACTACTGTGCCTCGTTTAAATCAACATTCAAAATGGTTTCAAAGACACTCGAAGCGTATCGTCCAACCTTAACACGTCGTCCCCAAACAACCAGGTGGGGAAAGATCTTAAAATATACAACATGCGAAGCATCGCTAAACAGGTCCTTAGCACTCTTAGCAGGGTAAGCGATGCATGTGCTGACAAATTTCTCAAATGTTCTTCAGCCCAACTAACACAACCCTTTTTTCCTCAAGAGCAAAAGTAATCCCCTCCGGAAATATGGGAACACTCAGCAAGCATAAGGACGACTCATTCAGAAGTCGAACCCTGGCAACAACAACCTAAATGCCAACTGTAGCCATTATCATCCATGGGATCACAACAAAACAGCTCAAATTTGTATGGGTTAACCTCCAGACCGATTGCATTTAGACTTGGCAAAAGCTGTCTCAAATCCTGCAACACTACAGGCCTGCCAGCTAACGTTCCATCGTCTAAATAGCACACATTTAGCCTATAATTCAGCGAAGAAATAACCTTTTGTATGTCCAAACAGAATATTAAGGGCTCTAAAGTATCACCCTGCTGAGCTCCGACTTGCGAAGTTATTTATATGTCGTTATAAAATAAATTGCTAGACGTGTGCCAACATTGACGGAGAAACGGATAAAGAGATGGCACTCGATCCAAAACTTCCTCAAGAATTGTCTCCTTCTCAACGCTATGAAGGCATTTTTAATTTCAATCTTGAGAATAACGGAAGCCGTATCTCCATTCCGTGGCATGAGTGAGAGGCGTGTATGGCCGCGTTACAACCCTGCACAAATCCGAAACCTATCTGAAGTGGTTGTAGGTAATCCGCCATTGCCTCTTTAACTACCCGGTAGCCCAGTTTAGCCGACAGGCGACGCAGAGTGTAGCCTATGGCGATCGGCCAAATCCCCCCGCCCTTTACTGAGAGAGCACAGAGTGAACCTCCGTACAAGTAGGGGCAAACCACGGGATTGAGAGAACCTTTTTCAAGGAAATTACAGAATTTCGCTATACAATCGACTAACCGAGGACCATTGTTGCCAGCGGAGGGCGAGGTTAGCTCTTTGAGATGTTGTGGCCGCAAACCATCCAAACAAGACTCGGACGATATATGCATATTTAAATTTTTTTTAATAAAGATTTTTTTTAATAAAGATTGTATAATATTAATTCTAAATAATAGGTTCCTTTAAAGTTATTGTTCTCTTATGATTTGAATAAATATAACGGACTTAAATATACCTATGTATAATTTATTATGACGACTGACCCTTTTTTTAAATTTCCAAAATGCTTTAAAAAGTTTGCCAATGGTCGAATTATATAAATAGTTTAACAGAATTTTATTTGCTGTATTTTTTATATATATTATATATATTAAGAAATGAAAGGATAGGCAAAATTCATTACATATCAAGTAAAATCAGCAAACAGCACTGTCCAGATTACACTTTCTAACTGCAACCATTGTCTTTCTTACAAGAAGCCTTTTCGAATAAGACTAGTCACGTTAAGATTGAAAGAACATGGCTATCTCAAATTTAGAGAAAACACTTAGCAGCCTAAAATATTTGACAAACTTTTTCAGTTTTTCATGTCAAGCTGTCCAGATTACACTTTATAACTGCAGCCATTGTCTTTCTAATAAAAAGCCCTTTCGAATAAGACTAGTCGCGTTAAGATTGAAAGAACATGGCTATCTCAAATTTAGAGAAAACACTTAGCAGCCTAAAATTTTTGACAAACTTTTTCAGTTTTTCATGTCAAGCTGTCCAGATTACACTTTTTAACTGCTGCCATTGTCTTTCTTATAAAAAGCCCTTTCGAATAAGACTAGTCGCGTTAAGATTGAAAGAACATGGCTATCTCAAATTTAGAGAAAACACTTAGCAGCCTAAAATTTTTGACAAACTTTTTCAGTTTTTCATGTCAAGCTGTCCAGATTACACTTTTTAACTGCTGCCATTGTCTTTCTTATAAAAAGCCCTTTCGAATAAGACTAGTCGCGTTAAGATTGAAAGAACATGGCTATCTCAAATTTAGAGAAAACACTTAGCAGCCTAAAATTTTTGACAAACTTTTTCAGTTTTTCATGTCAAGCTGTCCAGATTACACTTTTTAACTGCAGCCATTGTCTTTCTTATAAATAGCCCTTTCGAATGCGACTAGTCGCGTTAAGATTGAAAGAACATAGCTATCTCAAATTTAGAGAAAACACTTAGCAGCCTAAAATTTTTGACAAACTTTTTCAGTTTTTCATTTCAAGCTGTCCAGATTACACTTTTTAACTGCAGCCATTGTCTTTCTTATAAAAAGCCCTTTCGAATTAGACTAGTCGCGTTAAAATTGAATGAACATGGCTATCTCAAATTTTGAAATAACCGTTAGCAGCCTAAAATTTTTGACACTTTTTAACTAAAACTATTGTCTTCTTTATAAAATCGACTCTGACATACGGATGGGCGGACGAACGGACGGACGGACAGACATGACGAATCTATAAGGGTTCCGTTTTTTTCATTTTGCCTACAGAACCCTAATAAAATGCAAGAAAATGTCATTTCAGTTCATCAACTCACCCAGGAGGCTGCAAACTGGTGCATCAAATTATAACAGGCCGTAAACCCACCTACCGACGCTAACTATTTTGCTGTCATATTAGGTGTTGTTGATTAGAATTGTTATTTTTTATATAAAAAGAATGAGCCGACCGCTTTAGCCTAGTTGGTAGTGACCCTGCCTACGAATCTGAAGGTCCCGGGTTCAAATCCCGGTCAGGGCATTTATTTGTGCGATGAGCACGAATATTTGTTCCTGAGTCTTGGATGTTTTCTATGTATTTAAGTATATATTTATCTATATAAGTATGTATTGTTAGAATCATATTAAGTAAGGTTGTGTATTGTTCTATGTATTACCCATTATACGAACAAATTAAGGGATTCAAAAATCGATATCGTCAGAAGCCTTAAATCATATCATAGTTGTTAAGTTTTAAACAGTGGCGATACCGATGACGTGGTCACGTAGACAGTGGCGGCGCGGAGCGGTGGCCGATATGGGTAACTAATCCGTTTTCCGCCTTTTCCGCGGTCACCTTGGCAGATGGGAAATTAAAAAAAGATATAGAGGCTTCTTGAAGAAATTGTCGATTGTTAAAGTTGTTGTCATAACGTTGTAAATTAATATAATGCAGTAGAATAAGCATACTGATTATACAAAAATACTATTGAGATAATTCAATAATACAGGTATTGTATGGAATAGTGAAATTTCATTTAACAGTATATCGTTGCCTGGCACCCATAGTACAAGCTTTCCTTTCCTTAGTTTGGGACTAGGTTGATTTGTGTAATTATGTCCACAAACATTTATTTTGGCGACCGGTTGGGTTCGAATCCCGGTCAATGGCAAATATTTGTGTGATGAGCAATGGTAAAAATATTTAAAAAATTCTATATTTAGACTTAACCCTCGCACAGCCGCCAATGATCGATGTTAAGGCCTAGATTATATAAGTACTTAAATAAAGTACGTGACAATTATGTTAATAATTGATCACTTAACAAAGTAAATTAAACTATAATGAAGCTAAATTATACTGAGACTTTTTTGTTATTATCTAAATAGTCGACATTATAGCTTTTTGAAGTTTGATAACTTAAAATATTATGGCATAAATAAAGCAAAATGCTATATATATATAAATTTTTGCTACTATTTTATAAATACGAGCTTGAATTAAAGAGCTAATAATCTAAATATTACAGGAAAGATTTGTTTTTTCCAAAAACATACGGTATTTATATGTTTTTAATGGTACCCAATAGTACCAAATAGCCTTAAAATTGTGTTTATCGAGTATTGTTTCTCACCTCGTGTTGCTTGAATCAATATATTTTTTGTTTCTATTGTCTGTGTTTAGACCACTGATGATCCGGTAACAGCTTTAAATCATAATTTTGCCGGTCTAAGCATATCAAAATGCATTTTACATAAAAGGTCAATTCTCTAGTTTCGCTACATGATGGCATTGTGACAAAATATGATACATGGATAAAATACAATAAAAAATAAATAATTATGAAATACAATAGTGTTATTTAATGATTTAAATAGTTTGTATTTATATATTTAATATGGAGTGAAAATAAAAAATGTAAATATTTTATTATACTTAACAGCCGTGCGGGGGTTAAAAGTCTAAATCTAGAATTTTTTAATTATTTTTCCTGTAATCTACAGAATACACAGCAACTTTTTAGCCCTTTTATATTACGATGCTCCAAAATTCGTGAATTTCGACCCACCCTAATGAGAAACACTCAAGAATATTAGGCTGCTAAGTGTTATTTCTAAATTTGAAATAGCTATGATCTTTCAATCTTAACGCGACTAGTCTTATTCGAAAGGGCTTTTTATAAGAAAGACAATGGTTTCAGTTAAAAAATGTATTCTGAACGGCTTGACATAAAAAAATTGTCAAAAATTTTAGGCCGCTAAGTGTTTTTTCTAAATTTGAAATAGCCATATTCTTTCAATCTTAACGCGACTAGTCTGCTTCGAAAGGGTTTTTTATAAGAAAGACAATGGTTTCAGTTAAAAAGTGTAATCTGGACAGCTTGACATGAAAAAATTAAAAAGACTGACAAAAATTTTTGGCTGCTAAGGGTTATTTCTAAATTTGAGATAGCCATGTTCTTTCACTCTTAATGCGACTAGTCTTATTCGAAAGGGCTTTTATAAGAAAGACAATGGTTGCAGTTAAAAAGTGTAATCTGGACAACTTCACATGAAAAAATGAAAAAGAATCTCAAAAATTTTAGGCTGCTAAGTGTTTTCTCTAAATTTGAGATAGCCATGTTCTTTCAATTTTAACTAGACTAGTCTTATTCGAAAGGGTTTTTTATAAGAAAGATAATGGTTGCAGTTAGAAAGTGTAATCTGGATAGCTTGACATGAAAAAATTAAAAAATTTGTCAAAAATTTTAGGCAGCTAAGTGTTAGTTCTAAATTTGAGATAGCCATGTTCTTTCAATCTTAACGCAACTAGTCTTATTCAAAAGGGCTTTTTATAAGAAAGACAATGGTTTCAGTTAAAAAGTGTAATCTGGACAGCTTGACATGAAAAAATGAAAAAGACTGTCAAAAATTTTAGGCTGCTAAGTGTTATTTCTGAATTTGAGATAGCTATGTTCTTTCAATCTCAACGCGACTAGTCTTATTCGAAAGAGCTTTTTATGAGAAAGACAATGGTGTCAGTTAAAAAGTGTAATCTGGACAGCTTGACATGAAAAAATGAAAAAGACTGTCAAAAATTTTAGGCTGCTAAGTGTTATATCTAAATTTGAGATAGCTATGTTCCTTCAATCTTACTGCGACTAGTCTTATTCGAAAGAACTTTTTATGATAAAGGCAATGGTTGCAGTTAAAAAGTGTAATCTGGACAGCTTGACATGAAAAAAACAAAACAGTCTGTCAAAACATTTAGGCTGCTAAGTGTTATCTCTAAATTTGAGATAGCCATGTTCTTTCAATCTTATCGCGACTAGTCTTATTCGAAAGGGCTTTTTATATGAAAAACAATAGTTGTATTTAAAAAGTGTAATCTGGACAGCTTGACATGAAAAAATGATAAAGACTGTCAAAAATTTTAGGCTGCTAAGTGTTATTTCTGAATTTAAGATAGCTATGTTCTTTCATTCTCAACGCGACTAGTCTTATTCGAAAGGGCTTTTTATAAGAAAGACAATGGTGTCAGTTAAATAGTGTAATCTGGACAGCTTGACATGAAAAAATGAAAAGACTGTCAAAAATTTTAGGCTGCTAAGTGTTATATCTAAATTTGAGATAGCTATGTTCTTTCAATCTTACTGCGACTAGTCTTATTCGAAAGGGCTTTTTATGATAAAGGCAATGGTTGCAGTTAAAAAGTGTAATCTGGACAGCTTGACATGAAAAAACAAAACAGTCTGTCAAAACATTTAGGCTGCTAAGTGTTATCTCTAAATTTGAGATAGCCATGTTCTTTCAATCTTATCGCGACTAGTCTTATTCGAAAGGGCTTTTTATATGAAAAACAATGGTTGCATTTAAAAAGTGTAATTTGGACAGCTTGACATGAAAAAATGATAAAGACTGTCAAAATTTTAGGCTGCTAAGTGTTATTTCTGAATTTAAGATAGCTATGTTCTTTCATTCTCAACGCGACTAGCCTTATTCGAAAGGGCTTTTTATGAGAAAGATAATGGTGTCAGTTAAAAACTGTAATCTGGACAGCTTGACATGAAAAAATGAAAAAGACTGTCAAAAATTTTAGGCTGCTAAGTGTTATATCTAAATTTGAGATAGCCATGTTCTTTCAATCTTAACGCGACTAGTCTTATTCGAAAGGACTATTTACAAGAAAGACAGTGGTGTCAGTTAAAAAGTGTTATCTGGGCAGCTTCACAAGAAAAAATGAAAAAGTTTGTCAAAAATTTTAGGCAGCCAAGTGTTATCTCTAAATTTGAGATAGCCATGTTCTTTCAATCTTACCGCAACTAGTCTTATTCGAAAGGCCTTTCTATGAGAAAGACAATGGTGTCAGTTAAAAAGTGTAATCTGGACAGCTTGACATGAAAAAATGATAAAGACTGTCAAAAATTTTAGGCTGTTAAGTGTTATTTCTGAATTTAAGATAGCTATGTTCTTTCATTCTCAACGCTACTAGTCTTATTCGAAAGGGCTTTTTATGAGAAAGACAATGGTGTCAGTTAAAAACTGTAATCTGGACAGCTTGACATGAAAAATGAAAAAGAATATCAAAAATTTTAGGCAGCTAAGTGTTTTCTCCAAATTTGAGATAGCTATGTTCTTTCAATCTTACCGCGACTAGTCTTATTCGAAAGGGCTTTTTATGAGAAAGACAATGGTGTCAGTTCAAAAGTGTAATCTGGACAGCTTGACATGAAAAAAACAAAACAGTCTGTCAAAACATTTAGGCTGCTAAGTGTTATCTCTAAATTTGAGATAGCCATGTTCTTTCAATCTTATCGCGACTAATCTTATTCGAAAGGGATTTGAAAAACAACGGTTGCATTTAAAAAGTGTAATCTGGACAGCTTGACATGAAAAAATGATAAAGACTGTCAAAAATTTTAGGCTGCTAAGTGTTTTCTCTAAATTTGAGACAGCTATGTTCTTTCATTTTCAACGCGACTAGTCTTATTCGAAAGGGCTTTTTATGTTAAAGACAATGGTGTCAGTTAAAAAGTGTAATCTGGACAGCTTGACATGAAAAAATGAAAAAGACTGTCAACAATTTTAGGCAGCTAAGTGTTTTCTCCAAATTTGAGATAGCTATGTTCTTTTAATCTTACCGCGACTAGTCTTATTCGAAAGGGCTATTTACAAGAAAAACAATGGTGTTGGTTAAATAGTGTAATCTGTACAGCTTGACATAAAAAAATGAAAAAGACTGTCAAAAATTTTAGGCTGCTAAGTGTTATCTCTAAATATGAGATAGCTATGTTCTTTCAATCTTAACGCGACTAGTCTTATTCAAAAGGGCTTTCTATGAGAAAGACAATGGTGTCAGTTAAAAAGTGTAATCTGGCCAGCTTGACATGAAAGAATTAAAAAGACTGTCATAAATTTTAGGCTGCTAAGTGTTATTTCTAAATTTGAGATAGCTATGTTCTTTCAATCTTAACGCGACTAATCTTATTCGAAAGGACTTTTTATGAGAAAGACAATGGTGTCAGTTAAAAAGTGTAATCTGGACAGCTTGACATGAAAAAATGAAAAAGACTGTCAAAAATTTTAGGCTGCTAAGTGTTATTTCTGAATTTGAGATAGCTATGTTCTTTCAATCTCAACGCGACTAGTCTTATTCGAAAGGGCTTTTTATGAGAAAGACAATGGTGTTAGTTAAAAAGTGTAATCTGGACAGCTTGACATGAAAAAATGAAAAAGACTGTCAAAAATTTTAGGCTGTTAAGTGTTATATCTAAATTTGAGATAGCTATGTTCTTTCAATCTTACCGCGACTAGTCTTATTCGAAAGGGCTTTTTATGATAAAGGCATTGGTTGCAGTTAAAAAGTGTAATCTGGACAGCTTGACATGAAAAAAACAAAATAGTTAGTCAAAACATTTAGGCTGCTAAGTGTTATCTCTAAATTTGAGATAGCCATGTTCTTTCAATCTTATCGCGACTAGTCTTATTCAAAAGGGCTTTTTATATGAAAAACAATG
Source organism: Epiblema foenella (assembly GCA_963556455.1). NCBI lineage: Eukaryota > Metazoa > Arthropoda > Insecta > Lepidoptera > Tortricidae > Epiblema > Epiblema foenella. Next base: position 441,224 of record OY747097.1, on the reverse strand, counting down.
GTTGCATTTAAAAATGTAATCTGGACAGCTTGACATGAAAAAATGATAAAGACTGTCAAAAATTTTAGGCTGCTAAGTGTTATTTCTGAATTTAAGATAGCTATGTTCTTTCATTCTCAACGCTACTAGTCTTATTCGAAAGGGCTTTTTATGAGAAAGACAATGGCTGCAGTTAAAAAGTGTAATCTGGACAGCTTGACATGAAAAAATGAAAAAGACTGTCAAAAATTTTAGGCAGCTAAGTGTTTTCTCCAAATTTGAGATAGCTATTTTCTTTCAATCTTACCGCGACTAGTCTTATTCGAAAGGGCTATTTACAAGAAAAACAATGGTTGCAGTTAAAAAGTATAATCTGGACAGCTTCACATGAAAAAATTAAAAAGTTTGTCAAAAATTTTAGGCAGCTAAGTGTTTTCTCTAAATTTGAGATAGCCATGTTCTTTCAATCTTACCGCGACTAGTCTTATTCAAAAGGGCTTTTTATGAGAAAGGCAATGGTTGCAGTTAAAAAGTGTAATCTGGACAGCTTGATATGAAAAAATTAAAAAGACTGTCAAAAATTTTAGGCTGCTAAGTGTTATCTCTAAATATTATTGAAATTTAAACAAGTTGCACGTTGTACACGATATATATTATGAGCAAATACATAAAATAATACAGAGCGCCGGTTTTCTGAGTGAACATTAGTTAGTAACAAAAAAGTGTGTCAAAGACAACATGCCATAGACTACGGTTCTATTTTTTTTTTTTATTCTAACACTCCCTCTAAAATAGAACCTTAGTGAAAGACAAACATCAACACTACAATATAAGCTACTTTTATAGATATGTAACTTTCAAACAATTAACAGCATAACTGTAGGTACTTCAAAATCAAAAAAAACACAAAATAGTTTAAGAATACATAAATAAAAAAATCACTTGATACTACTAGGATTCTGCACAACTCCTAGTCTACTTCTGATATTTTGGAATTTCGCTTTAGGTAATGCTTTTGTAAATATGTCTGCTAACTGATTATCAGTACATACATAGTTTAGATCTATAAGTTTTTCAGCATATTTTTCTTTTACAAAATTATACTTTATATCTATATGTTTACATCTCTTGTGAAAATCAGAGTTCTTAATTAGACAGATCGCACTCTGGTTGTCAACGTTAAGCATAATGGAGTCCTGTTGGAATTCGCCAATATCAAGCATTAACTGTCTTACCCAAAGCGCTTCTTTAGTAGCATTACAAGATGCAACAAACTCAGATTCTGTCGTGGACAAACTGACGGTAGGCTGCCGCTGAGAGCGCTACGTCACAGCTGCTCCGTTCTTCATGGTCACGTACCCGGAGGTGGACCGCCTCGTCAAGGGGTCGTTGGCGTAGTCAGCATCTGAGTAACATTCTAGAGTGCTACTTGCTTTTGATCTGAAACAAAGTCCAAAACACATAGTTTCTTTTAGATACTTAAAAATCCGCTTGACTGCATTCCAGTGCGTTTTGTCATAGCAGTTCAGGAAGCGACTTGCTGTGCTCACTGCATACATTATATCTGGTCTGGTCACTGTGGCAGCGAAGATGAGGGAGCCGACAGCTTCCCTATATGGAATTATTTTAAAATGTTCAGGCTCAACACTCTTTTCTAATATAGCATGTGGGTCAGCAGGTATGCTAATCGGGTTGACATTACACATGTCAAATCTTAACAGCATCTGTTCAATATATTTCCTTTGATGTATGAAAATGTACTCATTACATTTTTCAATCTGCATCCCAATGAAATTTGAGGATTTACATATTTTCATATCAAATTCTGTCTGAAAATCGTTCAAAACTTTTGTGAGTATATTGAGATCTGTAGAAAATAACAATCCATCATCTACATACAACAATAGATATACTTTAGCTGCTCTGCTAGAGCTTACATATACACATCTGTCGGCATGGCTATTTACAAAGCCATGTTTCTTTAACACAGTGTCAAACTTGGCATTCCAGCACCTTGGTGCTTGTTTCAGTCCATATAAAGACTTTAGAAGTTTACAAACTTGGTTTTGCTGAACAGTGATGCCCTCTGGTGGCTTCATAAAAATCTCTTCTTGCAATTCCCCATACAAGAAAGCGGTTTTAACATCAAATTGCAACATATGCATATGTTTCTCGGCTGCAATAGATAGTAAAAGTCGGATTGAGTCATATCTGACAGTTGGTGAGAATGTTTCTAGGTAGTCTATGCCATCTTTCTGAGCATAGCCTTTTGCACAGAGCCTTGACTTGTACCTTGGTCCTGTCGGTTCATCCTTGATCTGAAATACCCACTTGCATCCTAAGAGTCTTGCGCCTTCCGGTTTCTCCACCAGCTGCCATGTGCCATTTTTCTCATGAGCCTTCAGCTCCTCCTTGATTGACTCGATCCATAATTTGGATTGTTGGGATGACAGCGCTTCGGCATATGTCTGTGGAACCATGCATGAAGACACTTCATTAGTACACAAATAAGTTTCAGGTTTCGTCATGGTTTGGGGTTTGTTACGGGGACGAAGTGTCATTTTTGACGGTAAGGTAGCTTCAATAGAATTCTCAGGTACATATTCAGAGTCGTCGGAGGCTTCACCTGTCTCAATTGCTGTGTGAGTGGATAAGTCTGAGCTGCACTCATCACTATCGTCAGATATATTATTCTCAACTACTGGTTGATTTTCTGAATTTGACAGGGAAATTGGTACCTTATTGCTCTTGGGACTAGGTACTGGTACCACGTCTCTTTTCACGGAGCCTTCCAGGAAAACTACATCTCTACTCTTTGTAGCAAGTTTGGTTATGGGGTCAAGAAAACGGTACCCCTTTGTATTCTCACAATAACGAATAAAAATCATCTTACGTGACCTTGGATTCCATTTCTTGGTTTTTTCTTTAGGCACACGCACCATTGCCTCACAGCCGAAGATCTTCATGTAGCTTAGATTTGGTTTGAAGCCACTCCACTTCTCTTCAGGTGTTTTATAGTCCAGTGCTCGCGTTGGTGTCCGGTTTACTATGTATGCTGCTGTTACTACTGCCTCAGCCCACAAGTTTTTCTTGCATCTCCTAAAGATTTCACCTCCATCGGTCCCGATATGTCGGAATGAACGACTTCTAGCAGCTGACTTGCCCTGGAGCCTTCATTTAAAAAAGGGAGCCTTGCCTGTTTCCCCTTAAGACAAGGAATGCAAGTAACCTGGATGCCCGGAGATATTTTCACACCTTCAGTATGCTCTTCCAGCTTCTTTAAGTCGGAGAAGTTGAGGTGAGCCAGTCGCTGATGCCATAAATAACTGTCACTGTCACCACTGACAGTTCCGGAAAGAAATACTTGGGCGGGAGCAATATTTAACTTGTACAAGTTGTTCACAAGTTTTGCAGTTGCTACTTCCCTTTTTTTCATGTTGAAAATCTTGCAACCACTACTGTCAAACTTTATGTCACATTTGTTCTTGATGATCTGACTGACGGAGAGGAGATTTGTAGATAGCCCGGGTACATAGAGTACATCTTTGATCTGAATAGTGCTTACAGCTCCATTTTTCTGTACTGCTTGAATGTCGACTTTGCCACAGCACTCAACTTGCAGTTCTTTGTTGTCAGCAACACGGATAGTTTTGATAGGAGGCGGTGATCTATCATAAACCCAGTCCTTGTGCATAGTCAGATGCATGGCAGCACCCGAGTCGACCAGCCAACCAGAGTCATAGCTTGTTGTAGCCGAAAACACAGCCAGATATGAACTATCTTTATTATCTTTGTGTTTCTTCACTTTACAGTTCTTGCTTAAATGTCCATATTTGTTACAAGAGTAGCACCTTGGACCTTTATTGTATTGTTTGACAGGCGGCTTTTGCTTGTTCACATAAAATACGCTAGACTCGGAATTCTTGATCTCCTGTAACAGTTTCGTCTTCACGAAATCGGCTGTTATAGCAACACCGGAGCTTTCTATAGCCATTATCATTGGTTTATAGTGTTCAGGGAGACCGGCAAGTAACAAGGTCCCCAACCATTCGTCAGCAACTTTAAAACCAATGCTTCGGAGCTTGTGTGCTGTTGTTAAGATTTTAGTCACATAGTCTTCGATGTTCTGACTGTTATCGAGTGTTGTTGTTATCAAATCTCGTAATAACCCGACACGACGAGTAAGGCCGGAGTCGTCGAATGCTTTGCAAAGATTGTCCCAAACTTTTTTTGCTGTTTTAGCGTCTTGCACGTGGATGTAATTTATTGGATCCACCAGAAGCACCAATTTCGATCTTGCCTTGACGTCTTTTTTCTTGTCAACCGGCTCGTCGTCTTTTGCGGTCACACACTCCCATAAATCTTCGTGTTCCAAATACGTTTTTACAGCAAACTTCCAAGTCGCGAAGTTTTCTCTGCCCTGCAGTCTTTCAATCAAAGTCATATTATTTGAAGACATTTTCTATTTCTGGATACCAAGCGTGAGAAAAAAAATGGCCGCGCGCGATACGAGTATTACGAGTACACATACGAGTACAACGCTATTTTCAATTTAATTCCCGCGTGCGAGGGCCATAACCTATTGAAATTTAAACAAGTTGCACGTTGTACACGATATATATTATGAGCAAATACATAAAATAATACAGAGCGCCGGTTTTCTGAGTGAACATTAGTTAGTAACAAAAAAGTGTGTCAAAGACAACATGCCATAGACTACGGTTCTATTTTTTTTTTTTATTCTAACAAATATGAGATAGCCATGTTCTTTCAATCTCAACGCGACTAGTCTTATTCGAAAGGGCTATTTACAAGAAAAACAATGGTGTCGGTTAAATAGTGTAATCTGTACAGCTTGACATAAAAAAATGAAAAAGTTTGTCAAAAATTTTAGGCAGCTAAGTGTTTTCTCTAAATTTGAGATAGCCATGTTCTTTCAATCTTACCGCGACTAGTCTTATTCGAAAGGGCTTTTTATGAGAAAGGCAATGGTTGCAGTTAAAAAGTGTAATCTGGACAGCTTGACATGAAAAAATGATAAAGACTGTCAAAAATTTTAGGCTGCTAAGAGTTATTTCTGAATTTAAGATCGCTATGTTCTTTCATTCTCAACGCTACTAGTCTTATTCGAAAGGGCTTTTTATGAGAAAGACAATGGCTGCAGTTAAAAAGTGTAATCTGGACAGCTTGACATGAAAAAATTAAAAAGACTGTCAAAAATTTTAGGCAGCTAAGAGTTTTCTCCAAATTTGAGATAGCTATGTTCTTTCAATCTTACCGCGACTAGTCTTATTCGAAAGGGCTATTTACAAGAAAAACAATGGTTGCAGTTAAAAAGTGTAATCTGGACAGCTTCACATGAAAAAATTAAAAAGTTTGTCAAAAATTTTAGGCAGCTAAGTATTTTCTCTAAATTTGAGATAGCCATGTTCTTTCAATCTTACCGCGACTAGTCTTATTCGAAAGGGCTTTTTATGAGAAAGGCAATGGTTGCAGTTAAAAAGTGTAATCTGGACAGCTTGATATGAAAAAATGAAAAAGACTGTCAAAAATTTTAGGCTGCTAAGTGTTATCTCTAAATATGAGATAGCCATGTTCTTTCAATCTCAACGCGACTAATCTTATTCGAAAGGGCTATTTACAAGAAAAACAATGGTGTTGGTTAAATAGTGTAATCTGTACAGCTTGACATAAAAAAATGAAAAAGTTTGTCAAAAATTTTAGGCAGCTAAGTGTTTTCTCTAAATTTGAGATAGCCATGTTCATTCAATCTTACCGCGACTAGTCTTATTCGAAAGGACTTTTTATGAGAAAGGCAATGGTTGCAGTTAAAAAGTGTAATCTGGACAGCTTGACATGAAAAAATGATAAAGACTGTCAAAAATTTTAGGCTGCTAAGTGTTATCTCTAAATATGAGATAGCCATGTTCTTTCAATCTCAACGCGACTAATCTTATTCGAAAGGGCTATTTACAAGAAAAACAATGGTGTCGGTTAAATAGTGTAATCTGTACAGCTTGACATAAAAAAATGAAAAAGACTGTCAAAAATTTTAGGCTGCTAAGTGTTATCTCTAAATATGAGATAGCTATGTTCTTTCAATCTTAACGCGACTAGTCTTATTCGAAAGGGCTTTCTATGAGAAAGACAATGGTGTCAGTTAAAAAGTGTAATCTGGCCAGCTTGACATGAAAAAATTAAAAAGACTGTCATAAATTTTAGGCTGCTAAGTGTTATTTCTAAATTTGAGATAGCTATGTTCTTTCAATCTTAACTCGACTAATCTTATTCGAAAGGGCTTTTTATGAGAAAGACAATGGTGTCAGTTAAAAAGTGTAATCTGGACAGCTTGACATGAAAAAAACAAAACAGTCTGTCAAAACATTTAGGCTGCTAAGTGTTATCTCTAAATTTGAGATAGCCATGTTCTTTCAATCTTATCGCGACTAATCTTATTCGAAAGGGATTTGAAAAACAATGGTTGCATTTAAAAAGTGTAATCTGGACAGCTTGACATGAAAAAATGATAAAGACTGTCAAAAATTTTAGGCTGCTAAGTGTTTTCTCTAAATTTGAGATAGCTATATTCTTTCATTCTCAACGCGACTAGTCTTATTCGAAAGGGCTTTTTATGAGAAAGACAATGGTGTCAGTTAAAAAGTGTAATCTGGACAGCTTGACATGAAAAAATGAAAAAGACTGTCAAAAATTTTAGGCAGCTAAGAGTTTTCTCCAAATTTGAGATAGCTATGTTCTTTCAATCTTACCGCGACTAGTCTTATTCGAAAGGGCTATTTACAAGAAAAACAATGGTTGCAGTTAAAAAGTGTAATCTGGACAGCTTCACATGAAAAAATTAAAAAGTTTGTCAAAAATTTTAGGCAGCTAAGTGTTTTCTCTAAATTTGAGATAGCCATGTTCTTTCAATCTTAACGCGACTAGTCTTATTCGAAAGGGCTTTTTATGAGAAAGGCAATGGTTGCAGTTAAAAAGTGTAATCTGGACAGCTTGATATGAAAAAATGAAAAAGACTGTCAAAAATTTTAGGCTGCTAAGTGTTATCTCTAAATATGAGATAGCCATGTTCTTTCAATCTCAACGCGACTAGTCTTATTCGAAAGGGCTATTTACAAGAAAAACAATGGTGTTGGTTAAATAGTGTAATCTGTACAGCTTGACATAAAAAAATGAAAAAGACTGTCAAAAATTTTAGGCTGCTAAGTGTTATCTCTAAATATGAGATAGCTATGTTCTTTCAATCTTAACGCGACTAGTCTTATTCGAAAGGGCTTTCTATGAGAAAGACAATGGTGTCAGTTAAAAAGTGTAATCTGGACAGCTTGACATGAAAAAATGAAAAAGACTGTCAAAAATTTTAGGCTGCTAAGTGTTATTTCTGAATTTGAGATAGCTATGTTCTTTCAATCTCAACGCGACTAGTCTTATTCGAAAGGGCTTTTTATGAGAAAGACAATGGTGTCAGTTAAAAAGTGTAATCTGGACAGCTTTACATGAAAAAATGAAAAAGACTCAAAAATTTTAGGCTGTTAAGTGTTATATCTAAATTTGAGATAGCTATGTTCTTTCAATCTTACCGCGACTAGTCTTATTCGAAAGGGCTTTTTATGATAAAGGCAATGGTTGCAGTTAAAAAGTGTAATCTGGACAGCTTGACATGAAAAAAACAAAATAGTCTGTCAAAACATTTAGGCTGCTAAGTGTTATCTCTAAATTTGAGATAGCCATGTTCTTTCAATCTTATCGCGACTAGTCTTATTCGAAAGGGCTTTTTATATGAAAAACAATGGTTGCATTTAAAAATGTAACCTGGACAGCTTGACATGAAAAAATGATAAAGACTGTCAAAAATTTTAGGCTGCTAAGTGTTATTTCTGAATTTAAGATAGCTATGTTCTTTCATTCTCAACGCTACTAGTCTTATTCAAAAGGGCTTTTTATGAGAAAGACAATGGCTGCAGTTAAAAAGTGTAATCTGGACAGCTTGACATGAAAAAATGAAAAAGACTGTCAAAAATTTTAGGCAGCTAAGTGTTTTCTCCAAATTTGAGATAGCTATGTTCTTTCAATCTTACCGCGACTAGTCTTATTCGAAAGGGCTATTTAGAAGAAAAACAATGGTTGCAGTTAAAAAGTGTAATCTGGCCAGCTTGACATGAAAAAATTAAAAAGACTGTCATAAATTTTAGGCTGCTAAGTGTTATTTCTAAATTTGAGATAGCTATGTTCTTTTAATCTTAACTCGACTAATCTTATTCGAAAGGGCTTTTTATGAGAAAGACAATGGTGTCAGTTAAAAAGTGTAATCTGGACAGCTTGACATGAAAAAATGAAAAAGACTGTCAAAAATTTTAGGCAGCTTAGTGTTATCTCTAAATACGAGATAGCCATGTTCTTTCAATTTCAACGCAACTAGTCTTATTCGAAAGGGCTTTTTATGAGAAAGACAATGGTTGCAGTTAAAAAGTGTAATCTGGAAAACTAAAAAAATAAAAAATATAAAAAGTAAAATATCTAGGGTAACCAAGTTTGAATTTAGGCTGCTAGGTTTGTGAAGTTAGCAGCCTAAAATTTTATAGGACTACATAATTTGGGCGGGTTATGTTAGGCTGCTAACTTTGGGCTGCTAACTTCACGCCGATAACTGCGCCGACCCCAAATAAATGGGAATATGGCTAGCGAATTGTGATGACAATGGATGTCAGTTCATCGAAGAAACCGCTTGACTCTTCATTCTAGAAAAACAGCTGAAATACTTACTCAACACGTCTAGGGCACTTCGTGCAACTAGCGGAGCCTGGTGCATGACGCACAATGCATATTACACCTGACGTTTACGGATTGTTGCGAAGTAGATTTGTCTGCTTTGCTATTGATTTGGCTGCTAAGATGGACTGGTAAAGGATGCTTTGCGCTGCCCGAATATTATGTGAATACAAGAAAAAAAAATAAGAGAATAACTTAGATAGAACATTTTTTAATGAATGCTCGCAAGGGAAAAGTACGATTTTCAAAATAAAATGACGCATATATTAGAAACCAGAAGACTTGGTATTATAGTAACTGTGGTCTAAAATTTATAAAATGACCTCCTGTATCAACCCTTAAAGTCTTTGCACCTAGCTACCAAGCACTCTGTATAATATCCTGCATTCGTATACATTCCCCAAGGTCTCTGCCCCTGGGGAAATGCCTATAAGGTTAGCCACCAGCCTTTGGTCAATAGATTTCTAGAAAAAATATATGGCTGTATAAAGCCTATGGGCGTCCGGGCCCCATCGCCCAAGGTTTCGACCGCGACGACCGCAATTCGTGGCTGTTTGTCAGACCAGCATATTTGCGGCGTTTTGCGGCTTCTGCCGCAATTGCCTCCTTGGGGAATGTATACGAGTATATTAGTAGTAAGCGTTATATCTTCCGTTTTACAATGTTTATTGAAGTAAAAACCTGCATTCAGATCATGGGATCAATCTATCAAATAACTATCACTGTATTAGTAGTAAGACGTGTCCTTTGAGGAGCATTTTGTATATGTAAATATGATAACTAAAAATGATATGTATCAGATCAGTATTTAAATATTCATACATTTCATGAAACAGGTTGTGTGGACTAGCTCAGATAAAAAATGACAATATAATTTCTATAGGTATGTCATGATATAATGAAATTAATATTTAAGACAATTATAATGCTACGTGGCATAATTTCGAATAGCAAAATTTACTAAGCACGATATTGTCTAAAATGTAGCTACTTCGTTCATAAACTTACTTATAGAAATGTAAGTAATATATGGCGTGAATTGAAATAAAGTGAGCATTTATTTTTTTACAATGTCAAACTGATCACAAGATCAGTCTATTTTAATGTTTCAAAAACAAAGTATTTTCATTATATTTAATTTTCCAGTTTGCCATGGAAAACATGTAGAATACCGCGCTGGTGACTATGTTCGTGAAGTTGACCGCCCCAAACTTTTTGCCCGCAAATGGCATATCTATATCGTTAGTTCATCGTTAGTTTACGTTAGTTCAGTATATTAAATCGTTAGGATTCGACTACAACATATATATTTTTTAAAAACAAAATGGAGGGGGCCAGCTTCACGCTACCGCCCCAAAACCTCTTTTCCAGATTTCATTGAATACAATCGACAGATATTCGTTAGTTCATTCTAATTCAACAAGAAATATCGTAAGGACACGACCCGAAATGTATTTTTTTTTAAATCAAGTGGGGAGGTCAACTTCACGCTACCGCCCCAAAATCACTTTTCCAGATTTCATTGAATGTAATCGATAGATAATCGTTAGTTCATGCTAATTCAACAAGAAATATCGTAAGGACCCGACCCGAAGAATATATATTTTTTAAAAACAAGTGGGGAAGGTAACATCACGCTACCGCCCCAAAACGTCGATTACGTCAAATAACTATGCAGCAATAAATTGAAAAAGTATCGAAATAGTCAACTGGAGTACCCGAGTCACAGGCGTAAAAACACGAGATGGAATCGGATCCTTACGATTTATATACCTGAACAAACGACTTGAGTGACTACTTTATCTATCTAGACTAGTATCTTGCGGGCACTTAAGTAGATTTGCCCAGAAAAAAAATTCTAAAAGAAAATCTAAAGTCAACTGGAGTATCCAAGTCACAGGGGTAAAAACTCGAGATGGAATCGGATCCTTACGATTTAAGTGCCTGAACAAACGACTTTGGACACTACTGTATCGATATAAACTAGTAACTTGCGGGCACTCAAGTAAGTTTGACCAGGAAGATAAATTGAAGAAGTATCGAAAATGTCGACTGGAGTATCTGAGTCACAGGGGTAAAAACTCGAGATGGAATCGGATCCTTACGATTTAAATGGCTTAACAAACGACTTTCGACACTACTGTATCGATCTAGACTAGTAACTTGCGGGCACTCAAGTAGGTTTGGCCAGGAAAGTAAATTGAGGAAGTATCGAAAAAGTTAACTGCAGTACCTGAATCAAAGGGGTAAAACTCGAGATGGAATCGGATCCTTACGATTTATATACCTGAACAAACGACTTGAGTAACTACTTTATCTATCTAGACTAGTATCTTGCGGGCACTCAAGTAGGTTTGGCCAGGAAAGTAAATTGAGGAAGTATCGAAAAAGTTAACTGCAGTACCTGAATCAAAGGGGTAAAAACTCGAGATGGAATCGGATCCTTACGATTTATATACCTGAACAAACGACTTGAGTGACTAATTTATCTATCTAGACTAGTATCTTGCGGACTGTTGTACTTTACTAAACTTTGACTGTGATTATAAAACTGAAAAGACTATTTTTTAGATGTTGTTAGCTCAATTTGATCTCAGTTTGACTATGTTTGGGCATAATAAATATATGTCTGTTAATTGTGATTTTTGAAGTTTGGTGATTGTCTAGGACATAGTTTGTTATTTAATAAAAAAGGTTTTTACCATTTCAAACTTTTACTTTATAAGATTACAGATTTATTTATTAATGTATTCTAAGCGACGCGCGTGTGTGGTTATTTTTGGGTTAGCAAAAAAGGGACTGTCCGCGGCTTTATACGCGAACTTTGGCGCTGCTGTGCGCATGCGCGAGATGATGTGCTCCAATTGGCCGCAATCAGTGTCGCGGTGTTGCAAGCTGCAACATACTCCGGGCCGCTGAAAGCCCGTCTTTCAGGAATCCCTTTCTTCCATGGGCAGAGGGCAAATTCGGTTGAGAGCCCTTGGTACGTACAGAACACAAGGGTGTAATATTTTTGCGGTGCGCTTACTAATTTCTCTCTTCAGGGATTAGCGCGTTAACTGAGAGCAATGGACTGTATTTTTTTTATTTTTTATTTGTCCAACCTATATATATACCTATTTGCCACAACCACTAGACGCGAAAAACGGTGTAGGAAAATCAGCTGAATTTGGAAATAAGAACAGGACGATGAATCGGCCAACAAAGGTACAAGGGCCATACACACTTACTTGAAAATTGGTGAAAGCTCCTTCCAGCCTTGCCGCCAGCCCCACGTGGATCAGGGCACGTCGTCTGCACTCCAAAAGTCCAAATATCTTTTGATCACCAAATACCACTGGCACAGTTAGGCAGTAACACACATGATTTTGAGAAAAGGCGCGGAAATAATATATGATTTAATTAGATTTTAAATTTTCTCATCGGAGGAGCGTCCCATCGCGCGCGGAGAAAAAACGCCATTAGTCTTCTGTCTCGCTCTGTCAGGCGAGGGCTGCGCACACGTCGCGTGCGCGAAAGAGACATCGCGATATAACAGTGTGTATGGGGGAAAAGGATGATTCGCAAAGGAACGCGCTTAGTGGCGGCAACAAACAGATAAATTAATTTGATTTAAATACGATATCCAACATCCCCCCGGGCTTGAAGGGTTCCCTTCAAAAAAAAATGAATAAAAGAAAGATAAAAGAAAATGCACCACAATACTAAACATTTAATTGGTTATTATATGACGAATAAAAAAAAAAAAGATAATTAATGTGTTGTGACAACCCTACTGCGTAGGCAGAGGGCAGAGCCGCACCACCGGTCGCTCAAGCGTACCGTTGCGGGTTCGCACTTCAGCAACGCGGACGACACCGTCCCGTCCAGGGAAAACCCGAGTGATTACACCGAGCGGCCACTGTAAGGGCGGTGCATTCGCGACGTTAATTAAAACAACTGTTCCCACTGCTACAGGCTTGTTTGGAGTATTCCATTTCTCTCGGGTTTGCAAATTGTGAAGGTACTCAACTCTGAAACGTTTCCAGAACAATTGGACGAGCGAGTCCAGCAGTGAAAAACGTGTTAATAAATGTGGTCGCTCTTGTGTTAAGTCGGCGGCGGGCAAACACAGTAACGGCGAGGTGGACAAAAAATTTGAAGGCGATAACGCGGTCGGTTCCGACGGGTCAGAACTTAGTACGTAAAGCGGGCGGCTATTGAGAATCGCTTCAATCTGATTAAGCACGGTAAGTAATTCTTCATACGTTAGAATTTGATTGCCAATAACACGGTGAAGATGTGTTATAAAACATTTTATATTACCTTGCCACAACCCTCCGAAATGAGGCGCGTTGGGGGGGCTCATACGCCAAGTTATTCGATGTTTTGAAAGTTCATCCTTAAAACACGTATAATACGGATCAGATTGAAGGAATGTATAAAGCTCGTTTAAGTAAGCTTTTGAAGCGGTAAAATTAGTGCCGTGGTCACTGTATAAAAATGTACATTCTCCACGTCGAGACGCAAAACGTTTAAATGCGTCGAGAAACGCCGCGGACGACAGAGAAGATGCCAGCTCGGTATGTACGGCCTTCGTTACTAGGCATACAAAAATACAAAGCCAGGCCTTTTGGCTTTTCACGCCGCGTTTTCTAATCAACGTGATATAAAACGGTCCCGCGTAGTCGACGCCCGTGTGCGTGAAGCATTTACTTGGCTCAACACGACAATCTGGGAGGTCGGCCATTGTAGGAAAGGTGTTCGTCGGCTTAACGCGGAAGCAAGTATTGCACTTATGAAATCTCTGCCGTACAATTCGGCGCGCGGAAAGTATCCAGTACTTTTGTCGCAAGAGTGACAACAAAAGCTGGGGCCCTACGTGTAGGTTTTCTCGATGATAAAAGTCAATTATAAGCTCAACAATGTGACCTTTTTTCGGTAACAGCGCGGGGTGTTTACTACAAAAATCAAGGGACGAATTCCCCAAACGACCTCCTACTCGTAGGACGTTATCGCGAATAAATGGAAATAATTTCCGTAAGGCGGGTGAGCACACCCAGCCCTGTTGAATCTTACGTATGTCATCTGAGAATGACATTTTTTGAATAACTTTTACGACGAGCAGCTCGGCTTCGTCTAGGTTGTCAGCGGTTATTTCTCGACTGCGAGGAATGCGTTTAAGAAACTTCAAAACTATAACAACCGTTCTAAGAAATCTAAGCCATGAGGAAAACTTTTCACTCAAAACCAAAAGCCAATGCTCATTGCTATTGACATTTACCACCAATGTGGTTGTTTTTTCTTCTGGCAGCTTAATCGACGACGGCGAGAATGCGGTTATTGGCCATTCACTAACTGGCAAAGATGCCCAAGACGGGCCATGAAACCACAGATGGTGTTCCTTTAAGCGGGAAGGCAGAAGACCGCGCGACAGGCAATCTGCTGCATTATCGGACCCAGGCACGTGATAGAAATGCTTCGCGTCAAAATTGCCTTGACATTGAGCAATGCGATTTGCTACAAAAGTTGTGAACCTATGTGGTGAAGAATGCACCCAACATAAGGCAACCTCTGAATCAGAAAATGCAAACGTATCCGCAATTGGATGACGCTGAGACAAGGTGTCATGAACAGCATATGGTATATGAGGTGTCGAAGCAGTTTCGACATTAGCACAATGGCACAGAGTTCCAATCTAGCAACCGTCACTGTTTTCACGGGCGCGACCTTCGATTTTGAACAAATCAATCGTACAACGGGGTTATTATTTCCCACAACAACGTGTGCATAGATCGCACAGCCATAGGCTTTTTCACTGGCGTCCGCAAAGGCTAAGAGTGTCAGTTTAGAATTTTTCTCAACTCCTAAATGACGCGGAAATTTAAGAGCAGAAATCAGTGGGAGCTCACTGATAAACTGTCAAAACGGGAGCTAAATTTCACTGTGGAAATACCTAGTATTTTTTGTGAGGCTCCGCCAATGCCCTGAACCCTTGTAAAACGATTTTGTCCAGAAATCGGTAACGACAAACGATTACAACACGCTAGTGTAATGTAGTCCGATTGACTGCCCGGGTCCACAAGAATTTTTGCATAATGAACCTTACCGTCTCCGTCATAAAGTTTAATTTTTGCGGTCCCTAACAACGTGGATTTATGCATAAAAGAATTCAAGTCATCCTTAGTGGTGCGCCCGGACGACAAATGATTCAAAGTTGCGTCATGTCGCGAACCATTATCAACCCTATCGGCAAGGTGATACGACTGCGAATTGCATGGCTCTGAGTTATCACTATTTCTCAGAGGCGGCGCGGAAAATGCATGGTCAACAGAATTATTTGACCTACATTCATTATTTGTACCGATTGGATGCGAATTAAGTAAATAAGATTGTTTATGCGGCGGATTAAAATGCAATAGGGTATGATGTTTTGCGTTACATATATTGCACGTTCTGTGTGACGTGCAAGCGGTAAACTTGTGTTTAAAACTAAGGCAGTTGTTACTCGTGTGTTGTTTCTTGCGTGTTGCGGTTGCCGGTTCCTATGTTCGGTTTGTATCGGTGCGGTGGTTCGCATTGATGCAGCCTCTGTCTTCTCTCGCGGTTTATGTTGCGGTTGTTTATAATTGTTTCTGGAAGCTATTCGTGCGTGGGTCTCTGTCGGCCATGTTACGGTCGCGCCCATACTATTTAATACGTCCATACCTATTATTGTACACGCTGCTGATGGTAGTACTCTCACCCAATGTTTGATTACGGTTCCCCTCACTTCCATGTCGACTAATATGCACGTGTCAACGCTCATTTTTGTGTCATCGGCTAATACGACCCTTATTTGGCTTTGTTTCGTCGGGAGGCCCTGTCTCTTGCACGTCTCGTATACTTCGTTATTTATATATGTATTTGTCGAGCCTGTATCTATGAGACACATGTAATCTTTCCCCGATATTCTGGCATTCTCGTATATTCTATTGTCGGCTCTGCGGTGGCTCGCGGCGGCTTTCAGCGATTCACCTTGTGGTCCTGTTCTGCCCTTGCAACAGTTCCGGCTCAAAGTGTCTAATCTCCCGCAACCGCTGCAAAAGAGTCGGTTTGGGGCCCTGCATACCCGCCTATCGTGCCCTGGCTTGCCGCACGACCAGCAACTAGTCGTCGAATCGTAGTCTGGGTTTATCTTGGTTATACTTTCGATTCCTGTTCTGCTGCTATCTGACGGTTGTTCCGGTGGGTCAATATATTCTTTGCGCGGTCTAATGGTTCTCCAATCCTCCTGTGGTCTCTCGTACATACTACTTGTATGTTCCCTGTGTTCTGTGTGTCGGTCCCGGTACGGCGATGAAGTGATACTTTCGTATTCGGCGGCTAATTTCAATAATCCGGCCAGGTTAATGTAATCGCGTTTCTTTATATAAAGTTTGTATTCTTTTTGCATGTTTTCGTGTATCCTGTGAAGTTTTTCTTTCTCGGTCATGTTCCCGTACCTCCGCATAAGGGTTTGTAAATTTGTTAGATAGTCCGTGAAGCTCTCTCGAAACTTTTGTTTCCTGGCTACGATCTTTACTATTAGATCTTCCTCGTAGTTAGTCGGAAAGTAGTAAAGTTTGAAGAGCTCCAGGAATTCGTCCCATGTCTTCCAGGATTCGGCATTATTCCTGTACCAAAGGAGGGCTTTCCCTTGCAGGATACGCGGTAGAGCGGGTAGCACGTCCTCGTTTTCTATCCCGCCGGCTGCTACGAGCTCTTCCAGTCTTTCTCTAAACTCTACGGGATTGTCGGAGGTCCTGAAGGATAAGTTCCATTCTTTTATAAGTCGGTTCAGCCGGTCTGGCTTTCCCCTATCTTGTTCATCTTCCATTTTCGCGGGTCGCTCTTTAACCGGTGTTTGGTATTCCTCGGTTGCCCTCAGTGACTCTACTAGTAGTCTGCGTATCTGATCCACTGTTAAGCCTTCGGTGAGGATACCTCTTTCCTCGGCTTCCTTGATAAGCTCTGGCTTATGCAGTTGGTATATCCAGGTAGTCGGCATCTGTCTATACTTATTTCCGGGAATTACGGCGCGGTGCGGGTTTTTACGGGGTGATTATTCCGGACGGGTTATACTATTCGGGTGGGCGGGATGCGACGCGCGGTCAGTGACGCGTCTATTATTAAATTGTTAAGCTCGGTATGTTTATTGCGGTAAACGGAATCGCTATCGTTAAAAAAAAAATACTTATATCCCGACTACTCCCGGCTCCTAGAGTACCTAGAGACTCCTGTGTGAGTTATTGCGTTGGGCGCCAAATGTGATGTGTGGGTTTAATCACACACACATATCCTCCTGCCTGAAGGGCGTGTAGGGAGGTTTCCTAGCAACTCAGCGGGTTCAGGAGCACCTAACGGGAAGTAGGGGAGAAATAAGAACGCCAATTTATCCTTAACTACAATAAAGGGTCGTACGCCCGTTTATTAACCTCAAACTCTACTTATCTAAATCTTTATCCTTAATCACAATAAAGGGTCTTGCGCCCGTTTATTAATCTCAAACTCTACTTATCTAAATCTAAACCTAAATACGGGCGATACGGGGCCTAAACCGGGTTGTTCCCTACGCAAGGGGGTGGTGAGCAGGGAGAGCGGTTATATTAGGATACGCTGCGACGGCGAACTCGGGGGAACCGAGCTGCCAGGGGCAGTGGCGGCTAGCTCGGGAAACCAAGCTGCCAGCGGGAAGGGAACGGGCAATACGCGAGAGACGGGAACCGGTACGAGGGCAGACTCGGGGGAACCGAGCCGCCAGCGGGTGCCGGTGTGGGGGCGGATACGTCACAACGGCGAACTCGGGGCAACCGAGCTGCCAGGAGCAACGGGAGCACTACGACGGCTAACTCGGGGGAACCGAGCTGCCAGGGGTAGCGGGGAGAGAGGGCTGCGACGGCGAACTCGGGGGAACCGAGCTGCCAGGGGCAGTCAAGGAGTGAAAGGGTAGGTGGGGGGCAGAGCCGGGTGCGCGTGCGAGCGCCGGCCGAACTCTAACTTTATGCGGGCGCGCGGCGGTTTATATACGCTGCAGCGGTGGGGCGGCGCGGCGTGTGGCTGCGGCGCGGCTCTCCCCCTGCGCTCCTCGCGGTGACGTAGATCTCTACGTCACAAGTTTGATTTTACAGAATTAAATCTCTCATGCGGAGACATTTTTGAAAATGCGGGGCATTGATATAAATGTTCATGTTTATTAGTTTTACACAATAAACAGTTAGACGTCGCGGCGGTTTGCGTATTAACGAAGGCTTTTGTTGTGATGTTTTTTGGCGCGGGTATATTTTTACTATTACCAGGTTTAGATTGTGATTGATAAACGGTTTGTTTTGTTGTCGAATGCGCTGCAACTCTTGATTGTTCCTTAATGAAATCAATAAGGTTTGCGTAAGAGGGACATGTTTCCTTACGATAAAACATTTCAAATAACTTAACGGATTCGGAGTCTAGTTTTAGCAATGCAATATGCAAGAACAAAAATTCAGTTAAATCTTGTAATTTAAGCGCTTTCAACGCCTTAACGGAGGCGTCGAAATTACCTAGGAAAAACTCTAAATTTGAAGCGGATCCGCTAGATATGGGTTTAGATATGGGTTTTAGCTGATTAATATAACTGGCCGCCATTGCGCGTTTGTCTTCGTATTTGTCGACTAGCGCCTGCCAAATTATGGGATAGTTTTCACCCGTGGCCGGCAGTCCAGCGCATACTGCCCTCGCCTTATCAGTCAGTTTTCCTACGAGAAACTGAATGCGTTCACTATCAGTTAAGCGAGAGTTGTTGTGAATCACACTTTTGAATTGTTCATAGAATAATGGCCAGTTACGTAATTCCCCATTAAATTCCATGAGCTGTATAGCCGGGAGGTTTTGCCTTAAAGCAGACTGCAAAGGCCGTTGAGTGTCCGCTGAATTTTCTATTTCAGCTTGAGTGCGTTTGATTTTGCAAAACATTTCTTCAAATGCGATCCACGGCTGATAATTAACGTTTGCATTAGGAGTCAATTGTATTAAGCATTCGTTATACGAGTCTAAAACACGCTCAAAATCAGATCGTAATTGATCTAGATTTGATACATTGCTTAAGAACGTTTTACGTTGAATTTCATCATCATGGGCCTTAACCGATAGGCTGTAAATTTGTTGTAAGCGAGTGAAGAATGCATTACGCTTAGCTTCCATTATGACAAGGTCATTTTGGTCGGGTTCCCAAGATACCTCGGGTTTATCGTTATTTTTTGTCATGATTGACTGAGATATACTTTAAATGCGACAATAAAAAATTGCCTATAATTAAATATGTATTAACACTATTTACGCGAACAATACAGTTACTAATAAATGCTTGTAAACACAATTTGCGGGATTTATATGTGGTGAAAAAAAAGTGTGTACTTGGACACAGCGGGAATAAAAAAGAAATATGTTTAAGCACTTTGCGGTTATTAAAGATAATTTGTGATCGAGATAACAAAAAAGTTCGTTGAGCAATAAATGCGCGATGGTACGGCGTAGTTAGCGAAAATATTTTAAACAAAATAAGCGGGTAGGTATAAGTAACTTGCCGGCGCTCCTGAGCCAGTGACAACGATTGAATGTATTTATGACTTGGTAAAATAAATCGTTGTCTGCGTTGCGGAAATGTTAGAAGAACAATAATTGATATAAATGCTAGGTTGGTAATGAAATTAATGACTGAATTTATCCGGCTCGAAGGACCAAAGACTTGGTCCGTACAGAACACAAGGGTGTAATATTTTTGCGGTGCGCTTTCTAATTTCTCTCTTCAGGGATTAGCGCGTTAACTGAGAGCAATGAACTGTATTTTTTTTATTTTTTATTTGTCCAACCTATATATATACCTATTTGCCACAACCACTAGACGCGAAAAACGGTGTAGGAAAATCAGCCGAATTTGGAAATAAGAACAGGACGATGAATCGGCCAACAAAGGTACAAGGGCCATACACACTTACTTGAAAATTGGTGAAAGCTCCTTCCAGCCTTGCCGCCAGCCCCACGTGGATCAGGGCACGTCGTCTGCACTCCAAAAGTCCAAATATCTTTTGATCACCAAATACCACTGGCACAGTTAGGCAGTAACACACATGATTTTGAGAAAAGGCGCGGAAATAATATATGATTTAATTAGATTTTAAATTTTCTCATCGGAGGAGCGTCCCATCGCGCGCGGAGAAAAAACGCCATTAGTCTTCTGTCTCGCTCTGTCAGGCGAGGGCTGCGCACACGTCGCGTGCGCGAAAGAGACATCGCGATATAACAGTGTGTATGGGGGAAAAGGATGATTCGCAAAGGAACGCGCTTAGTGGCGGCAACAAACAGATAAATTAATTTGATTTAAATACGATATCCAACAGCCCTTTTGACTACACCTCTGGCAGTGTTTATGTCTGCGACTCGTGGAACGCCGTCCTTGCCTGGATACAATCTAGCAACGCGGCCCATGCGCCACAGCAGCGGCGGCAGGCCGTCGTCCTTTATAAGCACGAGCTCTCCCAGCTGCAGGTCGCGCCGGCGCTCGCGCCACTTGCCGCGCTGTTGTAACTCGGAGACGTATTCGGTCGACCAGCGGGACCAGAAGTGCTGGCGCAGCTGCTCTAGCCGGAGGTAGCGGTCCAGGCGGTGCGGATTGTGGTCTAGCAGCGGCGGGACCGGCGGCGCCGTCAGCGGCCTGGAGACGAGAAAGTGCCCGGGAGTAAGGGGGGTAAAATCGAGGGGGGAGGGAGAGAGTGGACAAAGTGGCCTGCTGTTTAAAATGGCTTCTATCTGGCTAAATTACGAGGACAATTCCTCGAATGTGAGGTGACTATTGCCGAGAATCCGTTTTAGATGAAATTTAGCGCTTTTAATGCCAGCTTCCACGTAGCCATTGAAGTTCGGAGCGTAAGCGGGTGTGAACATGAATCGTATATTTTGATCAGCTGCAAACTGTGTTATTTCATTTTTGTATAGTTTCATAAACTCGTTTATTTCCTTTGCAGCTGAAACAAAGTTTTTTGCATTATCCGAAATTATTTCCGCAGGCTTGCCGCGGCGGGCGATAAACCTGCGGAGGGCCAATACGAATGCATCTTTAGACAAATCGCTTACGGCTTCCAAATGAACACATTTATATCTTAGACATATAAATAAACACATATAGCATTTAGTTATTTTGCAGCCGCGACCCTTGCGATCCGTTATTAAATACGGTCCGGCCATATCTACCGCTGTTGTCGTGAATGGCAAATCAACTTCTATACGCTGCACTGGCAAATTACCCATGATATTTTTTAACGTTTTGCCAGAGGCGCGGCTGCAAGTGACACAATTGTGGGCCGTGCTTCGTGCGAGGTTCCTGCCTCCAACCGGCCATATGATGTCTCGAATTGAAGACAAAATAAGCTGCGGCCCCGCATGCAAGAGACGTGTGTGTTCATGTTTAAATATGAGTTTGGTGAGTGTGTGTTTCGCACGCAACAACATGGGATGCTTCTTGTCATAGCTATAATCAGAAGCATCCAGCCTCCCCCCGACTCGCAAGATACCTTGTGAGTCAATAAAGGGCGTCAGAGACGCAATGTTAAATTTAGAACTTAATGTTTTATTTTTACGCAATATTTCCAATTCGTCAGGGAATAATTGCTGTTGCGCAAGTTTCACTAACGCTTGAAGCGAGTTTGTAAACTCTTGTGACGTTAATTCGCCTGTCAGCTTAGGCTGACTAGGCTGACAGTTATTTATGAAGCGATGTACGTACGCTACAGTGCGCTGTAGCCTTTTATATTTAGAAAACCTATCAAAATCTATGATACAAGGCTCAGGTTCTACGGCTGTAACTAAATTTGTGAGCTTGACCTCCGGGAGAGCCTCGGGTTTGACAGAGTCGAGCTTTGGCCATTCATTTTCAGATTTAAGTAAGAACTCCGGGCCATGCCACCACAGAGCAGCGCTGGAGACATGTTGCGGGTCCACCCCTCGACTCGCTAGGTCTGCAGGGTTCTGGTTAGTAGGCACATGTCTCCAGTCCGCTCCAGGGACGAGCTCGTTTATAGAAGAAGAAGAAGAAGAAGAAAAATTTACTTTGCAAACCATTACAGTGGTAAACTTAGACTAAAACTTACAGACTAAAGATACAATGGTAGCAAAAATGGCATCCACTCAGCATGTGTCGCGCCGCATTTTAGCGCCACGACGCTGATCTTCCGTGGACCCAGAGTGAAAATGTGTGCAAGACAAAGAGCAGTGTTTTTTTTCTTATATTATATATTACATTATAAATAATGAACACTATATTTTGATAATAAAATAAACTCGTGCACGAGATGATAATAATATATTTTGGGGGCACTTTGACCGTAGTTCACTATACACATGCACAAAATAAAATAAAATACGGACACGATTATATATTACTTAAACTAACCTAAAGATTTTTGTTTTTCGAGTAGATGATGCTTTAGTGTCTTTTTAAAAGCAAACAATGACGAGGCGTTTCTGATTGGAGGAGGAAGGTTATTCCAGCATTTCGTGGCAGCATAACGGAAGCTGCCACGAAACGCAGCCGTGCTGTGTCCTGGGTAGAGGAGTCGAGGAGCCTGCCTTACGTGTGCACGCGAAAGTATTAGCTTTTCATAAAGGTAAGGAGGTTGCCGATCCCTGATCACCTCAAATAGAAGTGTTGCCAAGTGGTAAGTCCTCCGAGCTTCCATTTTGAGAAGACCACCCTTGTTTATGAATGGCGTGACGTGGGCTCGATGCGGGACTGGGTAGCAAAATCTCACACAGGCATTTTGCAAACGCTGAATGAACATCTTTGTTCGTGATAGTAGGCACTGCCCGAGGACTGTATCAGCATAATTGAGCTTAGACAGAATCAAAGAGTCACACAATTTAATACGCATATCAATAATCAGGTAATTTCTAACACGATACAGGACCTTCAAGCGATAGAAGCAATTTCGGATGACTTCCATGAAATGCCTTTCAAAGTGCAGAGTGCCGTCCATTATAATTCCTAGATTACGAGCCTCCGGTACGCTTTCCAACTTGACGCTGTCTATGATAACATTCGGGTCTTGAGAGACAATTTTAGCAATTTGGTGTTTTGTACCCAGGATTATATATTTTGATTTTGAGGCGTTGAGCATAAGACCGTTATCAGTGGACCATCTAGTGATTCGATCTAAGTCCTTATTTAATTTATCAACGGATGTCTGCAAATCACTAGGTTTAAAGGAGATATATACCTGTAGGTCGTTTGCATACATGTGGTATTTGCAATTTTTAATACATTCTATTATGTCTGCGCTATATAAAATAAAAAGAATTGGGCCTAATATTGATCCCTGTGGAACTCCTCTAGTTACCGGAAGGGTCTCAGAAATTTGAGATATACCATCAGCATTTCGTACTTCGACAAATTGCCTGCGTCCGGTTAAATAACTGTTAAACCAGTTAATGGTGCTTGGATGAAAACCATAATATGACAGTTTGGAGAGTAAGAGTGTCGTATTTATGGTGTCAAATGCTCGTGAAAAGTCCAATAGCACTAAGATCGTTCCCATACCCATATCTTGTGCTGCTAATATATTATCTACGACATCCAGCAAAGCCGTAGCTGTACTGCGTTTCTTACGAAAACCCGATTGCATAGCAGGCAAGACGTTATTCTGTTCTAGAAAATGTGTCAGCTGCATACAAACAATCTTTTCTAAAACCTATAGCAGCGACTCTGTTAGCTACAAACGTCTTTAATTGTGAAATGTCCGCCTTTAGCCAAGCAAGTACAACTGCAGAGTCTGTCCAGAAAATGGTGCGAGAGACAGGTCGCCTTAGTGCTTTAGCCACAGTGGCATAAAGCTTGGCTGCTAGTAAGGCCCCGGCCATCTCTAGCCTGGGCACGGTTACTGGACGTATGGGCGCTACCCTGTCTTTCGCACACAGCAGGTCTACTTGCGGCTCACCCGAGCCAGAAATAGACCTTACATAAATACACGCAGCATATGCGGACAGTGATGCATCGCAGAAGGAATGCATCTCAATTGTGGAAGGCGAGTCACTCAAAACTAATCTGGGTATCTTTAAATTTCTTATATGGTGTAGGTTTTTTATGAAACGCGCCCAGTTGCGCCGTATTTCAGGCGGAGCTGGTTCATCCCACGATTTACTGGACGCCCACAACCTTTGAATAAGAATCTTAGGCTTAACAGTGCATAGACTTAAAAGGCCTAAGGGGTCAAACACTTGAAACGTCTTGGACAAGATTGTTCGCTTAGTGACCGCCTCATTGAGGTCGTCAATGTTAATGTTGAAGTTTAAAATATCCTCGCTTGGATTCCAACCCAATCCAAGTGTTTGACAGGCCTGGCTTAGCGCTAAATTGTCTTGTTTATTAATAAAATCAGATTTTAACAATGCGGTTGAATTTGAGCGATATTTACGCAAGTTAAAACAGCCTGAGGCCAGGGCCTGTGAGACTCCGGCTTGTATGCGAAGCAGCTCAGACTTAGAGTCTGCTCCTGTCAATAAGTCATCACAGTAAAAATCGTTTTGAATAATAGTCTTAACTAAAGGATCCTTGCACTCAGCCCCTAGTTGCCACAAACACCTAGCAGCGAGAAAACTTGCAGAGGCAAACCCGTATGTGACAGTATTCAAAGTGAGTGAGCGAACAGGCAGGTGCTCGTCCTCACGCCATAAAATGACTTATAAGTCTCTGTCGGCTTCATTCATTAAAATTTGCCTATACTGCTTTTCGATATCTCCCGCTAAGACATACTTATAGTGACGAAATCTAAGCAATATGTTGAACAGGGAGTCTTGTATATTGGGACCTACTATAGGAACTGTTGTAGCTAATGGGTTACTAATGAATTTAATTTCACTGAATTATTATGACTCCAAACTTCAAATCAGAAGGAATGTTGAACACAAAGAAAAATCACGTATAAGTAGAATTAAGTTTATTTATCGTTCTTCACTGTGTGCACAAATGGTTTAAAGGTCACGATGTATTTTTACTAATTGATTCTCACAAAGGTAAAGTTCTTTTAATCGATAATCCTTAACGGACCTAACCTAACCGAACCGGGCAGGGCGAAATGTAGGGAACAACTGGCGAGCTCCGTCCGCGTCTCGCGCCTCGTGGCTGTAATGCTAAGTCAGCATTAGGTATTATGTGTCCCTACATTACTCCTCCCCAATTTTTGGATTACCAAAAATTTTATAAAACATCCTTAAATGTCCTACCAGCATGAATAGCTTGGTATCGCATCGCTACCGGTGAGCGTCCTGCTGTAAACTTAGTTGTAACCTTATCTGCTCATGCTGCACTTTCGCGCTAGCCGGGCGGCGATACCAAGAATTCTTGCTAACGGGAAGTACACTGTTGCACAATTAAAATAAGTGTTATGAAACTGAATGACAATTATTTCTTTACATTATAAAACGTAAGTTTATAGTTAACCTGTTAGTTTCTTAAAAATAAACACATTTGAAATCACAAATTGTAGTTTGCCTTACATGTATTTATGGAATACCTATTGGTTACTGCACAGGAAAAGAAATGTAATAACTATTTTTGAAACACTTTAACACACTGTTGTTGGCTGGACAGCTTGTGGTGGTAGGGTCTGGACCCGTACCACTGGTGTTGGCAAAGTCGCGGCACCAACTTCTTTCCGCAACCAATGTCTGGCTCTTTTCATACAGAATTGACGTAACGTGAATAACAGAGTAAGAGCTATCAGGGCTGATACAACTATTAATATAATGGACAGGGTATTTAACCGTGTCTCAACTTGTGTTACATTTGACACAACCTGGGCCTGAGCTACAACTTCGTTATCACCTTGTTTACTTTGACCGTAGCCCATTATGAACTTGATAGATGAAAGAGTTTCTACAGAATGAAAAACATTTTAAAATAATTACTTTTTATACGGTGAAAATATTGTAAAATTGCAAAAATTTGACATACTTTTTCTCTTGTGCAATGACTTACAAAACAATATTTTATACCTATACTAGACACATGTTGTTATTCGTGTGCTTAAAATATCCTGAATGCATTTACGCAACAACGAATAATCAACAACAGTTATTATAATTAATATCGAAATAGCGTCATCAATCATCATTATGTGACGATGGTTTAAAATACTCATAATTGTTAAGTAGGAAAACTAAATGCACTGACTGTTAATATCTTTCCTTAATAACGTACCTACCTAATTCCTTTATATATTGAAGTATTCTTGAATTTATTTTATTGATGATATTCTAGTTCGAAACGAACCGGCCTACGAACTACTCGGCCACTTTTCGTTGTCCGCGGCATAGGCGGCTGTATGACTATGTCCTTAGGGTCCAAGTTCGTCTGTCTGTCGCTACTGTCTGGAATCGGTTGATCCGATGCCATGTCGCTTGCGTCGTTTAATACATACGCAGGCTTTAGGCGATCTATCGATATGTTAACTACGCGATCGTGCAACTTAATTTTATATACTTTGTCGTAGCGTTTGATAACTTGATAAGGACCGTCGTATGGAGATTTTAAGGGACGTCTCACTGTGTCGTCTCTAACAAAAACTTTAGTACATGTTTTTAAATCGGGATGCACAAAAAAAACTTCAGAATTACTATGAGATTTCAAAGCGGGTTTAAACTTACTTATCGTGTGACGGATTTTCTCGACGAGACTGCTGTCGTCACTTACCTGTGAATCTTCCGGGTCGTAAAAATCACCAGGTAGCCTAAGATTCCTTCCGAAGGTCATCTCGGCAGCGCTGACGCCATTATCGCTTCTCAGTACTGCGCGAAGTCCTAATAAAACTGACGGTAACTGATCTACCCAAGAAGTACAGTTTAAACTAGCTTTTAACGAAGCTTTCATTGATCTGTGATATCTCTCAATTAAACCATTACTAGCCGGATGATAAGGGGTGGTTCTGAGTTTTTTAATTCCTAGAATTTTCATTAAACTACTGAATAAACTGCTCTCAAACTGCCTGCCTTGATCGCTGGTCAGTTTGAGTGGACACCCATATCTACTTATCCAACCATCAAAAATAGTCTTGGCTACACATTCTGCGGTGATCTCTTTAACGGGAAAAGCTTCTGGCCAACGAGTTTTTCTATCTATTATCGTTACACAATACCTATAACCTTCAACAGTGGTTGGGAGCGGGCCCACGATGTCCACGTTGATATGTTCAAATCTATCGACAGATGGGTACTCGTTGAACTCTGACACTGTGTGTCTAGTTACTTTTGCACGTTGACATGGTAGACAGCATTTTGCCCAAACACCGATGTCATGATTCATACCTGGCCAAAAGAACCTGCTAGTCATCATCTTTCTAGTAGTACGAATACCTGGGTGACTTAAATTGTGAACTGAGTCGAAAGCTATTTTCCTAAAATCTGTAGGCAAATAAGGTCTAATATTGCTAGTTGAGGTTTCGCAATAGATTGCCTTATCGCTACCGGGCAAAAATACCTTCTTGAAACGCGATATGTTGTTTGCGCCCGACGTTTCGTCAGAAATAAAGTCGTCGTGTTCTTGCGCGTCAGCAACTGCACCGTAGTCGAGAATTGTGGGACAGGAAACGGTCTCGACTCTAGATAAACAATCCGCTGGAATATTGTTTTTACCTTCTACGTATCGGATATCAGTAGTGAATTCGCTGATGAACAACAATTGCCTTGTTCTACGTGGGGTCTCTTTGTTGTTATCTACATTCTTAAAAGCATAAATTAACGGCTTGTGATCGGTAAAAATGATCAAAGGTTGCCCTTCGAACATTTTCCTAAAGTACCGAACAGCAAGAAAAAATCCTAAAAGTTCTCTGTCATACGTACTATACTTTTGTTGCGCGCTGGTCATCTTTTTAGAAAAGTAACCTAGAGGTTTCCAAGAATCTCCTACTTTGACCTGTAGAACGGCACCTACTGCGTAGTCTGATGCGTCTGACATGAGCGCGATCGGAGCATCAACGTGAGGATGAGACAATGTAGCCGCATTTGTTAAGCTTTGCTTACATTTCTCAAAAGCTTCGGATGCCTCCGGGGTCCATTGGATCTTAGTTTTATCTCTCTTTTTAGAGTTGTGTAGGTATTTGCTAAGCTTTGCCTGGTATGACGCTGCATTGGGTAAATGAGCACGGTAAAAGTTAACCATACCTAAAAATCGACGTAAATCTTGAACGGTGTCGGGTTTCGGGAATTCCGAAATTACTTGAACTTTCTCTGGCAACGGGCGGATGCCCTCTGTTGACACCTCAAAACCTAGAAAATCCAGCTTCGACTTACCAAAACAGCATTTTGACACGTTGATGGTGATTCCAAACTGGTTCAATCTCTCGAATACCGTTCGCAGGTGACGCTCGTGCTCTTCCTCGGTTTTGCTAGCTATTAATACGTCATCAATGTAAACAAACAGAAAATCAAGGTTAGGGAAAACCGTTGTATTCATAAATCTCTGAAAAGTTTGAGCGGCGTTTTTTAAACCAAAACTCATTTTTGGAAATTCGAATAGGCCAAAAGGAGTAATTATCGCTGTTTTCTCTATGTCTTCATCTGCCACCGGGATGAAATGATACGCTCTGTTAATGTCCAATCTCGAAAAATATTTTTTTCCTGTCAATATGTACGTAAAGTCATGAATTCTCGGAATTGGGTATCTGTCCGATTTTGTTACTTCGTTCAGTCGTCTGTAGTCACCACATGGGCGAAGTTCGCCGTTCTTTTTTGGAACGACATGCAACGGACTTGCCCATGGGCTTTTGGAAGGTCTACAAATACCCATCTCCTGCATAATCCTAAATTCATCTTTAACCTTTTTATATCGATCTGGTGGAAGTGGTCGAGCTCTAGCAAAAATTGGAGGTCCCCTAGTCTCGATATGATGTCTTACGTTGTGACTAGGTGGTTCCTTAAAAGAAACAGGTTTCGTAATATCCGGGAATAAACTTAACAAACCGTGAAAAGGGTGGTTTTCGTCAATAATTTTGATTGATGGACTGATACAATTTTCTACGGACGTAATTACACTTAAATTGGTTAAACTGTCAATTAATTTCTTTGCCCTTAAATCTACAAGAAGGCCATATCGGGTCAAAAAATCTGCACCCAATATCGGTTGTTTAACATCGGCAATAATAAACGACCAACGATATGTTCTTCTTAAACCAAGTGTTAGCTCTAAAGTCTTTGTACCGTACGTTTTAATTTCGGAACCATTAGCTGCGTATAATTTACAGTCACTTTCAACAACCGAATGCCTATTTTTTACCGGTAAAACACTCACTTCGGCGCCCGTGTCGATCAGGAAAACCACTAATAGAGTCTGTCACAGAAAGGCGGTGCGACGGTGAACTGGTACAAGCTTCCGCCACTACTTGTACTCCATCTAGTTTTCCGTCGTCTCGTTCTTGGACCAAGCGCACGGTGGAACACATCGCTGCGCCTTGTCCCTGTATCTGAAGTGGTAGTAGCAGAGCCAATCCGGGCTTTCTGGCGTTTTTCTGCTGCTACTCCTTCCCCGCGATGCTGAGCGGTGTCGCATACCTCTTCTTGACGCAGATCTGCCTCTCTGGCGGCAGCGGCAATAATCCGGCCGCTTCGACCGCTCTTCCAGGCTGCCCAACCTGCTACCGAGTTTATGAAGGGCAGATAAGATAGCGCCTATCTCCGTACCCTGCATCGCCTTTGGGCGCGACATCGAGGCTTGTACTTCCGCCACATGTGGAGTAGGGCGGACTGCCTCCAAAACCTTGTCCGCTATGGCAGCCAGACTATCTAAATTTTGGCTGTCCGCGACGGCGACGGCAGCTCTCGCTGCCTGTGGTAGGTGGTTTTGCCACAATATGCAAAGCGTCTGATCTGGGACTTTGCCTCTTGCAAGGTCGCGCATCCTACGTAGTAAATGAGATGGTTTTTGCTCACCTAGTTCCATGTCGCTAAGGAGCTTCTGAAGCTGGGCCTTCGCCGAATCTTCGTAGATGGCTAGAAGTTTCTCTTTCAGCGCTTCATACTTCCTGGTAAGAGGTGGTTGCAGCAATAGGTCTGTAATTTGTCCTACTGCGCTCTTTGTCAGCTTACCCAAGACGAGGTCGTATCTTGCCTGGTCCTTAAGATGTTGAGGGTTCAGGATCGCTTCCACTTGGATGAACCAATGCCTCGGCTGGTCTGCCCAAAATTCCGGCAGCCTTGACGCAACCGTGACTGCGGCCAAATCCATCTGTTCATCGCTCCTATACACTGTAGGTGGCGCGCCCATCGGCGGCTGCTGCTGCAGTTGCTGCTGCTGCTCGTCGGCGGTGGACGCCACGCCTCCGGTGCTTGTCATTTTTATATATGACGTGAAAAATGCCCCTGCCCGGTTAGTTGTTCGAGTTGCCCCCTTTTGCACTGATTAAAGTTCTAATTCACTGTGTCCTTTAGTCGGAGTTACCACTTATTGGAACTGTTGTAGCTAATGGGTTACTAATGAATTTAATTTCACTGAATTATTATGACTCCAAACTTCAAATCAGAAGGAATGTTGAACACAAAGAAAAATCACGTATAAGTAGAATTAAGTTTATTTATCGTTCTTCACTGTGTGCACAAATGGTTTAAAGGTCACGATGTATTTTTACTAATTGATTCTCACAAAGGTAAAGTTCTTTTAATCGATAATCCTTAACGGACCTAACCTAACCGAACCGGGCAGGGCGAAATGTAGGGAACAACTGGCGAGCTCCGTCCGCGTCTCGCGCCTCGTGGCTGTAATGCTAAGTCAGCATTAGGTATTATGTGTCCCTACACTACCATCTGTATATCATTGATAGAATATCCAGAGGAGGTGGGGCAGGTTGGATCAAAGACGACTCTTAAGCGAGTAGATTCGCTATCATTTTTCATCACGGAATGATGA
Organism: Epiblema foenella; assembly: GCA_963556455.1. Classification (NCBI taxonomy): domain Eukaryota; kingdom Metazoa; phylum Arthropoda; class Insecta; order Lepidoptera; family Tortricidae; genus Epiblema; species Epiblema foenella. The sequence goes on along the minus strand of OY747097.1, from coordinate 410,545 downwards.
AAAAGATAGTTAGCTCTGTAAGAAAATTCAGAGTCAGTTAGATGGCCTAGATCTCTATATTCATTCATGAAGTCAACATACATTGACTTAAGTTCAGGTTGTTTACTAAATCGCTTTTCTAAGTTGAATAAGCGCCTTTTCGCCATGTGGAAAGAATTACCTAAACAATCTGGCGTATCTTTAAGAGGTAATCTAACTACAAATCTACCATCATCTTGGCGATAAGTATTTTCAACAAAATGTTTTTCTATGGGATGTGGTTCGAACACATTCCCAGGGCGTTCTGCCTCCGAGGGCAGTTCTTCTGTCTCCCAAAACCTAGTCATCTGGTTAGAGATCAGACAGAGAGAGATGGCTGCGAGTGCTTGATGAATTTACATGCATAGCTGTGCTAGCGACTGGTCCTGCCAACAGCCATCCCAATCTGGAAGATATGAGTTTGGTGGGGCTATTAGGAGACAAAGCTTTCTGCTCCCCGTTTACAATTTCCCAGAAAATGTCCGCACCTAGCAAAACATCAATGTGAGCAGGAATGTTAAAGGTTGGATCTGCAAGCTTTATAGCCCCAGGTATATTTAGGTGGCTTATATCAAAATATTTTTTTGGTAAGTGGTCAGTTATTTGGTTCAGGACCAGAAAATCAACATTGGCAGTAAAATCACCTATTTTAGATTGTATACGAGCTGCGCAACGTCCTGGTTTATATTTAAGGGGAGTGTTACCTATACCTAGCACGGTTGTGGCAACTATGGGCTGAGATGCAAGCTGAAGGCGTTCCCTCAATGCCTCACTCAGGTATGAAGACTGAGACCCGCAGTCCAAGATACACTTTACAGTTTCTTTCCTATTGTTGCAAGGATTCACCACGTCAATTAATGCTGTGGACAGCAATACTTCACTACTGGACAGCGAAGAATTAGCAGTGGAGGTATGTGGCATCTCTGCACTGTCAGAAGTCAACATAGTGGAGGAGGACGCAGGCTCCGCCTTACCACTACTGGTAGGCTGGATGCTCTGATCCATGCTAGCCCCGCCAGATGAATGATTAGGCGTGGTTGTTTGTGTTTGTGTTGTGTGTAGGTATGTGTTGTGACGTCTCTTACATACACGACAGCCGCTCAACTTGCATCGGCGTGTCTCGTGGTCTGGCCGCAGACACACATGGCACAGTTGAAGGCTGGAGATACGCGACCATCGCTCGTCCACCGACATCTGCCGGAAGGCGGGACAGTCGTACACTCTGTGGTCGCTGCGACACACGACGCACGGCCGACCTTTGTGTTCAATTTGTTTATCTGAAATTACAAATGTTTTTATGTGTTTATCATGCTTAAATGATGTTTTGTTATTCACAAACTCTGGTTTATGATTGGATTGCTTATCCCGTTTGGATCGGTACAAATTATCTAGAATATCTGCCCGATTTTTCAAAAAGTCTTTAAAATCACTAAGTGTGGGCCACTCCTTAAGAGTGTTCCTATATTCCTCCCATTTAGCGTTAGTATTTGCATCCAACTTTGCAGATAAAAAAGTGAACTAGCATTGTATCCCAGTGCTCCGTGTGTTCGGTACAAATGCACCGTACACAGAACTGGCGCCTGCGTGCGTATGCAATTATTAACTTGCATTGATTGCGATTAGATTTAATTTTAATGTATTCACGGATTCCGTCGCGACCGGGTGCATTCGAACATATCTTATAACATTTTAACATTCTTAACATTTTCAACTAACTTAGATAATAGTACCAGTTTGTGTAGCAGTCGTTTTAGTTAATAAACATTTTAAACTCTTTTCGTGATTTTAACATTCACCCACACCGTGGGCTGACCCAATGTTTTCAGCGCTCTGAGATTTTTTGTAACATGGTCACTTAAGAATCTTAAAGATTTATCTGACTCCCGCTGTAAAGAATCAATGTTAAACAAAGCATTCAAATGGTTAGTAATCAATTGCCTTTTGTTACTGAACCTGGCGCACAATAACGTCCAGGCCTCACTGTAATTGATGGCTGAAACTTCCAAGTTAGCTATCACCCGAGCCGCCTCGCCCTCCAGGTATGAACTTAAATAATGGAATTTATGAATTTCCTGAATTTTCGGATTGTTATGGATTAAGGACTCATATAAATCCTTAAACTCCATCCATTTATAATAAGATCCATCAAATTTATTTATTTTTATTGTTGGCAACTGGAAGCCGAGAGGCTCGGCATGACATCCGCCGGACGAGCATGTTTTCACTGAAGTGGCCGGAGTTTCCTTCGGAACCTGCGACCGTTCCAGTATACTTTGTGCAGTTGCAATGGCTAGACTCATATTTGTTTCAATAGCCTCACGGACAGAGAGTTCACTGTCAAGTTGATCACTATTGTTCACTTCAATCAAAGTTTGCAGCTCATCAAAGCGCGAGGATAACTCAATTACTTTATTTAGTCTTAAAGTTAAATCATTAAATTTGACACCAGACAATATTTCATGTGCACCAAATGTGCCTAGGTAGGCATGGAATTTAGTAACTTGGCCTTTAATAGAACTACGTTTGGTGCGCAATTCTGCTAATAAAGCTTCCCTCTTTGCTGCCTCAGCCATTGTTGAATTGTGTTGTTGACTGTGCAAGCAGGGTTAATATTACAAAACACTTGAGTTATCCATGTAAAATTTAGTTAAATTGGCAAAAACGCTTACGCCCCTTGAACTTCAATGGCTCGGTGGAGATGCACGTTGACACGTGGCAGACACTAATCACAAGCGCGAAGCGTGGATGGGTAGGTGTGAGACACGTGGATGTCCCGTTATACACGATGACACGTGGCAACTGAAAATGCACAAGCAAGCAAGGTGCATATGCGAACACAAATATGCGGTGCAATAGGGCGGAGCTAACGTTAAAACAATGGGAAATTAATGAGCAAATCACTAGCGTTGAGTCAGCGGAAGTAAAAACAAAAAGGGGTTTGTCAAAAAGTTGAAACAACACGCACGGCAAATAAAATGTTAATGGTTTAAAGCGTAAATGCATAAAAACAAAAGGTTTTTTCACGAAATGTGCACATGCGTATGTCAAAGTTACGTATTTGGAATAAACACCAAGGAAATTATCACTGATTAAACTATTTAAAGGTCCTTTACAGGCATTCAATTTGAAACTAAAGAATTTAAGGACCGGCTTCGGCAATCGATGGTCGGGAATGTAATAGAATTATATAGAAAACGATACTTCACAACCTTAAAAAAAATCACATAGCTAGCCAATGAATGACACTCTTACTTAGAAAAGTCGAATTTAAGATAATGCTTATGGACAAGTGTAAAAAAAAATCGGAAAATCACTGAAAACGTGCAAATCGCACTCCCGTATTGTAACAACTGAGACGTAAATATTAGGAATTATGCAATGAATTTTATTAAATAATAAACTTAAAACAATAAAGAATTACCTCCAATAATAATTTTTTAACAAATGTATTCTTATTTTGTGTAAAAAAATCACAAACTTGCCCAATTTTTCGCCCGAAATCTCTATACAAATTACTATGAAACGGCGCGCTCCCTACAAATACGAGTGCGAGCGAACGCGGCGTTCAGTCCAAAGAGTATAATAAGTATATTTATGTAAAGAGTGGCAACACCGAAATATTACTGGCCCCCCCAGGGGTTGATCGTTGAACTACTTCGATACACACATATGCAAGTTACGCACACACACATGCATGCACCTATATACGTCACACGCACACACACATGCATACATCGACGCACTCACACATACATAACATAACCTTTTTGTTTTGTTTACTTTGAAGCCCACAATGTGACTAGCAAAGTCAGGAGGAAAACGTTTCTAAAATATAAATGAGATTAATACTTTAGTTACGCTTTCTTCCATACCCTGCTAGCCACATTGTAGGTTTCCAAGCAAACACCAAGTAGTAACACATCTGAGAAGTAAAATACGCAACATTGGTAGAAGTATTTATTTAACTCATACAATCAACAAAATAAACAAGCCACTATTTATTTATACCTAACACATAAACAATGATATTAGTTACGAAGAATATTTTACGATTCGAAAGCGAGGCAAATTATGTACCGAATAAAGTTGCCTTTGGCAAGAGTTAAACCTCCATGCACAGCCGTATTTGAAATATTTTGCGAATTAAATGTTCACAGAATTGTTCATACACAATAATCACAACGATGAAATACTGATTTTAATTTTAAATTCTATGAAAACCATGAAAACCAGATTTCTATACATGACTGATTGACAATTCAACCACCATAAAGGTTTCTTTTTCTTTTTTTTAATAGGTCAGAAATCTCTATGACTCGTAGGTCGAACTTCGAAAAGTTTATTCATTTCAGTTACATAAACACAAATAACAACAAATTAAATCCTCTCAGACAAAATCCGTTAAATTTACTTTTAAATCCTAAGGATAATTCACGTGGGTCACTAATGGTTCCAATATTTACAATTAAAGGCATATCCTGACGCTCCTGCGCGCTGGCCAGCACCAGCTTGTCGTCCTGTGCGCTGGGAAGTCAGGATGCGCTTTAATATCTTCTAAGTAGTCTGTGGTGCTTTGACAAAAAAACTCACGAACACTCCAGAGATGTCGCTACCTTCTATACATTTTAATCGAGCGAGCGCCCTCTAAGTAAGTTTCCAGCCCCTGGTTCAGTCGGCCAAGGCCTTCCGAAGTGGGAGCACGTCGCTTTGCGCCGCAACCGTTCATCGAGACTGATACGTGTATTTACACAAGATCTGTGCACAGTGGTTCTAGCAAGTTAAAGTTAGGATTATGTTTGATTATATGGATTTGCGTAGTTAGCATAAAACAGCGTGTGATGTATAATGAGCCAGAGCAACAAGGAACTGTATTATATAGCAAATAGTTCATTTTCGAGTAAAAAGGTATAATCTATAATCTAAATATATAAAAGAAGAAACTGACTGACTGACTGACATATCAACGCACAGCCCAAACCGCTGGTTCTAGAGATTCCAAATTTGGCACGTAGGTTTAGGATAAGGTCTAGGGGTGCACTAAGAAAGGATTTTTCAAAATTCACCCCCTAAAGGGGTGAAACGGGGGTCCAAAGTTTGTATGAAAAACCGTATTTATTAAAGTGAGAAACATGAAACTTTGTATATAGAGCCTGTGTTTAAATGTATTAATGGCGTATGTAAGCGTTTTTCGAAATTGCTCCCCTAAAGGGTTCAAAAGAGGGTTCCAAGTTTGTACGGAGAGCAAATCTTTTTTGAAGTGAGAGATTTAAAACTTCGTATATAGACTCTTTGTTTAAATACAACAAAACATGTTTCAGCGTTTTTCGAAATTGCTCCCTTTAAGGGGTGAAAAGAGGGTTTCAAGTTTGAGCGGGGAACAAATTTTTCCTTTTCTTAAAAATCGATATGGGTGTCATTTTCGAGATTCCTCGGGGTGCCGATTACGAAAATGACATCCATTTTCAAATCCAAGATGGCAGACATTTATTTTTCTTAAAAATCAATATGGGTGTCATCTTCGAGGTTCCTCGGGGTGAAAATTACAAAAATGACATCCATTTTCAAATCCAAGATGGCGGACATCTATTTTTCTTAAAAATCAATATGGGTGTCATTTTCGAGGTTCCTCTGGGTGCCGATTACGAAAATGACACTCATTTTCAGATCAAAGATGGCGGAGATTTATTTTTCTTAAAAATCAATATGGGTGTCATTTTCGAGGTTCCTCTGGGTGCCGATTACGAAAATGACACTCATTTTCAGATCAAAGATGGCGGAGATTTATTTTTCTTAAAAATTAATATGGGTGTCATCTTCGAGGTTCCTCGGGGTGCAGATTACAAAAATGACATCCATTTTCAAATCCAAGATGGCGGACATTTATTTTTCTTAAAAATCGATATGGGTGTCGTCTTCGAGGTTCCTCGTGGTGCCGATTACGAAAATGGCATGCATTTTCAAATCAAAGATGGCGGAGATTTATTTTCTTAAAAATCAATATGGGTATCATTTTCGAGGTTCCTCGGGGTGCCAACTATGAAAATGACATCCATTTTCAAATCCAAGATGGCGGAAATTAATTTATCTTAAAAATGTATATAGGTGTCGTCTTTATGGTTCCACGGGGTGCCGATTACGGAAATGACATCCATACGTATCTACATACATACATACAAACATACGGATCAAACTGAGAACCTCCTTTTTTGTAGACGGTTAAAACTTACTTTTATTACGCGGGCGAAGCCGCGGGTAAAAGCTAGTAGATACATATAAATAAATCTTATTTACATAAAATGAGTAGTTAGGTACACTGTGATATCAGTAATGACATCATACTTCATACTAATAGGGTATCTATGATAATTTATCAAACAAAAACGATTTATGTTTCCTTTTTGTTTTATAAATGCAAGAGAAAATTGTCTAGGTGACCGGTGATAGTTGAACTTATTATACCTACTATAACTTATTCTAAAGGCGCCAGTTTGGATGATTATTATTTCACACTTTAACGGCTAAGATACAAATTTTGGTATAAAAATAAAATAGGTACATATAATCTGGAATCGAATTGGAAAATAGACTATTCCCACCTGATTCTCATGGGAAAACGTGTCCACGTAAACAAAGTCTTGGGCAGCAGTTAGTGGGCATTTTTGTTAAGGTAAAACACATTTGACATAACAATTTAAATATTTGGTTACAAAATCCAAAGTTACAATTTAGTTGTCGAGTCAAAGTCGGACAAACCACTGTGCGTACGTACTTGTGTGCGTGTGAGGCGCGCGAGCCTCGATCGTTGTGTGAGTAGCGCTAAAAACCTAAACTTCGCGCGGCGCGGCTCCGAAGCCGACCCTTAAGAGGTTGAAAGCAAGCCAACGTGGCTAGATTGAGGTTAGGTACCTATAGGTCATAAGAAGGTTATAAGACGTGACGTGTCACTCACACACGAATTGTCCTGGAAATATAACACAGATAGATGCAAAGCACGATTAGCACAGCCAATTGGATTTAAATGGGGATGAAGTTAAGTTTAAGTTAAATTTAAGCTAGGTTAAGTAAATTTAAGTTTTTAAGTTATGTCAAGTCTGTAAGTAAGCTATACAGAGACAGGGTTAGGTTGGTGAGGTAGGAATTTGGGATGGATCACGGCACTCTCCTCGCAGCCTTGCCGTCCCGCGCCAGCAGCTGCCGGCGCCCTGCACGTCGTAGTCGGGTTGCCGGGTCTTGTACCCCGCGCAGCGCTGTTCTTGGCTGGCCCGGCTTCTTCCTCCCACGGCGCGCCTCTCCTCTTCGGACGGCTCGACGGCTACCACGCCCTTTGAGACGGTGACGCCACCACGGCCAAAGCAGGGCCTCAAAATGGCCGACGCCAGACCCCTGGGTTTTCTACAAAGAGAGCGGAGTGATCCCACACGCGCGTCCTGTCACGGTCGCCACTTCTATGTCTAGGACATAGTTTGTTATTTAATAAAAAAGGTTTTTACCATTTCAAACTTTTACTTTATAAGATTACAGATTTATTTATTAATGTATTCTAAGCGACGCGCGTGTGTGGTTATTTTTGGGTTAGCAAAAAAGGGACGCAATGGCGGCGTGTCCGCGGCTTTATACGCGAACTTTGGCGCTGCTGTGCGCATGCGCGAGATGATGTGCTCCAATTGGCCGCAATCAGTGTCGCGGTGTTGCAAGCTGCAACAGTGATGATAAATGTGCTTGTGCCCTCTAAAGGTATATATCTATCTATACATATAATAAAGCTGTAGAGGCTCGAAAATCTGTACATTGAAGATATTAATAAAAAAATCGATTGAGGGGTCTTAGAATCGATAACAGAACACATTTCAACAGTTTTTAGAATTTGTGTTTGTTTGTCTGTCTGTTTATTTGTCTCACCATCACGCGAAAACTAGCTAATAGATTTTTGTACAACCTTCACTATCAAGTGTAATGGATCTTCGGACAAGTTATAGGCTATAAAAATCATACAGATTGGGGATGAAAGGGGGTGAAAAAGAGGGGTTGAACTTTGTATGAGAAGTCCTTCAATTCGTGACTTAAAGGCTTGAAAATTGGTAAGCGTATAATTGGAAGCCAAATAAAAAGAATCTTATTCAAAAATTGTACAATAAACAGATAATATGTGAAAAATTGGAGGGTAAAAAAGTGCTTAGGGGACTAGCGACAAATAACCAAAAAACCCTCAACTCATAGTAAATGTTTGAAATTTAATCCTTGGTATGTGTATCACTCCTGTGCCACGAATAAATGTTTTTTTCTTTCTTTCTTTCTTTTCTTTCTTTCAAATGAGAGATTTAGTTATGTTAGACAGTCGCTGTCAACATTGACAAACCGATGCTTGAGTTCAAGGCGCGGACGGAGTTCCGTCTACCTATAATTGAGATGTCTTCAGTGGTCATCCAGAACGATGTTAGAGTGGTCGAGTGAGATAACGGTGCTATCTGAAGGCCTACAAAATCGCACTAATTCCCACTATTCCCACTAATATTATAAATGTGAAAGTTTGGATGTTTATTACTCAATCACGCAAAAACGGCTGTACAGATTATGATGAAACTTGGTATCCTATGAGTTTATACCCCGGGTTAACATATAGGATACTTTTTATCCCTTTATCGTACCTCAAATTGTTAAATTCTGAATTTATGAACCAGAGTCATATAGATATTTACAATGCCTGCTAACGTACGAAAATCGTCTCAGATGAACCAGTGTAAGTCTGAGCTCCGAATATGCAAATAGTTGTCACGAATCGTAGGGTCAAGGTACAATAAAGACTATCGTGAGACGAGTCTAGACAGTTTAAATTGCTAAAGTCTAATCGAAGTTAATGAAGATTATTTACTACTTGCACAACTCAATAATTTGAATCTTATAGTGGCTAAGATAAAGTAGGTACTTGCATGTATAGTTTTCATTTTTACCATTGTAGTTACAAATGATTATGATGAGGTTGAGTTGAAGAATTAGTTCGTATATTTGTGACTCTTAGAGCTTAATTATCTCAAAACCAAACCGACTCAAGTGAATGTGAATGTTTACCGCATTTCAGTACCTAAAGTTCTATTAATTACATGCATAATCGTAAGCAAAACAGAATAGATTTGCGTTATTTAGGTACTGACTTACAGCCTCTAGAGCGCTTGCGTTTAAAGCCAAAACTTGCTGACCCATAGAGCCTTAATAACTATACTGTTTATAAAATTGGAGATTAAATAGATTGGACGTAGACGGTCATTGACTGGCCAGCGCTTTGATGTATGCCTACCTAAAATTTCTCGAATTGCCACTCCACTCCATGAATTAACAAATTATTTCCTATGTTATATTTGTCTACAAAATGAAAGAAAATCAACGTGTTTGAAAGTTACTCCGAAATCTTTGGAGTAAAAACGGATGGTTGAGAAATATAAAACAGTTTTTTTTTCTTGAACCTGACTGTGGCTTTATAGGCCAGATCCAATAAAGCAATAAAGAGTGCGCGGTTGGAGAGTGGTCTGGGGAAAATCCAGGGGAAACCTCCGACACAACCACGCGGACGGTTTAAACCCTGTAACACTCTAAGTGTGCGCTCCAGAGACATTGGTTGAGCGGCTTCAACCAAATCTGAAGTGTAGGTGGAATCGAGCTACTGGGAGTTTTGTCGCTGGTTCACTAAACCTAGCCTAGCTGAGAAGAGTCCAGCAAGGAACTCAGCTACGCCCGACCTGGGTCGTACTGACTCTACCCGGTATGCAGCGGTATCGGGACGAATAGGGATTATTTGTTTCTACGGTGTCGTATTTCTTTGAGTTAGGAGGTACATGGGAGATATAAAGAGATTTCAAATTTTAGGTTCTTCGAAAAAAAAAACAATCGGCCTAGCTTCAAATTGTAGAAGTTGGGTATTTAGAAGGAGAAAAGTAAGTTTAGGCAGCATTCTACCTGTCAGTTTTCGGGTTTACAAAAATTCTTTTAAACATAACTGTAGAACGATAATGTGTACGAAAGTACTTAAAAATATTAGTACAGTTTTAAGCAGTAACGTCTACTAACGAAAATTATAAATTGAAGTTAAGGAAGCGCGAGTTTTTTAGTAAATGCCATTCTGCGTACGCCTCCCCATGGCTTTGTAAGAGAGAACTGGTTGAAGAATTTGGTAACCGAGTGTGATTACTGATTGTTCAGAAAGCTCAGTTAAAGCGATTGGCGGTATATGTCAGGATGTCACAGGTTCCATTGTACGTTTTGCAAAGTGTTTCTTCACTACCTACGATAAAGGGAGAATTTCTTACAGATATTTTGAGAGGATGCTAAAATCTTGGGTTATAATGAAGTTTTTGTTCGATTCAAGCATAATATGTCTTCCCCTGTAGTCGCTACATCGAACATGTCAGTACTAAGGCTCGGAAAGTAGGGAATTAGCTAACTTCATCGAACAAGAACGTACGCAACATCGAACCATGACACCACTATGCTACATGGATGTGATGAGGTAGTTTCTTAGCACAGATTAGTGTTACGTAGTATAAGAAATCATCAAAAACAATTGGTACGTATAAATGCTATATGGGATCGAGTCGACGGCGTTCTCCAGGCTAAAATGAAATTTGTATTTAACGTCTGACTTACTTAGCCAATACCTATTACCATCATACATAAATATATATAGGTGTTCATAAATCATACCCATTTTGTTTCATTATCCGCCTATTACATCCTACTTCAGGGCACATGCCTCCTTTCATGGACAAGAGGACCCATTTCACTTGCTAATATTTGCATAAGTAAGAAACTTTGTAATATTGTAATTTTGAGACGTAAAAACGTTTTGAGTAAATTTCGAGTGAGTCACTCAAAGTTAAATGAAGTTCACGCGAACGAAGTCGCGGGCAATAGCTAGTAATTATAATAAGTTCGTAGCCGACTGCACACAGCAGCAGCAGGCTGTGCAATCGTATGGAGGACCATTGTACTTTGCATAGGGTGGTATAGGTATATAAGTGCAAATGGGACAAAAGCTATACGTGCGACATAAACGCGATCATATTAGCTATTGCGTTGGCATTCACGACGACGTGCCCCTTTATTGCAAATCTCATACTAATTAATCTGTATATATTATATATAATTTTAGTTAAGAAATTAATGAATATCAAGAATTTATGACTTTCGTTACATAAATAAAACATGTTGGAAACATATGTATGTAGTTTTCATTCGTTATATAACTTATGACTAGACACTAAAGTCATTAATTCATTACATCTCAAACCCCTATTTCACCAAGTCGACAATTGTCAGTGACATATGTCGGCTGACGATGGGCAAGCGACAGAGGGGCTACCGCGAACAGAAAACGAACGAAGTTCGAATATCTCCCTCTCTGTCGCACTAACTGGCAAGTGCGACAGAGACGAAGATAGGAAGATATTCGAACTTCGTTCGTTTTTGGTTCGCGGTAACCCCTCAGCTAGGCCGTAGGAATTAGCCCGGCCGTACTCTGTTGTGAAATTCAGCAAGATTTTTTTCTTGTCTGCACTAATTTACTTGATATTTACACACGTTTTACAAAAGAATTAGGATTGTTCATTATTTTTAACCCCCCATTTTTAATTTTTTTTTTCGAAAATATAGAGTATTTTAAGAAACCAATTTGAGTATTTTAGTAAATCAGGGTTAAGTTTATTTTTAAACAATTATTTAAAAAAATATAAGAGACTACTTCGCGTAAAATCTTGCTGAATTTCACCAGAGAGTACGGCCGGGCTGATTCCTACGGCCTAGCTGGTACCGTGGCTTATACCGTCAACTTGTATGGCCGAAATGTACTATAGCGTCATGCCCAATCCACACATGGGCCATGATGGCGCAGAACCAGAGGGCCTACTCCGAGCCTCGAAATCCGAACTTCGTATCGTGCCGTCCCTTTCAGTTATATAGTGTAAACACGAGAGTGAAAAGGACGGTACGATACGATTTTAGGATTTCGAAGTTCGGAGTAGGCCCTCAGGACGCAGCTATGCGCCGGAATGAGCTATTTCATAATTTTAGTGAAAGAGACGGACAGAAAGAATATTTTATTATATTAATTATTTTATATTACTACGGGGATGGACTAATGGATTTTACGAATTGGCAAGAATAATGTACCTACGAAATTTTAAATTATATCTGTCGTTATTCGTTGCAAAATCCTGCCACTTGCGTTAGATCTCGTTATCGGATCCTGCAATTATATTGGATCGTGCAATGTGAACACGCTCTTACCCGCCCAGGAGCTGTACTCCGAACTTCGTATCGTGCCGTCCCTTTCACTATATAAGTGAGAGAGACTGCATGATACGAAGTTCGGAGTAGTCCCCGTGAACCACAAACGAAGCTTTCCCTCTCTGTCGCACTTATGTGCAAACTTGCAAGTTGCAAGGGAAAATTTCGAATGCCGTTCGCGGTAGCAGGCTTAAGGATCCTTATCAGTTAAAAAAGGCTCATCTATTTACGGCATTTTCTGTTTGAATTGACACTCATCTTGACATTTTCTGTATTTTTCACTAAGAAATATCCTTTTAAACATCACTCCAAATCGACCATTTTCAAGCCAAAAAATTGTTTTTTCCGCATAAATTCAACTATACACAATAAAATCAAAAAAGTCTATGTTACTATCTAAAACTTTAATGAAATTATCGAAACCTTTAATAACTTCATTGGTATTATCAACACTTTTTTGTCATAATTTGAAATTAAAACATTTAAAAACTTATAAGGCCTCTTAAGTAGCATGTTTATGGTAAGCAGGTCAGAGGAGTTACTCCGAACTTCGTATGGTGCCGTCCCTTTCAGTCATATAGTGTAAAACACGAGAGTGAAATGGACGGTACGATAAGAAGTTCACAGTACAGGCTCAGGCATTTTAACGAATTTATCAATTTAGCTGCACAGGATTTTTTGTCCCTTGGGTGCAACGCGTATAGCGACTGTACGTAAATTCTTCCTTATGTCCAAATTGTGATCAATTCGGTTTTGCCACTAAAAGTCAGTAAATATATTTTTAGAGACAAAATATTCTAAAAAATCGCACCTAGTGACAAAGTCACTAAGGTAGCAACATTTCACACTTTTACTAGTGTCAATCTCAGTCAATAAGACTTTTTTTTATTTCACAATGTAATTATTCTCATTACACGCACGCACAATTACATGTAAAACCATATATTTAATGTACAGATATGTATACATGTATATTTTAAGGTAAATTTTCAATAATTTATAACAATTTCCGGTTGATTAATCATTAAAATTGTGAAATCGACACCATTTCAAAATCGGTGCCAACTTGTAACATCCGCCCTAATCTAAATGAAAAGGGGAAAATGGTAAACCTAAAGCCTACCTAAGCCTTACCTACAAATACTTACACCATATGAAAGTCTGAAAACCAGGACTTTCGTAAAGTTCCTAAAACTCTAAAAGTTTCTAAAGCTTTCCTAAAGCATTACTAAAGCTTTCAAGTTCAGCAGATCTAAAAGATATGGGAATAACTACAGGGAAAGAAAATAAATCAAACAAAAGGTTTTGAGAAAGAAAATATTAATGGCGTGATCAACTTAGTGGCAATTTAAAGACTTAGTTATGAAATGTAGCAACTTAAGTTCACTGAGGTGTGAGAAACGTATGAACTATTGAGAATCGGACAATGTTTAGACAAAACAACTTATACTTAGTTTAAGTCTACCTAAAGAAATAAACATAGCAATTTCCTACAGCATCTTATTTATAAAGGGTAATTAATCGTGAACACAATACTAAGACACCTAGATCCTAATTTACTAGAAATATAGAAAACTTAAAACACAAGTTTATAGAAAACTAATCATGAACACAATACTAAAGTAACTAAGAGTTTAGAGCCTAACCTACTTGTAAAATACCGTCGTTGGCTGTGTGATAAGTCATAGCATAAATAAGTTGGAGTAAGCGTATAATGACGTAATATGATACGGAGTAGATAATTATTCCATAATTTGATTCAGAAGAATGTAAGTGCTTAGAAATGGTTATAGTTATCGGTTAATAAGGCCGTATAGTCATGGAGAAACCGTGAATTAAATATATATTTATAAAATCTTAAAACTCGTATATGTCGTATCATGACGACCGGTTTAGTCTAGTGGGTAGTGCACCTGCCTGTGAAGCTGACGGTCCTGGGTTCGAATCCCGGTCAGGGCAAATATTTGTGTGATGAGCATGAATATTTGTTTCTGAGTCTTGGATGTTTTCTATGTATTTAAGTATTTATATCTATTAAATATATCGTCGTCTAGTACCCATAACACAAGCCTTCTTGAGCTTACTGTGGGGCTAGTTCGATTTGTGTAAGATTGTCCTCTAATATTTATTTATTTCCTACAAGGTAGGATAGGACAGGTCTGGCTTATTACAAAATATAATATAATTCTCAATCTAAAAGATATGAGAATAAAATAGCTGATTGCAAGCAACCATAAAGCCACAGTACCTCATAAAAGTACCATGCATAAGTCATATAAAACACCAAGCCATTTCTGGACATGATGAGGCGACTATGTCGAGGCAGCAGTCTCGGGAAGGAATACCTGATGCTAACCCGTTGGGCGCGTCATGCTAACCACTGGGGTATATCCCTACCTAACACCTAACACGAGCAAACAGAGTATCCTCGCAGGTGGCACAGGGCCGAGACTATAAGTGATATATGACAATAGCGCCTGACGAATGAACATATACATGGTAATAATAAGAGCGTAGCCCATAATATTATGAGACCAGCCATTTTATTGCATACAGCAAAAGAAAATAATACTGAACTTATTTAAAAGCCAGTTGGAATAGGATCTTGTTATATATTTATATATGTATATTATAATACACGTGTGATGTATCTACTTTGAAGTAGACTTAAATACGAGTTAGTTACCTCGTACCCAAATATTGTGCAAACAAAACAAGTTGTTGCTATTCAGGTTTAATGTTCAAATCGAGTCATATGGTCATCCCATTAGCGAATATCACTACTGAGCCATGCAACCGCAAAACCTCAGCATTGACCAGCATTCTCACGACAGCAAGGAGTTTTGCTCGAGTCGTCAATCAATCTATATAGCCATTAAACGTTCACATTCCATCTCGCCCATATATAGTTTGGGGTCTTTAATGTTCAATTTCAGCAAACGGCAATACAGATTTCTCGTTTCTCCGGGTCTATAGTGACTTGTATGTGTTGATTTTATTATATTTTAATATACAAAAATTAACATATCCTGTAAATAAAAGGTAACTGATTTGACTACTTTGTTAAAGGAATGAACGACCGATTGATTGAGTGAATGCTTAGTTCAATTCATTCTCTGTTCAGATCTTTTAGTCACTCCTTCGCCTTGCCTCACTTTGATCAAGACTTTACTCGTAGATAGACGTGTTCTAGCTTCCAAGTATAAAAATAAAAGTAAAATAAATGAAATTAATCTAACCGTTATTCAGTATTTAATTGACGATAAATCCTTGTATACCCTAACCTTTTCAATAGGTTATGGGGCCCAGGCCACGCGTTAAAACTTTGAAACTCTGACGATAAATTTTTCGAAACACGTGCATGAATGGATAACCTAAAATCAAAACGAAAACTTACGACGGCGTAATCAATGCAATTGAGACGTTATCTGAAGAAAGTTTAACTTTGGCATTTGTGAAAACAAGGTTATTAGACCACGAGGTTAAGCTGAGAAACGACAGTGCAGATACGAGCTCAAAAGTACTGCATGTCGAGCATAAGTCCCATAATTCAAAGAAGAGAATAATCGATACACCTAAACCGCCAAACCACCATAATAATAACCGTAGACATTACAAGAACAAAACTTGGAAAAATACCCACATTTTAAAATGTCATCATTGCGGACGAAAAGGTCACGCGAAAAAGGATTGTTATTTCTTTAAACAAATGATGCAAGAAAAACAGACTGAAACAAATAGGACGCGAACAGTTCAACAAGTCGAATTGAATCAAGAAACTGCTAACGATTTCTCGGGTTTCACCTTTATGACGGGAGACTGTCAAGATGATGTTCAAGAAGATAAAGTGAGATTTATTTTGGACTCGGGAGCATCGGATCACGTCACAAACAGGTCGGATCTTTTCATTAATTTTACAATTCTTAATCCACCTTTGAAAATATCGATTGCTAAGCACAGGGAATTTATTTTAGCTACACAAAAAGGGACAATGAGGGTGACGAGCGACTTGGGCGTGCAAGGACTTCTGGAGGATGTGCTGTTCTGCCCAGATGCCCCATACAACCTGCTGTCGGTGCCCAAGATGCAGCGAGCTGGCTACACGATCATCTTCGACCAACATGGCTCCCAAGTTTGTAAAGGTGACACAACTGTCATGAAGGGTAAGTCTCTGAACAATTAAATTGCAGTAGACTTTGCTGTATCAGTAAATATGGCTATTCCTGTTTCCTGCCTATACCAAGCTAATAATAATGACTAAAATTTATGGCATCAGCGTTTGGGTCATATAAGTAAAAATAAATTCATACAATGAAAGAATAAGAACTGAAGATGTTAATCAAATTCAGTTTGTTGAGCCAAATGATAAAATGTGCGAAGCTTGTATAAACGGCAAACAGGCCAGATTACCATTTAATCTGACTAAGAATAAAGATCACATTACACGACTTTTATTTGTTGTACATTCTGATGTTTGTGGCCAAATCACTCCTCCCACGATAGACAATAAAAATTATTTTGTATTTTTTATTGACCAGTATACCCATTACTGTGTTGTGTATTTGATAACGTACAAGTCAGAGGTATTTACTGCTTTTAAAGTGTACGGACGTAGTGACGTAAATGTGAGGCAAAATTAAATTTTGAAAATGGTAAATTTATACTGCGATAACGGCGGCGAATATTTATCTGCCGAGATGAAAAATTATTGTATTGAAAAGGGCAAAACTTACCATTTGACAGTTCCAAAAACACCGCAACAAAACAGTGTATCGGAACGTAAGGTAAGGACTATTACAGAAAAAGCGCGATCTATGCTTAGTGGTTCCAAATTAAATAAAGTATTTTGGGGTAAAGCTGTATTAACTGCTGTTCGATTAATAAATGTAACGCCTTCAAGAGCCCTTATGCAATCGAAAACCCCATATGAATTGTGGCATAAAAAAAAAAAAAAAAAACACAACTTAAATACTTGAAGGTTTTTGGTGCCACGGTTTATGTACATAATAAAACCAGTAAATCTAAATTTGACGATAAATCTTGGAAGGGAATACTGGTAGGTTAAGAACCAAACGGATATAAAGTTTGGAACTCGGAAAGCGCTTAATTTGTCACTGTTAGAGACGTTATAGTCGACGAGACTAATTTTCTAACATCCAGGCCAGTAATATTGCCTGAAGTTACCGAAAATTGCCATGATAAACCTGATAACAACAATATATCAAAATCAGTGTCATCCAAGTCTCGCCATAGTGACAATTCAAAATCAGATGCATTTAAATCTGATGATCTCGGCCGTCCTATTGACAATTCAAAATCAGATGCATTTAAATCTGATGATCTCGGCCGTCCTATTGACAATTCAAAATCAGATGCATTTAAATCTGATGATCTCGGTCGTCCTATTGACAATTCAAAATCAGATGCATTTAAATCTGATGATCTCGGCCGTCCTATTGACAATTCAAAATCAGATGCATTTAAATCTGATGATCTCGGCCGTTCTATTAAAAATCGCAGATTAAATGAAACCATTATTGAACCCACATCTGGCAATACCTCTAATAATTGTACGCAGGTAAATCAAAATGAAAATAAAAACACAGATGACGTAAGGAGGAGTGATAGGCTTAAAAAAATCGGCCGCCTGTTCATTATTATCAAACTGATGATGATGAGTGCATATTGAGTGCACAGTCTATATTAGATGAAGTACCTAATAGTATGAAGAAATTAGGGCTCGAGCTGATAAATCTAAGTGGCAAGTTGCCATAGAAGAAGAGTTAAAATCTCTTTCTGAAAACAACACGTGGTCTTTAGTGCCGAGACCACAGAATAAAAATGTTGTTGATAATAAATGGGTTTTCTTTATCAAGTATGATGAATTTGGTAGACCGCAAAGATATAAAGCCCGTTTCGTTGCCAGAGGGTTTAGTCAGGAATACCTTGTCGATTTTAATGAAACTTTTGCACCTGTAGCCAAAATTGCTAGTTTTCGGTTCATTATTAGTCTTGCAAATCAATTTAACTTACTCGTCCACCATATGGATTTTAAAACTGCCTTTTTAAATGGTAAATTAGAAGAAGAAATTTTTATGGAAGTGCCGAAAGAAGTAGATTGCGATAAAAATTATGTATGTAAATTAAATAAGGCATTGTATGGACTGAAACAGGCTGCTAGATGCTGGTTTCAGGTTTTTGAGCAAGTACTGGTTGAAAAAGGATTTATAAGTTCATCGGTTGACATATGTATATACATGTTTGATAGAGGAAGCGTCCAACAAAACATTTACGTAATTTTGTATGTGGATGATTTAGTTATTTCATGTGGTGAAATACAAACAATGAATAATTTCAAAAGGTATTTAATGAGTCAATTTCAAATGAAAGACTTACAAGATATAAAATTATTTCTTGGTATAAAAATTGATAGGTCTGGACAATGAAATCATATTAAATCAAAGTGCATATATTGAAAAGTTTTGCGTAAGTTTAAAATGCACGATTGTAACCCCATTAGCACACCACTAGAAGTAAAACTAAATTATGAAGCATTAAACTTTGAAGAGAAGTATGATGCCCCTTGCAGAAGTGTAATAGGTTGTTTATGTATGTATATGTGTAAGCACTTTATTGTACACAATAACAGGTTAAAACAATATACATGTCACATAAGATTAGAGTACAAAGGCGAACTTATCCCTATGAGGGATCTCTTCCAGCTAACCTGTTTAATGTATATAATGCTATGTACTCGCCCTGATTTAAGTACAAGCAATAACATTTTAAGCAGGTATACAAATAAAAACAACAGAGAATTATGGCAATGTTTTAAAAAGGGTGCTGAGATATTTGAAAAGCACATTAGATTTAAAATTAACTTACAAACGATGTGATTCTAATAACATTCTATGTGGTTATGTCGATTCAGACTAGGGTGGCCATGATTCAAGTGATAGGAAGAGTACCACAGGTTATTTATTTAAGTTATTCAATAATTGTACAATCACATGGAGTACAAAGAGGCAAATGTCAGTTGCCGCTTCATAAACTGAAGCCCAGTACATGGCTTTATGGTTAAAGTCTCTTGCGTCAAGCATTAATGTAAATATCACACAGCCGATTGTTATTTATGAGGATAACAACGGATGTATTAGTATTGCCAACAATCCCACTAACCACAAGAGGTCAAACCACATCGACATTAAGTATCATTTCTCTAGGGAGCAAATTGAGAAAAATGTTATTAAATTATGTTATCTTCCCACAGGTAAACAAATAGCAGACGCTTTAACAAAGCAGTTGCCTACAGCTGCCTTTAAAGCAATGCAGTCTGAAATGGGTTTGCAATAATGCAATTGAAATGTACATACTAAATAATGAATTGTTGAGATAATTATTGTACATTTTTGATGATTATTTTTATGGCGTAATAATTATCTTGATGACCTGATTGGGTTTTTCTGGGTTTTCCCAATCCTTGCAACAAATGTTGGGTCATAAAATTGTAATTTCCCCAGACAATACTTGGAAGTTAAATACTATCTGATGCTTATTTATTGTAAATAATTGTTAATTTTTGAGGGGGCGTGTTGATTTTATTATATTTTAATATACAAAAATTAACATATCCTGTAAATAAAAGGTAACTGATTTGACTACTTTGTTAAAGGAATGAACGACCAATTGATTGAGTGAATGCTTAGTTCAATTCATTCTCTGTTCAGATCTTTTAGTCACTCCTTCGCCTTGCCTCACTTTGATCAAGACTTTACTCGTAGATAGACGTGTTCTAGCTTCCAAGTATAAAAATAAAAGTAAAATAAATGAAATTAATCTAACCGTTATTCAGTATTTAATTGACGATAAATCCTTGTATACCCTAACCTTTTCAATAGTATGAATCAAAGATTCCGACAAGCAGCTAAAGGCGCGCCGCGTGCCTAAACAAGACCACAGCCCTTTTCAAAGCTCGTCTTGGGATCGAGACTAAAGACGAAAGCCTGTCGTTGAGAATCTGTGAGACTGGCCCTAAACCCCATTGATGAGCGTATTTCATCGATCTGGAGTAAAACCATTGCTTAGCAACATTAAGTTATTTAGTATTTGGTATATTTGGGTACTACATTGTACTACCAAAACCTTTCGTCATAAGCTGGAACATACCACACAAAATCGTAATAAAACGTTTTGCAGTCCAACCTGTGACATTACCTTATTGTTGGAACAGTCACGAATAATAAAAATCTTTGAGATTTAAAGTAATCCGCGAACATGTTGCAAATTTGTGTTGGACAATTCGAGCACACATTCCCTAGTTTCATGACTTCAGGATAGCCTGTATTCGATTGTCTAAGAGTAGATGTGAATTTCCAGAATTGTTTTATATTAATCAACAGCGAGTTTTCAATATTATTAATGTAGTTTTGAAAACAGCGGCGTAAAAGGAGTTTAGCTCGAGAGCGGAGCATACTAAATTCTTGGTAATCTCTCGGTGAATTGTACGTTTTCCATCTTAGCCTAATCTTTTGTTTTTGCCTAAGTGTACTTATAAGACTCTTTGAGAACCAAAGAGGAAAACGGTTGGAATTAAGATTTAATAGAGAGAGGTTGTAGAATTTAGAGATACAAGTGTCGGGGTGTAGGTCGTGGAACTCAGTTGTCCAGTCAATAGAGTTGATTTTAGAAATGATTATATCATAGTCAGCCTTGTAAAAGTTGTACCTGCGCCTGTGTGCGGGTCGCATTGTTTTAGGCTCCGACATGTCGCATAAGACACCTCTATAACATGATAGTAAGAAGGGACGAGCTTTTTAGAATATGGAAAAATAATACTAAAAATGTAACAAACAGACTAAATTACACTAATTTTAGAAATTTAACGAATAACTATATATACAACAAAACACAAACAAAAATATAAGCAAAATGAAATTAAAAAATGTGAAAATAATGTTAGAAAGATATGGTCTACAATAAATAGCTGGTTAGGGGCCCCTAAGCCCACCGTTGACTCGGTTATACTGAAATATTTAGGAAAACAAGACTCGGTGAGTGACATATGCACAATATTTGCTAAAACTTTCACTGAAGAAGTATCAAAACTTAACCATAATTGCACAACAAAGTTTTTGGATCGGCAAACATATGTTAAACAGTGTAACGTAAGTTTTAGGTATCAAAAAGTAAACAAACTTCAGATCGAAAAAATTATTAGTAAATTGGATAAAAAATCGCCCGGTCTTGATGGCATAAGGATACAAGAATTAAAATACATTCGGAAAGAAATCAGCCCTGTTTTGGCAAATTTTGTGAATATGTGTGTGGAAACGGGGAAATACCCAGATGATTTAAGAAAGTCCCTTATAAGACCTATTTTTAAACAAGGGAGCCATATGGATTATTCGAACTATAGACCGATAGCTATCCTACCTGTCATAAACAGGATAGTGGAAAAAATAATTGTTAGTCAGTTAAACACATTTCTTGAGAATAATAATGTGATCTCGGATGCGCAACATGGTTTTAGGCGAGGTAGGAGTACTTCAACTGCCTTGGCTCGTTTTACAGACGAAGTATATAGTAACCTGGACAGCAGAAGGTATGTGGGTGTGCTATTTATAGACTTTAAAAAAGCATTCGATACCTTGGACCACGAACAATTACTACAGGCAATGACCGAGTGTGGAGTTCGGGGTCCAATGTTGGAATGGTTCCGCACATACTTGTCGGGCAGAACCCTGCGGACCGTCGTGGACGGAGTCAGCGGCGGCGAGGAGGAGGTGCGCAGCGGGGTCCCGACCGGCTCGGTGTACGGCCCGGTCGGGTACATCATGCATGTAAACAGCGTATGCAATGTTGTGCGGAACTGTTCCACCTATATGTATGCGGATGATACGTGCCTTCTCTATGCTGATAAGGACATTACTAAAATACAAAACTATATACAAGAAGATTTTGAAAACATACTCAAATGGTCACATGACAATGGCATATTACTAAATATAGAAAAAACTAAATTTATGATTATTAGCTCTCCTTATATAAATACTAGTACCCAGCCTATAATTATTGGCCACACATATAATTGTTTACATGTCCAAAAACGTAATTGTAAATGCAGTCCTATAGAAGTAGTGGAAAAGTATAAATATTTGGGATTAACTATAGACAAGAATATAAATTGGAAAATTCATATAGAAATAGTATGTAACAAACTCAGATCTATTCTATGTAAAATTATAAGTTTAAAACATATAGTCAGTAAGAAAATACTATGTATGTTGTATCATGCATTGGCGGATGCTGTAATTGGATATGGATTGATGGCTTATGGGCGCACTTTTAAGACATACTTGGATAAAGTGTTACATCTACAAACTAGACATCTAAAAAAAACCAAAGTCAGTTGTAGTATTGATAACTATAAGTTTGTTTGTTTGTTTGTAAGAACTTTATTGTACACAATAACAGGAATTTAAGAAACTAAACATACTGCCAGTGCATGAAAAAATTAGGTATCTGATAGCAACTGACCAATTCAATAAATCGGAATTTAAATCACCTCGAGTGTACACCCGCAAACTGAGAGTTACGACGCGCCGAAATTACGTAGAACCTGTAGCTAACAACTATTACGGCAAAAGAACTCGAAGTTACTTAACACCACGCATTTTCAATACCATCTTTCCAGAACATGATTGTAGTAGCAAACACGTCTTCAAAGCTAAATTGAAAAAATTGCTAATAGATACCCTCTAAATACATATTTTTCACTTCTCATGCTCGAAAAGTGTGTCATATTAGACTTGTCAAGCGGGGCTAAAGTAGTACATTTAACCCCTAGGGAAAATATGAATACATACTTATGATTTACAAAACATTTGAATTTGACCAATCAAAATACTTCACCTATTAAATCCACCAATCACAGAACACTAATTTAACTCTTAAAAAAATATTTGGTATTGGGTATTAACCAACCAGAATATAGCTTTACTAAAATCGACCAATCTGGAAACATAATTAATTTTTCTAAAGATTCTAAAGATTAAGTTTGTAGTAGTCCCTATTTCACAATAATTAAAAAAGTGGTTAGATCATTCGAGCAACACTTTGAAGCGCTCAATGGAAGGTCAGTTTAGCTTTTTTCGCGCGTGAATGTTGCGCGCGAACCGCAGTGTCTATGTTTTGTGTGTCAAAGGAGTATAGAAAAAAAAAACATGCTGCAAAAGTATATATCTTCGCTGTGGAATTTATTGTTAATTTTGGGTGGGTTAACCTTTGTTTATTTATTTTCTCGCAATCGAAGTGAAAAGTAGAGTGTATAACTCTGGTCTAAAAGCCATATTACCCCTCGAACTATTTTCCCTCACTTCGTTCGGGAAAATAACTATTTCGTGGTAATATGGCTCGTTTTAGACCCTTGTCATACAATCTACTATTATTTTAGGTTTTAAGGTAGATAGGTACATTAATTTGTTAAGAGCATGAGTGCATTACTCGCCAATAAACGTTGTGTTTGGCGAACGTTTGTTAATGTAAAACTGTATCTAACTTTTTTAGTAAATAAATAAAAAATAAAAAAAAAGATATCTAATGGGGGATGGTGAGTAACTGCATTCCGGTTGCAGCAACGGTCGAGTGAGGTCGTGCTACCTGTGCGCTCTTACCCAATTGTTGTTGTGACCCGAATTTTATCTCCGACTACCTGCTCACTCTTATCGCTACCCCTCGTGGTGATTATCGCAATTACCACGTGGAAGCACCGGGTGTGTTAGTTAAGACTTTCTTAAGTCTCCAGCTGACTCGCGTGTCTCTGCTCCTCTGGAAATCCACGCTCGTAGTGGTCGCAGTCGGTCGCAACGATCGGACTGTGGGCTAGACACAATTGGTGGCTATCCGTTAGTTAAGACTTTCTCAAGTCAGACCCGGGTCTCTGTCCCTTTGAAAGACCACGCTCGCAGTGGCTGCATTGCAACGGATCCTAACGGTGCCAACGAAGTTGCAGTGTGGGGTGGATACCACCACGAAGCCCAGTAATTGCGGACAGTCCGATTCTTTCCCTTCGTGTGTAGGACACCTAGTTGACACTGACACGGCGGACAAGTGGACAATACTCGACACCGACATTAGGTTAGCCTTTCGGTTCCCCATAAGTATAGTGTTAGGCGGCGACCGACATAAATAGTTAGGATGGAGATGCAAGCCAGATTCGAGATGATGGAGGAAACTATGCGGGCTATGCAGGCTGAAATCGATCGGCTGGCCGCTGAGAACGAACGCCTTAAGTTGGCTCTCAACGGCGAGAAAATCGACTCAGCCCAGGCGGCTCCCATGCAATCCCCCACCCCCGCGAACTCTGACTCGCATCGCCAGGCCCATCCGGCCACCCCGGTAGCTACTTCAGCTACCCAGGCCCCTAAGGCCGCCATGGGACCTCCGCCGCCGCCGCCGCCGCCGGCAGTAGCGATCCCCTTGCCTCCGCCCCAGGCCCCTAAGGCCACTCCGCCCAAAAAGGGCAAAAAGTCTGTAAAGGCAGCCGCGTCTGCCTCCGGCAACCCTCCGGCCCTTCAGGCCCGTCCCGCAGCGGTTTTAGGCGTGCGGAACTCACGTTCTCGCTCCCCCAGGGAGCGACCCTCCTCGCAAGAGGAAAGAGTTACCGCTCGCTCCCGCTCTACCCGCTCTCGATCCCGCTGTCCCAAAGAGACCGAAACAGAATTACAAGACCGACTGCACTGTTCTGAAGACGAAATGGACACGTCAGGATGGGAATCCGCGAGCTGATTCGCCGGCGAAGAAAGCTCCGCGGACTCCCGTCGTCCCCGCGCCTTCTGCGCTGGCCCCTCCGGCCCGTAGTGCCAATCTGGCAACGGACGGCGGGTCTTCGGCTCCCAGCTCGACTGCCACCTCAGCGGTCAACCCCGACAAGCCGGACTCTTACGTCCTAATTGACGCGCAAAGGTGGCCAACTGCCCTGGCAATAGCCAAACAGCGGGGCATCCGAGTGCTCAATTCGGATACATTGAAGCCGCCCTTGGAAGGGCTTCGTATTGCGGTCCAGGGACCCGAGGACTATCGCGCTCTGACCCGTCTCTTCGATGAGCTGTCGATGGCTTACAACCGGAGACAGTCCGCCGAAGAGAAAGGCTATAGAGCCATCGTCCGGGGGCTCCATAAGGATATCCCGGAAGATGAGATATTCGCGGATCTTAAAAGTAAGGGGATCGCGATCAGGGAGGTTCATCGCCTCTACCATAAGACGAGGGGTAAGTACGACATCGTGCTAATAGTCACCGACCCAGACCAACGTAAGGCAGTCCATGCCCTTAAGGAGGTGCTTAAAATCACCGTTAGGGTAGAACCTCCCAACAAGAGGAACTACATCTCGCAGTGTCACAACTGCCAGAGATTCGGCCACAGTGCGCGTGGCTGTTTCTCTCCCCCGCGATGCGTCAAGTGCGCTGGCGATCACGCGTCTCGCGATTGCGATCGTCCAAAGGGTTGTAAGGACCCGGCCGGCGTCAAGTGTTGCAGCTGTTTGCAACGTAAGCTCCCCCATGGGCATACTGCCAACTATGGGGGATGCCCTTGCCGCCCAAAGAGTCGCAACAATGGTGCAAAGCCAAAGTCCTCGCCCCCCTCTGGGCAGAAGCAAAAAGCGGGTCGTGCTGCTACCCAGTTCACCTCGCAAGATTTTCCTGCCCTTCCGGCCTTAGGGTTAGGTGCCCCTAGGAACCTGCTGCCCTCAGCAGCCGTAGGTCTCCGCCCGGTGCCTTCTGCACCCCAATCTCAGGCGGACCTCCCTGCATGGGGGCCCGCCGCCAGTCAAGCGGGCCGGCCCGCTCCATCTCCCCTCTCTGCGCTTATGCAGGCAATTCAGATGCTCACCCCGGAGGCGGCGAGCGGTCTGACTGCCTACCTAAGTGCTGCGACACAAAATTACATCGCCGCTCAGTTCGGCAGTCAGGGTCTCGGTGCTTACTAAGTATGGATCGTACGGCCCTAAAGCTTAAACCTACTTCGCTTCCCATTGGTATTTATAATGCCAATGGCCTGAGAGGTATGAAGGATGAGGTGACGAACTTCCTCCGTGATCACTCAGTAGACATCTTCTTGGTTCAAGAGACCTTTTACAGACCCGGCACCAGAGCCTTTCGCGTCCCTGGATTCAATCAGATTAGAGATGATAGGCAAGATGGTAGGCCATTCGGGGGCACGCTCATTTTCTATAAACGTAACTTACATTGCATAAGTCTCACCCCCCCTCCCCTGACAAACATGGAAGTGTCGGTTTGCCGTATATCGATGGAGGGCCACCCCCCGATATCGATTGCGTCAACCTACCTTTCACCTCAACGTGATTTACTTAAGACTGACCTCGACTCACTAGCCTCCCTAGGTCCTTCGGTCATCGTGGCCGGGGACCTAAATAGTAAGCATATTAACTAGGGGTTGCATTGCAACCAATCCCAACGGCAATCGGCTTCATCACCTTTTGATCAATAGCCTCCCTTTCGATCTACTCGCTCCATTAGAACCGACTCATTTCCCCCATAACGTAGAGCACCGACCTGACATACTCGACATAGCACTCCTAAAGAACGTAGCGTTAACTCTGCGTTCTATAGAAGTGATACACGAACTTGATTCGGACCATAGGCCAGTTCTTTTGAGACTAGGACCTCACCCTAATAATGCACCTCGTACCAGAACACTCGTGGACTGGAATAAGGTACAATCAGGTCTCTTACAGACAGATCCTCCCCTGCTTAGAGACATCCCTGACTGCATAACTACTACTGAACAGACCGACCAAGCGATCGATTCTTTCACCAACTATCTCAACACTGTTCGAAGTGAGGCCTCAAGGGAGGTGTCGGCGGAGGATATCCAAAACCGACCTCTGCCTAGGGAATTGAGGGAGTTAGTGACTAGGAAAAATCGTGCAATCAGGACTTACTCCAACCACCCTTCTGCTGAAAACCGTCAAATCCTGAGGGACTTGTGTAACGAGTCCAAACAGAGAATTGCCGAATTTCGGGAGAACTCGTTCAGGGATCTGATGGGTGAGATCGCTCCTAGTCACCTGGCTTACTGGAAACTAGCGAGATCTCTCAAATCAGATGCCTGTTGGACTATATCCCCCTTGGATCGTCCGGATCACCCTACCCCTGCTTTCGAGGATAGTGAGAAAGCCGAATGCCTTGCGAGTAGCTTAGAGTCCCAATGTTCGCCTAGTCTCCTACACACCGACGAAGCCCATATTAGATGGGTCGATTCCGAGGTGGATAGGAGATCGCGTCTCCCCGTAACTTCACCCATTTTACCGGTGTCGGTTAAGGAAGTCAGTGACTTAGTCAGGCGTCTTCGTGTTAGGAAGGCTCCGGGTGCGGATGGTGTATCCAATCGTATCCTGAGACTTCTCCCTGAAACCCTCCTCCTCATTTTGGTCGGCATCTTCAATGCCGCGCTGACCAATGCTCACTTTCCAGCCGCGTGGAAAGGTGCAACGGTCATAGGGATAGCGAAGCCCGGTAAGCCCCGGACTTCGCCTGCCTCTTATAGGCCGATCAGCTTGCTTAGCTCTCTAGGAAAGCTATATGAGCGGATCCTTCTCACTAGGATTCTCAGATTTACGGCTGAGAATAACGTCATTATCGACGAGCAGTTCGGCTTTAGATCCGCGCACTCGTGCGTCCAACAGGTGCACCGCGTCACGGAGCACGTGCTGGACGGTTTCTCTCGATTCCAGGGGCTCAGGACCGGTGCAATCTTTCTCGACGTGGCGAAAGCATTCGACAAGGTCTGGCATAACGGGCTGATATACAAGTTATATCATCTCGGTATGCCTGACAGACTCGTACTCACCATACGAGATTTTCTCAGGGATCGAAGCTTTCGATACAGACTGGAGGGAACGTACTCGGATCCACACCCCATCCGGGCCGGAGTCCCGCAAGGCTCCGTGCTCTCTCCCACTCTTTATTCGTTATTCACGAACGACATTCCCAGGCACCCTAAAGTGCAACTGGGGTTGTTCGCGGACGATACCGCGCTCTTTACGACTCATTGTAAGTATACTTTTATCCGGCGATACCTCCAGGAGGCAATCACTGACCTAGGTCGTTGGTTTAATCTTTGGCGTATCGAAGTCAATCCGGAGAAAAGCACTGCGATAGTCTTCCACCCGTCTGACCGCGTTAGCACGGAAAGGCGTGTGGCTCCGATCCAGATGTTTGACCGGCCCATCCCCTGGGCCAACGAAGTCAAATATCTTGGAGTGACCCTCGACAGAAAACTGACTTTCCGTAGCCACATCAGTAGGGTACGCAACCGTGCGTTGTTCGTGCTAGGAAGGCTTGGGCCGATGATTAACAAGTTTAGTAAAATGTCACTTAGAAATAAGCTGACACTCTACAAAACTTGTGTTCGTCCAATCATGTCTTATGCAAGCGTAGCTTTTGCTCACGTGCCTATGACATCGCTCAAGCCGCTTCAGGTTATTCAGAATCGTTTTCTCCGTAGGGCGACTGGTGCTCCGTGGTACCAGTCGAACCTCAGTCTGCACCACGACATGGGGATTAGCACTATGTATGGTTTCTTTAAGCAGACTGCCAGACGTTATTTTGACAACGCTCCCCATCATAGGAATCCGTTAGTTAGGAAGGCTGTTGACTACGTTCCCATCCCTCCCCCCTCTGTCGTTACTCGGCGATCACTGATTAGGGGCCGCACGGTCCGGCGTCCTAGGCACACACTTACGGACCCGGACGACGTAATCACAGCGTCTATCAAAAGATGGAACGCTGCGCTTGCGGCGTCCAACTCTGACACGACGCGTACACTTAGGCATTCCCGCCGGCGGGGACGTCCACCGCGCGATCGCGACAACAGTGACACATATAGTCCCTGTTCGTCCCGGTACCGCCGCACACCGGGTAGAGTCAGTCCGACCCAGGTCGGGCCTAGCTGAGTTTCTTGCTGGACTCTTCTCAGCTAGGCTAGGTTTAGTGAACCAGCGACAAAACTCCCAGTAGCTCGATTCCACTCACACCTCAGATTCGGTTGAAACCGCTCAACCAATCTCACTGGAGCGCAAACTCTTAGAGTATTCCAGTGTTCCAAACCACACGCGTGGTCGTGCCGAGGTTTTCCCCTGGATTTTCCCCAGGCTACTCTCCAACCGCGCACTCCTATCGCTTTATTGGGCCCGGCCTATAAAGCCACAGTCAGGTTCATCCAAAAAATCTATCTAAAAAGAGGAACTGCGTCGAGCAAGGGATCAGCAGATATCGCCAAGTTACATTTATGTGCGTTGCTGAAAACCAGATCCAGGGTTCTACAATTTTCATTGAGTACATTATTGTATTGTTTAAGATTTGTGAATGCCATGGTGCATGCGAGTAGTTTAGCTACTTCATTATTAGTATCTAATGGCGAGCTAGGGGGGGTGTTATTCATAAATGACCAGCTAATGTTAGGTAAATGGAAATCACCGATTAAAAGCAAAGAGCACGGACTAAAGTTTAAGTATGAATTTTGTAAACGCGACATGTAGGATTCGTATGCTGTATTTCTAGTAAGTAAGTAAGTAAGTAAGTAAGTATTTTTTATTTGTGATACACAGGTTACATAATAGGATGACAGAAATAATGAGTTAGACAGTCCTCTGTGATCTACCCACAAGGGTGTACAAATATTTGGCCTTAAAAATTAAACATTACCTATACATTAGACTATGGTTTTACAGTGTTGACGCTTACATATTTATTAAACAAAGTATATTATTTTATAATTTCAAATTTCTTAATTATAGTTATTATCGAAGTGGGAAATACAATTTTGAATTTACTTTTAATTATTTAAGATGCTTTTATCAAGAAAAAAATCATCAATAGTGTAGTAAGCTCCCTGTACAAGTTTTAATTTTAATTTATGTTTAAACTTGAACAAATCAAGTGATTTAATATTCTCTGGTAGGAAATTGTATATTTTTGATGCCATGCCTAGTATACTTTTTCTTAACAGAGATGTTTTACCGCTCACAGTTTGTATTGCATGCTTATATCGAACACTTCTCGAGTTAACGGGTAGCCTTTGGGGAAACAAAGCAGGATTGGATTTAACGAAGACTGCAACCTCATAGATGTACAGACTTGTTAGGGTTAGTACCTTTAAATCTCTAAAATGTTGTTTGCAACTCTCAGTTTGTTTAAGGCCGCACACAGCTCGAATGCATTTTTTTTGCGATCGGAATACTTGTTGCTTATTGGTAGAGTTACCCCAAACAATAATGCCATACCTTAGAATCGATTCTATATATCCATGATATGCAAGTAAGGTAGTTTTACGATCTACTATTTTTGATATTTTATAAAGAACAAATATAAAACTGTTAATACGTTTGCATAATGATTCAGTATGTGGTTTCCAGTTAGTATGGTTGTCTATGTTTATTCCTAAAAATCTGGTTACGGTTATGTTTTCAACAGTTTTGCTATCACATTTAATATCAAGTGCAATGGAACTAGTGTTTGACTGATGAAATTGCATTATTTTCGTTTTGTCGATGTTAATTTTTAACCTGTTTGCATTAAGCCACTGTTCCACAGACGCCAGTGTGTTATTTATTTCATCCTCATAGGTATTTTTATCTCTCATTTCTATTAACACTGTGCTGTCGTCTGCAAATAGAACCATAGGATATTCAATATATTCAGGAAGGTCATTGAAATATACTAGAAACAACAGTGGTCCCAGTATGCTTCCGTTTCGTTTTTTTTATGCAGTGGTTTGATGATAGCAACTTTAAGTTTGTCAGGAAATATTCCACTTTCAAAAATTAGGTTGCATATGAACGAGAACGGCGTAGATATTATTTCCGCACAGTGTTTAATAACACCAGTTGTAATTTCATCATGGCCCTTACTGTTGGTGTTTTTCAGCTGAGAAATTATTTTATGGATACTTTTGGGCGTTACTGGAGCTAAAAACATCGAGTGTAGTGTAGAAAGACTTAACTGACCCTACTTAAATAAAATATTTATTAATAAATTGACAAAAATACTGGCCGTAAATAAATGTTGTGATCGTCTAGTTCAAATATTATGGTTAGAACCCTCTACGTTGTGTTTAAATTCGTAATGTATAATAAAACGTGTAACATAATAATTTTCAAATTGTGCTTGTAATAAATAAATAAAAACACAATAAACTCAATTAATAAATAGCCGTAAAATCATGACCGAGATTAAATCCAATTGTCCGCAAATAAAATCAAGTGATAAAATAATCGTAATAAACCGCAATGATTATTTTGATCCGCAATAAAATAAACATGAGAAATCAAATTCAAAACTTTCTTCATACGTAAAAGCAATAATAGTCTAACTACATAAGTGAACATGCGACTCACCCGATTCAGCAACAGCTCGAACAAAAATAATTGATTTAATTAATTAATTATTATTAATTAATACTAATACAAACATGTTCCACTTAAAACTAACTAAAGTTATTCTAAAATATAAGCTCCAACACGACGCATAACAACAACGACCTGTAAAACCAGACTACAAAGAGACCTTAGGAATTCAGACCTTAAGTCTTAAAGGGGGACCTAAACCTATTTTACATCTTTGATATTAAGGGGGCTCACCTGCACCCTACACACCCCTCCATCCAACAAAACCGTCATGAACAACCTATCAACCCTTATGACCTACTCAATTCAAACCATCTCACCTACTCATTCCTCAACAACCTCTCATACTTTTTATAGAAATACTTTACGCAGAATGCCAAATAACTAATTTTATTTATTTTTATTTAAAGTTACGCTAAAGCTTTACGCGCTGCTGAATTTACGCTTCCCTAATTCGTCATGCAGCCACGGTACTTGTGACAAAGTTAGTGATTGTTGTCGATTATGTACAAGGTACTCTGAATATCATTTATATGCCAAAACACACTCTGTACTGCAAACCCCTTAACTTGGACGGAGAGCACTCTGCCTTCACACACGACATCAGACGTCAGGGGTTAGCTTTATCGAGTGGTTGGGTCCCAGGATAAGCAGAGATTATATTCCAGAACATATAAACAACTCAGGCCTTGCTTGTGTACCTAACGTGTAGTGTAACGGCTCCTAACTTCTAAGGAACTGACCCGTCAGATACCTTAGGTAAGAGCCTGATTCAACTCCCCACCCCAGGACCTAATGTCAGCCAAGTTACCTTCTGTTGAGTGTACCTAAGTGTGTGTATAGCAAATGGACTAAACGTGTGGTGTGTCAGCTAGTGTGTGTGAGTGTGTGTGTGGTGTGTACGAGAGTGTGTGTTCATTGCAATCAGGCTATGCCATGAAATACAATGTTTGTGTGTAATAGTTTTTTGTTGTGAGTTCACTATCTTGTCACAAATAATAGAATCAAAAAGCAATCAAATGCGTGACATTGCAATTTCCTAGAAATGTTGGAAAGAGCTAATAAAGATATTAGAAGTGTGTGATATTAATAACTCTCTCCTAAAAATCAATTACTTTGCAATGTCAACATTTAATTTATGCAGTTTTAATTTAAAATAATGTATATCAAAATAACAACTAAATATTTTAAATCCTTTCATTCTAATTCGTACCTACTAAAATATAATTATAAAAATAGCATTAATGATGGCCCTAGTGGCCCCTAATAAATCTTCTCTGGAACACTCCATCAGGTTGGATAAAATGCAGAAATAACCTAGCATACCCTAAAATGTATGGTGCTATGAAATGCTACAACGACAGATCGTCCCACTGACGATTTATAACTGCACGC
This sequence comes from Epiblema foenella, assembly GCA_963556455.1. Classification (NCBI taxonomy): domain Eukaryota; kingdom Metazoa; phylum Arthropoda; class Insecta; order Lepidoptera; family Tortricidae; genus Epiblema; species Epiblema foenella. The sequence continues at coordinate 377,433 of OY747097.1, read as the reverse complement.
TGAACTTAGAACCAGCTAAACACCCGGCGTGATGACCTAAGGGAATAAATACAACTAACCGAAATATCTATCTTTATAATTACATATACATTATAATTGTACTTCCTGTTTCACAGATTTTAATTATTTCATTTTACACTTGAATAAATACAAATCACTTAAAGTCATTACACATATAGTTCATTGTCAATTGTCACTACAACTATTTCACTGCTCTAAATTCACTTAACTATTCACTAAAAATGTCTATTGTATAAATAACACGTAAATACTGAATTATTGAAACACTATTTTAAAACTAAGATTCGCGAACGCACACACAAGATATTAAATAGAATGTAGTAAAACTCCTCTGGATCCTTTTGAATAATTTATTAAACAACGCTAATAGTCACAATTACACTCGTCTTAAGTCTAAGGTTTACTTTTACACGTCTCCTCTTTCGCACCGTTAACAAAGAAGTAACCAGAAACACCTTGTTCCCCTTTTTTAAAACCTTCTCACCATTCCGCCCTCTGCCTTCTTTTCTACCCGTTAATCTTTTTCTAAGTCATAATGGCGGCGGAATACCCTCAAACTTAATAAAGAGTGAAACTTAAATGAAACCTAACACAGTATAACATAAAAATCATTACAATAACATAAAAATCATTACACTCGGCCATCCGACTGCGTGCTATCTCCGGAGCACGCAAACAATCATTACACTCATTATTACCAACTAATACTTTAACAATACATAATTATGTTACTATTCCATTGAAATTTCTTTCTCAACACCAATTTAATGGAGTTTCCTCAATATAGTAGTCAAAAAAAATAAGAAAAATAATCGTACGCTTGTAACAAACAGTCCATCACACTGATGCTAAGACAGAATCTCAAATGGATCAACACCCTCCGTCAGTTTCAAAGTGTCATCAATTGTTCTGTACCAAATTTATGATGCCGGCCAACAGGTTTTTATTTCATGGTAATCAAATTATTTACACATACAGGTTTTTATTTCATGGTAATCAAATTATTTACACATTTAATCATATATCAAACAATAAGTCAGTTTTCGTACATATATCTAAACTGATTTGCTATCCTTGCACATACATATTCAAACATACTTAAATAAATATCCATAATATATATTTGCATACATCTTTACTACAATTTCGCCCATTCGGAATCCGCATCGTTATAGGAATCAGATGTATTAGGCTCGGAACCAGACGACTTGTTAATCTGTAATGCCTGAACGCTAATCCAAGACCGCAGCCTACCCGATACTGCCACGATCTCCTTCTTCCTAGCACTGAACCCTGGTACATTGACTATTTTATATTGGTTCCTAAACATTTCCACTAGCACTGAACATTTCCTAAACAACACGTTACTTTGCTTTTTACGGGTCGACGAACTTAGTTAAGAGCCTTTTTGATTTACCCGTCGTTGTAAAAATTAGTCTTCCCAAGTTTTACTAAATCGCCAACAGAGCAGAAAATCTTATTGAACCATAAGTATATTTTCCTTTGCCGTATTAGCTAACTAAAGGAAGCGTGATATTATCAGAAGCTTTTTTCCTAATTTCGTCGAACCGATTACCGTTACTGCTCATCGGAAGTGATGTGGAACACTATTAGGAGCATCGATGGATGAGATCCTACCGAAATCCTCATCATTGGTCAAGTCTGCTATATGAGTAAGTCGATTGTCACCCTTAACTTTACTGGCAATTGAAACAGACTGGCTATCAACTTATTATCGATGGGGCAACTTAATCTAACCCCAAATAGTAATTTCGATGCGCTTTTCATAGTTGCGGCATTAAAAGTAATTATTAATACTCCACTGCACTCCACTCAGCTGTTTATATCAATCACGCTCGTTATTCTCGAAATTATGAGTGGATAACGCGGTAAGAATAGTTTGGTTATGCTTGTGGTTATACTTCTTTGCTTCTGCATTCGCCCGCAGACAAGAAACTATATTTAGTAGGTAAATGTTTAATGCCTTCACTGACACAGTAGTCCTGAAATGCAGCTCAAAGTCATGGAATAAACTGTCCAATACTCCAGCTATGTTTTTTTTGTTTTTGTGTTTTTGACCGGCCTTGCAAAGACATATTTGTAAAGCCATCACCTATGGTTAGAATTTAAGTATAGCCAGCTTTGCTTTTTACAAACGGTCCCTCGCTACCTTAGAAATTACTAGCCGACCTAGCCGTAGTCCTTCTTCCTATGTAACGCATTCCTAATCACGAAGTTATTTTTAATATCAATGACTTCCTAACGTGAGCCCGGTTTCCCTAATCAGTTTATTCATCCACTCTAACGTCACATTTATGTAAAGGTGTTCCTTCGTTTTCATTATGGTCAAACTGACTAGACTGACTAGAGCTTTCACTTCTGGTATCGTTGGCAACTATTAACTCGCCCGCCTTGAATTAAAGAGGCGCATTACCTAGTCAAAGAAGTGACAAATATTACTGCCTTCCCATTATTAACCCCATAACAACCTTGGTGTAAGTGATATTCTTGGATTCGTAATCTGATTGTGTCCAGAACCACACCATGACAAGTTTAAGCACCCAAGGCTTCTTAGTGCAATTGTCAGTAAGCATAAGCTCGACCCTACCCTATGGCACCTTTCGCATTTCGTAATGGGTTTTCTACAATCCTGATAGATGTGACCACAACTTGTAATTTAAACATACTGCTTCTGTTCCCCTATTAAGTACTCATGCCGTCTCTATGAGAATAATCCCGCGCAAACCCCGTCTCTTGAAAGCATCTACTACTGGTTGGACTGGCGCGGTGTCCTTTTACTGCGTGGGCTATTTTGATGCTAAATAGTTCAACAAATCCTCTGGTTCCTCACATTTAAGAGCCCCCCATTCCTGACGGAACTGTCAGTGATTCCGTAAGTAAATTACGCAATTAACCGCTTTACGACCGACAATCTCGCACCTACGTAACAATCATAATCTGTCGTAGAAACGTTAAGTTAACTTTTCGTATGCGCGAGATTTTCGGCTCAACATTTCATCTAATAGCTTGTCATATACATCGTTTGAAAAAGCCTTCTTTAGTTTACTCTACCAGACCAGGCGTTCCAAATGTAATTCTCAGCACAATCGGTCGCCTTCTCAGCGACCGCTCAACGTCCTGCACTCCGTAATTAGGGTCGACCTCAGTTACTCTTACTTGGTACACCTTGAAGTGCAGATATTATCTTCACCAATTCATCAGCTGACATAGCCGGTTAGCTCGGTTTCCTTTGGTAGGTGTTCTCTCACCCTCACTTTACGATGAAGATCTTCTTCGCCTCCGTTTCGACCGCTTCGGCCGTCTAAGTGTAACTATCGCTTTCTGTATCACCTGAAATTTACAGCGCATTTAATGTTCTTTCTCTGAACCATGTGTAGCCTAGACTTGAACTTTGACCTTGAACTTTAAATGTAGACTTTTTACTTGGACTTTTAATTTGATCTTTTAACATGGACTCTTAACTAGTACTTTTAACTTGAACTCTGAACTTCGTATAACTATTTCGACTTTGAACTTTAACTATGAACTTGAATTTCGTCTTGAAGAAGATTTTTTTCGCCTCCGTTTCGACCGCTTCGGCCGTCTAAGTGTAACTCTCGCTTTCTGTATCACCTGAAATTTACACCGCATTTAATGTTCTTTCTCTGAACCATGTGTAGCCTAGACTTGAACTTTGACCTTGAACTTTAAATGTAGACTTTTTACTTGGACTTTTAACTTGATCTTTTAACATGGACTCTTAACTAGTACTTTTAACTTGAACTCTGAACTTCGTATAACTATTTCGACTTTGAACTTTAACTATGAACTTGAATTTCGTCTTGGACTTCGATCTTGGACTTCGATCTTGGACTTCGATCTTGGACTTCGATCTTGGACTTCGATCTTGGACTTCGATCTTGGACTTCGATCTTGGACTTCGATCTTGGACTTCGATCTTGGACTTCGATCTTGGACTTCGATCTTGGACTTCGATCTTGGACTTCGATCTTGGACTTCGATCTTGGACTTCGATCTTGGACTTCGATCTTGGACTTCGATCTTGGACTTCGATCTTGGACTTCGATCTTGGACTTCGATCTTGGACTTCGATCTTGGACTTCGATCTTGGACTTCGATCTTGGACTTCGATCTTGGACTTCGATCTTGGACTTCTATCATGGACTTCTATCATGGACTTCCAACATGGACTTCCAACATGGACTTCCAACATGGACTTCCAACTTGGACTTCCAACATGGACTTCCAACATGGACTTCCAACATGGACTTCCAACATGGACTTCCAACTTGGACTTCCAACATGGACTTCCAACATGGGCTTCCAACATGGGCTTCCAACATGGGCTTCCAACATGGGCTTCCAACATGGGCTTCCAACATGGGCTTCCAACATGGACTTCCAACATGGGCTTCCAACATGGGCTTCCAACATGGGCTTCCAACATGGACTTCCAACATGGACTTCCAACATGGACTTTCAACATGGACTTCCAACATGGACTTCCAACATGGACTTCCAACATGGACTTCCAACATGGACTTCCAACATGGACTTCCAACATGGACTTCCAACATGGACTTCCAACATGGACTTCCAACATGGACTTCCAACATGGACTTCTAACATGGACCTCTAACATGGACCTCTAACATGGACCTCTAACATGGACATCTAACATGGACTTCTAACTTGGACTTCTAACTTACTATTTAGAGAGGTATTTATTGGTATAAAGTTGTACAAACCTCATCCACAACGCAGGCTTCGTCAATTTCACGGACAACAGGCATCAGCAACAGGCCTCGTCAAACAATGCACATACTATAAATCCACAACAGGTTTCGTCAGCCTTATACTAAATTAAATCAATAATATTTAATTAAATCACACCCCACTCTGATACTCACCCGGACCAAACGTGCCAAAGATACTAGCGGCATTACCCCGCTGAATGGCTAGTGAAATTTGTTGGACCAGGTAAGAACCAGAGCGAGGGTCGCAGCCCCTATCCCTCAAGCGCCGCCCTATGTCCCTAATAAAATTCTTAGCCTCGGCACACCACACTCACACTTCACTTCACTTCTAACTTGTCATGACTTCACTTGACTTTCGAACATGGACCTTTGAAATTGCTTTTGAACTTGGACTTTAGAACTTGGACTTTTGAACTAAGACTTGAACTAAGACTTTTGAACTTGTACTTTTGAACTAGTAGTTTTGTACTTAGACTTTGTACTTGGACTTTTGAACATGGACTTTGGAACTTGGACTTTGAACTTGAACTTCGAACTTGGAATTAAAACTGGTCCAACATTGAACTAGGACATCGAACTTGGGCTTGAACCTGGTCATTGACCTTTGACATTGAACTGACATTGTACTTAGACATTGAGCTTGGACATTAAACTTGGACATTGACCTTGGACATTGACCTTGGACATTGACCTTGGACATTGACCTTGGACATTGACCTTGGACATTGACCTTGGACATTGACCTTGGACATTGACCTTGGACGTTGACCTTGGACGTTGACCTTGGACATTGGACTTGGACATTGGACTTGGACATTGGACTTGGACATTGGACTTGGACATTGGACTTGGACATTGGACTTGGACATTGGACTTGGACATTGGACTTGGACATTGGACTTGGACATTGGACACGCACATTGGACTCGCACATTGGACTCGCACATTGAACTTGGGTACTGAACTTGGAGTGAACTTGGTCATTGCGCTTGGACATTGAACTTGTACATTGACCTTGGACATTGGACTTGGACATTGGACTTTTACATTGAACTTGGACATTGAACTCGGACATTGAACTCAGGCTTTAAACTTGGACATTGCTTTTGGTTGAACTTGGCCATTGAACTTGGATATTGAACTTGGACATTGAACTTGGACATTGAACTTGGACATTGAACTTGGACATTGAACTTGGACATTGAACTTGGACATTGAACTTGGACATTGAACTTGGACATTGAACTTGGACATTGAACTTGGACATTGAACTTGGACATTGAACTTGGACATTGAACTTGGACATTGAACTTGGACATTGAACTTGGACATTGAACTTGGACATTGAACTTGGACATTGAACTTGGACATTGAACTTGGACATTGAACTTGGACATTGAACTTGGACATTGAACTTGGACATTGAACTTGGACATTGAACTTGGACATTGAACTTGGACATTGAACTTGGACATTGAACTTGGACATTGAACTTGGACATTGAACTTGGACATTGAACTTGGACATTGAACTTGGACATTGAACTTGGACATTGAACTTGGACATTGAACTTGGACATTGAACTTGGACATTGAACTTGGACATTGAACTTGGACATTGAACTTGGACATTGAACTTGGACATTGAACTTGCACATTGAACTTGGACATTGAACTTGCACATTGAAGTTGCACATTGAACTTGGACATTGTTCTTGGACATTGAACTTGGACATTGAACTTGGACATTGAACTTGGACATTGAAATTGGATATTGAACTTGGGCATTGCTCTTGGACATTGAACTTGGACATTGTCATCAACTTGACTTTCAAGTTAGAATTTAATTTGGACTTCATTTCATTTGGACTTTGAACTTGGACATTCAACTGACTCTCATCAAAACACGTTGACAAAGTATCACTACAGGCTTATACGGCATAACTACATGGCCGTTCACCATTTTATAAGCAGCACACTTGCTAAGCAAACAGCACATCTACATGGCTGTTAACTCACTCTATACGCAGCACACCTACATGGCCGCACACATGCTAAACAGCACACCTACATGGCTGTTAGCTCACTCTATAAGCAGCACACCTACATGGCCGCACACATGCTAAACAGCACACCTACATGGCTGTTAGCTCACTCTATAAGCAGCACACCTACATGGCCGCACATATGCTAAACAGCACACCTACATGGCTGTTAGCTCACTCTATAAGCAGCACACCTACATGGCCGCACATATGCTAAACAGCACACCTACATGGCTGTTAGCTCACTCTATAAGCAGCACACCTACATGGCCGCACTCATGCTAAACAGCACACCTACATGGCTGTTAGCTCACCCTATAAGCAGCACACCTACATGGCCGCACATATGCTAAACAGCACACCTACATGGCTGTTAGCTCACTCTATAAGCAGCACACCTACATGGCCGCACTCATGCTAAACAGCACACCTACATGGCTGTTAGCTCACTCTATAAGCAGCACACCTACATGGCCGCACTCATGCTAAACAGCACACCTACATGGCTGTTAGCTCACCCTATAAGCAGCACACCTACATGGCCGCACATATGCTAAACAGCACACCTACATGGCTGTTAGCTCACTCTATAAGCAGCACACCTACATGGCCGCACATATGCTAAACAGCACACCTACATGGCTGTTAGCTCACTCTATAAGCAGCACACCTACATGGCCGCACATATGCTAAACAGCACACCTACATGGCTGTTAGCTTCACTCTATAAGCAGCACACCTACATGGCCGCACATATGCAAAACGCACACCTACATGGCTGTTAGCTCACTCTATAAGCAGCACACCTACATGGCCGCATATATGCCAAACAGCACACCTACATGGCTGTTAGCTCACTCTATAAGCAGCACACCTACATGGCTGCACATATGCTAAACAGCACACCTACATGGCTGTTAGCAAACTCTATAAAATTGTACCAACCATCTCATGTAGTGAGGTACACGTACAAGCGTTACAATCAAATTCCATCATTCGTTACTTATGTCAGGATTACTCAAAAATATTCTCTCAGTGAATGCAACACTATCTCATTTTGTACGTGTACCTACTCTTACGATCAATGGTCTAGTTATCTAATAAACAGGATATTCAAAATTACTTAACTCCGTTTCCCATGGCGCGCAGGCACACGCCCACTTCTGAAGTGTAGTAAAACTCCTCTGGATCCTTTTGAATAATTTATTAAACAACGCTAATAGTCACAATTACACTCGTCTTAAGTCTAAGGTTTACTTTTACACGTCTGCTCTTTCGCACCGTTAACAAAGAAGTAACCAGAAACACCTTGTTCCCCTTTTTTAAAACCTTCTCACCATTCCGCCCTCTGCCTTCTTTTCTACCCGTTAATCTTTTTCTAAGTCATAATGGCGGCGGAATACCCTCAAACTTAATAAAGAGTGAAACTTAAATGAAACCTAACACAGTATAACATAAAAATCATTACAATAACATAAAAATCTTTACAAGAAATCAATTAAGTAAGTAATTTAAGACAAATTTCTAAAGGACTAAATCGACCTTTCGTTAGGAACCCAAAATCCCGACTGTCCTGCATTTTTAAAACCAATATCTTGAGTTTGAAATGATGAGTTTACACGCAGTATTTAAATGAAGTAATTTTCTTATATTTCGTATTAAGATACGTCATTTTTAGTTTCAAATTATTAATAATTTAACTAATGAGCGCAAGTGTTATATTATTATGAACAATATACGCTCTTTTGTATTTTAATCCCTTGAGTTTTTGTCAAGTGTGACCATAAATCCACTTAAACAATCTATGCTTAGACGTGCAACTTTAGAACTATTAGCACTTCACATTTAAAAACATGACATAAATTTCGAAATTTATTACCTCAGTGCTTACGTTGATTAGATTTCAAGGAAAGCTTGTTGTGGGAATATTTTTAGGCATACGTATTTAAAAAAAATTAAATACCTATATAGGACAATAATCGGGTACTGGAACCTTTGCGGTTACAGTAGTGTGTTGAATGAAATTTTGATTTCAGCAGTGGACGTGTTACCGGTAGAAAGTGTTGACTGGGCTATAAAAAAGTCATTAAAGCTGTTGGCAATATCTATGGGGTTTGTTAATATAGAATTGTCCTCGTTAACAATCTTATGAATTGAATTTTTGGGGCGGTTTTCATTATTATTCTTTATTAAATTCCAAGCGGCTCGACATTTGTTGTCCGTTTTTTTTAAATAGTTAATATTTTGAGATTTCTGAGTTAACTTTATAATTTTTTTTAGTCGTTTAGAGTACGATATCAGTTCAGTTTTGTTGGAGTCACAAGGATTAGATCTGTAGCGCCATAATATATCACGTTTCCTTTTGCAACAAGTTTTGATACCTTTTGATACACAACGTGGCTTTATTCTCTGCGATATTTTAATTATCTTAAATGGAAAGCAGTCTAAATAGCAAAGTTATGTTCTCTAAAAAATTATTGTATGCTTCATTTGGGTCATTACATTCATAGATATCAGAAAAGCTAAGACGCGACAGACCATCTTTAAATTTATGCATATTTTCCGTAGAAAAATCTCTTTTCTTTATATACCAATACTCTAGCAGACGGTTTCGTCTGACAGGGCACTGCAAGATGATGGCAGCATGATCTGATATACCGAAATCTTCTATAGAACTTTTTGCACCACGAATATTGTCAGCAAAATTATCAATGCAAGTACCGCTACAAGGCCTTGTTGGGACTTTAATTTTTAGTTTAAGATTGTAGTTAAGTAAAGTGTTCTCAAAAGTTGAAGATATGTAATTGTCTTTTAACATATTGATATTAAAATCACCGCATAATACAACCTTTTTATTTTTTTTATTTGTCATGATATTGAGAATTTCATGCAGTCGAGTTATAAACGTGTTAAAATCTGAATTTGGAACCCTATACACACATATTATAAACATATTATGAGCGACCAACTCTATCGCACAACACTCGAAGCATATGTCAATAGATAGATTTTGTACCTCTGTTAGTTCCTTGTATACAATTCCCCGTTTTACATATATTGCGGTACCACCCCTTTTGACTTTCCTGGAATAGTTAGATGCTAGAATGTAATTTTTTAAATATAAGTTCTTTGTTTCCTCCTTTAGCATGAAATGTTCTGATAAGCAAATAGCATCAATGGATTTATTACTATCTTCTAATTGTTCTAAGGATACCATGAGAATATCAGAGTTATTAATTAACCCTGCTATGTTAAGATGGAATATATTTATACATCTATTTTGAGCGGATAAATTATTCTCGAAAAAACTTGTTTTTGGCAGGTTTGAATACTTGATTTACTACTTCAGGTACTTGAATTGAGTTGTTTTCTTCATCCTGAATCTTATCTATTTTATTTTGTCCATCTGGCGCCTTATCTATTGCATTATTTTCTTTGGATGGACTATTCTCAATGATCTGGCTGTTCTCGCAGATGTTATCATAAGTGTGGATCTTTCCGTTTATTAGTAGAGTATTATTTTTTATTATTGCATATTTTCCATCTCTACGCGCTTGCTTTAGGGCATCTATCATTTTCCTTCTTACTTTTAGAGAATCTTGATCTAGGTATTCGGTTATACTTAGCCCAGAATTTTTGAAATGCTGACTATGTTGTAGTACATATTTTTTGATCCTTTTGCTAGTCAACTCTATTACTAGAGGTCGACGGTTTCCTCTTTTTCCTACTCTATATATTTCCTCGATGTATCCATTTATATTGACTTCCAGTAGATCTTGAAAAATATAGCCGAGCCGTTCTATTGTTCTTTCTTCCGTCTCTCCATACCATTCTTCTAGTCCATGTAGGACTATCTTCTTACTATTTTCACCGTAGCTTTTGAGTTGGACGGGGTCTATTGGTTTCATTTCTTGACCTTGAATAGATTTTATCTCTGTTTGTAGCTTCTCATTTTCTGTTTCTAGCAATTTTATTTTTTGGGTTAAGTTTTCCAAACTTTGATTAATGGTTTGCTGTTCATTTGACAGGGCATCTGTTTTCTGGACCATTTCAGTATGCACTTTTATGACAGCAGCATTTACTTCACTTTGTATTATATTTTTTAACCGTGTGATTATTGTTTGATTATTTTTCTCTAGTTTCTCATCAAATTTCTTGTCAAGTAGTATACTTAAAGAATCCAAGGTTAAGGATCCGTGCAATTGTGTTTGTAGAGGTGTTTGACTTCCTGACGGGTTTGGAGTTTTCTCTGGTAGTGTAGTGTCACCTAGAACGCTAGATATGTCGTCATATGACATATTTGTAACTTCCATCGTTGGAATACCCTGTCTTGACATTATTGCTGGGGAAGCTGGTGTGTCGTCTTGTCGTTGTTTGTATTTTTTTGACTCGCATATAAGACAGATCCATTGATTTCTTAAATGGATAATGTTTTCTCTAAAAACTTCTTGCGTCATGCCTAAACATTGGTAGTGGTAAAGACCCTTGCAGTGGTTGCAATGTAACAGCTCTCCCCTGTCAATGCGTTTGTTACAGGCTAGACAATGCATTTTGTTACTTTTTGTATGTAATAATTTGATGAAACTATAAATGAATCGATTGAAGCTATCTTTGTAAACACTTAGTAAAGCTGTAACTTTCTGAACGCATCCGTTTACGTCAACTGTCAGACTCACAGATGTCAGTTGTCAAAACTCAATAACAGCTGATGCAAATACCGCGTTTTATCTTGTGGAGTGGAGGGAGGAATGTAGCATGCGGACAGCAGTAGGGTATTCTTACGATTAGGAAACAAAAGAATTATTTCCTCTAGGTCATGCGCCTCTAACTCCATTTGTCTTGTTGCTTTAATACCTACTTTTACAGCAACGAGTACACCTCCACCAGTTTTTGTGTTTTTCAATTGTGATATTCATTATAAGTAATCGAACTTCTTTAGACTTAATTTAAACGCCATCTGTTTACAATGAGAGACTTCATTAATGATGAACATTTAGAATATATAAATCAGCTTTTAACGATAATGTTTTCGCCGGTCTATTTTAACTTTAAATAGATAATCGTGAGTCGACAATGACTTTACAAACGAGCGTTTCAAACGCTCGGAGAATCGCCCGGGGACTTTTTAGATAGAAATATAATTTACCTGTTTAGATTTTATTTTGAAAACCCAATTTGATTATACTCCTTTGTTTATTATAAACAATTATCTAGTATGTTATAAAACTTACTTGAATACTACAGTACAGTTTGGCGCATTTTATGTACTCTGTTATTGTTAGTTTTTATACGAGACAAAATAATTTATATATTTATTACATTGTTTAGGTTTTCCTTCGGATTGTCCATTTCTCTTATATTCAGACTTGATTTTCTTTTACTGTTTTCGTGAATAAATGCTTTTATTTATTTTTATTTATTTATTTTTAACGATCCTATCTCGAGTTTTTACCCCTGTGACTCAGATACTCCAGTTGACATTTTCGATCCTTCTTCAATTTATCTTCCTGGTCAAACTTACTTGAGTGCCCGCAAGTAACTAGTTTATATCGATACAGTAGTGTCCAAAGTCGTTTTTTCAGGCATTTAAATTGTATGAATCCGATTCCATCTCGAGTTTTTACCCCTGTGACTTGGATACTCGAGTTGACTTTTTAGATTTTCTTTTAGAATTTTTTTTCTGGGCAAATCTACTTAACTGCCCGCAAGATACTAGTCTAGATAGATAAAGTAGTCACTCAAGTCGTTTGTTCAGGTATATAAATCGTAAGGATCCGATTCCATCTCGAGTTTTTACCCCTTTGATTCAGGTACTGCAGTTAACTTTTTCGATACTTCCTCAATTTACTTTCCTGGCCAAACCTACTTGAGTGCTCGCAAGTTACTAGTCTAGATAGAGTAGTGTCCAAAGTCGTTTGTTCAGGCATTTAAATTGTAAGGATCCGATTCCATCTTGAGTTTTTACGCCTGTGACTCGGGTACTCCAGTTGACTATTTCGATACTTTTTCAATTTATCTTCATGGCCAAACTCACTTGAGCGCCCGCAAGTTACTAGTATAGATCGATAGAGTAGTGTCCAAAGTCGTTTGTTCAGGCATTTAAATTGTAAGGATCCGATTCCATCTCGAGTTTTTACCCCTTTGATTCAGGTACTGCAGTTAACTTTTTCGATACTTCCTCAATTTACTTTCCTGACCAAACCTACTTGAATGCCCGCAAGTTACTAGTCTAGATCGATACAGTAGTGTCCAAAGTTGTTTGTTCAGGCATTTAAATTGTAAGGATCCGATTCCATCTCGAGTTTTTACCCCTTTGATTCAGGTACTGCAGTTAACTTTTTCGATACTTCCTCAATTTACTTTCCTGGGCAAACCTACTTGAGTGCCCGCAAGTTACTAGTCTAGATCGATACAGTAGTGTTCAAAGTCGTTTGTTCAGGCATTTAAATCGTAAGGATCCGATTCCATCTCGAGTTTTTACCCCTGTGACTCAGATACTCCAGTTGACATTTTCGATACTTCTTCAATTTATCTTCCTGGTCAAACTTACTTGAGTGCCCGCAAGTTACTAGTTTATATCGATACAGTAGTGTCCAAAGTCGTTTGTTCAGGCATTTAAATCGTAAGGATCCGATTCCATCTCGAGTTTTTACCCCTGTGACTTGGATACTCCAGTTGACTTTTTAGATTTTCTTTTAGATTTTTTTTTCTGGGCAAATCTACTTAAGTGCCCGCAAGATACTAGTCTAGATAGATAAAGTAGTCACTCAAGTCGTTTGTTCAGGTATATAAATCGTAAGGATCCGATTCCATCTCGAGTTTTTACGCCTGTGACTCGGGTACTCCAGTTGACTATTTCGATACTTTTTCAATTTATTGCTGCATAGTTATTTGACGTAATCGACGTTTTGGGGCGGTAGCGTGATGTTACCTTCCCCATTTGTTTTTAAAAAATATATACTCTTCGGGTCGGGTTCTTACGATATTTCTTGTTGAATTAGCATGAACTAACGATTATCTATCGATTACATCCAATGAAATCTGGAAAAGTGATTTTGGGGCGGTAGCGTAAAGTTGACCTCCCCACTTGATTTAAAAAAAAATACATTTCGGGTCGTGTCCTTACGATATTTCTTGTTGAATTAGAATGAACTAACGAGTATCTATCGATTACATTCAATGAAATCTGGAAAAGTGATTTTGGGGCGGTAGCGTCAAGTTGACCTCCCCACTTGATTTAAAAAAAAATACATTTCGGGTCGTGTCCTTACGATATTTCTTGTTGAATTAGAATGAACTAACGAATATCTATCGATTGTATTCAATGAAATCTGGAAAAGAGGTTTTGGGGCGGTAGCGTGAAGCTGGCCCCCTCCATTTTGTTTTTAAAAAATATATATGTTGTAGTCGAATCCTAACGATTTAATATACTGAACTAACGTGAACTAACGATGAACTAACGATATAGATATGCCATTTGCGGGCAAAAAGTTTGGGGCGGTCAACGTCACGAACATCTGGTGACTGGTATTTTATTTAGGTTTAAAGCAACTTTATGTAGAACATATATAAATATAAATAGTCTATTGTAAATAAGGCAATATTTCAGGAGAAATCGGCTTACTTTGAACATCATATTAATCAAAAAATAAAAAAACCTAAGGAACTATGGAAAAACCTTAAATCAACTATATTGCCAAAAAATAACACAGACTTGCCCACTACCTTCAACAAACCGAATATAATAAATAAATATTCGGTCTAGCATCTGAGCGCCGGGGCAAGATTACGACAGTAAAAATTTGAACTTCCCAGTGGCCGAGGGGCGAGACTGCAAGGGCCGTTTTGTGTTGAAGTTAACTCATTTCAATGGTTGACGTTTTTTTTACAGGTATATTTTTAAACTAAAGCGCGTATCTTCAACTACGTGGGTGGTCGCACACGCTTGTATTTATATTTCTAAAAACGTTCCAGAAAATTGCTATCTTGTGTCCCTTTCATTCGCACAAACTTTCACTATTTTTATCCCCTTCATTAGTGCACAAAAAACTGAAACCTTTCATAAATTTATTATTTTCTGTCCCTGTCACTCGCATATAAATTCACTATTTGTATCTCCCTACCGCGCCTAACAAAGAGACAAATTCAATGAGACCTATGCGACTGATTGTTATTTCACTGTACCCAATAGTACAAGGTTCTATGTTGAGCTTTTATCAACTTGAGATTTGAACGCTGTCACTTTAACACAAAGTCTAGTTTTAACTACCCCCTATACTATAACTATCTCGTTTAAGTATTCTGTACATATATGCAGCACGTATTTATTTATAATTATTACATATATACTTACTCGTTATATGTGTTATATACTTAGCGGTAGGTATTTTACCTGTTAATGGATAGTTAAAATAGCCGTCTTTTGGTCAGGTTTCCACTTGTAGGTATTTATTAATTCATTTCTTACTCGAGTTAACTGCAAAAAGAAGTAAGCGCCATGAAATTTACGGCGGTTAAGACCTTTTAATTTTTAATATGCTGCACATTAACCTAACGGAGTTTTAGGCTTTTTTCTTGAACGCTCCACGTCTTGGGTGTGCATTTAGGTACTTAATCATTTCAATTAATGTTTTCAGAAAGAAAGTTGTTTAAACCTGCAATCTGCCCAATTATATACATGATGTTGATGGATTTACATTAACATTAAACCCATTGTTAACTGGCTATTGTAATTTTTGTACAAAGCATTTGTGACAGCCCTCTCTTAAATGTGTATACGAGAAACATGTTTGAACAGGAGATCGTGGCCGTTGTACGAATTATTACATATATACTTACTCGTTACATGTGTTATATACTTAGCGGTAGGTATTTTACCTGTTAATGGATAGTTAAAATGGCCGTCTTTTGGTCAGGTTTCCACTTGTAGGTATGCTGTAGGTATAATATAGTTTATTGCATTCATGTTTAAACCAGTGAGAAAGGTGGATAAATAACAAACATGTCTGTGTTTTGTACAAGTTTCGACTTGCATATACATACAAGCTGTAGGTTCAAAAAACGAAGTTCTCATTGTTAATTGTTATATATGAATATTTTGTTTACATGTGTAATATATTGCCTTCCTGTTTATATCAGTTATATAATTGGATGGGGTACTGACTGTCGAAATCCTGTTAAAACTTGTTTCTTCTTCCTAGGTGATCCTCTGTCCCCACTAGCATGCCTGAGGTTTTTATACACACATTCATATAAAAAGGCCGAAGCTGAGGCTAAATTTATATAGTGTCTTTTGACCACCAGTTCAGTTAAGAGCTCTCCGTTTCTACGTATTGAAGTGACTATTACTTTATTACTTGTGATAATGGATGTAAGTATTCAAATAGTGTTACCCTATAATAACTTATTATTTTTAGCTTTGTATGTATGTATGTGTATTGATTTTATGAATATTGTTTCAGTTCTCCGACAATACCTTCAAGAACTACTATTTCAATGAAAATGAAGACGAAGCGAGCGATGAGGAAGAGACGCTTGCTATTAAAGTGAAGCAGGCCATAACAAAGAAGCGTCCATCGAATAACATCGATGTGTTTTTCGAAAGGTCCAAGAAGAAGCCCAAAGTCATCAAGAAATCTTCCACGGTCTCCAAAACAACGGAAGACGGTGTCGCATACCTGACTTCTGGACAAGATGATGGGGCATATGCCTCACATCTGATTAAGATAGAAGTATACGACATGGAGAAAATAAAAAATGTTTCGCCATTGGACCACTGGAAACATTGTGATCTTCGTGTTAGGTACTACACTGTTGGAGAACTGGACTCACATGAACAAAGTGCTCGTGATGTCATTTACAACATCGCAAAAGAGTTAGCGGCAAAGCCCAAATGTGTTAAATACTGTTCGGGAACTGATAATAAGTAGTTTAAGGTGCCTTGTTTAATTTAATAGTCATAAGTCTAAAATAAGTTTTTAATAAATATTGTAGTATATAAAATAATTAGTTAAGCATTCTCTTTAAAACCATCTGAAATATTTTCATTGTAATATCTATCTATTAAAATTATTGTGTTAGCATATTTTTATAAATAAAATACATTATTTCATTGTACGTATTGTTTTAATTCATAAAGATTCGTTTAAACATATTTCTTAATACTAGATCATTAGACAAAGTATTGTCAGAAAACAAATTTAAAAACTGACTCATTTTTTTCCCATGATACTTAAAATAAAGATAAACTAAACAATATTCCCCACAAACTGAGGTAAAATAATTTTGAAGTGGTTTATGGTTATGATACCACCTCTTAGCATTTCTTTTTAAGAATAACTTATGATAACCAGTAGGCTTTCGACCAAAAGAGTCAAAGTATTCACCTATTCCATTAACATCAATGTGAATGGCAATCCAATGGGACCCAGGTCTCGAGTCGGGGTCCAAGTTGCTTATAATAAATGCAGGTAAATTAACCCAAAAGGGGATTTGGTTTGCAGCAAACACATTTGATACAAAACTGGAACTTATTTTATTCATACAAAATTGAATTTGATTCGTATCCATTTCTGATAAAAATAATCATTCATTGATGATCTTACTAACGATTTCAAGCAGCAAATGAAATAACTGATCAATATCATTACATATATGTAGTTATCAGCTATTATAATCTACCGTAACGTCACGGTTTTTGTTTATTTCTATTATGTTATCAAATTCAGCATATACGATGCAGTTTATAGTAGTACTTAAAGACGATTCAAAACGAACTTCTACCCGAACAGAACCATGTCTCACAAGATTCCAGTGTGAAGTTGAACTGGCAGATAAATCAGGTGTCAAATCAAAACATAGCAAACAATTACCCCCTCCATAACTTGATCTGTCTATTGCATTACCTTCATTATGGAAATGAATTCCTGATCCAGAAAATAACGTATGATATGTTGATGCTATTAAACCAGAATTAAATGAAGGTTGCAATGTTTTCGAAGGTATTTCATGACCGTCCACATACAAACTAAAAGAGTTCATATTGAAATGTTGAAAATTAAAAGGATTCAAAGCTAGATTACCATTAAATGCCGAGTTTGAAACGAATCCAATAATACATCTTTTAGGGACTTGCCCGAGAAATATATTATCTAACGTTTTTCCCTGTATTCCAGCTGGTAATGTAAGAACCTTTACTTCCGCTCTTGTGATTGGATACTTTGCTGTGGTTGATGCTAATACTTTTTGATGTGCTAACAAAACACTTGGATTGATTCTTGCTCTTCTTACTATGAGACTGGCATCCATTATCTGAACTTTAAGTTTGAGATCTTGGTGACAAATTAAATTAAACGATTCTTTAGAACGTGCCAATTTAACACGCATTTCGCCTCCGTTTATTAAGAATTTCTCTTGGTTAAACATATCACCATGCAAGTGACCAATCAGCTCTACTTCCTTACTTTCTTTAATAAATTTCTGTCTTTTGTGAAAGCCTTTATTATTCACATCAGCGGTATCCATATAGTGTGGTGTATCTTCATACCATAATCCACAAGTAAGATGAGATTCTTTAGCTGCTGGACCATAATTAAGTAGATTTTCCATATAAGCACGATAGGCGTAAGTATTATTTGGTGGTGATATGAGTTTCTGATTTAAATATACATCTAGTTGGCTAAACAGGGAATGTAACCAATTATTGACGGGTGCAACTGGGGCATCTGCTTTCAGCTTTGTGCCATCTTGGTTTAATACTTTGGCATTGATATGTAACAAAGTATGTGATAGATCAATATAGTCATCACCAGATCCGGGAACTTGAAACTCAATGGGTCCGTCGTCACTTAAAGATGAAATTGGTTTGTAATAAACCCACTGTCCGCTTTCAATGCTGGTTTGAGTTGATGGCAGTGCAAACAAATCTAGTTCTGATTTAGCACATTCACATGAATTACTATGTAAGAAAGACATAATTAGTTTGAAAATATATCCTTAATATTATACTTTTTATTTCTTTTACCTCCTCTTCGTCGTAAGGCTTTCAAAGTAATGACAGGTTCCCGTCTCTTAGTTGACATTTTATACCCTGATCCCGACATAAGAGAATCTATTTTTTCGTCAGCTTTCCTTTTTAAGTTCGCACTTGCTTCTTTAAGCCGAGATCTAATAGAACTCTCCATAGGACGTGAATTTACCATATCAGACAACAGTCCCATCCCCGCATCTAAAGTTTCTCTTCCTACAGTTTTAAAACCGCTAGATAATAAAGGAAGTACAGACCTAAATAGTCCACCCAAAAAGCTACCGATTCCATGCCCTCGTTGATATGGAACACCTTTATAGACAATTCCTACACCAGAGCCAGCTTGATGAGAATAGTAATGTTCATAAGGACAGGAGTGAGACACTCGTTTATGATTCATTTTACTCGTCGAAAGTGTAGCTTCACACAAGAGGATCCAAATTGAAATGGTATTCTTGATCCCGTGGTTGTCCTTATATCTATTTCAAGAGTGTCAAACTCTCTACGTAAAACAGGAACATAGTGAGCAGGTGAAAAAACATGCATTTTATATGCTCCATAGATAAATTTTGTGGGGTCTAATGGTATTATTCTTAGTAATGATGTAATTACATCCCCCACCACTTGTGGTTGAATAATGTCAGTATAAACAAATATTTGTGATGGTAAACCTAAGTATAAATTTGCAGGATGTATTCCAATAGTACTTTCTTTTAAATTAGTTCTAGGTTTATAACCAAGCTGAAGACTTAATATAGGGGAAGTTATGATTGATGTTATCTCTTCGTTCGCTGTTACAGCCACCATTTTAGTAACTGCATCACATCTAAATTTAACTTTTGTCTTTAGCTGCGGGTTTTCGTTAAATGCTTTGAGAAAATGATCAATACTATCATACGAAGTGGCTGGAATGTGAGTTTTTACATCAACGATTTTGTATTTTTCCTGAGTCGGTACAGCTACCTTTTTTTTAATGTAGACTATGTTTTCATGTTCTTGAACATTATACATGGAACATGGGTATTGGAACTCCACTAATCCAACAACCCATTCTCCCTCCAATTTAATGGTTCTAGGTAATTTAGTTAAAAAATGAGCTGTAGTATTATCGGTAAAGTAGGTCGATGAGCTGTTACTCAACAAAGTTAGATAAAAACTATCTTCACTCATATTTCTTCTAAGTTTGATGTAGGTATCCAAGAGTTGAATTTATTGGGATAACCTTGCCACTTAACGAACACTTCCTTTCTGCCACCAATGCGTCGCGAGCGTATTATTTTATCAATTTTATACCTCATGGAGGGGCGGTATGTGACTTTTTGTAATTGTTTAGAATAGAATGTCCCAATAATTGGTTCACCTTCTACATCTTTTAAAGTATAAACAATACGTGGGATTCTTTTAATAACTGAGGCTATTATGAATATTTCATCACTCCAGTTAGTCTCGTACCCCTTTTGAAATATATGTTTATATTTAGTTATTCTAACATGATCACGAACACGAATATATTTCGTTTATCCTTATTGCGATCATATAAATTGCACCAAACAGTCATAATATTATCAGAGTTCACATCAATTGGTCGCATTTTAATGCTAGAATGGTAGCTATGGTTATACGAATGAAGCAGGTCTTGCAATACGTCGACGTAATTGTAAGTATTTTGATGAGTGAAGTAACGCCACATTTTAGATTTAAGAGTTCTTTGAAAACTTTCAACAATACTTGCTTTAATATCAGGATTATTTGTGGTATAATAATTAATGTTTTTGTTTTTAAAGTAATCTCTAACCACCTTTGAAACAAATTCGGTCCCTTTGTCAGATTGGATGTGACGAGGGGTAGAATTGGCTTCTGAAAAAATGCTTTCAAAACATTTTTTAACTGTTTCAGACTCCTTCTTTTTTATAGCCCTAGCAAAAGCATATTTACTAAAAACATCAATAACACATAGAATATATTTATATCCATCGTTATATTGACTATACGTTCTCATATCACTAAGATCGGCTTGCCAGAGTTCATTAAAGTTAGAGAGGATGTATCTGTTTCTACTAAAACGTTTATGAACGGGTCTATGCAGCGTGTACGCTTCCTGTGATGATAACCAATCTTTCACTTCCCCTCTGTTCATTTTACCTTTCATTTCATTCACCAATTTGTTTACGCTACTATAACTGCCTGGATTTGATACATCGTAGTAGATCCTATTTATCTCTAATAGGGGGTCCATCTCTCCCAATCTAATTTCTTTCTCGATAGCCTGGGTGGTTTAGTAGATAGAGGAGTAGAGGTGTTTTTTTCTTTAACTGACGGGGTTTCCAGATTTATAGAAGCAATCGAAGTTCTAGAATCATTAGATTGTAGTCCATTCATAAATTCTAAGTTCGTAGGATTACCTATATACGATTTAGGAACTTTTATATCATGTAAAGCACTAGCAAAATCTTCCCAACCTTTTGGTTTTGAACGTTTTAGAGGTCTAAGCACGTCGCCTACTAAATCGAGAATATTACTGTTTAGAATGGTACGATTGTTTATTACTACTTCCCCGTTCTCCTTCCACCAAATTTTTGGTTTACTTTGTACCATACATTCCAACAAAGTTTGGCTTTTTGATCGATACGATTTCGGTATTACGTCTATAATATAAGATGGAGAATATTGTTTAGGTAAATCAGATTTCGTTCCTCCAGGTGGTGTTGCGTATACATCCCCTTCTGGTTCTGGCAATACTGCGTTTACGATTGAGTTATTATTAACAATTTCCTCCTTTTTGGTGATCTTCGGATGAAATTCATTGTTTTCGTTGGTGAGTTGATCAACTTCAGTCACTAATGGTATTTTAAACGGTTTTCGATCCGTTTCAGTAAAATGTAAAAATCGTTGTAATGCTTGGGAATATAATGCCCACTTTTCACGATCGTTTATTTTCTTTCTCAAAATTGTTTGCATTTCTCCATCTAGACGTGACGATATAGTTTCTGATGAATTTTCACTTTTTTTAAGTCTTTCAATAAACTCTGGTTCAACTAACAACATTTTTTTTGTATTTTCCATGGTATCTAAGATAAAGAGTTCACTAAAGCACTTAAAACTGCACCTAAAATTATTGGTAAAAAAGCTCCTCCTTTCTGAACAATAACGGTTTTCCGAAGCTTATTTTTCCCTTTTGAAACTAATTTTCGTAGAATTTCCTTATATTTCTTTAATTTGGATTTTTCTTTCTTATCTAAAGGAATTTTTCCCTTTAGAACGTTATAGATACATTCACAAATGATATTAATCTCCTCGTCGTCACACGACTTAAGCAAAGCTGTCCGATATTTAGGTTTAAGTAGCTGTAGTGCTTCTAGTAAATGTTTATATGTGCTTACTCTAGAATGCATCATTTGGAACTGATTAAAACTTGATGATCCTGGTTGTATTTAAAACCCTTCTTTGGGATATACACCGTGCAGTGACCATCACATGGGAATATTTTAGTTTTAAAACGGCACATGTCATCTGTATTTTGTTTTAGATCAATCATGAGATAGCCGTGGGCATGTTTGGTAGCATCATTGTAAGCTTCTTCCACGAATTTTGAATTTTCTGGGGAAACTTGTCGAGACAAATAACGTATCTGTGTTTTATCTCTAGGGTTCTTAAAAAACACTAAATAACTTGTATTTAAAGATATATCACGTTGACCTTTACCCTGATGAAATATATTTTGCGTAATATAAAACACGCTCAAGTTTCTGTGGTGACTGCCTTTCGTAAAAATGTCAACTATTCGTCCATCTGATTCCCTCATTAAATCATCTATTATAAGCAGTTTAGGTTTTTGACCATCAAACATGGATATGTCAGGTATTCCTTGATTATAATTAACATTTTTTAAATTGTATAGAGGTTGCATTTCATCATAGCACCAAGTAATGTCGTCGAACTCAACATTACATATTTCTTTAAAATTTTCCAAAAAACTTGTAACAAATTTAGTTTTACCACATCCACTCGGACCAGCTACAATAGTGGTAAAAGGATGGTAAAAATGAATCATATCTGACAGCTTAAAGTGTGTATGTCTTGATATCGTGACAAATAAAATTGAAATGACACATTTCTTTTAATTTATGAATTTTAAACTACTGGGAAAGTAACTTGTCGATGCGGGATCACATAAAAATAATATAGATTAATTATTACACATAAAGGTTATTTATTTTTATTATATAATAAAAATCTTATCTAATTTTATTATCGCTTCGGAAAAAACACAGAAAAGCAAAGTACATACACATTGTACATTTTCGCACAATAAACATATTTATATATATTTTACCTTATGACATGAAATGCGAAAAAATCTTACAAAATAAATTTCAGAAGACAATAATGACTTAAAATATTATTATATGCATACAGTTTTATTTTCATATTTTACCCCATTTATAATTGAAGAAATAAAAATCATTACAAAAAAAATCTTGATACTACTTTCTCTTCATCGTTGTAAGGTACTATCATAAAGGAGCTCGGAAGTCCAATTGGATCCTTAAAAATAATAAATATTAAATTTATTATTACATTTTACAACTTTTTTTTATTGTTTTGAGTCAGATACATAATAGTTGAAATAGGTACGAAAAAAGATCTAATGTTTTAATAAAGACAAAGTATACTATATATTATTAAATAAACACAAGATACGTACTTACAACTACAACAAAGAAACAAATAAAACCAATTACAAAAAAAAAACACTCCATCTAAAAGTACAACTTATTTCTTAGTTATGATTACAAAATAATATACACTTAACTCTACAATAATAATTATGATTAAATACTTCGTACACATTATTAATTAACTAATTTAAAAGTAACTATGTACAAAAATAATGACAAAGTTTATTGTTCTGCGTGTCGCTACAAAACTACTTATACTTAGTGATTAGGAATGCAATGATGTCCCCATGCTAGGGTGTCTGTTGAGTTTTCAATTAAATACCTTTTCGTATCATTACCAGACAGTGAAATTTTATGAATTCTTTGAGTATATATTATGTGTTTTATAGATTTAAATCTCAACATTGTATTCAGTTGAGTGGATTTTGAATATAAACATTTCTTATACTCTTCAAGTTTCATTTTACTGGTAACGGATTGGTTGACTCCTTTGGCTTTAGCTTTGAGTTTGTTTTCATTCTGAATATCCATGGCGTACATTTTTGATCGAAGACCTATAAATTCTTTGAAAATTTTCCCTTTTAGTTCATCTTTAAAATAACCCAATTTTATGTTGTTTACTAAAGGTAAGCCATACTGGTTGTTAATAGGGTAATCAGATGTGTCAAAATAAGAGTTAAGATCTGATCTAATATCTTCGTAAACATTTTCCGTAAATATTTGGTAAACTAAACTATCGGTATCGGTGTAAAGCAGTTTTAATTTTTGCCCCTGATATTTTTGTTTCATATATTCATAATGAAAACTATACATCAGGGTTTTAGATAAATCTAAAACACAGAAACCAAGGTATATTGGTTTGTTATAAAATACTTTTGATTTTTTCAATTGAACTGCTGCAAGATTTTCAGAAAATATTGCTATACTATGAAATTCCGGTTTGGCTATTAAAGATTTAATACCTAAAGATTTTCCGTTATTTTCCCAGTGATCTGTTAACCTGACATCAACGCGTTTCAAAACGTTCTCCATAGTTTTTCCATACACAGCATTATTCATTAGTTTATAAAAATCTTTTTCGAATACAGAAGATGCATGCATTCGCATATGAGTATTTAAATCGATATAGCACTTCATCCAGGCGGATTGTTCAAATTGTAATATTTTGTGAATTTTTGTTAGCTTTAATCCATTTTTTAAACATTGCTTTAAATTTCTATAATGAATTACGTAGTTACATTTTTTGTTTAAATTAGGTATTAATTTTTTTTCTTTTGAGTCACCTAAAATCACATTTTCTGGGCAGAAAGGTAAATCAGAATGAGCGTCATGTAATTCAAATGGATATTCTAAATCAACCTCTAGGATAAACCCATGATCTGCATCATCTGGAATATCAAAATGAGTATTTACATCCACCCATTCAAATTTACCCGTAGGGAGATATTAGGACATAGCCCAGCCGTAAAGGTTATTGGCATCGAAATACATTAGAAAGGAACTTGGCATATTTTGATCATATTCAGTTTCTGACATAAACTTGTTATTAGCTTTTGCATGTCTGTTACTGCATTGCGAAATACCACCGCGAATATTTTTTGAAATAAAGGTGATTTTATCAACATCTGTCAAAAGCTCTAATTCAATTTTTGTTACTCTTAACATTGCATCCCAGCTTAGCCCAGGAGCGGTGTAATAGTGGGCAGGATCTAACCCGTATGTTGTCAGACAAACATTTCTAAAATTTTCGAAAATATCAGTTAGAAGTAAAACATCTGTTTTCAAATATATGTCAGAATATTCACCCATATTTTTACATTTAAAATGGTCCCATACATCCAAAGCATGTTCATAATCACTTTGTTCAATGTCACTTCCAGTCAAAGAATTATAAAACTCTTTAAATGGGGGAAGAGATGTTAATTTCAGACAATCGAACGATGACATGTATTCATAAGGATATACACCCTTACGTATCAACCGTTTAAAATCTAGCTCACTGGGAAAGTTCAATTTCAGATCGTGAAGCTGTTCGGGTTTTAAATCTTTAGTCAACTTATCAAGACTACTAGCCATGAATTTAAAAGAATCAACGAACCTTAATTGCATGATACGATTATTGACTTTTATGGATTTTGTAAATGATATGTATTTTTCCTTGTTTTGGAGAATAATATCTATTTTACCTTCCTCAAAACCTAACCCGTGTATAATAAAATGACTATCATAATGAGACAAATTATGAAAAAATACAGGTACAAAGTTAGGAGACCTATATTTTTCGTTACAATGTGAATGTACGACTCCTTCATAAAGCCCCGTTTGCCAGTGATAATAAATTACCTGCTCACCGTTCAAATTTCTTTCACAAATATAACAATGGCTAGTTTGTGCTATATTAGCTTTGTTCTCTTCAGTCAAGGGTTGAGGAGTTTTTACAATCGTGTTTTTACTACAGATTCGTTGTAAATCCTTTTTTAATGAATCCATAAAGGTACGAGCACAGTTTTCACCCTTATGGGTTCTATAAACAGATAGTTTATCATCGTAGGAGCATTTAATATAATAACCATAACTATATACTTCATGTTTTTGGATATTAGTGGTTGAAGATGTAGTTTTATCGAAATTATTAGAATGTGGAATAGGATTTAAAAATGCTTCAAAATCAGCGTATACAACGAATGGGATTCGTAACTTACGTTCATAGTTTTTGAATGTAAGCATGTTGGTTGAAACCAGCTCATTAAACCAGTTCCTTTGTTTGTCATGATGTGATGGCAATTTAGTACATACATGAAAACAACCGTTTTTTTGGTGGTTTTCTAAATTTTCGTTTGTTGTAAAGTTTAGTAAACAGCCATCACAAATGAAAACACTATGATCTCTACTGTTTAATTGATTAGACACTAATCGAGATAAGTTACGAATCCAACAATAATGCCCTCTAATACCTTCGGTTATATACAATAAGTTCAAATGTTTTGTTTGTTTACACTTTGTAACGTGCAATGGACCCACAACATCATGTTTTTTGGTTTGTGAATTGTATTCCAACCCAAAAACATTAATACTCAAAGCATTCATAGCCTCAAACTTAGGAATGCCAGTAAGTTTCATTGGGAAAGAAAGTTGTCCAAAATTCAATTTATTCTTATGTTTCATGTACGTGCCTACAATATTTGCATGGTTATTCCTTTGAGGTGGATATAAACCTGATAGTTCAGCCCATCTAAAACATTCATAATCATTATTTTGAATATTAATTATTGCCTTTTTATTGTATATATCACGCGGCAATTTAATGTATGATGAACCATGCAACGGATTATATTTATTTATATTGACATCTAGATAATTAATTTTTCGTAAACTCCAACCGCTATCCTTTTTTTCAAAATTTGATAATCTCATTGACATTTCATTCAAAAGAGATAAAAAAATTTCATCTCTATCACTGCTCCTGGTAATGATATTGTTACTTAATTGAAAATCAAAAGTATTGGTAAGTTGTTTTGTTTCTTGAATGAAATCTGCATAAAGAATAAAGTTAACCTTTAAGCTACAATGATTTGTAAGCGAACGATTCCACAATACATGGATTTTTTCTTTATTAGCCTGTAAAAATATTTCAGGGGTTTCAAAATTACTATTATTAGCTGCAATCCTATACGTTGCAACCCTATTTTTGAAAGCACTTTCAATCAACTGAACATTAATTAGTTCACAGTCTGAAAGTAACACATTGTTTTTGTGTCTCTTGCTATTTACATGGTTTGCGTAATATCTTTTTGAAACATATACACGACACACAGAACATTCAATTTTATCACTATTAGTTGCACTTACATTAGTATCAGGTGCTTCAAGCGACGCAGAGCTGGAAAGGTCACGACTAGTTGACGGGGACTTTTTCTTGCTTGAGCTATCTGGAACCGGATCCCCTGCAGTTCGTTGTTTCGTCTCTGCAGGTGGTGAAAAGGAGGATGGATCACGACTTGTTGAGGGACGGCTTTTCTTGTTTGGGATATCGATAACTGGATCCTCCGCAAGTCTTCTTTTTATACCGGTTCCGACTTGTGAAGTCCTATAAAAGGAAAAAACACTAATTATTATATTTACTCATTTAACAAATGATAAAATTAGTATTAACAGATTACCCTTATAAAAATATACTAACTAGATTTATTCTTTACAGCGTGAACAATATGCTTGCATTGGTAGAACCCCATCAATTTCATCACGGTTCGATGTAAATGAGAAATCCTGATTAGATTCTGTATGACCATTACAAGGTGTATAATAAGGTATTATATCCCAGTCTTCAAGAAATGAACTAGGTAAAACCCCTTCAATATACCATAGTCTTATAAATCTATGGAATCTTTGAAGTAAAACATGTTTATTAAAACACTCTACTTTGTCTGAAGTAAATCCCGACCGAGAATAAAATTGAGATGCCATTATAAAAACACTGAATCACACACCAACACAATCAGAATCAGAATCAGAATCAGAATATATTTTATTGCCTCAAATTACAAATTACAAAATACGAAATCTTTACAGACTAAACATAAACTTAATATCTATAGTTAAAATTTAAAACAAAAACATTGGTTGGGCAAAGGGTTCCATTCTCAGCTTGTGCCAAGCACAGGGCCTGACGCTGGTTTTCAGAAAGGACCCTAGAGAGATCGGTCGGTCGATCACTGGTTAACAAATTACCAAATTTAGTGCTTATAATAATAATATATTAATAAAATAAAATGCGAAAGACAATACAAATTAAAGTGCTTATATTATATCTACAGTGCTTAACTAGGTACAGTATAAAATAAAAAAGGCAGTAAAAGAAGATGTGTGTGTGTGTATATATACGTATAGGTGTGCGTTTGTGGGTGTGCATGTGTGTTTGTGTGTGTTACATATTTGTCATACGTGTTACTGTGTGAGTGCGTGCTGAACTTCGTGTCTTACGAGGGAGACCAAAATCTGCTCTGCAGCTCCAGTAAGAATGACCTGACTAACCGTTTGTATTTGAATAACCCTAACGTTAACACTTAAATGGATAAAAGTATAGAATAACGGGCTGCTTATATATACTACTACTCCCACCAGTCCCCACCCAGCAACACAATAGATTCATGTTTTGGCAGGTAGCGAAACACGACAGAAACAAAAAATATCTAACACGTTCTTACAAGTTTGGAAATAATAACAATTAAATACTCACGTTTTACGTTGAAGCTGGCTGAACAGTTCACCGGCATCGTATAACGCTTGATCTTCCTCAACATTTTTACATACTTTATTTAGCTGCGAATCGTATAAATCACTGTTTAAGTTATCCATAGTAACTGCTTGTACAGACTCGACGACTTCACATATTTTATTTAGCTGCGAATCGTATAAATCACTGTTTAAGTTATCCATAGTGACTGCTTGAACAGAATGAATGCCTTTATTTTAGTTTAAATAACCTATATCAGGTATAGTAGTTTATCCCCTCTCCTTAAAATGGTAACGGTTAAGTTGGAGAAAGCTTGTAAAGTTAACAGCATCCCTTAAACTTTCACCGAGAGTAAGGGACAACTAAAATACAATACGTATACAATAGCAGGACCATTGTTCCAAAAAAGAGAAACTAGAAAGCTATTACTTTAATATTTTTGAATCGTTTATGATCACTTGAAAGTTATTTTTGTCAATATAAGTCTTCTCAAATTAAGAAATGAGACACCGCTTTCTGTGCGTATAGAAACCGTCAAATACTTTTGTTTAGACTTTCGTATCCTTTTTAACAATATTATTTTATGGGCGCTTCTTAGAATGATCTGTTTGAATTTTATAACTAGTTTTGTTATCATTACTAAAGCGCTATAATATAAGTTTTTAAAGGTATTATGGGAGAACGGAAACACAAATTTTCATTCACACAAAAAACACTTAACAGTTATTAGAAATCAAGTGTACAACTCATAACTACAAGGCACTATATAAATTTAGCCTCAGCTTCGGCCTTTTTATATGAATGTGTGTATAAAAACCTCGGGCACGCTAGTGGGGACAGAGGATCACCTAGGAAGAAGAAACAAGTTTTAACAGGATTTCGACAGTCAGTACCCCATCCAATTATATATAACTGATATAAACAGGAAGGCAATATATTACACATGTAAACAAAATATTCATATATAACAATTAACAATGAGAACTTCGTTTTTTGAACCTACAGCTTGTATGTATATGCAAGTCGAAACTTGTACAAAACACAGACATGTTTGTTATTTATCCACCTTTCTCACTGGTTTAAACATGAATGCAATAAACTATATTATACCTACAGCATACCTACAAGTGGAAACCTGACCAAAAGACGGCCATTTTAACTATCCATTAACAGGTAAAATACCTACCGCTAAGTATATAACACATGTAACGAGTAAGTATATATGTAATAATTCGTACAACGGCCACGATCTCCTGTTCAAATATGTTTCTCGTATACACATTTAAGAGAGGGCTGTCACAAATGCTTTGTACAAAAATTACAATAGCCAGTTAACAATGGGTTTAATGTTAATGTAAATCCATCAACATCATGTATATAATTGGGCAGATTGCAGGTTTAAACAGGTTTCTTTCTGAAAACTTCTTTTTGCAGTTAACTCGAGTAAGAAATGAATTAATAAATACCTACAAGTGGAAACCTGACCAAAAGACGGCTATTTTAACTATCCATTAACAGGTAAAATACCTACCGCTAAGTATATAACACATATAACGAGTAAGTATATATGTAATAATTATAAATAAATACGTGCTGCATATATGTACAGAATACTTAAACGAGATAGTTATAGTATAGGGGGTAGTTAAAACTAGACTTTGTGTTAAAGTGACAGCGTTCAAATCTCAAGTTGATAAAAGCTCAACATAGAACCTTGTACTATTGGGTACAGTGAAATAACAATCAGTCGCATAGGTCTCATTGAATTTGTCTCTTTGTTAGGCGCGGTAGGGAGATACAAATAGTGAATTTATATGCGAGTGACAGGGACAGAAAATAATAAATTTATGAAAGGTTTCAGTTTTTTGTGCACTAATGAAGGGGATAAAAATAGTGAAAGTTTGTGCGAATGAAAGGGACACAAGATAGCAATTTTCTGGAACGTTTTTAGAAATATAAATACAAGCGTGTGCGACCACCCACGTAGTTGAAGATACGCGCTTTAGTTTAAAAATATACCTGTAAAAAAACGTCAACCATTGAAATGAGTTAACTTCAACACAAAACGCCCCTTGCAGTCTCGCCCCTCGGCCTAGATTCTAGTTGGGACCAGTCTAGGAAATCTAAAACCAATCTAGCAGTCTAGGAGTCTAGAACCTGGGGGCAGAACCGGCGTATTCCTTCTACTACTGCCTAAAAACACGAATCCAACCGAGTTAAAAGATTTGCGCCCAATCAGCATACTACCCTGTATGTCAAAAATACTGGAAAAGGCAGTTTGCTCGCAGTTGACCAATTATCTTGAGAGCAGCAATATCTTGCCGGATGTACAGTCAGGATTCAGAAAGGGACGAAGTACCACCACTGCTCTACTCGATGTCACTGACAACATACTGTTCTCTCAGGATAAAGGCATGTGTACACTACTTGTGTTGCTTGATTTTTCAAGGGCATTCGACTGTATAGACATAAGATAGTAGTCTTAGATTTGAGAAACATGTTGCGGGCTCTGTTAGTAATTGTTTCCATAAACTGAAAATACTGTATAACATAAGACCATTTATAAATGAAACATTGCGGATACAGTTGGTTGAGTCACTCATTCTGTCTAAACTAAATTACATGGACCCCGTGTTTGGACCACGTCTTCTTGCAAAAACGAAGAGGCTCATCCAAAGGGTACAAAATGCCTGTGCTCGTTATTGTTTTAATATTCCACCTAGGGCCCATGTCACTCCGTTTTTAAATTCACATAACATTCTCAAAATGCAGCACCGTCGCAAACTTCATTTGGCATGTCTCCTTTTCGGTGTAATCCAACACAAAGCTCCTTCGTATCTTTTCGGAAAATTGACGTGGGCAAAAAGTTGTAGACACCAGGCAGTACGGCAATGCAGCATACAACTAATAACACCCCCCACATGCAACAGCTGCCTTCAGAGGGAGTTTCCGTTATGTGGCAACCAAGATTTGGAATACCATCCCGCCGCCTATCAGAACCCTAAAACATATCACAGGTTTTAAAGCAATGTTAAAAAAAATTATTCTTGAACATCAACAACACCAACAAAGCCTGAGACATGACACGAGTTGCCTACTTTAAACCAACATTAAAATTATATATATATTAAAGAAACCGAATAGCAGTGTGTAATTTTCTACCTACCTGCGTTTTGTGTCCTGTTTGGAGTTGTGGAATGATATCCCTTCATGCCTCGTCCATCTTAATTATAATCATATCTCACATGTTTGTTAATCTTGTCAGTCATTATCTTGTTTGTTTGTTATGTTGTGCTTATTGTACTGTTAACCCATTCACTTATTTTTATGCGTAGGAACCTACAATGTACACAATTTAATTATTTATATGTGATCAGTGTAAAGCTGACTGGGTAATTATTTTTCACTTATGTTCACAGTTTCATTAACTCACCATTGTTGTATGTCCCGTAAACTATAATTAATGCACGAATATCAACAATTTTGTTTACTGTTGACTTTATTCTCTGCAATTAACTTTTGTGTGTTTCATGTACATACTTGTTTATTATAAATTATAATTGCTATACTATCTTATTTTCAATTGTAGTCGTGAATGTGTGTAGCAGGCCCCGCCATTTCTGGACGCACCTTTTGACAGTTGGACATTCATGTGACGGCCCGACGTGACAAAACGGCGGTGTCAAGTTGTATTAGGTCGCGTTCAATTTTTAGGCGAAGCGTGCTACACACACCGTCATTAACAACCTAGGTTTCGCCGGAAGATCAGCGCCAGCTCCCTGAGTCGGCATTACGCTGAGGCGAAACCTTTTTGTGGCGATTACTTGTTGTTTTTTTTCTAATTACGTTCATTTATCTATATTTTATGTTTGTATCGTCACGAATAAATGTTTTTCTTTCTTTCTTTCTTTCTTTCTTTCTTTCTAATATGTAATAAGCCAAGCTAGATAAAATATTTCCATCCTGAAGGTCCAGTCAATATACTCGTGAAATAATTTTTGATTATGGTAACCCCTTTCATGTCTTTGGTAAGAAAAATGCGACGGAAACAGATGTATGAAACAGAAAAGTTTTTATACATTTTGGTTATTTATTTGCATAAGTTAGTTCCCTATTTTGTGACTAGCGGCTTCAAATTTGAATAGTACTCAATGGTTTCACTAAACTTATTCGGTGATTGACAGTAGTTTCTGAAGAGCGCGCGGAGTTTTAATTTGGAGCCCTTAGTTAATACCATATTTTTCTACAAAACCTTACTAAGACCAAATGGATTTTCTCATTATTGTTAACATTCTTTGTATTACCGCCCTAGGTAAGTAATATACTATTACAGATGATCCCGGTAAAAGAGTTAAAAAGGTGCATATTTTCAACTGCAAGATATTTTTGAAGTATGGAAATCTGAGCGATTCGAATCTAACAATCCATCCAACCTTTAAAGCTTGTAAAGATGTATCCATTTTTTCACCTTGTTGCCGTGTAGACGTGTAGTATGTGAAATATGAATGATAAATCTTGTTAATAATCGATTGTATCCGTTAACAAGTCTGGCGTTGTCAATCAGAGATAAAATAATGTTTTGTTAGTAACTTGTATCGAAGCTTTACCAAGTGCAAAGTCTTAGTTAGTACATTTCTCTTTGTTGAAAAAAAAAACTTGAATTTTAATAGAAGCTGAAAATTAAATGGCAAGAATAGGATTATATAAAATTCTGTGTCTTAGATGTTACTACCTACTTTTAACTAAGGCGTTTGAGACTGATCAAAAATGTCAAGTCGAGAGATTAGTAACTCTCGGACGAACAAAGCACTGGAAAGTAATTTTCTCTTGGTAATGGTCAGATGTAATCTAATCACAAAACATTCAGTACTTTCTTACGGTTCCGTTTCTAATACAGTGTCCGACATTTGTAGCATTTACTAATAAAGTTTATTTACTTCTACTCTAAATGTATATAATATAAAGACCCAAGCTAGTTTAGAGTAGCGTTTTAGCAGGTCCTTAACATGTATGATTACTTTTGCACTTCGTAGCAGAACGTTGTGTCACATGAAATTTTGCATACAAGTAAACAAATTTGTAAAAGTTGACTTTATTTTTGATATCTAATTTTAGATTGGCTCTGGTAGCTACATACGAAAACGTAACGCTGAATCAGCTAGAGGTTTAGCTTTCAACACTCGCCTGATGTATTGTTATGAGCATGAGCTTATGTAACTGTAACATTACAATTAACTCTTTTTCCCATATTTTTTAAACTAAACCAGACCATGAAATAAGATCGATATTATAACATGTAACATTAACAGGACAAGATGAAATAAAGTACTTTTCATAAGACTGGTTTCATTTAAATGCTTCCCATAACCTTTTCTTTTTCGGCGGGAATAGGTTTTCCCGCCGAAAAAGAAACTAGCATTTAAAAATATCCTAATCTAACAAGCGGGTGCTATATGTACCTATATAATGCGTTAGCCGTAGTTATGCTTATGAATATCGAGATATTAGTTTACGGCAGAAAAACTAGATGGCAGCACTAGTGGTGAACGTAGACTGCTTGAAGTTGCCGATCTATTTCAGTTATATACATTCTTATCTATGCGCGCGGCCCCGCGCTGATCTGAATACACGGAACGTTATATGAGCTATGTCACACCGGCCCGCGCTCGAACTGCGCGGTTGCCGCGCGGTCTCGCGCAAACTGCGGCCGCGCCGCTATCGCGTTGAATGTGGCGAGGCCTTTAATGTTGACCAGTGCCTTTACATGACCGTACTCGCTAGCAACTGCGTAAACGATTTAGTATGCCGATTCTTAGTTCTATTGCGTAACTGCCAGAGGCGCTACCCTTTTGCCTATAAAAATGTTTACGCAGTCACTAGCGAGTACGGTCATGTAAACTCATGGTAAAGGCACAGAGACGTCCGCCTCGAGATCGCGATAACACAGACACTTGTAGCCTCTATTCGTCCCGGTACCGCCGCATATCGGGTAGGGTCAGTCCGACCCAGGTCGGGCCTAGCAGAGTTTCTTGCTGGACTCTTCTCAGCGGTGGCCTATAATGTACGACCATGATAATGCCCAGCCACAAGAATGTCCGGCCCAGTAATCCGCGTCCAATGTACATGGATTACTGGGCTGGACATTACTCGGCCGTGCATTATTATGTCTGAGCAATCTTGGTCCGGGGCAGTAATCGGAATCCACGTTTGTTCGGCCTGATAATGCTCGGCCCAGTAATCC
This sequence comes from Epiblema foenella, assembly GCA_963556455.1. Classification (NCBI taxonomy): domain Eukaryota; kingdom Metazoa; phylum Arthropoda; class Insecta; order Lepidoptera; family Tortricidae; genus Epiblema; species Epiblema foenella. Next base: position 342,412 of record OY747097.1, on the reverse strand, counting down.
GCGTACAAAAAAGTGGACGCGGATTCTCGGGCCGGACATTATTTGGTCGGGCATTATAGGTCTGAGCAATTTTGGTCCGGGGCGAGAATTGGAAGCCACTTTTGTTCGGGCCGATAATGCCCGACCCTGTAATTCGCGTCCAATTTAGGAGTGACGCTTTGACGTTTGCCTAAAGAAAATCGGTTTTTCTGTGGTTTTCCTAGTTTGCATCTGCCAGTGAAGCCAATTACTTACACACCTTGCAATTTGTCAACAATTTGCTAACGTTAGAATGAATAGGGTGCAATGCTATCTCATTCTAACTGTAGCTACATGTTGTGGGAAATAGCTAGGTGTTTAATAGGCTTTACTAGAAGTCATTTGCCCCATTCCTAGAATTTCACTCTATGTGTCAAATATTTGTAATCTGTGGTTCACAGCGGAAAGTGGTCGCCGATTCCTGGGCTGGACATTACTGGGTCGGGCATTATAGGTCTGAGCAATCTTGGTCCGGGGCATTAATCCGAAGCCACTTTTGTTCGGGTCGATAATGCTCGGCCCGAGAATCCGCGTCCAAAATAGTGGTCGCCGATTCCTGGGCTGGACATTACTGGATCGGGCATTATAGGTCTGAGCAATCTTGGTCCGGGGCATTAATCCGAAGCCACTTTTGTTCGGGCCAATAATGCTCGGCCCGAGAATCCGCATCCAAAAAAGTGGACGCGGATTCTCGGGCCGGGCATTATTTGGTCGTGCATTCGTGTCTCCCTTCTCAGCTAGGCTAGGTTTCCCAATTAGATTTTCACTCTATAGCAAACCAATCCAAACCCGCAGTTTTGTCAAATTCTCCATACCTAACCAAAGTGTTCAAGGTTTGCACCCTTTTGGACTCTGAGTGAATATTTCACTAAATTTATACCAATTAAATAGCATATTATAAAAATATAAATTTACACGTTGTTTTATTATTTTCGATTTTGACAGACACACTTGACAATTCAACAACTGAGAGCTGCGCAAGATAAGTTGAGCACGAAGATACGCATAACGTGCTAAATTATAAAAAGTCGTATCTTTACCCTGATCGGATACTGAGATACGACTTTTTAAATTAGCACAGTAGATTACGTTTGATTTTATACTCCACAAATTTTCATACCCCGGGCTTATTATGTGAAAATCGATTCTTAAGGAGTAAACTCCAAAAATCCGGTTTCTACTATGGTAAGTCTCCCAAGTTTCGTTTGTTCCTCGATACAGGGGAGGAGTAGGACTATACGATAATGCAGTGTGCAAGCCCCCCTGCCTGGCCTTAACAGTGGCAGCAGCATGATAAGTGACGCCCTGACACTCTACAAAACTTGTGTTCGTCCAATCATGTCTTATGCAAGTGTAGCTTTTGCTCACGTGCGTATGACATCGCTCAAGCCGCTTCAGGTCATTCAGAAACGTTTTCTCTGTAGGGCGACTGGTGCTCCGTGGTACCAGTCGAACCTCAGTCTGCACCACGACATGGGGTTAGCACCATGAAAACCATCTTTAAGAAAACTGCCAGACGTTATTTCGACAACGCTTCCCATCATAGGAATCCGTTAGTTAGAAAGGCTGTCGACTACGTTCCCATCCCTCCCCCTCTGTCGTTACTCGGCGATCACTAATTAGGGGCCGCACGGTCCGACGTCCTAGGCACACAGTTACGGACCCGGACGACGTAATCACAGCGTCCTTCGAAAGATGGAACGCTGCGCTTACGGCGTCCAACTCTGACACGACGCGTACACTTAGGCATTCTCGCCGGCGCGGACGTCCACCGCGCGATCGCGACAGCACTGACACATATAGTCCCTATTCGTCCCGGTAGAGTCAGTCCGATCCAGGTCGGGCCTAGCTGAGTTTCTTGCTGGACTCTCTTAGCTAGGCTAGGTTTAGTGAACCAGCGACAAAATTCCCAGTAGCTCGATTCCACTCACACCTCAGATTCGGTTGAAACCGCTCAACCAATCTCACTGGAGCGCAAACTCTTAGAGTATTCCAGTGTTCCGAACCACACGCGTGGTCTTGCCGGAGGTTTTCCCCAGGCTACTCTCCAAACGCGCACTCCTATCGCTTTATTGGGCCCAGCCTATAAAGCCACAGTCAGGTTAAAAAAAAAAGTGACGCCGGAACTGAGGTATCTAATATGATCGGTTTCTTTAGAAACCCAAGGCTCAACCGAAAGGTTAGGAAAAGGCAGCAGTGGTTTTTCTTACACAGAAGTTAACGACCTTTCAGTTGAGCCTTGGGTTTTTGAGGAGACCGACCATATTAGATACCTCAGTACGGGCGTCACTTATCATGCTGCTGCCACTAATAAGGCCACTTAGGGGGGCCTGCAGCACTGCATTATCGTATAATCCTACCCCACCTCTGTATCGAGGAACAAGCGAAACTTCGGAGACTTACCATACTGGAAACCGGATATTTTTTTTTTTGAAAAAAAATTGTTTTGCATTGCGGCATCGCCATTACGTGTTCCCCCGTGAATGACGTGTCTTATTATATATATGTCATCTAGGAGTTTTATCGAACTAGGTTCAGTGTCGTCGGCTCTTAAAACTATATGGCATGATACCTTTAGGTACGGTCTTCAAAACTCACAACTTTTGTTACGAATTTTGTTACAAATTTGAGCGACTGAATAACTTAGTATGTATGGCGGTTTTTCAAGGATAATTTAATTTTTTATCACGTGAACCGATTTCATTTTTAGGGTTCCGTACCAAAATGGTAAAAAAGGAACCCTTATGGTTTCACTTTGTCTGTCTGTCTGTCTGTCACATCGCTAAATATCTGAAGAACTACTTATGATATCGATTTGAAATTTGGAATAGTTATAAAGAAGGCTTACCTACATACACAGAACATGACTTTTTTAAATATTTTTTATTTTTATTTTGTGTGGAAAATGACAGATAATAGGTGGTTCAAAATTTGAAAGTCTAGTTAATATGGCTTGGGTTGCATATTCTGAAACTTTTTTTTTACTTTGAGTCATTTTTGTTTTATGAGGGAAAATGTAAAAAAAAATACTGTTCCTCCCCTTATCTCCGAAGTTTACCGAGGAAAAAATATAAAATTATCACATAACATTGATATCAATGTATATTTTACCGGAAAAATGTAACTGTAGCTCTATCTAGTTTTTCTTTTTTTTTATCGTCAAAAAATATTTCTGTACTAAGTTTGTAATTTAATCACCTTTGCATGTAATCTTTGCCTTTGCATGTAATCTTTGCATTTGCATGTAAGGTTCAAAAAACATTTCTAAGATTTCTATATAAAAAAATGTATGGATATTATCCATTCCTTTATCCCAGAAAGTTTCTACTTGGAACTCTGACTTTCCACTCTTTGGAAGTGAGGCGCAACTTCAGCCCACTCTCCTTTGTTTGCCGTGTATTACGGGGAGAGTCAGATTGCCTTGAATTAGTGAGGCAATTTGTGAGGTTGCACGTTCCAGGAGTCCCACGAATGGATCTTAGACCTCGTACGCGCCCGCTTTTAGCAATGCCTCCGGCTCGCACTGTGTCTCACAGGAACTCACCGCACCTCCGCGCCCTGACGCTGCTGAATGCCCTGTTGGTGTCAGCACCCGAGTGTGATCTGCTTGCGTGGCGATGGACGGCTGTGTGTAGGGAGTGTCTGAAGTTCTGTGAGATGAAGGATGATAGGATTTCTAGTGTACCTACGTAGATAATTAGTATCATTGTTTTGTTCCTTTAAGTTGATGTTTCGTTTCACAGTGTATTGGACTCAATCTGTAATGCTGTGTAAATATATTTAAATAAATAAATAAATAATAAATAAATAAATGTATTTTTGTTTTATAAATTCCTAAGAGATTATGCTGAAAGTACCTTCTTTCAAATAAAGAAAAAAAAATGAAATCGGTTTACGTGATAAAGAATTATCCTTGAAAAACTACCATTCATACAAAGTTATTCAGTCGCTCAAATTTGTAACAAAAGTCGTTGATACATGGCGCTGTATCCATGGCGTCCAATTTCCACACCATGTTGTTGAGATTTTCCTGATTTAATAGGGTTGCAACTGGTCATATTGACGTGTTATAGATATAGCTCAAAATATTTTATTATGATTCGTGTACTTACTTTATTACCTTTTATCTTGACGCTTAGAGACCTTATACATCTCTAACAAATCTCGATTGTTATTAGTTTCTTAGTCTTATCTTTGACATGTAACACTACATTTAATTAATGATACTTTGATTATTATATTATTTTTATTTGATGTACCTAGATAGATTTTGACTTGTAAAAGTGCCCTTGAGGCCTATTTGCAGAATAAATGTTTTGATTTTGATTTTTGATTTACACATCTGTATACAGAACCCTCGGTGCGCGAGTCCGACTTGCACTTGACCGGTTTTCTTTTTTTCTACAACTCTAAAAACAACATCTTTTATTTTGATCAATTTGTCCAATTTACTTTATTGTGATATTTGATGGTTTTTCTATCTATATAACCACACTATGGTATAAATTATTGCATGTGTCATATACCCAATTAGAGAAACACAAATGACGAAAATGAGAGGCAAAGTACACGCATCCGTGACGTCATGACTGCGTGGCCTCGTACTGCCGTTGTATGAAAAGGGAAATTTCCCGTTTTTGTGGTGATATATTGCATTTATACACATCATTGCCACACAATTTCGTTTTCATTTAAACAATTTACATTTGGCCAATAAAGAAAAAAAATATTTTAATCAATTTGTGTAATTTACTATTGTGATAATTTGATAGTTTTGTATCCATATAGCCATACTATCATGTGTCATCATCCCTATCAAAGAGAATATAACCACTACGTTTTAATCCCTATTGTAAAAAAGGCATGCGGGGACTTGCCTGCTCGCTGAGTGGGACCCACAAAACATTCGCACGCACAGTGCGACAAGGGAGCAACATCCCTGTGAGCGGCTATAAGGTAGTCGAGAGATGAGTCTGCGGGACCCAGGTCCCGGTAATCCGTTCAGCAGGCCGCCGGCGTTATGACATTTTACACTTCCAACCTGGAGCATAGGTTCCGCTCTTGTGACTCCACTCTGGCCGGCCGGTTAAGGCACAGAGGCGAAGACCGGATAAACGGCCCCTCTGGAATAGAGGTCGGCGGTGTCTCCACTCACCGTCAGCTTGCCACAAACTGGCCCGCGGGTTTATTTATTATTATAGCCTTTTGTTCCCATTAGTTTTTTTTATTAAAAAATATACTTTAATAAATAAAGATATATATTTATACTACCACTTATATAAAATATTCTACATTAATTTTTATTTTACTCTTCTCATATCAAAGTTAGCAAAGGGTGAATTAAAAACTAAATAAACATAAGCTATTATTTAATATAAAAACCCGGACAAGTGCGAGTCGGACTCGCGCACGAAGGGTTCAATATCATTATCTATAAAAACGGCAAAAAAAAAGTTTGTTGTATGTGAGCCCCCTTAAATATTTATTTTATTCTGATTTTAGTATTTGCTGTTATAGTGGCAACGGAAATACATCATCTGTGAAAATTTCAACTGTCTACCTATCACGGTTCATGAGGTACAGCCTGGTGACGGACGGACAGACAGATAAGCAGACAGACAGACGGACGGGCGGACGTACGGACGGACAGTGTAGTCCTAGTAATTGGGGTCTCGTTTTACCCCTTGGGTACGGAACCCCATAAATACTAACCTGACACAGCAGGCTGCTCTTGTAGAATTTGTTTTTCTGACAAACTTGTGGTTGTTCTGATGCTGAGCCTGATATTACATATAATAAATAGTTACAAAAATAGGGTTTACTAAAAAGACATTTCATGTCATTTCTGAGCTGATTAATTCAATTTAAGGATACGTTTTTAAATAATTCATTACAAAACGAAATTAATAAAAGAAATGGACCAATAAATATCTAATAGTACTTTTTTTAAATTACATGACATGGTAGGCTGCTCTGGAAGTTGGATATCTTGTACAACTGAAAAAAGAAGAAAGATAGAAAACATAAACACAAATTGTGGTTGATCCAGATAAACCTGAATAAAAGTTAATGTATGTTAATTCATTGAATTATCTTCCAGAATTATTCTTATCTGATAATTTAAATTCCACCAATAAAATTAATATACCTAACAATTACAAGTTAGATATTAATGTTGCATTCTAACTAATTTGGTCTCTTAACTAGTGACAACAATAAAAAATTAATAGAAAATTACCAGTTAGATCTGATGGCCTGGATTTTGAATAGCTGTGGTCTTCATGCTTGTGACACCAACTAAAGCAATGATCAAAACTTCACAATAGCTGAAATAAATAATGTTCATTAATAAAACAGTACTTGCCTACAGCTTTTTATTCTATATGATACAGATGAATTTATTCTATATGACACAGAAGGTTACTGGGACTCAATTTCAATTAACTGAAAGTTTTTCATTTATTTTCTTTATTTCATACTTGAATAAACAGAACATATGTGTTTAATGAAATGAAGCCAACTATAATGTTCAAGTAAAGTAATAGAAAAACATTACAAACCTACATATAGCCCTATAGCTTAGTGTGTGTATAGGGTCGGTAGGTGGGTTTACGGCCTGTTAATTTGATGCGCCAATTTGCGGCCACTTGGAAGAGTTGATGAGCTGAATGGATATTTTCTTGCTTTTTTAATATAATCCCATTCAATAGCTACTAATTATTCACTATGTCCTTAAAGCATGTAAAAATGTAAATATCTTTAATTGAAAAAATTTCATTCTTCAGAAGGCCGCAAACTGACACAGGCCGCGTAACATTATGATAGGATAAACAACTGACAAATTGTGGTTTATGTAAATATACAGGGTGTACAATCCAAATGGGTCAGTATGGTGAAGTCGGAAACTATGAGAGATAGCGAGATCTGTTCTTAGGAACCATGACGTCGATTTTAGATTTAATAATAATTACATTCAAACTTTTTTATTAACTCTCATACATAACCGGGAATCGAACCTGGTCAATTTTTGTAACCGCGTGAAGTAAAAAGGACCAAAGGCTATGAAATCTTGTGTAAACACAACTGACAGTAAATTAGACTAAAATGCCCACAGTTTTATTAATTTGCAAAAAGTCGTGAATAATATGAATCGATCATCAATTATCTGAAGAGACCATTTATGCATATCTTATGCGACGCCTAATAAGATTTTCATTTAACTGTTGGGTTGGGCTTGTACATAACAGAGTCTTGATGTTTAAAATTTATGACGGGCGATTAGATAGATTTAAATACATCGAAATTTTAGAAGATGTTGTTGAAATCATACGAGTAATGTCACAGGATTTCATAGAAAATATGTATTTTCAACAAGATGGAGCCCCCGCACACAATAGTCGAATTGCCATAGACTTTCTCAATGATCATTTTCAACATAACTGGATTGGTACAAACGGCCCTATTAAATGGCCCGCAAGATCGCCGGACATCACGCCACTTGACTATTTCTTATGGGGTTATGTCAAAGATGAAATCTACAAATCAAATTACGACACTGTAGAAGATTTAACTACAGCCTTAGAAAACATTTTAACACATATGCACCCCATAAAAATACGAAATGCAATCTTGCGATCGTTACCCAAAATAATTAATCTTTGCATTCAACAGAATGGCTACCATTTTGAACATTTACTGAAATAAAATATTTATCTTATTGGTGGGTTTTTCTTTCAATTATTTAAACAAGATTCCATTAGTGTTGTGCTTCTTGCGACTTGCAGAATTTATACACATTGATTTTGACCAGGTTCGATTCCCGGTTATGTATGAGAGTTAATAAAAAAGTTTGAATGTAATTATTATTAAATCTAAAATCGACGTCATGGTTCCTAAGAACAGATCTCGCTATCTCTCATAGTTTCCGACTTCTCCATACTGACCCATTTGGATTGTACACCCGGTATATAAACTCATGCCTGTATATGCCCAAAAGGGGTAATATATTTAATAATTGTAGGTTTAATGATGGAGAAAATTGTGATGTTGCAGTGATAGGTTGCTAGTCCATCGGCCACAATACACTACAACCCGGTTCCTATAGTCAACTCTTACGACACCCACAGGAAGAAAGGGAGAAGTGCTATTCTAACCTGGCACCACACAAGGAAATAGGAAACTATACAAATACATATCAAATGAATCCCGTCAGTTCATTCAGCACAAAAATAGTTACATAAGTTGTTAAGGATTGTTAAGCGTAAAAGCGTGTGTGTACTGCTTTAGGTAGTTAGTCGATGCCCGCAGCTCTATATTGTTGATGGTGCGAGCGGCGCTCCGAATTCGCCTCGCTATGACTGGTTTTGTTATTGCAACAAGTGCTAAATAATTTTATTACGTGTAAATGCAGTGTTTCAATAGAACATTAACGAATTAACAAATCCCCCACAAGTGGCGACCGTGCGGAATTAGAACCGGCACAACCTGTGGACATAACAAAACACGTCAAGATTTTTTTCCTCAATCCGTCATGGCCGAAATAATTAAAACAAACAGAGAAAGGCTACAAATAAGAAGATTATTTAATCGAACGGCACTGTCATTACAAGAAAAGCTGCAAGAGGATGATTTCAGCTCCATAGAAGTAGACTTCTTATATTTGCAGGAGAAAATGGATCGGCTGCGAGTTTTAGACTCCATTATACAAACGGATTATATGGCGTCATCGGAGTTCCAGGAATCGATTTTAACGAAAGAAATCGACGAAGCAGAAGATTACGTGTGTAGGTTTGTCAGATTCAAACAAAAGTATTTTGAGCTAAAACCAAAAATATCACAAAAGGAGAAGATTTTGACAACCGTACCAAAAGAAGAGAAAAGAAACTACAAACTGCCGCAAATCGAAATTAAGAAATATGACGACGACCCAAAAAAGTGGATCCTTGGTTTTAGGGGCAGTTCAAAAAAATCCATGAAGATCGGAACATTGTAGACGAAGATAAATTTCAATATTTATTACAATGTTTAAAAGAAGAATCAAACGCTCGGGCTTTAGTGGAAAGCTTTCCGCCGTCAGCTGAAAATTATCCCAAGGCGGTGGATCAGTTGCGAAGCCGCTACGGCCGGGACGAGATGCTAGTGGAAGTTTACATCAGAGAGTTGTTAAGTATGGTGCTGGCACAAGCGCGGGGTGAACTTTTATTGGACCTTAGATCATTATATGATAAAATTAGTACATATTTGCATGCATTAGAGACTTTAAAAGTGACTAAAGATAGGTATGATGCTATGCTGTTCCCTTTGATAGAATCTGCTATGCCTGAGCAGATTCTAATTGCTTGGAGCAGATCACAACTTCAAGTTAAAGGAGAACAGCAGGGCTCAGAACGATTGGCACAACTCTTAAAATTTCTGGGTAATGAAGTAGAGGCAGAAGAGAGGATTAGGATGGCGAGATCAGATTTTAGTCAGGGTTCCAACACAACAGTCACCAGCCAGCCCACGGCAACATGCCTAACATCCAAGGTAACCAAAGAAACTTGTTTCTTTTGTGATAAGGATAATCATACTTCAAGTGAGTGTTGTAAAGGGGCAGAGTTGTCTTTGGATGAAAAGAAAAAATTAATTAAAAAGAAAGGTGGATGTTATGTATGTTTAAAACGGGGTCACATGGCAAAACAATGCAAAACCTTTCTGAAATGCTTAGCATGCAAATGAAGGCATTTAGTTGTATTGTGTCCAGATTTACATAGCCCAAACAATAAAGAAGTGACAAAAAAGCCCAATGAAAATGTCACTTTATGTCAGGACAAAATAACCACTCTGTTACAGACTCTAGTTGCAGTAGTAGAACAAGATGGTAAGAAAAAGAAGGTACGGATTCTTCTCGACAGTGGTTCCCAACGCTCATATATAAGAAAAAGCTTGGCGGAGGAACTAAACTTAAAGGTAATAGGCCAGGAAGAATTTGGGCACACCTTATTTAGAGGATTCGAGACAAAACCAGAAGTCTACAACAAATGCGAATTTAAGGTGAGTTCACTTGATGGTTCTTTCACAATGACTATGCAAGCACTTGCTCTCAACAATGCACTTTGTGGCTATTTGCCTAAGGTGGAGGATAACAAAATTATAAAGAAACTTCACAAATTTAATGTGCATTTAACAGACAAGAAAAGTAACATAACGGAGATAGGTATATTGCTGGGATCTGATTGTATGAGTTTGATTCTGACAGGCACAATGGTGCACATAGAAAATAATTTCTGTGCCACAAAGACAAAACTTGGATGGACGCTTCAGGATCCGACAACAGGCGCCTACAGTTCAGCAGTAGTTATGACCTGTTTCTCCCAGACAAATATAGCAGACTTGTGGAGTTTGGAAGTCTTAGGAATTAAAAACCAAAATCCACAAGAAAAGGAAGATCAAGACCAAATATTAAAAGTTTTTAATGATAATATTTCAGAGGCAAAGGGCAGATATGAAGTGAACCTGTTGTGGAAGGATGATATTCCGGAATTGAAGACAAACTACAATAAAGCTTTTAAGAGGCTTCAAACAACATCGAAGAAACTTGTGCTAACAAAAAATATGCAGAGATATGATGAGGTGTTCCGAGAATGGATAGATGAAGGGATTATCGAAGAGGTCAAAGATGGTGACAAGGATAAAGGTCACTACCTCGCACATCATCCAGTCTTTAAGATGTCCACCACTACGAGTGTCAGACCGGTTTTTGACTGTTCTAGGAGAGATGAGAATGGATGGTCATTAAATGACTGTATGGAAAAAGGTATAAATTTAATAGAATTCATACCAAAGTTGTGGCGTCCGCCCTCTCTCTTAGTCGGTATCACAGTAAAACACAAGATTGCTCGGTACGTGCCCGTGCGGTACGTCCGTACACTTCCACAGCTACCGTCACAGTGCTGCCAGCGGGCGTGCCGCCGGGCACCTTTATTCAATAGATACTTCTATACATCATATCTCTATCTTCCAATAAGTTTTAATATTTATTTATCATTAAGTTTCACAATTATAATTACATTACTGATTTCACCAATCCTACTACTTCTAATCTTATCCTAGTCTATCTCACCATCTTCACTTGAATCCATCTCAACGTCATGGTTTTCATTACCTCCTTCATTGTGAATTTGCCATTGTCCCTCTATTTTCTTCAACATGAGCCCCAGGAACATTGTAATAGATATCCTGTAACCCTAAACCACCCATGTGCAACAATGTTGCCCGTTTTCGTAGCGGTTTCTTCGTCTGTGTGGCTAATACAGTGGAATCCGTTTATAATGACATCGAAGGGAATTGACAAACACGTCATACTAAGCGGACGTCATACAAAGCATTTAAAAAAACAACCTATTATTTAGGTAAATACTTATTTTAATAGAGAAATATAGCATATTAAATCAAAATAAAACTGCACGTAATATCACTAAAAACAAATCTGTGACGTTCAGCTGTCAATTACTCACTGAGATTCAGAACAAAAACCAGCCACGTGCCGAACGTCGTCGGGAATCAACGAACATGACCGAAAGTAGGTGTAAAGAATCATGTCGGACACTATAAACGGACAAAATTTATTAAAAATGGGTTATAATAAGCGACATGTCATTATATCCGCCTTTGTTACAAAGATTTTTATGTGAAAACAAACTTCGTTGTGTAATTACGTCGTAATAGGCGGTTGGTTAATAGAGGCGGAGTCATAATAAACGGATTCTACTGTAGACACCTTGTACTCACTTAGGTACACCTTGTACTCACTTAGGTACAACTTGTACTCACTTAGGTACACCTTGTACTCACTTAGATACAACTTGTACTCACTTAGGTACACCTTGTACTCACTTAGGTACACTTGTACTCACGTAGGTACACATTGTACTCACTTGGGTACACCTTATAATCACTTAGGTACACATTGTACTCACTTAGGTACACTTGTACTCACTTAGGTACACCTTGTACTCACTTAGGTACACCTTGTACTCACTTAGGTACACCTTGTACTCACTTAGGTACACATTGTACTCACTTAGGTACACTTGTACTCACTTAGGTACACCTTGTACTCACTTAGGTACACTTGTACTCACTTAGGTACACCTTGTACTCACTTAGGTACACCTTGTACTCACTTAGGTACACTTGTACTCACTTAGGTACACCTTGTACTCACTTAGGTACACCTTGTACTCACTTAGGTACACTTGTACTCACTTAGGTACAACTTGTACTCACTTAGGTACACCTTGTACTCACTTAGGTACACTTGTACTCACTTAGGTACACCTTGTACTCACTTAGGTACACTTGTACTCACTTAGGTACACCTTGTACTCACTTAGGTACACTTGTTCAACGTATATCGGAATTAGGGCCACCGATAATGACATTATTCAAGGCACTTACTCAATCACATATTGCAAACATTCAGAATCTTAAAATGGTTTTTTTTAATCTACTTTTTAAGAATAACCTGTATTTTAATTTAAGTCTAGGACCGACTACTAAAACTTAACCTAACCCTTTTGTGTAGTTATGTATTCCAGTTGAATAGAACCCAATTTAATGCAGCTAAAAATACCGATTTAATGGTTTCACGTAAACCTGTAATCCATCCAGCTTAATGGATTCAGATGTCCTAATGGGGCTAATGGGGTCCAGTAATCCAATCGGATGGATTCATTACCTGTTTAATAACTCAAGGTTAACATTTTTGTCTAGTAATGATTGCTTTATTAGCAAATCGTAAGTAGCCCCATGTCTAGATACATTTCTTATATTTCATAACAAACGGCAATTATTTAATACGCCCCACCAGCGGGCACGACCTCTACTATTTTTTGTGCTTACTAGTTATTAGACGGTTCTCGTTAAAGATCTGTAACACCCTCGCACAATGCAACGCAATACAAATTATCTTTATTGCACACCTCCATAATGAAAACAAGAGCACGTAGGTAACCTATAATATGGTTTTGTGTTAGACGATGCCATGCTTTGGAGCAAACTGTAATCAATTCATGTAATAATCAGATAGCGGTACAGCCGTCTGCTTTTATGTCAATTTAATGACCAGATCCTGTGCCGTTCGTTTCCACCGGATTCCCGCGACCTTCACCAGGTCATCACTCCACCTTGTCGGAGGCCTACCGACAGCTCGTCTTCCGGTGCGTGGACGCCACTCAAGCAGTTTCTGGCCCCATCGACCGTCAGTCCTGCGAGCAATGTGCCCTGCCCACTGCCACTTAAGTCTCGCAATTTTGAAGGCTATGTCGGTGACCCCAGTTCTACTACGGATAGCATCATTCCTAATTCTATCACGCAGAGAAACCCCGAGCATAGCTCGTTCCATTGCTCTTTGGGTGACCTTGAGCTTTCTTATGAGGCCCATCGTTAGCGCCCATGTTTCGGATCCATATGTCATCACTGGCAACACACACTGGTCAAAGACTTTTGACTTGAGGCACTGCGGTAAATTGGACGAGAATACACTGCGAAGCTTCCCAAACGCTGCCCAGCCGAGTCGGATTCGACGAGTGATCTCTTTCTCGAAGTTGGACCTACCTAACTGGACTGTTTGTCCCAGCACAGGACCGGTCTAAATGGCGAGCCTTGGGGGAGGCCTATGTTCAGCAGTGGACGTCTTTTGGCTGAAATGATGATGATGATGATGATGATGAATGACCAGATAATTTAATCTGCTCTGCTACATGTCTAATTTATTAATAATGAGTAACCCAGGAATTAACTAACACAAATGACAATTTAATGCTCAGATTCAGTAATCTGCTTCTTTTAATGTAATGAACTGTACCTACATGTCAATTTAATGACCAGATAATTTTATCTGCTGTAACCCAGTGACAATTTAATGTCCAGATTCAGTGATCTACTTTTTTTTTAAATGTAATTAACTGTACATGTCAATTTAATGACCAGATAATTTTATCTGCTGTAACTTATTTAGTCAGGTTTAATATCACCATTCATATACCAGAGTGACAATTTAATATCCAGATTCAGTGATCTGCTTCTTTTAATGTAATTAACTGTATATGTAAATTCAGTGACCAGATATCTGTAACTCGAGTGACAATTTAACGTCCAGATTAAATAGTCTGCTCAGTTCAATCTAAAGAACGTACTTAGTTGCAAGTCAACTAAATGACCGGTGTTATATCGCTAATACTAAGTACCTATGACTATTGTTAACTAATTCATTAGGCGGCAACATACTTCAAAAATATTTATAAAAGCCTGTAGTCATATTTTGACTTGTAAATAGTCGTGACTAAACCCTGGTCTTCCTCAAGACGTACTTACCCACTTGCAACCAGGTTACATCATAAAATAATTTGATGTCAGGACACATCCGAACAAAGAGAGAACCAATAGTATATGTATTCATATAAAACAATGTTACCGCATAGAAATATCTCAAATCTAAAGGTAAGTACGCGCTGACAAATTAGGTGTGTACCTATCCGCATGTAGGTAGCTATCAAGTAACTTTTATTTATAATAAAAACTCACGAGTATTACAGGTACATGAGCAAATTCGTACGCAGGGGTATCTTTGTTTTTTTCAGTTTTGTTCAGGGCTTACCATTATTTAGTCCTTTAACTACCCATACTAGGTTACTTGTAGGAACAAACCTTTGTATATTTAAACCTTAGCTTTTGTTCCCAATTTGTTATACTACTTCATTTCTTTACATGGGCAAACCCCTACAAGTTGCACGGCATATACGAGTACTTCCTATATCACCGGAATTTTTTCCACCGGAAAATTTGTTAGGCCACAATATTTAGTAACATCAATAGGTATTTACCCATAATTATTTATTATTAGGTCAACCAGACCGTGACATATGCCAACTACATGTACATTTGGACATGTGTATATGGAACTGCAGAATTAGACCGTAGTTGTACACATGGAAACATATGCTCATACTCATACTCATTTATGGATAATACTATGGGAATATTGCATGCATGGTATAGAGATGATTATTACATCAGTTCCATTTAATTTAGTTCGTACAATATTTATTAGGAAACAATATTTATTAAAATATTTAAATGGCCATAACGCGTGTTACAAATGCGCTCGATTGTTTTTCAACGCCGACGGGTGCCTGTTTTTTGGGGTGTAAAGTTCAAAATATATATATTTTTTTTTACGAATTTACTGGATTCCATGTCCGAGTGACATACAAATGCATCCCCCTTTTGTAAACAATATAAGCTAATTAATCATTCGATAGTGACTCTAATGAGCTCCACTTACGGTCCTTTCCACGATATGAATTTTACCCTCAAACAATGCATTGGGTTGGGACCAATGTTACGTAAATAACAATTAATTTTATTCTATGGTTCGTTCAACAATAAAAGCATTTTATACTAGTACTTGTTTTTTTCAATTATGGATCATGTTTAGTAATGTAATTTCCTTGTTGATATTAGCAAAATCCTAACGGCTCGGCTTGAGAAAATGTTTGACCGGTATAAGCAGCGGTTATAAGAATAGTATATATTTGTTTAGTACGGTATTGTAAAATAATTACTGCGTATGCAGGCACCCATACTAAACTGCATGGCAAATCTCGATTATCCACGTTATAGCTATAACAGTTTTTTCAATCTCTTTGTACTTGAAGGTAGATTATAGGTTATTATATTACCGGATGTTCCGCACAAACAATATAACCGTGTCAGTCCCAGTATGAACTTTATTGACACTATGCTATGATCGAAAATTCATTAAAGCAGTTGTTATATAGGAGTCCATGTCGAACTAATATCTAAGTATTTCACCCTTTTTGTTTTAGGTATTTTTAGTACATACTTTTATCCTCGTCGCCAATGTGGCGTCCGCCCTCTCTCTTAGTCGGTATCACAGTAAAACACAAGATTGCTCGGTACGTGCCCGTGCGGTACGTCCGTACACTTCCACAGCTACCGTCACAGTGCTGCCAGCGGGCGTGCCGCCGGGCACCTTTATTCAATAGATACTTCTATACATCACAAAAGTTATTGATCTTGTTCCGTAAGAGCACTTATGGAATCACATCTGATATAAAGAAAGCCTTCTTAAATATATCTGTAAAAGAAGAAGACAGGGAGTACCTGAAATTCCTTTGGTGGAAAAATACAGAACTATGCAAAGATGCAGTAACATATCAACATCAGAGAGTGGTATTCGGATTGACCTGTAGCCCTTTCATATTAGCGGCCATAATATTCATTTAGATAATACCCCTGAGAAATACAAAGAAACAGCACAAAAGCTGAAAGAGTCATTCTATGTCGATAACTGTGTAACAAGTGTTGAGACAGTGGATCAAATGGACAAATTTATTTCAGAGTCAAAATAATTAATGGCCATGGGAAAATTTGACTTGAGAGGATGGGTAACAGCTCCAAAAAGAATAGATGACACAGTTACAGTTCCAGTTTTAGGTATGATATGGAATACTATTCAAGATGATTTACAGTGCAGTGTGAACCTGAAAAATGAAATAAAAGACAAAATATCCAAAAGAGACCTGCTTTCTGTAACCCAACAAGTATTTGACCCACTGGGATTAGTATCTCCTGTCACATTGATACCCAAACTTATTACACAGAAGGCTTGGTTGAGTAACACAGGATGGGATCAACAAATTCCAGAAGAACTGGAGAAGGAATTCAAAAAATGGCTAGGCACGTTGCACTATATTAACCAATGTCGATTTCCCAGACGTCTAACAAATGCACCGATTGAAACATGTCAGACAAGCGTCCATGTGATGTGTGATGCTAGTAAAGATGCATATGCAGGGTGTATATTCCTACGTACTCGACATGGCAATGAGGTCACTGTTCAATTAGTGCTAGCAAAGTGTAGAGTATCACCCACAAAGAGGAAAATCAGTCTTCCGAGACTCGAATTGATGGGTGCTCTGATTGCCTCAAGATTGTTTATCGAAGTTATAAATTCGGGACTGCTTTCTAACTGTAAAAATTACGAAGTTTTCTGTTGGACAGATTCGACTGTTGTATTGGCGTGGCTGAAAAAACAGAAATCCTGGAAACTATTTGTGAGTAACAGGGTCACAGAGATCTGTAAGAACACAAAAAGGGAAGACTGGTACCACTTACCTGGAAACGTGAACCCTGCTGACCTGCCCTCTCGCGGCTGCGACGCAAAGTCCTTGATGGAGAACCGCTGGTGGGAGGGCCCACAATGGTTAAAACTGGAAAAGAATGATTGGCCCAAATCAAACCTCAGTGACATTTCTATAGATGAGGATGCTGTGTGTAACGAGGAAATAAAGAGAACCGCAACAAATGTTGATACAAATTCAGCAGCTTTCAGTAAGAGCTTGTTGTATTTTTCTAAATACAACAAAATAGTGAGACTTGTCGCATGGCTGCTACGAATGAATCCGACAGTAAGACGGCGATTCGCTCCGAGAAAACAAGACATCGGAAATGACGAATATAAAAATGCCGAACAAGTTTTGATAAGGTTGGTACAAAAAGAAAATTTCAAAGATAATAAAACCATACCAAAGAATCTAGGCACCATGGTAGATGAATATGGCATAATGAAAGTGAAGACTAGACTAGATTTTAGTGATGAGAGTAAAGATTTTATTTGTCCAATACTGCTGCCTGGAAAATGTGAAATTGTACAACGACTAGTTTTACACCGACATCTAATGTTAAACCATGCAGGTACATTAACGATGATGACAGATTTAAGAAATACCTATTGGATACTGAATATACGACGCCTGGCCAAGAAGATTGTCGCACAATGCATTATATGCAAAAGGTACAAATGCACTGCAAAACTTATAGTGTGCCAGAATCTCCACTACCGACAGACCGAACTGACGCTATATCAGTGTTTCAAATAAATGGCATTGATCTGGCAGGGCCTTTATACCTAACTGATAAACAAAAATGCTGGATTGTACTGTTTACCTGTGCAAAGTATAGAGCAATACATCTGGAATTGGTAGAATCACTGTCGACTGCTAGCTTCATAATGGCCTTCAGGAGATTTTTAGCGAGAAGAGGACGAGTAAGTGTGAACTACACAGACAACGGAACAAATTTTCAGGGTACAGCGAATATGTTAAAGAATATTGATTGGGCTAAAGTTGAAAGTTCCACCGCCTCGCAAGCCATTCAATGGAAATTTATACCACCAGGATCTCCGTGGTGGGGAGGTTGGTGGGAACGGATAATTCGCGTAGTAAAAGAGATGCTGAGAAGAATATTAGGTAAAGCCACAGTAAATTGGATAGAATTGTCAACTATATTATGTGACTGTGAATCTGCCATCAATAGCCGGCCAATTACTTACATAGCAATGAATGATGATTCGTTGAGACCTTTGACTCCACAGATGTTTCTACAGGGCATAAGTAACTGTGATACACCTGATCTAGATAGAATTGACGCCGAAAATCTAGGACAACGATACCAGTACCTACAGAAACT
Source organism: Epiblema foenella (assembly GCA_963556455.1). Taxonomy (NCBI): domain Eukaryota; kingdom Metazoa; phylum Arthropoda; class Insecta; order Lepidoptera; family Tortricidae; genus Epiblema; species Epiblema foenella. The sequence goes on along the minus strand of OY747097.1, from coordinate 323,860 downwards.
GAGACATGACTTTAGGCAGCGTTTCAAAAACGAGTATTTATCGCTGTTGTCGAGTAAAAATTACAGGCATAAAGTCAAGGAGCCACAAGTTGGAGACATCGTGCTGATGGAACTGGACATGAGCAGACTGCATTGGCCAATAGGAGTAATAGCCGAAGTCTATGTTGGCAATGATGGATTTACTAGGGTTGCAAAGGTTAGGACTGCTACAGGGGATAAGGTACGAGCATGTCAAAAGCTCTACCCTTTAGAATTGTCAGCTGAATCTTTGAAGGAAGAATTACTTGAAACAGGTAAGTTGGACCTTGTCAAACAGTCAGGGGTGAATCCAGGTGCTGCAGAACTAGCTTCTGATCATAGTCCTAGTCCAATCCCTGTCGAAACTCGAAGAGGTCGCATTGTAAAAATGCCGCACAGGTATTTAATATAACAAATTTTTTAATATTCTATATATATAGTTCTATAGTATCTATAGTTTTGTGCCAATCGATATGAGCCAAAGATAGAACTCTGGTATTGTTTTTGTCTGTACTGTAAAACCTTTGTTTCTATAAGATAACACTATCCTGTTCATACTTAGTATAGTTGTACTTATTATAAAATGAATACTTAACATGTAAATTCCTGTATACTTTAGTCAATTTTGAGTGATCTGTGAACATGTCTTTGAAGTAGTGTATTGTATAACAGTTGCTGTGGATTGAAAGATTAATTAACATGGTTGGTTGATACATTATAGAGAAATGTTAGTTGTGTTTGTCATGTTATTAATTGTTTCTCACTGCGATAGCTATGACAAAGTGTCAGTTGTAAACTATCTATTTTTTGTCCGTGGGAGGATGTTAAGGATTGTTAAGCGTAAAAGCGTGTGTGTACTGCTTTAGGTAGTTAGTCGATGCCCGCAGCTCTATATTGTTGATGGTGCGAGCGGCGCTCCGAATTCGCCTCGCTATGACTGGTTTTGTTATTGTAACAAGTGCTAAATAAATTTATTACGTGTAAATGCAGTGTTTCAATAGAACATTAACGAATTAACAAATCCCCAACATAAGTGTTTAGTTAGTCTAGTTATGAGTTACGAACTTATTAATTAAATTGGTTTCCAATGTGACTCTTGGCACGCCGCTTTTAATCTCTTCAAAGAGCAAAGTGCGGTAACTGTCGAGACGCATACAAACATCTTGCGTACCTAGTTTGCGGATACTTATATTCTGAAGCCACGAAGCCGATCACTATTTATGCACTGCAACCGCTTGAGGAGTCCGTCTCCGGAGCCGGTATCTAACTGGTGCATTTAAACGTCGTGTCGTTTACTTGCACAGTTATCGACATAACATTCATTGTAGTACATTTTTGCTATATAAGCTCAGATTGAATATCAACGACCTTAGTACGTACCTTACGTACGACCTTAGTTAGTGTCACTACTTTAGTATAAAATTGAAGGTAAATGATTATGTTCAGTGGTAGTTTTTGACCATAACATAATAGAATGGAGTCTGCTGGCGGCCTCAACCACAAATGCCCATTTGCCAAAGTCAAATCATATGTCAAGTAATTCAAAACCTGGCGGCAAAAACTTGCAATAACAAGAAAAACGATATTCATGGACAAACGTCAAAATGCTGTCAGAACATCACTAATCATTTTGACAGTTCTCTAAAAAAAAAATGTTATGTCTCTTCCGAGTGGCTTCCTATTATCGGCCTGTGTATTACTGGGTCGAGCGTTATCAATCCGAGCCGTCGGACGGACGGACAAAGTTTGCTCAGTATGTAGGCGGATTCCTGGGCTGTACATTATCGCCCCGGACCAAGTTGGATCAGGCCGATAATGCTCGGTCAAATAATACACAGCCCAGTAATTCGCTTACATTTTGATTCCTATTATCGGCCTGTACATTATCATGTCTGAGCATTATCATGTCTGTACATTATACGGACCCTTGGTCCGGGGCGATAATGTACAGCCCAGGAATCCGCCTACATACTGAGCAAACTTCGTCCGTCCGTCCGACGGCTCGGATTGATAACGCTCGACACACTTAGTAGCCTTCTTCATTTCTTACATTTACGACCCCATTGATCCTTTCTATTACCTGGTCGGCTGTATGGGTCGGATTGATGCTTGACACCAGTATTGTTTTTTCCACTTGAGTGGCTAGAGGTCGGGCAGTGTTACTGGTGTTTGCTCGAGCGACAGCTGCATAAGAAGTGAAATCTTTTCTAAGTTTTCCTAATTGGGTATTAAGCTTGCTTACTTCTGCTGCCGCGACCGACGTCATCGTCGTCGTAGGGACAGATTTTGCTGTTCTCAATTCTTTTACCTCCCTTTTGAGTTCTCCCATAATTGCTTCAGCGCTTGTCACACTGGCGCGTTGTGCGTCCGCCATCTGCTTCTGCATCTCGCCCATCCTCTCCAGGTCCTGGCGCAGTTTGCTAAGGTCGAGATGTCTCATACTCTTTATTCCCCTTTTAAGTTCGGAAATCGGTTCATTGACTTCGTTGGCAAGCAATTCGCTTAAGTGTCGGACATCAGCTGTGTCTTGCGTTAATGGTTGCTCCGTATGCGATTTCGTGATCTCTGTTAGCCCTGAGAGCTCTGCCTGTGCCACAGGGTAGGCCTGGGGTGCGTTATTGTCGTCTGTTGTTGTCTTTTGCTTATGGAGATTTCCGGCCAGTCTCACGATCCCCCTGGCGAGCGCTTGTACGGCATCTTTGGACACCTTCTTGACGTTCTGGCTCTGCTTAATGATCTCGTCAATGAGATTTGCCCTATCGACAATTTCTTGCAGGCCAGTAGATGGAAATTTCTCATACCCAGGCACTACCTTGCTTTTAGTCTTTGATGTGGATGGAATCTCTTCCTGACTGAAAATGAGCGGTTCCAGATCTCCGGAGCTGTTCGGTTCTGTTTCTGGAGGCGGTTGCGTGTTGCGCGCCTTAGGAGCCGGGGACCTGTCTAGTGGCATTTTTGAGTAAAGTCTCTGTGAGTGCCCAAACTGTTTTAAAACAACCGAAAAAACTGAAATATCTCAGCAGGATTGACTATTTTTACAATTCGAATTCAAACTTGAAACAAAATGTTCAGAAATGTCTACGGATATTCAAATTATTCACCAGTTACTTGTGTTACCGTTACAATATTTACAGAATATGTGTATTGAGGTAAAACACACCTATATTACTCAAAACAGTTAATGGAAATTACAATTTGTGGGTGTGGCAATGAAATTAATATATACTATATTTACGCGCAAACTAACTGTCGACAGGTATTAAAAGCTATTATAATTAGAAAAAAAAAGCTGAACAAAAAAGTAATTTTTAAAATGAAATTACGTAAATTTCGTCGCCCGGCCCAGAGGAAATTCGATTATCTCCTTGGCCCAATGGGTTAGAGATCTAAATTTTTTAACATAAATTACCAGATACACAGAGAATATAGTTTTATATACAGATATACGAAATTATAGCAAACAGTAGTTAAAATAGACTTCTGAAGTATTTTTCTAAACAAAAAATTTGCGGAAATTCAAATTACTAACAAATTATGAAGGCGATTATTACAAAATTCACAGTGAATATGCATCAACATAAAGGACTCCCAGTCCAATCGAAACAATAAGTGGAAATTAAGTTTTATGAGTAGGAAATTCTGATTGTTTGAGTAAAGTTACATGAATTTGATCAGGTCTATTAACTTTGAAATTTTACTAGATGACATATGCAAAAATGTGTTTAGAAACGATTTTTATCCTAAATACTACTATATAAAAACAAAAGAATCATCAAAAGGTCCTAAACAAAAAAGTGAATTTGAGAATGATGAACACGTAAAGTCCACGCGCTTATGGGAGTGAGTTTACTAAATATTACTTTCCGCTAAAACCACTTATCGTAAAAATCTGAAATTTCACACACGAGTAGACAGATGACTATTGTATACAATGCAATCAAAATATTATGACGTTACTGCTTAAAATCAAAAGTTATAATTATAATGGATTGAAGTTCACTGTAGATTTTGATGCGAATGTTTCCCGGAAAACTTGGATAAAATCGAAACTATTGGGCTAAAATTTCCATTATGGACCGTCGATTTTGGGGGGGGAGAGGGTTGGATCGGGTAGGGGGGAGGAGGGCTACCCCCCCTGTACCATTCCCCCCCCTGCGGAACCCCATGGTTTATTGTTCATTTTCATGTTCTAATGGCGCGGGATACTGCCTTTGTCCGGCAGTTACTTTTCCGACATCTTAATTTGCCAACCAAAAAGAGCCCAGAAAGACTTGTTAGGGCAAAGTCTCTAGTCTAATGCGGATAGGTTAGAAAATAACCTCGAATTCTCAATCTTCGAGGTTATTTTTTTTTATATAAGCCCAGAAAGGTATGGCACTAAACACGACACTCACCCAAGTGACACAGATACGCGTTGCTACGGTTCCCGCGCTAAGACGCGAGTAGGTATTTATTGGGCACGCTGCCCCAACTACGGTCGACAAGCTCGCTGCGCTCGCGTGCTCCCTTCGTAGGGCAGCGTGCCCAATAAATATGAATGATTGGATGTTGTAGTTGTCGTATCCCTCAACATGATGTATCGGGATTATTGGATTTATGTAGCGAAACCGGGTTCAATAATTTGTGTATAACGCATGAACGGAACGCCATCAGCATTGTATCCCACAACATGTTATTTTACGTTCGCGTTAGCGTTAGCGAAACCGGGTTCAATAATTTGTGTATAACGCATGAACGGAACGCCATCAGCATTGTATCCCTCAACATGTTATTTTACGTTCGCGTTAGCGTTAGCGAAACAAGGTTCAATCCACGTTAAGGTTAAATATTTTTTTGTATAACACACTGAACGGAATTTATAAAATGGCATCGGGCATGCTGCCATAGGTTTCTGATGTGATGATAAAAAACAGCAAAAAGGGCTCCACGGGTGCCAGGTTTATTTTATAGTTAATTTTACCACAGCCCGGCACCCGTGTGCGCACAAGTGTTTCCAGGTTCAAAAGCTTAACGCAACGGGTCACGTCACGTTACCAAGTCAACATCAGTAGGCGCCAGCGCTTTGATGCCGTTAAGTGGTAAGGATTCGAGACACGTCTGACACCCTGTTACCAGAGGGTCACACACAATTACACGTTAGGTTCCCGATTAGCTCCAAGGAACAGACTAATTATCGTTGTGCGGCGTTTGACACACTCGGGTCACACATAATTACATGTTAGGTTCCCGAGGGGATTTTAGACTAACTATCGTTATGCTATGACACAACACACCACATCGCAGAGCTGGCCAGACTCTTTGACACATCGATTTAAAATACCCTAGATACACTATCACCTACAAATTCAAGACGAAAAAGTGTCCGAGCCGGCCGAGCTGACATTGTGAGTGTGTGCGTGTTAGACACACGCTAAACGAGCGTAAGTCAATTGGGATCAATTTATTTTTTTTCAATAGTCAGCCTTATATCACCAGCGTAACGTTTTATTTTAAATGAGAGCGTTTGGCGGTTACAGCATTACAAATTGCACGAATCAAGTCGGGACTGATTGTGTTGGCAGCATTGGACATACATTGGAACAGAGTCGGTATCGTGTACCGTGGAGTCGAAAATGATTTGTTTAAAATAGGTAGGTGGTAAACAAGTATACGACGTCAGGTGTTAACGTCGATTTATTATAAATAGTAATGATAAATCGATTTATTATGTTGTATGTTCTTTTTTAATTTTTATTATTTTAATGTGTGTTACTTTAGAACTCCGTAGTTTATGAACCGATTCGGAAAATTCTTTCTTTGTTTGGAATCATATGCTCGAAGCATGTTGGTCCCGTTGTTGCCGTAAACTAGTTGTGATGATGGTATCTATGAGGAATTGAGGGAAATCCTCAAAAAACCAGGGGAAACATATAGCGATTTTAGTTTTTCGGTAACAAATCGAGCATTTGCATTCAGAAAGTAGCATTTGGAGAACAGAAGCTGATGACGAAGACCATGGATGGGACCATCCAAAACACCTAGTGTTTGTGTGTGGCGCTAAGATATTTCGATCAAGATACTCAAGCGACTATGACAAAGCCACTTTAAATGGTTCTACTGTAATTTCATGTTATGTTACCATTAAATTAAAGCAGTTCTAAATTTAAAGCAGTTAATCGAATAAGTTATACTTGAAAGAAGAAATAGAATATTATTATCCGTAACACAATATTTTTAAAAACAAGGTTTAATTTACAAAAAATATAATCAGAGTAACTTATATATATGATAGTGTCTCAAGCTTTGAAATCTGTTGCAGCTTGCAACACCGCGACACTGATTGCGGCCAATTGGAGCACATCATCTCGCGCATGCGCACAGCAGCGCCAAAGTTCGCGTATAAAGCCGCCGACGAGCCGCCGTCGCGTCCCTTTTTGCTAACCAAAACCACACACGCGCGTCGCTTACAAACATATAACCTGTAATATTGTTCTAAAGTAAAGGCTTGAAATGGTAAAAACCTTTTTTATTTAAATCAAACTATGTCCCAGACATAGAAGTGGCGACCGTGACAGGACGCGCGTGTGGGATCACTCCGCTCTCGTTTGCAGAAAACCCAGGGGTCTGGCATCGGCCATTTTGAGGCCCTGCTTTGGCCGTGGTGGCGTCACCGTCTCAAGGGACGTGGCAGTCGTCGAGCCGTCCGAAGAGGAGAGGCGCGCCGTGGGAGGAAGAAGCCGGGCCAGCCAAGAACAGCGCTGCGCGGAGTACAAGACCCGGCAACCCGACTACGACGTGCAGGGCGCCGGCGGCTGCTGGCGCGGGACGGCAAGGCTGCGAGGAGAGTGCCGTGATCCAAATTCCTACCTCACCAACCTAACCCTGTCTCTGTACTTATATCAAACTTACAGACTTGACATACCTAACCTTAAAACTTAAATTTACTTAACCTAGCTTAAACTTAACTTAAACTTAACTTCATCCCCATTTAAATCCAATTGGCTGTGCTAATCGTGCTTTGCATCTATCTGTGTTATATTTCCAGGACAGTTCGTGTGTGATAGTGACACGTCACGTCTTATAACCTCTTATGACCTATAGGTACCTAACCTCAATCTAGCCACGTTGGCTTGCTTTCATCCTCTTAAATCCTTTAGTTTCAAATTGAATGCGTGTAAAGGACCTTTAAATAGTTTAATCAGTGATAATTTCCTTGGTGTTTATTCCAAATACGTAACTTTGACATACGCATGTGCACATTTCGTGAAAAAACCTTTTGTTTTTATGCATTTACGCTTTAAACCATTAACATTTTATTTGCCGTGCGTGTTGTTTCAACCTTTTGACAAACTCCTTTTTGTTTTTACTTCCGCTGACTCAACGCTAGTGATCTGCTCACTAATTTCCCATTGTTTTAACGTTAGCTCCGCCCTATTGCACCGCATATTTGTGCTCGCATATGCACCTTGCTTGCTTGTGCATTTTCAGTTGCCACGTGTCATCGTGCATAACGGGACATCCACGTGTCTGATACCTACCCATCCACGCTTCGCGCTTGTGATTAGTGTCTGCCACGTGTCAACGTGCATCTCTACCGAGCCATTGAAGTTCAAGGGGCGTAAGCGTTTTTGCCAATTTAACTAAACTTTACGTGGATAACTCAAGTGTTTTGTAATATTAACCCTGCTTGCACAGTCAACAACACAATTCAACAATGGCTGAGGCAGCAAAGAGGGAAGCTTTATTAGCAGAATTGCGCACCAAACGTAGTTCTATTAAAGGCCAAGTTACTAAATTCCATGCCTACCTAGGCACATTTGGTGCACATGAAATATTGTCTGGTGTCAAATTTAATGATTTAACTTTAAGACTAAATAAAGTAATTGAGTTATCCTCGCGCTTTGATGAGCTGCAAACTTTGATTGAAGTGAACAATAGTGATCAACTTGACAGTGAACTCTCTGTCCGTGAGGCTATTGAAACAAATATGAGTCTAGCCATTGCAACTGCACAAAGTATACTGAAACGGTCGCAGGTTCCGAAGGAAACTCCGGCCACTTCAGTGAAAACATGCTCGTCCGGCGGATGTCATGCCGAGCCTCTCGGCTTCCAGTTGCCAACAATAAAAATAAATAAATTTGATGGATCTTATTATAAATGGATGGAGTTTAAGGATTTATATGAGTCCTTAATCCATAACAATCCGAAAATTCAGGAAATTCATAAATTCCATTATTTAAGTTCATACCTGGAGGGCGAGGCGGCTCGGGTGATAGCTAACTTGGAAGTTTCAGCCATCAATTACACTGAGGCCTGGACGTTATTGTGCGACAGGTTCAGTAACAAAAGGCAATTGATTACTAACCATTTGAATGCTTTGTTTAACATTGATTCTTTACAGCGGGAGTCAGATAAATCTTTAAGATTCTTAAGTGACCATGTTACAAAAAATCTCAGAGCGCTGAAAACATTGGGTCAGCCCACGGAGCACTGGGACACAATGCTAGTTCACTTATTATCTGCAAAGTTGGATGCAAATACTAACGCTAAATGGGAGGAATATAGGAACACTCTTAAGGAGTGGCCCACACTTAGTGATTTTAAAGACTTTTTGAAAAATCGGGCAGATATTCTAGAAAATTTGTACCGATCCAAACGGGATAAGCAATCCAATCATAAACCAGAGTTTGTGAATAACAAAACATCATTTAAACATGATAAAAACATAAAAACATTTGTAATTTCAGATAAACAAATTGAACACAAAGGTCGGCCGTGCGTCGTGTGTCGCAGCGACCACAGAGTATACGACTGTCCCGCCTTCCGGCAGATGTCGGTGGACGAGCGATGGTCGCGTATCTCCAGCCTTCAACTGTGCCATGTGTGTCTGCGGCCAGACCACGAGACTCGCCGATGCAAGTTGAGCGGCTGCCGCGTATGTAAGAGACGTCACAACACATACCTACACACAACACAAACACAAACAACCACGCCTAATCATTCATCTAGCGGGGCTAGCATGGATCAGAGCATCCAGCCTACCAGTAGTGGTAAGGCGGAGCCTGCGTCCTCCTCCACTATGTTGACTTCTGACAGTGCAGAGGTGCCACACACCTCCACTGCTAATTTTTCGCTGTCCAGTAGTGAAGTATTGCTGTCCACAGCATTAATTGACGTGGTGAATCCTTGCAACAATAGGAAAGAAACTATAAAGTGTATCTTGGACTGCGGGTCTCAGTCTTCATACCTGAGTGAGGCATTGAGGGAACGCCTTCAGCTTGCATCTCAGCCCATAGTTGCCACAACCGTGTTAGGTATAGGTAACACTCCCCTTAAATATAAACCAGGACGTTGCGCAGCTCGTATACAGTCTAAAATAGGTGATTTTACTGCCAATGTTGATTTTCTGGTCCTAAACCAAATAACTGACCACTTACCAAAAAAATATTTTGATATAAGCCACCTAAATATACCTGCGGCTATAAAGCTTGCAGATCCAACCTTTAACATTCCTGCTCACATTGATGTTTTGCTAGGTGCGGACATTTTTTGGGAAATTGTGAACGGGGAGCAGAAAGCTTTGTCTCCTAATAGCCCCACCAAACTCATATCTTCCAGATTGGGATGGCTGCTGGCAGGACCAGTCGCTAGCACAGCTATGCATGTAAATTCATCAAGCACTCGCAGCCATCTCTCTCTGTCTGATCTGTCTAACCAGATGACTAGGTTTTGGGAGACAGAGGAACTGCCCTCGGAGGCAGAACGCCCTGGGAATGTGTTCGAACCACATCCCATAGAAAAACATTTTGTTGAAAATACTTATCGCCAAGATGATGGTAGATTTGTAGTTAGATTACCTCTTAAAGATACGCCAGATTGTTTAGGTAATTCTTTCCACATGGCGAAAAGGCGCTTATTCAACTTAGAAAAGCGATTTAGTAAACAACCTGAACTTAAGTCAATGTATGTTGACTTCATGAATGAATATAGAGATCTAGGCCATCTAACTGACTCTAAATTTTCTTACAGAGCTAACTATCTTTGTCATCATTCCGTGATGAAAAATGATAGCGAATCTACTCGCTTAAGAGTCGTCTTTGATCCAACCTGCCCCACCTCCTCTGGATATTCTATCAATGATATACAGATGGTAGGTCCCAATATACAAGACTCCCTGTTCAACATATTGCTTAGATTTCGTCACTATAAGTATGTCTTAGCGGGAGATATCGAAAAGCAGTATAGGCAAATTTTAATGAATGAAGCCGACAGAGACTTACAAGTCATTTTATGGCGTGAGGACGAGCACCTGCCTGTTCGCTCACTCACTTTGAATACTGTCACATACGGGTTTGCCTCTGCAAGTTTTCTCGCTGCTAGGTGTTTGTGGCAACTAGGGGCTGAGTGCAAGGATCCTTTAGTTAAGACTATTATTCAAAACGATTTTTACTGTGATGACTTATTGACAGGAGCAGACTCTGAGTCTGAGCTGCTTCGCATACAAGCAGGAGTCTCACAGGCCCTGGCCTCAGGCTGTTTTAACTTGCGTAAATATCGCTCAAATTCAACCGCATTATTAAAATCTGATTTTATTAATAAACAAGACAATTTAGCGCTAAGCCAGGCCTGTCAAACACTTGGATTGGGTTGAAATCCAAGCGAGGATATTTTAAACTTCAACATTAACATTGACGACCTCAATGAGGCGGTCACTAAGCGAACAATCTTGTCCAAGACGTTTCAAGTGTTTGACCCCTTAGGCCTTTTAAGTCTATGCACTGTTAAGCCTAAGATTCTTATTCAAAGGTTGTGGGCGGCCAGTAAATCGTGGGATGAACCAGCTCCGCCTGAAATACGGCGCAACTGGGCGCGTTTCATAAAAAACCTACACCATATAAGAAATTTAAAGATACCCAGATTAGTTTTGAGTGACTCGCCGTCCACAATTGAGGTGCATTCCTTCTGCGATGCATCATTGTCCGCATATGCTGCGTGTATCTATGTAAGGTCTATTTCTGGCTCGGGTGAGCCGCAAGTAGACCTGCTGTGTGCGAAAGACAGGGTAGCGCCCATACGTCCAGTAACCGTGCCCAGGCTAGAGTTGGCTGGGGCCTTACTAGCAGCCAAGCTTTATGCCACTGTGGCTAAAGCACTAAGGCGACCTGTCTCTCGCACCATTTTCTGGACAGACTCTGCAGTTGTACTTGCTTGGCTACAGGCGGACATTTCACAATTAAAGACGTTTGTAGCTAACAGAGTCGCTGCTATAAATGAGCTCGTCCCTGGAGCGGACTGGAGACATGTGCCTACTAACCAGAACCCTGCAGACCTAGCGAGTCGAGGGGTGGACCCGCAACATGTCTCCAGCCCTGCTCTGTGGTGGCATGGCCCGGAGTTCTTACTTAAATCTGAAAATGAATGGCCAAAGCTCGACTCTGTCAAACCCGAGGTTCTGCCGGAGGTCAAGCTCACAAATTTAGTCACAGCCGTAGAACCTGAGCCTTGTATCATAGATTTTGATAGGTTTTCTAAATATAAAAGGCTTCAGCGTACTGTAGCGTACGTACATCGCTTCATAAATAACTGTCAGCCTAGTCAACCTAAGCTGACAGGCGAATTAACGTCACAAGAGCTTACAAACTCGCTTCAAGCGTTAGTGAAACTTGCGCAACAGCAATTATTCCCTGACGAATTGGAAATATTGCGTAAAAATAAAACATTAAGTTCTAAATCTAACATTGCGTCTCTGACGCCCTTTATTGACTCACAAGGTATCTTGCGAGTCGGGGGGAGGCTGGATGCTTCTGATTATAGCTATGACAAGAAGCATCCCATGTTGTTGCGTGCGAAACACACACTCACCAAACTCATATTTAAACATGAACACACACGTCTCTTGCTTGCGGGGCCGCAGCTTATTTTGTCTTCAATTCGAGACATCATATGGCCGGTTGGAGGCAGGAACCTCGCACGAAGCACGGCCCGCAATTGTGTCACTTGCAGCCGCGCCTCTGGCAAAACGTTAAAAAATATCATGGGTAATTTGCCAGTGCAGCGTATAGAAGTTGATTTGCCATTCACGACAACAGCGGTAGATATGGCCGGACCGTATTTAATAACGGATCGCAAGGGTCGCGGCTGCAAAATAACTAAATGCTATATGTGTTTATTTATATGTCTAAGATATAAATGTGTTCATTTGGAAGCCGTAAGCGATTTGTCTAAAGATGCATTCGTATTGGCCCTCCGCAGGTTTATCGCCCGCCGCGGCAAGCCTGCGGAAATAATTTCGGATAATGCAAAAAACTTTGTTTCAGCTGCAAAGGAAATAAACGAGTTTATGAAACTATATAAAAATGAAATAACACAGTTTGCAGCTGATCAAAATATACGATTCATGTTCACACCCGCTTACGCTCCGAACTTCAATGGCTACGTGGAAGCTGGCATTAAAAGCGCTAAATTTCATCTAAAACGGATTCTCGGCAATAGTCACCTCACATTCGAGGAATTGTCCTCGTTATTTAGCCAGATAGAAGCCATTTTAAACAGCAGACCACTTTGTCCACTCTCCCCCTCCCCCCTCGATTTTACCCCCCTTACTCCCGGGCACTTTCTCGTCTCCAGGCCGCTGACGGCGCCGCCGGTCCCGCCGCTGCAAGACCACAAACCGCACCGCCTGGACCGCTACCTCCGGCTGTAGCAGCTGCGCCAGCACTTCTGGTCCCGCTGGTCGACCGAATACGTCTCCGAGTTACAACAGCGCGGCAAGTGGCGCGAGCGCCGGCGCGACCTGCAGCTGGGAGAGCTCGTGCTTATAAAGGACGACGGCCTGCCGCCGCTGCTGTGGCGCATGGGCCGCGTTGCTAGATTGTATCCAGGCAAGGACGGCGTTCCACGAGTCGCAGACATAAACACTGCCAGAGGTGTAGTCAAAAGGGCTCTCAACCGAATTTGCCCTCTGCCCATGGAAGAAAGGGATTCCTGAAAGACGGGCTTTCAGCGGCCCGGAGTATGTTGCAGCTTGCAACACCGCGACACTGATTGCGGCCAATTGAAGCACATCATCTCGCGCATGCGCACAGCAGCGCCAAAGTTCGCGTATAAAGCCGCCGACGAGCCGCCGTCGCGTCCCTTTTTGCTAACCAAAACCACACACGCGCGTCGCTTACAAACATATAACCTGTAATATTGTTCTAAAGTAAAGGCTTGAAATGGTAAAAACCTTTTTTATTTAAATCAAACTATGTCCCAGACATATGTCCATATTTATTTTACATTTTGAAATTACATATAGGTAACATACCCCTCAAAATTACCAGAACTTATCTTTCTACAAACAGCCATAAATCATTTAATACTTTTTATTCACTTTCTTTTAGATAAACGCTAATATTTAAGTTTATAGTTTTTACGATCTTACATATCTACATACATACTCCATAGGTGTGTACTAATAACAAACAATACTTGAAAGCTTTCATAAAAAAATTAGTCAGTCTGCGACTCCATTCCTTCGAAATTTTACTATAGTCCGATTCATAGGTCTCCCGTTTCGTTTCGATATACAACTCACTCAACGTGAGGGAAAGAGACAGTAGCATAGCTGGTCGTGTGTCTGATATTTTGATAAAATAATTGTTATAAGCGCGTTAAAGCTTAATATAACTACAAATCAATTAAATAATGAAACTTTAAATAAATACTCACCGAAAATACGAAATTCCATCCTTTTTTAACGTCGTTAACGTGTTGTTGATGCATTTTTTTACGGAGCACTCGGGCATGTTGACTCGCCGATGGCTAGCGCGCGACTATGAGCGCAAGAGTGCTTAAAAGGCATTTAAGCACTCTTGAGCGCGGACGCTTTTGACAGGCGGATGGTGCATCTAGGGTATTTTAAATCGATGCTTTGACATGGTGAGGAGCATGGTACTACCGTCTGCTGTAGTTGCGTCATACCGGAATTTGCCTGTTGCTACTCGCTCCGATATTACGTCGCCACGTAGGGGTTGCGTCATACTGGAATTTTCCTGTTGCTACTCGCTCCAGTATTACGTCGCCACGTTACCAAGTCAACATCGCAGAGTTGGCCAATCTCTTTGATGTCGTTAAGTGGTAGGAGTCGTTGTGAACTAGCAGACAAATAGCCACAACTTCTCCGGTAACTAAATCGTGAAATCTTTTTTATATATGAAGTAATCTAAAAAACTTCTACAGCGCGATGCAGAACATATAAAAAATTTGATTCGAAGACAAACCATAAAATAAGGTTTGTTGAGTTCAATTTCAAATGCATAATTTTAACGATATACGGTTTTACATTTCAAACAACATTGCTTGTGTGACGTAGACGATCAGCGTATTATGTAGGGTGATCAAATCATATTATGCGAAATCATAAGGAAATGTTTTGCAAGATCTAAAATAGTCAATGTGAAATATAGTCTAGTGCAAAATTAGTCTTAATGAATAGAATTTAAAGTTTAAAATGCTAAACAAATTTAGCGAGACTTGAATAAAATCCAGCTGGTATACACCAACTTGACCGCTTGGGTGTCGTCATATAGGAGGGGCAACCACAGACTTATATTAAGGTAGACCTCGCAAGAACGAATGAATGTATGAGGACTGTCAGTGAATGAATAATCTGATGTCCTCGGAATAGGAGTACTGTAATGAGTAGACAAGAGAAGTTGCTAGTACTTGTAAATCGCAATATGGTATTTAGTTAACATAAAGAATAAGTAAAATTTAAAAAACCCTACGATCCCATCATCAACTAGAAAAGAGCTGATGATCTTCAACGGCTGAACAGATTTTCATGAACATTAAATTAACTAGCGTTTGCTACACTCGGCATAAAATTATCTATGGCACAAAAAACTAAACGAAAATCGGTTCATCCGTTTGGGAGCTACGTTACCACAGACAGATACGTTAACCTGATAACACCCCTCTTTTGCGTCGAGGGTTAAAAATACGGTATTTGATCCCATATATGATCGACAACATGCAAAAGTAGGATATGCGTTGTCTAGCTGAATGCTGATCTGGGGTATGAACTGCAATATTGTTAATGTAGCAAAACAATATTACAGAGTACGGGTTGTATCAGAGATTTCATAAAGTAGAAATAAATTATTTACAACTTAATAATTAAATAGGTTGTGATTTTGTCGTCAAACGTTTTTGCTTGATAAGAGTAAAAAGTTAATTTATTTGACAGTCATATTAAATAAAGCTAATAAAAAATATTAAATTAACTAGCGTTTGCTCTGTTTCAACTTTTATTAAGCATCCGACAAATAAAAAAGGGAAGCAGTTTGATTGTTGTTACAAAGTTATACATTAGACCAATCAGTCAACAAGCGTATTTCTATCTATCTATCTATCTCTTTTACATAACTAATACGGTTTGGTGCGTCGGGAAAAGGTTCATTGTGCAGATTAGCAATACAGTCGACTTTGTAAATGAATACATGAAAGCAACCTTTTCAGGTGTACTAAGGCAATAGTTTCATCGCTTTTCGATACCTAATCAAAGTTCTAATTCGTTGATGTGCGAGTTGAGTTCGAGTGTGAATCAACTATACCCCCGCAGACCTCAGCTTATTGTCTGATTTTGAATGACAGTATTGTCGAATACAAGCCTTTAAGTAATATCACGAAAAAGATATCATAAATAATCATAATGCAGCACTGCATATTTGTTGATCTTCAGGGTTTTAAATTGAGTAATAATGAATTCATAATAAAGGAATTTGCACTCGCCACGAATGAATATACACAAGTTTTTTTGGTAAAGCCGCCATACCCGTTTTCTCGTCTATCACCAAACGAAAAAAGGCAAGTTACGTGGTTAGAAAAAAATTGCGGTATTTTGTGGCGTGAGGGTTATATTGACCGCCGTGAATTTAAAAGAATCATTGTAAACTACTTAAAAGACAAAACTATTTTCGTAAAGGGAACAGAAAAAGTTCAATGGGTTAAGCATTTGTCTCCTGGTTGTACTGTTTTAGATTTAGATGAAAACCAACAATATAATTTTAGACATTTGTATGAAAAATATTGTATTAAAAGTGAAACCTATAATTGTGTGCACCACAAAAAATTTTGTGCTTTAAAAAATGTGTTATGTATCAAGAAATGGTATTTAGACAATATTATATGTTTTTTCTAAGTATTAATAAAATGTGTTCCACTCAATCAGTTGTTTTATTTAATCACCCAACATACACCATATGTTTCTGTGCCATCCCTCCGAAGGCACACCTTACAATTCAACTATTAGTAATTTGGTAGTATGAGCTCGAGGATAGGGTGTGTTGTCGTGCATGTCACTGTCTGTAAACTAAGGAATGAAACAACAAAATATTTTAACAAATTTATTAAAACTCGACATTTAAAATAATAAAGAATTAATAACTAACACTATATCCACACAGTTTTTTGGAAATTTTGTTTATGACACTCTCCGCACTGTCGATAATTTCGTCGAATCCGTTATCTGCTATGTATTGTGCGCTTAAGATCACGTCTTCGCTTTCCGGCACTTCTCTGTACTCATTTTCAAGCAAGTTAATTATCTGGATTTTAATTAACCTGTTGCCCTTTCCTGGTTTTTTATTAATCACAAACGATGGAAGTTGCCCTGGAACACTTCGTTTTTGCACTTTGTTTTGGATTTTGTTTTTCCTTTTTTTAGTTTTTGGTTTATGACACGCATTCGTTATCTTTTTTACTAGATCGTTGTTGACATCTTCATCATCTTCATCATCTGGAAATGGGTTCTGTGCAAACACCTCAGAGAAAAATAGAGGAGACGCGTCTTCTACGTTATCCATTTTGCTGTAACAAAAATAAAGAAAACATTATTTAATCTATCCATTGTATGCTAAAATATCCCGTAAAAATATATTTCACCATCATATACTTAACGTTTAAATCTTATAAAAATAATTGAAACTTACCAGCAGATATCAGATGAGAAGCCTTGAATTGTTAGGGTACTTCACTGTAGGATATACTTCGTATCGTCTACAAATACATGTAAATGAATTACCTAATTAGTGTAAGCTTGATTATATACTCAAATAGACCTCGGACGTCCTCAACTATAAAACAATGTATTTGTTTGATTTATTATAAATGAAACTATACCCTAACGGAAGCGTATAGGTATTGTTTTGTTATATCAACTTTGCATAAATTACAATTTAGCAAGCGCGTCAAATGAACTGTGGCACGAGTCAAATACCTATGTTTTACTCTCGGGATCATGTGACTGCTAGGTGTGCTAATTTGTTATGCAATTAAAATTACAGGTTGTAACTTGTTTTAACGAAATATTGATAGTTGAAACGTACAGTCAAGTCTAATAATATGAATATGCTTCGGAACTAGTTGGGAAATAAAAATAAATGTACATACTTTATTATTTAGACTTAGCGGTACTAGTCAATAGGGTTTGGTTTTTAATTAAAAGAAAAAGACGAAATTCTAAGTTCATATTTATTTCCATAAATTACATAGATAATCTTAAGATTAATAACAAACCAATAACGTTTACAAACATTTAAAATAGGATAATTTATGTTGGAGCACATAATGTTTAATGCTAATATTAGAATACAGTTAATATTAACTCTCTAAAACATCTTAAGTTATCCATACAAAAATACAGTATTTTCTAGTAATCGTACTAACCAAGAACAATGACAGCTATATAGGTTTTTAAATATTAAGTATCGTAGTGTGCCCCCATGCTCGTGTAGATACTTTATGAGCAGAAATCAAACGTTTGTCGTCATTAGACGATATCGCAATTTTGTTAACACTTTGTGTAAATATTTCGTGTTTTATCGATCTAAATAAAATATTTTTCTATAACTTTCGGCAGTTCGATAAAGCTTGAACCACGCAACGGTTGAAATTTATTTATATTAATTTCCAAGTGAGAATTATTTAAAAAAGCCCAGCCGCTATCACGCTCTTCAAATTCTGCGACTTTTTTTTTTAAACAATTTGTAACTTCTGTGTAATAACGGTCGAAATCAAAACTTTGACACAAAATCTTATTTTTTGTGCCAAAAGATTTCATAGATTGACTGTTATTCTTAAACAACATAAATATTCCATAAAGTTCTAAGTTTACTTTTATGCAGGTATGTACCTGAAGTGATTTATTTAAAAGAGTATTAATTTTGCTACGAATCGAGTTCATAAATATGTCAATAGAACTTGTGACTAGGTTATTTTCTACCGAAATTCGATAAGTTGCAATGCGATTACGGAATGCTGACTGAATCATTACCACACCGTCACCGATTTCTTGAATACAATTACTTTTAGTTTTATGTTCGTTACTACGCAGATGACCTACCCATGATTTTTTTTCTACAGATGTGCTACACGATACACAAAAAGGCATTATGCGGAACAAAAAGTTATGTAAAACAAAAATTTAAAACAGTGGAATAAAACTAAATACCTATCACCTATTTTTTCCGTGCGTTAGAATAAAAGGAAGCATCACTGTCTTTAAAAACTCCGAATGCGGTACTAAGAAGTGATTGACACTTTTCCCATTCTACAGATTTTTCTTCGCACTGCAGTCTGAGTGCTACCAAGGCTTTCTTGTAACGCTCTAAAGCATCTGCCTCTGCTTGATGATCTTCTATTTTATACACCTTAAGGTCGATGAAGAAGTCACCTGGTCTGATTACGGTGCGACGTGATGTACCGGAAGACACGCGGCTAGAGAACGATGACGTAGTAGTCGTTCCTCGCTCGGATGAAACGGTCACACATTTTTCCTCGTCGCGAATGATTGAGAACAGATCCGTAACGGTCGGTCGGTCTTGGTTGCGCTGTGAACAAGAATAATATTTTAATCATACGTAACTAGACGATCACTCTTAAACTGATGATGTTGACGTAATTTAGTATACGCACTTAATATAGTTATCAACATTTACACTGCATCGAAACGGATCGTAAGTTAGAATTTCAGAGTTTCTTGAATTTCACTTGATATTTAGAGTTAGGTATAGCTTTGCTACGAAATCTTATCACTTAGAAACCTGCATAGAAAATTAAAGGATGTATGTGAAGTCTCCAACCTGCACTTGCGCAGCGTGAGGACTAAAATACTTACTCACGCGTAAGACAATCTTACAGCAAATAAATTATTATAAATTAGGTACCTTGCAGTTGTTTTCTTGCGCTTCGATGGTCCCACAGATTCAACAGCACAGACCTTTCGGGAACTTGCAGCAGGGATAACTCGTTCAGGTTCGCAGCTGTATCAAATAAAAATAAATCAATACAAATAATTTATGATATCCTTAGCGTACAGTAGCATAAATACTTAGTATAGTTTCCTGTTAACATACAGTAAGAAATAACTACCTTAAGGAATGCTCGCGTCGCTTGTTGCTATCCCTTGATGACTTTTTTTTCGCCTGCGGCGACGGGCTTCGTGAACGAAATGACAGCTCAGAGTCGGATCTAAAAAACACTGACATTTAATATTTTGGTTAAAAAAATTAAGACAAAGATTCAACTAAGACACAAAATAAATTAATACTCACATTATGAATTGATGAAACAACACTTCTGCAGAATAACACGTGAATGTACGTAATGTATTAGCACAACCGTGCAGTAATTACAGGAATAATTGTAACGTCTAATACCACGGGTATTTATCCAAAAAAATACCAAGTTGACTGTTTCGTTTCTTATATTTTATGATTCAACTGTGGAAATAAGTTATACGATTTTGTGAAGTATTATTAACACGCGTTAACACAAAAACGGATTAATGTAATATTACATTTGTTTCGTTTTTAAATGAATTGGTGGTTTTTTAGTAAAAAGCATATTTTTAATGAATAACAAGTATCAAATTAAATGCGAAATTTAGGTTAGCAATTAGCTAACGCGCACTATTTTACAACGAAATCAAAACGTGGATATGATTTTGATGAAATTGGATCATGAATTAGAACTTTGATTAGGTATCGAAAAGCGATGAAACTATTGCCTTAGTACACCTGAAAAGGTTGCTTTCATGTATTCATTTACAAAGTCGACTGTATTGCTAATCTGCACAATGAACCTTTTCCCGACGCACCAAACCGTATTAGTTATGTAAAAATCTGGTGCAATTACTTTACGAAAAGTAACGATTTGATTCTAAATAAGTATTATTTCTTTATTTATTCAGCTGTTAAAAGCAATGGTACGAGTAGTATGTATAGTTTCGAATTCTCGCCTACAGGCATATCCATATCAATTATATCGTTATGTGAAGTGCATCGGGTAACGTACACAGTTTATGCATAATCAGCTAATCGGTGACATAGAGTAGGATACATACCAGAGGTTTTCTACTGAAAAAATGTACTATGAAGAAAACAATAGAAATACGCTTGTTGACTGATTGGTCTAATGTATAACTTTGTAACAACAATCAAACTGCTTCCCTTTTTTATTTGTCGGATGCTTAATAAAAGTTGAAACAGAGCAAACGCTAGTTAATTTAATGTTTTTTATTAGCTTTATTTAATATGACTGTCAAATAAATTAACTTTTTACTCTTATCAAGCAAAAACGTTTGACGACAAAATCACAACCTATTTAATTATTAAGTTGTAAATAATTTATTTCTACTTTATGAAATCTCTGATACAACCCGTACTCTGTAATATTGTTTTGCTACATTAACAATATTGCAGTTCATACCCCAGATCAGCATTCAGCTAGACAACGCATATCCTACTTTTGCATGTTGTCGATCATATATGGGATCAAATACCGTATTTTTAACCCTCGACGCAAAAGAGGGGTGTTATCAGGTTAACGTAACTCCCAAACGGATGAACCGATTTTCGTTTAGTTTTTTGTGTCATAGATAATTTTATGCCGAGTGTAGCAAACGCTAGTTAATTTAATGTTCATGAAAATCTGTTCAGCCGTTGAAGATCATCAGCTCTTTTCTAGTTGATGATGGGATCGTAGGGTTTTTTAAATTTTACTTATTCTTTATGTTAACTAAATACCATATTGCGATTTACAAGTACTAGCAACTTCTCTTGTCTACTCATTACAGTACTCCTATTCCGAGGACATCAGATTATTCATTCACTGACAGTCCTCATACATTCATTCGTTCTTGCGAGGTCTACCTTAATATAAGTCTGTGGTTGCCCCTCCTATATGACGACACCCAAGCGGTCAAGTTGGTGTATACCAGCCAAGGCCGTAGCTAGGGGGGGGCATTATGGGGCAATGCCCTACCTTAAAATACTATTGCCCTACCTTAACCCATCGTCTATGATATACTAGTAAAATGTTTGTTTATAGTTTGACATAATTAAAAAAAACTATTAGCGTAGGTAGCATAGCGACATGTATGTACTTTAACTTATTATATTACACAAAATCAACCTCAACGAATACTTAATTTATCAGATTTAGCATGTGGGTAAGTATAGAAAAAAGACAAGAGTTTGTTTACTGGATGCTATTAAGCGGTTGCGTTAAGTTTGTACCTAATAATCAACGACGTCGCGTGCAACGCGGTACAAACTTGCCTCGATCATTTTTTATTTTATTTAACCCATTTAAACCCAAAAGTACAATTTTGATAAAAATATATTTACGAGACTATTAACGGCCAACATAACATTTTGTTAGAAAAAAAGACTGTTCAGACGTCTGAAAGAAATACCCGTCCGCAATTGGGGCCAATGGGCCTAAATGTGTGGTATTGTCCAAAACATCCCTTTTCACAATGTTTTGATACATTTTTTATTGCCACGGTGCTTTTATGTGGCATGCGATGCATCGCAGCTGGTTCGGAAGTTTCTGGAGGAGGTGTCCAACACCGTCTCTACTTAAACTTGGCACCACTGAAAAGGCTTACGATGCATTTGATAGGGTTTTTCAGTGCCTAGATACTTCAAATACAATCGGGTAATAACTTCGGCGAAACTGGACTTGGTCCATATTGTCATGGAGACGCCAAGCATTAGCTAGTCCAACATCTAGGTCAATAAAACCCACCACCACTTTTTGCTTCGTATAGCTATTCTGTATGCTCCAAGTGACTGGTCAGCTTAATCAACTCTGCCCACTCCTTTGCCGTAGTTCTGAAAGACGAAAGCTATGTCCACATCTACTTTTCTTCATTCTGTGGAGCCCCATCTTTTTACTTTGCCTAGAAGGTAAATGGAATCGTAGGTCGTACTCATCGTACAGACATTATACACAGATATTATATGAAGCCATCTCACGAATAAAATTTGGTAGCCGTGTCTAGGTGCTGGTCAACACTGCTCGGTCCTTGTTTCATGTCTTTGACAGAACCTAGTGGGCATTATTTTATCCTGTTATAACTCAGTGTCAGTTGCACGATAACCAGCATGACGCAAACACTATGCTCATCGCTCATCTGGTGTTTTTCTAATAGGCTCTTCACCGCTTTTGATCCTAAAGGCTCGTTATTAGTTTTCGTTGCTGATTTATAATTATAACAGTATACATCGAAGGCATAACAATAAACATCAGCACTTACAATCATCCTTTTTAACTTGGTTTTTGAGTTTCAACTCTCCTGTACCTGTATTGGTTCATCATCGCTACTATCCCATTCCTTGTCTCAAATACTTGAACTCTACCTATGATATAACGAGTTAGTTTGATATAACATGTACATTCGACGAAAATCGATTCACCAGATCCGATTAAGTGATCAAGTTAATTTTGAGTTAAATTTTGACTTGAGCCAGCCAGTTGCGCCCTACCTGTGATTACCCCTGCCCTATCTTAAATCTAACTCTGGCTACGGCCCTGATACCAGCTGGATTTTATTCAAGTCTCGCTAAATTTGTTTAGCATTTTAAACTTTAAATTCTATTCATTAAGACTAATTTTGCACTAGACTATATTTCACATTGACTATTTTAGATCTTGCAAAACATTTCCTTATGATTTCGCATAATATGATTTGATCACCCTACATAATACGCTGATCGTCTACGTCACACAAGCAATGTTGTTTGAAATGTAAAACCGTATATCGTTAAAATTATGCATTTGAAATTGAACTCAACAAACCTTATTTTATGGTTTGTCTTCGAATCAAATTTTTTATATGTTCTGCATCGCGCTGTAGAAGTTTTTTAGATTACTTCATATATAAAAAAGATTTCACGATTTAGTTACCGGAGAAGTTGTGGCTATTTGTCTGCTAGTTCACAACGACTCCTACCACTTAACGACATCAAAGAGATTGGCCAACTCTGCGATGTTGACTTGGTAACGTGGCGACGTAATACTGGAGCGAGTAGCAACAGGAAAATTCCAGTATGACGCAACCCCTACGTGGCGACGTAATATCGGAGCGAGTAGCAACAGGCAAATTCCGGTATGACGCAACTACAGCAGACGGTAGTACCATGCTCCTCACCATGTCAAAGAGTCTGGCCAGCTCTGCGATGTGGTGTGTTGTGTCATAGCATAACGATAGTTAGTCTAAAATCCCCTCGGGAACCTAACATGTAATTATGTATGACCCGAGTGTGTCAAACGCCGCACAACGATAATTAGTCTGTTCCTTGGAGCTAATCGGGAACCTAACGTGTAATTGTGTGTGACCCTCTGGTAACAGGGTGTCAGGCGTGTCTCGAATCCTTACCACTTAACGGCATCAAAGCGCTGGCGCCTACTGATGTTGACTTGGTAACGTGACGTGACCCGTTGCGTTAAGCTTTTGAACCTGGAAACACTTGTGCGCACACGGGTGCCGGGCTGTGGTAAAATTAACTATAAAATAAACCTGGCACCCGTGGAGCCCTTTTTGCTGTTTTTTATCATCACATCAGAAACCTATGGCAGCATGCCCGATGCCATTTTATAAATTCCGTTCAGTGTGTTATACAAAAAAATATTTAACCTTAACGTGGATTGAACCTTGTTTCGCTAACGCTAACAGGAACGTAAAATAACATGTTGAGGGATACAATGCTGATGGCGTTCCGTTCATGCGTTATACACAAATTATTGAACCCGGTTTCGCTAACGCTAACGCGAACGTAAAATAACATGTTGTGGGATAATAATAATAATAATATACTTTATTGTGCACTATACAAAATGGAAATGTTAAAAACAAATTTTAACACTGACAATAATGCAAACAACAGGCGGTCTTATCGCTAAAAAGCGATCTCTTCCAGACAACCTTTGGGTAGCAGGAAATTCAGCAAATGAAAGTTAACAGGTAGTGCATATTTAGCAGAGAGATAGATATACAATGATCTATACTATATAATAAATTAATACAACTAATAACTATATATATACAAATACAATAGATACATACATATATAAATATTTAGCTCGCCTTTGTACATATATGTCAACTGTTCTTGTAATTTATGTTATGTTTTACTCATGTACAATAAAGAATTTTACATACATACATACATACACAAATACATATATAAATCCAAAGGCAATCAAGAGAGCGACAAGAAATGAAGTTTCAAAGCATTTTTAAAAACAGGAAGTGATTTCGCACACCTCAAATCCAACGGCAAAGCATTCCAAAGCCGAACAGCACGAAAGGTAAATGATCTATTATAGAATTTAGAGGAAGATGGTGGTGGAGCAAGAAGATGATTTTGAGAGGACCTTACGGAAGAGAGACGCGAAAAACGTTCCTTAAGATATTGAGGAGCTGCTGGGTTAAAAAGTATGCCATAAAGAAGGGCGAGAATATGAGAGTCGCGACGAAGATAAATAGGAAGCCACTTGAGTTGAGAACGGAAGTTAGAGACGTGGTCATACTTGCGCAAGCCAAATATGAACCTGATACAAAGGTTTTGGAGACGTTCAAGTTTATTTAGCTGGTCCTCGGTGAGATCAAGAAAGCAAATGTCAGCATAATCTAATATCGGAAGAAGTAGAGATTGGGCTAGCGCAATTTTAGTGGCGTGTGGCAAGAAATTACGGAGTCGACGAAGCGAACCTACTGCAGCAAACATTCTCCTGCTCACCTCGCTCACGTGAGGTATCCATGAGAGAGTGCGGTCCATAATAACACCAAGGTTCTTCACCTGGTGGGAAAAGGGAATCTGAACGCCATCAAATTCAATGGCTGGTAAATTGGCAAAATCAATCCTAGAAATAAGTTTTGGACTTCCTATGACTATAGCTTGCGTCTTAATCGGATTAACTTTAAGTCCATACAGCCTGCTCCAATTAAAAATATACTGCAGATCAGAATTTGTGGAGCTGATAATCTGCGGCAAATCGGAAACAGACCCCTGAGAGTAAATTTGGAGGTCATCAGCGTAAAGGTGATATGAAGAGGAAATTTTGTCAGTAATATGATTAATAAAGATGGAGAAAAGGAGCGGAGACAGCACACCACCTTGCGGAACGCCAGCCAATGTGCTGCACCATGAAGATCGGAAAGAATCAACCTTAACACGCTGTCTGCGACCAGTTAAATAACTACGAAACCAGTTAATCACCGCAGGAGATATGTTAATAGAACGCAATAAACCAAGTAGAATTTCAAAATCAACCGTGTTAAATGCATTGCTGAAATCAAGCAGCGACAAAACTGTTACTTTACGGTTGTCCATGCCTGCCCGGATGTCATCGGAAATCTTTACTACAGCGGTAGCCGTACTATGACCAGGACGGAAACCGGACTGGAATGGATTCATGAGCTCATATCTGTTCAGAAAAGAACTCAATTGCTGATGTACTAGGCGCTCAAGAACTTTGGAGAGGAAAGGTAAAATCGAGATGGGGCGATAATCCGAGAAAGAAGACGGATTGGGTTTTTTAGGAAGAGGAATGACATCAGCATCTTTCCACATTGAAGGGAATACATTAGAGGAAATGGAAGTATTAAGGATGTTGGTAATAACTGGGACAAGAAGATCAAGAAGAGGGATGATCATACTACGGCTAACGTCATCAACTCCTACGGCATTGGATGAAATGGCTAATACGTTCTTCTTAACATCACTGTCAGTGAATTGAACAAAAGAGAAAGGAGGAAAGTCAGGAGCTGGGATACTTGAAAGAGAGTTAAGAGTATCACTCTTAACTGGCCCGGAAAAGACGGCAGAAGAAGAAAAGTGCTGGTTAAGCTGGTCGAAATCGACGTTCGTATTATTTGAATTAAGAGGAGATTTCCCAACTCCAAGTGACTTCAGAAACTTCCAGATTTTGCCAGGGTCCCCGGAATTCTCAACGGACATGTGTATGTGGCGCCTTTGAGCATCACGGCAAATGGTACTGCACCGATTACGCAACGAGTGATACCTGACTTTGTTTTTGTCAGAAGCGTTCCCTTTATATTTGGATTTTGCTAAATTTTTCTTAGCGATTAGAGACCTAATGTCCTCCGTGAGCCAGGGGGCAGGAAGATGCTTGATCTTAACTGGACGTATTGGAGCGTGGATATCGTAGAGTTGAATTAGGGTAGAATTAAAAAGAGAAACTTTCTCATCCACAGTATCCGCCCCAATAATCTGATTCCAGTCGACTTTAAGGGTATCCTCACGAAGCTTCTCAACGCACATTCGACTAAAATTGCGCAGCAGAAGAACTTTGGGTTTAACTTTAGGGGGACGGATTTTATAAGACAAAAGAAGCAAATGGTGATAAGAAAAAGCGTCTGCAGAGTATTGATTATACTTTACAACATGATCCAATGAGGAGACTAGAGTGAGATCGAGAAGCGACGGCGAACAATTTGGGAAATGATGCGTGGGACCAGAAGGTAAAATGGACATGTTGCAAGCATCAACGAGGGATTTAAGAGATTTTGAACGGAAGTCGTTTTTAAGAAGGCAAGTATTAAAATCGCCCATTACAATATGATGGCTGTAAGACGGCATATAGTCTTCGAGAAGTTTTTCAAGTGAGGCGAAATAATTGACTTGGAGCGAGGGAGAATAAAAAACACCTAGAAGAACTTTTGAGCGAGATAAGCTTAACTCAAGAAATAAATACTCTGCAGCGTCTGAGAAAGAGGATTGAGCTGACATACTTAATATTGAATATGGGATATGAGAACGGAGATAAATTGCTACACCACCACCTCCCCTACCAGTCCGATCATTCCGCACCAGGCAAAAGCCAGGCAAAGAATAAGCTGTAGACGGCAGACAAGGTTTGAGCCAAGATTCAGAAATGAGAATTGCGTCAATTGTACTACGGTCAAAAGTCATTAAAAAATCGTTAAAGTGGGCTGGAATGCTCTGCGCGTTGATGTGAACTACATTAAAATTATGAGGAACGTCAGAAAGTTGTTGGTCAAGAACGTCATTAAGAGGGGGAGGGAGACTATTTATTTCCTTTATAAAATTACATCATGGTTTACATTTTTAAAACAAGATAAATTCACAAAAGGATCGTCAATAGGTATAATAATAATGAAAGAGAAATAATTGAAATCAAATAATGTCAAAGGTAAACAATAAATAGAAATGTCAAATTTGTATACACGGCTAGAATATCCTAGGCAATGTCATTAGTCAAATTTAAAATAATAGAAATAAAAACAATATAAACGCTCGATTCCAAATATCAAATACAATGTCAGAATAATAAATAATATGGTAATGTCAAGAATTAAACGAAATAAATAAATAACAGAAATACAATTTAACAATAATCAACAATTTTATATAGGCTGTTCATTGTATTCCTTTACGGAATACAGTGATTTGAGCATTAAAAGTTCCTTTAGTCGGCGTTCAAATATGTCGTTGGAGGATTCGTTTTTAAGTGTGGCGGGTAGGCGCTCGTACATCGACGGGCCTATTACGCGTGGGCTCTTGTCGAGCAACGCGAGTCGCCGCGGCACAGGCAGTAGTCGGCCCGTCTGACGGGTGATTCTACCAGGCATATTCGCCCGTTTAAATAAGTTAATGTTTCGACGCGTGAACATTAATACTTCAAACACGTATAATGAATAGTGTGTCATTATTTTGAACTGCTTAAAGAGCTCTCTACACGAGTCCCTCGGATTTACTCCCGCCAATATACGTATTGCACGTTTCTGCAGTTTGAACACCCTTTCAGAGTTCGTTGAATTTCCATACAAAACAATACCATACGACATGAGTGAAAAGAAATACGCATAATAGATCTGAAGCAGTGCATCACTGGAGACAATTGGTTTCAGTTTTCGCAGTGCAAATACAGCACTGCCTAACCTTTCACACAAATTGTCTACGTGTTCCTTCCACTTCAGCCTGGCGTCAATTGTAAATCCTTGCAAGAAAGAAGAAACTTGCAAGAGTCACAGTGGGGTATCGGACCCTGTACCAGTGGGACGTGTATAGTGCTTCCGGATGTGAAACATATAACGTGGGATTTCAAGACATTAAGTATGAGGCCGTTCGCCGAGAACCACTCGTGGAGTTGGCCGCACGCATTTGACACTTTTTGCTCGAGTTGTGAGTGCGTGTGCGCGGTTACAACTACAGTAGTGTCATCGGCAAACAACACCACAGTGCCTTCAGCTATAGAGGAAGGGAGGTAATTCACAAACATTAAAAACAGGGTATTTCCAAGCGAAGAACCTTGTGGTATTCCATGCCTGAGTACACCTGCTTCAGATTTCACGGTTTTGCCCTCTATTTTGACCTCAACAGTCTGCCGTCTATTTTTAAGGAACGATGTAAGTAACTTTTGAGTGTTATCCTGTATTCCATAATGCCCTAACTTTGTTAATAACAACTCGTGATTAATTACATCGAACGCTTTTGACAAATCGCAGAATACCCCTGCAGCCTTGTCCTTCACGTCGAGAGCCGTTGTTACGTAATCATATATTTGATACGCAGCTGTTGTGGTGCATCTATTTTTTCTATACGCAAATTGTCTGTCCGTCAGTAAGTTATGTGTCTTAAGATGTTGCATTAAGGAGTTTGAAACGATAGATTCTATAATTTTCGAGATATTTGGGACGATAGTGATTGGTCTATAATTATCGACACAACTTTTTTCACCCTTGCCTTTGTACACTGGACACACTCGAGTGCTCTTCAGTACGTCGGGATACACACCGCAAGCGAACATGGTGTTTATGAGATGTACGAGTAATCCCGCGACGACCGGCCAGACACACTCGAGGATGTTCAGTGATATATCGTAAATATCTAGGGTCCCGCGTGTTTTTGTCATAGACCTCAACGTACGATTTAGGTCCGTGAGTGTAACAGTGGGCAGAGCATGTTTTGGTATGTTAGTGTCGTGTAAGTGATGTGTAAGATACTGTACAGAGCCCGATTTGTTTATATTTAAATTACAGTTAGAGGCTACTGTGAGAAAGTGCTGGTTTAAGTGTTCCGGCACTTTGCGCGAGGGTACATCCTTTCCACTTTCATCCTTAAGTGCGATGGTGTGTTTGAAGGGTTTTGTGGACACTTCATCATTGACTACGCGCCACATCTCCTTAGAAGGGTTCTTACTTTTGACAATCCGGTTTGCATTGTACTCTCGGCGGGCAGTTAGTGTTTCAGATTTAATGCGATCTGCGTGATAACTAATGCATTGGGCGAGAGTGTCGAGTTCTGGGTATTGCCATTTTATCTCCGTTAAATCATTATAGTCCATAATGAGCTTGGCGAGGTTCTCTGTAATCCATGGTACCTGTGTCTTTTTCTTAACTAACATACTTTTGATTGGAAAATGAATGTCAATATAATACTTTAAAACATTAAATAATTTATCAAATTTATGGTCAATAGTAATCATGTCATCAAATATAAAATTCCAATTATAATTTTCTATGTCAATATAAAATGTAAATAATGAATTGTCTGTGAATAGTCGCTTTTGGATGTAAGTGTTAGGCTTGATTTTTTGTCTCGGTTCCTCGGTGGGCAAAGTGAACACTTGCGCGCTGTGGTCGCTAATGGGGGTGTCGAGCGGCGCGGCCGCGACGCCCCGCCACCCGCGCGCCACCAGCCCGCAGTCGATGCTACTCGCACTGTGCTCGGTCACACGGGTTGGAAACTCAACACAGTTTCTGCACATGTAGCTTTGAAGTATTTCGTTGACGCGCCGTCTCGAAATGTTATCAGACATAAAATCAACATTCTGATCACCGACTAAAATGAATTTCTTATCCTCATTTGTAAGTTTGTCTAATAATAATTCTAAGTTATTTAAATACATGTCAAAATCACCATTACCGGTGCGATACAATACAATTACAATCAGATTAAAATTACAGATTTCAATTGCGGTGAATTCAAAATGAAACTCTATAGCCAGGCTCTGCAGGTCGTTTCGCTGTCGATAAACAACATCGACCCGTGTGTACAGCGCCACGCCGCCGTGAGCGATGCGCCTGCGACAGTAGCTATTTGCAAGTTGATAGCCACATAACCTCACTCGGTCAATTTCATGTTTTTTACACCAAGTTTCGCTACAAGCTAATACATGAGGGTTTTCTGAGTTTAATAATAAATCTAAGAGTCCAGTTTTTCCGCAAATTGATCGAATGTTTTGATGTAATATTTTGAACTGTTCTTTGGCGGCTAGTGCGGTTTTAACATGGTGTCCGGGCTCAGCAAGTTTTTTGGAGCAACGAAGTTAAAACGCCTAATCGACACGTCAGTAGGCCAGTGCTGTGGATTCCTCACCAAATGGACCTTCTCTGAGGGCACGTCGAGTTTGAAGGACGAATATGGGCCTCGCGTGACAACTAAACGCTCGCACTCTGCATTTTCAACACCTAACCGGGAGCGCACGTGTTGAAGAACGTCTTCCGCGGTTGTGTCCTCACTCAAATTGAATACATGCAGGCTGGCGAGGCGCGGCGCAGCAGCACGTAGACTCGGCTGTAGGCGCGGCACATCTGTCGTTAGTGCCTTCACGGCCGAGGGTTGCCTACCAGCCATACAAGAAGTGGATGATGCGGGTGATTTTGCGGCTCCTGCGCTTGGAGGGCCAGCGAGAACAGGCATTATAGTCGCTGGAACTGGATTTGTAGCCGCTGAACCAGGACCTCCGCTAGCTGGCGGTGGTCCGCCATGTCGCGGGCGGAGACGGCGGGACGGCTCGGCTATGTTTTGCGGTGCTGCTGGAGTCGACGAAAACTTAGGCTTTGACCTTGTGTCCTGTACCTCCGTTGTGAGAATGCACTGAGTAGGAGCTTGTGTCTCAGCTGTGTCAGCAATGTATTGGAGGCCTTGAGGACCGGACTCATCCATAGTGACGTTATTTGTGAAGTGAGTGTAAACCGTACTGGTTTAACTCAGAAGTAAGGACCATGAAACAAACACCTATTATAAGTTTGAAGATCAGATTTTTATTATGATCACAGTTACAGCAGCACAATTTAAATTAACTTAACTAACAGCAACTTTGAAAACAAGTGATTATCACCGCTGCCAGGAAACGAATGACCAGCCTGCAACTGAACTGCCTGCCGATTAATTAATTCTTGTCCCCACTACTATGCCCGCTTGTGATTGGTCGTCGATAACTGTCAATATCTCGACCAATCACAAAAAGTCAATACAAGTACTTTTAATCTTGCAACTTTATAATATAAATATTCTAATTATATGAATATTTAAAGGAATAGTTTAAATATTTATAACAGCTCGGCCATCCGCTTCCCAACGAGTCCCTCGTTGACATATGTTATAGCTAAAATAAGATTGAAACACATTATTCTATATATTTTATCACATAAATCAAATAAGTCTTATAACGAGTATACATTTTCTCATTATTTCCATCTGATTAGTAACTACAAGTCATCATAGTGGTACATTTTACCATATAAACAAATACAATTACTTTATAATACATTTATTTCTACATATGTTTATTAATCCACGACCTTGATAAATGAAAATATTTCTACCTTTAATGGTGTCGGTTACCTGACACATTTAACTTAATATACTTTTATTACATCGGTAGTACATGTATTGGTCCATGACGTTGACCAGTAGACATACTAATGTACCACTTGCCAAAATGCGAGGCATCCGTTACCTGATACCCCACACCAATTCATCAGTACATAAATTGGTATTTACTGGTCCATGACGTTGACCAGCAAATATTTCAGCTATGGTTTGACTTCGATGATACATGACATTAATCATCGATTCTTAAAATAAGGTTATCATTACTTGTTTCTCAATTTTACATATTACAAATATATAATGTAGGCGATGGATGGTAAACACTTTAACTACAGCTTCTGAAATGCCTGCTTATTTATTTAATTAACGGTTCAAATTTACTGTGTGTATCTATTTACAAATCTCCACATTCAGATTCGCTATTATTAAGCTCGGGTTCACAATCGGCTGATGCGGGTTCGTCAAAACTGATCCATGGAAATATTTTATCGATAGCTACTATAGCTTCATACCGTCTACTAGTCTTTGTGAGGGGAGTGTCCTCGACCACGAACCTATCGTTTGGGAGCACCTTTTTAATCCTATAGGGGCCTTTACATTTAGGTTCTAGTTTTTTAGATTGCCCCTTTATTCCTGTCGCGGCTCTTACGACTCTAACCAAATCACCTTCTTTGAAACGCGTTCCTATTTTCCTGTATCTATCATACCGTTCCTTGTCCTTTTCCTGTTGTGTTCTAATAAGCTCACCGGCCCTAGCCCTAACATCTTCCAGGCTCTCTCCGAACTCAGACGCGACTTCGTTTATTACATCATTTAACAAACCCTCGGATGGGTTAGTTAAATTTCGTCCGAAAAGAAGCTCCGCTGGAGACTTTTTTGTAGTAGCATGTACTGTGGTATTGATACCCAATTGTATGTAGGGCAAATGTTCGTCCCATAAAGCATTTGGTTTATCGTGATTCATTGCCCCGAGCGCCGCCAAAATGGTGCGGTTGTATCGTTCAACCTGGCCATTCGCTCGGGGTGTGGCGACCGCATTAAGCACGTGCTTAATGCCACATGATTTAGTAAAAGTCTTAAACTGTTTACTAGTGAAGCTCGTACCTTGGTCCGTAATCAAACGGGTTGGCACGCCGAAGTAGCTGAAATGCTCTCTGAATACCCTAATGCTTGTGGCCGACTTTGTATTTCGGACAGCCGTGATGTCAACAAATTTAGTGAATGCGTCTATGATAACAAGTATATATGTATTCCCACGCTTGGTACGGATAAAAGGGCCGAGATGATCCGCATGTATGGTATGGAATGGCATGATAGCTTTAGGGATGGGGTGTAGCTCACCGGACTTGGCACCACCTGGCAGCTTATGATGTGCACACTGTAGGCAAGACGAGACGTATTTCTTAACAAACCGTCTCATCTTTGGGAACCAATAAGTTGCTTGTAAGCGCGCTAAAGTTTTGTCAAACCCGAAGTGTCCCACGTCATCATGATTGGCTTTCAGTAGTTGCCATCTGGTGCCACTTGGAACAACCCAACGTATAGTATTTTCGTCAATTATACGATACACCCGCCCATTTACAAGTTTATAATTTTTGAATATGTCAATGGCATCTTTACATTTGGGGTCGCCTAAAATCTCCGCGATATTTTTAATGTCTTCGTCTGTCTGTTGTACCGTCGCAA
The DNA here is from genome assembly GCA_963556455.1 of Epiblema foenella. Lineage (NCBI taxonomy): Eukaryota > Metazoa > Arthropoda > Insecta > Lepidoptera > Tortricidae > Epiblema > Epiblema foenella. The sequence continues at coordinate 290,243 of OY747097.1, read as the reverse complement.
GCCAATCGTCAGTACCTACTGAAAGTATATCTAACACGTGATCTACGTCTGGAATACCGTCTATAGCACCTCTGCTGAGGGCATCTACGTGTGCCATTTTGTCCCCAGGGCGGTACTCTATTGAACAGTCGTATTCCAAGAACTGCAGCCACCAGCGAGCAATTCGTGGAACTAAGTCGCGTTTACTCATAGTGGTTCGTAAAGCGTTGCAGTCCGTCACTATTGTGAACGTAATACCTAGTAAGTAGTGTCTAAACCTGTTCAAGGAGGCAATAATAGCGAGGGTCTCTAATTCGAAAGAATGCAGTTTTTGCTCATCCGGACTGGTTTGCCTGCTATAGTAAGCAATAGGTTTGAACGCTACAGACCTGTCCTGTTGCATTAAAATACCGGCTACCCCGTATTTGCTTGCGTCGGTGTGGAGCTGGGTTAGTGCAGTAGGATTATAAAGTCCTAGCACGGGTCTTTGTACTAAGATCTGTTTTAATTTCTCAAATGATTCCAGTTCTTCACTACCCCAAATCCAAGAAGAGTCCTTCTTCAACAGACTAGTTAAGGGGCGTGCTATTAAGGCGAACCCCGCGACAAATCTTCTGAAGAAGCTAGCAAGGCCTAAAAACCTTCTAACTTCGTGAACGTTTGTTGGCGTAGGAAATTTGGATATGGCGTCTGTTTTGAGAGACCCTGGCCTAACACCTTCTGAACTGACTTCATAACCCAGGTAGTCTATTTTGTCATAGAAGAAATTACACTTACTCATTTTGAGTGTTAAACCACTTTTTGCTAGCAACCTCAACACCTCCTCCAAACGTACCATCCCTTCGTCAAATGTCTTAGCGGGAATCAAAATATCGTCCATGTATACCAATGCATAAGACGACGCAGGTGAATTGTGTATGATCTTATTCATCGTACGCTGGAATACTGATGGTGCGTTTACTAGCCCAAAGGGCATTCTGTTGTACTCGTATTGACCCTGAGGGGTCACAAAGGCAGTCTTCTCTCGACAGCTTTCAGCTATTGGGATCTGATAATACCCTGACGCTAAATCAAGGGTAACGAATAGAGAACTACCCGATAATAAGTCTAACTGGTCTTCAATACGAGGGAAAGGGTAGTGCTCTTTCTTGGTTTTACTATTCAGAGCACGGTAGTCCACACATAGCCTTTTTTCCCCCGACTTTTTATTAACTAAGACTATAGGGCTAGCGTATGGACTGTTAGATTCTCTTATAATCCCGCTTTCTAACATTTCTTTAATCATATCTTGAACTAGTTGGCGTTCGGTGAAGGACAACCGGTAAGGGCGGTAAACGACGGGTTCGGGGTCATTCAGTTGGATCACCATTTCAGTTTCCGTCGTAAACCCAAGATCCTTTAAGCTACTCGAGAAACAATGCTTGTACTTGTCCAATAAACCTTTTAAAGACTCTTTTTGTTGACTTGTTAGGTTTTCTCCACAACTGATTGGTGATTCATCCATGGATGACTGGTCACTAAAATGCAATTTATGAATTTGGAGGCTCTTAGCTAATTTGTGGCTCCTAGTTACGAGACTATCCTTCCTTATAACCAGATCATTGTCGCTAATATTCTGAATGAGGATCCTACCTGCACCTTGTGTCATTTGATATTCGCCGGGTAATAAGTAATGTTTATGACCTTCAATATTGCGCACAGTTCCTCTAACGTAAATTTTTCCCGAGAAAGAGTTTCGCGAGCTAACTGGGACTGCTCCTAATTTACCGAGTCCTATGCAAGTCTCTTCCACGCACAAAAGTGGACAAATCAAAATGGGCTCCTCACTAACCCGTTGAAAAATTACATCAGATTCAGTCTTTACAATTTTGACTGCCGGCCTTTCGGTAAAAGTGTGGCCTAGTAGTACAGGACAATTGATTAAATAATCATCTACTACCAATATTTCCACGTGGTTTTCTTCTACGCCCTGCACCTCGATTGTAACGTTAGCTTTGCCAAGTGGGTTATATGGCACGTTACCTATTCCTCTTAATAATGGTACTTCTCCTACCTTCCAGTCTACCCCTAAACGCTGAGTTTCACTGAGACGTACCAAAGTACCCTCGCTTCCCAAATCAACGAGGCATTCTGAAAGCAAACCATTTATTTTAATGGGCATCTTGTACTTTGCGCTTGAATCGCCCGTATTTTCTACTTTCAATACCGTTTTTGGTTTTTCGTTGGTACTTTGCTTCGTCCCAGGGCACTCAGTGTCCTTATGTCCTAATAAATTACATTTAGAGCATTGAATCTTCGGTTTCGTGCATCTAAAGAATGGGTGACCGGTTTCTTTACAATTGTAGCAGACCATGTTGGATCCGGTTGGCTTCTGGGAACTGTGAACTACTTTACTACCTGTAAATGCATTATTTTGTGGTCGCCTATCTCTGTCCCTAATCTTTTGCTGCTCGTTTGTGGACCTATCTTGACCGACTTTGACCGTCTTCAAAAATTTAAGTAGTAATCCTGGTTCTGTAAATTCTGCTCCCTGTGCTCCTAACCTAACACTACGATCTTCTATACCAGCTATAACACAATCTACTGCACGCTTTCCTGATATTTCACAACGATTTAAAAGATTCATTTTAGCGTAGTAATATATCTCCAATGACTCCCCATAGCGTACTTTCTTGCTAAGCATTTCCGTTAGTAATTCAGCATAATTATCCCTAGTCGGAAAAGATTCCTTTAACTTTAATTTCCATTCTGGCCAAGAAAATAGTAATGAGGGTAGACCCTGATACCAAGTTTTAGCAACACCCGTCAATTTTGGTAAAGCATAATGTACTATTTGTCTATCGTTCCAACCATAAATCTGCGCACATTCGTCGACTTTATGAAGCCACGCATCGACCGATTGTTCCTTACAAAGTGGATCATAATCAGGAATCACATTATTTAAGACAGGGAACCTATCGCGATCGCTTGTATTATTCATAGCCTTAAGTGCATTAATCAAGTTTTCTACAACCAAATTGTTATTTGACTCACGACCACGATGGGTTTCTTCACGGGCCGGCGTACGAAGACACGAAGCTCTGTGCCTAGGCCTGGACTTCACGTGGCGGGTCTCTTGCCACCCTGGAGTGCGCGATCGTGTCCTGGAGTGCCACGCACGTCGATACTGCGAGCTTGTCCTTCTTAAACGGGGTGACCGGGACCGAGACGGACTAACAGTCAGTCGCGATCGCCTCCCCCTTGACCGCCTGGAACGCGATCGGCGGTGGCGGCTGTCACGATGTTCTTCAGGTGAACGTATACGCCCTCGACCACGGCTACGACTTCGTCTGCGTCTCGCGAGAGGTTCGTCTAGGTCCATGTTCTCTACGAGAACCTAACCTGCGTTCATCCATGTTCTCGCGGCCTCAACATATAAAAGGAAAACAACATCCGAGTTAATAAATTGCGCTATACCTCTAAACAAGGTTTTCATTGACCTACATGCCATTTATTATTATGCAACATCAAACATGTCCATCCCCAGGGAGTACCCTGGCACGATAAACATGCATGACTAACCATATAAACCTCCGGAATGCCTCCGTTACGGTAAATACAGTTTAGTTTCTAGCTAAGTACGAACCAATATATCAAACATGTTTATCTCCAGGGAGTACCCTGGCAAGATTAACATGCATGACTAACCATATAAACCTCCGGAATGTCTCCGTTACGGTAAATACAGTTTAGCTCTTAACTAAGTACGAACCAAGATATCAAACATGTTCATCTCCAGGGAGTACCCTGGCAAGATTAACATGCATGACTAACCATATAAACCTCCGGAATGTCTCCGTTACGGTAAATACAGTATAGTTCTTAACTAACTACGAACCAAAATATCAAACATGTTCATCTCCAGGGAGTACCCTGGCAAGATTAACATGCATGACTAACCATATAAACCTCCGGAATGTCTCCGTTACGGTAAATACAGTTTACAAATTATATACAGTTTAAATGAAAAAAAAAATGTGACAAGAATGAATTTGTTACCGATTATGTTTACTTTAGTATTGCTAATTGCTATAAAACGTACAAATTATGGACGTTTTTGATATACAGATTTACGAGGGTAGATATGAACATTTGAAATAAACTGAACTAAAATTACTTACGTTTTTTTTTTGGTACGCCCAATACTTAAGCGTTCTTCCAATCCTTTTGTGGGCACTAAGTTGCCAATCCCACTTCTGAGATGTAAACCGTACTGGTTTAACTCAGAAGTAAGGACCATGAAACAAACACCTATTATAAGTTTGAAGATCAGATTTTTATTATGATCACAGTTACAGCAGCACAATTTAAATTAACTTAACTAACAGCAACTTTGAAAACAAGTGATTATCACCGCTGCCAGGAAACGAATGACCAGCCTGCAACTGAACTGCCTGCCGATTAATTAATTCTTATCCCCACTACTATGCCCGCTTGTGATTGGTCGTCGATAACTGTCAATATCTCGACCAATCACAAAAAGTCAATACAAGTACTTTTAATCTTGCAACTTTATAATATAAATATTCTAATTATATGAATATTTAAAGGAATAGTTTAAATATTTATAACATGAGAGTGTAATTTATATGGTATGTCTGGGACACCTTCGATTTCTGGTCGTCCCATTTTGCCAGGTAGGGTTCTGACAATTTTTATAAGTTCAGCCATTTGTTTCTTGTTTTCGTTTATTTCGTGTTGTTGGTTTGATATTAAATCGTGACATCCGTATAACTTATGTTTTATTTCTTTCAACTCAGCTTCGAGATTCAAAATAACGTCCACTAACCTTTTGTCCAGCTCCTCTCTCGCAGTAGGTTTCGATTTTGTGCCAGGTGCCATGTCCAATTTATATGCCACAGTATCACAAGTCTTAATTTATAATTAATAGAGTATAATTTGCGTAATAATAATGCCAAAATAATAAAATTCAATAATTTAAATACAGAGCAATTGAAACAAGTCAGTTGGCGACAGTGTTGCCAGATCTTTTTTTCATCATGTTGAGGGATACGACAACTACAACATCCAATATAAGTATGTGAAAAACGCCTTTGCATGCTTAAAAAAAGTATAAATAAAAAATTTGAAAAGGCGGGAAGGAAAATTTCTTCTGTCTGTTCTTTAGATCGGAAACAAACATTCAGATAATTGTGTATAATTCTGTACGATTTGAAATAAAAATAAATAACAATGAGTGACACGAGTACGGACATGGATCTTACACCGTCGGAAATTCAAAACACTGCAAAGTCAGTGATTCGAAATTTATTGCCCATTAAATCCCGAGATAAATATAAGGAAGTGTATGAAAATTTCAAGGCATGGCAAATAAATAAAAAAACAAACTCTTTCTCTGAAAGTGTAATGCTGACGTATTTTGATGAACTCTCGAAAAAATATAAATCCTCCACTTTATGGGGCATTTATTCAATGCTAAAGGCAACGCCTAATACGGAGCACAACATCAGTATCAAAAACTACAACAAGTTACTAATTCTATTGAAAAGGCTATCAGAAGGCTTTCAATCAAAAAATCAAAATTCTTGACAGCGGAAAATGTTGAAAGTTTCTTGAGAGATGCACCTGATGAAGTGTTTCTAGCAACAATATTACTTTTAATTAAACTGTGTATTATACTGTGTACTCAACCTGTTTTATTTCCTTACATTAGGCGTGAAAAGCACATAGTAAATGCCTCGGTAGAAAGTGCAATAGATGGACTCGCATCTTCGCGGGCCTCACCTGCGGCTCGGCCCGCGAACTAACTCGTCCATCTATTGCTTACTTTCTATACCTGGGCAACAATGTACTATTTATTTAGTAGGGCAGTATTGGTGATTTGGCCTACTATCCTGTCATTATCACGTGGTCTGGAGAGGTAGAAACAAGGAAATCATTCTATTCTAACCTCAAAACTTAAACCATGAATATATACATAATCATGGGGTTCCGCAGGGGGGGGGGGGGGTGGTACAGGAGGCTAGCCCCCATCACCCCTAACCCCTTATCCCTCCCCAACCTCCTGTGCCTCCCTCCCCTACTAAATATTGCTATTATAACCTCAAAACTTTAACCATGAATATCTCCATAACCATGGGGTTCCGCAGGGGGGGATGGTACAGGGGGGTAGCCGTCCCCCCCCCCCCCCCCAGACCTTATTATCTACTTTGTTATTTATGTTTTATTGAAATATACAACAATATATTTTTAAAACATATATTTCTATCTTGTTTTATTTCTCTTTATAACTTTGGCCACAATTTCCAAGCAGAATTCGATAAATTGTTCAGCTTCAGCGCTACACATAAGGTTTTGGAGGTTGTTTAGGCTAATGGTGGTTTTTAATTTTTGTTCGATTTCATAGCGCTCCCTGTCGTGCACCGGACAATCGAATAGTAGGTGTGGTACTGTTTCCTGCGTTTCGTTGTCACATATGCATGATGGGTTCTCCTTGCACTTGAAGCGGTTCAGGTTACTCGGAGAATCCACCATGCCCTGTCATTACCTGGGTTTTAAGGCTATTTGGCTATGTTTTTCTTATTATTTTATATGCCGCGACTGCATCCGGGAAGAACAATTTTGTTATTGATGCCGTTTCCCCTGATCTGTATCTCCGGTTCCACTCGTCAAGGGTCGACATGCGAATACTCCGCTTGGCGAATGAGACCGGGCACAGGTCATAGTCCGGCTTTCGTTTGGAGCTTACGGTCGCTCCCTTTGCCAACTCGTCTGCACGTTCGTTGCCCTCTAATCCTGCGTGGGCTTTTATCCAGTGTAGGGTGACTACCTTACCCTGGAGAGACATGGTTCTTAAATACTCTCTGGCCTCCACAGCAAGGGGATGAAGGCAACTTTGATTTTGTATTGTTTGGTGGGCCGCCATTGAGTCGCTGTAGACTCCATACGATTTTTCGGCATACTTTTTTGCTTCCCTTGTTGCCTTGCACAGAGCCAGAAGCTCCGCCTGGTAAACTGTGCAGTATCTCGATAGAGCAAGTTTGTGGGCTTTGGTTTCGCTTCCTCCCTTCCATATAGAAAGCGAGGCTCCGACTCCTCCCTCAAACTTGCTCCCATCGGTAAATATTCGAATTTCAAATTCGCTATTCGCTTGCACGTCACTTTGGTTCACCAGGCGAATTACTCTAAGCTCTTCGTGCTCCGCGGGATGAGGCATTTCGGTCGCAGGTGCCATTCGTCCCCAGGCCACAGACAGGGCAAAGATACTCCCTTCTTGGCTTCGTACATCAAAGCCGCCTCTTGAACTCGGAGGTCTAGAGGGAGCATTCCCGCCAAAATCAGTGTAGAGTTAAGGGAAACAGTGCGATAGGCTTTGCACACCTTCTGGGCTATTCCTCGTTGTACTGTTGCCAGTTGTTTTTGTATGCCTAGCTTACTTGCGGCTTGCCCCCACACACTGGCGGCATACAGTATTAAGGGTTCCACAGTCGCTGTGTATATGATTTTAACCACTTCAGGATGTAGTCCCCACTCTGTTTTTGCGGCTCTGGATAATTGTTTGTGAACTGCTATGACCTTTCTGCAGACATTCGAGACGTGGCTGTTAAAGGTCAGTTTATCGTCGATGGTTACTCCGAGTATTTTTAATTCCTTCGCCATTTCAATGCTGGTCCCCCCCATGCTCAGTCGGGGGGTGTCATATTTAAGCCTCCGCGTAATTACTATACCAATCGTTTTGTGTGGAGCAAATCGAAGCTTATTTTTGGCTCCCCACTCCTGAGCAAGGTCGAGAGCAGCGTTTGCGTCCCTTTCTATTTCTAAAGCGGAGTTCCCATCCACGACCAACACGACATCGTCTGCGAATGCCTGACAGTAATAGCCCTTTTGCTCATAACTTTTCAGTAATGGGTCCAACAGCAGGTTCCATAGAATAGGGCCCGCTATTGATCCCTGTATGAATCCTTTGATCGTATCTATGCTGTGCTGCTCACCCGCGTATCTCACAGTCACCCTCCGGTTTATAAGGTAACTGTCAATCACGCGTCTCAGCTCTACAGGGCAGTTTTCATCTGCCCTGTAGAGCTGCGCTGGGGCATGAACCCGTACTGGCGTTCACTCATTTGAGGCAGCAGATGGAATTTAAGTCTGGCCACGACCATCTTCTTAAAAACTTTTTCCAGGATCGGTAGCAGTCCTATTGGCCTGTATGATTTTGGCGACCTGTAGTTATCTTTACCGGGCTTGCGAAGGACAACCACCATTGCGGTTTTCCAGGCCGCAGGGAAGTCTCCGCGGTTGAGACACTTATTGAGGAGCGCTTTGAAGGTTTCCGGGTCTACTTCTATAGCGTGACGACAGATATCTGCAGTGAACTCATCTTTGCCTGGAGCTTTCTTGGGGTTGAAGGAGTTGTACGCTCGTTTGAGTTCCATCATGGTGAAGGGTGGTTCGGATGTTTTATCATCTTCCCCACTGTTCACCATACTGGCTCTTTCTCTGACTCTGCTGTGATAGTTGTCATCAGTAATGGTGCAGTCCTCGGGGTAAAAAGTTTCCGCCAGCAGACGCACTGAACCTCTCGTGTCCAGCATCATCCCCTCCTTTTCTAGCGGTGAGTCCTCTTCCCTGCGAGCGGTTCGTCCGATCACCCGGTAGATTCCCTCCCAGACCCCCTCCTTTGTTTGTTTTTGGCAGAACTCTTATCAGCTGTCCACCTGGGCTTTAGCTGCTGCCTGCTCATATGCCTCCTTGTATTTTACGTACTCCGCTACTACCTTTGCCTTCCGGACTGCGGCTGCACAACCTATTCTACGTTTTCTGGTAGCGGCCTCTTTCTTCATATTGGCTAACCTCTCGGACCACCACGGCAAAGTAAGCCGTTGTTTAACTTTATTTTCGGGCATTGACGATACACAGGCCTCATGTATGACAGTGTGAAATTGATGTACAATTTTTTCTAATTGGACTTTATTTTCAATATTTTCTACGGCAGTTTTCCCTATTTGGTTTTCAAGCATCAATTGTTTGAGTTTTCCATGAAAACCCGATCAATTTGCTTTTTTGGTATTGAATTTTCTAGTTGTCCTGTGTATCGTTATGCCGGCTAGTTTAGAAAGTTTGATTTTGAACAAAATCCCATTGTGGTCCGAACTTGTTAGACCTTGATCTATTCCCCAGTCATCTACTAGGTCTAGTATGTCGATGGAACAAGCTGTCACATCCACATAACTTGAATAGTGCTTGCCGCCCCTGATGGTATCAAAGGTTGGAGTATCCCCGTTATTGACCTCTTCGACTACCAGGTGTTCTCCCGCAGCCTCCAGCTTTTCTTTTATTTTTCTTCTATCCTGTTCGTTCTGGCATCCCATGATGATTTTCCGGTCTTTAGCTTTCCGTACTTTTTCCACCTGGATCCATCCTTCTTTTGCCTCCATTGCCTTTCTCACCTTCTCCAGCACCTCTTCTCCCGTTTCCTCTTCTTTACTGGAGGAAACGACAACGGAGTGAAGTGCGGTCGTAGGGAGAGGGGTCCCGAGAGCGGCTCGATCTGGGCGGCCTGCCGTTATGCTCGCGTATGTCGTCCTCTCTATCAGTTTTTCGATGTTTTGGTGGAAATCTCTAACGCTCTCTATTTTTATGGAGTGTTTTTCTATACCGTCCCTTATTTCTACGAGCTTTTTGGAGTTCTCTTCTAGGAGCTGGGTGTTATATTTAATGAGGTCTATCACATTTTCCTCGTTCTTTCTTTCCTTTCGAGGGCTCATCTCCGATGTGTTGGGGGGTACGCTGTCTTCTTTCCTATTCAGGGTATTCCTCCCTCGCTCCCGTTCCTTCGCCAATTCGGCTTCTGCCTCCTTCACAAGAGTGGAAAGTCGTTCGACTGCCTGCGTCACTTCTATTTTAATTATTGTTTTTATATTGCCCGACTCGACTCTCCATCATATCTTTTACTTCTTAAATATGGGTGGGACTCCCATAATCACTATTTGCTATTTCTATTTTTCTTACTTTGCTTCGGGTACAAATGAGGGATATACACGTCGATTTTATTATATTATCAGGAAGTGTTATAACAGTTTTATCTTATATCTATATCGCAATTGGTTGTGGCTGCTTGTACAATTTTGATGACATATTATTACTTATTTTTATTTTACAATCTATTTTTACATTGTTTCCTTTATGCAGGTTTATACATATCATACAAATATGTGTACCTCATAATTTGTATTCTTATTTATTTCTACTTATTACTATGTTTGCTACTTTTATACAATACTTCATAAAATCTTTTCTTATGATACTGTCACTTATTAATTGCGGCAGATTTTCTATACATATTTTTGTGTCTATTCTTTGTTCTATATCTATTCTCTCTAGGCCAAAAACGGGGCATTCAAACAGTATGTGTTTTACGCTTTCAACTGTGCCAGGTTCGCAGGCACATGAGGGGTTGTCCTTGCACTTAAACCTATGTAAATACTCGGAGAATCCTCCGTGCCCGGTCATCACCTGTGTTAATATTCCAGTTGGTTTTAGTTTCCGGACTATTCTGTATGAGTCTATTGCATCCGGGAGAAACATTTTGGTCACGGAGCCAGTCTCTGCGGTTTTAAATCGGTGGTTCCATTCCTGGAGCGACTCACATCGAATCTGTCGCTTCACGAATGAGACCGGACATATGTCATAGTGTGGTCTTGTTTTAGTACTCAAAGCAGCTTCCTTTGCCAGTTTGTCCGCCCTTTCGTTTCCCTCCAACCCAGCATGTGCTTTAATCCAAAACAATTCAATTGATTTGGACTGCTCGCGCATTAGGGTGATATTTTTTCTTGCATGTACTGCTAGGGGATGGAGTGAAACGTTGTTGGCTATGGTATCCAGTGCCGCTCTGGAGTCACTATATATATTGCAATTGTTTGTCTTGGCCTTGGCGTAGTTTGTGGCCTCAAACAACGCCAATAATTCAGCCTGATATACGGTGCAGCATTGGTCCAGTTTTCGGGTTTTTACTTCTGTCTCGTTATCCCATATGGATAAAGCAGCTCCGACTTTTCCCTGTATTTACTGCCATCAGTAAAGATTTTTAAGTCGTGGTTGATGTACTGTTCCACTTCTGCACCGTTCGTCAGGCATGTGTATTTGTATTTGTGTAGCTGGGTGTGGTAGCTGGTGTACGGTATTTTATGTTCAATGTCCCGATCCCCCGTTTGTATTTTGGAGTAACCTTTCTTTGCTTCATAGAGAGATGCTGCTTCTCTTATTCTTATGTCCAGAGGTAACAGACCAGCGAGGACAAGAGCCGAGTTGAGTGAGACAGTCCTATAAGCTTTAATTATCTTTTGCACGAAACCCCGCTGTACTACGTCAAGTTGCTTTTTGATGCAGATTTTATGTGTTGCCGGAGCCCATGCACTTGCTGCATACATTATTACCGGCTCAATAACTGCCGTGTATATGGTCTTCACGATTTCAGGACATAAGCCCCAGTTGATTTTTGCAGCTCTGGACAATTGTTTATAAAGTGACAGGGCCTTTCGGCAGACATCAGTTGCATGTGCATTAAAGGTAAGTTTCTCGTCAATTCTGAGACCCAGCAATTCGATGTCCCTTGACATGGTGATGTTGTTTCCACCCATGCTCAGGAGAGGGGTATCGTACTTTAGTTTGCGTGTTATAAGCATTGCGTTCGTTTTGTGTGCCGCGAAGTTCAATTTATTTCTGACTCCCCACTCCATGGCATAGGCGAGGGCAGAATTGGCTTTCATTTGTACATCAATCGCTGTTTCGCCGTCAAAAATCATCACCACGTCGTCAGCGAAAGCCTGGCAGTAGTCTCCGCGTTGCTGGAGTCCTTTTAATAGTGGGTCCAAAAGGAGGTTCCATAGGATCGGTCCTCCAATGGATCCCTGGACGCATCCCTTGTTTGTTGCTTTGCTATATTCCTCTCCAGCATATCGTACAGTGACTTTTCTATCTTGGAGATAACTGTCGATTACTCTCCTAAGGTTTATGGGGCATTTTTCTTCGGCCAGTCTCAGTCTTATTGCTGGCCACCATGCGCTGTCAAAGGCGCCCTCTATGTCCAGGGACACCATGACCACGATTTTCTTCTGGGCTAACTTCCCTTGGATGTGGTGCACCAGAGCATAGAGTGCGTCTTCTGTACTCCTTTGTGGTAAAAACCCATACTGCCTTTCGCTTAGGCGTGGTGTGATGTGCCACTTTAGCCTTCCAACTATCATTTTTTCGAAGATCTTTCCCAGTACTGGGAGCAAGCCTATTGGCCTGTAGGATTTCGGGTTTGTGTAGTCTTCTTTATTAGGTTTCCTCAGGACTACTACCGTGGCCTGCTTCCAGATGGCGGGAAAGTAACCTTGTTCCAGGCATTTGTTGGCCAAAGTAAGGTACATCTCTGGCTCTAGGGCTATGGCTTTTTTGCATATGTCGGCTGTTAGACCGTCAGCACCAGGTGCCTTTTTGGGGTTGAAGCTTTCCACCGCATTTCTAAGCTCTTCCCTTGTAAACGGAGGGTCATGGTTATCATCATGGTCCTGGTCGTTTGCTCGGTTTGCTGCTTCTCTGATTTGTCGGTGGTTCTCGTTCTCTCCCTCGTCAAGGTCCACAGGATAGAAGGTTTCCGCTAGGATTTTCACAGACTCTTTCGGGGTCTTTGTCTGCCCGTCTCTTGCGTTTTGGTTGGTCTTCTTGCCTTTTCAACGTTCGTCCTATCACCCTGTATATGCCGTCCCACATGCTTTCGCGGTCCTGTTTGCCACAGAATTCCTTCCAGCTGTTTATTTGTGCCTTTTCTGCTGAAGTTTCATAGATCTTTTTGGCGTCAAGATACTCTTCGACTACCTTTGCTCTCCTGACGGGCGCTGCACATTGAATTCTCGTTTTTTGGTGGTGGCGTCTTGTTTTAGTTTGGCTAAATCTTCGGTCCACCACGGTAGGGTGATTTTTTCATATGCTCTCTTTTTTGGGATAGTATTTTCACATGTTTCGATGATAGTTGTTGTGTACTCTATTACTTTTTGTTCTAGATATTCCCTACTGTCAATTTCTTCTAGCTTGGTTTGGACGATACCCTTATCTTTGGTGGACTGCTGTGATTTGCCTTCTTTGTGTTGTAGACTCTTGTAGTGCGCTGGATTGATATGCCTTTAGCCTTTTTGAGTCTGATTTTGAAGGTTATTCCGTTGTGATCTGACCCAGTCATTCCGGTTTCAACCTTCCAATCCTCCACTATAGCAAGGAGGTCGAGTGAGCAGGCAGTCGCGTCGACGTAGCTGGTATATTGTTTACCTCCTCTTATTGTGTCGAAGGTAGGGATGCAGCCCTCGTTGAGCACTTGCATTCCCATTTCTTCAAGAGCTCCTGCCACTTCGTCACCTCTATGGTCGTTTTTGTCACTGCCCCACCAGGTGTTTTTGGCATTCGTGTCCCCCCCTATTATAATTCTACTTGGTCCGATTTCTTCGATAATTTTTTGGAGTTGATCCAAATATGGTTCCACGGGCTGGTCGGGATCGAAGTAGAAGGAAATGCCCGTTATCTCCCAGACTTTGGTCTTAATTTTAATCACGACGATGTTGTTGGTAGTTAAGTGTGGGTATTGGAGAATGTCTAGGTTTCTTTCGAAAACTACTACGGCGGCTTTATTAGTGCCGTTTCCTTGTTTGTTGTTCTGGAAGATTCGGGCTCCTCTATAATCCTTCATCCGTCCTGTTTCACCCACATATGGTTCCTGAAGCAAAGCCAATGTGAAGTTTCTCTTCTCTGCTTCAATCATGAGCTCGTCCGTAGCTAATCGTTTTCTTTGTAAGTTGGCTTGGGCTGCGGTATAGGCTGTTATATTATTATTGTTATTGTTTGCTATCGTATGATCCATCTTGGTGCCTTTAGCAATACGCTATGCTGGTTCTAGCTATTGCGTCCCATTTACGCCATATTGTGCACTCTGGGCTGAATGCATTATGCTCTTTTTGGTTTATCTTTGCTTGGCTGCAGTTTCGACACGTCGGAGGAACGGCTGCCATCCAGTCGGCACATTCAGCTCGCATGTGCGGGCCCCCACAGTGACTGCATAGGTCCGCTGGTCCAGTGCAGAAACGCTTGCTGTGTCCATAGCCCAGACAGCGTGTGCATTGTACCTGCGGCGACTGGTCTTCTACCTTTATGCGCTGAAGGTTAATGTGGACGGTCCCACTCAATGTTGCTCTCTGCCATATTATGGGGGACACACTGACGACTACGTGGCATGTGTGAGAGTTTGTGTTCTTCCTTCTTCAAGTGCCCTTGAGGCCTATTTGCAGAATAAATGTTTTGATTTTGATTTTTTTGATTTTTCCTTCTGTATTTTACTTCTATCCTATTCTCGTCTTCGTCCAGGCCACAGAAGATGTTCTTATTCTGATTTCTTAAGGCTCTTTTGATATCCTCGTCCGTATTGACAGAGAGGACATTTCTTAAGATCAGGAGCGGGTCTTTATTTTTTGCGTCCTCAACTACTAGATTTGTTCCCTCTCTTCTAAGTCTTTCTTTAACTTTCTCTCTCTCTTCTTTTGTTTCCAGGCCCATTATCACCTTACGGTCCTTCGCCTTCCTTACCTTTTCAACTTTGACCCAACCGTCCTTGGCGTCCACCGCTTTCCTTATCCTGTTGAGTACTTCTTCTCCGCTTTCGGTTTCGTCCGTTGAGGTGACAACGACTGAGTGTAGTGCGGTTCGTTTTATCATTCCCGGATCTAGCCTGGGAGTTCCTGCCGCTACACTTGCATAGGTCGTTGTCGTCGCCACTTTTTCTAAGGTTTCTTTGTGGTTTTTCAACTCGGCCTTTAACTCTTCCATTCTCTTGCCATTTTCTCTTATCATTTTAGTTTGTTCTTCTATTTTGGCAAGTATCTGCTCTGAGTCTTTGTTGACTCCGAATGTAGAGTTAAGCGCTTTTTTGTCTTTTGCTGTTTCTCCGGCTGCCTCCGACTTTTTCTTTTTTGCTTTCTGCTTCAGTTTCTTTCACTAGCTGGTACAGTCTGTCCAGGCCCTCGATAACATCCGCTTTTATGTCCCTTCTGATGTTATTTCCTCCATTTATACTGGTCTTGGCCTTGTCGTGGAAGTATCGTGCCTCGGCTGTTTTGCTCACATACGTCTTCTTTGTTTTTGTTGGGCTTTGAGTGTTTCTAGCCGTGGTTGTTGTGTTTTTGTTGTCCTGCGGTATGGTTCGCTTCTGTTTAGCAGGGCCTGCCTGCACCGTCGTTGTGGAGGTGGTAGGTGCGAGGATGGGGATCGGATCAAGGTCCCCGGTCAGCGCTGCTTCCCACTCTCCTATACTTCGTCTTACATTCTGTTCAGGGGTACTATTTTTTATCGGCGACTTGTTTCCCTCGCCGGTCTGTTTGTTGCACGGGGTTCTGATTCCGAACATTGCTAGAGGTAGTTTTCTGTATCGGTCAATAGGGACCAGTCACTGTCTATGATTTGTGTAATATATCACCCCTGTATAGAGGGGGCGATGCTCACGTAAGTCAGACTTGTAATTATAATGCTCTACCTAGACCCCTGTATATGAAACAAAAAGTTTGAAAAAAGTTTATTGTATAAGGGAAACATTACAATATAAATCACGACCCTGCGTCCTGAGCTAGCAAACCCTGTGTTACAGGACCCAGTTTCGTCGATCAATCTTCGTATCATATAGAAGTGTGCACAGAGAGCAAGATACAACTTATATTTAGATATTTTAGTTTTAGATGGCTAAATTGTGTGTTTGTGTGTGTGTGTGTGTGTATGTGTGTGTGTGTGTGTTATGCCGGGCGTAATATTGTAAAATATAATAAATTAAAAATTAATATTGAATATGCATAAATATACTATAAGAATGACCTAATGGTTAGCAATTATTTTATCACGGTTAAGAGGCGTTCAGTTTCGTGATAATCTAGTTGCATAAGCCACCCAGTCAGCAGATGTTTGCTTGGAGGCGTTTTTGAGAGGTGACATGTGCAGAATAATCTCATAACTAGAGGAGAAAGAAAGGGGTGAAATCTCTGGGCAAATTTTGTACGCGTTTTTGGGGTTTTCCAGCGCTGGCGGCGTCTTGTGTCTGCTTCAAAAATCTTGTCATGCAGTTTTCCATAGCTGTACAGAATTTTCCTCAAAAAAAGTTGGCGAACAGAGAGGACATTAGCAACTTTGTATAGGTCTTTGGTGCTGAAACGTGATGGTTTGCGGTAGATGACCTTGAGGAGGGACCTTTGCGCTCTTTCCAAACTAATAAGGTGCGATTTTGCTGCCCCTCCCCAGACCGAATTGCAGTAGCCTAGTATTGATTCACAGAGTGCGGAGTAGACTATTTTCAACAGTTCGGGGTACGCAAAATTTCTTAGAGTACGAAAGACAAACATAAGCTTACGAACACGACTTTTGAGTGATTCGATATGCTGCTGCCAGGTAAGATGGGAGTCAAGCAGTACCCCAAGGTATTTTATAGTATCAGAGCGTTCGATAAAGCCATCGCTGCTGCAGGCGGGGGTTTTCGTACTGGTGTCGAACCTTAATGTAGAATTCGTCGTGAGGTTGCCCTCTGGAGTCTATAGAAAAACATAGATATTTGGTCTTCTGGACGTTTAATGTTAATAAGTTAGTGTCAAGCCATTCGACCACTAGTTTTAAGTTAGACTCTGCAGTACTTTGAACTTCTGGCCAGTCCTTGCCGCGCACCAGAATAGCTGTGTCGTCAGCAAACGATATAATCGTGGCGTTTAGCAGATTGAGATTACAGAGCCCGTTAATATATGTTAAAAATAGGGTCGGGCCTAACACGCTCCCCTGGGGGACTCCGAAATCTACACTAGCAAGGTCACTGGTGTGGCTTTCCACCCGTACGCATTGTCTACG
The DNA here is from genome assembly GCA_963556455.1 of Epiblema foenella. NCBI lineage: Eukaryota > Metazoa > Arthropoda > Insecta > Lepidoptera > Tortricidae > Epiblema > Epiblema foenella. Next base: position 273,365 of record OY747097.1, on the reverse strand, counting down.
ATCACGTAAGTACGACTCAAATCATTTAAGCGCCAATCCCCTGATGCCAAGACCTTCAAGTTTAGCCAATAAGATCGGAATTGAGACTGTGTCGAAAGCCTTGGCAAGGTCTAGGAATATTCCTACACATCTTTCACCATTATCAATGCAGTCTACTATTTTCCCAACAAGTAGGTCCACGGCTTGTTCAGTGGACCTATTTTTCCGAAATCCAAATTGGTTCGGTGACAGACTGTTGTTTCTTTCCAGATAGGATAGCAACTGTAGATTTATAATCTTCTCAATTAATTTACCAATTACGCTAAGTAGGGAGATCGGCCTATAGTTGGTGACTTCCGTTCTACTACCTGACTTGTAGATTGGTGTAACTGAGGCTATCTTGAGATTATTTGGGAATGTCGCAGATTCCATGCTTAAATTGCATAAGAAGGTAATTGGCTCGATAACGTTAGCCATTGTCATGTTTAATAAATCTGGTGAAATTCCGTCTAGCCCAGGGGAACTACCAACTTTTAGTTGTTTAATACAGGAGGCTACCTCCTTAGTGTCCGTAGGTCGAAAGAAAAATGACGAGGATGGGGAATTTTCAGCTTTATAAATTTTGGCCAAGTGCTCCTCGCTTACTCTCATTCTATTGAGTGTCACTTCCGCTAAATTCCTGCCGACAGAAGTAAAGAAGCAGTTCACTTTGTTTAGCGATGCTGTGGGGTCAGTGTCAAGATGGAGCAGTTCAGAAACCTGGATGCGGGTGGTCGCAATATTACAAGCCGATTTTACCGTCTTCCACGTCTTCTTCGCATCAAGGCGATTTTGTAAAAGCTCTCGCTGATGGTATTTCGCTTTGACTTCTTTTAAGAGATCAGCGCAAGTGTTTCTATACTTTTTGTATTCAGTGAGCATCACCTCGTCGTTAGGGTTTTTATTTGCTTGTTGATGCAACATACTTCTCTTACGTATACATTTTAGTAGCCCGGGAGTAATCCATTGTTTAATTGTAAGTTTTGAGTTACTAACTGGGATACGTTTTTTGTGTTTTTTAATTATATTTGTGAGTGAGCTACAGAAAAAGTTACATGCTTCATTTATTTCATTTATCTGGTAAAGAGGTGACCAATCTGTGTTTTTAATTTCCGAATCTATAGCATTAAAGTCAAATTTAGTTACATATTTACGTTTTTCGGCTGGTGTAGAATAGTCTAGGAGTGTCATAATAAGGGCATGGTCAGATATATCCTCGTTACAGGTGATGACTGCCACTCTTAACTTGGATCTTACCATGACATGATCTAGGCAATTATTACCCCGAGTGGGCAAGAAATTACCTGCGTAAAAGCCGTGCTCGGAGCAAACATTTAGGTAGTCGTCGGCGCCGCTGGTGCATGCGTTCGGCGTGATATTTATATTAATATCGCCTGTTACGATAGTATGCCTACAGCCTACGTTATGGGATAAAAATGTAGCAAAGGAATCTAAAAAGGTGGTGGAGTTATGATAACTTGGTGATCTATATATACCGATTATGTCAATTTCGTTATTTATTGTCAGAAATAAAGCATTAGCCTCTTTTATGTTAGTATTATATGGGGATTGATTTTGTCTGGTATGTGAATACCGTACGTTAAATTTATAGAGACTTAGTTTAACAAACACAAAAAATTTACATAGAGTCGCTGACTCTACTCTCTTTCTTAAGTCTAATTGGGCTGAAGTCCGCGTGTTATAGTTTTCCAGAACTAATCGACTGGTTTTTGGTCTAAAAATTTTTTCGACTCTACCTAGAGTCGTAATTTTGGTCTCAACAGATAGCTCTCCCGGAGCCCTTTCGAACGATCCCAAACACGACCCGATTACTCCCACAGGTGCCGGAGCTATGGCAGTCCAAAATTTCTGGTATCAGCCAAAAAACCGGTTTCTGGAATTGGTATCTGCCCGTAACTCCGTAACCGCTGGTCCTACGTGACCGTGCTTGGGCTCGTTTTTCAGGGCTCAGCTAATGGGATCCGATGGCGCCACTTTCAGGCAAGAAAATTTTTCAGTTTTTCAGTTTCCTGAAGTCGTCTGGTGATGGCTGAAACCAGGTTTCCCGTAAAGCCTGGGGTATGTTATTCTCCCCAGAGAAAACCCCGACCTTCCACGACTCCCCGTTCCGGAGATACCACGGTTTTAATTTTTTCAAAATGGCGGCCGAACTGTCAAACTCAAAGTTTGATCGCCTGTGGCTCCGCTATCTGAGGTCGTAGAAAGCTGGGGTTTTGGCCTATTATGGTCTTATGGACCTTCTCCGTTCAATGGGGCCGTTTATAAGTTTCGAATTTTTCAAGGGTCCAATTTTCCTGAAAATGGTGGGGGGGAATCCTGGTGCGGCCCTGGTGGCCCTCGTGAAAACCGCTACTTTCTAGGACCTTCGGTTCCCGAGATACGGCGGGCCAAAGTAGAACAAGATGGCCGCCGAACTGTCAAACCCCGACTTTGGAGGCTTGTGTCTCAGCAACCAGGGGGCGTAGGAGCACCGGACTTTCTCTGGCGTGTATGGCTTGGTCTCCTCTATGTAACCAGGATAGTCAGAGGGCCGGGAAATTTTTTGAGATATATTTGTCCAAAACTATTCTTAAGTTATTGAACAGTCTTAGATACAGTTAATTTCGAAAATCGCAGTTTTCTATGTCTCACGGTTTCGGAGCTAGACACGTTTAAATTTTGATACCAGAAATTAAAAATGGCCGCGTTTTTGGTTTCTCGTCAATTTTACTGCTATTAGACTGTGGTTTGGGGTTGACCCAATGTATTTAGGTACTCTAAAGCTAATACCGTCGTAAAATATCGATTTTTTATAATAGTTTTGGAATAATAGCCAAAAAACACTAAAAATTGTCTATCTTGAATACCGTAAGAGATAAAAATCTGGAAAAAATGTCTTAAATAACTATTAATACTAGGGAATAATATACAATTTATAAACATTTTGGAATAATAATATTTCACACAAAACTTTGACAATTTCAGTTTAGATTTTCTTATAATTATTATTCCAAACGTAGTCAACTTAAAATTTAAAAAATTCGATTCTTATAGTCTCTTGGGTAGCGCGCAACGAACTGCAGTTGAATTTTCCTCGCGTCTTGTACAGTTTTGGAGATATTTAAAGTTAAACTTTCACTTTTCAAATGTTAATTAATAAAAAACTAGTTAACTTAAAAATTTCTACTTGCTGTTTCCTGTTGGTATTAAGTCAGGGGACACGGTTACGTGGCTGCAACCTACGGTAACATCGCCGTAGTGGGAGGATACTTCTCACCCAACAAGAGCCGGGCTGAGTTCGAACAGTTCCTCTTGGAAGTGGGTGCCATAGTCAGGCAAATGCACCCCACACCCATCCTAGTGGCCGGAGATCTGAACGCGAAGTCCGGAGCTTGGGGTTCCACGGCAACGGATGTTCGCGGGCAGTGTCTCGAAGAATGGGTTGTGACATACAGCGCACACGTGTGTCCGGCAACAGGGTGGTTCTATCGTCGACGTCACTTTCTCCGATGCTTCTCTGGCTCGACGCGTCGAGAACTGGAAAGTCCTAGAGGACGTAGAGACTCTCTCAGATCATAGATACATAAGATACAACATTTCGGCAATACCACCAGGCCCAATAATCAGAAGATCCCTGAGAGAGGACAGTCCTCGATGGGTACTAAAACGACTTGACCGCGAATTGATGGAGGAGGCAGCTTTGGTCAAAGCATGGTTGCCAGCGCCCGAAGGTCGCATAGATGTCGAAGGCGAAACCCAGTGGCTAGGGGACGCCAAGACAAACAGCTGCGACGCAGCCATGCCACGGATCGGACCGCGTCCTCCACAGCGTAGGGTGTACTGGTGGTCTGCGGAACTGGCTGAACTTCGAAAATCGTGCGTTGCAGCGCGACGCCAGTACGCCAGAAGTCGTCGGCGCCGAACACGTGACACTGAAGCCGAGGCGCAGCTCTATGCAGCCTACCGAGACCTGGTGCTGTCACTGCAGGCCGCTATTGGCATCGCCAAAGACTTGGCGGAGGAGGAGATGCTGAAGAGCCTCGACAAGGATCCCTGGGGGAGGCCATACAAGATGGTGAGGTGCAAACTTCGACCGTGGGCACCCCCCTTAACCCAGACGCTTCAGCCTCAACTACTGCAGCAAGTGGTAAACACTCTGTTTCCAGATAGAGATGACCACATCCCGCCTCCGATGGCACAGCCAGACGAACAGGCTGCGAATAGCGATGCAGGCGAAAATGTGCCCGAAGTCACCGAAGGCGAGCTAGGAGCTGCAGTTCTGCGGCTAAAGCAGAAGAACGCTGCTCCGGGTCCTGACGGCATACCAGGCCGTGCATGGGCTATAGCTCTGGGTCCTCTCGGACCCCGGGTCAGAACACTCTTCAGTGCATGCCTTGAGCAAGGGCGGTTCCCACGCACCTGGAAAACAGGAAAACTCGTCCTCATTCAGAAGGCAGGCCGTCCAGCAGACTCACCGTCAGCATATCGGCCCATAGTTCTGCTCGACGAGGTGAGCAAAGTTTTCGAGCGAATTATCTCGCTCCGCCTCATCAAGCACCTCGAGACCCAAGGGCCAAATCTGGACGACCGGCAGTTCGGGTTCCGCCGCTGCCGATCAACCATCGACGCGATCGCTAGAGTCAGGGCCTTAACGGAGGAAGCGGTGTCCCAAGGCGGCACCGTTCTGGCAGTGTCGTTGGATATCTCCAACGCGTTTAACACCTTGCCTTGGGGCTGCATTAAGGAAGCGCTCAGGTACCACGCAGTACCTCAGTACCTTCAAAAGGTTATTGGGGCATACCTGACGGACCGGGTAATCAAATACCCGGCGCAAGGCGAGTGGGGCCTGAAAGAAATGTCGTGCGGTGTTCCACAGGGGTCGGTACTTGGACCACTCCTGTGGAACATCGGGTACGACTGGGTTCTGCGCGGCCGAAACATCCCGGGGCTAGAACTGACGTGCTACGCCGATGATACCCTCGTCACAGCGGCGGCTAACACGTTCAGGGAAGCGTCAAGTAGATTTTTTATTTTTAGTCAAGTAGATTCAATCAAAGTTATTAAAACTTTTAAATCGCTCAATTTAAAGAAAACGGAGGATTTATGGGGAACATCAGTAAAAGTTATTAATCATATCATAGATGTCATTGCGCCCCACTTAGCTTTGGTTTACAATAACTGCATATCAGAGGGTATTTTTCCGGATCTTATGAAATTTAGTAAAGTCGTACCTTTATTTAAATCGGGTGATTTGAACGACCTAACCAACTTTCGTCCTATATCGATACTGCCTGTGTTAAGTAAGGTTTTTGAGAAATTAATGTTAAACGATATGCTAATGCACTTCAATAGAAATAAACTTCTTACAAGTAATCAGTTCGGTTTCACAAAAGGGCGCTCCACGACTGACGCTGCATCTGTGCTTATTAAGTATATTTACAATATTTGGGAGAATTCTTGTGATGCGATTGGTATTTTTTGTGACCTTTCTAAAGCATTCGATTGCGTGGATCATGGAACGCTCATTTTGAAACTTAAACATTATGGTCTGTCTGATAATGCGTTAAGCCTTATGTCCTCATATCTTAGCAATAGAACTCAAACAGTTGTTGTAAATGGAACCCAGTCTAGTGGAGCTGTAGTAACGTTAGGAGTACCTCAGGGCTCTATCCTAGGTCCATTTTTATTTTTGGTTTATATAAATGATTTGCCGTCTATAGTAAGTGATCTTTGTGACATAGTATTATTCGCGGATGATACATCATTAATCTTTAAGGTTGACCGAAAAACAATAGAATGTTCTAACGTTAATGGCACACTGGTCAAAGTACTTGATTGGTTTACCGTTAACAACCTGCTACTTAATGCTAAGAAAACTAAATGTGTCAGATTTTCTTTGCCTAATGTTAGACCGGTTGAAACTAATATTCTTTTAAATAACGAGTGTTTAGAAATTGTAGATAAAGCAATATTCTTAGGTATAACATTAGACAAAAATCTACAATGGAGTCCCCATATAGCCATTATGGCACGTAAATTAAGTTCAACCGCTTATGCTATTAGAAAAATCAGACAACTGACCAATGTAGAAACAGCTCGCTTAGTTTATCACAGCTATTTTCATAATGTTATGTCGTATGGTATTCTGGTTTGGGGTAAAGCAGCTGACATACAGACAATTTTTGTGTTACAAAAAAGAGCCATTCGCTCCATATATAACCTGGGCTCACGTGAAACTCTAAGAGATCTCTTTAATGAAATTAACATTTTAACGGTAGCATCCCAATACATCTATGAGAATATTATTTATGTCATAAAGAATCGAGAATGATTCTGTAAAAATTCTGATATCCATAATTTTAATACCAGGAATAAAAATAAAATTGCCACTAACAAGTTTCGTGTCCGTAAAGTTTACAAGTCTTTTGTAGGTCAATGTGTTCGTTTTTATAATAAGTTACCCGATGAAGTTTTGAATTTACCCTTTCCAGCTCTTAAAAATTACCTAAAAAAAACTTTGATGTCAAAGGCTTATTATAGGGTTGAGGACTATCTAACAGACAGAAATGCATAGCCCAAACCAAATACCTAAATAGCGTAGAGTCTAATATTTTCATTGTATCTAGTTGACACATTTCTTGCAGGAAAGCATATCAAACGATTCGACATGTTTTGTTTTCTTGTGTAACTACACATTGTAAATACCTATTGTTATTTTTTCCTCGTTTTTCTTTCAATTCTCTTTTGTTGTGTACCATTTACATTTACTTAAGTAGGTTAAGTAGTATCATTGTAATAAGCATATTTTGGAGAAAATGACTGACTGTCGAGTTTCTTTCGGCGTTTCTTCTCGGCAGTGGTCTCTTGAGAAACGCTAGTAGTTTTTGACTTGTAAAAGTGCCTTTGCGGCCTACTTGCATAATAAAGTTCATTTATTTCATTTATTTCATTTGTCATCGCTTGCGACGGCAGGGGTGGCCCAAGTAGTGGGCAGAATCCGCAAACTGGGACTAGAGGTTGCCCTCAATAAGTCGGAGGCCCTCTGCTTTCACGGACCTAGAAGAGCGCCCCCAGCCGGCGCTCAACTGATGGTGGGCGGAGTCTCCATCGGCTTAAAGTCAACAATGAAGTACCTAGGTCTCGTCCTTGACAGCCGATGGAGCTTCCAAGAGCATTTCAAGCGCCTGGCTCCAAAACTCCTGGGAGCGGCCGGAGCACTAAGCCGCCTCCTGCCTAACATAGGAGGGCCAAATGTGGGCTGTCGCCTCCTATACACCATGGTGGTGCGCTCCATGGCCCTTTATGGATCCCCCATCTGGGCCGACGCCTTAAACGCCCACAATAAAACCCTTTTGCGGAGGCCACAAAGGGTGATAGCGATAAGGCTCATTAGGGGATATCGCACGATATCTTTTGAGGTGGCCTGCGCCCTGGCCGGGACATCCCCCTGGGATCTAGACGCCAAGAGTCTCGCTAGTGCATACTGGCGGATCGCGGAAGCAAGAGCTCAAGGCCAGGAGCCTATACTGGAAGATATAAAGCGCTGGAGGCTCACCGCTCACGAAAACCTCCTTCGTGAGTGGGTCGAGAGGCTGGGGTCTCCCGATGCCGGGCACTGGACGGTCCAAGCTATTCAGCCAGTGCTCAGGCAGTGGCTGGGGAGGCAGTACGGGTCGGTTACATTCCATATGGCACAGATACTTACAGGCCATGGATGTTTCGGTAAGTATCTGTGCCAGATATCCGGGAGGGAGCCAACGCCGGCCTGTCACCATTGTGACAGCACGGAGGACACGGCCCAGCACACGCTGGCCGTTTGCCCAGCATGGGAAGAGCCGCGAAACGTTTTGACCGCGGCGATCGGAGGAGATCTGTCCCTGTCTGCCGTCATTAAGTCCATGACAGAGGACAGAAACAGGTGGAAGGCCATGGCCCACTTCTGTGAAGTGGTCATGGCCCAAAAAGAGTCCTCGGAGCGCGCGCGTGAGGCAGATGCTGATGCTCTTCCCATGCGTCGAAAACAGCCAGGGCGGAGGCAGGTCGCCCATGACCGCCGTTTGCCGCCCTAACGTAGGAGCCTGGGTGGCAGTCACGGGGGCGACGGTCACCCGCACAACATAGGCCCTCGGGCGGGAGGGCGGGTCGTAAGACCCGCCCATGAGAGCGGTTGAGGACGGTGTCCTCAGAGACGGGGCTCAACAGCCGGCCGCTGGCGAGGTCGCAGTAGAGTCCTTCGGAGTTCCCGTAACCTCGCCATACAAGCGACGAGGCGGCAACAGAGGGGTTTTTAGTGGGTACACCAGGGGTCTCATTAGCCCAACTGGGAGTCCCACATAACCACTGGGGTTCTTCCCCGCTCCCCAGTGGTATGCGTAACGCATTTTCCCCTCTATAAAAAAAAAAGGTTAGGTTAGGTTGGGGTGCGTGGACTGGTAGACCTCCTCGTGGTGCACCCTGGGAGGGGGGAGATAGCCGCTCAGTTGCGCGTTTTGCTGTCTACCCTCTGCTAACTATCAGGTCATAGTCGTGGTAATGCAGTCGAGATCACTCCTGCGTGGGCTTCAGTGCCGTGTTTTGTGGTTGGCCGCTCCCAGCATGCGTCAGCTCATCTGAAGTGGCAAGGGATGCGGCCGTTTTAACCCGGTAGCCTGCTTGGCAGGCACAGGGCAGTGGTGGCGGTGCGAATGCACCTTTTGCCTTTGGGGCCTTTGTTTACGGCCAGCGGCCGTCTTTGGACGGCGTGGGATGGCGGGCCTTCAAGGCTTGCGGCGCGGCGGGTCCGGCGGTCACCTTTGTGTGGCTGCTGGGTGAGTTTTGGCTCCCCGTCGGGCAACCCGTAACCCGCACTGAGCGGGTCGGGGGTGCTGCTCATTGAGAGTAGTGCTGCGTGGAAGAAAACCACTATAATAAATTACCCCAAAATATGTTGGTTAAAAAAAAGACACAGGTACCATGGATTACAGAGAACCTCGCCAAGCTCATTATGGACTATAATGATTTAACGGAGATAAAACGGCAATACCCAGAACTCGACACTCTCGCCCAATGCATTAGTTATCACGCAGATCGCATTAAATCTGAAACACTAACTGCCCGCCGAGAGTACAATGCAAACCGGATTGTCAAAAGTAAGAACCCTTCTAAGGAGATGTGGCGCGTAGTCAATGATGAAGTGTCCACAAAACCCTTCAAACACACCATCGCGCTTAAGGATGAAAGTGGAAAGGATGTACCCTCGCGCAAAGTGCCGGAACACTTAAACCAGCACTTTCTCACAGTAGCCTCAAACTGTAATTTAAATATAAACAAATCGGGCTCTGTACAGTATCTTACACGTCACTTACACGACACTAACATACCAAAACATGCTCTGCCCACTGTTACACTCACGGACCTAAATCGTACGTTGAGGTCTATGACTAAAACACGCGGGACCCTAGATATTTACGATATATCACTGAACATACTTGAGTGTGTCTGGCCGGTCGTCGCGGGATTACTCGTACATCTCATAAACACCATGTTCGCTTGCGGTGTGTATCCCGACGTACTGAAGAGCACTCGAGTGTGTCCAGTATATAAAGGCAAGGGTGAAAAAAGTTGTGTCGATAATTATAGAACAATCACTATCGTCCCAAATATCTCCAAAATTATAGAATCTATCGTTTCAAACTCCTTAATGCAACATCTTGAGACACATAACTTACTGACAGACAGACAATTTGCGTATAGAAAAAATAGATGCACCACAACAGCTGCTTATTAAATATATGATTACGTAACAACGGCTCTCGACGTGAAGGACAAGGCTGCAGGGGTATTCTGCGACTTATCAAAAGCGTTCGATGTAATTAATCACGAGTTGTTATTAACAAAGATAGGGCATTATGGAATACAGGATAACACTCAAAAGTTACTTACATCGTTCCTTAAAAATAGACGGCAGACTGTTGAGGTCAAAATAGAGGGCAAAACCGTGAAATCTGAAGCAGGTTTACTCAGGCATGGAATACCACAAGGTTCTTCGCTTGGAAATACCCTGTTTTTAATGTTTGTGAATGACCTCCCTTCCTCTATAGCTGAAGGCACTGTGGTGTTGTTTGCCGATGACACTACTGTAGTTGTAACCGCGCACACGCACTCACAACTCGAGCAAAAAGTGTCAAATGCGTGCGGCCAACTCCACGAGTGGTTCTCGGCGAACGGCCTCATACTAAATGTCTCGAAATCCCACGTGATATGGTTCACATCCGGAAACACTATACACATCCCACAGGTACAGAGTCCGATACCCCACTGTGACTCTTGCAAGTTTCTCGGATTTACAATTGACGCCAGGCTGAAGTGGAAGGAACACGTAGACAATTTGTGTGAAAGGTTGGGCAGTGCTGTATTTGCACTGCGAAAACTGAAACCAATTGTCTCCAGTGATGCACTGCTTCAGATCTATTATGCGTATTTCTTTTCACTCATGTCGTATGGTATTGTTTTGTACGGAAATTCAACGAACTCTGAAAGGGTGTTCAAACTGCAACACTATCCGAACGCACCTCGGATAAGACGTCAAATACGATACGCGTATTTAAAAATTGGCTAATAAATATTAAATATGTAAATAATACATATCAAACGTTATAAAAGTTAAGTTTAGTGGATAATTTAAACGTGTTATTGTTATCACACGTCCTAGTGCAGTATAAACAACAAAAATATCGGCAGTAATAAAGCAACTGTCATCCGGCCAACGTCCAATATTTAAACGTACAGTGACTGTACTGTGAGTGTACTGATTCCCAGCGGAAAATAAAAGCAGATGAGTATTGTTTTTCATAAATTATTCCCTCCACTTCATTCTTAGCCTTCAGACCATAATAACATAACCTATGAGCTACTTATATGTTCCAAATTTTTATGCCGAAGTATATCTCAATATAATAGCTCAATTGTATCGGAATTTAGCCCATTGTAGATTTGAAATATTCGTTTAAGCGATCAAAGACGTATTTTATTTTGTTTGTGTATTAATATAATCACTAATTTATGAATAATTAGTTATCCTTGACAGTCAAGTCAGTACTAAAAGCACTTTCTCTTTGTTGTAAGTTACTTCAAATATCTTACACTATGAACATGTTTTCAGCCCAAGTCACCAAACCGACCACACGCAGAGCTGTGTTAATAAATAAACTTCAGCAAACTCAAAAAGAGCTCAAAGAAGCCACTGAGCTAAATGAAAAGCTCCTGCAGGAACGGGAGGATAGTGAAGAGGAGGTTGTGCGGGTTGTCAGGATGAACACAACACTAAAAGCTCAGCTCGCTGAACAAGATATTGTGTATGAGGACATGTTAAGCCAGCAGACTGAACTTCAACTCTCCGTGGACCGGTTCCAGCAGTGCCAGGAGATACATGAGCAGGCATTGCAGCGTATTCGGGATCTGGAGCAAGAACTTGAGGAACTACATGCAAAGCAGACCACTGTTTGCAAGTATTGCTCCGAGCTGGATGAGAATAATTTAAGTATCTTTGCCGAACTTAACAATTGTGAAGTAGACATAATGCATGATAGTTTAGTAAGTGCCCCCATAGTTGAGACAATAGATTTGACCAATTCTGTGTATTTACAGAATCATTTTGATAAAAAAATTGTAGTGAGGGGGTCGAATAAGATAAAAAAATATTTAAAATTAAGTAGATTTATCAAAAAATCTAAAGTTTTATTGCAACGCCACAAGTCAATTTTTAAGGCAGTAATGTCAAAGTTCAATCATGTGGCACTGAATGACCAGCTACTTAATTGTCAGCGACAATTAGACCAGGCAGTCAAAGAGCTGAATAATCGCTCCGAAGAGATCAAGTTACTGCAGGCAAAGTTGAAAGATATTACTATCAAACACGAGCTGTCAAGCAAAACATTGCAGGAATACATAGCCTTTATGAATAATGTTCTAGAACCGGGGAGCGGCATCCCGGTACACTTCGAGTCGCCCCGGGTGCCGGCGCGCTGCTCCGGGCCGAGCCTCGGCGCCGCGCCCGCTTCCCCCGCCACCCCTGCCTCCCCCGCGCTGCGCCGCGTCGTCGCCTGCGCGACCACGCCGCACCGAGGGGCGCCCGCCCCGCCCACCCCGCCGCCGTGCCGAGCCGAGCCGCCGCCGCCGAGCCGAGACGAGCCGCCGCCGAGTCGTGCGGAGCCGCCGTCGCCGAGCAGAGTCGAGTCGGCCCCGAGCCGTGTGGAGCCGCCACCGACGAGCGGAGTCGAGTCGCTGCAGCTGTCCCCTCGCCCGGGCTCGCCGGTGAGTCCTCTCGGGCGCACGCGGCGCACCGCCGTGTACTCTGACCGCGCGGGCGCCGGCCTGGGTGCGCTGCTGGCAGGCCGCTTGACGCAGAAGGTCACCAACCACTGCCTTCCGGGTGCGTCCATCGACCGATTGATCTCGCATATTTCCGCCGACGAGTTTGACCGCGACTGCACGCTGGTAGTATTCATTAGCGAGAGCCTAGATTATTCGAGGCGGGACATCACTAAATTGTCCGAGGTCCTCGCTGACGTCGATCGCCGTGGTGTAGGAAAAATTATTATCTGCGCGTTGCCGTATTCGGATATAATATCAGAGAAGGAGAATATGAAGTTGGCCTATTTCAACTCTATACTGTATAAACTTTCCTTGTACGGCCGTACGATTTCGTACTTTGATACGAATAAATTTGTAAAAAAATTCAACCTGACCCGAAAGCGTACCCACCTTCCTAGGAGGTACTTGCGAGATGTTGCTAATTTGTTAGCATATAATATTGTAGACCTTGTGATGCCAAACACGATTTGTGATAGTTTTAAGGCGGGTCCTGTGTTACGTTTTAGTAACGGAGGATCCGAGACGGAGCCTGCGGTTGATTTAAACTAACCTCCTCGACAAAGTGTGCTACATCCGCCGGCTCCGAGCCTCTCGATCGCTGTAACACTAGTATTCATGCGAGTAATGATGTAGTGAACATAGTTCACCAAAATATCCAGGGATTTGCCAGTAAAGAATTAGAAATAGATTTGTTCATACAATGTTCAAATATTCATATTTTGTGTATAACTGAGCACTGGCTTAAAGGTCATGAAATGTTCAATTTCACAAATCATAGTGTACTGAGTTCATTTTATAGAAAGTCCTACAGCCGTGGAGGATCTTTAATTTTAGTAAAGCATAACCTCAAAAGCAAAGAGCGTAAAGATATAGTCGATATGTCTATTGAACGGCAAATTGAACTCTCTTGTATTGAGCTGGAACAATTTATAATTGTATGCGTGTACAGACCCCCGTCAGCGGACTACACTTTATTCGAATCCGTTATGGATGAAGTGCTGGCTAGTGTCTTTAAGAGCAAAAAGTGTATCATTGTGTGTGGTGATTTTAATGTTAATTTATTAGAAAAATCGCCAATGTGTGTGAGTTTAATAAATACGTTCAAGTCTTTTGACCTAGTGAACTTGTTTTGTGACCCTACTCGAATTACAGCAACTAGTGCTACGTGTATTGATAATATTTACAGTAACAAGGAGGCGATAGTTAAATCTATCATAAACACTTTAAGTTCTGACCACTGCGGGCAACTTGTTACCTTCAGCGGGAAAATCGAGGAAGCGCCTTGTGGCTTCATGTGCAGACCTATTTCAGAAAAACGCCTCGACCTATTTTGTCAGAATACTGCAAAAAGATTATTTCATCTTTCATTTCCCCAGGAAAACCCCGACTATATGTGTTCTGTTTTGCATGATTGTATAAAAAAAGAATTTGACAAATGCTTTAGTCCTAAGAAAATTCAAGGCAAGTCCAAGGTTAAGTTTAGCGACTGGGCTACACCAGATATTCACGAGAAGAGACGCCGACTCTATGACTTATATGATTCGAGAACTACGGATAAAAGACCGGAATTTCTAGAGTATGTTAAAAACTATTCCAAATCTTTTAAGAAAGTATGTGTCGCCGCCAAAGCTGATTACTTGTCCAAAAAAATACAAAACTCTAGTGATAAGGTCAAGACTGTATGGCAAGTAATAAGCAATGAAACTGGAAAAAGAAAGATTAAAGATCCGCACTACAGCCTACGTATCAATGATACTCTAGTAAGTTCCGATCTCGATGTAGCGGATCAATTTGAGCGGTTCTTTTCCAATATACCCATAGACACATCAAAGTCTTTAAATTCATCGCCAGACGCTGCTGAAGTATTATTGAAAGGAAATGTAGTGGAATGTACGGAAATCTTTAGTTTCAATTATGTGACTCCTATCATCGTTACCAAAGCGTTTAGATCATTGAATGTCAAGAAAACTGAAGATCTTTGGGGGCTGTCTGTCAAAGTATTACATTCCATAATAGAATTAACTGCTCCTTATATAGCTGATATCTTTAATAGAAGTATTGATACTGGAGTTTTTCCTGACTTGATGAAACATAGTAAAATTATCCCGTTGTTCAAATCAGGAACGAAATCAGACCCCACAAACTTCAGACCTATCTCAATACTACCGGCATTAAGCAAAATTTTCGAGAAACTTATCCTTAATCAGCTTCTATCCCATTTCAATCGTAATAAACTGCTGAACAGTAAGCAATTCGGATTTACTAGAGGCCGTTCCACCACGGATGCCGGTGTGGTACTCATTAAACATATTTTTGATGCCTGGGAAAAGGCTCAAGATGCTGTTGGAGTTTTCTGTGATTTATCAAAAGCATTTGATTGCGTTGATCACGAAAATTTGATCAGAAAACTTAGGCACTATGGGATAAAGAATGGAGCGCTTGATCTCGTTTCATCATATTTATCGAACAGAACACAGCGAGTAGTCATCAATGGGACCTCGTCAGCAGGGTCAAACGTTGCTCTTGGAGTACCGCAAGGATCCATCCTAGGACCGTTCTTTTTTTTAGTGTACATAAATGACTTACCAGAGCTTGTGCAGGGTAGACATGATATAGTTTTATTTGCAGATGACACTTCTCTAATTTTCAAAGTGGATAGAAAAGAGAAAAGCTTCGACTGTATTAATTATGTATTATCCACTATTGTAAATTGGTTTACAGCCAATAACCTGCTTTTAAATGCAAAGAAGACGAAGTGCATAAAATTTATTTTACCCAATGTTAAGCACATAAACAACTCAAAAATTAAATTAAAGGGCGAAATTCTAGAATTCGAAGACAAGACTGTGTTTTTGGGAATAACCTTAGATTCAAAACTTCAATGGCATGCACATATAGCCACATTAGCAGGAAAACTTAGCTCCGCAGCCTATGCAGTGAGGCGAATCAGGCAGCTGACAAACGTCGAGACAGCAAAATTGGTGTACTACAGTTACTTCCACAGTGTTATGTCATATGGAATCCTGCTGTGGGGGAAAGCGGCGGATATCCAGACTATCTTCGTACTACAAAACGAGCAGTGCGTTCTATTTATGAACTAGGAGCTCGTGCTTCCTTAAGAGAAAAATTCAAAGAGGCAAACATTCTCACTGTAGCTTCTCAATACATTTTTGAGAACATTATGTATGTACGGAAAAATCTCCATGAATTCAAACTTAACAGCGAAGTCCACGACTACAACACAAGAAGTAAAAACAAGCTCGCAGTGGCAGCCTGTCGTCTCCGTAAAGTTAGCACGTCCTTCGTGGGGAATTGTATACGCTTTTATAATAAAATACCCATGGATGTAGTGAATTTGCCCTTCAACAGATTTAAGTGTCACGTTAAAAGTCACTTGGTAAGCAAGGCGTATTATTCCGTCAATGATTTTTTAAACGATCAAGAAGCTTTTAAGCCAGTTGTCTAATTTACTAGAATTAGTAATGGTTTATAATGTAGACATGTATAATTACAATTTTAGTCTGGATTTTTACTGTTCTAAAATCATTTCATATACATTTGAGCACATCATGAGGTATCTCATTGAATTCGATATTTTATTATTAAGTACTACTTTGATTATAAATGTCCTGCAGCTTGAATATGTCATGCTCGCCTAAAGGTCTTTGCTTACGGTGGCGTCGTTGATCGGGTCGCAACCTTCCCTAACATATGGTCGAGGGAGGCGATGGCTGAGATACGCGTCATACTCGTGAACGGGTGCCGTTTGTGGGGTCCGGTCTGTTCATGTTTGCAAGGACTAGTAACTTCGTACTAGTGTTCAGTGGAATTGACATGATGAGAGACTTCGCTCTGTTCTCATTTGATTTTATTTTTAGACTGACGCTCAGAGACCTTATACATCTCTGAGGATATTTATTGAATAGATTTTATTATTTTCATGTTGACGTGTTATAGATATAGCTCAACATATTTTATTATGATTAGTGTACTTACTTTATTACCTTTTATCTTGACGCTTAGAGACCTTATACATCTCTAACAAATCTCAATTGTTATTAGTTTCTTATTCTTATTTTTGACATGTAACACTCCATTTAATTAATGATACTTTGATTATTGTATTATTTTTATTTGATGTACCTAAATAGATTTTGACTTGTAAAAGTGCCCTTGAGGCCTGTTTGCAGAATAAATGTTTTGATTTTTTGATTTTGATTTGCAAAAACGTGCAATACGTATATTGGCGGGAGTGAATCCGAGACACTCATGTAGAGAGCTCTTTAAGCAGTTCAAAATAATGACGCACTATTCATTATACGTGTTTGAAGTATTAATGTTCACGCGTCGAAACATTAACTTATTTAAACGGGCGAATATGCCTGGTAGAATCACCCGTCAGACGGGCCGACTACTGCCTGTGCCGCGGCGACTCGCGTTGCTCGACAAGAGCCCACGCGTAATAGGCCCGTCGATGTACGAGCGCCTACCCGCCACACTTAAAAATGAATCCTCCAACGACATATTTGAACGCCGGCTAAAAGAACTTTTAATGCTCAAGTCACTGTATTCCATAAAGGAATACAATGAACAGCCAATATGAAATTGTTGATTATTGTTAAATTGTATTTCTGTTATTTATTTCTTTTAATTCTTGACATTACCATATTATTTATTATTTTGACATTGTATTGATATTTAACCATATTTGGAATCGAGCGTTTATATTGTTTTTATTTCTATTATTTTAAATTTGACTAATGACATTGCCTAGGATATTCTAGCCGTGTATACAAATTTGACATTTCTATTGTTTTTTACCTTTGACATTATTTGATTTCAATTATTTTTCTTTCATTATTATTATTATACCTGTTGACGATCCTTTTGTGAATTTATCTTGTTTTAAAAATGTAAACCATGATGTAATTTTATAAAGGAAATAAATATATCTATCTATCTATCTAATCCTAAGGTGAGCGGATCGTGCCGATGGGATGCGTGGCTGGAGGGAGTCCAGTGCCAAGCGTGCGGGGGAACTCACCCCCGAAAAAAGAGACGACGATGTGGAGTCATCGCGGTTTCAAAAATGTCAGCAAGCAGTTTTAAAATTCTCCGGGCGGGTCCTCAATCCCGTCCATCTGCTTCGGTGGGTGGCTGCCCCATCGTATACGGAGGGGGCAAAAACTGCTTCTTAGGTCAGCGAGCTGCTGGCCTATGTCACAACGACCATGGCTTTTGTTTACTGGACACTGATTGTGCAGACGAAAGGGAAGTTTTAAGGCTTAGGGGCGGGGGACCGCCGCCGACGCCGCAGCCGTCGTCGCCGCTAGGCGACTCAAGAGGCAGGCAGTCAACCAGCCCTTCTCAGGGCGAATCTCTGGAGGAAAAGGCACCCACGAGCACGCCGGTTGTCTTGGTGGAGCGCATGGTGCTGAGGCCCAGGTCTCGGCCCAACTTAGTAACTTCCAACGCTCCCGAGGCTCCGGAGCCCCCTAAAGAAAAATCAAACGAGAAGGGAAAAGAGGCAGAGGACGAATCTGACACCGGGAGCATGATAACCGTGTGTTCCGGGTCAGGCTTGGATAACAACAAAAGAGGTGGTGATCCACAAGCTGAGTCAGACTCGGCCATGAGTTATGTCTCTACAGAAGTTCCTCGGTGCCGCTCCGCAGATGTGGACATGGGACGCTTCTGGAGAAAGCGCCTCCTGAGCGAGTCGGAATCAGATCCGGAAGTGACCTCCGAACGGAAGGACAAATCTACCCCAAAAAGAGGACGCGGTCGGCCCTCCTCCACTGGACACTATGTTGGCCTTGCCAAGGCCAAAGAGGAAGTAAACCGGCTCAAGAGGGAAGAACTTCGACTACGGGCTGAAGAGGAGGTTGCCGGCCTGCACAGGTCGATTTCGACCCGCAACCTGGCACGGCGCCTAAAACTGGTCACTGACAAGGCAAGTGCGGAGGACGAGCTCTCGTTGCCGTCCCTTATTCAGCGGGCGGAGAGCAGTTTGGAGGCTATAGCCTTGGTTGCCAATAAATCAGGCAACCTCAAGGGAACCTTTGTGAAGGCCCTCAATGACGCCGCCATATCTATAAAAGAAGTTTTCGAGGATCTGATAGAGCGCAATTCCTCTAAAGAAACGCGAATTCTTCAGGCGCAAAACGACCGCTTACGAGCCGAACTGGCGGAACTCCGCTCCGAAATGGCGCAACTGAGAGCGGAAGTTCGGGACCAGTCTGAGCCTCAATGGCTCTTCCACCCGTTGCACCAGCTCCCCAGCCACCGCCGCCAGACCATGAATCCATGGAGTGGAAGTTAGTGGGGGAAAATAATAAGGTGGTAAATCCTCGTTCGGGCTCGCAGCCGGAGCAACAGAGAAAGAATAGCAAGAAGTCGAAAACGCGGAAGCTCCGCCCCCCTCGCTCAGCAGCAATAGTGCTGACACTGCAGCCCGAAGCCGTGGATAAGGGCGTGACGTACGCGCAGGTACTTGCCAAGGCCAAGGAGAGCATTAACCTCGAGAGCCTTGACATAAATAATATCAGGTTTCAGAGGGCAGCCACTGGCGCTAGAGTTCTGGAGGTACCGGGTACAATGAGTGGGGAGAAGGCCGATTCCCTGGCCAAAGAGCTAGCTGACAAGCTTGGGCAGGATATTGTCCGGGTATCCAGGCCGACGAGATGTGCAGAGCTGCGTCTTATGCACCTGGATGACTCGGTGTCACCCGGCGAAGTTGTTGTTGCCGCTGCCAAGGCTGGCGGTTGTGAGGAGAGTCAAATAAAGACCGGAGAAATCCGCGAGGATGCGTCCGGCCTTGGCTCAATCTGGCTTCGCTGCCCTGTAGAAGCAGCCAAAAAAGTAGTCGAAGCTGACCGTGGGAGACTCCAGGTAGGGTGGGTCCGTGCTGCGGTGAAGCTACTCGATCAGCGTCCCATGCGGTGCTACAAGTGCCTAGAAAAGGGCCATGTACGGGCACAGTGCTCTTGCGATGTTGATCGAAGCGATGTTTGTTACCGATGTGGCAAATCAGGTCACAGAGCGGCTGGATGCTCCGCGACGCCATACTGTGTGGTATGTGCGGATGCAGGGAAAAGCGCGGATCACAGGCTGGGCTCAAAGGCGTGCAAATCCCCAGGTCCTAAAACAACCACTAAAAAGACTGCAGCAGGCCCCAAGGCCTCGTCCCAGCCTACCCAGCCATCTACCAGCAGGTCAGATGAGCACGAGGAGGATCATATGGCTACTGACTAAGATGGCCATTCGGGTATTACAGACGAATCTCAACCATTGCGCTAGGGCCCAGGACCTCTTGTTCCAATCCCTGGCGCAGTGGATGATTAATGTTGCCGTGGTGGCAGAACCCTACTCGATACCTCCCCGGGATGACTGGATAGGTGATGTGGACGGGTGTGTGGCACTGGTCGTACGGACAGTAGCCGGTGGTCTGCCGATGACCAGTGCCATAAAAGGGAGGGGCTATGTGGCGGCGCTCTGTGGCGAAATATGGTTTGTAGCAGTCTACTTCTCGCCTAACCGTCGTCTGGCTGACTTTGAGAGGTTCCTTGATGAAATAGGGACTCGAATAGGCCAGCTCCTACCACGTCAGGTGATCGTTGCTGGAGATTTTAATGCTAACTCCACAGCTTGGGGCTCCCCGGCGACGGATGTGCGTGGCGCGACCCTAGAGGAGTGGGCGGTTGCAGCAGGCCTCGCGGTTATCAACCAAGGAACGGCAGAGACGTGCGTGCGACAACAGGGTGGCTCTATCGTGGACATAACGTTTGCGAGTGTCTCTCTAGCGCGCCGTGTCCAAGAATGGGAGGTCATGGTGGGAGTGGAGACGTTGTCGGATCACCGTTACATCCGGTTCGAGGTTGTTACACTTTCAATGGCCCCGAATAACCCAAGCCGAATTGCCCCGGCCGGGAGTGGCCCAAGATGGGCACTCACTAAACTCGACCGGGAACTTCTGAAGGAGGCGGCGATTGTACAATCCTGGTTGCCGGAACCGGATGGAGCGTTGGAAGTAGAGTCCGAAGCGTCCCGGCTCCGAGCGGCCATGACGCAAATTTGTGACGCATCTATGCCCCGGGCCAAGTCTGTGCCACCAAGGCGAAGCGTATACTGGTGGACCGCCGAGCTCGCGCAGATGCGTAGTGACTGTATAGCCGTGCGGCGTCAGTACATGCGACAAAGAAGGCGCAGACTGAGAAATGAAGACGAGAAGCATCGCCTGTACGAGATTTACAAGGCCTCCAAACTGGCGTTCTCGGTGGCCATAGGGCAGGCAATTGAGGCGAGCCGTGCCGAATTTTTGGAGACCCTCAATGCCGACCCGTGGGGAAGGCCATATAAAATGATCCGGAGCAAGTTGCGCCCATGGGCGCCTCCACTGACTGAATCACTGCAGCCGGATTTTGTGGATCGACCTTCAATGGCGCCGCCAGTGGTGAGGCCAACAGAGGAAGAGACCGTCCCACCAATTCGTCCTGCCGAGTTGGCCGTGGCCGTCATCCGGCTCCGTGCCAGGAACACGGCCCCAGGGCCTGATGGCATTCCGGGCCGTGCGTGGGTCTTGGCTATGGACGCCTTGGAGCCGCGGCTACTGCGTCTTTTGACCGCCTGCCTGGAGCAGGGTTGCTTCCCGAAAGAATGGAAGTGCGGGAAGCTGGTGCTATTGCGAAAGGAGGGGCGACCGTTAGACTCTGCGTCTGGCTACCGGCCAATAGTCCTGCTCGACGAGGTGGGCAAGCTATTTGAGCGGATAATCGCTACTCGCCTGATCAGGCATATGGAGAGCGAAGGGCCGGACCTAGCTGACTCCCAGTTTGGCTTCCGCAGGGGCCGTTCGACGGTTGACGCAATCCAGCGGGTCAAAATAATGGCGAACGAAGCCGTGTCCCAGGGGAGGGTCGTCTTGGCGGTGTCGTTAGACATTGCCAACGCCTTTAACACCCTGCCCTGGAACACGATAAAAGAGGCGTTGCGGTTCCACCAGGTACCCTACCACCTGTTCCGCATCATAGAGGCCTATCTCAGCGAGAGGTTTGTTACCTGGCCTGGGCAGCAGGAATGGGGGAGGAAGGAAATGTGTTGCGGGGTCCCACAGGGGTCGGTTCTAGGACCACTCCTGTGGAACATAGGCTACAATTGGGTCCTACGGGGGGAAAACTTGCGCGGAGTTAATGTCATCTGCTACGCCGATGACACGCTCGTGACGGCCCAGGGACTCAGTTACCGAGACGTAGCCGTGCTGGCAACAGCGGCAGTTGCCCATTGCGTCGCTAGGATTCGACGGCTGGGCCTGGAGGTGGGTCTAACAAAGTCCGAGGCCATATGCTTCTATGGTCCACGGCGAGCGCCCCCAGCCGACGCACATATCGTGGTGGGAGGAGTCCCGATTGCTGTCAAGCCGACGCTGCTATATCTTGGCGTCGTGTTTGACAGCAAATGGAATTTTAAAGCACATTTTGAGCGCCTGGCGCCCAAGTTGCTGCGTGCGGCGTCAGCTTTTGGGCGTATACTGCCGAATCTGGGAGGGCCCAAGAGTTCATGTCGCCGCCTTTATACGGGTGTGGTGCGCTCAATGGCACTATATGGTGCCCCAGTCTGGGCAGACGCCCTCAACAACTATAACATTGCCCAGCTGCGCCGGCCGCAGAGAGCGATGGCTCTGAGGGCGATTAGAGCGTACCATATGCTAAGTGCTGAAGCCGCGTGTGTGCTGGCTGGTTCCACACCCTGGGACCTAGACGCGAGGGCCCTTGCGGCCCTATATCAGTGGCGTGGGGAGACGCGAAACCGGGAGGACCTGCTGGCACCGCAGGAGATAAAAAAGCGGCGAACGGAGCTGCTGCAGGAGGCAGTAGAAAGATGGGGGCAGCGGTTGGAACGGCCAAGCGCCGGCTTCCGCACCATAGAGGCGATTCACCCATTCCTCCAAGATTGGGTGGAAAGGCGCTTCGGGGTTTTATCATTCAGGCTGACGCAGGTACTGTCGGGGCATGGTTGCTTCGGCAGCTACCTGCACAAAATCGCGCAGCGAGAGCCGACCCCGGAATGCCACGAGTGCGGAGCCGGCATAGACTCTGCTCAGCACACGTTAGCAGAGTGCCCGGCTTGGGGCGTGGAACGGCAGGAGGTAGTTGCCCGATTAGGGCCAGACCTGTCGCTGCCAGTTGTAGTGCGGGCCATGTTGTCCAGCGAATCCAGCTGGAAAACGATGCTGGACTTTTGCGAACACATCATGGCCGAGAAGGAGGCAGCGGAGCGCGAGCGGGAGACCTGTGCTCAGGCTGACCCAATGCGCCGCCGCAGAATAGGGCGAAGGCGTGCCGCGCACAATCGGCGCTTGCCGCCATAACAAAGACCTCCGGGTGGCAGTCACAGGGGCACCTGCCACCCATAGGAAGGGGGTCCTCGAGTTGGAAGGCATGTCAAGTGTTCAGACATGCCCTTAATGATGTCTGGGGGATCCTGTGGATTCTCCTGTGATGGGCGCAATAGTGCGACTGCTGGTGGGGTTGCGGACGAGTAGTAGTTCCCGTGGCCCCACCGAAATGCAGAGCGACGAAAACCGTGGGGTTATAGTCGGTAGTCCGGACGTTTTCCGGGAGTCCGACATATCCGCCCTGGCCTCCCAAGCCAGGCGGAATGCGTAAAGGCATTTCCCCACGAAAAAAAAAAAAAAAGGTTACGTTAGGTTGGGGTGTGTGGACTGGTAGACCTCCTCGTGGTGCACCCTGGGAGGGGGAAGATAGCCGCTCAGTTGCGCGTCTTGCTGTCTTCCCTCTGCTAACTACCAGTCATAGTCGTGGCAATGCAGTCGAGAACACTCCTGCGTGGGCTTCAGTGCCGTGTTTTGTGGTTGGTCGCTCCCAGCATGCCTCAGCTCATCTGAGGTGGCAAGGGATGCGGCCGTCTTAGCCCGGTAGCCTGCTTGGCAGCCACAGGGCAGTGGTGGCGGTGCGGCAGGGCCGTAGCTAGGGGGGGGCATTATGGGGCAATGCCCTACCTTAAAATACTATTGCCCTACCTTAATCCATCGCATATTATATCTAGAAAACTGTTTGTTTATAATTGGCGTACCAAATTGAGACATATTAGGGTAGGCAGTATATCGACATCTAAATTATCAGATTTAAGTAGCATGGGTAAGCAAAGAAAAAAGACAGAGTTTCTTTACTGGATGCTATTGAACGGTTTAGACAAATGAGAACCTTGTATCGACGACGTCGCATGAAACGCGGCACAAGCTTACCTCGACCAGGTTATAGCAAAGTATCGTTTACGAAAAGTTTTAACTGATATATAGGTATTAGACGCATAGTCAATGTATAGTCGACATGAAAACTGACGTAAAATAGAACCAATATCTCTAACTCCACTCAGAGGCTCTTTGAGGAAAGAAGTAGGACGGTTCTACAGTCTTCAGTCGATGCGACATTATATCGGCAGCTCAATAGACGGATCTCCAAATCTCTGACCGGTGATCTGTGCCAATTCAATTCGAAACGTATTGAAGAGGCCGTCGAGCGAAACAAGGGCTCAAAATTTTCGCAAGAGATCTGTCTATTGGGCAGAGCCAGCTCGCCGAGTTAAAACCAGAGGATGGTAGAACTGTCTCATCCAGACCTGAGCTTCTGAGCGAGATAGAGCACTTCTATCGACAGCTATACACGTCAAATAGCAGACCCGAAGTTGGTCTAGTAAAATATCCAAGAGCTAGACTAACTCGGCACTATACAGATGACATCCCGAACATCAGCCTGTACGAGATTAGAATGGCTCTTAAACAGCTCAAAAATAACAGGGCACCCGGTGAAGACGGAATTACAGCTGAACTCCTGAAGGCGGGTGGAAAACCAGTACTTTTGGCCCTTCAGAAGTTGTTCGATTCCGTCTTACTGGAAGGGAGAACGCCAAAGGCATGGAACACAGGCGTGGTGGTGCTGTTCTTCAAGAAGGGTGACACCACTCTTCTGAAGAACTATCCACCCATCACGCTTCTGAGCCATGTCTACAAGCTGTTTTCAAAAGTCATTACTCGTATCGCACGCAGACTAGATGACTTCCAGCCTCCCGAACAAGCCGGTTTCCGAAGAGGCTTTAGTACCATAGACCACATACATACGCATCGTCAGGTTATACAGAACACTGAAGAGTATAACCTGCCCCTCTGTTTAGCGTTTGTGGATTATGGGAAAGCCTTCGATGCGATCGAAACCTGGGCGGTATTACAATCTCTACAGAGGTGCCAAGTAGACTTCCGCTATATCGAAGTACTGAAGTGTTTGTACGAGAACGCCACTATGGCCACCAGGACCGGAACTCGAAGCCTATTCCGCTGCAGCGGGGAGTTAGGCAGGGAGATGTTATTTCTCCTAAACTGTTCGCCGCTGCACTGGAGGTGTTTTCAAGAATCTGGACTGGAGAAGGCTAGGCATCAACATAAATGATTTTGTTCATTCCTTGCCCCGGGGCCAACAATTAAGAACTGCCTCAAACTCGAAAATCGATTCACCAGATTAGACCAAGTTAATTTTGAGTTAATTTTTTTCTTGCACCAGTTGTGCCCTACCTGTAATTACCGCTGCCCTATCTTAAATTCAACTCTGGCTACGGCCCTGCGGTGCGGACGTACCTTTTGCCTTTGGGGCCTTTTGTCTACGGCCAGTGGCCGTCTTCGGGCGGCGTGGGATGGCGAGCCTTCAAGGCTTGCGGCGCGGCGGGTCCAGCGGTCGCCTTTGCGTGGCTGCTGGGTGAGTTTCGGCTCCCCGTCGGGCAACCCGTAACCCGCACTGAGCGGGCCGGGGGTGCTGCTCACTGAGAGTAGCGCCGCGTGGAAGAAAACCACTATAATAAATCACCCCAATCCCAAGGTGAGCGGATCGTGCCGATGGGATGCGTGGCTGGAGGGAGTCCAGTCCCTAGCGTGCGGGGGAGCTCACCCCCGAAAAAAGAAACGACGATGTGGAGGCATTGTGGAAGGACCCAACATGAAAAGCAGTTTAAATTTTCTCCGGGCGGGTAACCAATCCCGTCCATCCGCTTCGGCGGGTGGCTGCCCCACCGTATACGGAGGGAGCAAAAACTGCTTCGTAGGCCGGCCGGATGCCGGCCTCCGTGAACACGACCTTGGCTATATCACACCGGACTTTGATAGCAGAGGGATATTGAGGCTGAGGGGCGGCGGTGGGGCTGACGGAGGCGGACCCAACCCAGCCCCAACAACAACAAAAAGCAGTGCGGACAAGGGCGCCCTTATGGCGCGCACCTACAGCCCCACTGAGAAAAAAGAGGCTTTTCGCCCCCGCCTCACCCTTGCACGCTCCCCAGTGCAAGGGGAGGGCGGTAGCCCCCGTATTGACTTGAACGCGGCCGCAATCCAGATCGCGCCGAAAATACACATAGATGGCCCAGCGCGCGACGACTCTGGCCACTCCCTGCCGCGAGGGCGGGGCAAGGAGCACCCCATGGAGGAGGCCCCGCGCTCGGTCCCGCTGGCAGCCGAGAGTGCAGGGCGGGAAGCCCCATGGGGGAGGTGCCCGCGGGCGCTGGCACTGGAGGGTGGGCGAGAGGCCCGCTTCGAAAAAATTCCCCGGGTAATTCTGACCCGCCTGGACGAGAGGAGTGTGACTCGTGAGGACCCGGCGCAGGATGCGGACGAGATTGAGAGCACAGTGCGATCTGTCTCGCCTGTCGGAGCTGACTTGGAGGGCAGCGGCCATCCTCCGCCGACGAGGCTGGTGTTCCGCAGAAGGAGAAGAAAAGTAGAGTCAGGGCCAGGGGGCGGGTGCGCCCATGCTTGACTCCCTTCAAGTTTGGAAGCCCAGTGGGGGCGCGGGAGTCACCCGACGACTCTCCAATGCCCCGGTTGGACGCGGAGGACCCGCTGGGGCCAGAGGTGGCGGAAATGCTTGAGGAGGCGGAGAGGGACTCTCAATCCGGTGTGAGTACGAGGGATAAGCCACTGAGCGGAAAGCTCTGGCAGGCGCCCCGTACAGACGTAGCAGGGGGACACAAAGTACCTGGCTCCCCGACGCAACAGCCAGACGCTAGGGAGGAGGAAGCTTCGGAGACGCACCCAACTGGTGCGGGAGGGGAGCTGGTTCCTCCCCATAAGGACGGCCCGCCAACAAGCGGCCGGATGTGGCAGAACCGCAGCAAGAGGCCGCGCCTCTATTCCAATTCCCAGTCGGGATCCAGCGGGGACGAGTCTTGTCCGTCCGCCGCAAGCGAGGGCTCGTCGCAGGCCTCAAAAGGACGAGGACGAGGCCGCCCCCCTACCGAAATACGTGGGTCTGACTAAGGTGAGGGAGGCCTACAACCGCGCCCTGTACGAGCAGGACCGCCTTGAGGCGGAGAGACAGGTGCAAGAGATGCACATCAGAACCCGACAAGGGTTCTCCAAGGGCACTTCTTCTCCGCCTGCGCCGAATCCCGAAGAGGCCTCTGCCACAAAAGAACTGGGACAGCAGGTGGCGGACAGCGTGGCTGCCATTCAAAAGGTAGCGGCCACATCAAGGAACTTGAAGGGCGGGTACATCCGGCTCCTGAAAGACGCCGCGTCCGCTATATCGGATGCGTTTGACGTACTGAGCAAACGCACCGTTTCTGAGGAAACGGCGCGGCTCCAAGCCGACAACAACCGGCTAAAAAGCGAAATGGCCGGCTTGCGGAAAGAGATGGCCGAAATTAAGGCCCAACTGGAGGGGCTGCGGAAGCAGGGCGATCCTGCACCCTCGCCACCCAGACGGAACGAGGAGGTGCAGCCCCCTGCGCTGCCCCTTCTCAGGGGACGGACAGACTTTGGCGCCAACGCCACTCCTCTTACCCCAAATACCGAGGAGATCTGTCGTGTGGTCATGGCCCAGGTCGGGACTTATCTGGACGCCCGCATGGCCGCAATCTATGACAGACTCCTCCCGGAGAAGAGGGTGCGGCCTCCGCTGGCTACCCGGGACGAAGCTCGGGGAGCAGAGCCGAAGTCAGGCATGGCCCCCGCAGTTGCTCCTCTAGAAGAACGGGAGGGAAGGAAGCGCCTTATTCGGGCGCCGTAAAGCGCACCAAAAAGCGAGGCACCAAGGGAGTCCCCTCTGGGAAAATCTCTGCCCTCCTGGGGCATCAGGCCGGGAAACAGACATACACATGCCCACGCCTACGCCTACGCCTGCGCCTGCAACGCCGAGTGAGCCCTGGACCACGGTGAAGGGCAAGACAAAGAAGAAGAGGAGGAAGGAGGCCGGCCCTACTACTAGCCAGGCACCCCCAAAAAAGACGGCCCAAAAGTTGCGCCTCCCCCGTTCAACGGCAGTAGTGGTCACGCTACTGGAGCCCAACGCAAGGAACACTTACGCGGCCATCATTGGGGAGGCCAAAAAACAGATAGACCTCAACAAACTGGGGATCTCGAGTGTTCGGGTCCGAAGGACCGCCACGAATGCCCGCATTTTCGAGATCCCTGGCGGTGGGAGTGGCGAAAAGGCCGACGCCCTCGCAAAAAAACTGAGGGAGGTGATGGATCCCGCCGCGGTCCGGATCTCCAGGCCCACTAAAACTGCTGAGTTGCGCATCTCGGGCCTGGACGACTCAGTTTTATCTCCGGAGGTGGTCGCGGCGGTCGCACGAGAGGGCGGCTGCGCCACGGACGATGTAAAGTCTGGGGAAGTGACCCACGGCCCCTCAGGACTGGGCACAGTGTGGCTGCGGTGCCCTATCGCGGCCGCAAAAAAGGTGGTTCAGGCCGGACGTCTCCGCGTGGGGTGGGTGTCGGCACAAGTCAAGTTGCTCGACACCCGGCCCTTGCGATGCTTCCGATGCATGGAAGTGGGGCATGTGCGCGCCGCGTGCAAGTCCGAGGTAGACCGTAGCCTCATGTGCTACCGGTGCAGCGGGTCAGACCATACCGCCCGAGACTGCAAGGCCGCCGCACACTGCGCGCTGTGCGCGGAGGCGGGCATCCCCGCGGGCCATAGGGTGGGAAGCACCTCATGCAACCCACCCAAAAGAAAGAAAACTGCTGCTGCCGACAGACCCAAAACCCCTTCGCAGCCTAGTCGTCCACAAAGGCCTGAGCCCAGGACCGAGGA
Source organism: Epiblema foenella (assembly GCA_963556455.1). Lineage (NCBI taxonomy): Eukaryota > Metazoa > Arthropoda > Insecta > Lepidoptera > Tortricidae > Epiblema > Epiblema foenella. The sequence goes on along the minus strand of OY747097.1, from coordinate 244,902 downwards.
GGATCGAACGGCCACGGACTAGAAATGGTAACCCGATACCTACAGGCGAATATAAACCACTCCGCCAGAGCTCAGGACCTCCTGCTCCAGAGCATGGCGGAGTGGTCGATACAGATCGCAGTCGTGGCCGAGCCATACGCGGTCCCCGCCAGGGATAACTGGGTAGGGGACAGGGATGGGTTAGTGGCAGTAGTCACACAGCCGCAAGTGGGATCCTCGCCCCACCTAAACGTCACCAAAGGCCGTGGTTTTGGATCCACACACCTGGGGGACACGATGGTTGTTGGGACGTATTTTTCGCCTAACAGGAGCCTCAGCGAGTTTGAGTCCTTTCTTGACGAGGTGGGCTCTCTGTTTGGCGGAAACCGCCCTGGACAGCTGCTTGTCGCTGGAGACTTCAACGCTAAGTCCATAGCGTGGGGATCTCCGGCGACTGACGCGCGGGGGTAGGCACTGGAGGAATGGGCGGTCGAAGTGGGGCTGCAGATCCTCAACAGGGGGTCAACAAATACGTGCGTGCGACAGCGCGGAGGATCAATTGTGGACATAACAATGGCCAGCCCCGCTCTCGCACGACGTGTTTCGGGCTGCAAAGTGAGGACGGACATGGAGACGCTCTCGGACCATCGCTACATCCGATTTGAGGTCTCCACGTCCCCCCTCACCCAAAGGAGCGCAAATCAGCCCCCTGCAGGGGAAGGGCCACGGTGGCGGTTGGGGAAACTCAATAGGGAGATGGCCCAAGAAGCAGCCCTTGTCGAGACATGGCAGGGTAGGGCTGGGCCTATAGGCGACATCAATGTCGAGACGGAGCAGCAGGTTGCTGCCCTCCATCGAATATGTGATGCCGCAATGCCCCGCGCGAGGCCAACACCGCCTCGTCGTCGCATGTACTGGTGGCGGGAGGAGATCCGCGTCTCACGGAGCGAGTGCACGGCGGCGCGCCGGCAGTACACTAGAAGCAGGCGGAGAAGGGTGCGAGACCCGGCCAGGGAGGAGGCGCTGTACGCCGCCTATCGAGCTAAATGCCACCAGCTTCAGGCGGACATCGCACGGGCGAGGGAGGCGGCTTGGAAGGAGTGACTGGAGACGCTGGACCAACACCCATGGGGGCGACCTTACAAAACTGTAAGGGCAAAACTCCGGCCCTGGGCCCCCCCGCTGACCAGTAGTCTCGAGCCCAACCTCCTAGAGCGTATCCTGTCCGGCCTGTTTCCCGAAAGGGGAGAATGGCGTCCACCAGCGATGGACGGGAACCCATTTAGAAATGAGGACGACGTGCCTCCTGTGACGGAAGCGGAGCTTGGGGCCGCAATCCTGAGGCTCAAGATGAAGAATGGCGCCCCCGGACCCGAGGGCGTGCCTGGGCGCGTCGTGGTGCTCGCGCTCGCTGCAGAAGAGTTGAAGGAGAGGGTGAGGACCCTCTTTAGCGCATGCCTCGACCGAAGTCAGTTCCCGCGAAGCTGGAAAACAGGTAAACTCGTCCTCCTTCAGAAGGACGGGCGCCCGGCGGAGTCGCCGTCGGCCTATCGCCCCATCGTCTTGCTTGACGAGATGGGCAAGCTTTTCGAACGGGTGATTGCCGCCCGTCTCGTCAAGCACCTCGAGGAGGTAGGACCCGACCTGCATGACTGCCAGTACGGTTTTCGGCGGGAAAGGTCGACCATAGACGCCATTGCGCACTTGAGGGTCCTCGCCGAGGAGGCTGTCTCGCGGGGCGGAGTGATGTTGGCTGTGTCGCTAGACATAGCGAATGCCTTCAACACCCTACCCTTCGAGACTGTCAAGGCAACGCTGCAGTACCACGGCGTGCCCCGGTACCTGCAAAGTGTAGTGGGGGATTATTTCCGGGATCGGACCATCATCTACCCAGCCCAGAATGGATGGTCAATGAGGAGGGTCACATGCGGTGTTCCACAGGGGTCGGTCCTCGGACCGCTCCTGTGGAACACCGGATACGACTGGGTGCTCCGCGGTACCAACCTGCGGGGCGTCGGCGTACTCTGTTACGCCGATGACACTCTCGTCACCGCGAGCGGGAACACCCACAGACAAGCCTTGCTCCTTGGCACAGCGGGAGTTTCACACGTGGTGAGCCGCATTAGAGCCCTGGGGCTAGAGGTGGCCCTAAACAAGTCAGAGGCCCTCTTCTTTCAAGGGTCTCGAAACGCGCCGCCTCCTGGCATGGCGATTGTGATAGGGGGCACCTCCATCGCCATCGAGTCGACGCTGCGATACCTAGGCATTGTCCTCGATGGTCGATGGAGTTTCACAGAGCATTTTTCCCGCAAGGCGCCAAAGCTGGTGGCCGCCGCCGGAGCACTCGGGGGGCTGCTTCCAAATGTTGGGGGACCGGGCAGCGCATGCCGCCGCCTGTACCAGGGGGTGGTGCGCTCTATGGCGATGTACGGGGCTCCCATATGGGCAGAGGCGCTGAACGCTCGTAACGTGGCCCAGTTGCGCAGACCCCAACGGGTAATAGTCATTAGGGCGATCCGAGCGTTCAGGACGGTCTCTTTCGAGGCGGCAACCCTACTGGCCGGTAGCCCGCCGTGGGATCTCGAAGCCGGGGTCCTTGCGGCAGTGTACTGGCGAACAGCAGCAGAGCGAGCGGAAGGCAACAGCCCGCACCCGGAGGAGATCAAGCTCTGGAGGGACGAAGCCAGGAATGATCTCCTCAGGAAGTGAGACGAAAGATTACAGGCTCCAAGCGCAAGCCGGGAGGTGGTGGGCGCCATACGCCCGTTCCTCAGGGAGTGGCTAAGCCGCGACTTCGGCGAGATGATGTTCCACCTGACGCAGGTACTTACCGGGCACGGATGCTTCGGCAGATACCTGTGTCGGGTGGCCTGCCGCGAGGATTCCACGACGTGCAAACACTGCACGAGTGGAGACGAGGACACGGCGCAGCACACCCGCGCCGTGTGCCCCGCGTGGCATGTACCACGATGCCAACTAATCGCGGCCATCGGGGCGGACCTCTCGCTGCCGGCCATAGCAGGTGCAATGGCACAGAGCAGGGCCGCTTGGGAGGCAGTCGCCGCATTCTGCAGCGCCGTCATGTCCCAAAAGGAGGCGGCGGAAAGGGAGCGAGAGGATGACCCTCTTGCACCACCCATCCGCCGAAGAAGAGTAGGGCGAAGGCGGGCTGCCTACGTCCGCCAAGTACCGCCCTAACCGGGACCTCGGGCAGCCGACCGGGAGATCGGTTGCCCGACGAGAAATGTCCCGAGGTGGAAAGGCGGCCTTAAGGTGCGGTCTCCCTTAGGTGAGGGGGCGGGCTCAGAAGCTCGCAGAGACGGGCCCAAAAGGGCAGCACACCATAAGTGGGTGCCGGGGTAAGCGCCAAGCGTTGCCCTAGCCCCACTCCAGGCGGAGCGAGGTCAAACCGGGGGATTTTAGTGGGTAGACTGGAGACCAGGAGTCCCACATACCCGTCCTTACCACAACACCTCAAGGACGGGATACGTAACGCATTTCCCCAGTCAGTGCCAGACTCCTACTGGCTAAAAACCACAACTGGCACTCTTTACAATTTCTGTGCATATCACTGATTTTGATTCAGTGCTTAAATCTATGATTGGATATACAATAACAATACATGCATTACTATAATTATCTAACTTGATATTTTCAACACTTTATGAGCCTATCACCCACATCTCTACGCTTTTTAGAGTTGTCGTGAGACTGTTTATCATATTAACATTTCGGTTTTATTGTTTTCACTATTAATTCATTATTTCTAGTCCTCCAATTCTCATACATTACAATTTGTTATACTTTCTAGAAAACTTATTCTACTTATCCTATTTCATCTTTATTACACACAGTTGATTGTTTTTATTACTTTTTACATTTTCATATTTGTTTAGTATTCTTTTACCTTAAATTTTCATACATTACAATTTGTTTTGCATTCTAAAAACTTATATTCTAAATACTTATTCTATTTCATCTTTATTACAACAACGTTTATTGTTATCATTACTTTTATGTTCTCATTAGTTTTAAATTGCTTTTATTACATTATCGAAATTACTTCCTTTTTTACATATATTGGATTCTATTGAGATTGTTTTTATTGTTCTGTTTACTATTATTGTATATTTATACATTTATTTAATATTATAATTCTTGTTTATTTTTCTATACATTTACTTAATATCATATATTCCTTTTACTGAAACACAGGTGTTGGGCTCAGTTTATTCATCTATGCTTTCTTACATTATAATTCAATAGCGCCCCAGCACTGTTTTATGTAACGTCCAAATGCCCCTTCCTCCCGCGCTCCATCCCGCCCCGCTTTTGCTTTACCTGCGATATCGGTTTCTTTTGTTCCTATTCTATTTGGCTGTGGACCCATTCGCTCTAGCAACCCTCCTCAACACCGCCTCTGCAAATTTTAGGAATACCACACGAGAAGTCTCGGAGCCGACCACCCTGGGCAGATTTCCCTCTGTCAGATCAATTCCCATTTCTGTCTCGCACTGGAATCTTTCCAATCCAAATTTTGGGCATGCTGTGATCACGTGGATCACCGTTTCCTCCGATATATCGTCGCAGCTACAGTACGGTGTGTCAACAAGTTTGAATCTGTGCAGGTACTGTCGGAGGCCACCATGTCCCGTGAACAGCTGTGCCACGGTACTCCTGTTCCCTACTTTTCTCATGACGGTGTTCGCTGTCCATACGTCTCGAAAAAACAGCTTCGTTCCGGAACCTGTTTCTGCTGTTATATACATTTCCTGCCACGTTAATACGCCTACGCCTAGCTGGATGGGGGAGAGAGGAGGGATGCACTCTCAGCTGCAGTTTCCTCCCTGGGACGTCCCAAAGCGGTCTTCCTCTTTTAATTTCATATATTTCCTTCTGTTCCCGTAGTCTAAGGTCCAGGGGTATGACGCGGGGTAGGATTGCACTTGATATCATGGACACAGTACGATGAGCCCTTGATATTTTTATCGCAAAGGCCCTCGTGACTCGGTCCATCCTCTTTTTTACATATACCTTTCCCGCTACTCCCCCCCAAGCCCCGGCCGCGTAAAGCATCGTCGGCTCCACCACCGTGTAATAAATTGTTCTCACAATCTCCGGGTTCAGGCTCCACTGGACCTTCGCCATTCTGGCTACAACTTTGTATAGGTTCAATGCCTTCTTTGTTACATTGTCCAAATGGGGACGGAAACCGAGGTTGGAGTCGATGGTTAGGCCCAAGAGCTTTATCCCGTCTGTTATGGGGATCGTAGTACCCGTCATGACAAACAATGGGGCATCATACTTAAGCTTTTTTGTTATGACAGTGGCCTGCGTCTTATGTGGGGCAAATTTAAGTTTGTGTTTCTTGCCCCATTTTGCCACCATCACCAGTGCTCCATTTATTTTCTGGTTAAGTTCCATGGTGGTTTTTCCCCACGCCATTATCAGAATATCGTCCGCGAAAGCCTGCAGCTGGGCACCCCCTCCCTCGGCCTCTCTGAGTAATGGGTCCAGCTGGAGATTCCACAACAGCGGACCCCCGATCGATCCTTGAACGCATCCTCTCACGGTATCCACCTCCACTTTTTCACCCATATAATGAAGGGCTATCTTCCTCTGGTCCAGGTAGCTACATATCACTCCCACCAGCCCGTCGTCGGCGCAACGCGCCCTCAGCTCTCTAATGATCACCGGCCACCATGCTCCATCGAAGGCCCCCTCGATGTCTAAGGAGACCAGTGCTGTTATTTCCTTCTTCTTCAGGCCCTCCCTGGCGAAGGTAACTGTGTCATACAGGGCGTCCTCTGTGCTTTTTTGGGCCGTAAATCCGTATTGACTCGGATGTAGTCCACCGCCCCGCGAGAGCTGCCAAGTAATTTATTGAAAATTAGCTTTTCAAAAACTTTGCCCATTACTGGAAGCAGCCCGATGGGGCGGTATGATTTTGGCAGAGTGTAGTCCTCCCTTGCCGGTTTGGGTATTATTCTTACCAAAGCCTCCTTCCAGCATTTTGGGAAGTAGGCCATTCGCAGGCACTGGTTAAAAAGAGCCATGATCACAGGACTTGTTTTGAAAGCTGCGTGGCATATGTCTGAGGTGATGCCGTCCATACCTGGTGCTTTGTTTGGATTCATCCCCTCGAAAGCCCCCTGCGCCTCTTCAGTGGTGAAGGGCACAAACTGCCCCCGAGTCGGATGGGTCCTAGCCGAGATCCTTATATCCTCCGCCTCCCTCCTGACCCCCCTGTGCCATTCATCGTCTAGGCTCGGGTCATCTTTAGGAAAGAAGGTCTCCGCCAGAAGCCGTGCCGACTGTAGAGGCCCCAAGATTTGCTCTCTGCCCGGGGTCCTAAGCAGGCACTCGAGACTACCATCACCAGCTGCACTCTTCTTGATCACTCTGTAGGATGTTTTCCAAATCTCCTCATGCTTTTGCTGGCTGCAGAATTCTTTCCAGCTGCTGGTGATAGTAGTCTTGATTTCCCGCTTGTATAGGTCCCTGGCCTCAGCATACTCCCTGTAAGCCAATGGCTTCCTTCTTGGGTTGGCTGTGGCGATCCTTCTGCGCAGGGTCTTTACTCTCATTTTCGTCTCGGCCAGATTTTTAGTCCACCATTTTGCTGGCTTGGGCTTTGTGTTTTGACCTCTAGATGGGATGGTGTTGATACACGCCTCCTGGATGGCCTCCGTTGCAGACACTGCCACAGCTTCCAGTCCCTCCGGCGTCGCTATGGCCTCTACACTTTCAGTCGATAGGCCATTTACCTGCAGTTGCCTCTTCAAGGACGAACTGAAGTCCTCCCACTCGGCCTTGGAAGTGTCATACTTCCGAGTAGAGGACACTGGCCTCGTCGTTGGTCCGCCCTCTTTAGCCAGAAGGAATCTGATCCTACGGTGATCCGTCAGGCCCGTATCCTCCGTCACCACCCTCCATCCACTGACTCTTCCCAGCCATTTGTCGGAGCAGATTGTTAAATCGACTATGCTGGTGTACAGCCTGCCCCCCCCTGTGTGTGTAGAATGTGGGGGTTGATCCGATGTTCAAGAAGTTTAGACTCGGATCCTCTGGCATCTTCAGTCCCACATCCCCACCATTGGCTAGACGCGTTAAAATCTCCTCCTATGACTATTCCCGTTTCGCCAACATTCTCTATAATCCTTTTTAGCTTTCCCAGGTAGGGCTCCACGGGACGGTCTCCCTCGAAGTACACACTCTGTGCGCATACTGTGAGAGTTCCCTGCCTTAAAACAGCCGTTGCTATGTTCTTGGACTGGTGGCTCCTGGGATCTGGGCGTCTGTCAATCCTTTTACAACACCTACCAACCGTATCAGGGGCTTCCTCAGGTTGGTTGTCATGGCCTTTAGGTCTGGGCACCTGTCCTCAATGGCGTTACGTAATGCCTCTCGGTCCCGCTCGGTTGCGAGGCCTATTGCCGCCTTTTGCTTTTTCAGGCCGCGGACGTAGTCGACCCCGATGCCCACCTCCGAGACGTCGACACTCTCCTTTAGCGTTTGGATTATTGTAGCTGTAACAGATCGACATCCGTCATTAGTGTGAAAAGTTCATGAAAGTTTCTAAGCTTCGGAAAAGCTTTAGATGTGCTTCTAAGCTTCAGTATAGCTTCTTAACTTCAGAGGAAGGCTTCTGGGAAGCTTCTCAGCTTTCAGGAACGCTTCTTGGCTTCGTAAAAGCTGATTTATATATTCTAAATGTTTATCATCAATGAAGCCTCTCATTGTAAACAGATGGCGTATAAATTAAGTCTAAAGAAGTTCGATTACTTACAATGAATATCACCAATCTTTTGAATTTCAAGTTATTTTCATTTTCCTAAGAGTAGTGCTACTTTTGTAATTTGAATAAGCTTGGTCAACGGTTTCCTGCTTTATATTATTAGCATTTCTCAAGTTGCATAGGTCGAGATAGACATCTGGTGTCGAGGATTTAAACTGTTAGTAAATAATCTGACCGCGTAGAAAGGTTGTCATTATGTTTATATAGTAGCGAAATAAGTAGCCATCTGAAATTGCACGGTTAGTGTGGAGTCACGGCTGTCATTCACAACGTTGAAACTAACTTGAACACCAATTCACCTTAACGAACCAGTGTAGGACGGATCTCTAGTTGTGCATTGCTAATATGAGTTTCGACGTCAAGATATACTAGACGTGAGCGTTGAGTCTAGTTGACGCAAGTGGCTAATTGCAATGCAGTAGCTGCATCGCTGTCTTTGGCGGGTATTTGAAAAAACATTATGCGCGTGGATACCCTACTAAAATGAGAAATATTTAAGGACGAAACAATCTTGTTTGTGTAGGTGTTTATTTATTTTAGTCAGGTTTTAATGGGATAGGCATAGGGAGAGGCATCTGGTGTTGAATAGGAGATCGGAAAGTGATTCTAGACCAATGAGAAGCCAGATTTAGCTAGTTGATCAATCGATGGTTTTCCCTCGAGAATTATGGAACATCAGTTTATCGCGTGATGTTAGGGGTTCTCATGATAACGAGGTGAGGTAATATAAGGAGATACACAATGGTTTCGAGACTTTTCCCTTCGACTTCTCCTGCGGGGGGACTTCACGAGAGCGACGTGCAACGAGGTGAACCTTGTAATAGAACTAGAATAGGGGGGCTAATTAAACATTCTTTTTATCAAAGTGAGATGCCTTTATAAGTAAATAATATGAGGGAATGATTAATTTTCATTATGGGGATATAGATTACTAAAATATATCGGGAATACATTAGTTCGTGAAACGAAAGTCTAGCAATCTTTCCTAAATACCTATATACCGGCTGACGCAGTGATCATTAAGTCTGCTTTAAAGACAAGATTTTCTTTAATTTTACTAGGGCAACATAACAAGCGTGGGATGAATGCACATTCATAAGTGTCGGTCTTAAGGATCAAATCTATAGAGTATTTTGTCAGCTGATTAGCTAGATTCAGTCTTATTAACAATGGGGTAAAGTTAGTCCAAGTGAATACTGTAAGATTTTTCTTGTGGGTAGGTGGGGTTTTCTTTCGATCACACAATGGCGGAATGATGTATATAAGCGATATAAGTAAATATATCGGAATGACATAGCCAATCATTGACTAATAGATTTTGGCCGCGCCCATTAAGGTTTTAATTGGTTGATGACGTTGTTTGAATAAATTATAACATAAGCTGTAACCTCTTCGTCTATTATAATAGCCTGGTAGTTGGATCTCACAAAAGTGTGTTCTGTTGATCATGATGATCGCCCTGAGTACTTTAAGCACATTGATCTCGATGAGCACGCAGCATTTTCTATGAAATCCCCACTTTTTACTATGAGAGTTTGGATTTTGTCCATACAAAAATGGGCCTGGTGCGCGCGACGGGCGCATCGAGCAAGTAACTCCCTGTTTAAGAGTATAAATAGGCCGAGTCGGAGCTACTAGCGGCACTTCATTTTCGTCGGCGGACTGACACGGGACACTGGCTTATAGTATCGCGACTTTACTGGTGGGTCTTGTTACCTAGAAATTATGGTCGAATTTCCAATGCCGTGTGGAATATCTGCACCTGGCAAAGGGGTTTCAATCATAATGCTTAAACTTTTCTTTGTTAATTAATTTTTCTCATTGTGTTATTTTCTTTGGGGATGAACTTTATTAGTTATTTTTAAAAGCCAGCTCTCTGTCCAGGTTTACAGTATACCTGAGGAGTCATTCCCACCTAACGGTGTTCAAACGGGCATGACTCAGAGTCCTTAGCTACCAGATCTATGGGTGGTCTGGCGTCTTCCTTTTTACCAACACAGGAGACGTTTAAATCCCATACGTTTTCTCAATGCCCAGCTGACAACGTAAACGAGGCTGCCATAGTTTGGGTCAGCACAGAGGGGTAATCCTCGCTCGTTGAAATTGTGCAGTAGTTGAGAGGCGGTCTTATTAAATATATTTATATATTATCTTATATACACGCTAGGGCACTTTACTCATACTCATACTCATACTCTTTATTGATAATATTGTTAAATATTACATGTCACATTACAATTTTGAACAATATATATTATATAAAGTAACATTATCTTAGTACAATCATTATTAGATACAGTGTGAACAAATTGTTGTTAATTATTATAAATGTCAGTGAATAGCCATTATTAATTAATTTATACATGTCAAATATAATTTATTTAATTAATTAGCGTTATAAAAGTCATTTAATTTGTAGAACGCATGACCGATTAACCAGTTTTTTAACTTCTTAGTAAAAGTGTTAGGGTTGTCGACTGTTTTGATGTGGATTGGTAACATATTATATACTTTCGGGCCGATCACTTGCATAGTTTTGGAGGACTTGGTCAGTCTGTGACTGGCTGAGAGAAGCCGTGTTTTAGGTCCCATACGGGTGCGGGTAAGTTTGTTTGTGTTGAAAATGTGTTTGTTACAGTGTACGTATTTAGCGATGTCGAAGATGTATTGTGACGGTAGTGTAAGGATGCGCATGTCAGTAAACAACTGTTTGGCTGGTGTCCTTGGTGGGGCTCTGGATATTATTCTTATAGCTCTTTTCTGGAGTACGAAGACACGGTGCCATTCTGCTGCTGCGCCCCAAAGTTCCAGACCGTAACACATACTAGAGTGAAATAGGGAAAAATAGCTGGAACGCAGTTGCTTATGAGGCAGAACATGAGCTAGTCTGCCTAAAGCGAAGCAAGCACCAGATAGTTTGCCACATAAAATATCTATGTGTTTGTCCCACTTTAGGGCAGCGTCTAAAGTTAGACCGAGGAACCTCGTGTGTTGCACTTGGGTGATATTTGTGCTGTCAATATATACAGAGAGTGGCCTGGGAGGTTTACCGCCTAGGTTTATATGTATCACTTGTGTTTTTACAAGGTTTAGGACCAGACCGTTGTTTGTAAACCAATTTTGCATTAGTTTAATGTCAACAGATATTTGGTGTTCTAGCAGCTGTATTGATGGTGCTGTAATGACGTCACATGCATCATCAGCGAACAGGTACATGTCACCGCTGACAGTGTGGGGTAGATCGTTGACTTGGATAAGAAAACACAGGTTTGCTAGCGATGACCCTTGGGGCACGCCTATATCGACGCCGCCGTACTCTGATCGTACCTGGCCGCAACTCAATGCCACAACTTGCTGTCGATTCTTTAAAAATTCCACCATCAGTCTATTTGCTGGCCCGCGTATACCGATATGGTTGAATTTACAAGCTAGTACCGCGTGATCGCACAGATCGAAGGCGCGAGTCATGTCGCATAGAAGTATTGCTACGTGATGATTATTTTCTTTTGTCGTCATGATTTTATTTATAGTGTTGCGGATTACGTGTATGCAGGATCTGCTTTTTCTATACGCGTACTGTTTGTCGTTTAATAATTGGAAACGTTCAAGGAATGATGTAAATCGATTGCAAAGGCAGTTGTTGTTGGATTGTTTACTCGCGCCATCCAGTCTTCGGACGCGCGGGGGGAAGTAAATACACTGGCTGATAGGTTGCAAAACATCGGAGTAGCCTGCCGAACTGTTACAGCTTAGTTTAGGGAATACGCATTCATTGAAACTAAATCCTAGGTAAGAGGTTATTAGTTTCAACAGTTTAGTTCTAAATGGGGGTAGAATTAGGGTAAATTCACACACAATTATGAGGGAAGTAGGAAAATTAGATTCTTACGCATTGGGTCAACTTGGTTTAAGATAGGAATTACATTATAGGTCGCGTGAAATTCATACGGTAATATAATGAATCGGGAATATACGTCATAGGCAAATATAGACTCCAAATGATAGAGTAGGTACGGTAATCCAATCTTCAAAACACCCGCGTAGGTAATCTAGATTCAGGCAAGCTAGCGATCTAGCTTAATAGCTATTCTCCTACTAATCTTGGGTAGTAGTTAGGAGATTGGTAGTACATATTTCCGGGTTAGGATATTTAGCAGGGTTTTATTTAGGGCCAGATTCTGGCGTAGTAACGCTAGGATTTCGCCCGTTACCATAGATGAGGCTTTGCGGTATTTCTCCTTATCTATTGGCGCGGATTCCGAAATACTAGTAGACTCAATTGTTATAATTATCTGATCACCTTTTTCTAGAACAAATTCTAATCCCGAGAGTTACAAAGGGTTATTTGCTCGTTGTGTTCTGAGACAATGCGGTTGAATAATCTCGGCATAACTCTCCCATAGTATTAGTAACTTATGACATTAGTCTTACACTCCGAATAGTGTTAGAAAATATTGGAGGGGGCTTGTCCAAGTCTGGGTCGAGAGCCACTGGTCTCTGTTTAATAACGGAGAGAGATAGCAATCTCTCGGGCGATTTGGAGGGGCCCGGCCTTTACCAAAAACAAAATAATTCTTAATCCCTACAAACCTGCTAAAAATCCTAATATGATAGGGTTAGCACATCTCTGTATACTAGGTTTGAGACATATGTGCGTTGAGCCTGACATACATACTTAGGCTAAAAACTTATTTAAATCCCATTAACCTATCTCAACAAAATCCTCTAGTTTTACAACAACTTACTGCAATTACTTCAAATTTAAAGTTCGTCATAGGGACATTAGTGTAGATATTTATTGCGTACTGAGGGATGAGAGAATTCAGGGTTCCGTCAATTATCATAGGGCTTTGGGTTCTTACGGTTCACAACTATAAGGGGGTCCTACCACTAACGATCACGTTCTGACCATAGTTGCGTCACAAATAAAACTTCATATTAGTAAATAATTATTTTTATTTTTATTCGGGTTAAGGGGGTAAATTAGTTTTAGTGGAGGGGGGCGTTATGTTACAACCTTCAGGAACGCTTATGTGAGTTTTTAAAGTTTATTTGTCGTGATAGATAGGAATTACGTAGGGATTCATTATGTTAGGATAAAATAGGGTGTTGTGCTTTTAATCCTTTCTGTTCACAGGATTTATGGAGACGGAGTGTTTAAATTCCATATAGCAAACGATAGTGATTTCTTTTTCATAATGTATTATGCGCGTGCGTTACGCTGCTTATATAGGTACAATTACCTTGTAGTTGCCTATAGTGTTCAGTTTCAAGTTGAAGTTAGATTGACAATACCTTTGCTTAATTTGAATAACCTGCTTAAGGTAAAATCTACGTTAACAATATCGATTTGGGGTGGCGTATCTACCTTTAAATGATTATGACTTTAAAATGCATTTAAGTACGTTAATCGTTTAATTCATTGTTACGGATATAGTTTTACCACTAGTGCAACAGATATTTAATTGATAATGTTTGCTAAATGGAATATATTCTAGGCACATCTGCGTCGTTGGAGTGCTACTACTTGATTTAATAAATGCATTGTGTTTTATTATACCCATACTTATTGTGCATGTTAGTTATTAAGATTTATGGTGGTGTTTTGTGCATGCTATGTGAATTCGTGTCTATTTTTGATACTATTCAGTATTATTGAGATTATATTTCGTCGCTTCATTCTTAGATATAAATATACAACAATGTAGTACTTTTATTCTACTGGCAACCTCGCACTCAATTTAAAAGACACTGTTTTGATCGGTTCTTGAAAAACCCTGTCAGTGGCGCCCTCCCGCTAACTCCGGAGTGCACCGCAGTTGATATCGTCATTCTTTTATTGTGCGCGGCAACAAACGCACGGTCTCTTTGAACAGGATTTTAAGTAACTGTTACAAAATTAAAATGTCACGAAGAGGTTCCGAGGTGCAGGGACCACCAAGGAAAAGGCGACGTGTAATCATTTATTCTGATTCTGAGGATACTGAAAAATCAGGTACGTAAGTTTTCTTATTAATCAACGTATCACAGCGGCCATTTATGTGAATTTTATATGCTTGGATGTTGACCGCGAGTCAACACGAGAGCTCTTATTTACCTGGGGGTTGTCCGTGAGACAACACGATGGTATTATCTAACCAGGGGGTTGCCCGTGAGGCAACACGATGGTGTTTTGTTCCTTTACCAAAAGGATAACCGAGACTTAACTTGGAGGCAATGTTACTCACGTAATATTCATGTTTGGTTATAATAATTCCTTTCATCAGTTTCGGCCGTGAGCACAAACTGATAAAATTTTCTTCGTTTCTTTTTGTCCATATACCCTCAAAAATCAATAATACTTAAATATTGTTGTAGATAATGAACAACAACAAATTAACGATGACAACGTCGATGGCAATAGCCAACCACCGCAGACGAGCAATGACCCGGGTGATTCGCCCGAAACAGAAGGTCAACCAATGGATTCGACGCCACAACAGATCGAAGCCTCGCTTGAGGAACCTCTCGCGGAACTAGATGCGGAGTTTTTAGCGGCATTAGGCGATCCGGCGGATAACATACCCACATATGGAGAAAAAAATCAGCAGGACCTAGCCCAGCGTTGGTTGCCCTTGCTAGGCAAAGGTATGCCTAAAGGTAAAAAGGAAACCCTTGTAAAGGAACACACTATCCCAGAGAACTGTAAGTTCCTACGAGCCCCCACTTTGAATGCTGAAATTTCAGCAGCAATTTCTGACATAGCCAGGGCTCGAGACAAGAAGCTTGAAATTAATCAAAACCAACTTGGATTAGGAATTTCAGCAGTGGGTAGAGGATTATCTTTACTCCTCACCAATGATGACAAGAATAAAAAGATCCAGGCCATAAAATTCATTGCCGATGGATGCAGAATCTTATCTGATCTCCATTATAATGAGACACAGGCGAGAGTGAAACTCATAACACCCGGCTTAGACAAAGCCTTCTTGCATGTGATACAGGATGTGAAAAGGGACGAGACTCTTTTCGGCGAAAAACTTGCCGAAAAAATAAAAGCATCCAAGACCATCGAGAGACAAGGTCCCCAGATTAAGAAAACTCAACCTCCTCAAAAGATCACCGCAACTGGAGCTACTCAACCCCAGCCGTCGACCTCTCGCCCGCGCGCCCAGGGAAACTGGGCGAGCGCCTCTCGCTATCAGTATTCGAGAAGGGGGGGGCGCGGGACGGCGTACAAGTACGGGACAACTCCCCGCAGGCCAGCGTCCAACCACGATGACCACCAACAAACCTCCACCGGCATCCGGCGGCAGACCACGTGCTACAACCCACCAGTAAATGAGGTACACGTACACGCCGGCAGGTTGCAGGCATTTTATAAATGTTGGACTTTAGTCACTAAAAATGCCATAGTATTAAAATGGATTCGAGAAGGGCTTCCGATACCTTTACGTAATAATGTAAAACAGTATATTGTACCTACAAATTCTTTTTCAAAAAATGAATTAGAAGATATGAAACTAGCTATAAAAAAATTATTAATTTTGGGCGCGATAGATGAATGTGAACCTTTACCTGACCATTTTATCTCGAAAATATTTCTGGCACCGAAATCAAATGGTGGTAAAAGATTTATTTTAAATCTTAAACCGCTTAATAAATTTGTTACAAAAGCCCATTTTAAAATGGAGGATTATCGGACAGCTATAAAGTTAATTCCAAAAAATGGGTTTATGGCTACAATCGACCTAAAAGAGTCTTACTTACTTGTGCCCATTAAGCCTTCAGACCGAAAATACCTAAGGTTTATTTTTAATGTTGATAATTCAAACGCCATGCCATATGGTTTATCTATCGCGCCTAGAACTTTCACTAAGATCATGAAGGAAGTAGTAGCCTACCTTCGTCGCCAAGGGTTTATGAATGTCATTTATTTAGACGACATTCTGTGTATAGGACAGGATTACGATGAATGTGTTCGCAATGTCACCGAAAGTATACACCTACTTGAATGCCTAGGCTTCATTATCAACTTTGACAAAAGTTCTATTCAACCGCAACAATGTTGTAGATACTTAGGCTTTATTTTTGACTCTGTGGAAATGACATTATCTATTCCAACGGAAAAACGCAACATTATAGCAAACTTAACAGAAAAATTTAAATCATTAAAGGTTTGTAAAATACGAGATTTAGCTCAATTTCTTGGCACTTTGACTGCCGCATGCCCCGCCATACAGTACAGCTGGATGTACACCAAACGTCTAGAACGATTAAAGTTCTTGGCATTACAAGAATATCTATCTTATAACGCTAAGATGACTTTATTACTCGAAATTTTATCGGACTTGGATTGGTGGATTAATACTATCGAAACTACATATAAGCCAATTGGAGAATTAAGTTTCGAACTTGAAATATATACTGACGCTAGCCGTACTGGATGGGGCGCATTCTGCGAAAATCAACGTGTACACGGGGGATGGAAAGAAGAGGAAACAATATTTCATATTAACTATTTAGAATTGCTCGCAGTTTTTTTAGGCTTAAAATGTTTTGCTCGAGACAAAAGAGAGTGTGCTATATTGTTACGTATAGATAACACCACAGCCGTATCCTACATTAATAGAATGGGTGGAATACAATTCCCCCATTTAAACGATATCACTAGAAACATATGGCAGTGGTGCGAAAAGCGTAACATCTGGCTTTTTGCTTCATACATTAGTTCAAAAGAGAACAAAGAAGCAGATGAAGAGTCCAGAAGAATAAATCCCGACATTAAATGGGAAATAACGAACAGAGGTTTCCAAAAAATTACTCGGCAATTAGGTAAACCAGATATCGATCTCTTCGCTTCACGCACCAACGCCAAATGTGAAAATTATGTATCATGGAAACAAGATCCCGACGCTCTAACTGTAGATGCCTTTACGCTTTGTTGGTCTCCCTGGTTTTTTTTACGCATTCCCACCCTTTCCTCTAATCCTGAGGAGTTTACGTAAAATAATCACCGATAAAGCGGAGGGAATATTTGTATTCCCTTACTGGCCGTCACAGCCATGGTTTCCGTTGATAACCCGTTTAGTTAATTCTGAAATTATTTTTCTCGATTCCGATACTGATGTTCAATATCGTTCTTATAGGGGTCAATAAACGTTTACCCTGGCTGCGGCGACGCTCTCCGGCTCGCGCTTACCAGACGCGGGTCTCCACCAGCAGCTTTAAATCTTATGATAGCATCACTAGCGAAGAGCACTTTGTCACAGTATAACGTGACATATAAATTATGGTGGCAATTTTGCTCAGATAATACTCTTAACGCCCTCGAAGGTTCAGTCTCCGACGTTTTATCATTTCTGTCAGAGAGATTTAACATTGGAGATTCATACGGTTCATTAAATTCCCATAGGTCTGCACTCTCCTTGCTTTTAGGAAGTAGTATTTGCGTTAACGATCACACCAAAAGACTTCTCAGAGGCGTATTTAAGTCTAGACCCACTGCGCCTAAATATTGTGAAACCTGGGACCCTCAGATTGTACTAAATTACATATCTAAGTGGTACCCTAATATTAATCTCTCATTAGAGAATATTACAAAGAAAACGGCGGTTCTATTAGCGTTATGTACAGCTCACAGAGTGCAGACTTTCTCGTTGATCAAACTAAATAATATAAAAATCGGTACCAGTGGTGTTAAGATTGTTATCTCAGATATAATCAAAACATCTGCGGCTGGAAAAGAACAGCCTGTTCTAGTTTTACCTTACTTTAATGAAAACCGCAACATCTGCCCGGCTACAGTCATCCAAGATTACATCGAGAAGACTAGGGAAATCAGAACTAGTTCACAAAATCTTTTACTAACTTTCAAACGACCACACAGACCTGCTACTTCACAATCCATCAGTCGATGGATCAAACAAGTATTAGGTGAGGCAGGGGTGGACGTGTCAGTGTTCGGCGCTCACAGCACCCGTCACGCTGCCACGTCAGCCGCACATTCCTCCGGCGTCTCGATCGAATGCATCAGGAAGACAGCCGGGTGGACTAGCGTGTCACAGACCTTTGCAAAGTTTTACCATCGTCAGCTAACGGACGATGGGATCTTTGCAAGATCAGTCTGTTTTCGTAACGATGATTAAAAAATGATTTTCTTATTTGTTCACACAATTTGATCAATTGTTAAGAAAAAATAAAATAACACATGTTATTTCTAATATATGTCGTTTATTTTCTAAGTATATACGGACATTTTACAAAACTTTCAACTCTAAACATCTACATTGTTGTATATTTATATCTAAGAATGAAGCGACGAAATATAATAGAAGATCAAACGAGCTTTGCAAGCGAAGTTTGATCGATATTATATGAGTACGCTTCATTCGAAGATATAAGTTCCCACCCACCCTAACCCATAATGAAAGTTTTGTATCTCTAAAAGAATGACGATATCAACTGCGGTGCACTCCGGAGTTAGCGGGAGGGCGCCACTGACAGGGTTTTTCAAGAACCAGTCAAAACAGTGTCTTTTAAATTGAGTGCGAGGTTGCCAGTAGAATAAAAGTACTACATTGTTGTATATTTATATCTTCGAATGAAGCGTACTCATATAATATCGATCGAACTTCGCTTGCGAAGCTCGTTTGATCTTCTATTTTCATGAATAATGGAGGTAGGCGCTGTTCATACAAGCTGGATTTAATATTTGAGCCTTACTATATTTGACTATTGATTTCAATTAGTTTTAAATGATTATTTGACTTTAAAGACATTATTTATTAATAGACAAATCTTTAAAGGATTGTAATTTTACTATTAAACAGTAATTGAATTAATCTTTTGCTAATGTAGGTAGTCATTATATTCTTACACTTATTATTTAACGCATTATTTCATTTTCATTAGGTTTGTTATGTTCGTTGGTATTTTAAATATGTTCTTATTGATTTAGTACAGTGTTGTAGGTGATAATAGTTACTTTAGGTTATTAAGTGAGTATGTTTTATTTATGAATATATTTAAAGATTACAATGCCATAGTTTGAGTATTTGGAGGGTTTTGCGAAATCAAACCTTTATAAGAGAAGGATAGACGACATCGAATGACGTATCATCGCACTGGTGTCAAGAGGATGACCATGTCAGCGCCTTCGCGCAATCACACTGTCAACGACGATATGCCTTCCACCTATCGTTCGGGCCCTGGACATTTCTACGGGACGTATATTTACCAGCACTTTTGTACATGTGGGCAATCGACGACCAGACCCAGGCTATCCTCAATCCACCGCTGTGCCATGACAATGCGAGACCCATCATCGGCCAAGCTGATCACAGTTGCGGCGTTTGGACAACGAGGCTGTTCCTGCATGACCTCATAGCCTACCACTGTACACACGCAGATGAAGAGATCCTTAAATGGTTTTCTAAGTTTCGCAAAACTTTCTGACTGCGTTAGCTATGGTACTTATTCACGTTCCCGTTCTATGTAAATGTCATAAATAATGTTACCTTTTAATAGGCCGAAATGCTATCGTTGTGTTGTGTGATCTGACCAGGTTATGCCACTCTTTATTTGAAGGATCATGGCTTATTTACCTTTTTATGGAACTTTGGTTCTTATTACGATACTTAATACTCTGTTGACTACGTAATTAATATTACGTCAATATCTTCGTCATCAATATCTTCGCCTGTGGGATAATTATATTTATGTTATGGTACGAGTAGATACTATTCCAGTATTTCAAATCTATGTACCAACACATACATTTACTAATCTATTGTAGTTGTTGGGACTGGTCGCAGTGGATTTTTATTATTCGTGACTGTTCTAGCAATGAGGTAATGTCACAAGTTGGACGGCCAAACGTTTTATTACGATTTTGTATGGTATGTTCCAGCCTATGACGAAAGGTTTTGGTAGTACAATGTAGTACCCAAATATACCAAATATGCCTAATAACTATTACTGGTTGCTAAACAATGGTTTTACTCCAGATCGATGAAATACGTTCATAAATGGGGTTTAGGGCCAGTCTCACAGATTCTCAACGACAGGCTTTCATCTTTAGTCTCGATCCCAAGACAAGCTTTGAAAAGGGCTGCGGTCTTGTTTAGGCACGCGGTGCGCCTTTAGCTGCTTGTCGGAATCTTTGATTCATACAAGACACTATAGACCCGGAGAGACGAGAAATCTGTATTGCCGTTTGCTGAAATTGAACATTAACGACCCCAAACTATATATGGGCGAGATGGAATGTGAACATTTAATGGCGATATAGATTGATTGATGACTCGAGCAAAACTCCTTGCTGTCGTGAGAACGCTGGTCAATGCTGAGGTTTTGCGGTTGCATGGCTCAGTAGTGATATTCGCTAATGGGATGACCATATGACTCGATTTGGGCATTAAACCTGAATAGCAACAACTTGTTTTGTTTGCACAATATTTGGGTACAAGGTAACTAACTCGTATTTAAGTCTACTTCAAAGTAGATACATTATACTCGTTGTATAATATACATATAACAACATCCTATTCTAACTGGCTTTTAAATAATTTCAGTATTATTTACTTTTGCTTTACGCAATAAAATGGCTGGTCTCATAATATTATGGGCTACGCTCTTATTATTACCATGTATATGTTCATTCGTCAGGCGCTATTGTCACATATCACTTATAGTCTCAGCCCTGTGCCACCTGCGAGGATACCCTGTTTGCTCGTGTTAGGTGTTAGGTAGGGATATACCCAATGGGTTAGCATCAGGTATTCCTTCGCGAGACTGCTGCCTCGACATAGTCGCCTCATCATGTCCAGAAATGGCTTGGTGGTTTATATGACTTATGCATGGTACTTTTATGAGGTACTGTGGCTTTATGGTTGCTTGCAATCAGCTATTTTATTCTCACATCTTTTAGATTGAGAATTATAATATATTTTGTAATAAGCCAGACCTGTCCTATCCTACCTTGTAGGAAATATAATACGATATATCGATATCTCGACATACCAAACACTAGTTTTAAGGTTTTATAGACATATATTTAATTCACGGTTTGTCCATGACTATACGCCTTATTAACCGATAACTATAACCATTTCTAAGCACTTACATTCTTCTAAATCAAATTATGGAGTAATTATCTACTCCGTATCATATTACGTCATTATACGCTTACTCTTTTTAAACTATAAACAATTTCTTTATGCTATGACTTATCACACAGCCTACGACGGTATTTTACAAGTAGGTTAGGCTCTAAACTCTTAGTTACTTTAGTATTGTATTTATGATTAGTTTTCTATTAAACTTGTGGTCTAAGTTTTCTATATTTCTAGTAAATTAGGATCTAGGTGTCTTAGTATTGTGTTCACGATTAGTTACCCTTTATAAATAAGATGCTGTAGGAAATTGCTATGTTTATTTCTTTAGGTAGTTTACTTTAAGTTGTAATTACTTAGTTTAAGTTCTATTTGTCTAAACATTGTCCGAGTCTCAATAGTTCATATGTTTCTCACACCTCAGTGAACTTAAGTTGCTACATTTCATAACTAGGTCTTTAAATTGCCACTATTCGATCACTCCATTAATATTTTATTTATTTAGTCTTGGTTTATGTTTAGTATTCTCCGATTGTGTAATTAACCTTTTCATTTGAATTAATTTCATTTCATTATAAATTGTAATAGGTTAAGTTGGCAGCAAGGGTTTTTGTTGAGTCCGCTTTGTTTTCCCTTGCTTAGGTCTTGGCCTAGGAATCAACGCGGATGTCTAATAAAGTTCTCACCGGCTTTATTAGATAAAATAGTCAAAGTTTCGAGTAAAATCACTTTTCTGAAATAAATGTGTCGTTTCGTTTATTTTCTTTCTCAAACCTTTTGTTTGATTTATTTTCTTTCCCTGTAGTTATTCCCATATCTTTTAGATCTGCTGAATTTGAAAGTTTTAGTAATGCTTTAGGAAAGTTTTAGAAACTTTTAGAGGTTTAGGAACTTTACGAAAAGTCCTGGTTTTCAGACTTTCAGATGGTGTAAGTATTTGTAGGTAAAGCTTAGGTAGGCTTTAGGTTTCCCATTTTTCCGCTTTCCTTTTAGACTAGGGAGGTTCTTACATAGCGCTGGTATGTTCAGGGTTTTTTGACTCTAGTGTCAGCGGGAAATGTGGTTTCGGTGGGTCGTTGGCTGACAAGCTGTTTCTTTTTCGTTCATGTTTCCGCTTTGTTTTCTTATACGATACTGCTTGCCATTGGCCACCTTCTGCCTCTTCCTCGTGAGCTGTTAGTTCCTGCAGTAGGTTTGGACCCGTTGGCCTCATAGCCACTGTGGCTTGAACCTCCTCCCCTAATACTGCTAGTCCCTCGTTCACAGCAGTGTGAAGTTTTCTGCCTGTATTTCTACTGCCTCCTTCACTCCGCTGATCTTCCCCGCTACCTCAGTTATCTGTGATTCTTTCGCCACCAACCTGATGTCGTGGGCCATTCCCTGCAGTGTGTCCTTTAAAGCTTTCAATTCCTCTTCGTTACTGCCGGTATTTGCTTTCTGCTCTTTCGTATTAACTGCCTTAGCTAGCTTTTGTCGGAGGCTTCCGATGGAATTCATGGCTTCCTTGATTGACTCTCGCAGTTTTCTAACCTCAACGGTCAGTTGTTTATTGGCCAGTCTATCAGCCTCTCCGAACGAACTGGCCACGACAGCTTTCAGTTGTTCCAACTGGGTCGTAATCGGATCCGCGCTTTCCTGATTGTAGGTCCTCTCTTTTCTGGGAGGCGGGCGTTCCCTTTGCAGCTCGTTTATTCTGGACTTTATAAGCTCTAAGGGGTCCCTTATATCCGACACCAAGATCGTCCTGTGGGCCGCTAAATCCCGAGCTATGGCCTCGAGCAGGAGCGTGTTTCGGGCACTATCCTTCCGCGCTGACTCCATTGCAGCCTGTAGAGTTCTGGCATGCGTGCGTTCTAGGGACAGTGTCCGCCTCTCTTGGGCCATCTTTTCTCTTTGTAGCTCCACAAGATGCCTGGTTCTGGAATCCGCCAATCTTAGCACCATTTCATACATGGAGTGTAGCGCTTCCACCACTGATTCCCTCACCGTTCTCTTAATGTTTCCCGAGGACTCCAGGGCTTCCTTGGCTCCCTGGAGGACCAGGTTGGCCCTTTGAGGAAGCTCACTAATGAGGCCTCCTCCTCCGGCTCCTAGTCCCACCGAGCACTCCGAACGGTCCTCGAAAACCGTGAAGGACTCCCCATCCGCATTCCGCTCCGAAGACTCGCTGGCCCTCCGGCTACGCTCCACCAAGTCCACAGCCCTAGCCTCTCTGATCTGCGTCCTTATTCTCAGTAGTGCCGACTCTGATCTTGTGGCTGAGCTGTCTCTGTGCCTCGAGTACTCTGGCCTGCACGGAGTGGAGGTTGCCGTAGGCGTAGCCGATTCAGTGACTGCCCCTGCCATGGCCGAGGTGCCCTCATCGGGCTCCTGGTATGGGGCCGGACTTTCTTGCTGGTCCTGGTCTCTATTCTCTCTTCTCGTATCCCGCTTCGCAGGGTCAGTCACCCCAATCGATTCCTGGCTCTCCTGACCAGGCGTCCGCGGCGATGCGATCGGGCTTATTGTTGCCCCTTCGGCCAATGGCGGCGTTAACATCTGGCTGGGCGATGCTTGGCCGTCCTCAACCATTTCCTCCATTTGAGGTGATCGTGTGCGTGGTTTAATATTTTCTGCGGTTCCCGGTCCGGTCCCCCCTCGCTTCCCCTCTTCCGTCATCTTTGACTGCCCCGACGTCGAGGGACTGGGCTTGGCCCCCGTCCCCTTTGGGATCCTCAGGATCAGTTGCGGTCTTCCTTGTGACCTCTCCGTTTGCTTCTTCTTTTCCTTCCTCTCCTTTTCTTTTTGTGTTGGAGGTGCCATTCTTGATCCGTCACTGGCCGGTCAAAGACAGTGTGTCGCCCGACTTTTGTGGAGCAGCTTTCGCGACGCAAGTTCCGCGGAGCGCTGTTTGTGGCGCAAAGACCGTGGTGCGGAAAACGTGGCGCACGGAATAAATTTCGCGGCGCAGCTCTGTGGAGCGCTATTAGTGGCGCAAAGTCCGTGGAGCGGGGAAGAGCTAATTTCGCGGCGCAGCCCCGTGGAGCGTGGTGCGTGGTGCTGCTTTTGCGG
The DNA here is from genome assembly GCA_963556455.1 of Epiblema foenella. Taxonomy (NCBI): domain Eukaryota; kingdom Metazoa; phylum Arthropoda; class Insecta; order Lepidoptera; family Tortricidae; genus Epiblema; species Epiblema foenella. Next base: position 220,980 of record OY747097.1, on the reverse strand, counting down.
AACAACTTTAGCGGCGCAAGCTCTATGGAGCGTCGTTTGTGCCACAACTTTTGAGGAGCAGCTTTCGCGACGCCAGCTCTGCGGAGCGCTGTTCGTGATGCATAAACCGTGGAGCGGGAAATGTGGCACACGGGACAAATTTCGCGGCGCAGCTCAGTGGAGCGCTATTACTGGCGCAAAATCCTTGGTGCGGGAAAGAGCAACTCTCGCGGCGCAGCTCCGTGGAGCGCTATTAGTGGCGCAATCCGTGGCGCGGGGAAACGTGGCACAACTCCCGCTGGAGCTGAAACAGTGGAGCGAGGTACTAGGCGCAAAGATGCGGAGCGCGTTTGGGTGCCAGTTGTGGCTACAGCTACGGAGCAACCAATTGTGCTATTTATAAGTGACAGGACAGATGGACTAACGGGAGGCCAAGAATAAATTTAAAAGTCACATCAAACGGTTCAGAGTTCTCAACCTAACACCAAGATATGCTCATGCAGGAGAGACTTATTCCAAAATGTACTATGGATTATATCTAGCACTTAACTTTTAAGTCCGTAGCCTTTTCTTCACCATGCAGGTACTCCCCCGGTGGCGCAGCTTTCGCGGAGCGATCGTGTCACCGAATTCCCGTCGCCAAATTATGCGCCTTGCAGTTGCGGCGTCGTGGCGCCCGTAGCGGAAGCTCGCAGTCACCCGATGCGTCCGGCGGTGGGCCAGAACTCTCGTACTCAACACCTCTCAACTTGATGCCGAAAGTTATCACTGTCTCCCCAGGGAGCAAGAAGCACTATGGTGTCACAGGCACTTTCACTTTAATAGAGCACCTCACTATGCAGTGGTGTGCCAACCGGCCGCGCGGCCCGCGGCGCAGATCCTGTGGAGCGCGCTGTTAGTGGCGCAATTTATCGGAGCGCTGCTCGCGACGCAAGTTCTGTCGGAGCGCTACTTCGCGGTTTCCAACAAGACAGCGGTGCGCCCACTGGTCGCGCGGTTCGCGGCGCAGATTTTGTGGAACAGTTAGCGGCGCAGGTCGTCGGGGCGCAGCTTACGGCGCAAACACTGCCGGAGCGCGGAGCGTCACTCGCGGCGCAGGTTCTTCCGGATCGCGGAGCGTCGCTCACGACGCAAGTTCCATCGGAGCGCTATTTCGCGGCGCACTTATGGAGCATCCTGGAGCGCTATGGAGCAGCGGAGCGGAGTGGAGCACAATGGAGCAAATTGGCGCAAAATTCGCGCAGCTCCCGCGAAAAGCAAATCGGAGCGCTATTTCGCGGCGCACTTATGGAGCACCCCGGAGCGCAATGGAGCAGCGGAGCGGAATGGAGCACAATGGAGCAAGATGGAGCAAATTGGCGCAAAATTCGCGCAGCTCCCGCGAAAAGCAGCCGTCCGGCTCGAGTGCCGGGGCCTGTGTGGGTTAGGTTAGGTTAGGTTAGGTTTTTTTTTTTATACATAATTGAAATTTGTAATTGAGTTAAGTAAAGCAACATATTACTTATCAAAAAGAGAAGTTACAGAAATTTAAAATATTTACAGTCTATTCAATCAGAAACATGTTTTAAAACCTAATAGAAACAATTTATTAGGCAAAAAGGATAGAAATGTGTTCAAGCAAAGTATCATTTATAAAAAAGAACAGAAAGAAGTAGGAAAAAGAGTGTAGTTTAACAAGGGTATCAATTTCAAGCGTTACAAAAATTTTCAAATGTTTACAGCCTATTTTCTCAAAAAGTAACTGGACAATGTATATTAAAATCGTAATAGAAACTGTTTTTTAAGCAAAATGTACAGGAATAAGTGAAATAAAATACAAAAAGTTGGCCAGGAAAAAAGTCATTTTCTGAATTATAATTACGTCTGTAGTATGCAGGTGTGGTAGGAGGGAAGAGGGGATACTTAGAGAGACACCGAGAGTACTGGAACACAGTTTATCTCAACCTCTGGTATACAACTACTCATATGACATACTTTCTAGTGTTTATATATTAATTGGTTACGTGTTTAGAAGAGGAAATCCCTTATCGGGTGGGACGGCATCTATCTGGTTTTAATCGTTATAATCGCTTAATATACACTTACGTGAGGTACGTGTGTATTAGAGCGTTTGCCTATCACACCTCCCCTGAAAAGGTAAGGGGTTCCCTCCCCTGAAAAGAAACTATTCGTGATACAATTTAGTTCTGTTCTTATGTACTAAGTAGTTTTTTCCATTCTTAATTATTTTTGAGTTTGGACCTATAATGGCCTTTATTCTATATGGACCTAAATATAATTCATTAGTCTTATTATAATTTTCATTCTTAATTAATACAAGATCTCCCACTTTGTAATTCACAATGTTAGACTTACAATCATAATTTAGTTTCGTTTTAATCTTACTTTGTATTAGGTTATTTCTGGCATCCGCATGTGCTTTCTGTAGTCGAAATTTTAATTCTAATGGGTAGTTATCGTAATTATATAATGGTTCTACTCTATTAGTAAGATTATTTGGAAGATTGCAGGGTTTTCCGAACACCAGTTCGTATGGTGAATATTTTGTACTTGTATTTACTGAAGTATTGTAAGCAAAACACCAATATTGAATCCAAGAGCTCCAGTTTGCGGTAAAATTTCTAGTTTGTATCCTTAGATAACTGCCAAGATGCTTATGCCAATTTTCTAATGAGCCTATACTCTCGTGATGATATGGCGTTGAGTTAATTTTCCCAATGTGCAATAGTTTACAAACCTCATTTAGAGTAGCATTTATAAATTCGGTACCGCAATCTGTCGCTATGGTTTGGGGAATACCATATGTTAAAACAAAATTTTCAACAAATACTCTGGCTACAGTTTGAGAGTCCTTGTTCTCTAGCGGATACGCCTGCACGTATTTCGTTAATTCACATTGTAACGTTAAAATGTACTTATACCCTGCATTATCCAAGTCCAATGGTCCGACTAAGTCTAAAAATACTTTCTCAAAAGATGTTGTGGCTGTGGTAGTTATAACCATATTATCTCGCGTTTGTCTACTATTAAACTTCTGTTTTTGACAATCTTTACATCGCCTCACGTAATCATCTACATCTCTACGCATGTTTCGCCAATAGTACTTCTTTTGGATACTGTTAATCATTCTTGTACTACCTGCATGTCCACTAGTTGGCAACAAATGGTAGTCATTAAGTATAATTCGAATCATTTCCCGATCGGTAATTTTCGTTTTCCCTTGTACAATACATAATCTAGGTAATTCGTCTTGTCCCGCGCGAAATACATTTGCTAGCATTTTAATATATTTTTGATTGAGCTCATTTTTAATAATTACAACCTCCACTATATTTAGTTTCTTGCATAACAAAATCAAGTCTCGTAACGATACGTCTAAGCGTGCCTTCGTTAATAGAGTATCCTGATTCATATAAATCGTGGAGTTCACGTAAGCAACATTAGCAGTGGATCCCTTTGGATCTTTCAATCCTGTCTTCTCCCTGAACTCTCTACTCGAGCAAATAATTAATTCTGTATCTCCTTGGGTCCCTTTTATGATATCTACTACTTTAGGCTGGCCAGGCCCTAAAGACGTAGTGCCCCAGTCTCGTGTCTCCTCTATACCCTTTGATGCACGAGTCATTGAACGAGTAACCACTCCTACATATCCCGAGTTCAATGATTTTAACTCCTCCGACGTAATGACAATTCTCGATAAGGCATCTGCCGTAACATTCTCTGAACCTTTAATGTACTCAATCTCGAAATCATACTCCTCCAAAATCAGTCTAAACTTTGTCAAACGACTGCTAGGATCCGTCATGCTAAACAAATGCACCAAAGGTCGGTGATCTGTCAGGATTCTAAACTTCCTACCATATAAATATGGCCGGAAATGCTTAACTGCCCAGACTACTGCCAACAATTCTTTGTGAATTACGGGATAGTTCTGCTCTGATTTATTCAACTGTCTACTTGCGAAAGCTACTGGTTTGTTATTCGCGTTCGATAATACTACGCCTATTGCTACTCCTGAAGCATCCGTTTGCAGGCGAAATATATTGTCCTCAGACAAATCTGGGTAGTCTAGAACGGGTGGTGAAGACAGTAAAGACTTCAATTTTTGAAACGCGCTCTCACATTCCTGTGACCACTCGAATTCAACCCCTTTTTTACACAACCGATTTAATGGATACGCTATTTTCGCGAAATCCTTAATGAATTTCCTATAAAAATTTGCAAAAGCTACAAATCGACGAACCTCATCTGTATTTTTTGGTAAAGGGAAATCTTTCAAAACTTCTATCTTACCATTGTCTGGTAAGACCCCATCAGGTGTGATTATATGACCCAAGTAATTTAATTCTTTTTTTAGAAAAACACACTTACATGGGTTAAGCTTTAAGTTGACTTTCCTAAACCTTTCGAAGACCTTAATCAAGTTTACATTATGCTCGCGCAGACTTTTCCCAAAGACAATGACATCATCTAAATACAAAAAACAAGCGTCGTAAGTCAATCCCGATAACGCTACAGCCATAAGTTTGGAAAATGCGCTTGGACTAGTTTTAAGCCCCATTGGAAGTCTCTTTAGTTGGTATTGCTTATCCGCTGTAAAAGCAGTATATTTCCTACACTTCGGTGACAAATTCATTTGGTAATATCCAGAGCTCAAATCTAAATGCGAGAAATAAATACAACCCGACAAAGAGTCTAGTATCTCCTGGATGTTTGGCAGAGGAAACTTCTCATCAACAATTTTCTTGTTCAAAAGCCTATAATCGATAACAATTCGCCATTTCCTTTCACCACTACTGTCTACTTTCTTTGGTAGAAGTAGCAGAGGGGAAGACCATTCACTAGTACACTCTTCAATAATATCTTCACTCATTAACTTCTCGACCTGCTTTGCTAGCTCCTTTTTCTGTGAAAATGGAATTCTGTATGGTTTCACATACACAGGAGCCTCCTCATTATGCAACTTGATTTCATAATCGAATAAATTAGAAACCGATAGCTTATCCCCCGACATGTGAAATATATCCGCATCATCATCATCATTTCAGCTGAAAGAGGTCCACTGCTGAACATAGGCCTCCCCCAATTTGGGGGGGGGGGGGGATTTGCCATAGTCGCCACGCTTGGCAAGCGGGTTGGCGACCGCAGTTTGATGGTGGTAATGATTGAAGGATACTTCGCGCAAATTCCCTCGATCGCACGACTTCCCTCATCGTCAAGATAAGCTCGGAGTTTCAATAACTCAAAAAGTTTTTTAACTCTATCTACGGACTGCCCCTCCTGTGAGTCAAATGCACAAACAAAGTAATCCGATAACCTGCTAAACTTCGGCCGATAATTTCCCAACTTCACTTCGTTCTCCCGTGTATTCAAAAATCGTACTGGAATTACCCCATCCTTCGAAGATGCAACTGCACCTGCTACGAAAACACCAGGAGCAACCTCGTGGGGAACAATAACACCCTCACCCTGCACATCGGTGGAGACATACTTAACTATCTCACACCTGCCAGGAAGAATTACCGAGTGCGCTGCTCCTAGACCCAATTTTAGCACTACTCCATCCCCTGACATATGCTGCACCCTGAAAACCCCTTTCTCATAATCAATACTACACTTATATTTAAAAAAGAAATCCTCCCCTAAAATACCATCGCTGCTACATGTAATGCCTTCAAACACATGGAATCTGTGGTTAAAACTGCAACCTCCCATCCATACTTCCAGCTGAACATACCCTAATGAAACCAAATTCCCACATACTCCTCGTATCTTTAACCTATCCGCAACTATATGTAACCCAAATCTCTTAACCCAACTATATTTAATAATCGACACACTGGCCCCTGTATCTGCCAATAGCGCTAATTCCCTATCGAAACATGTTACAACTACATGATTCCTAGTATTATACGACAAAATTTCTACATAACCTCCGTTAGTCTCGAAAAAATTCTAATTCACTACGCTGTTTATCTGAGTCACGCTCTAAAGATGCTGACTCGATGACATTGACATCACGCTGCCTACTTGACCCAGCAAAGTTGCTCGATTTCTGCTTACTCGAGTAATATACCCGTCCCCGACCTTGCTGACTCACATTGTGTTTGTAATGCGAGTGCATGGGAATATTACTATTTTTAGTCTGGAACGGCCGCTGACTGAAATACTGTTGCCTGTTATCACGAGTTAAAACCCTATTACCCTGTCTATAAGGTTGCCTTGAAAATTGGAAACAGTTTGCTGCTGGTTTGTGAATAGCCTCCGATTCATCTATCGCAATAGTTATTGCTTCCCGAATGGAGTCAATAGCGCGTGCCGCAATAATAGTGCCTAACCTTTCACTATTTAAGCCTTCCCCGAAGCGCCTAATCGCAGTTCTCTCATTTATTGGCTTAAGAATCTTATGTGCTGCCGCATCGCCATCGGCCTGAGCCAACGTCAGATTAGTAAACAGCTGCTCTATCTCATTCCCAAAATCTTCAATACTCCTGTTTCCTTGCCGACACCTCTGAAGCTGCGCTAAAATAGCTGTGTACGATTTCTTAGGCAACAAATACTTCTTAATGTCACTAACTAACTCCGCCACAGTCGCGTAGTCAGTTTTAATCTTTAATTTCGCTTTACTCGACAACCGCGTCTTAATAACGAAATTTACTAAAACGCCTTGTTCCTTTTCCTTCAATGTGCTACTATAAAACTGTAACCCATCAATTAATTGATTTATCTGACTCTCCTCCACGTCTACCACCGGCAAAAGAGAAAGCGCCGTTTTTAAATCAAAATCTGCCATTTTTGCTACTGTCTCGGAGCTTACTAACCCCTGAATTTCCGCGAATAACCGTTCAAATTGCTCTACAGTTTTTAACGCAAGCTCAAGATCCACAGCCTCAACTTCTTTTTTACAAATTTCATCAATTAATAAATCAAACTTAACCTTAATTCCCTGTGCTAATAACAACTTATTCCTACCTTGCACAGTCGCCCGTTTGTCCTTACTTAACTTAACTATACTGTTCCTCAAAATACACAACTCCTCTAATAAGTCAGTAAGGCTAGCCATGCAATTGAAAAAAAAACCATAAGATTAATTAATAACAATAATTGCATCACAAAACTCTAGTTAATAAATATTCACACAAACATTTTTTCAAACGTTTTCACCACGAATGGCCCGTCGTGCCGCTTGCCGCTCCCAGCCGCTGTACAATTCCTTTTTAACACGCTCATACAAGCGGGACAGTGCATAAACAGACATGTAGGCCACAACGGCTATCAACAACACTTCTGTCAATTCCAAGCCCGCCGAGGCCAATGAAGCAGTGTTGTTATTATTTGGAGCAGTCACTACTACATTATCTTTTGACTGCTGACCCCCCATTTCCACAGCTCTAATTCATCGATATCCCAATTTATGAAGGTAAAAAAAAAACTATTACCCTCTAGCTGCTAGGCGGTTCGTGTAGCTGCTTCCTTGTGTCCCGGTGCCCCCGGTCGCCTTACATCACGGTCTTCCTATACGTTACAATCTTGTCTTATTGCTTTGTCTTCCTTCGTCACGGTCGCCATGTAGTATGCAGGTGTGGTAGGAGGGAAGAGGGGATACTTAGAGAGACACCGAGAGTACTGGAACACAGTTTATCTCAACCTCTGGTATACAACTACTCATATGACTTACTTTCTAGTGTTTATATATTAATTGGTTACGTGTTTAGAAGAGGAAATCCCTTATCGGGTGGGACGGCATCTATCTGGTTTTAATCGTTATAATCGCTTAATATACACTTACGTGAGGTACGTGTGTATTAGAGCGTTTGCCTATCACACGTCAAGTCCACGTAATATTCGGGACTTAGTTCACTAAAAGTTAATTTAAACGAATATTACACGGTTTAAAAATCTGAGACTTGGCACAATTATTGCTCTATAACTAATATACACATGACATAGAGAATATAGTAGGGTGTTAGCTTAAGATTACTAATTATTTAAGGTCAGAGTTCAAAACGTGTTAAAATTAAAGTGTTTCTCAGAAAAACTATTAAAGATATGAAATTCTCTGTCTTAGGTTAGTCTTAGCTGCCATAATCAACGGGCAGTTGGGGTTGATTGCTGTGTGGTTGATATTATATTTGGTTGAGTGCTTGTGGTTGATTCCAATACAATTGTAACATTGTGGCGTCCGACTTTTATTTGGACAAGTTTTGTAATTATGAGTGGGTTCAGCACAATGCGAGCAGGGCTTGACAGTTGATTTACAGTGCACACTTGTGTGTCCGAATTGGAGGCAGCTTAGGCATTGTTTGAATGGTGAGTGTTCGCTTGCATGTACTCGTTGATGCTCAATGTTGATTCTGCCGAGCTGCATCATCGCGCGCCATGTTCCCGGCGAGCATCTAAGTACGGCATTGAGTAGCTTGGGATTTTTATTGTTGTATGTATACACCAGTTGGATTGTGTTGATTTTATTATATTTTAATATACAAAAATTAACATATCCTGTAAATAAAAGGTAAATGATTTGACTACTTTGTTAAAGGAATGAACGACCGATTGATTGAGTGAATGTTTAGTTCAATTCATTCTCTGTTCAGATCTGTTAGTCACTCCTTCGCCTTGCCTCCCTTTGATCAAGACTTTACTCGTAGATAGACGTGTTCTAGCTTCCAAGTATAAAAATAAAATTAAAATAAATGAAATTAATTTAACCGTTATTCAGTATTTAATTGACAATAAATCCTTGTATACCCTAACCTTTTCAATAGGTTATGGGGCCCAGGCCACGCGTTAAAACTTTGAAACTCTAATGATGAATTTTTCGAAACACGTGCATGAATGGATAACCTAAAATCAAAACGAAATATCAAAACTTACGACGGCGTAATCACTGCAATTGAGACGTTATCTGAAAATAGTTTAACTTTGGCATTTGTGAAAATTAGGTTATTAGACCACGAGGTTAAGCTGAGAAACGATAGTGCAGATACGAGCTCAAAAGTACTGCATGTCGAGCATAAGCCCCATAATTCAAAGAAGAGAATAATCGATACAGCTAAACCGCCAAACCACCATAATAATAACCGTAGACATTACAAGAACAAAACTTGAAAAATACCCACATTTTAAAATGTCATCATTGCGGACGAAAAGGTTACGCGAAAAAGGATTGTTATTACTTTAAACAAATGATGCAAGAAAAACAGACTGAAACAAATAGGACGCGAACAGTTCAACAAGTCGAATTGAATCAAGAAACTGCTAACGATTTCTCGGGTTTCGCCTTTATGACGGGAGACTGTCAAGATGATGTTCAAGAAGATAAAGTGAGATTTATTTTGGACTCGGGAGCATCGGATCACGTCACAAACAGGTCGGATCTTTTCATTAATTTTACAATTCTTAATCCACCTTTGAAAATATCGATTGCTAAGCACAGGGACTACTGGTAGGTTATGAACCAAACGGATATAAAGTTTGGAAGGTTTTTGGTGCCACGGTTTATGTACATAATAAAACAAGTAAATCTAAATTTGACGATAAATCTTGGAAGGGAATACTGGTAGGTTATGAACCAAACGGATATAAAGTTTGGAAGGTTTTTGGTGCCACGGTTTATGTACATAATAAAACCAGTAAATCAAAATCAGATGCATTTAAATCTGATGATCTCGGCCGTCCTGTTGACAATTCAAAATCAGATGCATTTAAATCTGATGATCTCGGCCGTCCTGTTGACAATTCAAAATCAGATGCATTTAAATCTGATGATCTCGGCCGTCCTATTGACAATTCAAAATCAGATGCATTTAAATCTGATGATCTCGGCCGTCCTATGAAAAATCGCAGATTAAATGAAACCATTATTGAACCCACATCTAGTAATGCCCCTGATAATTGTACGAAGGTAAATCAAAATGAAAATAAAAACACAGATGACGTAAGGAGGAGTGATAGACTTAAAAATCGGCCGCCTGTTCATTATTATTAAACTGATGATGATGAGTGCATATTGAGTGCGCAGTCTATATTAGTGTTAAGTGGCAAGTTGCCATAGAAGAAGAGTTAAAATCTCTTTCTGAAAACAACACGTGGTCTTTAGTGCCGAGACCACAGAATAAAAATGTTGTTAATAATAAATAGGTTTTCTCTATCAAGTATGATGAATTTGGTAGACCGCAAAGATATAAAGCCCGTCTCGTTGCCAAAGGGTTTAGTCAGGAATACCTTGTCGATTTTTATGAAACCTTTGCACCTGTAGCCAGAATTGCTAGTTTTCGGTTCATTATTAGTCTTGCAAATCAATTTAACTTACTCGTCCACCATATGGATGTTAAAACTGCCTTTTTAAATGGTAAATTAGAAGAGATTTTTATGGAAGTGCCGAAAGAAGTAGATTGCGATAAAAAATTATGTATGTAAATTAAATAAGGCATTGTATGGACTGAAACAGGCTGCTAGATGCTGGTTTCAGGTTTTTGAGCAAGCACTGGTTTAAAAAGGATTTATAAGTTCATCGGTTGACAGATGTATATACATGCTTGATAGAGGAAGCGTCCAACAAAATATTTACGGAATTTTGTATGTGGATGATTTAGTTATTTCATGTGGTGAAATATAAATAATGAATAATTTCAAAACGTATTTAATGAGTAAATTTCAAATGAAAGACTTACAAGATATAAAATTATTTCTTGGTATTAAAAATCGATAGGTCTGGACAATGAAATCACATTAAATCAAAGTGCATATATTGAAAAGTTTTGCGTAAGTTTAAAATGCATGATTGTAACCCCATTAGCACACTACTAGAAGTAAAACTAAATTATGAAGCATTAAACTTTGAAGAGAAGTATGATGCCCCTTGCAGAAGTGTAATAGGTTGTTTATGTATGTATGTGTGTAAGCACTTTATTGTACACAATAACAGGTTAAAACAATATACATGTCACATAAGATTAGAGTACAAAGGCGAACTTATCCCTATGAGGGATCTCTTCCAGCTAACCTGTTTAATGTATATAATGCTATGTACTCGTCCTGATTTAGTACAAGCAATAACATTTTAAGCAGGTATACAAATAAAAACAACAAAGAATTATGGCAATGTTTTAAAAAGGGTGCTGAGATATTTGTAAAGCACAATAGATTTAAAATTAACTTACAAACGATGTGATTCTAATAACATTCTATGTGGTTATGTCGATTCAGACTGGGGTGGCCATGATTCAAGTGATAGAAAGAGTACCACAGGTTATTTATTTAAGTTATTCAATAATTGTACAATCACATGGAGTACAAAGAGGCAAATGTCAGTTGCCGCTTCATAAACTGAAGCCCAGTACATGGCTTTATGGTTAAAGTTATGGTTAAAGCATTAATGTAAATATCACACAGCCGATTGTTATTAAATTTATGAGGATAACAACGGATGTATTAGTATTGCCAACAATCCCACTAACCACAAGAGGTCAAACCACATCGACATTAAGTATCATTTCTCTAGGGAGCAAATTGAGAAAAATGTTATTAAATTATGTTATCTTCCCACAGGTAAACAAATAGCAGACGCTTTAACAAAGCAGTTGCCTACAGCTGCCTTTAAAGCAATGCAGTCTGAAATGTTTGCAATAATGCGATTGAAATGTACATACTAAATAATGTATTGTTGAGATAATTATTGTACATTTTTGATGATTATTTTTATGGTGTAATAATTATCTTAATGACCTGATTGGGTTTTTCTGGGTTTTCCCAATCCTTGCAACAAATGTTGGGTCATAAAATTGTAATTTCCCCAGACAATACTTGGAAGTTAAATACGATCTGATGCTTATTTATTGTAAATAATTGTTAATTTTTGAGGGGGCGTGTTGATTTTATTATATTTTAATATACAAAAATTAACATATCCTGTAAATAAAAGGTAAATGATTTGACTACTTTGTTAAAGGAATGAACGACCGATTGATTGAGTGAATGTTTAGTTCAATTCATTCTCTGTTCAGATCTGTTAGTCACTCCTTCGCCTTGCCTCCCTTTGATCAAGACTTTACTCGTAGATAGACGTGTTCTAGCTTCCAAGTATAAAAATAAAATTAAAATAAATGAAATTAATTTAACCGTTATTCAGTATTTAATTGACAATAAATCCTTGTATACCCTAACCTTTTCAATAGATTGCGTCGCGGCTAGTTACAGCATCTCTCACGGTGGGATTTTGTGTGGTTATAATATCCACGAGCTCTCGCGAGGGAGTATCTTTGTGTATACCTTTTAGTATAATCATAGGTGATAAGATTCGAGCAGGTTCCGCCTTGATGTTTGGGGTATTGTTGATTCGCTTGAGAGTCTCGTTTAATTGTTTTTCATTTTGAAACTCTATACGGAGTTTATTATTGGAAAGCAGCCTGATTTTCTGAGGGGCGTAATTTGTGGTCTTAAAGGAGATTTCATTCCTGAACATAGAGAGCGCTTCAAGTCCAGTTTGTGTATTGGCAACCGTGGCCACAATTGCGGGATTATTTCTGGGGACATCTATAGCCAGCCTTTCGGCTGTTTTGCTGTACGTAGGTCTAGTCAGGCGCTCATAGGGCTCTCCCGAGGTGGGGCCGCCGATTTCAGAGCCGAGATCAGCATGTACCCGTCGATTCACGTCGCCCGTCACCGAAGCGACCAGGGCGCCAATATTAGTTTGTTCTTTCCTTATTCTTGTTAGTTCTTCCTGTATGCGGGCAATCGCGCTATCGAGTTTATTGGGACTACTATTATTTTCAGAATTTAAAGGCCGGATTCTGGCCGAGGAGGCGGGCTCTACTAGGCGTTCTGCATTCAATAGTTCGCATTACTGACTATACCTGTCCACACTATCCTGCATTTCCCTAACGCATTCAATGATGTCCGCCTTGTTACCCTTGGTAACACTTTTATTAAGTTTAAAAATGCTGTATATTTTTTCCGCTTTTTGTCTAACAATTGTTCTAAGTCTGCCACTAGGACTTCGAGTACTAGGGCTGGCGACAGAGTCGCCGCTCAATAAGAGCCTGTCCATTTCGGAGGGCTCCGCTGCGCCAGCCGGTCCCAGCACAGGCGTTTGCGACAGCAGCTGTGACATCTGCTGCGGCTCCTGTGTCGAAGTCGCCGAGCAGGGACCATTTCGCGGGGACACTTCCAGATCCTGGCTCAGCCGAAGCGGTTCCATGTCTCCAGAACTATCAATATTAGTCGGGATAGTCTCACCGTCAGTTGTAGCAATGTCGCTATTGTTATTTCGCAATTTGCGAGGTGTTTGCGGAGGTGTGCGTAATAACATTTTGTTTTTAGTTTAAGTACTACAATTAAGTCACTTAAAACTACTTAGTTTAAAATCTGAACATAAACACATGACATTAGAAACATTGCAAAAAGTTGGCTAGGAATTACTAAAAGTCCACGTGAACTGAAGACTAATTTGATTTATATAACTAATCACGAAAACTATTTGCACAATAGATCTGGAATTTTACACACATGAAGTTTAATAACCTATCTATACAATGCAATGATAAAATGATGGCGTTATCACTTAAAATAAAGAGTTACAAGGGTTTGAATTTCACAATGATTATAGGTTGGGAATACGAAAGTAACTGGTAAAGAGATGTCGAAAAGTTGATGCAGACTGTTTTTTAAGGTACAAAGAGACAAATAAAAAAAAATACACGATACAAAGAGAAAAATTGAAAAAAGTTGGCCAGGAAAAAAGTGATTTTCACAAATATATTTACGTAAAGTCCACGTGGACTGGGACGAGATTCTACTTAATATTACTTAACTCGAAAACTATTTACACGAAAAATCTGAAATTTCACACACATATGGTGTGATAACCTATCTATACAACGCAATTAAAAATTATAGGGTTATCGCTTAAAATCAAAAGTTACAAGAGTTAGAAAGTCACACAATTTTTTGGTTGAAGGAATGATTGGAAAAAATTGAATAAAGTTAAAACTATGATAGTATACTTAGTTCTAAACACTGTTCTAGGGTCCTAATGAGGTATGGCATGCAACTGTATAGTCGAAAACAGCCGCACGATTCTTTAAGTGACTTTTCCTTGCACAAAAGATCTGGAATTTTTTGGTTAGGTTAGGTTGGGTTAGGTTGGGAGTTGTCTTCTCCCCGACGCAACAGCCAGATGCTGGGGAGGAGGAGGCTTCGGAGACGCACCCGACTGGTGTGGGAGGGAAGCTAGTTCCTCCCCATGAGGACGGCCTATCAACAAGCGGCCGGATGTGGCAGAACCGCAGTAAGAGGCCGCGCCTCTATTCCAATTCCCAGTCGGGATCCAGCGGGGACGAGTCTTGTCCGTCCGCCGCAAGCGAGGGCTCGTCGCAGGCCTCAAAAGGACGAGGTCAAAGCCGCCCCCCTACCACGGGGAAATATGTGGGCCTGGCTAAGGCGAGGGAGGCCTACAAGCGCGCTCTGTACGAGGAGGACCGCCTTGAGGCAGAGAGAGACGTGCAAGAGATGCACATTAGAACCCGACAAGGGTTCTCCAAAGGCACTTCTTCTCCGCCTGCACCGAACCACGAAGAGGCTGCTGCCACGAAAGAACTTGGGCTGCAGGTGGCGGACAGCGTGGCTATTATTAAAAAGGTGGTGACTACGTCAAAAAATTTGAATGGCCGGTACATCCGGCTCCTGAAGGATGCCGCGTCCGCTATATCGGATGCGTTTGACGTACTGAGCAAACGCACCGTTTCTGGGGAAACGGCGCGGCTCCAAGCCGACAACAACCGGCTAAGAAGTGAAATGGCCGGCCTGCAAAAGGAGATAGCTGATATTAAGGCCCAACTGGAGGGGTTGCGGAAGCAGGGCGATCCTGCACCCTCGCCACCCAGACGAAACGAGGAGGTGCAGCCCCCTGCGCTGTCCCCTCTGAGGAGACGGACAGACTCTGGCGCCAACGCCACCCCTCTTACCCCAAATACCGAGGAGATCTGTCGTGTGGTCATGGCCCAGGTCGGGACGTATCTGGACGCCCGCATGGCCGCAATCAATGACAGACTCCTCCCGGAGAAGAGGGTGCGGCCCCCGCTGGCTACCCGGGATGAAGCTCGGGGAGCAGAGCCGAAGTCAGGCATGGCCCCCGCAGGTGCTCCTATGGAAGAACGGGAGGGAGGGGGAGCGCCTTACTCGGGCGCCGTAAAGCGCACCAAAAAGCGAGGCACCAAGGGGGTCCCCTCCGGGAAAATCTCTGCCCCAGGAGAATCAGGCCGGGAAGCAGAAACGCCTACACCTGCGCCTGCAACGCCGAGTGAGCCCTGGACCACGGTGAAGGGCAAAACAAAGAAGAAGAGGAAGAAGGAGGCCGGCCCTACTACCAACCAGGCAGCCCCAAAAAAGAAGGCCCAAAAGTTGCGCCTCCCCCGTTCAACGGCAGTAGTGGTCACGCTACTGGAGCCTAACGCAAACACATACGCGGCCATCATCGGGGAGGCCAAAAAACGGATAGACCTCGAGAAACTGGGGATCTCGGGTGTCCGGGTCCGAAGGACCGCCACAAATGCCCGCATTTTTGAGATCCCTGGCGGTGGCAGTAGCGAAAAGGCCGACGCCCTCGCAAAAGAACTGAGGGAGGTGATGGATCCCGCTGCGGTCCGGATCGCCAGGCCCACTAAAAGTGCTGAGTTGCGCATCTCGGGCCTGGACGACTCAGTGCTATCTCCGGAGGTGGTCGCGGCGGTAGCACGAGAGGGCGGCTGCGCGACGGACGACATAAAGTCCGGAGAAGTGACCCACGGCCCCTCAGGACTGGGCACAGTATGGCTGCGGTGCCCTATCGCGGCCGCAAAAAAGGTGGCTCAGGCCGGACGTCTCCGCGTGGGGTGGGTGTCGGCGCAGGTCAAGTTGCTCGACACCCGGCCATTGCGATGCTTCCGATGTATGGAAGTAGGGCATGTGCGCGCCGCGTGCAAGTCCGAGGTGGACCGTAGCCTCATGTGCTACCGGTGCAGCGGGTCGGACCATACCGCCCGTGACTGCAATGCCCCCGCACACTGCGCGCTGTGCGCGGAGGCGGGCATCCCCGCGGGCCATAGGGTGGGAAGCACCTCATGCAACCCACCCAAAAGAAAGAAAACTGCTGCTGCCGACAGACCCAAAACCCCTTCGCAGCCCAGTCGTCCACAAAGGCCTGAGCCCAGGACCGAGGAGGATCGAACGGCCACGGACTAGAAATGGTAACCCGATACCTACAGGCGAATATAAACCACTCCGCCAGAGCTCAGGACCTCCTGCTCCAGAGCATGGCGGAGTGGTCGATACAGATCCCAGTCGTGGCCGAGCCGTACGCGGTCCCCGCCAGGGATAACTGGGCAGGGGACAGGGATGGGTTAGTGGCAGTAGTCACACAGCCGCAAGTGGGATCCTCGCCCCACCTAAACGTCACCAAAGGCCGCGGTTTTGTATCCACACACCTGGGGGACACGATGGTTGTTGGGACGTATTATTCGCCTAACAGGAGCCTCAGCGAGTTCGAGTCCTTTCTTGATGAGATGGGCTCTCTGTTTGGCGGAAACCGCCCTGGCAGCTGCTTGTCGCTGGAGACTTCAACGCTAAGTCCATAGCGTGGGGATCTCCGGCGACTGACGCGCGGGGGCAGGCACTGGAGGAATGGGCGGTCGAAGTGGGGCTGCAGATCCTCAACAGGGGGTCAACAAACACGTGCGTGCGACAGCGCGGAGGATCAATTGTGGACATAACAATGGCCAGCCCCGCTCTCGCACGACGTGTTTCGGGCTGGAAAGTGAGGACGGACGTGGAGACGCTCTCGGACCATCGCTACATCCGATTTGAGGTCTCCACGTCCCCCCACACCTCCCACAAAGGAGCGCAAATCAGCCCCCTGCAGGGGAAGGGCCACGGTGGCGGTTGGGGAAACTCAATAGAGAGTTGGCCCAAGAAGCAGCCCTTGTCGAAACATGGCAGGGTAGGGCTGGGCCTATAGGCGACATCAATGTCGAGACGGAGCAGCAGGTTGCTGCCCTCCATCGAATATGCGATGCCGCAATGCCCCGCGCGAGGCCAGCCCCGCCTCGTCGTCGCATGTACTGGTGGCGAGAGGAGATCCGCGTCTCAAGGAGCGAGTGCACGGCGGCGCGCCGCCAGTACACCAGAAGCAGACGGAGAAGGGTGCGAGACCCGGCCAGGGAGGAGGCGCTGTACGCCGCCTATCGAGCCAAATGCCACCAGCTTCAGGCGGACATCGCACGGGCGAGGGAGGCGGCTTGGGAGGAGTGGCTGGAGACGCTGGACCAACACCCATGGGGGCGACCTTACAAAACTGTAAGGGCAAAACTCCGGCCCTGGGCCCCCCCGCTGACCAGTAGCCTCGAGCCCAACCTCCTAGAGCGTATCCTGTCCGGCCTGTTTCCCGAAAGGGGAGAATGGCGTCCACCAGCGATGGGCGGGAACCCATGTAGAAACGAGGACGACGTGCCTCCTGTAACGGAAGCGGAGCTTGGGGCCGCAATCCTGAGGCTCAAGATGAAAAATGGCGCCCCCGGACCCGACGGCGTGCCTGGGCGCGTCGTGGTGCTCGCGCTCGCTGCAGAAGAGTTGGAGGAGAGGGTGAGGACCCTCTTTAGCGCATGCCTCGACCGAAGTCAGTTCCCGCGAAGCTGGAAAACAGGTAAGCTCGTCCTCCTTCAGAAGGACGGGCGCCCGGTGGAGTCGCCGTCGGCCTACCGCCCCATCGTCTTGCTTGACGAGATGGGCAAGCTTTTCGAACGGGTGATTGCCGCCCGTCTCGTCAAGCACCTCGAGGAGGTAGGATCCGACCTGCATGACTGTCAGTACGGTTTTCGGCGGGAAAGGTCGACCATAGACGCCATTGCGCACTTGAGGGCCCTCGCCGAGGAGGCTGTCTCGCGGCGCGGAGTGATGTTGGCTGTGTCGCTAGACATAGCGAATGCCTTCAACACCCTACCCTTCGAGACTGTCAAGGCAGCGCTGCAGTACCACGGCGTGCCCCGGTACCTGCAAAATGTAGTGGGGGATTATTTCCGGGATCGGGCCATCATCTACCCAGCCCAGAACGGATGGTCAATGAGGAGGGTCACATGCGGTGTTCCACAGGGGTCGGTCCTCGGACCGCTCCTGTGGAACATCGGATACGATTGGGTGCTCCGCGGTACCAACCTGCGGGGCGTCGGCGTACTCTGTTACGCCGACGACACTCTCGTCACTGCGAGCGGGAACACCCACAGACAAGCCTTGCTCCTAGGCACAGCGGGAGTTGCACACGTGGTGAGCCGCATTAGGGCCCTGGGGCTAGAGGTGGCCCTAAACAAGTCAGAGGCCCTCTTCTTTCATGGGTCTCGAAACGCGCCGCCTCCTGGCATGGCGATTGTGATAGGGGGCACCTCCATCGCCATCGAGTCGACGCTGCGATACCTAGGCATTGTCCTCGATGGTCGATGGAGCTTCACAGAGCACTTTTCCCGCAAGGCGCCAAAGCTGGTGGCCGCCGCCGGAGCACTCGGGGGGCTGCTTCCGAATGTTGGGGGGCCGGGCAGCGTATGCCGCCGCCTGTATCAGGGGGTGGTGCGCTCTATGGCGATGTACGGGGCTCCCATATGGGCAGAGGCCCTGAAAGCTCGTAACGTGGCCCAGTTGCGCAGACCCCAACGGGTAATAGCCATTAGGGCGATCCGAGCGTTCAGGACGGTCTCTTTCGAGGCGGCAACCCTACTGGCCGGTAGCCCGCCGTGGGATCTCGAAGCCGGGGTCCTCGCGGCGGTGTACTGGCGAACAGCAGCAGAGCGAGCGGAGGGCAACAGCCCGCACCCGGAGGAGATCAAGCTCTGGAGGGACGAAGCCAGGGATGATCTCCTCAGGAAGTGGGACGAAAGGTTGCAGGCTCCAAGCGCGAGCCGGGAGGTGGTGGGCGCCATACGCCCGTTCCTCAGGGAGTGGCTAAGCCGCGACTTCGGCGAGATGACGTTCCACCTGACGCAGGTACTCACCGGGCACGGATGCTTCGGCAGATACCTGTGTCGGGTGGCCCGCCGCGAGGATTCCTCGGCGTGCAAACACTGCACGAGCGGAGACGAAGACACGGCGCAGCACACCCGCGTCGTGTGCCCCGCGTGGCATGTACCACGATGCCAATTAATCGCGGCTGTCGGGGCGGACCTCTCGCTGCCGGCCATAGCCAGTGCAATGGCACAAAGCAGGGCCGCTTGGGAGGCGGTCGCCGCATTCTGCAGCGCCGTCATGTCCCAAAAGGAGGCGGCGGAAAGGGAGCGAGAGGATGACCCTCTTGCACCACCTATCCGCCGAAGAAGAGTAGGGCGAAGGCGGGCCGCCTACGTCCGCCAAATACCGCCCTAACCGGGACCTCGGGCAGCCGACCGGGAGATCGGTTGCCCGACGAGAAACGTCCCGAGATGGAAAGGCGGCCTTAAGGTGAGGTCTCCCTTAGGTGAGGGGGCGGGCTCAGAAGCTCGCAGAGTCGGGCCCAAAAGGGCAGCACACCATAAGTGGGTGCCGGGGTAAGCGCCAAGCGTTCCCCTAGCCCCACTCCAGGCGGAGCGAGGTCAAACCGGGGGGTTTTAGTGGATAGACTGGAGACCAGGAGTCCCACATACCCGTCCTTATCACAAGCATGTCTTGGCTAGCTGACTGCCAGTTTGGCTTCCGCAGGGGGCGTTCGACGGTTGATGCAATCCAGCGGGTCAAAACAATGGCGAACGAAGCCGTGTCCCAGGGGAGGGTCGTCCTGGCGGTGTCCTTAGACATTGCCAACGCCTTTAACACCCTGCCCTGGAACACGATAAAAGAGGCGTTGCGGTTCCACCAGGTACCCTACCACCTGTTCCGCATCATAGAGGCCTATCTCAGCGAGAGGTTTGTTACCTGGCCTGGGCAGCAGGAATGGGGGAGGAAGGAAATGTGTTGCGGGGTCCCACAGGGGTCGGTTCTAGGACCACTCCTATGGAACATAGGCTACAATTGGGTCCTACGGGGGGAAAACTTGCGCGGAGTCAATGTTATCTGCTACGCCGATGACACGCTCGTGACGGCCCAGGGACTCAGTTACCGAGACGTAGCCGTGCTGGCGACAGCGGCAGTTGCCCATTGCGTCGCTAGGATTCGACGGCTGGGCCTGGAGGTGGCTCTAACAAAGTCCGAGGCCATATGCTTCTATGGTCCACGGCGAGCGCCCCCAGCCGACGCACATATCGTGGTGGGAGGAGTCCCGATTGCTGTCAAGCCGACGCTGCTATATCTTGGCGTCGTGCTTGACAGCAAATGGAATTTTAAAGCACATTTTGAGCGCCTGGCGCCCAAGTTGCTGCGTGCGGCGTCAGCCTTTGGGCGTACACTGCCGAATCTGGGAGGGCCCAAGAGTTCATGTCGCCGCCTTTATACGGGTGTGGTGCGCTCAATGGCACTATATGGTGCCCCAGTCTGGGCAGACGCCCTCAACAACTATAACATTGCCCAGCTGCGCCGGCCGCAGAGAGCGATGGCTCTGAGGGCGATTAGAGCGTACCATATGCTAAGTGCTGAAGCCGCGTGTGTGCTGGCTGGTTCCACACCCTGGGACCTAGACGCGAGGGTCCTTGCGGCCCTATATCAGTGGCGTGGGGAGACGTGAAACCGGGGGCACTGCTGGCACCGCAGGAGATAAAAAAGCGGCAAACGGAGCTGCTGCAGGAGGCAGTAGAAAGATGGGGGCAGCGGTTGGAACGGCCAAGTGCCGGCTTCCGCACCATAGAGGCGATTCACCCAGTCCTCCAAGATTGGGTGGAAAGGCGCTTCGGGGTTTTATCATTCAGGCTGACGCAGGTACTGTCGGGGCATGATTGCTTCGGCAGCTACCTGCACAAAATCGCGCAGCGAGAGCCGACCCCGGAATGCCACGAGTGCGGAGCCGGCATAGACTCTGCTCAGCACACGTTAGCAGAGTGCCCGGCCTGGGGCGTGGAACGGCAAGAGGTGGTTGCCCGATTAGGGCCAGACCTGTCGCTGCCAGTTGTAGTGCGGGCCATGTTGTCCAGCGAATCCAGCTGGAAAACGATGCTGGACTTTTGTGAACACATCATGGCCGAGAAGGAGGCAGCGGAGCGCGAGCGGGAGGCCTGTGCTCAGGCTGACCCAATGCGCCGCCGCAGAAAAGGGCGAAGGCGTGCCGCGCACAATCGGCGCTTGCCGCCATAACAAAGACCTCCGGGTGGCAGTCACAGGGGCACCTGCCACCCATAGGAAGGGGGTCCTCGAGTTGGAAGGCATGTCAAGTGTTCAGACATGCCCTTAATGATGTCTGGGGGATCCTGTGGATTCTCCTGTGATGGGCGCAATAGTGCGACTGCTGGCGGGGTTGCGGACGAGTAGTAGTTCCCGTGGCCCCACCGAAATGCAGAGCGAGGAAAACCGTGGGGTTTTAGTCAGTAGTCCGGACGTTTTCCGGGAGTCCGACATATCCGCCCTGGCCTCCCAAGCCAGGCGGAATGCGTAAAGGCATTTCCCCACGAAAACAAAAAAAAAAAAAGGTTAGGTTGGGAGTTGGGACAATTGGGTCGGGGACCGGGATAATTTAGTGGCGATTATTACCAACCCATCTGCTAACTTTTCGCCGCCGCAAAGAGTGGAAAGGGGCCACGGATACGTCGCAGGGTGGATCGGCTATATAATGATGATAGGAGCATACTTCTCGCCGAACCGACACCTTACCGAATTCGAACAGTTCCTGGCGGAGATCGGCACTATGATCGGCAGGAGTCGCCCAGGCATGGTCCTCGTGGCCGGGGATCTCAATGCTAAGTCCACTGCGTGGGGATCTCCGGCAACGGACGCCCGCGGGGCGGAGTTGGAGGAGTGGGCGGTCGCTACCGGGCTGGTTGTCCTCAACCGAGGGTCGACTAACACATGCGTGCGGCAACAGGGTGGCTCCATTGTGGACGTTACGTTCGCCAACGCCGCTCTGGCACGCCTTGTACGGGGCTGGGAGGTTCTGGAGGAAGTTGAGACCCTATCGGACCACCGATATATTCGGTTCGAGGTTTCAACTCTCCCGACCACCCCGAGAGGCCCAAGTCGACCCTTGAGAGGGGACGGCCCGCGCTGGGCACTCAAACGCCTGGACAGGGATCTGTTGGTAGAGGCAGCCTTGGTGCAGGCTTGGTTGCCGGGTCCCGAAGGTCCCATGGACATCAACGTGGAAGCGCAACAAATGGGCGGTGCCATGGTGGGAGTGTGCGACGCGGCCATGCCTCGTGTCGGTCCGATCCCCCCTAGGCGCAGAGTGTACTGGTGGTCTCAAGAACTCGCGCAACTACGCGAATCCTGCGTCGCTGCAAGACGCGAGTACACTCGCAGCCGGAGGCGACGGATGCGAGACGTGCCAAGGGAGGAGCGCCTGTATACCGCATACTCGGAGGCCGTCAAGCTGCTGCAGGGAGCAATCGCCAGGGCGAAGGACCTAGCTGAGCAGGAGATGCTGGAGACTCTCAATAGCGATCCATGGGGAAGGCCGTATAAAATGGTGAGGCGCAAGCTTCGCCCCTGGGCGCCCCCACTCACGCAAAGTCTCCAGCCACAGCTCCTCGAACAGGTGGTGGACGGCTTGTTCCCCACAAGAGAGGAACACGTACCTCCACTCATGCTACCTCCCAGGGAGAGGGAAGCGAGCGCGAGCGAAGCACCGGAAGTAACGGAGGGTAAACTGAGGGCAGCGGTGCTGCGGTTCCGAGCCAAAAATACTGCTCCCGGTCCTGACGGAGTTCCCGGAAGAGCCTGGGTTCTGGCCCTGGGCCCGCTAAAGGCACGATTGAGTGCGCTGTTCAGCGCATGCCTGGCACAGGGACAGTTCCCCCGTGCGTGGAAAGCCGGTAAACTGGTCCTTCTGCGCAAGGAGGGTCGACTTGCAGACTCGCCCTCGGCCTACAGGCCGATAGTGCTGCTGGACGAGGCTAGCAAATTGCTCGAACGCGTGGTGGCCGCCCGGTAGCCCGAATCAGAAGGCTGGGGCTAGAGGTGGCCCTGAATAAATCCGAGGCCCTGTGCTTTCATGGGCCCCGGAGGGCTCCTCCGGCGGGTTCCAGCCTGGCGGTGGGAGGAACGTCCATCGCTGTCAAGTCGACAATGCGGTATCTAGGCATAATCCTTGACAGTCGGTGGACGTTCACGGAGCACTTTAGGTGCCTTGCTCCGAAGCTCATGGGGACGGCGTCGGCACTCAGCCGGCTGTTACCGAATGTTGACGGGCCAAACGCGAGCTGCCGGAGACTTTACGCTGGAGTGGTGCGGTCGATGGCTTTGTACGGGGCGCCCATTTGGGCCGGATCCCTGAACGCCAAGAACCAGGCCCAACTGCGAAGGCCGCAGAGGGTCATAGCGGTCAGGATGGCGAGGGCTTACCGCACCGTCTCGTACGAGGCGGCCTGCGTGTTGGCGGGGACCCCGCCCTGGGACCTCGACGCTTCGGTTCTGGCCGATGTCTATTGGCGTGTCACCGAGGCGCGGGCCAGGGGGGACCAACCACTTTTGGAGGAGATCAGGCGGTGGAGGCTCGACTCCCGCAGTGTCCTCATCCAGAAGTGGAATGAAAGGCTGGAGGTGCCGAGTGCTGGCTACTTGACCATCGGAGCTATCCGGCCCGTCCTGGAGAGATGGGTCGGAAGAATCGGGGGGTTCCTCTCCTTCCGCCTTGTGCAGATCCTGTCAGGGCATGGCTGCTTTGGGAGATATCTGTGCAGGGTGGCAGGACGGGAGCCGACGATGGAATGCCACGCGTGCGGTGATGCCGAGGATACGGCCCAACACACGCTGGCGGTATGCCCAACTTGGGCGGAGCAGCGGGCCGCTCTCGCGGCCGTAGTGGGGTACGACCTCTCCCTGCCTGCCGTGGTAGAAGCCATGGTTGGCAGCGACAGGTCATGGAAGGCGGTAGCCTCCTTCTGCGAGGACGTGATGGCGCAGAAGGAGGCCGCGGAGCGTGGAAGGGAGGAAGACCCGGCCTCCCAACCAATGCGCCGCAAACGCGTGGGGCGACGGCGGTTGGCCTACGACCGCCGAATTCCCCCTTAAGGGTACCCGTGGGCGGCAGGCACGGGGACGTCTGTCGCCTACATGAAGGTTCCCCGAGTGGCGGGCATGCCACTAGGCAGGCCCTTTGAGAAGAAGCGGGGGGAATAAATTTCTCCCCGGAGACGAGTCCGGAGCTCCGGACAGCCGCTGGCGAGGTTGTGGTAGAGTACAAGTCAGTTCCCAGGACCTCGCCCTATAGCACGGAGGCGGCAGATAGAGGGGTTTTTAGTGGGTAAACCGTAGGCCTCATTAGCCGACAAGGGAGTCCCACATAACCACCAGGGTCCGTCCTCGCACTCTGGTGGTATGCGTAAAGCATTTTCCCCTCTTAAAAAAAAAAAAGGTTAGGTTGGGAGCAAGGCTTGTGTTGCTCCCAAAAAGAAGGGGAAGATTAGCAATAGCTCTCAGGCTCCCTTGCCAACCGTCCACCCGTCCGCAAACAGAGCGGCTGTGGCCGAGGAGACAACAAACATGGAGGTAACTTAATGGCCCTCCGTATCTTGCAGGCGAACCTCAATCACTGCGCCAGAGCTCAAGACCTACTGCTCCAGAGTATGGCGGAGTGGTTGATTTACGTGGCTATCGTCTCCGAGCCATATTTTTTCCCCCAAAGAGACAATTGGGCTGGGGACCATAACGGCTTGGTTGCGATAGTCACGCAGACGGCGGCTGGCTCACCACCACTTGAAAACGTGGTTAAAGGAAGAGGATTTGTAGCTGGGCTCCTTGGCGGCATCCTTATAGTTGGCGCATACTTCTCGCCGAACAGGAACCTGGCAGACTTCGAGGCCTTCCTGGTGGAGGTGGGAGCTCTACTCAGACGCAGTCATCCCATGCCCGTGCTCTTTGCCGGAGATCTCAATGCCAAGTCCGTGGCATGGGGATCTCCGGCGACGGACGTGCGAGGACGCGAGCTGGAGGAGTGGGCTATTGCGGCAGATCTTGTCCTGGTCAATCAGGGATCGGTCAACACTTGCGTGCGGCAACAGGGTGGCTCTATTGTGGACGTAACGTTCACTAGCGCCGCCCTGGCGCGACGTGTCCAGGGCTGGGAAGTGTTGGTGGGCGTGGAAACACTTTCCGACCACAGGTACATCAGGTTCGAGGTAAGTGCGACATCAGCCTCTTCGAGTTGCGCTATCAGCAGGTCTCTGAGAGAAGACGGACCGCGCTGGGCGCTTAAGCGCCTAAACCGGGACGACTTTGATCTTGCCGTCGAAGTGGAGGCGTGGAACCCGGTCGCAGATGGTCCAGTAAATGTGGAAGAAGAGGCGCAAGAGCTCGGTGAAGCAATGACACACATCTGCGACGCAGCTATGCCCCGAGTTAAGCCTCTTCCTCCAAAACAACAGGTATACTGGTGGTCGGCAGAACTCGACCACCTACGACAGTCGTGCGTGGCGGCAAGACGCCTTTACAGCCACTGTCGCAGGCGTCGGAGAAGGGATCGCGAACAAGAGGCAGAACTTTACGCCTCCTACACGCAGTGCAAAAGAGCCTTGGCCTTGAAAATTTGTCCACGCCAGGACCCGAGGAACCGGGGGCCCATCAGCCAGCTCTGAACTATCTACGGACAGTCGTGGCGTGTACAAATGTTCGCGATTTCGCGAAGCTAACCTTATGTCTAACCTTAACTTACTTGCGGAACCTCTTCGTCCCTGGTCTTCTGGAGCTACGAGGGGGTGTGTTGGTGAATTGTGTAAGATGTGTGTTCGTGTTTACCCCCTGTAGGTACTCCTTTGGTGGAGCGGCGGGCCCTCCAAGGCCTCCGTGCGCCGCCAATCCGATCCCTTTTTTCACCAGTCTACTCGACACCAGTAAACTCACAATGGCGTGGGCTCCCGCAGCCAAAGTCCAAAAACGCCGCGTAATCACCGAACAGCCAAAAAAAACCACTCACGTCGCGACCGTCTCGCGCGAGTTTCTCGAAACTTCTCCAAGCAGCAAGGGCGCGCGCCGAGCCGCTATCTCATTCTTACCGAATGCCGTCGCAGTCTAGCGGCAGCGCGCGCTCATGCTTTGTTAATTTCGACATATGCCTACCCGATGGTTAATTCTAAACAAACACCCGCCCCGGACCGACCCGTCGTCGGTCCGCTCAAACACATGGCAGGCGAGACAATGTCGAAACAGCGCGTCTAAGGATCGAGTCCTTCACCTGCACGTCAGCAATCCGTGGAGACCCATCCTTCCCCGTGATCAGGTTAACGATGCGCCCCCGTCGCCAACACAACGGTGATAGGTTGGCATCCTTAACAAGTACGAGGTCTCCGACGCGGGGAGGAGTCGTCCTGTCCGTCCACTTAACGCGTTGCTGCAGAATATGCAAATACTCGAGCGACCATCGCTTCCAAAAATTTTGAGTCATTTGCTGCAACATCTGATACCGTGACAATCGATTCATCTTAACTTCCGTATACGGGTACTCCGGCAAGGCGTTAAGTGGCTGGCCAATCAGCAGATGACCAGGAGTAATAGTTTCCAAATCATTAGGGTCCGCGCTCAACGGGCATAAAGGTCGCGAGTTTAATACCGCCTCAATTTTACAAAACACCGTTGCCAACTCCTCAAAGGTGAGGATCGTTGAGCCGATGATCCGATATAAATGCACCTTGGCAGACTTAACTACTGCCTCAAAAATGCCACCCCAGTGGGGGCATCCAGGTGGGCTAAAATACCACGAGATGCCCCGACTTGAGAGGCCCGTACCAATCTCTTGCTCATTTTGGCTTAAAAACGAAACAATTTCCCGTAAGCCGCGGTCGGCGCCCTTGAAGTTGGTACCACAATCCGACCGAATCAACGACGGCAGCCCCCTACGCGAAACCAATCGATCCAGAGCCGCAATGAAAGCCTCCGTAGAGAGGTCAGCTACAAGTTCCAAGTGAACTGCTTTGGTCGCCAAGCAGACGAAGACGCACAGGTACGCCTTAACCGATTTCGCATTGCGAAGGCGTGACGTCTTGACCATGAAGGGTCCCGCAAAATCCGTGCCCACGCCAGCAAACAGCCGAGCTTCCGTGACTCGGTCGGGCGGAAGATCCCCCATTTGCGGCTGCATTGTGGCTGCCTTGAGTCGGTAACAAGGCAAGCAACGAAACACAACGCTCCGGATCATTCTTCGTGCCGACAGAATCCAGAATTCACGCTGCAAGATGGCCAGAAGGGCGTTGCAGCCCACATGTGAATTCCTGGTGTGGCGGCCCCAGATCAACAATTCAACCAAAGCTCCCTTCTTGGGTAGAATTAAAGGATATCTTGCTGAATAAGGCAAGTTAGCATTACGTAGTCGGCCTCCCACCCGGAGCATCCCGTGCTCATCGATAAACGGGTTGAGGCGGCGAATGCCTCCCTTCAATTTACCTGCGCCCGTTCGCAGGACTGTAATCTCGTCGGCAAAGTTGGTCGCCTGTACTACCTTCACCCAGTGTAACAGAGCCCGTTGTTGCTCTTCAGGTCCTAAAACAGGCGACACGTTCCGCCGTGCCGCCGGGTTGCGACAATTATGAATAAACCGCATTATCCATCCTGTAACCCTCAGCAACTTCCCGAGTGAGCTATAGCGCTCCAAGAGAGTGTAGTCCGCAGTAGCTGACTCCACCGTGGTCACGTTGACCTTCAATCCCTGGTCCGGGGGCAGCAAGTGCTTGCCGCACTCATTAAAAGGCCACTCTGACTGTGGCCGTTCCAACCAGTTTGGTCCCCACCAAAGAGAATGCTCGACCAAATCAGGCGCCGGACAGCCGCGAGAGGCGCAGTCCGCCGGATTATACTCGCCTGGAACATGTCTCCAGACCAGAGGAGTCTCCGAGCTATTTATCTGCGAGACCCGATTGGCAACAAATACCTCGAGCGTGTGGACCGAAGTCTGCAGCCAACATAGTACGATTCGGCTGTCAGTCCACGCGTAAACCGTTTCATCTAGGTTAACCGTACCCCGTAAATTCCGTACCACATGGTTCAAGAGCCGCGTCAGAAGGGCGGCACCTGCCAGTTCCATCTTCGGAATCGTCCAACGAGTCCGAACAGGTGCGACCTTGCTCTTGGCCATGACCAATCGTACGGAACCCGTACCAGTAGCCTCACCAGTTCTCAGGCAAACTGCTGCTGCGAACCCCTTCTCGGACGCATCACAGAACCCTACCAGGGTCGCCCTAGCTCCCGGTTGCGGGAGCAGTCTGCGGGGAATTTCAATTTCCGAAATCTGTGGCAGTGCGGTCACGAAAGAGGTCCACTCCAGTAGCAGCTCGTCAGAGAGCTGATCATCCCACCCTAGCTGGGCCAACCATAGCTTCTGCATGAAGCATTTCGCCATGAACGTTACTGGCGCGATCCAACCGTTTGGATCGAACGTTCGTGCGATGGTCGAAAGTACCGATCGCTTGGTCCAGGTCTTCGACAGCAATGCGGCCTCACAATTGTATGTGAACACATCTTGTCCCGGTCGATACTGGACCCCTAAGATTGCCAACGCATGAGGATTCTCCGGGTCCTCAAACACATGTGGATCTTGCTGGTGCTCCGTTGGCAGTCCAGCCAAGACTTCTGGGCAATTCGACAACCATTTCCGAAGTTCATAGCCACCGGAGGCCATGAGCGCCACCAATTCATCCCGTAATATGAGCGCCTGCTCAACACTATCCGCGCCCGTGCAAATATCGTCTACGTAGACGTCCCTGTCGATGACTGCGGCCGCGCGAGGATAGCGCAGCCGTTCCTGGTCAGCCAATTCGCGCAGCGTCCGAATTGCTACATAAGGGCTGGGCTTTAATCCGTACGTATTCGTGTTGAGCTCGTAAGTGACCATCGGTTCGTCTGGGCTCTTGCGCCACAATATCAGCTGGAACCGACGGTCGTCTGGATGGATCTCCGTTTGACGAAACATCATCCTCACGTCCGTTACGAAGACTACCTGGTGTCTTCTGAAGTCCGTTAGAATGTCCCCAATGTCTCTGGTCAACTTGGGACCAGCATGCAGACATTGGTTCAGAGACACTCCGTTAGAGGTCGCCGCTGACCCATCAAACACAATCCGCACTTTTGAGTCCGGTGTCTTCAAGATAGCATGGTGGGGAAGGTGAAAATGCTCCTCACGACGCCAGTCCACCCTGGACACCGACATGTGGCCCAAAGCCAAGTATTCCCGCATGAACTCAACATACTTCCGTCGAAAGTTGGAGTCCCGTTTCATGCGCCTCTCCATTGACACCATCCGTTTCTCCGCCAAGCTTCGAGAGCTCCCCAGCGGAGGTCGATTCGAGAGAAACGGCAACCTTGTCATAAATTTGCCCGAGGGGAGACGTACCGTGTTATATTGGTAGAATGTTTCACATTCTGCGTCTAGCGGGCTAATCCTAGGAGCTGTGGGTGGCTCTTCCGTTGCCCAGAACCTCTGCAGGACCTCCGATAAAACACTGCCATAAAATGTGGAATCATGATCCAGTGAGTCCTGTGGTTCCCGTACTGGGCCCAATAGTGCGTACCCACCCGCGGTGTGTACAGCCACCAATCCGTTCGGTTGCAGCTCCCGCTTGCTGCTCCGTAGTAGCTTTCCGAGGACGTCGGTTCCAATTAAGACGTCCACCCGCCCTGGAATCCCAAAATGGGGGTCGGCCAACTCCAACCCCTTGGTCAACCCTCGTACCCCCGTCGGTAATCGTACTTGAGGGAGAATCCCTACAACTTCATCTAAAACAATCGCAGTAGCGACCACCCGCGTGGTCGTTGCCGAATCGCCCATCTCAAACCGGAGAGTAGTCTGACCCCTGAGGTGAGGCACCCGATTGCCACCTATACCTACTGCGCCATCCCGTGATGGCTCTAATCTAAGACCCAGCCTGTCCACCAGTCGACTGGACACAATACAACCCTGTGCCCCCGAATCCAACAGTGCCCTTACTTGCACTGAATGGCCATCCGTGCCCCAGACAGTAACCCTAGCCGTTGGTAGTAGTACCGTGACTGGCTGGGGGGCCGTAACAGCTGGACAGGCTGCTAATTCCTAGCGGGGGCCAACACCCCCTTCTCCCGAAGGAGGGGGTAAGGGCCCCTGACCCAGGTATGGGTCCCAACCCGGGTAATAAACCCCTCGACCCACCTGGGCCATGCGCGCCGGCCGGAAGTAGCCTACTGGCATCCGTCCTGCGGCCGGCGGGTTCGCAATCAGACGTGGGCGCTCTGCGAGGGGAGGGGAGAAGCGACTACTCGGGGGTGGCAGCGAGCCCCCCAGCGCGGTCGAGTAGTTCAAATACCCGTCTCCCCCTCGCGTCACCTCCGGACACCGACCCGTATCTGAGGGCCGCTCACCCCCCCCCCGGGGGTGATGGTATCCGGCGTTGCTCTTGGTAACCCGGTGACCCCCCTCCCCGTGGAGGGGGCGACCGCTGATTCCTCAGCGACCTCCCTCCTCGAGGGGGTGCTGACCGCTGGTTCCTCGATGGCCCCCCTCCCCGAGGGGGGGGCGTCCGTTCACCCGAGGCTGGTCTAAGAGGGGAAGAACGACCTCGTATCGAGGCACCGTACGACTCCCCACTCTTAGCCAGGCAGAGAAGCCCATGATGTGCTCCTCCGCATGTGCCGCAACTGGTGGTCACGCTGCACTCTTTTACGTAGTGCGCGCCGAGGCAGCGAAAGCATAAATTACGCTGCTTGACCACCCCTCTGCGCCTATGCACCCGTTGTGCTTTAAATTCCACGCAGGCAGTAATATTGTGCCCCCCCTCCCGGCAGAAGGGGCACACCTCCGATTGGAGGGCGTTATATTTCTGCTCCCTCCGACGGGGCTCCACCGGTTTGGGCTCGCTACTACGTCGTGGTGTTATAGGAAGGTGAGGTAGGGTTGCCCCTTGGCAATCCGCCCGCCTACACTCACTTTCCAAAAATCCCCTTAAATCTTCGAAAGTGGGAAGGTGTTCCGATGACTCCCCACCGTGCGCCTGCTCGAAACAGGCCACTACGTCACTCGGCAGTTTTCGCAAAACCGTATGTACTATTATATATTTATTATCTCCCAGAGATAGCTTCAATCGTTCCAGTGTATTGACGGCCACCGTAACTGGATTTAGTATTTTGGCCCTTATGTCTGACACATTCGATATTCGGGGGATGTCGAATATTTTAGCAATTAAACCGTCAATGGTCAACCGTCGGTTATTGTATCTAGTAGCTAACAAATTCCATGCGGTTTCATAGTTCGCGTCCGCGATTTCGAGATGCGTCAATCGGTCGTGAGGCTCCCCCCTTAGCCTCCCCATCAACTGCGCCAGCTTGTAGGCAGGAGTCAGGTCCGTGCGCGAGTGCACCACGCTATTAAAAATATCCCTAAAGCGTGGCCAGTCCGCGAACTCGCCGCCAAACTCAGGCACATTTACAGGCGGGAGTGGCGCCAAGATTCCGGCGCCGGCCGTCCCAGCGCCGGCCGTACCGCTCCGAATCTCCCCTTTACGCGCCCTTTCTATTTCGCACGCTGCCTGTGTTATGCCCATAAGCATCTCCCCGCATTGGTCCACGTTACGCAACACAACGGCGTGAACGTCTTCCTCTGATTCGACGTCGTCAACGAGGGACACGTATTGTGCGTGTAGGCTAAGTACCGTATCATACCTATTGTCGGCCTGAGCGGCCCGCGACAACAATGCGTCCTGTCTGTCCGAACGCCCAATCAGTGCGAACACCGTGGCAAACCATCTCAATTCCGAGTCGATTTTCGCCTTAAGTCCCTTAATAGCTGCGAGCGACATGGTACCTACTTCAATAACAAATACAACCGTAAACAAACCCTATTGAACAATAACAATATATATAAAAAACATTAACAATGTCACGCAGTTGAAACGAACACTTAATCACGTATAAGTTTTAACAAAACAACTGAACCGTGTCGTGATATATGCTCACCGTCAAGCGCGAGCCGATTTTAACGCGAGTTCCGTATAATTTAATTATTATTTAACACAAATTCACTTAAATACGCAGTAAATTACAATTAGGCCACGGTATCAATGTACTAATGAAATTAATAATTGGGTGAACCAGACCGTCACGTGAATTAATTTTTACACGGGTTCTGCACCCTCAACAAATATTAATTTACCTTAATTACTGACGAAAACAATTAAGTCACCGTGACAATAGGGTATCACTATACACGAATACACAACAAAACAAATTACAACTTGGTATATCCGAAATTATCAACTTAATTAACTAGAGTGAAAAAGCTTCGCGACGGAACCCTAAAAATATACTTTAACCGAATAATTTCCGTAAACAATCGCAACCAAACTTGTTCACTCAACCGTTTAGTTTTTACCTATTGCCTACAAAGAACCCTAAATTATCTATTCTTACAAATCTTAGAAATATTACGATGCTTAGTTATTACGAACTTGTTTACGCCAAACCGTGGGTGCCCGGTCGCCGCGTTGTCTCGTCTACCTACCCAAGTACGTTTTTAACTCGCTACTTATGATGAACTAACCAAACTAAACTATAACTAAACGTACTTGAAGTTGTGTTACACTTAAATAAGACCCGTAATTAGCCGTAAAAACCGTAAATGCCCATAAATAACCAAGAATTTAAACTACTATCTGATTACCAGAGATATGTAACCACGCTCTGCTTACCAAAAATTTGTCCACGCCAGGACCCGAGGAACCGGGGGCCCATCAGCCAGCTCCGAACTATCTACGGACAGTCGTGGCGTGTACAAATGTTCGCGATTTCGCGAAGCTAACCTTATGTCTAACCTTAACTTACTTGCGGAACCTCTTCGTCCCTGGTCTTCTGGAGCTACGAGGGGGTGTGTTGGTGAATTGTGTAAGATGTGTGTTCGTGTTTACCCCCTGTAGGTACTCCTTTGGTGGAGCGGTGGGCCCTCCAAGGCCTCCGTGCGCCGCCAATTCGATCCCTTTTTTCACCAGTCTACTCGACACCAGTAAACTCACAATGGCGTGGGCTCCCGCAGCCAAAGTCCAAAAACGCCGCGTAATCACCGAACAGCCAAAAAAAACCACTCACGTCGCGACCGTCTCGCGCGAGTTTCTCGAAACTTCTCCAAGCAGCAAGGGCGCGCGCCGAGCCGCTATCTCATTCTTACCGAATGCCGTCGCAGTCTAGCGGCAGCGCGCGCTCATGCTTTGTTAATTTCGACATATGCCTACCCGATGGTTAATTCTAAACAGTGGCCATAAGCCAAGCGAAAGAGGGCGCCCGGGAGGAGATGCTCGAGACCCTGAATCGGGACCCGTGGGGACGACCATATAAAATGGTCCGAAACAAACTCCGTGCCTGGGCTCCTCCACTGACGCGAAGTCTTGAGCCGGACTTGCTGCAGGGCGTGGTGAGGGCTCTTTTCCCGGCTAGCGAGGAGTATACTCCGCCAGCCATGGCACCGCCCACAGAACCGGGTGGTGAAGAAGAGGAAGTGCCCAGCGTATCCAGTGGAGAATTCGGAGCGGCCGTTCTGAGGTTGAAATCTAAAAACACGGCCCCTGGGCCCGATGGCATAC
Organism: Epiblema foenella; assembly: GCA_963556455.1. Taxonomy (NCBI): domain Eukaryota; kingdom Metazoa; phylum Arthropoda; class Insecta; order Lepidoptera; family Tortricidae; genus Epiblema; species Epiblema foenella. Next base: position 187,411 of record OY747097.1, on the reverse strand, counting down.
CTGGCCGAGCTTGGGTCTTGGCAAGCACTACCCTAGAGGCAAGAATGCTGAGACTCTTCTCAGCCTGCTTCGAGCAGGCCCGGTTCCCGCGGCAGTGGAAGACCGGCAAACTGGTTCTGCTGAAGAAGGAAGGGCGACCGGCAGACTCACCATCTGCATACCGTCCCATAGTGTTGCTCGACGAGGTGGGCAAGCTCTTCGAGCGTATCATCGCCACCCGCCTAATCAAACACCTCACCCGAGTCGGCCCAGATGTAGCTGACTGCCAGTATGGCTTTCGCAGCGGCCGCTTTACTGTCAATGCCATCCTAAGAGTCAAAGCGTTGGCGGACGAAGCGGTACACAAGAAGGAAGTAATGCTGGCAGTGTCTCTGGATATCGCCAACGCTTTTAACACCCTGCCTTGGGGATGCGTGATGGAGGCGCTGCGCTACCACCAGGTGCCCAGCTACCTGAGACGGATGGTCGGGGCATACCTCTCAGAGAGACTGGTCATCTACCCGGGTAGAGAGGAGTGGGGGCGTCACGAAATGACGCGTGGTGTTTCGCAGGGGTCGGTCTTGGGGCCACTCCTGTGGAACATCGGCTATGACTGGGTCCTGCGTGGCTCCAATCTGCCCGGGATCGCCCTCACGTGCTACGCTGACGACACGCTGGTAACAGCCCGCGGGAAAACCTTTAGGGAGGCCGCCATAATAGCTACTGCAGGGGTAGTCCACGTAGTTGGCCGGATACGGCAACTCGGGCTAAAGGTGGCCCTTCACAAGTCCGAAGCAATTAGCTTCCACAAGCCTCGGAATGCGCCTCCACAGGATGCGCATATAGTGGTTGGAGGAACCCGGATCGACATCAAGTCCACTATGAGATACCTGGGCCTCACACTTGATAGTCGGTGGGACTTCCACGCCCACTTCAAGCGCCTGTTGCCGAAGCTGCTGGGAGCAGCCGGCGCCCTAGGGCGTATACTTCCGAACACGGGGGGGCCTAAGGCGTCTTGCAGACGGCTGTATACGGGGGTCGTGCGGTCCATGGCGCTATACGGAGCACCCGTCTGGGCTGATACTCTGGGAGGCCGTGGAATCACTCTGCTGAGGCAGCCGCAGAGAGTGATGGCCACCAGGGTAATACGGGGAAACACTCACAGAAGCCAACTGCAGGCCTTATAGGAAAACCAAAGGTATGTCATCGACCATGGCAGGTAGTTAGCATTGATTTGGTGGGTCCTCTTCCGCGCTCTCGTGCAGGGTTTTCGTATTTGTTCGTGGTAACATGTTGCTTTTCCAAATACACACTGCTATTTCCTCTTCGTCGCGCCACTAGTGCGTGGGTGGCGAAGCTTTTTGAAAACCATGTAATTTTAGAACATGGTGTTCCAGAAACTGTAATTACTGATAACGGAGTGCAATTCACAGGATCAGATTTTAAGCAGTTGTTAAAGCGATACAACGTACCTAACATTTTTTATAGCCCGCGCTACACGGCTCAAGTGAATTTGGTGGAACGATACAACAAAGTCATTATGTGCGCTGTAGCGTCCTATAGAGATACCGATCAGAAGTACTCTGAGGCTATCCCTAGGGAAGAGTATGCGGGCGATTTTGGGTGTTTGAAAGAGATTTTTCAACAGGTTAGGGAACGACCATTAAAGGCACATGCGACAAGTGCCAAGTATTACAATTTAAGACGCCGTTCGGCGAAGTATTCTGTTGGGGACATTGTTTGGAAGCGTACATATGTACAGAGTGATGCTTCAAAGTTTAAGATGTCAAAACTCGCGCCCAAGTATGAGAAATGCAGAATAAAAGCGGTTTTGTCTCCTTTGGTATATGAGCTCGAAAGGATGGATGGACATCCAATCGGCTCATGGCATGTTAAAGACTTTAAAAACTAGGGACATGGTGTTTGTGGCTGCCTTTGGACGCTCGGCCTTATTGGCTGTTTTTAAGCGTCGTAGAACCGCCAAAGTTGACAGTCATCATCGTATTCCAGAGGAAATCCTAGCTAGGTTTGTCATTCGTGAGTAGTGTTAAATATAGGTTGAGGAAATATTTAATCACGAATTTTGTTCGGAACGGGGTGAACAGGACTAACTGTTTTCACTACAATTTTTTTGGAAGAGAAGAATGTATGAGTACGATATTGCGTGATGTATGATAGGTGCGAAACAACCTGTGCTTAATCTTAAAGTCAGAGCAGTCTTTAATATGACCAAATTTACTACGATTGTGTGTAGTTCAAGTGGGACTGGGCCGGCCACGTCTGTCGCATGCATCCAGATAGGTGGGCTAATATAGCCACCAAGTGGGTGCCACATGATGGACGACGCGGACGGGGCAGGCCCAGACGGAGATGGCGGGATGATCTGGATGCATTTGCCGAGAATTGGGAGGAAGAAGCGCTCAATAGGGAGACCTGGAAAACATGGGGAGAGGCCTTTGCCCAGCAGTGGAACAGCCAATAGGCTATAAAGTAAGTAAGTGTGTAGTTACGAATTAAGGTTACTAAACTCGAGCAGCGGGTCAATGGTACATTTTTTTGTTGTGCTGTAAGGCATGCCAATAATATTTTTTTGGGTGTTGGTGTGATGTTGTGCAGCACAGGTTTAGTTTTGTCTCTCCGGCAAAGTTAACCATGACATATTTTCTCATTTTAATTGATTCCGGTGGATAATGTCACTGACCTAAATGGTTGGGACAGTTCTTTTCGCCGTTAGTTTTGGTTGTTGGGTAAACAACTTTGCCACTCTAAGTCCTATGACTGTGAAGGGTTCTTTTTTTTATTTCGCCCGGTCTAGCAGAGTTTTTTTTTGTATGCTGAACATCGGTCCTGGCAGTTGGCATTAACCCTTCCAACACAACATAGCCGTTGTGGTGAAGAGGTTAACAAGTCAGATTACCAATATGAAAGTTTTTTGGATGGTTTTTTTTCTAGGCGTTGTGTTTTTGCCGCGTAGTTTTTTTTTTTAACCTTCCGCTGGGTTGACGTGGGTTCGAGATTTTTTTTTAAACTTTTCTAAGTCTTAGCTAAAATGGCTAAATATTGTAGTATGGAGATATTCATTTAAGGGAAGTTAGAGGATGTGGTTCAGAAAAAAGGGAAAAGATCTCAAACCTACGTTAAACTACGTTTTGTGTAAGTGGTTGTGGTTTTTTTTTCTCTTCGGTTCATTTTTTGTTCAGTTTGTGGAGAATATTTTCTCCATGTCAAGTAGATAATTATTCTGGGTAGATGAGTAAGGTCGCTGAGGACAGCGGTCGGTTCACCTACGTTGAACCTTTTCATGGGGGGGGAATGTACTGTCACGTAGTGACATTTCGATGTTCCTATAGGGTTCGTGCTTCGTTGGTGTCGTAGGTGACAACAGTATAAACAACCCCACTTTTCTCCAATACGTATAATGTCAACAACACAGAAGGTATATCCAAAGTCAGAAGATAGTTACACAGAAGAAAGTAGAACAGAGGGAAGAATTATTAACATCACAGTTCAGCAATTAGGCGTAAGCATATAGCGGTCGAGAGCGGCATGCACTTCGCGTCAGTATCTGCGATAAGACTGCCCGCGCATAGCGACCACCGGCCGGCCGGCGACGCGCTCGCGCTGCGTCACGGACCGTTATCGGTGCGCAGTCGCATTGCACCGAACTGTTGGCACGTCAAGCGTATGACGGATGTAATGTAAATATGTGTGTAATAAATAGGATTAAAAGTAATATATTTTATTGCATGATTGTATGTGTAGATATATCGACGGTATAAAGGAATAACCCTTGAAGCGACATTTTTTGAATTTTACAGGAGAGCGTATTAAAGTGTATTTTTTGACAAAAACAATTTTATCTCTTTTACTATTGATTTTAGAAAGTTGAGTTCTATACACAAGTTTTTTCAAATTTTAATAGCTATATTTTAAAAATATTATCAAACTTGAAATCTTACAGGATTCTGAAATAAGTGTCGCTTAAGTGAATAGGCCCCCGTAGCGATCCCAGAAGAACCAATGAAGCGACACCTTCGTGCTACTAAAAAATCCAATGAAACTACACCAATATATCTAATTTGATCTCGGGAATTAATTTAAGCGACAGTAGTGTATTTGCATAAATAAAAATAAATTGTCCGTCGTTTTAAATAAGCAAGGGATGTGATGAATTTATTGTTGTTTATTTTATTCGAAAGTATTGGAATTTTCATTTAAGTATAATAGAAGAAAATACGTACACTTATAAAGGAAACACAATAGGAAAAATCATATTGTTGTTTTATTGGTTGGCTTAAGCCATAACATCAAGATAGACAAGTTCACTCATTATCACAATAGAGTTCAACTTATTAAATAACGTAGTATCAGAAAATCTGCCCGTAAAAAGTTTAACAATCAACATAGCCCTCATAACATCAATAAACTGGTTTTAATTTTAAACATTTAGGTATAGTAAAAACAAGTCAGTCGTCAGCGAACGGCAAAACAACCACCCCCTCCTAGTGTTTGTCGGTGACTGAAGCGACCGACGGCGTTACACTGCGTTTATAAGAGTCCCTTTCGCGCGTAATTCATACAAAAAATTATACACTTAAACGCCATACTATAAATTTGGGCGATACTTCAAACGCCATCACACCTCTTGCAATTTTCATTTAACCAACGTATTGCTGTTTTTAAAAAATACTTGAAGCGACAATTTTGGCCAGGGCCAAGCATGTCGCTTAAAGTAATGAAATATTAGGTACATTTTTGTAACATTCACTTAAGCGACAACAGTTAATTTTAACACTTTTGAAGAACCACTTAAGCGCCGTAACCTATGTAAAATGTACTTGGAATAAACATGTAAGTGACATCACATGGAAAATGACCTATTTTTAAAAATCACTTATGCGACTATGATTATGCCTGTATATATGGTTAAGTGACTCAGGTAAGATTTTACTCAAATTATGTGTCGCATCAGGTAACGATTTTTAAATTTGGGCCTTATTTCTGTAACCCCTTAAGCGACATATAAGTCATTGGATCGATGTGAAACCCGGCTCAAACGACGCAAAAAAAAACGCTGATTCCAACGATATATATAACTCGATTTTGACCAAAATGTCGCTTAAAGGGTTATTCCTTTACACCGTCGATATATAGTATTTATATGTAAATAAATATGTATGTAAATAATTAGTAGTAAGTTACTGTTAGGTGTAGATATATGTAAGTAATATTAATGTACAGTGTAAGGGTAATTACTGTTCAAGGGCAAGTAGCCCACATCCCAATCGACAATAAGAATTTAATTCTATGAAATAATAAAATCATACATGGGCAAACACCACAGTTTTAATAATGTCTCAAATAGCTTTAGCGCTTGAATAAAGTTTGTCTGTTTCTGTGGTCGGGGTTGTCAGGAAAAGGGAAATCCCATATTTAGATAAAAAATTAAAAGTTTGGCAAGAATTCAAATGTTGTTCACCAAAAATATTTTATATTGGGGTTATTTAACTTTCAAGTAGAAAGGTAGGAAATAATGTCTAATTCTAAATAAAAATATTTTATAAAGAATTAGTACTATTTCACGTGATTCTTATAACATTTTGTATTAATAAGTTATCACTAATGAAAAAAAAATTAAAAGATAGAATTCCGGGGTTTAGTAATTTATTAGTGGGCCTTCCCATAGACGGAGACACAGGGCTAAGAGGTCATGATTAGGCATTTTTGTTTCTCAAGCGGCCAGAGAGAGAGCATTTGAGGTCGCCTTCGATAACGGAGATTCCGCCCAAGGGTTCATCCCTTCCGACCCTCGGAGGTCGAACATTTCGGGAGCTGGTCAGCATTGATTCTGGGAATAAAATAAAATCCGTAAGTAAAATTCGCTGTTGAGAAATATTTGTTCACGTGGCGCGTGAAGAACACGTGAAGGAGCTTAACCAGAGTTGGTATTTTTGCAGATCGCTGACAGCGGGTAGGGAGATCGCCGATAGGGAACTTAATTATTTTGAAAATTCCATATTGGTGAGCATTATCTTTTCAATAGGATCCTCTGTTAACCATTGCGCAGGTATCTAATGTACTCAATGTTTTATTTCTAGCGCGACGGGTTTCTTTGGTTTTCTCTCTCTTTACAACCTGATGGCTTTGCGAGTTCCACATCTTTGGTAGTCGGAGCTTTCTAACCTAAACCAAATGAAGAAGAGAGGAGCTCCTACCACAGTTTGGCTAGCGGTCTCCTGCTGGTAATTTCGGAAGTTGCAGCACGGTACACCCGGTGCTCCACTGGGAACTCCATCAGTTCATTCATCGGAAGGTCTGTCACATGTTTCCTTATGAATATGATTCATCATATAGAAATTTCCTGAAAGATAATTAATTTTTAAAAGAGTAACTAGTGCAAATAATATTTAAATTTCACATTTACCAAGTTCAGTTCTGGTTTCATAACAATAGGGACTAACATATTAAAATAGCATAGGATAAGAAAGAAACAATCTGGTTAAACCTTGACATCGAATCAGACACGACCCAAGCTTAAGCTGAGAAAATTATTCTACACGGATTTTAAGGTGTTATCGCTAATCCATACCAAGATTTACCCAGATTTCTAGAGGAAGGAAAAATTGTATTGTTCCGACAAATTAGTAATAAATAACCTTAATTTAGTTTGATGTGTTTCAATTCTGGTTCCAAGCTTTCCACAACCAACAGCGATAGCATCGTTCATTTTATTTGCAGTCTTACCTTTTATCTTATTTCTGCTCCATCGTTGGTTACAGCCTCTTTTAGGCACTAGCCGAGCATACGGTAACTAAGGATTGTGACAACCGCACGATCTCAAATGAGGCGGTATGCGTGCTGGCGGGGTCGCTTCCTTGGGACCTAGATGCGGGGGCCCTCGCGTTGGTTTATCGCTGGCGCGAGGAGATGCGCGGCCGAGGTAACCCACCAGCGCCAAGAGAGGTACAGGCTCGCCGAGACGCAGCGCGCCTCGAAATGGTGGCGGTATGGAAAGAGAGGCTGGCACGGCCGAGTGCGGGCCTCAATACTATCCGGGCAGTTCGGCCAGTGCTGGAGCAGTGGGTGGACCGGCAGCATGGTCCGTTAACGTTTCGGCTGACGCACGTCCTCTCGGAGCATGGATGTTTCGGGAAGTACCTGCGTCGCATAGGAAGGGAACCAACTTCGGAGTGCCACCACTGCAACAGCTGCCCGGAGGAGATGGCCCAGCACACTCTGGAGGTGTGCCCAGCTTGGGCTGAGCAGAGGGCCGCACTCGTGGCCGTGGTGGGGCATGACCTCTCCTTGCCTGCCGTGACGGAGGCCATGGTGGGAAGCGACAGGTCGTGGAAGGCGGTGGCCTCCTTTTGTGAGGATGTGATGACACAAAAGGAGGAGGCGGAGCGTGGGAGGGAGGACAACCCGGCTTCCCAACCATTGCGCCGCAAACGTATAGGGCGGCGACGGTTAGCGTACGACCGTCGACTTCCCCCATAAGGGTTCCTGTGGGTGACAGACATGGGGATATCTGTTGCCTACACAAAGGGTTCCCCGAGATGGCGCCGCGCGTGTTTCCGCGCGCCACTCGAAGCATCTGCGCAGGCGGGATCACTCCTTCCCCGCCAGCTCCTGAGATCGGGGCCTAACGCAAGGCCACTCGCCGCCGGGCCGCGGAAGAGTGCTTCAGCGTACCCGTAGCCCGGAACAACGGCGACGAGATGAAACACCTTGGGGTTTTACTCCGTGGGAGTCGGAAATACCCGTCCTGCCTCTCCCCGGGCCGGGCGGGATTCATAATGGATTTCCCCAAGTCAAAAAAAAAAAAAAAGGTTAGGTTAGGTTGGAGTCTAAAGGGGCGCGAGGTCGGGTAACCTCCACGTATGTCCGGGCTCTTCCAATCCCTCTGGATTCGCAGGGAAGGGAAGGGTCTTGGCTGGTGCGCCCTGGAGGCAACGGTAAGTGATCCTGTCCGGGGATCGCTTACCGGTGCTACCAATAACCCGACACCGGGGGGGTAGGGGTTGGCCGCTCCCAGCATGCCTCAGCTCATCTGAGGTGGCAAGGGATGCGGACGTTTAGCCCGGCTGGGCAGTGGTGGCGGCGCAGACGCACCAGCGGCCGTCTTCGGGCGGCGTGGGATGGCGGGCCTCCAAGGCTCGCGGCGCGGCGGGTCTGGCGGCCGCCTTCGTGTGGCTGCTGGTTTGAGTTTCGGCTCCCCGCCGGGCAACCCGTAACCCTCATTGAGCGGACCGGGGGCGCTGCTCATTGAGAGTAGCGCCGCGTGGAAGAAAACCACTATAATAAATCACCCCAATCCCAAGGTGAGCGGATCGTGCCGATGGGATGCATGGCTGGAGGGAGTCCAGTGCCTAGCGTGCGGGGGAGCTCACCCCTGAAAAAAGAGACGACGATGTGGAGTCATCGATGTAAAATAACTCGCTCGAAACCGGGCCGGAGTGGTAGCCTGCACCGTTGCTTATCGCGGTTAACGTGACTCATCGATACTGTGATTTGTTTACTCGTTAACTATAACCTTTTGCATACTAATTCCATCCTTACGCTGTAGGGATTAAGGTTCATATCAGTGTTCCAACTTTGGCTTGAACTTTAAAATAAACTACCCAAGAGAAAATGAATTGCTTAAAGTGTAGTGAAGAAGTGACTGATTCCGTCGAATGTGGACTCTGCCACGGATTTTACCATTTTACTTGTGCAGGCATAAGTGAGTCCAGTCATCGTAAAAAAGGAGCAGCAGCAAAGGCGGCCTGGCGATGTCAAAATTGCCGAAATACGCCTTCTACTTCTACCGACACTAGCTCGACCGCTGATATATTAAACGAAATCAGATCCTTTCGGGACGACTTCAATTCAATGAAATCAGATGTCAACAGTATCAAAAGCGACGTCCGCGCGACTTCTCGGGGCCTACAGGAACTGAACGCGAAATGGGGTGAACTCGAAACCTCGCTGGCCCATATGGATGAGCGTCTAGTTCAGGTGGAAGACAAGGTCTCTTCACTGGGTGCTCTGCAGAAGTCTTACGACGAGGCCTGCGAAACCATTGAATCCCTTAAAAATGATTTAAATTCCCGCGATCAATTCTCTCGCTTAAATAATATTGAAATCTCGGGGCTTAGCTATAGAAGTGGGGAAAATCTTATGTCATTACTAAGCGAGATATCAACGAAGTTGGGCGTTCGCCTGTCGGACTCCGACATCGACTCAATTCATCGAGTTCGCCGGTACGGAACCATCACAGCCACCGCAAGTGCCGGGGCCGCGCACACCGGCGCAGCCCGCGAGCCAGCTGTTATCGTTCGCTTCGTGCAGCGCCGCCGCAAAGACGAGCTACTAGCGGCTATGCGCTCACGCCGTACACTCACCACAGCCGACATCGGGATGTCAGGACCTCCACAAAACCTATACATTAACGACCACCTAACCCGCGCAAACAAGTTACTGTTAAAGCAGGCCCGTGCAGTTAAATCTAGCTTAAACTACGCCTACCTATGGGTTAGAGATTGCAAGATTTTAATACGCAAAAATGACAAATCTAAGATCTCACATATTGCTAAAGAATCCGACCTCTCAAAACTTAAATGACTATTTCGTTACATAATTTTATTGCCGTACATAGCTTCCGTCCAGATCCCTGGTTGTTTTGATTACAATGTACTTAAATACGTGTTAACCCTATTTATGATTCTCCCCCAAACACTATTTAACTGCACGAGTTCTGCCTACAGACGATTAACTCTGGTTCCGCACACTAATCTTTATACTAAGACAAAGATCATTTTAAAACTACTTAAAGTAATGCACGAAATATATTTTTATCTTACGTACAAACTTATGTCCACAGCAGCAGCGCACTTGATTGAACATTATGTGCTTTATACCCATACAATAGGTTTTACTTTTGGTATGTTAATTGTTCTGTCGAAAACACTCATATGGCGTCTGTAACCGATTTAAATGTTCTTGACTCCGTTCAAGTTTCAAGACCCAGGGGTGGCGCGGGATCTGTCCGCGGAGTCTGACACCGGGAGCCTGATAACCGTGCGCTCCGAGTCAGGCTTGGACAATGACAACGGAGGTGGATCAGCCGAGTCGGACTCGGCCATGAGCTGTGTTCCCGTGGAAGTTCCTCAAAGTTGCTCCACGAACGAGAATATGGGACGCTTCTGGAGAAAGCGCTTCCTGAGTGAGTCGGAGTCAGATCCGGAAGTGACCGAGCGGAAAAACAAGTCCACCTCAAAGAGAGGACGTGGTCGGCCCTCCTCCACTGGGCACTATGTGGGCCTTGCTAAAGCCAAAGAGGATGCAAACCGGCGCGAGAGGGAGGAGCCTTGTTTACGGGCAGAGGAGGAAGCTACCGCCATACAGAGGTCGATTCCGACCCACAACCTGGCAAGCCGGTTAAGACTTAGCAGAGACAAGTCCAGCACGGAAGACGAACTCTCGATGCCGTCCCTTATCCAGCGGGCGGAGAGCGGCTTGCAGACTATAGCCGCGGTTGCCATGAAATCGAGCAACCTCAAGGGCACGTTTGTGAAGGCCCTCAACGACGCCGCCATGTCAATGAAGGAAGTATTTGAGGACCTAATAGAGCGCACCTCCTCAGAAGAGACGCGGAGATTACAGGCGCAAAATGACCGCCTGCGTGCCGAGCTGGCGGATCTTTGCTCAGAAATGGCGCAGCTGAGAGCGAAAGTTCGGGACCAGTCTGATATGAGATCCACGGTCCCCACCGCGTCTCCACTTAACGAGGTTCTGCAGCCAGCCCGTGTCTCCTGCGAAGGAACTTCGGGCCCTATCAGCTTGGACGAGGTGGTACGGTCCATCACAAGTAAGGTGGGACTGATGCTGGAGGCGAGGCTGGGAGCCCTGGAAAGCGAGGGCAGATTGCTTCCAGCTAAACCAATGCGGCCCCCACTGACCGCCGACCGAAAAAAGCAAGCTGCGCAGGCAATTTCTCAGAGCCACGGGTCTGCAGCCGCTCCAGAGCCGGCTGCATAAAGAGGTCCCCCGGAAAGGGGAAAAAGGGAAAAGGGAAAGGGAAGAAGACAGCAAACAGTTCAGGGGTTGAAACCGCTGCTGCTCTTCCCCCCGTGACACCAGCTCTCCAGCCACTGCCATCAGTGCCTGTGTCGACGGACCGGGCCTGGACTGTGGTGGCCGGGAGGCGTAAAAATGCGAAGAAGGCTGCGGCGCAAGCAAAAGCGCCTCAGGTTAAGCCAAGAAAACACGGAAACTGCGGACACCGCGCTCAGCAGCCGTCGTTTTGACGCTGAAGCCAGGAGAGAGTCAGCCCACCTACGGCGAAATCATAAAAGAGGCACGATCGAAGATTGATCTCAAAGAACTGCAGATCGAGGGTGTCCGGTTCAAACGGGCGGTCACCGGAGCTACAATTATTGAGGTGCCCGGGGCAACGAGTGGCGAGAGGGCGGATGTTCTGGCGAGTAAGCTCAGGGAGGTGCTGAACAACAGTGTCGTCCAGGTCTCGAGACCCACGAAATGCGCGGAGATGCGAATCTCGGGGCTGGACGACTCTGTCACACCTGAAGACGTCAAGGCCGCCATTGTACAGAGCAGTGGCTGCCCTGCTGACATGGTGAAGTGTGGCGATATTCGTCTGAACTTTTCGGGCCTCGGGACTGCATGGGTCCGTTGTCCCGTGACGGCAGCAAAAAGATTGTCAGGCAACGGGCGATTGCTGGTAGGATGGGTATCGGCACGGGTGCAGCTGCTGGATTCCAAGCCTATGCGCTGCTTCCGATGCCTTGAAGAGGGGCACGTCCGTGCACAGTGTAAAGCACAGGAGGATCGTAGCGACTTATGCTACCGATGTGGCCAGTCCGGCCACAAGGCGGCCACGTGCACTGCCACGCCGTACTGTGCAATATGTGCAGCGGCCAAAAAACCGGCAGGCCACGCCGTAGGAAGCAAATCATGTGTTGCTCCCAAAAAAAAGGGGAAGTTTAGCACCGGCCCCAGAGCCGATCTGCAAAACGTCCACCCGGCTGACAATGTGGCAGCTGCGGCCGAAGTTGTGGCAAACATGGACATACAATAATGGCCCTTTCGTTCCTTCAGGTGAACCTCAACCACTCCGCCAGGGCTCAGGACCTCCTGTTCCAGAGCATGGCGGAGTGGCTGACATACGTGGCTATCGTTTCCGAGCCCTACTTTATCCCCCAAAGGGACAATTGGGCTGGGGACCACGATGGCTTGGTAGCGGTCGGACGGACAAGGAGAATCGATTGTGGACGTCACGTTTGCGTCGCGTGCCCTGGCCTGTCGGGTTCGCGGCTGGAGGGTGGAGGCGGAGGTGGAGACATTGTCGGACCACCGGTATGTGAGCTTCGAGATCTCTGCTCTCCCTGTGCGGGTGGACGGGGCCCGGCCCGTTGTTGAGGATGGTCCTCGTTGGTTGCTGGGTCGGTTGGATGGGGACATTGTCAGGGAGGCAGCCATTGTAGAGTCTTGGGGGCTTCAGGTTGGCCCAGTGGAGGAAGTGGAGAATGATTCAGAGCGTTTGCGTGGTGCCTTCACTCGGGTATGTGATGCGGCTATGCCAAGGGCCAAGTCTAGTGTCCCAAGCCGTTGTGTGTATTGGTGGCGCCCGGAGCTTCGCCAGTTGCGGTTTGAATGTGTGGCTGCGCGTCGTGGGTATACACGTTAGAGGAGGCGTCGGGTGAGGGACAGGGCGGAGGAAGATGCCCTATATGCTGTGTAACGGGCAGCATGCAGCGCGCTACAGGTGGCTATGACGCAGGCAAAGGAGGCAGTATGGGAGGAGTGGCTGGAGGCGCTTGACCGGGATCCATGGGGGAAACCGTATCGGGCGGTGAGGAAGAAGCTGCGGCCTTGGACTCCTCCGTTGACCACCACTCTCGAGCCCGAGCTTCTCGAGCGGGTAGTGGTGGGTCTATTTCCAGTCAGGGGGGCCTTCGTGCCGCCTGTGATGGCTTTTGGCCTCGAGCGTCATTCGGCCGGGATGGAGGTTCCTCCAGTGACGGAGGCCGAATTACGAGCAGCAGTTCTAAAGTTGCGGTCCAAGAAAACAGCTCCAGGACTGGATGGTATTCCGGGGCGGGCCTTAGCGCTTGCAGTACCGGTATTGGAGGAGGGGGTTAGGGCCCTCTTCACTGGTTGTTTGTTATGGGCCGGGTGCCCAGTAGGTGGAAGACGGGTAAATTAGTACTTCTCCGGAAGGAGGGGCGCCCGCCTGACCAGCCGTCAGCCTATCGTCCCATAGTCCTGCTGGATGAGATGAGTAAGTTGTTTGAGCGTGTGCTCGCAGCACGCCTTGTCAGCAGCATGAACCCAGGCTTATGCGAGTGGCAGTTTGGTTTTCGCCCCTGCCGCTCGACGCTGGATGCGATAGCTCGGATTAGGGACATTGCAGTAGAGGAGGTTTCTCGGGGTGGGGTTGTGATGGCTGTCTCCTTGGACATTTCCAATGCCTTCAATACTCTGCCGTGGGAAACAATCAAGGAGGCTTTGAGATATCACAATGTTCCGGGCTATTTGCAGAGCGTCGTAGCGGATTACTTCGCGGGTAGGGCGGTCACTTATCCGGTAAGGGAGGGATGGCGAAGGAGGGTCATGTCGTGCGGGGTTCCACAGGGGTCGGTTTTGGGACCACTCCTGTGGAACATTGGTTATGACTGGGTTCTGCGGGGGGCCATGTTGCGTAGGGTAAGCATAACATGTTACGCTGATGACACTCTCGTGTCTGCTCAAGCCAGCAATCATCGGGAGGCAGCGCGACTGGCCACTGTTGGGGTGGCGCATGTGGTGGAGCGTATTCGGGCGTTGGGGTTGGAAGTGGCACTCCACAAGTCTGAGGCTTTGGTCTTCCATGGTCCACTATGGCGGGCGGAACCGGTCCGCAAAGGCCCTCCGCCGCCTGCCTGGACGCCTACGGCGCTGAGGAACCGAATTTACATCATCCTCACGCGCTCGTTCCGCCGCCTCCTTATGCAGGAGGACCGATCTACTAAAAGCGGCCACCGCCACCCAAGCTTCCTCCCTACTAACCATCTGCCTGATCAAAGCAAGCAGAGACAGGTCAACACCCACCACCGCAGACAAAGCTGCACGAGGTTGCCGAGCCGGCTCCCACCTCAGCTGCAACAAGAGGGCCCCAGAATCTCACGGAGCAGCCCCGAAAGGGGAAAAAAGGAAAGGGAAAGGGGAAAAAGACGGTGACCCACGCTGGAGTCGACACTGCTCCCCCCGTGACACCAGTCCCCCTGCCACTATCGCCAACGCCCGCGTCAAGGAACCAAGCCTGGACTAAAGTCGGTGGGCGTAAAAAGGCTAAAAAGGCCGCGGAAACAAAAACCCCGATGAAAGAACAGGCAATGGCGCCGCCGCAGCCCAAAAGGCCTACGGTTCGCAAGCTACGACCCCCACGTTCTATGGCCGTAGCGCTGTCTATCCAACCTGAGACAGCTGCGAAGGGAGTCACCTACAAGGACATCATAGCCGAGGTAAAATCTAAAGTAAACCTGTCTGAACTGGAAATCCAGTCAATCAGGTTTAAAGTGGCGGCTACTGGCGCACGATTACTGGAAATACCAGGAGCGAACAGCGGATCAAAAGCAGACAAGCTGGCTGAAAAGCTGCAAGAGCTATTCAACCCAGAAGAAGTCAGAGTGTCGCGTCCTACCAAATGCACAGAAATGCGCTTATCTGGGTTGGACGACTCGGTTACAGCGGAAGACATCGCAGCGGCGATTGCAAGGGTCGGAAACTGTTTGGCCCAGGATGTCAAGGTTGGCGACATAAAACCCGACGCCAGAAGCTTAGGGTCGGTGTGGCTCCGGTGTCCCATCGCAGCGGCCAAAAAGGTAGCGGAAAGCGGACGATTGCTTGTGGGCTGGGTCTCAGCACAGGTGAAGTTGCTTGAGGTCCGTCCTCAACGCTGCTACCGCTGTCTAGAGACAGGCCATGTGAGGGCAATGTGTCCTTCCGAGGTAGACCGGTCGGATCTGTGCTACCGATGTGGCCAACCAGGCCACAAAGCAAAAGAGTGTTCGGCCAATCCGCATTGTACCCTCTGTGCAGTGGCGGGCAAAGCCGCTGGTCATAGGACAGGAAGCAAAAGCTGCAACCCTCCCCGTGCCAAGAAACCGAAGATAAGGACTGACGATGGCCCCCGGGTCCCCTCGCAGCCTGTCCGCCCATCCACCTCAAATGTGGACGAGGCAATGGAGGATCCAGGCATGAACACGGACTAGTATGGCTCTCAAGATGCTCCAGGCGAACCTCAACCACTGCGCCAGGGCTCAGGACCTTCTGTTCCAGAGCATGGCGGAGTGGCTGATAAACATAGCAGTGATAGCGGAGCCATACTCTGTGCCTGCTCGAGCGGGATGGATCGGGGATCTGGACAACACCGTGGCCCTTGTGTCGCGGAGCTCCGCCGGATCCCATCCGCTCGAAAACGTAGTTAGGGGACACGGTTACGTGGCTGCAACCTACGGTAACATCGCCGTAGTGGGAGGATACTTCTCACCCAACAAGAGCCGGGCTGAGTTCGAACAGTTCCTCTTGGAAGTGGGTGCCATAGTCAGGCAAATGCACCCCACACCCATCCTAGTGGCCGGAGATCTGAACGCGAAGTCCGGAGTTTGGGGTTCCACGGCAACGGATGTTCGCGGGCAGTGTCTCGAAGAATGGGTTGTGACATACGGCCTAGTGGTGCTGAACCAGGGGACAGCGCACACGTGTGTCCGGCAACAGGGTGGTTCTATCGTCGACGTCACTTTCTCCGATGCTTCTCTGGCTCGACGCGTCGAGAACTGGAAAGTCCTAGAGGACATGGAGACTCTCTCAGATCATAGATACATAAGATACAACATTTCGGCAATACCACCAGGCCCAATAATCAGAAGATCCCTGAGAGAGGACAGTCCTCGATGGGCACTAAAACGACTTGACCGCGAATTGATGGAGGAGGCAGCTTTGGTCAAAGCATGGTTGCCAGCGCCCGAAGGTCGCATAGATGTCGAAGGCGAAACCCAGTGGCTAGGGGACGCCATGACAAACAACTGCGACGCAGCCATGCCACGGATCGGACCGCGTCCTCCACAGCGTAGGGTGTACTGGTGGTCTGCGGAACTGGCTGAACTTCGAAAATCGTGCGTTGCAGCGCGACGCCAGTACGCCAGAAGTCGTCGGCGCCGAACACGTGACACTAAAGCCGAGGCGCAGCTCTATGCAGCCTACCGAGACCTGGTGCTGTCACTGCAGGCCGCTATTGGCATCGCCAAAGACTTGGCGGACGAGGAGATGCTGAAGAGCCTCGACAAGGATCCCTTGGGGAGGCCATACAAGATGGTGAGGTGCAAACTTCGACCGTGGGCACCCCCCTTAACCCAGACGCTTCAGCCTCAACTACTGCAGCAAGTGGTAAACACTCTGTTTCCAGATAGAGACGACCACATCCCGCCTCCGATGGCACAGCCAGACGAACAGGCTGCGAATAGCGATGCAGGCGAAAATGTGCCCGAAGTCACCGAAGGCGAGCTAGGAGCTGCAGTTCTGCGGCTAAAGCAGAAGAACGCTGCTCCGGGTCCTGACGGCATACCAGGCCGTGCATGGGCTATAGCTCTGGGCCCTCTCGGACCCCGGGTCAGAGCACTCTTCAGTGCATGCCTTGAGCAAGGGCGGTTCCCACGCACCTGGAAAACAGGAAAACTCGTCCTCATTCAGAAGGCAGGCCGTCCAGCAGACTCACCGTCAGCATATCGGCCCATAGTTCTGCTCGACGAGGTGAGCAATGTTTTCGAGCGAATTATCTCGCTCCGCCTCGTCAAGCACCTCGAGACCCAAGGGCCAAATCTGGACGACCGGCAGTTCGGGTTCCGCCGCTGCCGATCAACCATCGACGCGATCGCTAGAGTCAGGGCCTTAACGGAGGAAGCGGTGTCCCAAGGCGGCATCGTTCTGGCAGTGTCGTTGGATATCTCCAACGCGTTTAACACCTTGCCTTGGGGCTGCATTAAAGAAGCGCTCAGGTACCACGCAGTACCTCAGTACCTTCAAAAGGTTATTGGGGCATACCTGACGGACCGGGTAATCAAATACCCGGCGCAAGGCGAGTAGGGCCTGAAAGAAATGTCGTGCGGTGTTCCACAGGGGTCGGTACTTGGACCACTCCTGTGGAACATCGGGTACGACTGGGTTCTGCTCGGCCGAAACATCCCGGGGCTAGAACTGACGTGCTACGCCGATGATACCCTCGTCACAGCGGCGGCTAACACGTTCAGGGAAGCGTCATCGCTTGCGACGGCAGGGGTGGCCCAAGTAGTGGGCAGAATCCGCAAACTGTGAGTAAAGGCCGCTCGCCCGTGGACATGGCGAAGGCCAAAGAGGCGAGAGATGAATATATGGCAGACCCCAAGGCCAAACGAGAGAAGATGCGCCGTCGTGCAGAGCAAGACCTCGACGACTTCTGTAGTTCGTACAGCACGAGGACGGTCTTGAGACTTTCGGACACGTCCACGGACGAGCCAGAGGGGCTAGGAGGTTCCAGTCGCAATGAGCGTGTCCAAACTAGCTTAGAGGCCATAGAAGCAGCAAAAGCTGGTACCTCCTCGCTCGTCGGCTGTAGCGCTGACGCTGCTCCCGGAGGCCGTAAAGGAGGGGGTCACGTATGCCAACGTGCTGGCGGAGGCCAAGAACAAGGTGGACCTTCAAACGTTGGGGATCACGGCCTTGAAAATAAGGCGCGGCGTCACTGGAGGCGCTGTATTGGAGGTGCCAGGAACCACCAGTGGCAGCAATGCCGACGAGCTAGCTAAGGCGCTAAGCGAAAAGTTGGGTGGGGATGTTGTCCACATCACGAGGCCAGTCAAGTGTGCAGAAATCCGCCTGGCTGAGCTGGATGACAGTATCACGCCAGAGTCGGTCAAGGCAGCGATTGCGCTTGTCGGCGAATGCACCGCCGACCAAATAAAAACGGGCGAGATCCGGCGGGGCCCTCGGGGACTGGGTACAGTCTGGGTACGCTGCCCTGTTACAGCGGCTAAAAAAGTAGTCCAGGGTGGGCGCCTCAAACTCGGCTGGGGTCTCTCGGCTCGAGCCAGAGTTTTAGAAGAGAGGCCTCTGAGGTGCTTTAAGTGCCTACAGATGGGGCACGTAAGGGCTCAGTGTACGGCCAAAGAAGACCACAGTGAGTTATGTTACCGGTGTGGTCAACAGGGACACAAGCGGTCGGATTGCTCAGGGCCGCCCTGCTGCGTTCTGTGCGCTGCTGTGGGAAAGCCTGCGGACCACCAAATTGGGTCAAAGGCGTGTACGAATCCACGCACAAAGAAGGCGAAGCGCGCTGGCGATGGCCCCCGGGCCCCCTCCCAGGCTGCTGCACCCTCCTCCGGCACATCAGAGGAGACTGAGATGGAGGTAGTTTCTGCAACTCAATAAAATGGCCCACCTTAAAATTCTGCAGACGAATCTAAACCACTGCACCCGGGCCCAGGATCTTTTGTACCAGTCCATGGCGCAGTGGGAGATCGAGGTGGCAGTAGTGGCGGAGCCTTATTGGGTTCCGCCACGCGACAACTGTGCGGCGGACCTTGATGGAGTTGTCGCCTTGTGGTCTGGAGGGAGCACGGGCGCCCTTGAGCGCGTTTTAAAGGGGAACGGGGTTGTGTCTGCAAGCTGTGGCGGGGTCACCTTCGTTGGAGTCTACTTCTCCCCGAATCGATGTCTAGCCGATTTCGAACGGTTCCTCCTAGAGCTAGAGGCTAGAGTTGGCCAATTAAATGGCCGCGGTCCATTAGTGGTAGCCGACGACTTCAACGCAAAATCCACTGCATGGGGGGCTCCGGTGACGGACGTGCGCGGCGCGGTTCTGGAGGAGTGGGCTATAGCATCGGGCCTAGTCTTGGCTAACAGGGGTGCAGTCAACACGTGCGTGCGGCAACAGGGTGGCTCCATCGTGGACCTCACATTCACAAATGCCGCCATGGCGCAACGTGTCCAGGACTGGAGGGTGCTAGCCGACGTGGAGACGTTGTCGGACCACCGATATATCCGGTTCGACATCGCTGCGTCTTCAGCTACTGCAAACGGTCCCACTCACCGAAGAGGGTTGATCACCGGCAGTGGCCCGCGCTGGGCACTTAAGAAACTGAACCGTGATCGGCTCAAAGAGGCGGCAATAGTATAGTAGTGGGGCACGACCTCTCCCTGCCTGCCGTGGTAGAAGCCATGGTTGGCAGCGACAGGTCATGGAAGGCGGTAGCCTCCTTCTGCGAGGACGTGATGGCGCAGAAGGAGGCCGCGGAGCGTGGAAGGGAGGAAGACCCGGCCTCCCAACCAATGCGCCGCAAACGCGTGGGGCGACGGCGGTTGGCCTACGACCGCCGAATTCCCCCTTAAGGGTACCCGTGGGCGGCAGGCACGGGGACGTCTGTCGCCTACATGAAGGTTCCCCGAGTGGCGGGCATGCCACTAGGCAGGCCCTTTGAGAAGAAGCGGGGGGAATAAATTTCTCCCCGGAGACGAGTCCGGAGCTCCGGACCGCCAGGTCCCCCGGGACGGAATTGCAGTTGAGTTCACTCCTGCGCGGGCTTTAGTGCCGAGTTTTTGTGGTTGGCCGCTCCCAGCATGCCTCAGCTAATCTGAGGTGGCAAGGGATGCGGCGTTTGTAGCTCGGCAGCCTGCTTGGCAGCCAATGGGCAGCGGTAGCGGTGCGGACGCACCTAGCGGGCTCGTGGCGCGGCGGGAATGGCCTCGCGTCAGGCCCCCCGTCGGGCAACCCGTAATCCGCACTGAGCGGACCGGGGACCCTCCTCACTGAGCGGAGGGTCACGTGGAGATAACCACTATAAAAAATCCCTAATCCCAAGGTGTGACAGGCGTGCCGAAGGGATGAATGGCTGGGGGGAGCCCAGTCACTAGCGTCAGAGGAGGGGCATACCTCCTTTAAAAAATAGCTAAATATGAGTGGCGACACCGTTGGAGGGGGGGCGAGAGGCCCGCTTCCAGAGGATTCCCAGGGTGCTGCTGACCCGGCTGAAAGAGGGAGGGCCAAGCGGGGCTCCTGGAGAGTCGGCGCCAGATACGGATGAGACCATGTATACTGTGCGATCCGACACACCCGCTGGCATTGCTGCTGATGAGTAAGGACAACGGCCACCCCCCACCAACGGGGCGCGCAGAAACACCGCAACCAGGGGCAGGCGCCGGGCGCGCCCATGCCTGACTACCTTCAGGCTCGAAGACCCAGCGGGAGCGCGGGAGTCGTCCGCAGACTCTCCTATGCCCCGGTCGGACGCGGAGAGTCCGCCGTGGCTCGAAGAGGTGAAGAGAGGCTCCCAGCCACCTTGGGCACCTCGAAAGAGGCCTCGCCTCCAGGGACGCGAGAACAAGTCCGCCGACGGGAGTATGGGAAAGGGGAGCGCATCGGAGTCAGCTCCCGAAGAAACCCCCGAGCGGAACAACAAGTCCTCCTCAGGGCGAGGGCGTGGACGGTCCTCTTCCGCTTCGGCTCGCAGCCTGGCAAGCCGCCTGAAACTGGTAAGGGACGCCGGTGCGGAGGACGAGCTCTCGCTGCCGTCGCTTGTTAAGCGGGCAGAGAACAGCTTGGAGGCCATAGCCAAGGTTGCCTCTAGATCAGGCAACCTGAAAGGCACCTTCGTGAGGGACCTTAAAGACGCCATTATGTCAATTAAGGAAGTTTTTGAGGAGCTCATACAGCGTACTTCCTCAGACGAGACGCGGAGGTTGCAGGCGCAAAATGACCGCCTGCGTGCTGAGCTGGCGGATCTCCGCTCCAAAATGGCACAGTTGAGAGCGGAGTTTCGGGACCAGGCTAGACGGTCGCCAGCACCGATCGCGTCTCAACCTGGGGAGCTAATCCAGCCCAAAAGCAGGTCCTGCGGAGTCACTTCCGGCTCGCTAAACATGGACGAGGTAGCGCGGTCCATCTCAGCGCAGGTGAGGCTGATGCTGGACGAGAGGCTGGGAGCCCTGGAAATCGAGGGTAGGCTGCTGCCGGCTCAACCAATGCGGCCCCCGCTGGCCGCTGACCGAAATCGACAAGCTAGGCAGACAGCCTCTCAGAGCCATGAGCCTGCAGCCGCTCCCGAGCTCACTCCAGTTCCGGCTCCAAGAAGAGGTCCCCCGAATAATACGGAGGAGCCCCGGAAGGGGAATAAAGGAAAAGGGAAGGGGAAGAAGACCTGCTCTGGTGTTGAAACCGCTGCGGCTCTTCCATCCGTTACACCAGCTCCCCAGCCACCGCCGCCTGACCAGGAATCCATGGAGTGGAAGTTAGTGGGAAAAAATAATAAGGCGGTAAATCCTCGTTCAGGCTCGCAGCCGGAGCAACAGAGGAAGAATAGCAAGAAGCCGAAAACGCGGAAGCTCCGCCCCCCTCGCTCAGCAGCAATAGTGCTGACACTGCAGCCCGAAGCCGTGGATAAGGGCGTGACGTACGCGCAGGTGCTTGCCAAGGCCAAGGAGAGTATTAACCTCGAGAGCCTTGATATAAATAACATCAGGTTTAAGAGGGCGGCTACTGGCGCTAGAGTTCTGGAGGTACCGGGTACAACGAGTGGGGAGAAGGCCGATTCCCTGGCCAAAGAGCTAGCTGAAAAGCTTGGGCAGGATATCGTCCGGGTATCCAGGCCGACGAGATGTGCAGAGCTGCGTCTTATGCACCTAGATGACTCGGTGTCACCCGGCGAAGTTGTTGCTGCCGTTGCCAAGGCTGGCGGTTGTAAGGAGAGTCAAATAAAGACCGGAGAAATCCGCAAGAATGCGTCCGGCCTTGGCTCAATCTGGCTTCGCTGCCCTGTAGCAGCAGCCAAAAAAGTGGTCGAAGCTGACCGCGGGAGACTCCAGGTGGGGTGGGTCCGTGCTGCGGTGAAGCTACTCGATCAGCGTCCCATGCGGTGGTACAAGTGCCTGGAAAAGGGCCATGTACGGGCACAGTGCTCTTGCGATGTAGATCGAAGCGATGTTTGTTACCGATGTGGCAAATCAGGTCACAGAGCGGCTGGATGCTCCGCGACGCCATACTGTGTGGTATGTGCGGACTCAGGGAAAAAGGCGGATCATAGGCTGGGCTCAAAGGCGTGCAAATCCCCAGGTCCTAAAGCGACGAGTAAGAAGACTGGAGCAGGCCCCAAGGCCTCGTCCCAGCCTACCCAGCCATCTACCAGCAGGTCAGATGAGCACGAGGAGGATCGTATGGCTACTGATTAAGATGGCCATTCGGGTATTACAGACGAATCTCAACCATTGCGCTAGGGCCCAGGACCTCTTGTTCCAATCCCTGGCGCAGTGGATGATTAATGTTGCCGTGGTGGCAGAACCCTACTCGATACCTCCCCGGGATGACTGGATAGGTGATGTGGACGGGTGTGTGGCACTAGTCGTACGGACAGTAGCCGGTGGTCTGCCGATGACCAGTGCCATAAAAGGGAGGGGCTATGTGGCGGCGCTCTGTGGCGAAATATGGTTTGTAGCGGTCTACTTCTCGCCTAACCGTCGTCTGGCTGACTTTGAGAGGTTCCTAGATGAAATTGGGGCTCGAATAGGCCAGCTCCTACCACGCCAGGTGATCGTTGCCGAAGATTTCAATGCTAAATCCACAGCTTGGGGCTCTCCGGCGACGGATGTGCGTGGCGCGACCCTAGAAGAATGGGCGGTTGTGGCAGGCCTCGCGGTTATCAACCAGGGAACGGCAGAGACGTGCGTGCGACAACAGGGTGGCTCTATCGTGGACATAACGTTTGCGAGTGCCGCTCTGGCGCACCGTGTCCAAGGATGGGAGGTCATGGTGGGAGTGGAGACGTTGTCGGATCACCGTTACATCCGGTTCGAGGTCGTTACACCTTCAGTGGCCCCGAATAACCCAAGCCGAAATGGCCCGGCCGGAAGTGGCCCAAGATGGGCACTCACTAAACTCGACCGGGAACTTTTGAAGGAGGCGGCGATTGTACAGTCCTGGTTGCCGGAACCGGATGGAGCGTTGGAAGTAGAGACTGAAGCGTCCCCGAAAGGGGACCTCACCAGCCACCTTCAATGGCGCCGCCAGTGGTGAGGCCAACAGAGGAAGAGACTGTCCCACCAATTCGCCCTGCCGAGTTGGCCGTGGCCGTCATCCGGCTCCGTGCCAGGAACACGGCCCCAGGGCCTGATGGCATTCCGGGCCGTGCGTGGGTCTTGGCTATGGACGCCCTGGAGCCGCAGCTACTGCGTCTTTTGACCGCCTGCCTGGAGCAGGGTTGCTTTCCGAAAGAGTGGAAGTGCGGGAAGCTGGTGCTATTGCGAAAGGAGGGGCGACCGTTAGACTCTGCGTCTGGCTACCGGCCAATAGTCCTGCTCGACGAGGTGGGCAAGCTCTTTGAGCGGATAATCGCTGCTCGCCTGATCAGGCATATGGAAAGCGACGATGGACGTTCCTCCCACCGCCAGGCTGGAACCCGCCGGAGGTGCCCTCCGGGGCCCATGAAAGCACAGGGCCTCGGATTTATTCAGGGCCACCTCTAGCCCTAGCCTTCTGATTCGGGCCACCACCGTTGCCACGCCTGCCGTGGCCCGAATCGCCGCCTCCTGAAACGTGCTCCCGCGTGCAGTCACCAAGGTGTCGTCGGCGTAGCACGTCACCTTGACACCTGGCAAGTTCCGTCCCCTCAGCACCCAGTCGTACCCGATGTTCCACAGGAGTGGGCCAAGAACCGACCCCTGTGGAACACCGCACGACAGCCTCTTCTCCTGCCACTCATCACGCGTAGGGTACCTAACGGCTCTATCGGACAGATAGTCCTCTACCGTCTTCCGCAGGTACTCGGGCACGGCATGGTACCTCAGTGCCGCCGTGATGCAGGCCCAAGGAAGGGAGTTGAACGCATTTGCGATGTCAAGGGACACCGCCAATACTACCTCCCCCTGGGCTACAGCTTCGTCCGCCAGGGCCCTCACGCGCGCAATCGCGTCAATGGTGGACCTGCCCCGGCGAAATCCAAACTGGTGGTCGCTGAGGTCCGGACCTATCCCCTCCAGATGCCGGTTCAGGCGAGCGGCCACCACGCGTTCGAGCAATTTGCTAGCCTCGTCCAGCAGCACTATCGGCCTGTAGGCCGAGGGCGAATCTGCAGGTCGCCCCTCCTTGCGCAGAAGGACCAGTTTACCGGCTTTCCACGCACGGGGGAACCGTCCCTGTGCCAGGTATGCGCTGAATAGCGCACTCAATCGTGCCTTTAGCGGGCCCAGGGCCAGAACCCAGGCTCTTCCGGGAACTCCGTCAGGACCGGGAGCAGTATTTTTGGCTCGGAGCCGCAGCACCGCTGCCCCCAGTTCATCCTCCGTTACTTCCGGTGCTTCGCTCGCGCTCGCTTCCCTCCTCCTGGGAGGTAGCATGGGTGGAGGTACGTGTTCCTCTCTTGTGGGGAACAAGCCGTCTACCACCTGTTCGAGGAGCTGTGGCTGGAGACTTTGCGTGAGTGGGGGCGCCCAGGGGCGAAGCTTGCGCCTCACCATTTTATACGGCCTTCCCCATGGGTCGCTATTTAGAGTCTCCAGCATCTCCTGCTCAGCTAGGTCCTTCGCCCTGGCTATTGCCCCCTGCAGCAGCTTGACGGCCTCCGAGTATGCGGTATACAGGCGCTCCTCCCTTGGCACGTCTCGAATCCTTCGCCTCCGGCTGCGAGTGTACTCGCGTCTTGCAGCGACGCAGGACTCGCGTAGTTGCGCGAGTTCTTGAGACCACCAGTACACTCTGCGCCTAGGGGGGATCGGACCGACACGAGGCATGGCCGCGTCGCACACTCCCACCATGGCACCGCCCATTTGTTGCGCCTCCACGTTGATGTCCATCGGACCTTCGGGACCCGGCAACCAAGCCTGCACCAAGGCTGCCTCTACCAACAGATCCCTGTCCAGGCGTTTGAGTGCCCAGCGCGGGCCGTCCCCTCTCAAGGGTCGATTTGGGCCTCTCGGGGTGGTCGGGAGAGTTGAAACCTCGAACCGAATATATCGGTGGTCCGATAGGGTCTCAACTTCCTCCAGAACCTCCCAGCCCCGTACAAGGCGTTGGCGAACGTAACGTCCACAATGGAGCCACCCTGTTGCCGCACGCATGTGTTGGTCGACCCTCGGTTGAGGACAACCAGCCCGGTAGCGACCGCCCACTCCTCCAACTCCGCCCCGCGGGCGTCCGTTGCCGGAGATCCCCACGCAGTGCACTTAGCATTGAGATCCCCGGCCACGAGGACCATGCCTGGGCGACTCCTGCCGATCATAGTGCCGATCTCCGCCAGGAACTGTTCGAATTCGGAAAGGTGTCGGTTCGGCGAGAAGTATGCTCCTATCATCATTATATCGCCGATCCACCCTGCGACGTATCCGTGGCCCCTTTCCACTCTTTGCGGCGGCGAAAAGCCAGCAGATGGGTTGGTAATAATCGCCACTAAATTATCCCGGTCCCCGACCCAATTGTCCCTGGGAGGAATCGAGTAGGGTTCGGCGACGATAGCCACTCCAATCAGCCACTCCGCCAGGCTTTGAGTTAATAGGTCCTGGGCCCTGGCGCAATGGTTGATGTTCCCCTGGAGAAAGCGAGTGGCCATTATTCAACGGTCATCTCCTCCACCACCTCGCAGGGAGCCTCAGGTGTTGTTGAGGCTGGTTGGGAACGCTGTGAGGAGGCCCGGGGGCCATCAGCAGCTCTCTTCGCTCTTCTCGGGCGTGCGGAGCAAATCTTGGAGCCCATTACGTGCTTTGCCGATTTGCCCGCAGTATTGCACAGCACGCAGTGAGGCGCGGCCGTGTACTGTGCCGACTTATGGCCGGGCTGACTGCAGCGGTAGCATAGCTCGCTACGATCCGTCTGCGCCTGGCATTGTGCCCTGACGTGCCCGTTCTCAAGGCATCGGAAACATCTCATTTTCCTCGGCTCAAGTAGTTTGACCTGGGCCGAGGACCACCCCACCAGGAATCGGCCACCGTCAGCCACCTTTTTCGCCGCCGCAACTGGGCAGCGCGCCCAAATCGTACCGAGGCCGAAATGATCCCGACGGATATCGCCAGCTTTCACCTGGTCCTCGGAACAGCCGCCAGCTTTAACTACGGCGGCAACCACCTCTGCAGGAGTCACAGAGTCGTCCAAGTGGGACAGTCGCAACTCCGCGCACTTAGTCGGCCTGGAGACCCGAATCCCCTCCCCCAGCTTTTCGGCTAGCTCTGACGTGCACCTATGACGGCTCGCCGGAAGCGTAGGTTCGTGATACCTAGATCAGCAAGGTTCACCTTCTCCTTTGCCTCAGCAAGGACTTTGGCGTATGTCGCTCCTTCGGCTTCTGTCTCAGGCAGCAGTGTCAGCACCACTGCTGCAGACCGTGGGGGGCGGAGTTTACGACCGCCCGATTTAGGTTGCGCCTTAGGTTGCGACTGCGCAACTGGTTGTATACCAGTTTTATCAACTGTTTTAGCCTGCGCCGCGGCCCTCCTCTTTCCCCTGCTGACGACCTTTATCCACGACTCTTTAGTTGGAGCCGGCGCGGGTGGGATCGGGCGGGGTTCGGGCTGCGGCTCGCTGGGTTGAGCCGGTAGGTTCCTTTTGCCCTTTTTCGTCACTTTTTTCTTTTCTCCCTTATTGCCGGCTTGGGTAGCCTTTGGCGGCACATTAGGCTCCGCCGTATTTTGCCCGGTAGGAGCAGCGAGACTTTTTCCTGCCGCAGCTGAGGCGGGGGCGGGTGAGGTATTTTGCTCACTTGTGCCCGACCGTCTGGCGGCCATTACCGCGCTTCTATCTGCGGCGAGCGGTGGCCGCAAGACCTTTTCGGGAAGGAGCCTGTCTTCCAACGCTTGCAGTCGGGCGTTCATCATGGCCCCCACCTTGACCATGATGTCCCTTTCAGTTTCGTCTTGCAGAGAGGCCGGCGGAGGCGTTCGCGGTGACCTACTCTCACTGGTTGGTCGCATGCGGATAACCATGCTCGCCACTTCCGCCTCCGCCTCCTCCGCTGCTCGGCGACGGTATTCCTCCCTCGCCGACTTCAAGTCCTGCGCCTTGTCTCTTCCCACACATTTTTCCACCGTGGTCGGGCGGCCCCTGGGTCTTGTCTCGACTGCCCTGGCGGTATACGACTCGTCCCCGCCGGACGATTCCGAGCGGCCGCCACCCACCGCCACCAGAGGTGAGCTGCCACCCGCCGCCACCGGAGGCGAGGTGCAACCCGCCGCCTCCAGAGGCGAGCCGGCACCCGCCGCCACCGGAGGCGCGCCGCCGTCCGCCGCGGACCGGCTGGGGCCCTCGCCCTCCTGCCAGAGCTCTCGGCTCAATGGCCAAGGCTGGTCTTGTATTTTTGCCCCCAGCGGGCCCGGTGAGTCCTCCGGCTCCGACTGGGGCGCCGGGGAGTCCACTGAGGATTGCTTCGTCTCGACAAACTTGAAAGGGGTGAGCACGGGTGGACGCGCTCGCCTCCTAAGCCTGACTTTCCTCTTAACGGCCTGCGGATCCCCCGCTTCACTGCCGGAGGATGGCCCCTGTTCTTCCAAGCCGGCACCAACGCCGGCGTCGGCGGCAGCGACACCGGCTGACGAGTAGGATCGAACGGTATACATTGTCTCGTCCGTATCCGGCGCCGACTCCCCGGGAGCCCCACTACTCGCTCCCTCTTTGAGCCGGGTCAAAACCACAATGGGGACCCTCTCAAACCGGGCTTCACGCCCTCCCTCCAGCGGCGACACCGGCGGACGCGCGTCGCTCGCGGCCACTCCAACGGGGATGCGACCAGAGCGAGCCGGACCGCTGGCATGGCCCCAAGGCACGATCTGGATCGCGGCCGCATTGATGTTGATCCGTGGGCTGCCCTCTTCTCGCACTGGTGACCGTGCGAGGGTGTTTCGAGGGCGAAACACCTCCTCTTTTCCATCGACGTCTCTCAGGGATAAGCGAGGGCGGAAGATCTCGTCCTCGGTCTTTCTGCCGTCCTGAGTCGCCGCGTCGCCTATATC
The DNA here is from genome assembly GCA_963556455.1 of Epiblema foenella. Taxonomy (NCBI): domain Eukaryota; kingdom Metazoa; phylum Arthropoda; class Insecta; order Lepidoptera; family Tortricidae; genus Epiblema; species Epiblema foenella. The sequence continues at coordinate 159,439 of OY747097.1, read as the reverse complement.
CGGCTTGTCACCTCCCCCACGCAACCGTAGGATTGCTCCGCATGTTTCAGTGTCCATTATACGTTTGCCATGGTCGTCGTGTGTTTCCGTCCTTGAGCGGTGTGCCCCCCCAGAATACGGTGGGCGGCATGTCACCACAGAGCGGGCGCTTGCCCGTTCTGTGGTGACACGGAGGATTGAAACCCCCTGGGGTAGTTTTATTTTTGGGCCACTCATATTTAGCTATTTTTTAAAGGAGGTATGCCCCTCCTCTGACGCTAGTGACTAGGCTCCCCCCAGCCATTCATCCCTTCGGCACGCCTGTCACACCTTGGGATTAGGGATTTTTTATAGTGGTTATCTCCACGTGACCCTCCGCTCAGTGAGGAGGGTCCCCGGTCCGCTCAGTGCGGATTACGGGTTGCCCGACGGGGGGCCTGACACGAGGCCATTCCCGCCGCGCCACGAGTTCGCTAGGTGCGTCCGTACCGCCACCGCTGCCCATTGGCTGCCAAGCAGGCTGCCGAGCTACAAACGCCGCATCCCTTGCCACCTCAGATTAGCTGAGGCATGCTGGGAGCGGCCAACCACAAAAACTCGGCACTAAAGCCCGCGCAGGAGTGAACTCAACTGCAATTCCGTCCCGGGGGACCTGGCGTCTCACGCTGTACCCTCTGCTAGGTTCAGAGGGACACGCGGAGCAGCCCGCCGTGTGCTGTGCTTAGTCTGGCCCCTCCCCTCAGGCCTGTCCGGTTTGGGTGGCCCTATCCGGGATAGCCCTGAGGATCCTGGGGGCACGCAAGCCCCTTCACCGCGGCAAGGTGACAGCACTCGAAGGGGAACCTAACCTAACCTTTTTTTTTTTTTTTTACCCAGGAAAAATCTTTTAAAGATTCCACTACGCCACGGGGAGACGGGGTGGATATGTGAGATTTCCACTCACTAAAAAACCTGGGGTGTTCGTCAGTCTGCCTTTTGGCGGGGGTACGGGAACGCTTTCGCACACAACCGCACCCCCGCCAGCAGCTACCCGTCTGGGCCCATCATCAGAGAACGTTTAGGCACCATATGGGGCGTGTCCGAACACTTGACACGCCCTCAATCTCGAGATCCCTTTTCCAGGTGGGTGGCAGACGCCCCCGTGACTGCCACCCAAGGGTCGTTATTAAGGCGGCAGGCGCCGATCGTGTGCGACACGCCTCCGTCCAATTCTGCGGCGGCGCATTGGGTCAGCATTCGAAGAAGCTTCCCGCTCGCGCTCTGCCGCTTCCTTCTGTGCCATAACATGTTCAAAGAACTCGAGCATCATCCTCCAGTCGAGTTCACTTGACAGCATTTTTTGGACTACGGCTGTCAATGAGAAATCCTCCCCTAGTCGGGCAACCACCTGCTGCCTCTCTGGCTCCCAGACGGGGCACTCAGCCATCGTGTGCTGGGCCGAGTCTTCGTCAGCTCCGCACTCGTGGCATTTCGGGGTTGGCTCTCTTTGCGCAATTTTGTGCAGGTAGCTGCCGAAGCAGCCGTGCCCTGATAGCACCTGCGTGAGCCGAAAGGTGAGCACCCCGAAACGCCTCTCCACCCACTCATGGAGGACTGGGCGGATTGCTTCTATGGTGCGGAAGCCGGCCCTCGGCCGTTCCAGCCGCTGTCCCCATATTTCCACCGCCTCTTGGAGCAGCTCCGTCTTCCGCTGTTTCAGTTCTTGGGGGGCCCATGGCTCGCCCCTATCTCGTGCATCCCGGCGCCAATGGTACAGCGCCGACAGCGTCCTTGCGTCCAGGTCCCATGGCAGAGAGCCAGCCAGTACGCACGCAGCCTCGGTGCTTATCGTCCGGTACCCTCTTATTGCCCTCTGAGCCATCGCTCTTTGCGGTCGCCGCATTTGGGCAGTATTATGGCTGCAGAGGGCGTCAGCCCACACTGGGGCACCATATAGTGCCATCGAGCGCACGACGCCCATGTACAGAGAGAGGGAGATGTAGGCGAGAGGCGCTGAAAGTGCGCTTTGAAATTCCATTTGCTGTCAAGCATAACACCAAGGTAGAGTAGTGTTTGCTTAACAGCAATTGGGACTCCTCCCACCACAATCTCTGCACTACCTGGGGGCGATTTTCGTGGGCCATAAAAGCATATGGCTTCGGATTTCTCCAGTCCCACTTCTAGACCAAGCCGTCTTATCCTACCCACGCATTGGGCAACTGCCGCCGTCGCCAGCACGGCCGCGTCGCGGTAACTGGGTCCCTGGGCCATCACGAGCGTGTCATCAGCGTAACAGATGACATTTACTCCACGCAAGTTTTCCCCCCGGAGCACCCAGTTATAACCTATGTTCCACAGGAGTGGCCCTAAGACCGACCCCTGTGGAACCCCGCAGAACATCTCCCTAGTTCCCCATTCATGTTTCCCAGGCCAAGTGATAAACCTCTCGCTTAGGTACGCCTTAACGATGCGGAACAGGTGAAGGGGAACCCGGTGATACCGCAGCGCCTCCATTATTGTGTCCCAGGGCAGTGTGTTAAAGGCGTTGGCGATGTCTAGTGACACCGCCAAAACGACGTTACCCCGGGACACTGCCTCGTTGGCTATTTCTTTTACGCTTTGGATTGCGTCTATTGTTGAGCGGTTTCTGCGGAAGCCGAACTGGCAGTCGGCAAGATCCGGACCCTCACACTCCATATGCCTGATGAGGCGAGCAGCAATTATTCGCTCAAAGAGTTTAGCCACCTCATCAAGCAGGATAATGGGTCGGTAACCGGACGCGGAGTCTATTGGTCGCCCCTCCTTTCTGAGCAAAACCAGCTTCCCTGATTTCCAGTCCTTCGGGAAACTACCCTGCTCTAGACAAGCCGTCAGAAGGCGCAGCAGCATCGGCTCTAAGGCGTCCATGGCCAGAACCCAGGCACGACCCGGAATGCCATCAGGCCCTGGCGCCGTGTTTCTGGTGCGGAGCCGATAGACAGCGACTGCCAACTCTGAGGGGTGGACAGGTGGGACGGTTTCCTCCGCTCTTGGTCTCACCGTTAGCGGCGCCATTGTAGGCGGCTGGTGAGGTTCTCTTTGGGGGAAAAGCGTCGAGACGACGTCAACTACCAACTCCGGCTGCAGTGTTTGGGTTAGCGGGGGCGCCCATGGACGCAGCTTGTCTCGCACCAGTTTGTAGGGCCTCCCCCATGGGTCAGAATTGAGGGTCTCCAGGAATTCGGCACGACTCGCCTCAATTGCTTTCCCTATGGCCACTGAAAACTCCTGTTTGCACTCTTTATAGGCCTCGTACAAACGGCGCTCCTCGTGCTCGTCAACTTGTCTGCGCCTTCTTTGTCGCGTGTATTGGCGCCGTGCAGTTATGCAGTTATCGCGCATTTGGGCGAGTTCGACGGACCACCAGTACACACGCAATTTTGGCGGCAGAGGCTTGGCCCTTGGCATTGCCGCATCGCAAACTTGCGTCATAGTCTCCCGGAGCCGAGACGCCTCAGCCTCTACCACCACCTCTCCTTCCGGTGTAGGCAGCCAAGCCTGCACGAGCGCCGCCTCCTGCAGTACTTCGCGATCGAGCTTAGTGAGGGCCCACCTAGGGCCGCCCCCGGCTGGGCCGTTCCGACTTGGGTTGTTCCGGATCAGAGAGGGCGTGGAGACATCGAACCGGATATACCGATGATCCGATAGCGTCTCCACCCCCACCATGACTTCCCAGCCCTGGACACAGCGCGCCAGAGAGGCGCTCGCAAATGTTATATCGACTATGGAGCCACCCCTTTGCCGCACGCACGTGTCTGCCGTTCCCTGGTTTATAATAGTTCCTTTTCATAATGGCGACAACGAGGGCCTCCTTTGCCTCTTTAAGGGCAACCAGCAGTGTCTCCTCCTCTTCAGCGGTGTGTCTTCGACGCCTGCACCTGGTGTACTCCCGCCTTGCTGCATTTGCGGAGGTGCGGAGGGCCGCAATCTCCTCCGACCACCAATATACTTGCTTCTTGCCGGGCAGTCGCTTCGTCCTCCTCATTGCAGCGTCACAAACCCTTGTTAGTGAGGCTCGGAAGCTAACTGCCCGCTCCTCCAGTAGATTTGCTGGGACGGTACACCAGGCCTCTACTATAGCCATCTCCTCCGCCATGTCCCTGTCTAAGCTGGCCAGGGACCATCTCGGGAAACCCCCCTCCGTCTGTCGACCAACTGGGGCGGCCATCAGGGACTGGGAGACCCTCATCCTTATATACAAGTGATCTGAGAGGGTCTCCACCTCTTCCAGGACGCGCCAGTCACTTATTTTGGCGGCGACTGTTGGGGTCGCCAACGTGACGTCGACGATGGACCCCCCCTGCTGGCGCACGCATGTGTAGGCGTTTCCCCGGTTCACTATGACCAGCCCCATTGTAACCACCCATTCCTCTAGGGTTGTTCCCCTCGCATCCGTGATGGGAGAACCCCATGCAGCGCTCTTGGCATTGAGGTCACCCATTAGTAGTACCGGCTTTGGTGCTACCCTCCCAATTAGCCTTCTTATTTTTTCTAAGTATGCCTCGAAGGCCACGAGGGGCCGGTTGGGGGAGAAATATGTACCGACAATCACCATATTCTCCCACCCGGCCGCTGCATAACCGGGCCCCCTGTCCAACGGTACCAGGGGAGGGAAGTCACCTGTTGCCGGGACTACCAGGGCTACACTTCCATCTTGCGCCCCAACCCAGTTGGGCTGCGGGGGAACACACCACGGTTCTGCGACCGCCACTACGCTGACGCCCCACTCCGCCATTACCTGCATAAGCAAGTCCTGAGCGCGGGCGCAGTGGTTCGCGTTGGTTTGTACTATTTCGTGTTGGCGTGGTGGCATTAATGGTCCATTTGTTCCCTCTCAGCCTCTTCGGCGATTTGTCGGTCATGTCCCTGAGTCCTTACGGGGACTTGCCTGCCTCTCGTGCTCGGGGGCTTGCATGATAACCCCCCCATTATATGCCCGGCTGGGCGTTTGCCGTGATGACAGACCGCGCAGAATGGTGCCTCATCGCAGGACGACGCCCTATGCCCCGGCTTACTACACCTGAAGCACAGGTGTCCCCTTTCCACCTCGAATGGGCATGTGGCCCTGGTGTGCCCCGCTCCCATGCACTTGTAACAGCGGAACGGTGTCGGATCCAGGGCCCGGACAGTGGCGCTCGACCAGCCCACTTGTAGTTTGCCGTCCTCGCACACCTTCTTGGCGGCCGCCACAGGGCATCTGACAAGGGTCGATCCCGACCCGTTGTATGCAGCACGGATGGAGCCCACTGTTACTTCTTCTGCTTTGCAACCCCCCTTGGCCGCCACCGCTGCTGTCACTGCCTTAGGAGTGACCGACTCTATGAGGCCCGATACCCTCATACCGGCCTGTTTAACAGGGCGGTACACCCGTGCATCTTCGCCGATGAGCCCCTCTATTTTCTCCTGCAGGAGATCGGCCGCCCTGCCGTCGTCCGTGTTTGGGACCTCAATTATACGGGCCCCATCGGCCGTCTTTCGTACCCGGACGTGGTCCAATCCAATCTCCGCTAGACCAAACGAAGTGGTTACTTTCGTTAAAATGGAGGCGTATGTGGCTTCCGATTCGGGCCTAAGAGCCACCACTACCGCGGCCGTTGACGGGACCGCCAATCCTCGAATCCTCGTTTTTTGTTTTGAGGTTTTGTTTGCCTCGCCTGTGCCGTCTTGTTTGCCCTATTTCTGGCCTTTCTTTCAACCACCTGGGTCCAGGTCCCAACCTCCTCGGAGTCCTCCCTAGGCTGGGATGGAGGCTGCGACGATGGGGGTGGCGGGGGAGCCACATTTGGGCGCTGGAGAGGCGTGCGCCGTGGAGCCGGAGGGGCCGGGTTGGGACCGGGCATCTGAGGGGCCAAGTTGCCCTGTGCGCCCTTTTTTTTCTTCTTTGGCTTCTTTTTCGAAGCAGCCGTCTGCGTGGGACCCGCCGAGGTATTAGCGTTCTCGGTGGCCGCTGGTGAGTTGACGATCTGAGTAGGCTGAATTGCCGCCTCTGCCACTGTCCTGTCCACCGCCAAAGGGGGACGCATGATCGGTTCCGGAGGAAGACGCTGCCTAATGGCTTCTAGGCGGGCATTTATCATCTCCCCCGTACTGACGATGATGTCCCGTTTGAGGTCTTCCCTCATTTCTTCCAGGGCCCTCTTCAGGAGAGCCTGCAGCTGCTCAGCCGATGAGTCCGCTTGGGCCACGGGCTTCCTCTGGGAAAAAGCGGTTCTCAGAGCCTTTGTTTCGGACTCCAGGTGAGCCAGCTGCTCCCTCATGCGCTTATTATCCGCTCTGAGGATACGAATTTCGTCTTTTTCCTCACGTGATTCGAGGTCCTGAGCACTGAACAGGATTTCTTGGCACGCTCGATTAATGCGGCTGTGAACCTTCCCATTCAAGTTCCCCGACTTCCGGGCTTCCTCAATAATAACACGAGCCTCTTTAGTAATGACCTCTAAAATGGAGTCACTTGTCGCTATCATTGGAGTCGAGCACCCGCCGTCTACTGGGCTCCTTTCCCTAACCTCAGGGATACTGGGCAGTCTGTACTCGTTGACGACTCCACCATTTCTCCCTTTGATCCCTCGTGGTAGTGTCAAGGGCCTCCCCCTGCGAGCCGAATTTACTTTGGGGCCATTTTCCGGCGTCGGATCGCCAGGTAGGTCCAAGTGCCCTCTTTTCCCAAGTGTTATTTCCCTCTCACTCAGCCGGGTCAGTAACACTTTCGGTTGGTTTGCCGTACTTGCGTCAGTAGCTTCAGTGCGCACTATCAGAGTGCCCACTTCCACCGCTATATCATCAATTTCCAGTTGGCCGCCATTGTCGTTTGAATAATCGTCCGTGTCTTTTAAGTTTTTATCAGTATCCATATAGATCCCACGAGTAGGGGAGACTAGAGACCATCGGGACAGAGATCCCCGATATCCCGATGGTTTTGCCGCAGCGTTGACTCTTGGAGGCTGATAACCACTCCAGCCGCTCTGAAAAGAGCATCCCTACGCGGAGTGTCCTCACGTAGGGAATTGTGGATTTTTTATTGGGGTTTACTCCCCTTGGCCCGGCCAACTAAGGCAAGGCCCCCGGTCCGCGCGCCGACTGGCTGGCATCTCTCATATCCCCATAGCGCCAACGATGGGGGTCGTTGAGAGAATGCTGCGGATAACGGTATGAGGGAGACCTGGCGTAGGCCCCCCTGGTAATTTGGTTAGGAACTACCATTCCCTTCCCCCCCGGTGTCGGGTTATTGGTAGCACCGGTAAGCGATCCCCGGACAGGATCACTTACCGTTGCCTCCAGGGCGCACCAGCCAAGACCCTTCCCTTCCCTGCAGATCCGCGAGGATCTGGAGGGATTGGACGAGCCCGGACATTCGTGGAGGTTACCCGACCTAGCGCCCCAACCTAACCTAACCTTTTTTTTTTTTTTTTTTAACCCAGGGAAAATCTTCTCACCGGAGGTCCTTACTAAGGAGGCAGCCGGCGATCATGCGCCAGCCTTCTACGCCCAGGGCGTCTGCGGCGCCGTTGGTCGGACGTATTGGAGTCCTCCCTGGTCCGTTCCGCCGTCTCTTTCTGCCGCATTACCTCCTCGCAAAAGGAGACGGCCTCCTGCCACGACCTCTCGCTGTCGACCATAGATTGAATGACGGCCGGCAGCGAGATGTCGTGTCCCACTGCAAGTGAGAGGCAAGCCCTCTGTTCGGCAAAAGCCGGACACACTTCCAGCGTGTGTTGCGCTGTGTCTTCCGCCCCTCCACACTGGTGACAGATTGGTGTCGGTTCCCTCCTTGCGATCTTCCACAGATACCTGCCGAAGCAGCCATGCCCCGTGAGAATCTGTGCGAGGTGGAAGGAAACCGCACCCCACTTCCTATTGAGCCATCCCTGTAGGACAGGCCGTACTGCCGTTATGGTCCAGTGGCCAGCACTCGGCTGCTCCAGAGCTTCCGTCCACTTCCGGAGAAGGGTTTGGTGGGCGGCTTCTCTCCATCGCCTTATCTCCTCCGGGCCTGGTTGGTCTCCTCTGTGGCGGGACTCGGCTACCCGGTGGTACACCTCCGCCAACACCTCGGCATCCAGCTCCCAGGGTGGGGTGAAATGAAATGAAATGAAATGAAATGAAATGAAATGAAATGAAAATAAATGAAATGAAATGAAAATAATTTATTCGTGGCTAATTACACTAAAAGATAATACATTTATAACTAATAACTAATAAAATTGCCACGAAATGGTCCCGCCTCAGCATAATGCTGACTCACAAGCCAGCGCTGGTCTTCCGGCGAGACCATTGTTTGTGGATCACGTTGCTCCGCTGTTCGACGCGGCCTTAACCTATTCTGAACGCACCCTTTACGCTTGCGTCAGACAGCGCCATCTGGCAGGCTGCTAATTGTCTAATTGTCAATAGGCAAGGCCGCACGGACATTCGTCAACATGGCTGCAAGTTAAAGTAATAGTTCCTTTTCCAAAACACTTAGAAAGTTACATGAATGGGCATGAGTATAGTTGTGAAACAGTGTATACAAAGTGAAGTTTATAGTAATATCAAATAAATACAATTACACGAAAAATTACACATAACGTAAGAGAAAAACAAAGAACAACCTCGTGTGCATCGTCAAAGCAAGGAAAATTATTTAGATGTTAACATTTCACCACACATGGGACATGAAATACAGGTAAGATTAATACAGTAAATAAATAAACGATATGCAGTTGAGATAGCTTACAAAAAAGAATCGCATCATCAATATATACAAATAATACAAATTTGATTTTGATTTCATCTCCAGGTTCCATATGGTTGCCATAAGAATTGCACATGACAATAACTCTTCGAGCACAACATATTTTTGACAAGGGAATGCAAAGTACAATCTACGTTTGTTTGGGCGGCTTCAGAGAACGGGACTCATTAATAGGACAGAAAACACAGGTATAAAACTACACATACATAATATATATTGACATTTCAGTGTCTTATTTACTATTTTACGTCTCAATCTATATCTGCCAATGATTAATTCTATAAACAGCTTGTGTCCAGTGCCAATGTTTCCTGTCGCCGCTGGTGTTCCAAAACAAATTTTTTGACTGCTGTTTTAAAACTATAAATGTTTTCTAGGGTCCTGAAAGGTGGCGGGATTATGTTCCAGCACCTTGTCGCCACGTATCTGAAGCTGCCTCGGAAGGCCGCTGACGCATGTTGAGGCGTCATCAGTTGTATGCTGCATTGGCGTGTACCGTGTGCCCTCCGGGTCGATAAAAATGACAGTTTCTCGAATAGATATGCTGGTGTTTTGTGCTTTATCACTCCAAAAAGAAGACATGCCAGATGAAGCTTGCGACGGTGCTCCATTTTGAGGATGTTGCTTTTATTTAAGAATGGGGTGACATGGGCCCTTGGTGGAATATCAAAGCAAAAACGAGTGCAAGCATTTTGTACCCGCTGGATGAGTCTCTTTGTTTTTGCTAGGATGCGGGGTCCGTATACTAAGTCCATGTAGTTTAATTTTGACAGAGTGAGTGACTCAACTAACTGTATGCGCAAGTTTTCGTTAATAAAAGATCTTATGTTATATAGTGTTTTGAGCCTGTAGAAGCAATTACTAACAGAGTCCGCAACATGCTTCTCAAATCTAAGCGCACTGTCCATAACAAGACCCAGACTTCGTGCCTCATTTACACGCTCTATGCATTCACCTAACAATTTGACATCCATAGTAGGTTTGATACTATTTATCTGGGAAAATGTGCCAAATATTGTATATTGTGTTTTAGTCGGATTAAGCGTTAAACTATTGCTAGCAGCCCAAGACGCAATGTTGTCAAGGTCAGTATTAAGTTTATGTATTGCACTGTCAATATCCGAAGGTTTACATGAAATGTATATTTGTACGTCATCTGCATATACATGATATCTGCAGTGTGTAATACGAGTCCTGATGTCTGCTGTGTATAAAATAAAAAGGATAGGACCGAGGATTGAGCCCTGCGGGACACCTCTAGCTAGGCCTTTCGTGGCAGAAACTTTACCCGGGGTGCCCGCCAGAACGCAGGCCGCCTCAAACGAGGTGGTGCGATACGCCCTCGATACCCTGATCGCCATGACCCTTTGCGGTTGTCGCAGGTGGGCCTTGTTCTGGTAGGCGGACAGGGCGTCCACCCAGATGGGTGCCCCGTACAGGGCCATGGATCGCACCACGCCCGTGTACAGTCGGCGACAGCCTGCTTTCGGCCCGCCCACGTTCGGAAGAAGCCGGCTTAGGGCGGCGGCTGTACCCACGAGCTTTGGGGCCAGTCGCCGGAAGTGTTCCTTAAAATCCCATCGGCTGTCAAGGACGAGTCCAAGGTACTTCATCGTCTTCTCGACGCCAACGGGTACTCCGCCGACAACAATTTGTGCGCCAGGTGGAGGCGCCCTCCGAGGTCCGTGGAAACACAGGGCTTCTGATTTGTGCAGGGCGACCTGTAGTCCCAGTTTCCGGATATTCTCCGCTACGTGGGCCACGCCTGCCGTTGCCAGGAGGGAGGCGTCTCTGAACGTGCCGCCACGGGCCGTTACGAGGGTGTCATCGGCGTAGCACGTTAATTGGACCCCCCGCAGGTTGGCGCCGCGTAGCACCCAGTCGTAGCCGATGTTCCACAGGAGCGGTCCTAGGACTGAACCCTGTGGGACACCGCACGACATGTCCTTTTCTACCCACCGGTCCTTGGTGGGGTATCGGATGGTCCTCTCCGACAGGTATGCGGCCACCACCCCGCACAGATACTCCGGCACGCGGTGGTATCTGAGCGCCTCTTTGATGGTCTCCCAGGGGAGAGTGTTGAACGCGTTTGCAATGTCAAGAGATACCGCCAGCACCACCTCTCCCTGGGATACCGCGTCATCCGCCAGGGCCCTCACCCGCGCTATGGCATCGATGGTGGACCTGCCCCGACGGAAACCGAACTGGCACGCGCTCAGATCTGGCCCTGGCCCCTCCAGATGCCGGACGAGTCGGTTTGCGATAATGCGCTCGAAAAGTTTTGCCACCTCGTCAAGCAGTACTATAGGCCGGTAGGCAGATGGTGAGTCAGCCGGTCTTCCCTTCTTTTGCAGTAGGACTAACTTTCCTGACTTCCAGGCGCGGGGTATCTGCCCCTGTCGAAGGCAGGCGCTGAACAGCGCCCTCACTCTTGGCTCCAACGGGCCGAGTGCCAGCACCCACGCACGTCCGGGAATGCCGTCGGGACCCGGGGCGGTGTTTTTGTGACGAAGCCTCAGTACCGCCGCTTCTAACTCTCCCTCTGAGACCTCGGGGGGAGCCGCCTCCTCTTCTTGCGCCCTCGCCATTGGTTCCATGCGCGGGGGGGTATGGTCGCCCCTCTCTGGGCACAGGGTGTCCACGACCCGGCTTAGGAGGTCCGGTTGGAGACTTTCTGTGAGCGGGGGAGCCCAAGGGCGTAGCTTGCACATCACCATCTTGTACGGCCTCCCCCACGGATCGCTGTTCAAAGTCTCCAGCATTTCCTGGTCCGCCGAGTCCCTTGCTTGACCGATGGCTGCGCACAGGGTTTTGCTGGCCTCCCTGTATTCTGCGTACAGCCTATCCTCCTGGGTCCGATCGCGCCTCCTCCTTCTCCGGCTTCTAGTGTACTGGCGTCTTGCAATCACACAGGAATTGCGCAGCTGCGTGAGCTCTGCAGTCCACCAGTACAGGTGTCGCTTCGGGGAGGCCGCTTTAGCCCGCGGCATTGCGGCATCGCAGACCTCCACCATGGCATCGCCGAGTTTTGCCGCCTCCCGGTCTACCTCCACAGGGTCTTTGGGCTCCTCCATCCAGGCTTGGACCAGGGCCGCCTCTTGGAGAACGTCTCGGTCCAGGCGTTTCAGAGCCCATCGGGGGGCATCGTCTCTCCGGGGGTGGCTTGGACCGTCCCGATTCGTCGGGTGGGCGGGGACTTCATATCGGACATATCTGTGGTCCGATAGGGTCTCCACGATCCTCATCATGGTGGCTGCATATGGGCTGCGTAGGCCCTTCGCCGCCTGCCTGGCCTCCTGCGGCGCTGCGGGACCGAGTTGGTGTCTTCCTCGCGTATTCTCTCCGCCGCCTCCTTCTGCGTCAGAACTGACGCGCTGAAGGTGGCCACTGCCGCCCATGCCTCCTTACTGTGCACCATAATCATAATCATAATCATAATAATCATAATCATAATCCTTTATTGCACCATGGTATACAGGTTGTTACATTATATTATAGTCTCTCATGGACCCGTTTCGGGTGTAGCAATTGTAAATTTACACATTACATATCAAAGAAGAATTGTAATAATAAATACCTAAATAAAACATGGCACAAAATGATCCTTAATTAACAAAGACATACAATTAAAAATATGAATCTTCTATCCTTTGAACTAATTATTATCATTATAAAAATCATCAATTGCATAGTAAGTTTTTTTTGTAAGGAATGCCTTCAACTTTTTTGCATATACTGTATCTTTTTCCTCTGCTTTGATATGGTTTGGAAGGTGGTTGTAACATTTTACTGCTGCATAATGGGGACTCTTTCGGTATATTTCTAATTTTGGTGCTGGTAATATTAATTTGTATTTGAACCGTTTATTATTATGCTTTGTAAACAGGTGAGTGTTTTTCCGCACAAACAAGCATAATTCTAAAATATATAGGCATGGTAAGGTAAGTATTCCATGTTTAGCAAAGTGAGGTCTGCAACTATCCCAATTGCGTATGCCTACAAGTATGCGAATGCATCTTTTTTGCATAATAAACAAATCGTGTGAATCCGTACTGTTACCCCACATTATGATCCCGTATCTTAACCACGAGTGTGCAAAAGCGTAGTAGGCAGAAAGCGCTGTGGCGAAGTTTGTTGTTTTGCGCAGTGTGAATAGTCCATAAAGAAATTGGGATATTTTTGTTTTTATGTTTAAAATGTGGGTTTTCCAATTCATATGGCTGTCTAAAGTAATGCCTAAGAGTTTAAAGCTTGCTACTTCTTCTATCTCTTCGTTGTTCAGTTGCAGTTTCAGATTAGGCGGCGTTCTTTGGTAAGGATAAAATTGAATTAATTTAGTTTTGTTTATATTTATTGAAAGATTATGGTCGTACATCCAGCTGTTGATTTGGTTTAATGTTTGGGATAGCTTCTCGTTAAAATTGTCGTCAGTCTTAAAATCAAAAAGGACAGACACATCATCTGCAAACATTGTACAACTGGCATCAATTTCACTTGGGAGATCATTAATGTATAGTAAAAATAGTAGACACCCCAGAACACTTCCTTGTGGAATTGAGCCCTTTACTTCTATTATATCAGATCGGACAATTTCAAATTGATTAGATTTCGGGTTAAGGTATTCGACCTCCACGAGCTGCTTACGTTTTTCTAAGTAAGATGTAAACCAGTCGTGTACTATGCCTCTGATTCCAGATCCATACATTTTATTCAATAGAATTTTATGCGATACTTTATCGTATGCTTTAGTGAGATCAAGGAGCAGCCCGACCGCGATATGTTTATTATTTATGGTTTCCATGATCTCTTGTGTATACTTGCTGACGGCCAGAGCTGTGGAACGATATTTCCTAAAGCCATATTGATTATCATTTAATATAAAGTTTCTTTCTAAGAAATTCATAACACGATTACACATAGCTTTTTCGAAAACTTTCGATAGAGTGGGCAAAGGTGCTATGGGCCGATAATTATTAGTATCAAGAGAGTCACCCTTCTTATATATAGGCTTTATTATTGCTATTTTAAGTTCCTGCGGGAAAACTCCTTCATTGAATGACTGGTTGATTAACATACATAGGGGCGGTGCAAGTTCTGTGGCGCACAACCTTAATAACGCTGAAGGGATGTCATCGATTCCAGTGCTATGAGTATTTTTTAATCCGCGAATAATATTGAAAACCTCAATCTCAGAGACTGGGTTTAAAAAGAGTGATTTATCGGAAGGAGAGCGAACTGAGCGACCGCATGGCATTTTACGATTGCCCTGCTGGTTTTGCTGGCAATCATGGACAGAAGCAAAAAAAGTATTAAAAGTATTTGCTATAAGCTTAGGATTATCTGTAACGATATTTTGAGGCATGATTGTTATTTTTAAGTTTTTCTTTTTCTTTACACGATTCTTGATGTTATTTATGATCTTCCACATTGTTGCCGTTTTATTTTTTGATTTTTCCATATCATTGATATACTTTAACCTTTTTGATTTAATTACTGTTTTTTTTAAGATTTTTGTGTATTGCTTGTAGTGTGTTTTTAGGACTGGGCTATTTGCATTACTTGCATGTATTTTAAGTAGCCTTTTATGTGTACAAGATATCTTAAGACCTTTTGTAAGCCAGGTATTCTTAGGTTTACTTTTTATAATCAGGCGTTTAATGGGGATTTTATCATTTAATATATTTTGTAGTATTTCGGCAAAAGCAGTGAAGTTGTTGTTTATGTTTCTATTGTGAATAAGTACCAGGTTCCAATTAATGTTTGTTAGCTCTATTTTAAATGCTAATTGGTTTTGTGGATTATGGATTCGTTTATATGTTATGTGGGGCTTGTTAAATCTATTTATTTCATTCTTATTAAACTGGTTTTCAAACTTGCAAATGACACTTTTATGATCTGATAAGCCGTATTCCTCGATTAAAACATCATAAGATTTATTGTTTGTAAAGACCAAATCAATGCAACTGGCGGAGTTTAATGTAATACGTGTTGGTTCCTGAACTATCTGAGTAAGATTTAACGCCAGCATAAGGTCGGATAAACGGCGACTGAGTTTAGAGTTAAGTAGCATATTAATGTTGAAATCACCCCCCATCACAATATTTTTATAATGTTCTTTATGTTTAATTTTTTCTAATATCCTTTCCATACAATTATAAAAGGTCTCAATATCTCGGTCAGGTCTATAAATGCAAAAAAGTATAGTGTTTAATCTAGGTAGTTCAACACAACAGCATTCAAATACATATTCTTTAGATATTTCGTTAATGTCTTCCTTCTCGAAGTATTCTATACCATTTCTAAGTAGGATACATACTCCTCCACCGTTGTGTTCATGTCGGCTGTAGCTTGTTGCTAGCTCATATCCCGGTATATGGACTAGTTCCATCTGAGATGGCGACATCCAGGTTTCTGTTAAACACAGTGCGTCATAGCGGTGGTTCACCATAAAGGCTTCCAATATATGTGTTTTGTTATTGAAACTCTGCATATTCTGGAATAAGACCGTGAGGTGTGTGTGATGACTATCTTCAGTGGCGAAAGGTAGACGAACTACAGTCATTCATAGACTGGGAGCTTCTAGTGGGGTCCAAAGGGCAGATACTTGATCGGGAACTGGAGTGGAAGCTTCTTGGTGTGCTGTTTTGCTCTTTCAGGTCGTTTTGGTGGGAGTTATGTAGGTTCATTACCATAGCAATAGGAGATGGTCCGGTTGTGTTGTTTGCTTCATCTGTGTTCTCTTGTATTGTATTGCTTTGCCTTTTTTCTTGTTGCGGCGATTTTTTTTGGTTGCGGTTGTATGTTGTGTTAAAGGTTTCATTGTTCTTTAACCACTCCGGTTGAAATTTTTCGCCATTGATATAGAGCTCACTTTTCCTAATGATTGCGTACTTACCGTTCTTCCGTGCTATAAACATTTTTTCTCTTAGTTTTTTGATATGTTCCAATTCATTTTTGTCCAGGAACTCACTGACAGCATATCCGGTATTTCTAAATCTTTGGGAGTTATTTAGTACGTATGCAGTCATCCGTTTACTGATTAGTTCTATCTTGAGGGGTCGACGATGTCCTTTTTTCCCCATACGAGATACGCTTTCAATAAAACCATTGATGTCGATGCCTAGTATATCATGGAACATATGACTTATCCGATAGACCAGGTCTGGTTCTTCCTCATAATAGTACTCGTCGAGGCCGTACAAGACGAATGTTTTTTCCTGTCCATTTTTTCCCGTCGGTGTTAGGTTTGCAATACGAGTTTTCAGATCTTGTAGTTCCATTTTAAGTTTTTGATTTTCTCGGTCTATGTTGTCGATCTTTGCCATAGCCCCTTCTAAGTCCTCTTTTTGACTTAGTTGCTCAAGTGATAATGTCTCCATTTTTTTTCCAAAGTCGTTTTTTAAGTGATTGATTGCATTGTATATCTCCTTCTGTACCATAGTTTGTATATTTTGTGTAATAAGTTCATTATGTCGCATAAGTTTCGAATCCAATAGCTTAGCGATCTGTTCCAGGGTGATTGTTTGCTTTTCCGTCTGTGTGTTTTGGTCAAGGTTGACCGCGCTGGGTTCGAGTTTCGTGTCCCCAGATGACTGCATTGACAAGCCTGCCATGTCGGTACCATCTAGGCATGAGACGTTACTGCCGTCTAATGACATATTTGCTTCCTCAGGGGGTGGCCGTGAGGTTAGGGCTGCTTGCCGCAGGCCCGCAGGTGACGCGCATGTATTGTCGTCGCAACGCCGACGAGTAATTCTATCACAAGAGGGGCATTTCCAGGAATTTTTCAGCTCGTTACTGTGCTCTCGAACGAACGCCGAGGTCATATTAACACAAGCGAAGTGATACACTCCCCTGCATTGTGTACAAATTAATAGTTCCCCTCTCTCAATCTTTCTCATGCACGCTAAGCAATTCATTTTTTTTGGTTCTTCTATACTAGTGACCTCAAGCGGAAATTTTTGGTAACTGTCGCTATATTTCGGTCTACTTAAACATACTTCACAACAGTTTATTGTTTTTTAATGACGGAAACACTGAAGGTTTCGTTTGTTCGGTTGGTGCGGCTGCGCTACTGTCAGATGTCAAATGTAACTCCAATCAGCTGTTGGTTGGTCCCGTTATTTGTTATTGAAATGTGTTTGAAGATCAAAGTTATGGTTCAAATATAAGGATATAACGGACGATGTAGTATTCTCACCGTTATATTTAGTGTTCAGCGAGTGCCAGTAGCTAGGTTTGACGCGGCGAATGCTTCGTAAGTACTTCTATGCACGCGTTCCACATAAACTTTCTCTCTTCACTAAATATTTAAACACATTTTTAAATAGAATTGACGGAGCTCTTACTAATCAATGTTTACTTGGCTAGGGTTGCCAGTCTTTTTCCATTCGGCCGATTAAGGCCGGTAGTGAGAGGTCGCCTCCAATAGCCGTGGTCAGGTCCGCGCGGAGCTCCGCCCAGGCAGGGCACTCCTCGCGCGTGTGCTTGGCCGTGTCCACGGCTCCTCCTCCACAATGGTGGCACGCCGTTGTCTGCTCCCTGCCAACCACCTCACACAGGTACTTGCCGAAGCAACCGTGCCCCGTAAGGAGCTGCGTGAGGTGGAATGTGGGTGGACCGTGTTTGCGTTCCACCCATTCTCTCAGAACAGGCCGAACAGCGTCCACCAGGTCCCTGCTAGCTCCTGGGCCTTCGAGTCTCTCCGACCACCTCCGGAACATTATATTTCGTGCTTCGGTACGCCACTGCTGCACCTCGTGTGGAGCAGGCCAGTTGCCTTCCTCCCTTGCCTCTTTCACCCGCCAGAAGACACCTGACTGGACCTTTGCTTCCAGGTCCCAGGGTGTGCTACCAGAAATTAGGCAGGCTCCGGTGTACGATACAGTACGGTACGCTCGAGCTGCCCTGAGTGCTATGGCCCGCTGCGGACGACGCAGCAGGGCCAAATTCCGAGTACTCATGGTGTCCGCCCATATTGGTGCCCCATAGAGTGCCATTGAGCGTACCACATTTATATAAAGGCGTCTGCACGCCCCTCCTGGACCTCCTAGATTTGGGAGAATTCGCCCGAGCGCGCCGGCAGCTGAGATGAGCTTAGGAGCCAAACGCCGGAAATGTTCGTCAAACTTCCATCTACCATCGAGGACGAGTCCCAGGTACTTCATCGTCGACCCGACGGCGATGGAAGCTCCTCCCACTGTAATTCGCTTCGCACTGTAATTCGTAATTCGCTCTCCATATGCCTGATCAGGCGAGCAGCGATTATCCGCTCAAAGAGCTTGCCCACCTCGTCGAGCAGGACTATTGGCCGGTAGCCAGACGCAGAGTCTAACGGTCGCCCCTCCTTTCGCAATAGCACCAGCTTCCCGCACTTCCACTCTTTCGGAAAGCAACCCTGCTCCATGCAGGCGGTCAAAAGACGCAGTAGCCGCGGCTCCAGGGCGTCCATAGCCAAGACCCACGCACGGCCCGGAATGCCATCAGGCCCTGGGGCCGTGTTCCTGGCACGGAGCCGGATGACGGCCACGGCCAACTCGGCAGGACGAATTGGTGGGACAGTCTCTTCCTCTGTTGGCCTCACCACTGGCGGCGCCATTGAAGGTGGCTGGTGAGGTCCCCTTTCGGGGAATAGCGTCGCAACCACGCGATCCACAAAATCCGGCTGCAGTGATTCAGTCAGTGGAGGCGCCCATGGGCGCAACTTGCTCCGGATCATTTTATATGGCCTTCCCCACGGGTCGGCATTGAGGGTCTCCAAAAATTCGGCACGACTCGCCTCAATTGCCTGCCCTATGGCCACCGAAAATGCCAGTTTGGAGGCCTTGTAAACCTCGTACAGGCGACGCTCCTCGTCTTCATCTCTCAGTCTGCGCCTTCTTTGTCGCAGGTACTGGCGCCGAGCGACTATACAGTCACTACGCATCTGCGCGAGCTCAACGGTCCACCAGTATACGCTTCGCCTTGGTGGCACAGACTTGGCCCGGGGTATAGCTGCGTCACAAATTTGCGTCATGGCCGCCCGAAGTCGGGACGCTTCAGTCTCTACTTCCAACGCTCCATCCGGTTCCGGCAACCAGGACTGTACAATCGCCGCCTCCTTCAAAAGTTCCCGGTCGAGTTTAGTGAGTGCCCATCTTGGGCCACTTCCGGCCGGGCCATTTCGGCTTGGGTTATTCGGGGCCACTGAAGGTGTAACGACCTCGAACCGGATGTAACGGTGATCCGACAACGTCTCCACTCCCACCATGACCTCCCATCCTTGGACACGGTGCGCCAGAGCGGCACTCGCAAACGTTATGTCCACGATAGAGCCACCCTGTTGTCGCACGCACGTCTCTGCCGTTCCCTGGTTGATAACCGCGAGGCCTGCCGCAACCGCCCATTCTTCTAGGGTCGCGCCACGCACATCCGTCGCCGGAGAGCCCCAAGCTGTGGATTTAGCATTGAAATCTCCGGCTACGATCACCTGGCGTGGTAGGAGCTGGCCTATTCGAGCCCCAATTTCATCTAGGAACCTCTCAAAGTCAGCCAGACGACGGTTAGGCGAGAAGTAGACCGCTACAAACCATATTTCGCCACAGAGCGCCGCCACATAGCCCCTCCCTTTTATGGCACTGGTCATCGGCAGACCACCGGCTACTGTCCGTACGACTAGTGCCACACACCCGTCCACATCACCTATCCAGTCATCCCGGGGAGGTATCGAGTAGGGTTCTGCCACCACGGCAACATTAATCATCCACTGCGCCAGGGATTGGAACAAGAGGTCCTGGGCCCTAGCGCAATGGTTGAGATTCGTCTGTAATACCCGAATGGCCATCTTAATCAGTAGCCATACGATCCTCCTCGTGCTCATCTGACCTGCTGGTAGATGGCTGGGTAGGCTGGGACGAGGCCTTGGGGCCTGCTCCAGTCTTCTTACTCGTCGCTTTAGGACCTGGGGATTTGCACGCCTTTGAGCCCAGCCTATGATCCGCCTTTTTCCCTGAATCCGCACATACCACACAGTATGGCGTCGCGGAGCATCCAGCCGCTCTGTGACCTGATTTGCCACATCGGTAACAAACATCGCTTCGATCTACATCGCAAGAGCACTGTGCCCGTACATGGCCCTTTTCCAGGCACTTGTAGCACCGCATGGGACGCTGATCGAGTAGCTTCACCGCAGCACGGACCCACCCCACCTGGAGTCTCCCGCGGTCAGCTTCGACCACTTTTTTGGCTGCTGCTACAGGGCAGCGAAGCCAGATTGAGCCAAGGCCGGACGCATTCTCGCGGATTTCTCCGGTCTTTATTTGACTCTCCTTACAACCGCCAGCCTTGGCAACGGCAGCAACAACTTCGCCGGGTGACACCGAGTCATCTAGGTGCATAAGACGCAGCTCTGCACATCTCGTCGGCCTGGATACCCGGACGATATCCTGCCCAAGCTTTTCAGCTAGCTCTTTGGCCAGGGAATCGGCCTTCTCCCCACTCATTGTACCCGGTACCTCCAGAACTCTAGCGCCAGTAGCCGCCCTCTTAAACCTGATGTTATTTATATCAAGGCTCTCAAGGTTAATACTCTCCTTGGCCTTGGCAAGCACCTGCGCGTACGTCACGCCCTTATCCACGGCTTCGGGCTGCAGTGTCAGCACTATTGCTGCCGAGCGAGGGGGGCGGAGCTTCCGCGTTTTCGGCTTCTTGCTATTCTTCCTCTGTTGCTCCGTCTGCGAGCCTGAACGAGGATTTACCGCCTTATTATTTTTTCCCACTAACTTCCACTCCATGGATTCATGGTCAGGCGGCGGTGGCTGGGGAGCTGGTGTAACGGATGGAAGAGCCGCAGCGGTTTCAACACCAGAGCAGGTCTTCTTCCCCTTCCCTTTTCCTTTATTCCCCTTCCGGGGCTCCTTTGTATTATTCGGGGGACCTCTTCTTGGAGCCGGAACTGGAGTGAGCTCGGGAGCGGCTGCAGGCTCATGGCTCTGAGAGGCTGTCTGCCTAGCTTGTCGATTTCGGTCAGCGGCCAGCGGGGGCCGCATTGGTTGAGCCGGCAGCAGCCTACCCTCGATTTCCAGGGCTCCCAGCCTCTCGTCCAGCATCAGCCTCACCTGCGCTGAGATGGACCGCGCTACCTCGTCCATGTTTAGCGAGCCGGAAGTGACTCCGCAGGACCTGCTTTTGGGCTGGATTAGCTCCCCAGGTTTTCCTTTCCCATACTCCCGTCGGCGGACTTGTTCTCGCGTCCCTGGAGGCGAGGCCTCTTTCGAGGTGCCCAAGGTGGCTGGGAGCCTCTCTCCACCTCTTCGAGCCACGGCGGACTCTCCGCGTCCGACCGGGGCATAGGAGAGTCTGCGGACGACTCCCGCGCTCCCGCTGGGTCTTCGAGCCTGAAGGGAGTCAGGCATGGGCGCGCCCGGCGCCTGCCCCTGGTTGCGGTGTTTCTGCGCGCCCCGCTGGTGGGGGGTGGCCGTTGTCCTTCCTCATCAGCAGCAATGCCAGCGGGTGTGTCGGATCGCACAGTATACATGGTCTCATCCGTATCTGGCGCCGACTCTCCAGGAGCCCCGCTTGGCCCTCCCTCTTTCAGCCGGGTCAGCAGCACCCTGGGAATCCTCTGGAAGCGGGCCTCTCGCCCCCCCTCCAACGGTGTCGCCGGTGCGCGCTCGTCGTTTGGAGCATCCACCATGGCTCCCTCTCCTTCCTTGTGGGCTTCTCCACCACCCTCGGTCGCTCCACGCCGAACGAAACGACCGTGGCGGTCGCGCACCGGAGCGCCACCCGCCTCCTTTGCCGGGATCTGGATCGCGGTGGAGCTTAGATCAATGCATGGACCTGGGTAGGGGGCCTGACACGAGGCCATTCCCGCCGCGCCACGAGCCCGCTAGGTGCGTCCGCACCGCCACCGCTGCCCATTAGCTGCCAAGCAGGCTGCCGAGCTACAAACGCCGCATCCCTTGCCACCTCAGATTAGCTGAGGCATGCTGGGAGCGGCCAACCACAAAAACTCGGCACTAAAGCCCGCGCAGGAGTGAACTCAACTGCAATTCCGTCCCAGGGGACCTGGCGTCTCACGCTGTGCCCTCTGTTAGGTTCAGAGGGACACGCGGAGCAGCCCGCCGTGTGCTGTGCTTAGTCTGGCCCCTCCCCTCAGGCCTGTCCGGTTTGGGTGGCCCTATCCGGCATAGCCCTGAGGATCTTGGGGGCACGCAAGCCCCTTCACCGCGGCAAGGTGACAGCACTCGAAGGGGCTCCGTGGGAACCTTTTTTTTTTTTTTGTTGACCCAGGGGAAATCCGTTATGGATCCCACCCGGCCCGGGAGAAGCCGAGTGGGTATGTCCGACTCGCACGGACTAAAACCCCTGGGGTGTTCCACAACTCGCAATTGGACAGAGCCCCGGGAACGCTATTGCACACATCCGGAACTCTGTCAGCGTTGCCCTTGCGGGCCCACATAGTATGGTAGGTGGCACCTTACCTACTCCGCTGTTGGCACCCCAGAACACAGTGGGGGCCTTCCAGCTCAGGACCTCTTCTAAGCGAGTGATGGAACCCCCGACCCATCACCCGCAGATCCTCATCATGGTGGCTGCATGTGGGCTGCGTAGGCCCTACGCCGCCTGCCTGGCCTCCTGCGGCGCTGTGGGACCGAGTTGGTGTCTCCCTCGCGTATTCTCTCCGCCGCCTCCTTCTGCGTCAGAACTGACGCGCTGAAGGTGGCCACTGCCGCCCATGCCTCCTTACTGTGCACCATTCGGCTGATTAAGGCCGGTAGTGAAAGGTCACCTCCAATAGCCGTGGTCAGGTCCGCGCGGAGCTCCGCCCAGGCAGGGCACTCCTCGCGCGTGTGCTTGGCCGTGTCCACGGCTCCTCCTCCACAATGGTGGCACGCCGTTGTCTGCTCCCTGCCAACCACCTCACACAGGTACTTGCCGAAGCAACCGTGCCCCGTAAGGAGCTGCGTGAGGTGGAATGTGGGTGGACCGTGTTTGCGTTCCACCCATTCTCTCAGAACAGGCCGAACAGCGTCCACCAGGTCCCTGCTAGCTCCTGGGCCTTCGAGTCTCTCCGACCACCTCCGGAACATTATATTTCGTGCTTCGGTACGCCACTGCTGCACCTCGTGTGGAGCAGGCCAGTTGCCTTCCTCCCTTGCCTCTTTCACCCGCCAGAAGACACCTGACTGGACCTTTGCTTCCAGGTCCCAGGGTGTGCTACCAGAAATTAGGCAGGCTCCGGTGTACGATACAGTACGGTACGCTCGAGCTGCCCTGAGTGCTATGGCCCGCTGCGGACGACGCAGCAGGGCCAAATTCCGAGTACTCATGGTGTCCGCCCATATTGGTGCCCCATAGAGTGCCATTGAGCGTACCACATTTATATAAAGGCGTCTGCACGCCCCTCCTGGACCTCCTAGATTTGGGAGAATTCGCCCGAGCGCGCCGGCAGCTGAGATGAGCTTAGGAGCCAAACGCCGGAAATGTTCGTCAAACTTCCATCTACCATCGAGGACGAGTCCCAGGTACTTCATCGTCGACCCGACGGCGATGGAAGCTCCTCCCACTGTAATTGTTGCGCCAGGTGGTGGCGCATTTCTCGGTCCATGGAACGCTAGGGCTTCAGATTTATTAAGGGCCACCTGCAATCCCAGTGCCCGGATCCTGTGTACGGTGTGTGCCACTCCAGCTGTGGCCAGGTAAGCAGCCTCCCCATGATTTCTAGCGCAGGCCAGCACAAGAGTATCGTCAGCGTAACAGGTCAAGCTGACTCCCCGCAAAGTGGCCCCGCGCAGCACCCAGTCGTACCCGATGTTCCACAGGAGAGGTCCAAGAACTGAACCCTGTGGAACACCGCACGTCATATTTCGCCTTCTCCATCCGTCCTTTACTGGGAAGATCACCTTCCTCTCAGTGAAGTAAGCAGCCACCACCCGTTGCAGGTAATCAGGCACGAGGTGGAACTGGAGTGCCGCCAAAATTGTTTCCCAGGGCAGGGTATTAAAGGCATTAGAGATGTCGAGTGACACAGCCATGACTACCCCGCCCTCGGTTACGGTTTGCTCCGTGATGCGCCTCACACGCGCAATCGCATCCAGCGTTGAGCGGAGTGGACGAAAGCCATATTGGCAATCGCTCAGGCCCGGCTGCATGCTCCTGACCAGGCGAGCAGCAACCACGCGCTCAAAAAGCTTACTCGTCTCGTCAAGCAGCACGATGGGGCGGTACGCCGACGGCTGATCAGGTGGGCGCCCGTCTTTTCGGAGGAGCACCAGTTTTCCTATTTTCCACCTGTCAGGAAACCGCCCTTCTGTCAGACACAGCGTGAAAAGTGCCCTGATTCTGTCCTCCATCTCGCTAATCGCGATCGACAATAGGCGGCCCGGAATGCCGTCTGGTCCGGGGGCTGCCTTCTTCGAGCGGAGTTTAAGGACAGCCGCACCGAATTCGGCCTCTGTTACCGGGGGCACCTCCATCTCAGGATCCCGTGGTTGGGAGCTGGATGCCATAGCTGGTGGCACAAACTCGCCTCTTTCGGGAAACAAGGCCCTTACTACGCGCTCAACGAGCTCCGGCTGGAGACTACTAGTCAACGGGGGAGCCCAAGGTCGGAGCTTCTGTCTTACGACACGGTACGGCCTGCCCCATGGGTCTCTGTTTAGTGTCTCCAGCCACTCCTCCCAAGCCGATTCCTTCGCCTGTGCTATGGCGGTTTGAAGGGTTTTGCAGGTGTCCCTGTAGGTGTCGTACAGGACTGTTTCCTCAGCGTGGTCCCGTATCCGACGTCTTCTGCATCGCGTGTACCGGCGACGTGCGGCGACGCAAGCCTTCCGCAGCTGGCGGAGTTCAGGACGCCACCAGTACACTCGACGCTTCGGTGCGAGAGGCTTTGCCCTGGGCATCGCCGCGTCACAGATGCGGATAAGAGCGGCCCCAAGACGCTCGGCCTCGTGGTCCACCTGCCCCTCTTCCACTAGGCCGGAGCCGGTCCCCCAGGATTCGACGATAGCCGCCTCTCTAGCGAGCTCCCTATCGAGTTTCCCTAGCACCCACCGTGGACTGTCCCCAGCAGCGGGACGATGTTCCATCGCCACGTTAGTGTCGGTGGAGATATCGAACCTTATATACCGGTGGTCCGATAGAGTTTCCATATCAGTCTTCACCTTCCAGTTTAAAACACGGTGAGCCAATGTATTTGACGAGAACGTTACGTCCACGATTGACTCACCCTGTGGTCGCACACATGTGCTTTCTGCTCCAACGTTGAGGACAGTTAATCCGAGGGAGATCGCCCACTCCACTAGCACGTCTCCCCGTGCATCTGTTGCAGGAGATCCCCATGCTGTCGACTTAGCATTGAAATCCCCAGCGACTAGCACAGGGGTGGGAGATACCTGCCCAACCAGAGCCCCGACTTCCGTAAGCATCTGCTCAAAGTCGGCGAGGCTTCGATTGGGCGAAAAGTATACCCCAACGATGGCTATTCTCTCATACATAGCGAGCACGAACCCACGACCCCTGACGATGTTCTCAAGGGAGGGGGAGCCGGCTCCAGCTGGTGCGATAACGACCACCGTGTTGTCGTAGTCCGAGACCCAATTATCTCGGTTAGGGACAAAGTAGGGTTCCGAGACAATGGCCACCTTTGTTTGCCATTCCACCATGGTCTGGATCAAAAGGTCCTGCGCCCTAGCGGAGTGGTTTATGTTCGCCTGAAGGCAATTGAGCGCCATTTTAGTTAGCAGTGTCCATTTGTTCCTCCACAGAGCGCAGCTCCTCAGAAGGCGCAGGTGCTACTGGGCTATCCTTTGTCTTCCTTATCCCTCTTGGTTTATTATTTCGAGTCGAGCTCCGACATTCCTTATCGCCAATGCGATGGCCAGCCGGTTTATTGGCCGCCACGCAGATAGGACACTGTGTTTCGCCAGTACATTCCCTGGCTTTGTGACCGGGCTTCCCGCATCGATGGCAGAAGTTACTGCGGTCCACTCCTCTATCGCATTTCGCCCCAACGTGGCCCGCCTCTAGGCACCTGTAGCACCGCAAGGGCTTTGCTTCAAGCAGTACGACTCGGGCTGAGACCCACCCAACCTTGAGACGACCTACCTCTACCACCTTCTTGGCTGCCGCTACTGGGCAGCTTAACCATATCGAACCCACACCATTGGAGCCACGAGAAATAATGCCCGCTTTGATGGATTCCGTACCGCAACTTCCTTCTTTGGCTACGGCCTCTACGACTTCATTTGGGGTTGATGAGTCGTCCAATCCTGTCACGCGTATTTCAGCGCGTTTCACCGGGCGGTGGATATAAGCTTCGGCGTCCAAGACCTCGCGAAGTTTTACCGCTAAGGCATCTGCCGCTTTCTCCGCGTTTTCGGTACCGGGTGGGATTTCGAGCATTCGCGCTCCGGTGACCGTCGTTCGGAAGCGAACTTGGGAGATGCCAATCTGATCCAACTTTATGTGGTTCCTGGCTTTGGCTAGGATGGTTTCATACTTTGCCCCGTTTTCAATGGCTTCCGGCTTCAGTGTGAGAGTGACCGCAGCGGTTCGTGGAGGTTTGAGTTTCCTCCTTCGCGGGGTCACCTGTTTAGGCACGCTCGCAGCATTTGATACAGCCTTGTTAGCCTTCTTCTTGGGTTTCCGGCCCAAAGCGTCCTTCCACGTCCCATTTGGGGGATTAGGTGCAGCAGATGCCGGTGGTGCAGGGGGCACTTGCTTGGCAGCTGCTGCTTCTTTGGCAGCCAGGCTAGTTCTGTTCTTCCTGCCTTTATTTTTTCCCTTCTTCTCATCTTGTCTCTCCACCGTTGGGTCAGGAACAGTATTCGAGTCTGTGATGACTGCTATCCCCGGCTGGGTAGTATTGAAGCTCGTGCCATTTGGCCCAGCAAATTCCGCCTGTTGTTGGCATGGTGTTTCGCTGTTGGCCCTCCTTTCCATCCGAGGGTCAGCGGCCAACGAAGGCCGCACACGTGGCTCCGGGAGGAGGCGACACTCGATGCCCTCTAGCCGGGCGTTCAACATGTTGCTGAACTGTTCGCGGTTGGACCGCGACGGTTAACCTTTTTTTTTTTTTTTTTTGTTTTTTTTTACGTGGGGAAATGCGTTACGCATACCACCCGGGTGCAGGGACGGACGACGGACCCGGATGGTTATGTGGGACTCCCAGGCTAATGAGGCCTGGTCTACCCACTAAAACCCCACGGTCGCCATCACATAGCTATAGGGCGTGGCCACAGGGACCCCGAAGGTAAACTTCCGCGACCTCGCCAGCGACTGTCCTGTGCTCAGGACCCAACTTTACATCAGCCTCCATATTTTGGAGCACGCCATAACTTTGGCGCGCTCGCCACCGAAGGGACCCTTGAAATGGAAGACAGGTAAGCTGACAGACGTCCCCGAGCCTGCCGCCCACAGGTGCCCTTATGGGGGAAGTCGGCGGTCGTATGCTAACCGCCGCCGCCCCACGCGTTTACGGCGCATTGGTTGGGAGGCCGGATCGTCCTCCCTCGCGCGCTCCGCAGCTTCTTTCTTCGACATAACACTTTCGCAGAAGTCGAGTATTGCGTTCCATGCTACGTCGCTGTCCACCATCTTGCGAAACACTGTGGGCAATGACAGGTCACTACCCACTGCAGCGCACAAAGTGCGGCGCTCCTCAGTCCAGGCTGTGCACACCTCTAGCATGTGCTGAGCAGTCTCCTCCGGGCAGGTGTTGCAGTGGTGACATTCCGCTGTTTGTTCTCTCTTTATCCGAAATAAATACTTGCCAAAGCAACCGTGGCCCGAGAGAACCTGAGTCAGTCGGAATGTCACAGTGCCATGTTCACGTTCCAGCCATGGTTTTAAAACGGGACGGATTGCCTCGATGGTCCGATGGCCTGCACCCGGTTGTTCTAACCTCTGTTCCCAGAGTGCAACCATTTCAAGGCGAATCGCGTCCCGCCGCCCTTCAATCTCTTTGGGTGCTGGTGAGTCGCCTCTTCGAAGCGCCTCCTCGCGCCAGTGGTATACCGCTGCGAGGGTCTTCGCATCGAGGTCCCAGGGAAGCGACCCAGCCAGCACGCAGGCCGCCTCAAACGAGATCGTACGGTACCCTCTGATCACTCTTGTGGCCATTGCTCTCTGGGGTGTCCTCAGCAGAGCTCTTTCCTCCCTTTTAAGAGTGTCAGCCCATACCGGGGCTCCATACAGGGCCATAGATCTTACGACCCCCATGTACAGTTGACGGCACGACGCTTTAGGCCCCCCCGTGTTTGGCAGTATGCGCCCTAGAGCGCCGGCTGCTCCCAGAAGTTTTGGCAATAGGCGCTTGAAGTGAGCCTGGAAGTTCCATCGGCTGTTAAGTGTGAGACCTAGGTATTTCATAGTAGACTCTACAGTAATTCTGATTCCGCCGATCACTAAGTGCGCATCCGGCGGGGGCGCATTTCGTCCTCCGTAGAAGCATAGGGCTTCTGATTTTTGTAAGGCAACCTTTAACCCTAGACGTCGGATCCGGTTTACGACTTGGGCAACTCCTGCCGTTGCCAGTCTGGCAGCCTCTCTATACGTTTTTCCACGTGCTGTTATAAGGGTGTCATCGACGTAACAAGTTAGATTCACGCCTTGCATATTGGCACCTCTCAGGACCCAATCGTATCCTATATTCCACAGGAGTGGTCCTAGGACCGACCCCTGTGGAACGCCGCATGACATCGGGTGTCTAGCCCACTGTTCTTTGCCCGGGTAGGTAACATATCTGTCTGAGAGGTACGATCTGACAATCCGTCTTAGATGTTCTGGGACTTGATGGTATCGAAGCGCCTCTGTGACACATCCCCATGGCAAGGTGTTAAATGCATTGGCTATATCCAGTGACACGGCCAACACAACTTCGCCTCTAGACACCGCCTCGTCTGTTAGACTCTTCACACGCAAAATGGCACCGACTGTGGAGCGGCCGCCGCGGAAACCAAATTGGCAATCCGCCACATCAGGCCCCACCCGCGACAGGTGCTGGATCAGTCGGTTCGCTATTATGCGCTCGAATAGTTTGGCTACCTCGTCGAGCAACACTATTGGGCGGTACGCTGATGGGGAGTCCGCTGGACGCCCTTCCTTCTTTAATAGTACCAGCTTACCTGTCTTCCATTTCACTGGAAATAAGCCTTGTTTCAGGCAGGCTGAGAACATCCTTAGCAGTCTCGGCTCTAGTACCTTGCTGGCTAAGACCCAGACACGACCCGGCACGCCGTCGGGGCCTGGTGCCGTGTTCTTTGCCTTAAGTCTCAGCACAGCTGCACCGAGTTCGTCACCGGATACATCAGGTAATTCTTCTTCCTGAGCACTGCCTCCTTCTTCTGTAGGCGGTGCCATTGCCGGTGGCACAAAATTGTCACTGGCCGGAAATAACCCTTCAACCACATTCTTTAACAACTCGGGCTCTAGGCTTCGCGTTAGAGGCGGAGCCCAGGGGCGGAGCTTGCTACGGACCGTCTTGTATGGTCGGCCCCATGGGTCTCTGTTAAGCGTTTCAAGCATCTCTTGCTCTGACCTTTCTTTTGCTTGGCTGATGGCCACCTGCAGGCACTTTTTGCGATCGTTATATGTTGCGTACAGTTCCGCTTCTGCGGCAGGATCTTTGCGTCTGCGCCTTCGTTGGTGACTGTAGAGACGCCTCGCTACCACACACGCACTTCGGAGTTGCTCTATCTCTACAGACCACCAATATACTGCACGTTTGGGAGGCAGAGCCCTGACCCGCGGCATGGCTGAGTCACAGATGTTAAGCATCGCACCACCAAACCACTGCGCCTCCTCTTCAACTTCTAACAGACCCTCCGGGACCGGGTTCCAGGCTTGCACGTTTGCTGCAGCAATTAATACCTCCCTGTCAAGTTTTTTCAAAGCCCACCGTGGCCCGTCACCAGGTAAGGACCGGCTTATCGGACCGCTCGGGGTAGCTGGAAGCGCAGAGACCTTGAACTGTATGTACCGATGGTCAGACAATGTCTCTACGCCCTCGAGCACTTCCCAGCCCTGGACACGGCGCGCCAGGGCGGCATTTGCGAACGTTATGTCCACTATAGAACCGCCCTGTTGCCGCACGCAAGTGTCGACCGAACCCCGGTTGATTACTACCAGCCCTGCCGCGATCGCCCACTCTTCTAATTCGCGTCCACGTGCGTCTGTCGCTGGGGATCCCCACGCAGCTGATTTTGCATTAAAATCGCCAGCGACAAGCACAGCGCGTGTATGATTGCGACCTATAAGTGCTCCCACATCTGCCAGAAAGGATTCAAATTCGGCCAGACTCCTATTGGGTGAGAAATAAATCCCGACCACCATGACGCCACCGATGAGCCCAGCGGCATAGCCTTTCCCCCTCTCCACCTTTTCGAATGGCGGTGAGCCGATAGTTGTTTGTGTGACTAGCGCCACCGAACCGTCGTGGTCCCCAACCCAATTGTCCCTTTGGGGGATAAAGTATGGCTCGGAGACGATAGCCACATGTGCCAACCACTGCGCCATACTCTGGAACAGGAGGTCCTGAGCTCTGAGGCAGTGGTTGAGGTTCACTTGCAGGAAGTTTAGCGCCATTACTCTACGACTTCCATTTGCGCTTCCGGCTCAGCCTCAGCCGCATCAGTAGCGGGTGGGTGGACGGACTGCGAGGGGGCCCGGGAGCCATCGCTGTTCTTTTTCCCCTTTCGGTTATTTTTTGGTGCAGTGCAAGCCTTGCCCCCGATAATATGTCCTGCCGCTTTATTGACCGCCGCGCAAATTACGCAGTGAGGCTTTGCACTGCATGCGGCTGACTTGTGCCCGGAGTTACCACAGCGGAAGCATACGTCGCTGCGGTCCACTTCAGCTTTGCACTGTGCGCGCGCGTGACCCGCTTCAAGGCAGCGGTAGCACCGCATTGGCCGATGATCCATTAGTTGTACCCTTGCTGATACCCATCCAACTAATAAACGACCACCTTCAGTTAGCTTTTTGACCGTCGAAATGGGGCAGCGAGCCCAGACTGATCCTAGACCCGAACGATCCTTTCGTATCTCACCGCACTTTATTTGGTCAAGAGCACACTCACCAAGCTTGAACACCGCTGCTCTAACGTCTTCGGGTGTGACAGACTCATCCAACCCTGAGATACGTACTTCCGCGCTTTTTGTTGGCCTAGAGATTTGCACAACGTCATTATTAAGCTTTTCCCTCAGTTTGTTAGCGAGAGCATCTGCTTTCTCGCCACTAGCGTCAGGGACCTCTATTATTGTTGCCCCCGTCACTGCTCGCTTGAACCACACACCTTCAATCTGCAGCTCCTTAAGGTCAATTTTAGACCTGGCCTCCTTTATTATGTCACCGTATGTTTGGTTTCCTTCGCCGGTTTCTGACTTGAGCGTCAGGACGATTGCAGCCGAGCGTGGAGGTCTCAGCTTGCGGGCCTTCTTCGGGGCAGCCTTCTTCGGGACTGCTTGCTGCTGCGGTAGTGAAGTGCGAGCAGCGACCTTCTTTTTGCCCCTGCCAACCACCGCAGTCCACTCCATATTCAATTTGTCCGGAGCTGCTGCCGGCGCTGCTGCCGGCGCTGCTGCTGGCGCTGCTGCCTGCGCTGCTGCCACTGCTGTGTGGGCTGGCATTTTCTTCCCTTTCCCCTTCTTTCCCTTTTTCCCCTTTTGGGGCTCCTCCGTGAAATTCGGAGGACCTCGCTTTGAGGGCGGTGCGCTACCCGGGTTCGTAGCGGCCTTGATATTCGGTTTTGGCGTGGGTGCAAGATTCGGGGCCTGAAAGGCCTCGGACTCTGCTCGACGCTCCCGGTCGGCAGCCAGTGGGGGCCGCATTGGTTGAGCTGGGAGTAACCTACCTTCGAGCTCTAGAGCTCCCAATCGCGCGTCCAACATGAGTCCCACTTGAGCGCGCACCATTTCATCCACAGCCGTGGATCCCGAGCCGGCTGGGGGAGCAGTCTCCGTAACTGGAGGGGGGGGCGATTTTTGCGTCTCCGAGGACCGAATTGCGGCTCTCAGTTGAGACATCTCGGACCGAATTTCGTTTAGTTCAGCGCGCAGGCGGTCGTTCTGTGCCTGTAGGCGTCGCGTTTCCCCAGAGGAGGTCCGTTCAATGAGGACTTCAAAGACCTCTTTTATGGCCACGACGGCGCCATTGAGGGACTTAACAAAGGTACCCTTCAGGTTTCCTGATCTGGACGCGACCTTGGCTATAGCTTCCAAGCCGTCTTCTATTCGCTTTGTGAGTGAGGCCAAAGAGAGCTCGTCCTCTGTGCATGACCGGTCTGCAGTCAGTCTAATTTTGCCCGGCTGGGACCGCTTCAGGAATGAACTGCGGCCTCTTCCTCTGCCTCTTTTGGGGGACTTATTCAAACTCTGGTCGGGGTTCTCATCCGGATCGGTCCCCGATTCACTAAGGCCGCGGTTTCGCCAAAATCGGCTCGATTCCCTCTCCAGTGACGGTCGGCGGGATCCCTCAGCCGAAAGACGGCTCATGGCCAAGTCGGAATCTATCAAGCCATCTCCACATCCTTCAACGTTGCCTTCAGACCGCACCGTCACGAGGCTCCCCGCCTCTGACTCCAGATCGGTAGGTCGCTCAGGCGACATCCTCCCTTCCGGCAATTCAGGCCGTACCGAGGCAGCACTGTCGGCATTATCAGTATTTGCGCCGCTTGCATCGTCCCCTTTTCCTTCTTTTTTCTCGTCGTCTGCTCTCTTCTCGTCTTCACCTTCTTCTGCTCCTTTTGGTTTCGCTGGCGTGTTGACCAGCTTCTCTTCTTCATCGCTGGGCTCCGAGAGCTCCAGCCGTCTCCTTTTCTGCCCCTCTTGGGCCCACAATAGGTCAAACGAGAAGGAGTTAGGTGGGGATCCAGACCTGGATTTTGCTCTCGCGGTAATCTGACTACCATCCGTGTCCGAGCCCGCCACCTGTCTCCACTGTTGGTCGCTTGTATCTATTCGCCTTAGCGACACTCTGCATTCTCGCAGCCGTGGCCGCTCCACCGCAGCATTCGCCTCGAGAATGCCGCCGTTCCCCCTCCCGTTTTGCCCTCCAGAGGCTGAGGGATCCGCTTGCACCCTAGTGCCCACGCCCGCCGAGTCCTCCGAATCCCCGGAGCCGGCCTCTCCCTCGACAAACAGGTCGCGTTTGTCCAGCCTTGAGGGGGAGAAAAACTCTTCTCTCTCGGGTGACTGAGTCACCTTAGCCCCGCCGGAGGCGGCACTCCTTCCTCTGAAAAACCTCGTACGATTTGGCGTTGACGGACGCACAAGTCGTCTGAATTCAGACTCGGGCGCGGCATAGCGTATATGACGCCCAAACGCGTCCCGCATAGGGCGGTACTCCGCCGGTGCCGGCTTAGGAGAGGCTAGGGCGGGCGAAGGAAGAGTGCCCGTCATCTCCTCATCGTCTCCTCCAACGGGTGCCTGTGACGCACCCTCTTCCACGTCATTTTGGTTTTGGTTTTTTTTGTTTTTGTTCATCTACTTTTGTTCCCACGAGTGTGGGGGAAATAAAACGTCCACTTCGGCAGTGCCCCCTGTGCCGAAGCAACCCTATGTACACGTGACGTCGGGCGGTGTCACGCGGTTTTTACGACTTCGCTGTCGGGTTTTATAGAGTTTTCCTTCTCGCGGGCCGGCCAATTAAGGCAAGCCCTCCGCGCCGCGAACACTTCCCGTACCCCATACCGCCAGTGATGGGGGTCGTTGGGAGAGTGCTGCGGGATGCGGGATTCAAGGCGAGCTGGCGTGGACTCGTCTTTATAGTCTCGCTAGAGACTATCATTCATCATCATTCGTCCTTCTTTTGAGGCATGAGCCTCAACAACGCGGCAGAACCTCCATTCATCCCATCCATTGGTTAGTCTCATTCATTCTTCCATTCAGACATCTCCCTTCAAACCGCCGGGCCCGAGAGCCCCCTCCCTTGGGAAGCCTGGCTGCTCTCACTGTGCCCTCTGCTATATCAGAGGACACACGCGGAGCAGTCTCCCTGTGCCGCCCTTGCCTCAGGCCTATCCAGTATGGGAGGCCCTGTCTGGCACAGCCCTGAGGACAAAGGAGCACCTAAACACTCGGCATTGAAGCCCTCGCAGGAGCAAGCTCAACTGCCCATGCCACGACGGTAGTTAGCAGAGGAAGGACAGCAAGCGCACAACTGAGCGGCTGTCCTTCCCCTCCCAGGGTGCACCGCGAGGAGGTCTACCAGTCCCGCACCCCGCGACGGTTAACCTAACCTAACCTAACCTTTTTTTTTTTTTTTTTTTTTTTTTAAGAGGGGAAAATGCGTTACGCATACCACCAGGGTGCGAGGACGGACCCTGGTGGTTATGTGGGACTCCCTTGTCGGCTAATGAGGCCTACGGTTTACCCACTAAAAACCCCTCTATCTGCCGCCTCCGTGCTATAGGGCGAGGTCCTGGGAACTGACTTGTACTCTACCACAACCTCGCCAGCGGCTGTCCGGAGCTCCGGACTCGTCTCCGGGGAGAAATTTATTCCCCCCGCTTCTTCTCAAAGGGCCTGCCTAGTGGCATGCCCACCACTCGGGGAACCTTCATGTAGGCGACAGACGTCCCCGTGCCTGCCGCCCACGGGTACCCTTAGGGGGGAATTCGGCGGTCGTAGGCCAACCGCCGTCGCCCCACGCGTTTGCGGCGCATTGGTTGGGAGGCCGGGTCTTCCTCCCTTCCACGCTCCGCGGCCTCCTTCTGCGCCATCACGTCCTCGCAGAAGGAGGCTACCGCCTTCCATGACCTGTCGCTGCCAACCATGGCTTCTACCACGGCAGGCAGGGACAGGTCGTGCCCCACTACGGCCGCGAGAGCGGCCCGCTGCTCCGCCCAAGTTGGGCATACCGCCAGTGTGTGTTGGGCCGTATCCTCGGCATCACCGCACGCGTGGCATTCCATCGTCGGCTCCCGTCCTGCCACCCTGCACAGATATCTCCCAAAGCAGCCATGCCCTGACAGGATCTGCACAAGGCGGAAGGAGAGGAACCCCCCGATTCTTCCGACCCATCTCTCCAGGACGGGCCGGATAGCTCCGATGGTCAAGTGGCCAGCACTCGGCACCTCCAGCCTTTCCTTCCACTTCTGGATGAGGACACTGCGGGAGTCGAGCCTCCACCGCCTGATCTCCTCCAAAAGTGGTTGGTCCCCCCTGGCCCGCGCCTCGGTGACACGCCAATAGACATCGGCCAGAACCGAAGCGTCGAGGTCCCAGGGCGGGGTCCCCGCCAAAACGCAGGCCGCCTCGTACGAGACGGTGCGGTAAGCCCTCGCCACCCTGACCGCTATGACCCTCTGCGGCCTTCGCAGTTGGGCCTGGTTCTTGGCGTTCAGGGATCCGGCCCAAATGGGCGCCCCGTACAAAGCCATCGACCGCACCACTCCAGCGTAAAGTCTCCGGCAGCTCGCGTTTGGCCCGTCAACATTCGGTAACAGCCGGCTGAGTGCCGACGCCGTCCCCATGAGCTTCGGAGCAAGGCACCTAAAGTGCTCCGTGAACGTCCAACGACTGTCAAGGATTATTATTCTATTCTGACATTTCCAATTATAACTTTAATTTTATTTATGACGATAGTATTGACATTGGCTACAAGTTTGATAAATTATTTAATATATTGACATATTATATAGATTTGCATTTTCCTATTAAACAGATACGTTTAAAAAAGAAACCAACAGTCCCGTGGGCTACAGACGAACTGTTTGAATACATGCAAAAGCATAGGGACCTCCATGAGATACGACGCCAATATCCTAACAACCAGATATTAACTGACTGCATTGAGCACTACTCTCAACTAATTAAGTCCGAGACACTTCGAGCTCGTCGAAAATACGTTGAGTTGAGACTCGCAGAGAGTAAAAATCCTTCAAAAGAACTTTGGAAGGTCATAAATGACGAGATAGGCTCAAATGCGAAAAGTCAAAGTATCCTCTTAAAAGACCAAGATACAAATGCGTACTTACCTTATGAAGAGGTCCCCAATGCATTTAATTCCCATTTCCTAAGTATCGCCTCAAAATATGTAATACAGAGTGATGAATTATTATCCGGACAGTACGTTTGTAGGCACCTGGGCGACTCTGATGTTCCCAAGTTCACGCTACCTTTTATTACACGTGAGCTTATGGATAGAACGATAAAATCCATGTTAAAGACCAGAACAACTGTAGATGCATTTGACATATCATTGAATATAATATTGAGTATTTGGCCAATTATATCTGACATTTTAATAATTTTAATTAATAATATGTTCAAAAATGGTATATATCCTGACGTTTTAAAAACCACTAGAGTATGTCCGGTATTTAAAGGTAAAGGGGATAGAGAAGATTTGAACAATTACAGACCCATCACCATTGTACCTACTATATCAAAACTAGTGGAGTCCATTTTATCATCTTGCCTAATGACCCACTTAGAATCAAACGACTTGCTTACTAACAACCAATACGCCTATAGACAGAAAAAGTCGACAGTTACGGCAGCGCACAAGATCATTGATTGCATTGTAACGGGTATTGATGACAAGTACAAGGTGGCAGGTATTATGTGCGACCTGTCTAAGGCTTTCGACGTGATTTGTCACAAGTTATTGCTGTCGAAGCTGAGCCAATATGGCATACATGATTCGGCTCACAAATTGTTCAAATCTTTTTTATCCAACCGTAAACAGGTTGTGAAAATGTCCACAAACGGCAAAGCCCATACATCCAGTGCTGGTTTTGTGAAATTAGGTATTCCACAAGGGTCAGCGGTTGGAAATTCGTTATTTTTATTATTTATAAACGATTTACCATCGGCAGTAACTAGCGGTCTATCTGTGCTGTTTGCAGATGATACAACAGTCATAGTGAGCGCAAAAACATATGACCAGCTGTCTGAAAAAATCCATGCGGCATGTAGACAGCTGCATAAATGGTTCTCGTCGAATGGCCTCCTACTGAACTTGTCAAAATCAAATATCATGGTATTTTCAGGCCGAAATACTACACTGCCTCCATGTATTTCCAACAGCCCGATGCCATTATCCAATGAGTCTAAATTTCTCGGCTTCACACTGGACTCGTGCCTCAACTGGAAGTGCCATGTTGACCGTCTGTGCAATAGACTTAGTAGTGCTGTATTTGCCTTAAAAAAATTAAAGCCATTAGTGTCTAATTCGTCATTAAGATCAGTGTATTTTTCCCATTTTCATTCGTTAATGTCTTATGGTACGGTTCTATGGGGGAATTCTACAGATGCTAAGCGAGTATTTATACTCCAAAAACGCGCACTTCGGTTATTGGCCGGAGTGAAACCAAGACACTCTTGCAAAGACCTTTTCAAACTCCATAATATAATGACGCACTACTCCCTTTACCTATTTGAGGTACTAATGTACGTGAGAAATAATATACAGATTTTCAAACGCGTGGAGGTAACGGGAAAAGTAATTCGATCCACAGGTAGACTCAGAACAGTGCCGCGTCGCATGGCACTTTCGGAAAAAAACCCACGCGTTATAGGACCAACGTATTACGAACATCTACCCACCAAATTAAAAAATGAAACATCTGACGAAGCATTTAAACGCCAACTTAGAATCTTTTTATTGGAAAATTCTTTTTATTCTGTAAATGACTTCATGGATATGAAATTTGTTTGACATTGAATTTTTAAATTATATTTTTATTTGATTTTAATTTTAATGTATTGTGACTGATGATTATTTAAGTTTTCGACATTATATTATTGACGCGGATTTTTATTGTTACAAATGATGTGATTTTAGTAGTATGATCATTATTTAAATAATTTTGATAATTGTTTTACAATTTAATGTTATTATTATTATTATCATTTTTGACATTTCATAATTTTTTTGACGATCATAATATAAAGTCGTATAAATTGACTTAAGATAATTTATATTGTATTGTTATATTATGAAATAAATAAATCTAATCTAATCTATGCCTAGATACCGCATTGTCGACTTGACAGCGATGGACGTTCCTCCCACCGCCAGGCTGGAACCCGCCGGAGGAGCCCTCCGGGGCCCATGAAAGCACAGGGCCTCGGATTTATTCAGGGCCACCTCTAGCCCTAGCCTTCTGATTCGGGCCACCACCGTTGCCACGCCTGCCGTGGCCCGAATCGCCGCCTCCTGAAACGTGCTCCCGCGTGCAGTCACCAAGGTGTCGTCGGCGTAGCACGTCACCTTGACACCTGGCAAGTTCCGTCCCCTCAGCACCCAGTCGTACCCGATGTTCCACAGGAGTGGGCCAAGAACCGACCCCTGTGGAACACCGCACGACAGCCTCTTCTCCTGCCACTCATCACGCGTAGGGTACCTAACGGCTCTATCGGAGAGATAGTCCTCTACCGTCTTCCGCAGGTACTCGGGCACGGCATGGTACCTCAGTGCCGCCGTGATGCAGGCCCAAGGAAGGAAGTTGAACGCATTTGCGATGTCAAGGGACACCGCCAATACTACCTCTCCCTGGGCTACAGCTTCGTCCGCCAGGGCCCTCACGCGCGCAATCGCGTCAATGGTGGACCTGCCCCGGCGAAATCCAAACTGGTGGTCGCTGAGGTCCGGACCTATCCCCTCCAGATGCCGGTTCAGGCGAGCGGCCACCACGCGTTCGAGCAATTTGCTAGCCTCGTCCAGCAGCACTATCGGCCTGTAGGCCGAGGGCGAATCTGCAGGTCGCCCCTCCTTGCGCAGAAGGACTAGTTTACCGGCTTTCCACGCACGGGGGAACTGTCCCTGTGCCAGGCATGCGCTGAATAGCGCACTCAATCGTGCCTTTAGCGGGCCCAGGGCCAGAACCCAGGCTCTTCCGGGAACTCCGTCAGGACCGGGAGCAGTATTTTTGGCTCGGAGCCGCAGCACCGCTGCCCCCAGTTCACCCTCCGTTACTTCCGGTGCTTCGCTCGCGCTCGCTTCCCTCCCCCTGGGAGGTAGCATGGGTGGAGGTACGTGTTCCTCTCTTGTGGGGAACAAGCCGTCCACCACCTGTTCGAGGAGCTGTGGCTGGAGACTTTGCGTGAGTGGGGGCGCCCAGGGGCGAAGCTTGCGCCTCACCATTTTATACGGCCTTCCCCATGGGTCGCTATTTAGAGTCTCCAGCATCTCCTGCTCAGCTAGGTCCTTCGCCCTGGCGATTGCCCCCTGCAGCAGCTTGACGGCCTCCGAGTATACGGTATACAGGCGCTCCTCCCTTGGCACGTCTCGAATCCGTCGCCTCCGGCTGCGAGTGTACTCGCGTCTTGCCGCGACGCAGGACTCGCGTAGTTGCGCGAGTTCTTGAGACCACCAGTACACTCTGCGCCTAGGGGGGATCGGACCGACACGAGGCATGGCCGCGTCGCACACTCCCACCATGGCACCGCCCATTTGTTGCGCCTCCACGTTGATGTCCATCGGACCTTCGGGACCCGGCAACCAAGCCTGCACCAAGGCTGCCTCTACCAACAGATCCCTGTCCAGGCGTTTGAGTGCCCAGCGCGGGCCATCCCCTCTCAAGGGTCGACTTGGGCCTCTCGGGGTGGTCGGGAGAGTTGAAACCTCGAACCGAATATATCGGTGGTCCGATAGGGTCTCAACTTCCTCCAGAACCTCCCAGCCCCGTACAAGGCGTGCCAGAGCGGCGTTGGCGAACGTAACGTCCACAATGGAGCCACCCTGTTGCCGCACGCATGTGTTGGTCGACCCTCGGTTGAGGACAACCAGCCCGGTAGCGACCGCCCACTCCTCCAACTCCGCCCCGCGGGCGTCCGTTGCCGGAGATCCCCACGCAGTGCACTTAGCATTGAGATCCCCGGCCACGAGGACCATGCCTGGGCGACTCCTGCCGATTATAGTGCCGATCTCCGCCAGGAACTGTTCGAATTCGGCAAGGTGTCGGTTCGGCGAGAAGTATGCTCCTATCAGCATTATATCGCCGATCCACCCTGCGACGTATCCATGGCCCCTTTCCACTCTTTGCGGCGGTGAAAAGCCCGCAGATGGGTTGGTAATAATCGCCACTAAATTATCCCGGTCCCCGATCCAATTGTCCCTGGGAGGAATCGAGTAGGGTTCGGCGACGATAGCCACTCCAATCAGCCACTCCGCCAGGCTTTGAGTTAACAGGTCCTGGGCCCTGGCGCAATGGTTGATGTTCGCCTGGAGAAAGCGAGTGGCCATTATTCGACGGTCATCTCCTCCACCACCTCGCAGGGAGCCTCAGGTGTTGTTGAGGCTGGCTGGGAACGCTGTGAGGAGGCCCGGGGGCCGTCAGCAGCTCTCTTCGCTCTTCTCGGGCGTGCGGAGCAAATCTTGGAGCCCATTACGTGCTTTGCAGATTTGCCCGCAGTATTGCACAGCACGCAGTGAGGCGCGGCCGTGCACTGTGCCGACTTATGGCCGGGCTGACTGCAGCGGTAGCATAGCTCGCTACGATCCGTCTGCGCCTGGCATTGTGCCCTGACGTGCCCGTTCTCAAGGCATCGGAAACATCTCATTTTCCTCGGCTCAAGTAGTTTGACCTGGGCCGAGGACCACCCCACCAGGAATCGGCCACCGTCGGCCACCTTTTTCGCCGCCGCAACTGGGCAGCGCGCCCAGATCGTACCGAGGCCGAAATGATCCCGACGGATATCGCCAGCTTTCACCTGGTCCTCGGAACAGCCGCCAGCTTTAGCTACGGCGGCAACCACCTCTGCAGGAGTTACAGAGTCGTCCAAGTGGGACAGTCGCAACTCCGCGCACTTAGTCGGCCTGGAGACCCGAATCCCCTCCCCCAGCTTTTCGGCTAGCTCTCTTGCCAGCTTGTCAGCTTTTTCGCCGCTGTTGGCTCCCGGCAACTCCAGGATCCGTGCACCTGTGACGGCTCTCCGGAAGCGTAGGTTCGTGATACCTAGATCAGCTAGGTTCACCTTCTCCTTTGCCTCAGCAAGGACTTTGGCGTATGTCGCTCCTTCGGCTTCTGTCTCAGGCAGCAGTGTCAGCACCACTGCTGCAGACCGTGGGGGGCGGAGTTTACGACCGCCCGATTTAGGTTGCGCCTTAGGTTGCGCCGCTACTTTCCTCCTACGTTTGCGGCCGCCAACCACTTTGCTCCATTCCGTGTCCATGGACTTGGGTGGTGGTGGTAGTGGGCGAGGCTCCTTTGGCTCCGGAGCTGGCTGTGACGCAGCCTTTTTCTTCTTGCCGGGGCCTCTCTTGCTTTTCTGAGGCTCAGCCGGGCGGGGCACTGACGCCTCCTCTATCGCTGGCTCCGGCTGCTGCACAGAGGTGGCAGGCCCAGGCTCAGGGACCGATTTCAGAGCTTCACGGCTCCGCTCATAGGCCAAAGGTGGTCGCAGGTTTTTTGCTGGTAGGAGTCTTTCCTCTTTCTCCAGAGCCTCAAGGCGTGCATCAACGATGGCTCCAACTTGAGTTGAAATGGCCCTCATAAGTGCTTCGTCTCTTGGGATGTATACAGTCTGGTCTCGGTGCCCGCGTGGTCGGTTGGCAGATGGTAAACCACTCGCCACTTGCGTTAACTCCCTCCTATTCATATCCGCTTGCTGGAAGTGACCAGGAGGCAGATCCTCGGCTGGAGGACTCCAATGATGGGTGGCTCTTCTGATTTCGCCCTTCAGTTGGGCCAGCTCCTCGCGAAGGCTTGCCATCTCGGCCTGTAGTCGCCTATTCGCCACCTCCAGCTTGCGCGTCTCCTCGCACACTGTGCGTGCACTCAGGGTTTCCACGGCTTCGGAAATGGTACCAGCCGCCTGCTTGAGTGCGCGCACGAGAGTGCCTTTAAGGTTGCTGGATTTAGTCGCGACCTCCCGAATGATTGCCAGTTGGTCTGCCACAGATTTTGTTAGGGTCGCAGCAGTTTGGTCATATGGTGACTCGTTAGTGGATGCCGCTAACCCAGCATTGTTGTCCATCGTTGCACGGCGGCCCTTCTGTCGTACAGGCGTCGCCTTGATTAGTGTTAATTCTGGCTCAGAAGACTCCTCCATCTGGCCCTCTGCTGGCGCTTTCTCACCCTCGATACACCTTCGCTTGGGGCCATTTTCGGACCAGAAGCGTTTCCGCGTCGAACCCGTTGATGAGCCCGAGTCCGACCTGGACCGTGCTCTAGCTGGCTGGGCGCCTCTCTCCACCTCTTCGAGCCACGGCGGATTCTCCGCGTCCGACCGGGGCATAGGCGAGTCTGCGGATGACTCCCGCGCTCCCGCTGGGTCTTCGAGCCTGAAGGGAGTCAGGCATGGAACCTAACCTAACCTAACCTAACCTAACCTAACCAGTCGCGCTCCATCCGCCACCGAAAGCGCCATGTTTCTGCGCCGCTCCGTCGTTTAAAAAAAAAAAAAAAAAAAAATCGAAAAAGTGGGTTTTTCTCAACCGAATTACACGCGGAAGGTGTCAAAAGACGCGGAAAAGTGCAGTGCATACGATAGTGAAGTTAAAATCAGCCGCAGTGTGTCAGTTGAGCGGCTTAGTGCGAAAAAATTTAAAAAAGTGAGGTTAAAAGTCTTAAATCGGAAACGCTGGGAGTTCCCGTGCCTA
Source organism: Epiblema foenella (assembly GCA_963556455.1). Lineage (NCBI taxonomy): Eukaryota > Metazoa > Arthropoda > Insecta > Lepidoptera > Tortricidae > Epiblema > Epiblema foenella. Next base: position 117,180 of record OY747097.1, on the reverse strand, counting down.
CACGCATCAGTGCGATACATCGGCAGACGCGCCTCAACGAGCACTATCAGGCGACACCAACATCGTGAGTCTCCGAGTTACCCTCGAAGCACAATCACCAGATAAACAAGTACCACGTGGTGGCGTGGTCCCAGAAGGAGCAGCGTTGGGAACGCCGCATTCAGCAGGCCGATACGCCTCATCACCAGGAGCACAACGACGATTTCAGAAAAATTTTTGGACACTCAGGGTAGGAGAAATTATTTTTTTTAAATAAAAACTTTGACATTAAATAGCGTGAAAAGTTCAGGCAGACGCCATATTTTTTATTAAAGTTTCTGTTGCGCGCTTATCAAGAGAAGACATCAGTGAAGTTTCATCATTTTTGGACAATTATAAGCAGGAAAAAACTAAATTTTTGTAAAAACTTTTTGTTTTTGTGTTTTCCAAAAATTTTTGTATTAAAATATTTGTGTGCGCTAGAAATTAAGATAATACTATATTTCCTGTGTTTTATGACATTTTTTGCGGAATTTTAGGACTGACGGTTTTGGAGATAGAGATTTTTAAGTGTTTTTTGGTCATAAATCAGAAATTAATAGAAATATATTAAATATCATTTCAAAATTGACATAAGGCAACCCATTTCGACCCGCTTAACCCCAAACCGGACCCGAAAATCACTTAAATTGACGAAGTTGTAAAAAATCCGCCATTTTTGTTTTCCGGATATAAAACTAAAAACCCTCTGTCTCCCGAACCAATCGGCCTAGAACGCTGCGACTTTCGTTACTAGCTATAGCTAGGACGTCTTTTTAGATATAAGTGGGTTTTGAGCGATTATCTCGATATTTATGTTTTAAGGCCCAAACCCAGGCCACAAAATAGAGTAGGTCGAGTGTAAACCAGGACTGAAGACCCCGGGTCTCTACGACCACCGGTTGAGGAGATACAGACTCTTAAAGCAAGCCTTTGACAGCTCGGCGGCCATCTTGGATTCACGCAATCGTCGACAGCTCAACAACCGGAGGTCCAATTGACTTGGCGTTTTCAGATTCCTAACCCTGAGAGCCCCCCCTACCCCCCTAACCGGTTTTCAGTAAAATTGGACTATAAAAAATTTGACATCCTGAAACCAGTTCAGGCTGACAGAGAAGGTCAAGTTCTGATCAGCGCCCAAAACCGGGATCCTCTACGACCGCTGGTTGCGGAGATATCCCTTGTCAAACCCCAACTTTGACAGTTGAGCCGCCATCTTGGGAAAAAATCAAACCATCATATCTTCCGAACCGGTGGTCCTAGAGGGCTGGGATTTTCACTGGGTAGCTCCGCGGGCCGCTCTCCTTCCAAAGGGCCTACTCGGGAAGATATCCGGTCACTTTGGAGTGTCGGAAAAACCGGTTAACCGGATTTCGAAAAAACCGGCTGCAATAGCTGGGGATCGTCGAGCCCTTCAAGGAGAGTCCACGCACGGTTTCCTCCGATCAGTGGTTCCGGAGATACAAGCGATAACCTGGTTGCCCGGGTCTTTAACCGGAAAAATTCAAAACATCATAGCTCCGGCACCCCTTGACGTAGGACGCCGTGCTTGGTGTCCCTGAAAAGGGCTCGGGGAGAGCAATCTACTGAGCGTAGAATATTGACTCTAGGTAGAGCCAAAAAATTTTTTGTCTGGAAACTACCCTATACACTCTGGGGAAGAAAATACTAGTGACCTTAGCCTTACCAGACATAAGTAGAAGGTATAGTTACTGACTCTACATCACAAATACAAATTGTGTAACTAAGTTTTAGTTTAGGCAGAACCGTGACAGTAGAGCTGCGACTCTACATTAAATAAATAAAAAATTCGTGTAGCACTTAGTGACGCCTCCCCTCTACAGAGGCTAAACAAAGGGAAAAATAGACCACGACTCAAACCTAGAGTCGGAAATTGATAAAAAATCCTTATTCATTTATTATTGTGTTAATTTTTATTATTATTATTACTATTTTAAAGCACTTTCGGCCCCTATTGGCCCATTTGCTTATTTTATAATTTAATTGTATATAACTTTTACAAACATTACAATACATCGTATCATTATTAAATTACTGATAGATATTGCTCTGGTGTGCTCGCTGTGACGATATAAAAACTTTGACAGGGATTATACCCATAGAAATAGAAAAAGACAATGTTCGGTATACGGACACCGATAAAGAAAAACAAGGACAACGACTCAGAAATACCAAAAATGAACGACAGCAACAAAAACGGTGAAAAGCACTTGGAGGGACTAGGCACCTCTCGTTCAAAATCCTCACCGGACAAGACAGCGGCGGCCATAGCAGATCCCGCCAAAGTAAACGACAGCAAGACTGAAGGGGAACGGGGGCAGAGCACCACAGGAGGCACCTGCCAGGCGGTAGAGTTAGCCCTAAAAGCCCCGCAAAAACAAAATGCGCCTGTGACACAGAGGACTAAAGAGGAAACAATAAAGGACGGAAGTACGTCAACTCCCCCAGACTCGCATCCGAAGGTTGCCGAAGCCAGAGCATTGCTCATAAAAGCAAAAGCGCAAATGGCTGCCTCGGGAAATATAAAGAGGGAGATAAAATCCAGAGTGATTGAGGTGATTGAAAAACTCTACAAACTGATAAAGGAATTCGCAAATGACACCGAACCGGAGAAGACTATGGCGAAGCCAGAGGAACATAAAAGAAAATATAAAGGAGACCAGGAAGAAGTAACAAGAAAGAACAACGAGAGCAAGTATATTGACAGAATGGAAAAAATGATGAAGGAATCCGAAAAGAGAATGGAAGAAAACGAAAGAAAACAAATGGAGCATATAAAAAAGATGGACGAACTGAAGGGAGCGCTGGAGCAGCACAACGAGAGATTGAAAGGTGCTACCTATGCGAGTGTGACGGCGACCCGCCCCGAGCGACCTGCTCCCGGGGGCCCGACTCTGCACTCCATGGTAGTCTCGGCAAAAGACGAGACTGAGACAGGCGAAGAAATAATAGAGAGAGTAAGAACAGCCGCTCGGAGAAACGAGGGAGGAATAGAAATAGATAGGATCAGAAAGACTAAGGACAGGAAGGTAATAATAAGTTGCAGGTCTAAGGAAGTGAGAAGGGGAGTGAGAGAAAGACTAGAAAAGGAGGAAGTCGGACTTAATGTCGAGGACGTGAACAACAGGGATCCGCTCCTGGTTCTGAAGGACGTACTTGCATGCAACAATGATGAAGAGATCATTCAGGCCCTTCGGAAACAGAACACGGACGTCTTTCACGGCCTCGACAAAAAGAACGACAGGCTGAATGTTAAGTATAGGAGACGAGCGCGAAATCCCCACCTAACACATGTGTGTACAATACCGTACATTAAATTATATACATATGCGTTACGTGTAGGTAGAATAAGTATTCATGTATGTGGGTAGAAAGAGATAGTGGAGTTGGACGTTAACCGCACCACGCAGCGCATCCTCTGTAAAGAACTAGATTTAGGAAAAGTGGAAATACAGCATTTAAAATTTATATGAAGGCGTTTTTCCTTACACCAACCTGCGCCCTTCATATTGGTCCTTCGCAAGAAAAGAGGATCATCGCGCGGGCGGACTTTAGTGCAGTGCACTAACACGGATAGCGGACTCAGTGAGATTCGTGGCCGGCAAGTTGTCGGCGTCACCGTGAACGTTCACCTCCAAAAAAAGTGGCACGCTCACGTGTTATGTACCATGTACCTATGCTTTACATAACTTTTCCACCTAGGTATATCACTAGTAATATTGTAAGTTCAATATATTGTAATAGAATAAAACCTCTAGGCATAAGATCACTTGTGTAACTTCAGCGTTCCAGCGACCGAGCCCAGCCAGACGCTACCTTGCATTTTCTGAACGATAAGCGACCCACCGCGGCGACATCCGCCCGGCCAGGCTCGACTGTGAGAGCGCCGATTCTATTTTTTAGTCCTAACATATTATTCGGTCAAGTAACATGTATTGAAGAACTTAATTAAATGTAGTTAAAAAGGACTCCTACATTTTTTTATTTAAATACACTTACCGCAAGTGTATAACTGGCGCAGTCGGTAGTTTTCACTGAGCTGGACAACCGAAAATCGTGTTCAGTGTCCGTTTTAACGGTTTATGGTGCGAACTATTTTCCCGAAAGTGAACTTTTGTTATTTTTGTGGAAGCTGTGACGCCCTGGGGGACACAATTCGCCTTCGTGGGACTAATTACAATGATTGGTTTGCTGATAATACTGTGAGTACTCTTAGACAAATAAGATCAGTTCATAACTTATCCTATCCTTCTTTCCAATAATATCGTATTATTAAGTGAAGTGAAAAGTGAAGTGAACATTTGACTTTTAGATTTTAAATCGTCAATAAAATAAATATTATATTTTTGTTTATTGTTAAATTTCAAAACCATGGCACAGCAACAATTACAACTTTTTGATTTAGCGCTAAAAGTAGTGCCAGAATATGACGGTAACGTAAATTCATTGTACAGATTTATAAATGCTGTCAGTAACGTGGTAACGCAATATTATGATGCAGATAATGAAAATAATTTTCAAAATGTTATTATTATCAATGGCATAATCGGAAAATTGCGCGGAAAAGCTCTCAACTTGATTGATGTAAATTCCGCCAATACCTGGCCAAGAATTAAATCAGTTTTAATAGAAAATTTCTCCGACCAAAGGGACGAAAATTCCCTTAATCGCGACCTTGTAAATTTATACCAAGGCAATGAGAGCCCGCAGCAATTTTACGACAGATGCGTCAACCTGTTGACGACTGTAATAAATTATATTAATATACACAATGAAGACGAGAACCTTATTTCTTGCAAACGTGATTTTTTCACAGCTCAAGCCTTGAAAACGTTTTTGGCAGGCTTAAAAGAGCCCCTTGGCTCTACGATTCGCGCCATGCGACCCGAATCTCTTCCGGTAGCCCTTCAATATATTAAAGAAGAAGCTAATATAATGTACTTACAAAAACGCAACCAGCCGCAAAATCCGTCAAATCAAAGTTATGGATTTAACCACCCGAGATTTCCTCCAACCCAGTTTCAACAAAGAAATAATTTTATGACCTTGAATGAAAACCGCCAATCAGGAAATAGAAACAATGCACAAAACTTTCAGACGCCAAGGCCAAATAACATTAACCAAATACAAGGCCAGCCAAACAGAACTAACTACTTTTATCAAGATCCAAATACAATTTCAAGACCAAGGCCTACCCCTATGAGCGGAATTTCGTATTCCAACGCGCCTAGGAATAATAATAATGCTACCCGTATGAGCGGGATTTCAAATCAGAACGCGTCTAAAAATAACGCCCCAAGGTTCATTTCGAACCCAAATTTCCGCCCACAACAGCCTAGTCCAAGGCAACCAAATTATTTCCAAAATGTAGGGCACTATCCTGATTTCGTTTTTGAAGAAATGAACTTGCACGAAATCGATAATACCGATTTATCTGGTCAGAATAACTCTAACGACTACCAACCACAACCTATCCCAACCACATACGAACAAACCTACGAATGCGATGCGTGGCCAGAAAATAATCAACAAGACCTACATGAGATCCCCAACGACCAAAATTTTCACCAGGCTACAGACTCAATCGACGAAACGTAATACAAGTTAATGTTCATTCTAAAAGACAGCTTCCTTACATCCAAATAAACAACCCCCCGCTCAATCTACTAATCGACACAGGTTCTAATCAATCATTCCTCTCTCCCGAAGCAGTTAAAAACTACTACCCAAATTTTAAAATGAACCACGAACCTTTCTCAGTTACTAATGTACATTGCACAACCGATCACAAATATACCATCAATCTGCCGCTATTCAGCGAATTCAATTCAGATATGGTTCACAAGTTTCACATTTATAAATTTCATAACGTTTTCGACGGTCTAATCGGGTTAGATCTATTGGAAACACTGAAAGCATGTGTCGACCTTTCAAAGAAGGAACTTCTTACCGAGCATGCAACAAATAAAATCCATATGATGGAAACCGGCGTTCGTAATTTATTTGAAGCCGTTGTCAAAGCCAAAAGCACTAATATTTTCAAAGTTCCCGTGAGCACAAAAGATGGAGATATATTTTTACCTGAGACGACCTTCAACCAGTGTAGCATGCCAGCATTAATAACACGATCAGAGAAAAGCTATGCCTACATCGAAATTAACAACCCAACCTGTAACGACGCTATCGTCAGCCTAACTGACCCTCTTACCTCTCAACCAATGAAGAAAAACTTTGAATGTCACAGCATAGAAACTCCTCTTCCAAAATCTACAAATATTGAAGATCATCTTAGAACCGACCACATGAATCCTGAAGAAAGACAAAAACTCATAAAATTATGCAAAGAATACAGTGACGTGTTTTACAATGAAGATTGTCCGCTGACATTTACTAATACGGTAAAACACAAGATTCGAACTACTGATGAAATTCCAGTATATACAAAGTCGTACAGATACCCACATATCCATAAAGAGGAAGTTAAATCCCAAATCGACAAAATGCTTCAACAAAAAATAATACAACCCTCTGAGTCACCATGGTCCTCTCCCATATGGATAGTTTCAAAAAAGAAAGACGCAACAGGGAAACAAAAGTGGCGTCTCGTTGTTGACTACCGAAAATTAAATAAAAAAACCATCAGCGACCGATATCCCATTCCGAATATCTCAGACATCCTAGACAAATTAGGCCGTTGTCAATATTTTACAACACTCGATTTGGCTAGCGGTTTTCACCAAATCGAAATGGATCCGAACGACATTCAAAAAACAGCATTCACAGTGAACAATGGACACTACGAGTACTGTCGTATGCCATTTGGACTGAAAAACGCTCCTTCAACCTTTCAAAGAGCCATGGAAAACGTTCTTCGCGGCCTCATCAACGAAATATGTGTAGTATACATGGATGACATCATAATTTTCTCGACGTCTCTTCAAGAACATATCGCGAACATCGAAAAGGTCTTCCAACGTCTTAGAGAAGCAAACTTCAAAATTCAGCTTAACAAGTCCGAATTCATGAAACGAGATACCGCTTATTTGGGACACATTGTCACCCCTGACGGTATTAAACCCAACCCAGATAAAGTTTACGCCATTAAAAATTTCCCGATTCCCAAAACAACTAAGGAAATAAAATGTTTTCTAGGTCTCCTCGGCTATTACCGTAAATTTATTCCCAATTTTTCCAAATTAACTAAACCCTTCACATCGTGCCTCAAAAAAGGCGCCCCAAAAATTGATATAAAAAACCCAAAATACATTAACACGTTTAAAATTTGCCAAGAAATTCTAATGAATGATCCGATACTTAGCTACCCCGATTTTGAAAAAGACTTTATTATCACTACGGATTCTTCCAAATACGCAATTGGTGCCGTGCTGTCTCAAGGGCCTATTGGTTCAGATAAACCGATAGCATATGCGTCCAGGACGCTAAATGACAGCGAAGTAAATTACAGTGTTACCGAGAAAGAACTGCTTGCCATAATTTATGCGACTAAATACTTTCGACCATACATATATGGCCGAAGGTTCAAAATTGTAACCGATCACAAACCCCTTGAATGGCTTATGTCACTAAAAGAGCCTAACTCTCGCCTGGTTAGATGGAGGCTCAAACTAGAAGAATTTGAATATGACGTTATCTACAAAAAAGGAAAAGCAAACACAAATGCAGATGCGCTGTCCAGAGTTATAATAAATAACAACGAGACAGAATCACTCACATTTACCGACCCAGAAGCCCGCTATTCCCCTATACCTCCTGATGATGATACCTCGTCACTCTACAACAACGCTTCCGAAACACCCGAAGAAGAAAATCTGGACTCAGGCACACAACAATGTGAAACCATCCACACTAACCAAGAACAACCCATTTTCGAAATTCCAATAGTGGAAAAACCAATCAATAGTCAAAAGAATCAAGTGTTTATTAAGGTTGTGCTACATACTCCCTCTAGGACAAGTATCAAAGAAATTTTTCCAGGGAAAACTCGAACAATGGCTCAGATTGGCTTAAACAATTTTCAAGCGGAAGTAACTGACTTCTTCAAAAACTTTATTCGACCAGGCATCCGATACGGTATTTGGCTTTCAGATTTTAGCTACTTACCTCTCCTTACTAAGACGTTGCAGAAAAAATTTAAACACTCAGCATACGACCTTATATTCTGCAAAGAAAATTTATATGATGTTACGGACGCAGATGAACAATACCGCCTGGCGAAGGCACATCATGAAGGCAAATCAAATCACAGAGGAATTCAGGAAACCGAAAAGCAAATAAAACGAAATTACTATTGGCCTAATATGACAACAGTCGTTACAGAAGTTATTAATAACTGCCCAACCTGTCAAATTAATAAATACGAGAGACACCCGAATAAACAAGAACTCCAGATAACCCCAGTGCCTACAAAACCATTCGAAATCGTTCACATGGATACATTCCAAATAAAGGGTCAAAAATTTCTCACGATAATAGACACATTTTCGAAATACGCTCAGGCATATCCCTTAGAGAGTGTGACAGGTATTAGCGTCATTAATTCACTCACTATCTGGATGACACATCACAACTTACCTATCAACATCACGGTCGATCAAGGCACAGAGTTTAAAAACCTTCCCCTGAAAGAATATGCCGCTCTGCATAAAATTAATCTGCATTTTACCAGTGTCAACAACCCTCAGTCTAATGGAGCAATCGAAAGATTCCACTCAACCATCACGGAGCACATTCGCTTACTCCAGGAAAAACATAAACAATCGACGATCACAGAATTAATGCTTTTTGCCGTATTAGCGTATAATAGCTCGATTCATTCAGCCACAGATAAAAAACCGTTCGAAATCATAAATGGTCATTTGGATAACAGAGACCCCTTCGACCTTAATTTAGAAAAGCAGTGCATACAAAATTACATTAATAGACATAAAGAAATATCAACCGAACTATATGCAAAAATTAATGAACGTCTTAATTCTAGACAAACAACCACTATTAATAAGCGTAACGAAAAATTAGAAACCCCTTTAGAATACCAAGCAGGACATGCATTTTATTCCACAAACCCCCTTGCTGCTCGACATAAAGAACAACCGCGTTACGTAACAAGGAATGTCAGTAGAAACAACAGACTAAAAGTCACCGATGTCAAAGAAAGCGACATTAATAAACGAAATATACGCAGACCTCTTAAAATGCAACACTCATTGTTACAGAACGATGGCGGCCAACCTGGCTCAAGCCAATGAAGCAATCCTGGCACCAATAGGAAATAACCCCGGAATATTACCGTTCAAATTGGGTCCAGCCAAATTCCGACAATCCGACCATGTATTCCTGCACCTTATCGATCTTGAACCTATGAAAGATAACATAAAAACAGTTGAAAACCAAATTGCCACCATGGACACATTAGTCAAAGACCTAAATAATGAGTTCAAACTGAAATTTCTGACTCTTCATAATTATATAACCGAGAAATATCATACTATTATGGAGAAATACAATTCTTTAAGTAAAAACCGATTGAAGAGAGGCCTTATTGACGGATTGGGAACTATAATTCACAGCATCACAGGCAACCTGGATCAAGACGATGCAAGACGATACGACCACGCAATAAACACCTTGCAGAAAAATCAAAATGAAATCATTCACCACACAAACAAAGCAATAATGTTAAATAAAATATTTTTAGAAAATTACAATGCTACTCTATCAGCTATTGTATTCAATCAAGACCAACTTAACTCTAAAATTTCTGAAATTATAAGACAAGTAAATATATCAGAGAAGGAATTCATTGGCTTCGTGAAACTAGACAGCGCATACAAGTTATTAGAAATTAATGTACAAACCTTATTCGATACCTTGTCAGACTTTGAAACCGCCGCGTCTCTCTCTACTAAGCATATAGCCTACCGGAATTTGATATCGTTTTCAATTCTTGAACACTTTATTTCCATTCTTCGGAAATATTACAGTCCTGAGCAGTTGATAACTTCCGACGTGTCTGAAACACGCATGTTTTATAATTTCTTAGATGTAAGTTCTTATTTTAGCGACAATAGGTTAGTATTTGTAGTTAAGATACCAATATTCTTTAAAAGCATTTTTACTTACTACAATTTGTTCCCGATCCCCACATCCAATAACACCATCATTATTCCTAATAAACCCTACCTAGTTATTAACGAAAATGAGTACCAGTATATCGAAAATGAATGTAATAAAGTCGGAAATACTTACTTCTGCCAAGAGGAAGCATCGATACAAGATCCAAAGCGAAACCCTGATTGCGTATACACATTGATCAGAACCCAGCAGTTGTCACCACAATGTCAATATCACCAAATCAAAATAGACCACGACATATTTGAACAAATAAACGACGAATATTACATCTTAATCAGTCCCCAGTCTACAAGACTCCACATACAATGCACCCACGACGAATACCTAAAAATAAACGGCGCACATTTACTGAAGCTTCCTGAAAATTGCAGCGCAGCTACCGAAAAGGTCACTTTTACGAACATCCACAATCGCATTTATGGGACACCTGTTAAGCTCTTTACCTTTAACATATACGAAACAAACGTCTCAAACCGACTTCATCCTCTGAAACTTGAAAACGTGAACCTGAAAGAACTTCATAAAACAGTTGGACTCATCGAACGAGAACAACAACCCATCCGGCTGGAGAATATAACTCACCAAGAGCACATATATTGGACTACACCGCTCTACATCATAGTATTTCTGGTCGTAACCTACCTTATATATATCAAAGCAAAGAAATTAAACCAAACAACAGACACAGAGACTGGCGCCGCCACAACTGCAACTGAAATGGAACCGCCGATACAAATAGAAAACCTTCCTCGGTCCTTCTTGAGCTAATCTAAAGAAAGACCTCAGTTTGGATGGGGAGGTGTTATGTACCATGTACCTATGCTTTACATAACTTTTCCACCTAGGTATATCACTAGTAATATTGTAAGTTCAATATATTGTAATAGAATAAAACCTCTAGGCATAAGATCACTTGTGTAACTTCAGCGTTCCAGCGACCGAGCCCAGCCAGACGCTACCTTGCATTTTCTGAACGATAAGCGACCCACCGCGGCGACATCCGCCCGGCCAGGCTCGACTGTGAGAGCGCCGATTCTATTTTTTAGTCCTAACATATTATTCGGTCAAGTAACATGTATTGAAGAACTTAATTAAATGTAGTTAAAAAGGACTCCTACATTTTTTTATTTAAATACACTTACCGCAAGTGTATAACTCACGCAGTGCGTGCAGCCAGTGCAGTGTTTTTTCTTCGGGGCCCGGTACATCGCATCGATTGGGAACTGTTTGCAGAGCCCATGCAACGTCACCGGGTGACCAGATTTCGGTGTGCAGTGCGCCCGATTTATCTTCTCGGCGTCCAAGGAATAAAGTCAGGCGAGCCTAGTTATAAGTTGTTTCTACAGTGCAGAGACCATTATAGGCTGGTGGGCAGTGCTCACATTTTGTCGTCTTGCTGCGTAATTCCGACGATCGAGCACCTTTGTGTACAGTGTACATGATTTTTTTACCGAGCTAAACATTGCTTCGGAAGTACTTTGTACCTAAGCGGCAAATTAATACCTACGTGCAGTGCTCGTAATTTCTTAGGCAATTGTGAATAAACAATTTACATCGACTTATGTTCGAACAATTAGTACGTTTGCGTACAAGTTTTTATATGTGCATCAAGGAATTCATCAAAGTGAACTTTATTTTTTCCGTAGTAGGTACTACCATAAACAGTGACTTTCTTGCTTGCGTAACCATTTCCAGAACATTCACGGTATAATTGTCCTTAGTGGCTATACGCAAAGATCAACGTTAAGTTTTCGTTGTGCGCGAACGAAACGCTGTTTAAAGTTTGACGAACACTCAAACAGTACGCGACGTCGGACGACTGTGATTGGTGATTGCATCGCGCGGTGCGCTGACGGGCGCAACGATTCGTCGGTTTCGTTGTGTTTCCGCTGCTTCACTTCGCTTTACAAGGATTTCGTTCCCTAATCGAATTTGTAGTTCCGCCATTTTGTTGTGGTTTGTAGAAGCGATTAAAATTGTTTACTTTCACATTACCATATTTAAAAATAGCGTAAAGGTGCAGTATAACATAAGTAAGCTTACACTTTATAAGTATTTATCGCATCTGGAAGTGTGAAATTAAGGTGCAAGTGCATTAAAGGAACAAAAATGTCTGAAGATTTAAAGCGTCTCATAGCGGCCAGGGGACAATGCAAAGGTTTTATGACAAGGCTGAAGGCATATATAAGGGATTTAGATCCAGGTAATTATGATTTGGCTATATTCCGTGAAAAAAGGGACCGCTTAGAAAAGGTTTTCACTGAGTACAATGAATTAAATTTGGAAATTTCTTTGATAGATTCCAACGATAGGGAGGTCATTGACACGGTCGAGGAGGCTTACTTCGAAATGTCTGCGTTCTTAAACGCAAAGATCGCGCCGATTCCTGAGTCGGTTGCTCCAGCACCCGCGCCATCAGCGCCAGGATCGGGCACAAGCTTTCAACGCTTGCCGAGGATCGAAATTAAGAAGTTTAGTGGCGAGGTAGGTGAATACCACGACTTCATTACGTTGTATAATAGTGTCATAAACAAAGATCCGAACCTGTCGCCGTGCGACAAGTTTTATTATTTAAGATCGCTTTTAAATGGTGAAGCGTTAAATATTATTAAGCATTTGCCTTTAAATAATGATAATTATGAAATAGCACTCGAGCTGCTTTCTGAGCGCTATGATAACAAACAGCAAGTGATTAATTATCACATCACATCTATTCTTGACTTGCCATGCATAAATAAAATGTCAGCCGCTGCTATTCGCGACTTGGTTACTAACATTAAACAACATTTGGGTGCGCTTAAAAATATGAATGTGCCAGTGCAGCATTGGGACTTGATCATCTTGACGGTGCTGCAGCGCAAGCTTGATCAATACACTCTAAGGGCATTTCACTTAGAGAAGCAGGGCTTGGATATGCCGAAATTGCATGATTTGTTTAAATTTTTAGAAGATCGAGCTGCCGCACTTGAAACATTCGGCCATACTCATAATACTGGCCGGCGGAGCAGCTTAGTAGCTGCCACAACAAAAGTATCCACTAAACCTACAAGATGTAAGTACTGTAGTTCTCAGTTACACAAGCTGCACCAGTGCCCAGGTTTTAAGTTGTTAGACATAGCACAGCGTCAGGACTTTGTAAATTCAAATAAACTATGCAACATTTGCTTAAATGAGCACCATGGTAAAAAATGCCTTTTCGGCTTTAGATGTTCAGTTTGTAAAGACAAACACAACTCTTTATTACATGAGGACAGTGTCCCCATTAAAAGCTCCGGCCATGTGAGCTTACTATCAAAACTCAGTGACAATATACTCTTGCCTACTGTTAAGGTTAGGTTAATTAACAAGCAAGGCAATTCTATTTTTGCCAGGGCAATTTTGGATTCTGCCAGTCAGGTTTCATTTGTGAGGTCGGACTTGGCAAAGGAGCTTGGCTGTACATTACAGCAATCTGATACTATTATAAGCGGGGTATGTGATTGTCTCACTAAAACAATACAACAGGCAACATTTGACTTGTATTCAACTGCTAACGATTTCAATATGTCAGTGACATGTCATGTAGTTAACAGTATTACTAGCAAAATGCCACAGTTTGTGGTAAATAAAAAGGAACTTAGTTTGCCTTCACATATAAAATTGGCTGACAAAGATTTCCATGTTTGTGAAAAAATAAGTATCCTTTTAGGTTGTGACATATTTTTCCAGGTGTTGCTCCGGGATCAGCTTCCGGTGCCACCCGGTGAGCTGTATCTCCACAGCACACGCTTCGGCTACATTGTAGCGGGAAAGGTGAAGAGTAGCACTGCCAGCGCTGCTTCTCATCTTACCTCAGCCTTTTGCTGCAAGCCTGTCGGTAACGATTTATGCTTTGATAAATTAGAGGTGTCAATTTCACAATTCTGGCAAACGGAGAAGGTGCCTGAAGTTTATATTGAAGCCAATTCCGAGCACGAGTTAGCTGAAAAAATATTCAAGGAATCGGTTGTGCTTGAAAATAATAGATTTCAGGTAGCTTTGCCTTTGAAACAGGATATCAAACAATTGAAATTAGGTGACTCGCTCACATGCGCCTTAAAATGGTTTAAAAATTTAGAAATTAGACTCGCTAAGGATCCAACCTTGTTTCAAAGTTACAAGGCCTTTATTGATGAGTATATACAACTAGGCCATGCAATCCGAATCCCAATTTCTGAATATGATTTGGACACCCAAGCCGCATTTTTTTACCGCATTTTCCGGTCTTTAATCCAAACAGTACTACAACTCGGATGAGAATTGTATTTCATGCTAGTATACCAAGTTTAAACAAATTTCTTTGAATGATGCCTTAATAAATGGCCCTGTTGTGCAAAATGATCTGTTCAGCATCCTAATTCTGTTCAGGCTTTTTAAATATGTTGTTAATTGTGACATAAAAAAGATGTATAGACAAATTTTAGTGGAACCATCACACCGCCCACTACAAAATATATTATGGAGGGATTCTCCCCACAATGAGATAGAATGCCTGCAGCTTCAGAGAATAACCTACGGGTTAAAAAATAGTGCCTTTATTGCAACCCGGTGTTTGCTCGAGTTAGTCAATAGGTATAAAGCGGATTTTCCCCTGGCTGCAGACGTCTTACTTCACAATACATATGTTGATGATGCAAGTATAGCTTGTAATGACAAAGAACTTGTGATAAAAACTCGCGATGAGTTAATAAATTTGTTAAAATTAGGCGGTTTTAGCCTGCACAAATGGTGCGCTAATGATAGTTCACTTCTGTGCAATATTCCATCTGAATGTAAAAAGGAGGGGCAAGAAGTGCACTTTTCTGAGAATAAAGACACAGATTTTGTAAGAACATTAGGTCTTAAATGTAACTTAACTGATGATACTCTAGTAATTAGTTGCCCAAAACAGGCTGTGCTTGATAATTATACAAAGCGAACGGCTTTGAGCTTTGTTAGCAGAATCTTTGACCCGCTTGGTTTGGCAGGCCCGATTGTAGTTAAAGCCAAACTCTTAATGCAAGCGATTTGGCTGGCAGACGTACAGTGGGATTCGTCCTTGCCTGATAAGCTAAACGGAGAGTTCAGAGCTTTTGCTAATAGCTTATTGAAAATGTCAGATATTTTTGTACCACGGAATATAGATACACGAAATGCGCACTCCATAGATATTTTCGGATATGCAGACGCGTCAAATGTCGCATATGGTTGCTGCCTATTTTTGAGAATTGTTGACAAAGATCGCAAGGTTAACGTGAATTTGCTATGTTCAAAATCACGTATAAACCCGATCAAGAAGCTTTCTACGCCTCGCGCAGAGCTAAATAGTGCTTTACTATTGGCAATGCTAGCCCACAAGGTTTGCAATATCATAAAGCAAAAATTCGCTATAAACGTGTCTCGATTCGCAAGTAGTACTTGCCTGGTTAAAAATTGAACCCATTAAACTGACTGTTTATGTAGCAAATCGAGTGAAAGCTATTCATGACTTGACTAGGGAATTCTCCTGGCATTATATAAACACGGCATCGAATCCTAGTGATTGTCTCTCTCGCGGAGTAGACCCGCACCTTCTACAACAAAATTCATTGTGGTTCCATGGGCCTACTGTTTTAGGTGACCCCGATTTTAAACCACAGGCTGATGAAATAGTAATGCCAGGGAAAATACCTGAGTTAAAAACTGCGCTAGTAAGTGCTACTCAAAATGATGAAATAGCATTGTTAAATAATTGCTCTAGTATAAAGAAAATGAAACGAACTGTAGCATGGTGCTATAGGTTCATAAACAATTGTAAAGCCTGTGTTTCACAGGACCACAATAAAAAAAATATGGGATGTTTGACACCCCATGAATTAAAACACTCATTAAACATAATTATTAGATACGAGCAGCATAAGTGTTTTGCTGAAGAAATTAAGGATTTAAAAATGAACAAACTTGTTAAATCTAAGCTCGACGGGTTAAACCCGTTCCTGTGTTCATTGAATCTACTTCGCGTAGGTGGAAGGCTCCAGCATGCAAATCTTCCATACTCACAAAAACACCCTATTATTTTGCCTAAAGATTCCAAAATCACGCACTACATTATTGAAAATGAGCATAGAATATTATTGCATGCTGGATCAAAGCTTGTGTTAAACAGTTTGCGTTTAACATACCACATAATAAATGGTATTAGGGAAGTAACACGCGTACTTTACAAATGTATAATTTGTTTCAAGTTGAAAGCAAAGCAAGCCCAACAGCTGATGGGTTCGCTCCCTTACGACAGAGTTAACGCCTGTAGGGTGTTTAAAAAAGTAGGAATTGATTATGGTGGCCCATATACTGTAAAAATGTATCGCGTAAGGAAACCTATTCTGTACAAAGCGTATATCGCATTGTTCGTATGTTTTACAACAAAGGCGGTCCATATCGAGTTGCTATCGGATTTAACAACCGAGGCATTCTTAAATGCCTTCAAGAGATTCATTTCGCGTAGAAATAAGCCATCAATTGTATTTTGCGACAATACGAGTACGTTTAGGGGCGCTCATAATCAATTGGTTGAATTGTACCGATTGCAGTCTGCTGCAGACCACCAGCAATCAGTCATTAATCATGCTGCCGAAATGGGAATCGATTTCAAATTCATCCCAAGCTACAGCCCCGTTTTTGGCGGATTGTGGGAGGCTGGAATCAAGAGCGTCAAGCATCATTTGAAGCGGGTTGTTGGCACAGCAGTATTGACGTATGAGGAATTAAACACTGTTGTAATACAAATTGAAGGAATATTAAACTCACGTCCTTTAACGGCTTTGCCCACAACTGACCCCACTGAAATGGCTTATTTAACCCCGGGTCACTTTCTGACGGGCGATTCGCTTATTTCATATCCAGAGAGTGATTTTACTCATGTACCAATTAATCGTTTGAAATTCTGGCAACAATGTACCCAAATGGTTCAAAGCTTTTGGAAGCAGTGGCACAAACAATATCTCACTCAGTTGCAGAATCGGCCAAAATGGCGGTTTGTAAAAAATAATGTAAAAATTGGTACACTAGTGCTATTCAGAGATGATAATGTGACTCCTCTGAAATGGCCAATGGCCCGGGTAGAGGAAATCTTTCCAGGCCCGGATGGCAAAGTGCGAGCGCTTGCCATTAGAACCTGCAAAGGCACTATAATAAGAACTAGTATTCATAGGATATCTGTACTCCCAATTGAGACTGATTAGAATTTACTTAACAGACTTAACACTAGTTATTTTTCAAAATAAAACACCTTATCAGATCTCAGTTGTGTGTTCAATCTCATTTGATAGTTAAGAAGTTATTACCTTTATAAGTTAAAGCAACATGTTATCTTGCTGTCATAACTTTTAACTTACGTTAATATATCTGTTAACTAATGTTAGAAAAGGGCAGTAGGGTTGTCAAAAATGGCAACACATTATTAGAATAAGTTTTTTTTATTGTCAAATATTTGCCTAGCCGGGGAATATGTACAATACCGTACATTAAATTATATACATATGCGTTACGTGTAGGTAGAATAAGTATTCATGTATGTGGGTAGAAAGAGATAGTGGAGTTGGACGTTAACCGCACCACGCAGCGCATCCTCTGTAAAGAACTAGATTTAGGAAAAGTGGAAATACAGCATTTAAAATTTATATGAAGGCGTTTTTCCTTACACCAACCTGCGCCCTTCAATGTGGTCCTAACAGTATCTCCGCAGATATGGCAAAGGGCACTAGATAAAGCAGTGGTCCACCTGGACATACAGAGGATCAGGGTGGAAGACCAGTCCCCGCTGATGCAGTGCTCAGTATGTCTAGGTTACGGTCACGGACGTAAATACTGTAAGGAAACTGTAGAAAAATGTAGCCACTGTGGGGGAAACCACATGCAAGGACAGTGCGAAAATAGAACCGCGGACAACCCGCCATCGTGTACAAACTGTCACAAAGCTGGAGTAAGGAACACTGACCATAACGCGTTTGACACAGACTGCCCAGTCAGGAAAAGGTGGGATGCCATAGCAAGGGCTAAAGTGGCTTACTGCTAAGGGCACCTTAATGGAAAATCCGACAACCGGCAGAACTAACAGATACCAAACGACAACTGTGATGCAGGCCAATCTCCAACGCAAAAACCTAGCAACGAGCGAAATGTATCTGGAGGCGACAAAAAGGAAAGTGGCCTTCGCCATGGTGCAAGAACCGTACGTGGGTGGAGTGGGAAGGATGAAGGGATATGGTCCAGCGAGGGTGTACCAGAACGCCGCACAGGAAGAGGGTGTAGTCAAGGCTGCCATAGTCGTGTTCGACACACACCTAGACGTAGAGCAGGACCCAGAACTTACAACCAATAACATCGTGGTGGTAAGGATCCGCACCGGTACCTGGAGCACCAACGTAGTGTCATTCTATTTTGAACCCACTGCCCCCATTGAGCCCTACATCGCCCATATAATAAAAATACGGGAAAAGATTGGAAGCGCGAAATTGATAATGGCGGGCGATGCGAACGCCAAAAGTATCTGGTGGGGTAGCGCGTATACTGACTGGAGGGGTCAAGATCTAGCGGGAGCTCTGCATGAGTTGCAGCTCCAAATATTAAACACCGGCAACACACCCACCTTCGAAGTGGAGAGACAAGGAAGAAACTGCACCAGCATAGTGGACATAACGGTGTGCACGTCCTCCTGCAAAATATCCATGGCTGGCGAGTGGATCGGGAGGTAACGGGGTCGGACCACAATGCCATACTCTTCGAGATGGATATAGAAAAGGATGCATGCTTGACAACGGAAAGAACAACACGTAAATATAACACAAAGAAGGCAAGTTGGGAAGAGTTTGATGACAAACTCACCCAACTTCTCACGGAACATAACATCAACCCACACAACATAAACACAATACACGACAAAACAGAATTAGACCAGATAGTAAATACATACACCAAACAAATAACACAAGCGTGCAACCAGTACATACCACTCCAAAAGAAAAATAAAAGGCTTATCTTCCCGTGGTGGTCCGAAGAGTTGTACAGCATGAAGAAGCTCGTCGACACTAAGAAGAGACGCATCCGATGCGCGGCACCAGTTCGACGGGCAAAAGTGGTCCAGGAGTACCTGAAAGAAAAGGAAAAATATGAAACAGCAGCAAAAAATGCACAGATTGCCAGCTGGAAGGACTTCTGTCAAAAACAAGAGAAGGAAACCGTGTGGGAGGGTATATATAGAGTTATTAAAAGGACAGAAAGGAGGACGGAAGACTTACCTCTGAGAAAGGAAGGAACGATTCTTGGACTCGAGGAGTCAGCGGAATGGATAGCCGAAAGATCTTACCCAGAAGACGACATACAGGGAGAGAAAGAAGAACATCAGGAGACTAGAAGGTTGGCGCTCACAGTAAATAATCCGGACCATGCTGAGATACATGACCCGCTATTTACATTAGGAAAAATGTTGAGCGCCACCAAAAGCTTCAACCCTAAGAAGGCCCCAGGTGAGGACGGCTTCACGGCGGATATATGTCAACGGGTTATAGGAAACAACCCTCAGGTCTTCCTGGCCGTGGCAAACAAATGCCTTGAGCTGGGACACTTTCCAACGGCGTGGAAGAAGGCGGTTGTGGTAATCCTGAAAAAACCAGGGAAAGAAGATTATACCGACGTGAAGGCACACCGACCCATAGGTCTTCTACCCGTATTGGGAAAAATTTTTGAGAAACTTGTAATGTCCAGGCTCAGATACCATCTAGTGCCTAAAATGAGCCCCAGACAGTATGGGTTCATGCCCCAGCGCAGCACCGAGGACTCCCTCTATGTCTTAATGCAGCATATCAAAAGTAAACTACTACAAA
Source organism: Epiblema foenella (assembly GCA_963556455.1). Taxonomy (NCBI): domain Eukaryota; kingdom Metazoa; phylum Arthropoda; class Insecta; order Lepidoptera; family Tortricidae; genus Epiblema; species Epiblema foenella. The sequence goes on along the minus strand of OY747097.1, from coordinate 97,132 downwards.
AGAAAATAATAACCATCGTCTCATTAGACATAGAGGGAGCCTTCGACAGCGCCTGGTGGCCAAAACTAAAAACTCGACTGGCCGAAGAAGCATGCCCGGTGAACATTAGGAGAGTGGTAGACAGCTACTTGGAAGGAAGAAAAGTAGAGGTAAGATATGGAGGAAAGAAAGCAGAGAGAGAGACAAAGAAAGGATGTGTGCAGGGCTCGATAGGTGGTCCCATACTGTGGAATCTCCTCCTAGACCCACTCTTGCAGAAAATGGATAGGGAAGGCTACTATATTCAGGCATTTGCAGACGACGTATTGTTGGCATTCGACGGGGACTCAGGATTGGACGTCTCAAGGAGCGCTAACCGGGCGCTCTCTACTGTCTGGGACTGGGGTGTCCTAAACAAGCTGAAATTTGCTCCACATAAAACCACAGCAATAACAATCACTAAAAAGCTGAAATACGACACCCCCGCCCTAGTGATGGGGGGGCGAAATATTGAAATGTCCAGAGAAATGAAGGTGCTGGGTCTCACGATCGACGACAAACTAACCTTCAATACACACGTCACAAATGTCTGCAAAAAGGCAATCAACATCTATAAAAAGCTCAGAACTGCTGCAAGAGTGAGCTGGGGACTACATACTGAAGTCACGCGCATAATTTATAATGCGGCAGTAGAGCCAGTAATAACATACGCTGCAGCAGCTTGGGCCCCAGCCGCGCAAAAAATAGGTACTCAGAAGGAGCTGGCGGCCGTACAAAGAGGCTTTGCCCAGAAGCTCTGTGGAGCCTATCGCACGGTTTCACTCAATTCGGCACTGGCGCTGTCTGGAATTTTGCCCTTAGACCTCCGAATTGGAGAAGCAGCTGCCTTATATAAGGCAAGGAGGGGCCAAACCCAAGCGGTGCCGGACGATAGGGAGATGGAGATCGCTGTAGACTATACGGAAACGCCCCACCCTGCGCTTTACGTGGATATGCCATTCACTATCTTGGTGGATCGCGAGGCCTGGGACACGCATGCAGTACAGGAAGTAAAAATTTTTACAGATGGTAGTAAAATTGACGGTGGAGTCGGAGCTTCCTTATCCATATGGAAAGGCGAAAATGAAGACAAAGCCGTCAAAATCACACTAGCCAACTACTGCACCGTGTACCAGGCCGAGCTCCTAGCCATCCATAGGGCAGCCGAGGAAATAGTAAGGAGGCGGGAGGGGAGCTTTGGCATATTCAGTGACTCGAGATCTGCACTCGAGACGCTGGCGAACCGAGGCTCGCTCCACCGCTTGGCGCTCGAAACGAAAATGAACATCAAGGCCGCCCTGGCCCAAGGAAAAACTGCGTCTTTGTTTTGGGTCAAGGCACATGCAGGCCTACCGGGTAACGAGCGAGCGGACGAACTAGCGAAGGCAGCGGCAGCTTCGAAGCGAAGAAAGCCTGATTACGACCGGTGTCCCGTCTCTTACGCTAAGCGCTACATACGCCAGGAATCGATTGGCGAATGGGCGCAGAGGTACTGCTCGGGGTCGACAGCCTCCGTAACAAAGAAGTTCTTCCCAGACGCTATGGCGGCATATAGACTTGTGAGAAAGATAAAACCGGCAGGACTAATAACGCAGCTGATGACAGGGCACGGTGGGTTCTCCTCTTACTTGAACAGATTCAAGTGCAAGGATAGTCCATCGTGTATATGCGAACCAGACAAGCACGAAACGGTGGAACACATCATCACAGAATGTCCGGTACATGAATACGAGAGAATGAGATGTGAAGGCGAAATAGACACCAAAATTGAAACAGAAAATATACACAGTATCGTGGCGAGCGGGCACAGCAGAGAAATATTCTTAAAGTACTGTCTGGAAATTGTTATAATGGTTAAGAACAGAAATAAGTAGGCAAAACATGTTCTCACTTGTATTATAATGAATACGTAGGAGAAACATAAAAATGTTTAATGTATTCATAGAAATAATAGAATAAGAAAAGAGCAATGTATATAATCATAACCAAAAATGTGTAGACTTAGAAAATGAAAAAACTGTAAACAAAAGTCTCTGACTTTACCCATGTCAGGGGGACAAAAAAGATAGAGATGCGCACCCGGGTTTTTAGCCGGTAGGAGTCCGGCACTGTCTGGGTCCTCCCTTCCCAGACGTCCGATGCAGGATTTTCCCGGATGCGCACCAATATCTATCAGTAATAATAAAAAAAAAAAAAAAACCTAACCTAACCTTTTTTTTTTTTTTTTGCCGGGGGAAAATCCTCATGGATACCATCACGCCGCGGGGAGGCGTGATGATTATGTCAGACTCTTACTGACTAAAAACCCCCGGGGGTTCCACACTGCCGCTAATTAGACGGGTTACGGGGAGGCGTTGGCGCCATTCTTCCGCAACCCGGCCAGCGGGTGTCCGCACTTTGGACCCGTCACTGGGAGATCATCATCTCGTCACTCATTGTCCCCCCAACGTCACAAATGGCGTGCCCAAAACACTAGGCACGCCCTACATCCCGAGGACCCTGCTCCTTCGAGCGATGAACGTCCCCGTGTTCGTCGCCCGGAGGTCCTCATTATGGCGGCAGTCGGCGGTCGTGAGCCAGCCTTCTGCGGCCCACTCTCCGGCGGCGCTGCTGAGGTGCTTCCACATCGTCCTCTCTAGTCCGCTCCGCCCTCTCCTTCTGTGCCACCACGTCCTCACAGAAGGAGAGCATTGCCCTCCACGCCCGGTCGCTGTCGACCATGGCTTTGACCACAGCTGGCAGCGACAGATCGTCGCCTACAACAGAGGTCAGTTCAGCCCTCTGGCCCGCCCAGGCAGGACACAGCTCCAAGGTGTGCTGAGCTGTGTCCTCGGCCTCACCGCAATCATGGCACTGCATGGTTGGCTCTCTGCCAGCTATGCGACACAGGTACCGTCCGAAGCAACCATGCCCCGTAAGTACCTGCGTCAGCCGGAAGGTGAGTGTCCCATGACCGCGGTCCAACCACTGTGCAAAAACTGGGCGCACTGCCTCAATAGTTCAGAGGCCAGCAGAAGGTGTTGCCAACCTCTCCTTCCATCGCTCGACCGCCTGGAGGCGGACTTCCTCACGCCTTGCCTCCACTTCCTTCGGTGCTGGCCAGTTACCCCGGGAATGCTCCTCCTCGCGCCAAAAGTACACTGCTGCGAGGGTTCCGGCTTCGAGGTCCCAGGGCAGTGAACCAGCCAGCATGCATGCCGCTTCCGTTGAGACCGTGCGGTAAGCCCGGATTGTCCTGGCAGCCATTGCCCGCTGCGATCTATGCAGAAGGGCAGAGATCCGGCTGTTCAGGGCATCTGCCCATACCGGCGCCCCATATAGGGCCATGGAGCGAACCACGCCGAGGTACAGCCGCCGGCAAGAGGCCTTGGGCCCTCCCATGTTTGGGAGTATGCGCCCCAGTGCTGCGGCTGCACTGAGTAACCTTGGCGTGAGGCGCTCAAAGTGTGGTCGAAAAGTCCACCGGCTGTCGAGAACGACGCCCAGATACCGCATCGTTGACCCAACGCCGATGGAGTGTCCCCCCACCACGATGTGCGCACCGGCAGGAGGTCCGCGGAAAGAAATGGCCTCGGACTTGTTCAGCGCGACCTCCAAGCCAATCCGCCGAATCCTGCTAACCACATGGGCCACCGCAGCCGTCGCCAGTATGGCCGCTCCACGGAAGTTATCCCCCCGAGCTGTGACCAGCGTATCGTCAGCGTAGCAAACTATTTCCACTCCCCGCGGAGTTGCTCCGCGCAGCACCCAGTCGTATCCGATATTCCACAGGAGCGGGCCGAGCACCGACCCCTGTGGAACACCGCACAGCATCTCCCTCCGCCCCCACTCGTGCCGACCAGGGAACACCACAAACCTCTCAGAGAGGTAAGCCTCGACCACCTGGCGCAAGTACCTGGGCACCCCGTGATAGAGGAGTGCTTCCTTGATACACGCCCAGGGCAAGGTGTTAAACGCGTTGGCGATGTCAAGAGACACCGCCAGCATCGTTTTGCCCGAGGCCACCGCCTCCTTTGCCAGGTGTTTGATCCGAAGGATCGCATCCACTGTGGAGCGACCGCTTCGGAAGCCGAACTGGTTATCGGCCAGGTCAGGGCCCACCTCTCTCATGTGCCTGACGAGCCGGGCCGCTATGACGCGCTCAAACAGCTTTCCGACTTCGTCAAGCAAAACAATCGGCCGATATGCCGACGGTGAGTCAGCCGGACGTCCATCCTTCTTTATGAGCACGAGGCGGCCTGTCTTCCACTCGCGCGGAAAGCGGGCCTGCTCCATGCATGCTGACAGCAGCTCGCGGAGCCTTGGCTCTAAGGCTCCCATCGCCATCACCAGTGCACGGCCTGGGATACCATCTGGTCCGGGGGCCGTGTTTTTCGCTCTTAAGCGCAGGATGGCGGCTCCCAGCTCCCCTTCTGACACGGCTGGCACCTCTGCCTCATCTTCCTCAACTACCGAAGTCACCATCGGTGGCGGCCGGTGTACCCCTCGGTCGGGGAATAATGCGGACACAACCTGGTCCAGGAGTTGCGGCTGAAGACTTTCCGTGACCGGAGGGGCCCAGGGGCGAAGTTTGGACCTCACCATCTTATATGGCCTCCCCCACGGATCGTGATTCAGAGTCTCCAGCATCGACTCCCTGGACAACTCAATGGCCTGACCGATAGCTACCGACAAGTCCCTCTTGGCTTTCCTGTAAGCCCCGTATAGATCGATCTCAGCCGACTCGTTTCGCACCCTTCGTCGACGCTGCCGCGTGTAATCGCGTCTCTTAGCGGTGCATACCTCCCGCAATTGTGAGAGCTCTGGTGTCCACCAGTACACCCATCGTCTTGGGGGGAGGCGCTTAGCCCGGGGCATAGCTACATCACATATATGCGACATAGCATCCCGGAGCCATCCAGCTCCTGCCTCTACCTCAACTATCGGCCCCATAGAGTCGGCTTGCCATGCCTGAACGATAGCCGCCTCCTGCAACAGTTCCCTGTCCAATCTCTTCAGCACCCATCGTGGGCCGAGGGATGACAAACTCCGGCTTGGGCCGGTCGGGGTCATTGGAGATGCAGCAACGTCAAACCGGATGTATTTATGGTCCGACAATGTCTCTACATTTGCCAAGACGCCCCAACCCTGGATACGGCGTGCCAGAGCGGCGTCCGCGAACGTGACGTCCACAATCGAGCCGCCCTGTTGCCGCACGCACGTGTCCACCGTTCCCCTGTTTTGTATAATCAGACCGAACGAGACCGCCCACTCCATGAGCTCGTTGCCGCGCACATCTGTTGCCGGAGATCCCCACGCCACTGATTTTGCGTTTAGATCACCGGCAACCAGAACCGGGTGCGGATGGCTTCTGCTGACCAGGGCACCGACCTCCTCCAAAAACCGTTCTAATTCGGCCAGGGTCCGGTTTGGCGAGAAATAGACGCCAATAATCGTTATGTCACCCACGACCGCCGCCACATACCCCGGGCCCCGGGACACCCTTTCAAAGGGCGGGGCTCCGTTAGCGGTGTGGGAGACAAGTGCCACGACTCCATTGGTGTCCCCGACCCAATTATCCCTCAGTGGGACCGAGTATGGTTCTGCCACAACCGCAATATGGATCGACCACTGCGCCATGCTCTGACACATGAGATCTTGGGCCCTAGCGCAGTGGTTGATATTCGCCTGTAGCATTTTGAGGGCCATTGTTGTGACGGCCATCGATTCCACCTCTTCGGAAGCCTCCATGGAGGCAGGGAGACAAGTAGGCGGTGAGGGGGCATCAGGGCCATCACCTGCCTTCTTCTTGCTCTTCTTTGCCTTCGGCGGGTTGCAGAATTTACTACCCGTCCGGTGGCTCGCCTCTTTTCCTGCCGCAGCGCATAAGACGCAGTGCGGCTCGGCTGTACACTGACCAGCTTTGTGGCCTGCCTGCCCGCAGCGGTAGCACAAGTCGCTGCGGTCAAGCTCTGCAGCGCATTGTGCCTTAACGTGCCCTAGTTCCAGGCACCGGTAGCACTGCATCGGTCTAGCGGGCAGAAGGTTGACCCGGGCCATCACCCATCCCACTTTGAGACGGCCGGACTCGCAGATCTTTTTAGCTGTCACCACGGGGCAGCTTACCGACACTGTGTCGAGGCCATTGCGGTCTCGACGTATTTCGCCGCATTTGACAGATGGTGCTGGGCATTTTGCCACCTCAACCACTGCGGCGATTACGTCATTGACCTCTACCGAGTCATCTAAGCCCGCCAGACGCACGTGGGCAGTCTTAGTGGGCCTGTCAACGCGGACGACGTCATGTCCTAGGACCTCTCTTAAAGCGTTTGCCAGTGAATCAGCCTTTTCACCACTGGTCGCTCCTGGCAGCTCTAGGACACGCGCGCCAGTGACTGCCCTCTTGTATCTTATTCCCTCAATGCCTAGTTCTGCCAGTTTAACTCGGCTTCTTGCTTCTGCCATGACTTTCGCATAGGTCAAGCCCTGTTGCTGTGCCTCTGGTTTTAGAGTCAGTACAATGGCCGCTGACCTCGGTGGGCGAAGTTTACGAGCCTCAGAGCGAGCCGGCAGACTGTTTTTATCTGTACTGGCCCTGCCTGTCCTCTTCCTCTTCTCGGAACCGATTTTCCCCACCTTTGTCCACCCCGGTTTTTTCAACGGAGGCTCCGGTGGTGGTGGGCGCGGCTCTTCTGGCATCGAATCATTGGCCCGACCGGTCTCCTTCCTGTTCTTCCTCTTCTTCTTTGCCTTTGAATCAGCGGTGGCTGTGGCAGCAGCAGACTTTTTAGGTCTGGGTGGCTCAGTGCCACTGGCGGCCGCAGGTGTTGCTTGGACCGCTCCTTTTACCGTCTGCCTTCCGCTGTCAATAGGCAACGGCTGATGGTGACCGTTCCCAGCGAGAAGGGGTCGATCACTGATCGTGGCCAGGCGGGCGTCCACGTACTTCTCTACCTGGGCGAGGACTACGCGACTGATGTCCTCCGCTAGAGAAGCTGCCGGAGGGGCCCTGTTCCGCTCGAGCCTTCGTGGAGAGGGCACTACTGGGGGCTGTTTTTGTGCCTCGTCTCTCTCCGGTGGCACATGAGATCCCTGCCTCCGCATTTCCTCCATACACTGCTTAATCACAGAAAGCTCCTTGCGGAGACTCTCCATGTCTTTTCGCAGTAGCTCGTTTTCGGCCTGCAGTCTTAGTTTCTTCTGAGGCATTTCTTTCACTTAGCTCCGTGAAGGCATCCGCGATGGCGGTCGCTGCATCCTTGAGACGTTTAACAAAAACGCCTTGCAGGTTGCGCGAGCTGGATGCGACTTTCCTTATGATGGCCACACCGTCCTCCACCTGGCGCTTTAGGTCCCAGGAAGACACCGTTGTCTCTGGGCCAGCCCCTCGTCTTGCATTGAAGCCCTGCCTGGTTGCGATTGGCATCGACTCCACCTCTCTCTCAGCTTGGTGCCGTAGGTCATCTCTAGCGGCTTTATATGCCGCTTTGGCCTTCGCCATGTCGGCGGATGGGTGACCCTTCCCCCTCGACACCGAGAGTGAACTGCCACTCGCCGTGGACTGGCTGGACTCATCCTCTCTGTCTTCGTCTTCCTCGAGGCGACGCTTCTTTCGAGGCGCCTGCCAGAGCCTTCCGCACAACGGCTGGGCATCCGCACTGGGGGGGTTGGCGCCTTTCCTCGATTCGTCTGGCGCAGTCGCCACCACCGATGCCGGAGAGTCCTCCACGTCCGAACGGGGTATTGGGGAGTCCACGGACGACTCCCCTGCCTCCGCTGGGTCTCCAAATTTAAAGGGAGTGAGCACGTATTTGCGTGTCCGCCTCCCACCCCCAGTTGCGGTATTTCGAGGCCGCGGAGAATTCGCCCCGTCATCGGGGGACAGCCGCTGTGCCTCCGAGCCGGCACCAACTCCGGCGGGCGAGACGGGTCGCACTGTTTGCATAGTCCCGTCCGTGCCTTCATCCCGATTCCCGGGATTCACGGTCCCCTCGTCAAGCCGGGTCAGCACCACTCGGGCGACCCTTTCGAAGCGGGTCTCTTGCCCACCCTCCCGCAAAGGCGCCAGCGCGCGCTCCCCATCTGGGGCATCCCCCCGCTCCGCATAAAATGCCACCTGCTGAGACGACCGCGGGACCTCCTCAGCGAAGCGGTCAATGTCCTGCCCTCGCTGAACGAAGCGGCCTGAGCTATCGCGGGCTGGGCCGCTGGTATGCCCTCTCGGCGCGATCTGGATCGCCGGGGCGTTTACGTCCAGACGAGGGCTGCTGTCCTTCCCTTGCACTGGGGAACGTGCAAGGGTGACGCGAGGGCGGAAGATACTTGCTTCCGCTGTCACGTCTGCCGTGCCTCTGCTCTGAACCGAGCTGAGGTCGCCTCCGTCTGACTTCGGGTGCCTCTCCTCTTTTCCGCCGCCTCTCAGCCTTAAGGCGCCTGCGCAATCGGTGTCCGTTATGGATATGCCAGTGTCGTGTTCACGGAGGCCAGCATCTGGCCGGCCTACGAAGCAGTTTTTGCCCCCTCCGTATACGACGGGGCAGCCACCCGCCGACGCGGATGGGCGGGATTGGTTACCCGCACGGAGATAATCGAAACTGCTTTTTTCCATTTTTACTACCACAATGCCTCCACATCGTCGTCTCTTTTTTCGGGGGTGAGCTCCCCCGCACGCTAGGGACTGGACTCCCTCCAGCCACGCATCCCATTTGAGGTCTCCACGTCCCCCCTCACACAAAGGAGCGCAAATCAGCCCCCTGCAGGGGAAGGGCCACGGTGGCGGTTGGGGAAACTCAATAGGGAGTTGGCCCAAGAAGCAGCCCTTGTCGAAACATGGCAGGGTAGGGCTGGGCCTATAGGCGACATCAATGTCGAGACGGAGCAGCAGGTTGCTGCCCTCCATCGAATATGCGATGCCGCAATGCCCCGCGCGAGGCCAGCCCCGCCTCGTCGTCGCATGTACTGGTGGCGAGAGGAGATCCGCGTCTCAAGGAGCGAGTGCACGGCGGCGCGCCGCCAGTACACCAGAAGCAGACGGAGAAGGGTGCGAGACCCGGCCAGGGAGGAGGCGCTGTACGCCGCCTATCGAGCCAAATGCCACCAGCTTCAGGCGGACATCGCACGGGCGAGGGAGGCGGCTTGGGAGGAGTGGCTGGAGACGCTGGACCAACACCCATGGGGGCGACCTTACAAAACTGTAAGGGCAAAACTCCGGCCCTGGGCCCCCCCGCTGACCAGTAGTCTCAAGCCCAACCTCCTAATGCGTATCCTGTCCGGCCTGTTTCCCGAAAGGGGAGAATGGCGTCCACCAGCGATGGGCGGGAACCCATTTAGAAATGAGGACGACGTGCCTCCTGTGACGGAAGCGGAGCTTGGGGCTGCAATCCTGAGGCTCAAGATGAAGAATGGCGCCCCCGGACCCGACGGCGTGCCTGGGCGCGTCGTGGTACTCGCGCTCGCTGCAGAAGAGTTGGAGGAGAGGGTGAGGACCCTCTTTAGCGCATGCCTCGACCGAGGTCAGTTCCCGCGAAGCTGGAAAACAGGTAAGCTCGTCCTCCTTCAGAAGGACGGGCGCCCGGCGGAGTCACCGTCGGCCTACCGCCCCATCGTCTTGCTTGACGAGATGGGCAAGCTTTTCGAACGGGTGATTGCCGCCCGTCTCGTCAAGCACCTCGAGGAGGTAGGACCCGACCTGCATGACTGTCAGTACGGTTTTCGGCGGGAAAGGTCGACCATAGACGCCATTGCGAACTTGAGGGCCCTCGCCGAGGAGGCTGTCTCGCGGCGCGGAGTGATGTTGGCTGTGTTGCTAGACATAGCGAATGCCTTCAACACCCTACCCTTCGAGACCGTCAAGGCAGCACTGCAGTACCACGGCGTGCCCCGGTACCTGCAAAATGTAGTGGGGGATTATTTCCGGGATCGGGCCATCATCTACCCAGCCCAGAACGGATGGTCAATGAGGAGGGTCACATGCGGTGTTCCACAGGGGTCGGTCCTCGGACCGCTCCTGTGGAACATCGGATACAATTGGGTGCTCCGCGGTACCAATCTGCGGGGCGTCGGCGTACTCTGTTACGCCGATGACACTCTCGTCACCGCGAGCGGGAACACCCACAGACAAGCCTTGCTCCTTGGCACAGCGGGAGTTGCACACGTAGTGAGCCGCATTAGGGCCCTGGGGCTAGAGGTGGCCCTAAACAAGTCAGAGGCCCTCTTCTTTCAAGGGTCTCGAAACGCGCCGCCTCCTGGCATGGCGATTGTGATAGGGGGCACCTCCATCGCCATCGAGTCGACGCTGCGATACCTAGGCATTGTCCTCGATGGTCGATGGAGCTTCACAGAGCACTTTTCCCGCAAGGCGCCAAAGCTGGTGGCCGCCGCCGGAGCACTCGGGGGCTGCTTCCGAATGTTGGGGGGCCGGGCAGCGCATGCCGCCGCCTGTATCAGGGGGTGGTGAGCTCTATGGCGATGTACGGGGCTCCCATATGGGCGGAGGCCCTGAACGCTCGTAACGTGGCCCAGTTGCACAGACCCCAACGGGTAATAGCCATTAGGGCGATCCGAGCGTTCAGGACGGTCTCTTTCGAGGCGGCAACCCTACTGGCCGGTAGCCCGCCGTGGGATCTCGAAGCCGGGGTCCTCGCGGCGGTGTACTGGCGAACAGCAGCAGAGCGAGCGGAGGGCAACAGCCCGCACCCGGAGGAGATCAAGCTCTGGAGGGACGAAGCCAGGGATGATCTCATCAGGAAGTGGGACGAAAGGTTGCAGGCTCCAAGCGCGAGCCGGGAGGTGGTGGGCGCCATACGCCCGTTCCTCAGGGAGTGGCTAAGCCGCGACTTCGGCGAGATGACGTTCCACCTGACGCAGGTACTCACCGGGCACGGATGCTTCGGCAGATACCTGTGTCGGGTGGCCCGCCGCGAGGATTCCTCGGCGTGCAAACACTGCACGAGCGGAGACGAGGACACGGCGCAGCACACCCGCGTCGTGTGCCCCGCGTGGCATGTACCACGATGCCAATTAATCGCGGCCGTCGGGGCGGACCTCTCGCTGCCGGCCATAGCGAGTGCAATGGCACAGAGCAGGGCCGCTTGGGAGGCGGTCGCCGCATTCTGTAGCGCCGTCATGTCCCAAAAGGAGGCGGCGGAAAGGGAGCGAGAGGAGGACCCTCTTGCACCACCTATCCGCCGAAGAAGAGTAGGGCGAAGGCGGGCCGCCTACGTCCGCCAAATACCGCCCTAACCGGGACCTCGGGCAGCCGACCGGGAGATCGGTTGCCCGACGAGAAACGTCCCGAGATGGAAAGGCGGCCTTTAGGTGAGGTCTCCCTTAGGTGAGGGGGCGGGCTCAGAAGCTCGCAGAGTCGGGCCCAAAAGGGCAGCACACCATAAGTGGGTGCCGGGGTAAGCGCCAAGCGTTCCCCTAGCCCCACTCCAGGCGGAGCGAGGTCAAACCGGGGGGTTTTAGTGGGTAGACTGGAGACCAGGAGTCCCACATACCCGTCCTTATCACAACACCTAAAGGACGGGATGCGTAACGCATTTCCCCCCGTAAAAAAAAAAAAAAAAAAAAGGGTTGGGGCTCGAGGTCGGGTAACCTCCAAGTATGTCCGGGCTCTTCCAATCCCTCTGGATCCTCGCGGATCCGCAGGGAAGGGAAGGGTCTTGGCTGGTGCGCCCTGGAGGCAACGGTAAGTGATCCTGTCCGGGGATCGCTTACCGGTGCTACCAATAACCCGACACCGGGGGGGGAAGGGGTTGGCCGCTCCCAGCATGCCTCAGCTCATCTGAGGTGGCAAGCGATGCGGACGTTTAGCCCGGCTGGGCAGTGGGGGTAGTGGTGGCGGTTTTCAGACGCACCAGCGGCCGTCTTCGGGCGGCGTGGGATGACGGGCCTTCAAGGCTCGCGGCGCGGCGGGTCTGGCGGCCGCCTTCGTGTGGCTGCTGGTTTGAGTTTCGGCTCCCCGTCGAGCAACCCGTAATCCTCATTGAGCGGACCGGGGGCGCTGCTCATTGAGAGTAGCGCCGCGTGGAAGAAAACCACCATAATAAATCACCCCAATCCCAAGGTGTGACAGGCGTGCCGATGGGATGCATGGCTGGGGGGAGCCCAGTCACAAACGTCAGAGGGGGGGCACACCTCCTATAAAAAAAATAGCAAAAAATATGAGTGGCCAGAATAGAAAACTACCCCAGGAGGTTCCAATCCTCCGTGTCACCACGGAATGGGCAAGTGCGCGCTCTGTGGTGACATGTTGCCCGTCGTATTCTGGGGGGGCACACCACTCAAGGAGGAGAAACAACGACCATGGCAAATGTTTACCGGACAATGATGCAGACGGACTAGTTTTAGGATGCGCGGCGGAGCGGACACGCCGGATATAGACAACGACGATGAGCGTGCGATTTTCCGCCCCCGCCTATCCTTGGTGCGGTCACCAGTACGAGGGGACGGAGTGGATCAAGGCGTGGACTACCCAGGTCCATGTATTGATCTGAGCTCCACCGCAATTCAGATCCCGGCAAAGGAAGCGGGTAGCGTTCTAACACGCGACCGCCACGGCCGTTTCGTGCGGCGTAAGATGCCGGAGGATGGGGGAGAAGCCCGCGAGGAAGAAGAGAGAGACGCGGGCACCTCCGAGGACCCCATCCAAAACGCTGGACTGCGCGCACCGGTCGCGGTGCGAGAAGGTGGGCGCGAGGCCAAATTTAAATTTAAACCCAAGAAGGTTGCGCGGGTCATTCTCACGCGACTGGACGTGGGGACCCTGGTACGTGGGGATTCCGCACAGGATACAGATGAGAGCATCTACACTGGGTGGTCCTCCTGTTCGTCCCTAGCGACCTCCCCAAGTCGCCAGAGGACGGACCCGCCAACGGTGAAACCGGGCCCCAGCAACCGGGCCTTTATGTTTTTTTCAGAAACGCGTGCACGTATCGCTACAGAAATGCCACCAGTAGATAGAGGCCGTCGAGTTGAAAATTATGATGTGCGACACGATGATATTCTATTAAGAGAGAGTTGTTATTTCGAGGTAGATGTGCCAAAATGTTCACTAGGTATATCGACTTTGTAAGGCAAATTTTTTTCACTTTTTGTCGAAATCGGACAATCTAACGACGCAGAATTACTGGAAACGTTATTACTAGCTACTTTAGTTCCGGGCTATATACAGAAATCTGCAAATCTACGATTCTAGAGGTATTTCTAAGTCTAATATTCTTAAAAACTAAGTTTTTGAATGATTATTTGCAATTTCTTCAGGAACGCGTGCCCCGATCGCGTCGCGGCAGCTACCAGGAGATTGGCGAAGGCGAGCTGAAAATTTCTATATACACAAATGTGAAGGACTACGATATAGAAATTTCCTAAGTCAAATTTTGTTAAAAAGCAAGATTTTTAATGAATTTTTATGTTTTTTTCAGAAACGCGTGCACGTATCGCTACAGAAATGCCACCAGTAGATAGAGGCCGTCGAGCTGAAAATTATGATGTGCGACACGATGATATTCTATTAAGAGAGAGTTGTTATTTCGAGGTGGTTAGGTTAGGTTAGGTTAGGTTAAGTTTTTTTTTTTTTTTTTTTTTTTTTTTCTACTCTACCTCCAACGTGATCGGAGCCTGTCTTTGCTGTTTCTCATTCATTCCATTTCTCGCAATTTTTCTTCTCGCACTTCTATGCTTCATACGGTATCTTTCTTTAATCCATCATATCTTTCGCAACTATTGATATGGGTGGGATTCCCATTTATACCTATTTCAGTCTGATTTATTCTGCTTTTATTTCATTTTCTTTATTTTACATTTTGATCGGGGTTAGAAAATTAGACCAACACAGGTGTTTTATTTTAGGAAAACTTTACAATATTTATATACACATACTATTTACAATATTATCAACTTAATCTATTTTTATTTCTATTTGTGTACTTATCTATACTTGATCCTTAGCTAACAATATTCTCGTCTTATGCTGATCTTTAATATTTATACACAATATTATGACAACATATTTTCTTTACCTAGTTTTATTCCTTAGTATAACCTTATTCACTATTTGTACACAATATCTTATGAACTTTTCTCTTTCTTTGCTCTGTAATATTTCATGAACATTTTCCTTAGTTACTGTTTGTTTTATTTCGTACTCTACATCTAAACGTTCGAGATCGTATACTGGACAATTAAATAGTATGTGTGGTACTGTTTCCGCTACTCCAGGTTGACAGATACAAGATGGATTCTCTTTACACCTGAAACGACTCAGGTATTCAGAGAATCCACCGTGTCCCGTCATTATCTGGGTCGTTACACTATTTAGGCTTAACTTCCGGGTCGCCCGGTACGCAACCACGGCATCCGGAAAGAAGATCTTTGTGACCGAAGCGGCGTCGCCGGTCTTGTACCTATGATTCCACTCATCAAGCGTGGCCATACGGATGCGTCGTTTGACGAATGATACCGGGCACAGATCGTAGTCCGGTCTTTTCTTGGAGCCTGCAGCTGCCTCTTTAGCTAACTGATCAGCCCTCTCATTGCCCTCCAATCCAGCGTGGGCCTTGATCCAAAACAGGGTTATTATTTTGTTCTGGAGAGATATAGATTTTAAATTATCTCTGGCTTCTACGGCTAAGGGATGGAGGCAGCTATGGTTCGTCACCGTTTGGAGGGCCGCCATCGAGTCGCTGAAGACTCCAAAGGAAGATCCTCTGTGCTCAAGGATCACTCTGGTTGCCTTGCATATTGCTAGGAGCTCGGCCTGGTAAACTGTGCAGTAATTGGGTAGCGCAAGTTTGTGGGTTTTGCTCTCAGTTTCGCCATTCCATACGGACAGCGCCGCCCCGACCTTGCCACCAATCTTACTCCCGTCAGTGAATATCCGGACATCGATATCATTGTGTTGGTCTACCTGCTCCTGGTTGGCCAGGCTTTTGAATCCCAGAACAATACGATCTGCGGGATGAGGAGCCTCGATTGCAGGTGACATACGTTCAACTTCCATGTCTCCCAGCATTGGCTGTGGTACGCCCCTCTTGGCCTGATATAACAGGGCTGCTTCTTTGACTCGGAGGTCAAGAGGAAGCAGCCCGGACAACACTAGTGCAGAGTTCAAAGAAACCGTGCGGTAAGCCTTACAGATTTTCTGCGCTATTCCTCTCTGTACCACCTCAAGCTGCTTTATTAGCATCAGTTTTTCAGCGGCAGGCGCCCAGACACTTGCAGCATAAAGTATGATCGGCTCAACAGTGGCTATGTATATGAGTTTTATTACATCTGGATGGAGTCCCCAGTTCACTTTCGCCGCTCTACACAACTGCTTATATATGTCTATTGCTTTCCTACATACGTTAGACACGTGCGTGTTAAATGTCAGTTTGTGGTCGATCGTTACTCCCAGGAGCTTGATCTCGTTGGACATGGCAATCTCGGTCCCTGCCATGCTCAGTCTTGGGTTGTCGTATTTTAGTTTCCTAGTAATGACCATCGCGTTGGTTTTATGCGGAGCAAATGTAAGTTTATTTTCGACACCCCAAACCTGAACATGTCCGAGAGCGAGGTTGGCACGCCTCTCCACTTCTAGTGCTGTGTCTCCATCGAAAGCAAGGACGACGTCATCTGCGAACGCCTGGCAAAAGACCCCTCTGCTTTCCAGACTTTTTAGAAGTGGATTCAGTAGGAGGTTCCACAGTATCGGGCCTCCAATAGAGCCCTGGACACAGCCTTTGTTGGTACTCTTCAAATATTCTTCGCCCGCATACCTCACTGCGACCTCCCTATTATCGAGGTAACTGTCCATGATCCTCCTCAGATTCAAGGGGCATTTTTCCTCCGCCAGTCGAACTCTTATTGCTGGCCACCAGGCACTGTCGAAGGCTCCCTCTATATCTAGGGATATTAGAGTGACTATTTTCTTTTGATATAGTTTCTTGCGGATGTACTGCATTAAGGTATAGAGGGAGTCTTCGGTGCTTTTCTGGGGCATAAATCCGAACTGCCGGGTGCTCATCTTAGGTAGTAGATGAAACCTGAGGCGGGCCACTATCATTTTCTCCAGAATTTTTCCCAATATCGGTAAGAGTCCTATAGGCCTGTACGATTTGGGGGCGGTGTAGTCATCCTTTGAAGGTTTTCTAAGGACTATAACGGTGGCCTTCTTCCAGATTCCCGGGAAATGATTGAATTTTAAGCACTTGTTGTAGAGCTGAAGGAAAAGTGCAGGTTCGCTTTTTATGGCGTTAAGACATATGTCGGCGGTGAAGCCGTCAGCTCCCGGAGCCTTTTTAGGGTTGAAGGACTCGCTTGCTGAGATGAGTTCCGCCATAGTGAAGGGTGGATCGCAAGTTTCATCTTGCTCTCCAACATTCACCTGTTCCGCTTTCTCTCTCGTGTTACGGTGATGGATATTATCGTTGGTCGTGAGGTCCGGTGGGTAGAAAGTCTCGGCTAATAATTTAACAGAACCCTTTGCATCCAAAACCTCTCCATTTTTCTCCAACGGCAAATCCTCAACTCTGCGAGTGGTTCTACCAATCACCCTATAGATGCCCTCCCAGACACCTTCCCTGTCTTGTTTGCTGCAAAATTCCTTCCAGCTATCAACCTGCGCCTTTGCCGCCTCCGATTCGTACTCTTCTTTCTTCTGCAGGTACTCCTCTAAGACCCTTGCCCGTCTGACGGGGGCAGCGCATCTTATCCTGCGTTTCATGGTCGCTACCTCTTTTTTCATCTTCGCAAGTTTCTCGGACCACCACGGCAGGGTGATTTCCTCTTTTGCTTTTTTCAAGGGCATCGACATCTTGCATGCTTCTGTTATAGACCTTGTAAGATTTTCTGTGGCTGTTTCGATCTGTTGGGTATTATTAATTTCACCGATCTGTAACTGGGTGATTTCATTTTCTATGAATAGTTGCCTGAGTTTCTCCCGAAACTCTGGCCAATTTGCCTTTTTTGTGTTAAAGATCCTAGTGGTCCTACTGATGCTGACGCCCTTAGATTCCTGAAGCCTTATATGAAGCAGTATGCCGTTGTGGTCCGAGCTTGTCAGGCCTTCAACAACCCTCCAGTCCTCTATCAAGCCCAAGATGTCCGTCGAACAGGCTGTTATGTCGACGAAGCTTTGGAAACGCTTTCCCCCTCGAACGGTGTCAAAAGTTGGAATTTTCCCTTTGTTCAGCACATTCAGGCTTAGCTCGTTAAGGGTTCCCAGAAGTTCTTCGCCTCTATGATCATTAACAGGACTTCCCCACCACGTACTCTTAGCGTTAACGTCGCCTCCAACAAGCCACCTTTTTAAGGCTGTTTCTTTGCCTATCTTGGCTAAGTGTTCTAGATCTGGTCCTATAGGGTGGTTATGTTCCGGACTTTCTAGGTAGACAGAGGCAAAAGTAATTTCCCACGCACTGGTTCGGATTCCCACCACGACGACGTTGTTAGTGGTGAGTTTCGGGTACTGTATTACATCGAGATCTTGGTCGAAAACCGCAATAGCGGCTTTTACAGTCCCTTCCCCTATATCAGTGCTTTGGAAAATTCTCACGCCGTTATGGCTCCGCATTTCCTTAGCTGCTCCGACATATGGCTCCTGAAGAAGCGCTACAGCTACTCCGCGCTTCTTTGCCTCTATGAGTAGCTCATTGGTCGCTAACTTGCTGCGTTGGAGGTTCGCTTGTGCAATTTTATATCTGGAGTGGTTCTCCTGGCTGCCTTTAGCAATATGCTATGGTGGATCTTGCGAGCGCATCCCACTTTTTACGCGTTGGGCATTCGTGGCTAAAGGCATTGTGTTCAACATGATCCAATTTGCTCTTGGTACAGTTTTTGCAAGCGGGAGCTACGTTTGCCAGAAAGTCAGCGCACTCACTCCTCAAGTGCGGACCTCCGCAGTGGCTGCAAAGGTCCGCTGGCTCCTTACAGAACCGCCGACCGTGCCCATAGCCCAAACAGCGAGTGCACTGAACCAATGGGGATTGGTCTTCAGCCTTTATACGCTGGAGGTCGATGTGGACATTTCCGGTGTCCAGTACTCTGCGCCAGATGATCGGCGAAACACTAACCACAATGTGGTTTGTGTGGGGATTTCTTGTTTTCCTCCTGTATTTTATCTCCAGCGTATTTTCTTCCCCGTCGAGGTTTTCGAAAACCCTCCGGTTCTGGTTCCTTAGAGCTTTTACAACGTCCTCATCAGTGTTAATCAGGAGGACGTTTCTGAGGATCAGTAAGGGGTTCTTGTTCTTCACTTCCTCGACGCTGAGGTTCGCGCCATTCTGTTCCAGCCTCTCCCTAACTTTGTTCCTCTCCTCCTTCGTTCGGAATCCCATTATTATCTTACGGTCCTTTGCCTTCCTTACCCTTTCAACTTTTACCCAGCCATCCTTGGCGTCTATCGCTTTCCGTACTTTCTCGAGCACCTCCTCTCCTGTCTCTGTTTCATTTTCTGAGGAGACCACTACCGAATGCAGTGTCGATCGCCCAAGAGTTGTTTTCTCTGGGCGATTCCCCACTACTTCCGCATAGGTGTTTATTTTCAATCTTTCTGTGTGGTGCTCCAGAGCGTCCTTTAGTTCTTCCATTTTCTTTATATGCTCATTCTGTCTCTCTTCATTCTTCTTCATGATTTCCTGCATTTTTGCTATCACGTCTCCTTCCGTGTCCCTTTTTCCCTCCGTTTCTTGGTCTTTTTCAGTACGTTCTTTCCTTCCGTTTCCCTTTTTCTGTAACATTTCTTCCATAAATTTTTCCATTTTATTTATAAGTCCATTCTCGCTATCGTTTCGTGTTGCAGGCTCCTGATCCTGGAGTACGCTATCTTCTTTCTTATTCAGGGTAATCCGCCCTCGCTCCCGTTCCTTCGCCAATTCGGCTTCTGCCTCCTTTACAAGAGCGAAAAGTCGTTCGACTGCCTGCGTGACTTCTACTTTAATTATTGTTTTTATATTGCCCGACTCGGCCAGGCGCGTCTTAGCTTTATTATTGTGGGCTCTTGCCTCATCTACTCTGTTTGCGAACTTCTTTTTCGGCTCGGTCTCTGTGGCTGCAGGTTTGACTGCTCTTCCCTCCTGGGGTTTTGCCTTGCTGTTTTGAGAGGCCGATTGTGCCGTTTGTGCCGCTTTTTCCTTTTCTGGGGAGAGCTGGAAGGGTTTCCCATGCTCCCAGTCTCCAATACTCCGCCTTACTGAAGGTCCCGGGCCAGATTTTTCCGGCTTTTCGGGCGGGGTCTTGGAGGCCGGGTTCTTAGCTGGGGTCCTATAGCCAAACATCGTGTCGGGTTTTTGTGGGCGTCAAATAAGGAGAAGAGAGTTTGGTAATTATGCTGCCTCTGTAAAGGGCGCTCAACACAGATTTATTTTGTGTGCCGTATACTTCGGCACTCGTTACTAAGCTATATGGTAGGTGGTCTACACCTAGAGTCTTAAAAACCTAAGAATTTTGTAAAGCTGACTAACTTTGTGATGTAGAGTCGGTAACTCTACCTTCTACTTGTGTCTAATAAGGCTAAGGTCACTCGTATATTTTTCCCCGGAGCGTATACGATAGTTTCCAGCCAAGAAATTTTTTGGCTCTACCTAGAGTCGATATCTTGCGCTCAGTGAATAGCTCTCCCCGAGCCCTTTCCAACGACCCCAAACACGACTCGATTATTCCCACCGGCTCCGGAGCTACGGCAGTCCAAAATTTCTGGTATCTGCCAGAAAACCGGTTTCTGGATTCGGTATCTGCTCGTAACTCCTGAACCGCTGGTCCTATACGCCCGTGCTCGGGCTCGTTTTACTGGGCTCGGCAAGCCCTATCCTTTAGTATGCCTTTCAGGAGTAAAAATTTCCTGAAAATTTCTTGACTGAAAAGTCCTGAAAAGCTGCTGAAAGATGGTACGTCAAACGAAGGGACCCTTGCTGATATCAGTCTTGAAAACCCCGGTTCTCTACGGCTTTTAGTTTAGGAGTTATCACTGTTTGAACTTTTCCAAGATGGCGGCGGGAACTGTCAAAGTCTAACTTCGACCGCAGATATCTCCGGTTCCCGGGGTCGTAGAATACCCGGATTTTGGACTGACTTACAAATCTAGACTTAATTAATCGATTGAGACCACTTTCCGGCCTCGAAATTTTCCAGGAATCTGAAACCTGAAAATCTGTTGCAGGCCCCTGAAAACTGTCGGGGCTGGTAGGCAGGCCTGTTCTGACCGCAGCAAAGGAAACCGCAAGTCTCTTGACCCCTCGGTTGTCGAGATATTCCCTACTGAAAAAAGGCAAGATGGCCGCCGAACTGTCAAATTTAATGTTTCAGGGCCGATATCTCGAGAACCAGTGGTCGGAGGAAGTCCGGGTTTTCTTTCCTGGTATTTGCCTTTCCTCCTCTGTCACTCTATGGTGGTCTCAACCCTTGGAAAGAATTTTCGAGATATTCACCCAAAACCGGTAAAAGTCGGTTTTTGCTCAAAAGATATTGTCTAGGGTGAAAATCCGACACTTCTATGTCTAGCGGTTTCCGAGATATTTAAGTTTGAAATCTGGTACCGGAAAAAACAAAATGGCGATTTTTGGGTATCTGGCCAATTTAAGTGCTACGAGGTCCGCGTTTACGCTTCCCCCAAGTGGACTACCTGTCTTGAAGCTAATATTAGTGAGAAAAAATGGTTATTATTATTAATTTAGGATTTATGGCCAAAAAGGGGTTAAAATTGTATAACTTCGGAACCACTTGACATAAAATTACACAAAAAATGTTATAATTCGAAGAAAACACACAGCTATAATACACAATAATAATCTAAGATAATATCATACAAAAAATTTTGACAGTCAATGTTTTTCACAAATTTTCAAAAACTTAAAATTTTTCTAACTTCTAATGTCCAAAAATTTTTCAAACTTGGCAGATGTGTTGTCCTAGCTAGCGCGCAGCAGGAACTTTAAAGAAAAAGATAGGGTCTGCCTGAAGTTTCGGAGTTATTCGTCGCTGAAGTTTTAACTTTGTAACTTTTTTATCTTTAAAAATACAGGTCCAAAAATTTTAAACAAAGTACCGGGTTACTCCAGCTGGTGTCTTCTACGATCCTGCGGCATCAGATGTAGCCGCATGCGTCCCGATCCTTGACCACGCCACCACGTGGTTTTTGTTTTTCTGCAATTTGTGCTTCGAAGGTGCGTCGCCCCGACGCGTGTGAGGTGTCAGCGTGTGCAGCTCGATGAGACGCTTCTAACGGTGTATCGCACGTCTGCTTCGCAGCTCTGGAACGCCCAGCGTTCTCGAAAAATATGCGTTTAACCTCAAAATTTTTCACTTTTTTGACACTTTGCCGCTACACACACACTGTGCGGCACTTTTAAATGACACCATTGGATGCACTGCACTTTTCCGCGTCTTTTGACACTTTGCCCGTGTAAATCGGACCAGAAAAACCACTGTTTTTGATTTTTAAAAGACGGAGCGGCTCAGAAACGTGGCGCTTTCGATGGCGGGTGGATCGCGACTGGTTAGGTTAGGTTAGGTTAGGTTAGGTTTTTTTTTTTTTTTTTTGCGTGCGTGGGAGGGAATACTCATTGTATACGTACAGACCCGTGTCTGCACGCATGCCCGACTCGGCCGAGGATCGCAGTGAGGCTGGTCCTCGACCGCCTACGGACTAAACCCTCCCACGCTTCGTGTTGAGTGTGTTCTAATGTGATTACTGTGCAGGTGTAGTGTCATTTGTGGTGTTAACGAATGATTATTAATTGGTTGTGTTGGGCCTTAGAGTATAAATATTTCTAAAGAGCTGCTATACGCGTGCCGCAACGAGGGACGACAACAGAGTACATATCTCCCGTGGGGTGACCATGTTACTAAAATTACCCCATGGCTTCTGTTTATTTTGTATATTTCGACTCATTATAGGCATTATGTAATTATCTGGTATGAGCGATAGAGTAAGTTGTTTGTTTGAAATAATTGAAAACAGTATACTAACATAATGACATATGACCGGTAAGTTAGAGAATCGCTCGGCACCCAGTGTTTCTTTGCGGTATTCCATGCTAAATAACTTCGTTAAAGTGTATAAGTTAATTATTAGGTGGAAGTTATTGTAGGTATAATGCTCCGAAATTGAGTACAAGTTATTGTCACTAATAGGTATAGCCGTCGTCGTCTCCCGGCGAAAAAATAAACAATATTATAGCTTTTTTGATGATCCCTGGGATCCCAGGGACCGGTAGACGACGTGTACCTACCTTATTTTTACCTTACCTTTAACAAAACATGTACCTACCTTATTTATGGTGCTTGTCATGCTTGTGCAAGCGAGATAGCTTTCCATACCTTTCTGATATTTGAGTGGTTTGGCGTGTAAGTATAGGTTTAAAGTGTGTAGATGCGATTTTACTTAATTAGAAAATTGCCGTGAGTCTCAGATATATTAAAATATAATAAACGGACCCTCGCCACAGCCGCCGCCAACATTTATTTAGCAGGCAGTGCTAGACAAGCTGCCATCGCGACTGGTTCTTATTGACTACGGACGACGTATTGCTCTGAAACATGTTGAGCGAAATTCAACCTTAAAGACGTGAGCGAGTTACTATATTCAATATGTCCGACTCACGGAAGTTCTCTAATTAAAATTGATGATACACTTTCTTAACTACTCAATTACATATATGTAAGGCGAAAAAATAATTCCACTAAGGAACGAAATGACACAAATATACATTCATACATTTATTATACATATAATATTTTTTTAAAGATAGGACAGGAACCTGATCGAGACACTTACTGCCCTTTGAATAATATTAATTTTGTGTATACTTTTCTAATACTTTCTTTTCTGTTTGGCGTAGTGGTCTTAATCACATAAACTCTTGATAGTGTTTTGCGGAAGCAATGCAATTCGAAATGCTTTGAACACAATCAGCTGTTTTAGACGGCTTCCAGTTTTGCCGACCTGTCGCTGCTATCCACTTATTTCGGGTGGAATAATTTAGTGGAAACCTAGAAAAGAAAATTATATATTGCTTGTCCATTTCTAAGAAATACTACAATTTTGCTGCTACATAAATTTAAATACAATAAAATTCACCCTAGGCTAGCATTATAAGTATTTTATATAATGACAAGTGTTATTTTTATAGTACACTAAATTACCATATAATTGGGCTACTGTTACCTATTAGCTGGTATCCCTAAATTGATTGCAGGGAAGCTAAATCAAGAACAGATTTAAACATTTCAGACAGCTTCCAATATACAACCTACGTAATTTAGGCGGATAATAACGTCGACAAAAACTTTATAACCTAAAATCACCAATGTAAACAATGTTGTTATTTCAATATTAATCGCTTTATTTTACAAGATTTTGAATGAAACATAATGGTACCAATGAAATAACACATATTACGCTTAGATAAAGGTATAAAATAGTATAATTACTTGTGAAAGGTTACATTTTCTTCGCATCTTTCTCTGCGGCTTTTACAGCCGATCACGCTGCAAACTACCATTGTTTTATGGAAACTGTACCACATAAACCCTGATCTATATCATTTGTTGCCCAAAGCACTATTTTATGCACAAAAACATTAATTAAGTCAGTTATATTTTGAGATGACACTTCCGACCACCTTTTGTTGAGCCCAACTGATGCTAACTTTGACATTGTGCCCAATAACAAAAAGTGGAACTATGACAAAGACAGCAAATGATACATATCTCTCTGGCGCACTTAGCGAGATTTGTATATGACCTTCTCGCTTGGAACTGGTATTATTATTACCGCGTCACGTCTGTATTTATTATAAGTCTGTGTGTTGGGCACGCCGCGCTTTCGTTTTACACTTTGTGTCCAACAGGGTTGATTTAAGTTAAAAGATTTAAGACATATATTTTGCAAGTACTTCGAATGTAAGTTTACGATAAGAATTGAATTATATGAATTATGCAGTTGCTAAAGGGCATCTGGTGGCCAGATACCGTTTAACGACTTAACTCGATATTAAAATTATTGACATAATTGATTCGCTTAGTCGTCCAACGGCGCCTTGAAGTCAAGTGCCGTTGAACGACTTTAAGCTGCGTACAATGTGTTTAATGAAGGTGTGAAAACACTGCGATGAGGACTCCCTTGACAGTACGCTTGTTATGTTGAACAGATCTAGTCCGAGACCTCCGCACAGCACTGCAAGGTCCGTCCTTTTGGCAGAGAATCGTGGACATTCTTGAATTAGGTGTTTTGTAGTTTGTGGAATGTTTGCTGGAGTATCGCACGGGCATGAACTATCTTGTATAATTCCAAATCGTTTTAGGTATGTTTTGTGGTAACCGTGGTTACTAAGAAATTGCGTTGATTCAAAAGTGGGTGGATGGTAACTTAAGTACTCGGATAGATCTTTGTAATTGGGGAATATCGTCTTTGTGTACATACAGCTGCCCGGAGCCTCATAGAGTATTGCCCTTTCAATTTGTAAATGTTGTTTACCGATATATTTTATATACGACACAGGAATCTGAATATAGTCGGGGGTTTTGTGTAAATTTGCGGCTGTTTTAGCTGCCTGGTCGGCTAGCTCATTTCCCTCTATTCCGTTATGTGCTTTGGTCCAGAAGAATTTTATTTTCAAATTTAACTTATTATAATGAATTAGCTTATGAATTTGGTTAACCAGAGCGTTGTAGCTATTACAATTTTTGATCTCAGTGAGTCCAGATTTACTATCCGAGAAAATGAGAAGTGTTGATGGTCTAATAGATCTACTGGCCGTGTATGATATACATCGAAATATAGCATAGAGCTCTGCCTGAAACACCGAACATCTATCGTGAAGTTTGAATTTTCCGGTATTGGTTTGGCCGTCAGGTTTTATTATTACAAAGGCGGACCCAACGCGTCCGTCGTGTCCGCTTCCATCGGTGTACGCCGTCCAAGTGCTGCCATCAGAGTTGCTTCTAGTGATCTCCAATAACTCACTTTGAGTGGTGATATCTTCGTGAGAAATAGACTCCCTGAGACTGGGATGCAGAAGGGAGGACGGTGGAACAGAAGACTCTATCGGTAGGTCGCTCGGAAGGAAAGAGGAGTGACCTTTGAGTTTAGTATTCTCTACGTCGGCAACGTATTTTATTTTAGCTGGGAGTGGATCGAGCTGCGCCAAGGTGATGGACAGAGGCGTATTAATCGTTTTGAAGCCATGAGCAATTTTAATACAGAATAATCTCTGTAGAGATAGAAGTTGACGAGTGGCGCATTTAAATTGTAGTGCGTGTGCCCAAACAGAGGCAGCGTAGGTAATAATGGGTTCAATAACTTGCCTATATATTGTTCTTACATTCTCGGCGTGAACCCCCCATGTAGGGCGAATAAAGAGCTGTAATTTACAAAACAAATTCTTTGCTTTCTCGACAATGTATGTACAGTGTTGTATGAATTTAAGTTTGTTGTCTATGATAACGCCTAAATATTTGAGTTTATTTACGAATGGGATTTTTACATTTCCAGCCTTTAGTTTAAGTTTGGCAGCTCTACTAGAAAATGCGATAGCTTGTGTTTTTTCGCGGCCGAATTCAAGCTTGACGCTTCTTCCCCACTCCGATACCAGCTCGACTGCTGAGTTTGCCGTCGTTCTCAATTCTTCAGCTGTCTTAGCTTGGCAGATCAATAAAACGTCGTCGGCATAGGCCTGGATGTGGCAGCCATTAGGAAGGCGTATTTCTAGTAACTCGTCCAAAATAAGATTCCAGAGGACCGGTCCGACAACCGATCCCTGTATACATCCTTTGGTCGTAGGTTTTTCAGTAATGTGGTCCGCGAAGGCAATCTGAACCGCCCGGTTTGTTGTATAACTGAGAAGCATTTGATAGATGTTATTGGGGCATTTTATATGCCTTAGCCTTTTGAATATTGCAGGCCACCAGGCATTATCAAATGCCGCTCTTATGTCCAACGAGATCATTAGTACCTGTTCCTTGTTATTTTTTGCTGTTTTAATGATGTCAATGGCATGATGGATGGCGGTTGTGGTCGAGGTTTGTAGACGGAAGCCGTATTGTTTCTTTACTATGTGGTTATTGACATGCATATAATGAGTAAGTCGGTTAATTATAAGTTTTTCCAGGAGCTTGCCGAATACCTTCACTAGGCCTATGGGTCTAAAGGAAGAGGCTTTGGAATAGTCCTGTTTATTTGGTTTGGGTACTATTTTGGTTATGGTAGATTTCCAATATTCAGGGAAGTATTTGAGCTGAAGGCATCGGTTCATGATACCAGTAATCACGTCCGGGAATGCTGTGGCCACTTGCAAGCATATGTCCGCCGTTAAATGATCACTGCCAGGTGCTTTTTTATGATTTATAGATTTTAGCGCCTCAAGGACTTCGACAGTCGTGAAGGGAGGTTCGTCGGGTTGATCAGGTAGACTGTTCATCTGCTCGCGAGTTTGTGTCTGTTGGTGCGTGTCATTTCCTTGATTATCATCCGGATAGAAGAGCTTAAGCAAGGCTTCCGCTGTGCTTTTACTGTCAGTGGTGTATGTACCATCCGGGAGCAGCAAGGTCGAGGGAGGCTGCGGAGCAGGTCGGGTTCGCATTATGCGGTTAGTGACTGACCATACATCCTCCTTCCCCTGCCTCTCACAGAACGTTTTGAACGAGTCTGTCGAGGCCGCGCAGCATGCTTGTGAGTATGTTTGGCGCAGTTCTTCTTTTTCTCTTAGGAGGTCCGCAATTTGTAATTTTTGTCTTATTGCTTTGCGTAGCTTGTGATGATTTTTAATAACTGATATTTTTAACTTTTCTAAGTCGTCACTCCACCACGGCGGTCGAATTGGGGGTCCTTTAGACCTAGGTAGGAGTTCGTCGCACATTTTTATTATATCGCTGGTAAAAAATGTAATTGTTAAATCGAGCTGTTCCTCCGTGCAAGATTCGATCTCAGCTGGAGTAGGTATTTTATCTTGCAAGGCTTCCTTTATATCGTCCCTGAGCTCCTCCCATTTTACATTGGCGGTGTCATATCTAAAGGTTGATAGTCGGGCTTTTTTAACTAGTTTTGCCGATTTGTCACTTGCAGTCGCCACATAAAAGGTTATGGCGTGATGGTCCGAGGAAGGGCAAATGCTATGGTCCACCTTCCAGTCTTCAACTCGGAGACGAGATCTCCCACAATGTGTCTGGTCACTGACCATGGTAAGATCGATAATAGAAGACCGCAGTGTCCCGCGGGTTATGGTCTCGAAAGTGGGAGTTGCCCCGACATTACAGATGGTTAGGTTATAAGTCATCATAAGCTCCGAAAGTTTGTTCCCTCGAGAATTATTCTGTGGGCATCCCCATAAACCGTGCCATGAATTGAAGTCTCCGCCTATGATGTGTATGGAATCCATAGTATCCAGCAGAAAGGCCTCTAGCCTGCCGATAGTGTTCCAGGGGTCCCTTTTCGGCTCAATATAAATGGAGATCAAGTATATATTTCTTCCAGATCTTTCAGTTAATTGAACAATGCATAGATTTGGGGTTGAATGTTTTGTATCTCCCACTGTGCTTATGAATCCATCTCTTATGATAATTGCCGCTCTGGTAGGACGATCTGCAGCAGGAAATTGGTATGCTGTGAATCCTGGGATAGTTTTCATTGTATGACTGTTATTTGGGATATATGGTTCAGATATGAAAGCAAAGTCGTATTTTTCATTTCTGTTTAAGAATACAGCTGTTTCTTGGTAGGCATTCTTGCCATGTCCTTGATTGATCTGTACGCAATAAAACCTATTGGGTATCCTTTTTTGCGCGGTTTGATCCGCAGTTGCACCTGAGCTACTTGCATCTATTGTGGAGTTGGTTTTAGTGCTTGGATTTGGGTGTGGTTGATTATTGTCCATAATCTATTTTTTGATGGAGATTAAATTTTGCTGCCGTTATTCTAGGGCATTCTTGGTTGATGGCGGTATGGTTTTCATTTGATTTGGTATTATTTCTATTGTTGTGATTGATGCAGTTGTAGCACTGTGGCTCCTCGTTGCTTTTATGAGGGCATTGTTTGTAGTTGTGGGTGTCTTTTGCACAGTAAGAGCACGGTTTTATGGTGGCTTTGCAATGAATCCGTGTCTGCCCAAACTGTAGACAGTCTAGGCACTGTTTAAATGGGGAGTGCTCTTCGACATGTACTCGCTGGTGATCGATGTTTACTCGTGCAAGCTTCATAGCGGCTCGCCATGCCGCAGGTGAGCATTTAAGTATTGCATTGTATAGTTTGTCATTTCTATTGTTTGTAATGTAACACATTTGAAATGTGTCACCTTCCTGAAGGGCGTCTTTAATGGTTGGGTTCTGCGATAGGATGATGTCCGTGATTTCTCTAGAGGGGGTGTCCCTGTATATTCCTTTTATACTTATCATGGGTAGCAACTTTTTGGCAACCTCAGCTCTGATGGGTCCGCTGGAGTTCAGGCGCCGCAGGGTCTCATCTCGTTGCCACTCCCTGTCAAATTCGATTCTTATTTTGTTGTTTGTTAACGGGCGGCTTTTAATAGGTGCATAGCTGCATGCTTTGAACGAGACTTTGGTTCGGTAGGCGTTCATTGCTTCGGTACTTGATTGCACGCCCTCGACAGTGGCAACAAGTGCTGGATTCGTGCGAGGTGTGTTGAAAGCCGGCTTCTTTGCTTGGTCACTATAAGTAGGTATGTACTCTTTTGGTTCCGAGGACGTAGCAGTGATAAGGGGTGTAGTCGACTGAGTGATGAGCCGCCCTGATAAGTTTTCAAATTCTTCCCGAATTGTATTTCTGATGGCGTTAAGATCGCTCTCCGCAAGCCCCGTTTGTAGTTGAGGCCCAGCAGTCTCTGCAGGCACTGGGGGCTCTACAGGCGCCGCGGGGGGGGCCTGGGGTGCGTTCGTAACGCCTGTTGTTTTTTGCTTGCTTAGATCTCCGGCCAGTCCTACTATCTCCCGGGCAAGCGCCTGCACCGCATCCTTGGACACCTTCTTGACATTTTGGCTGTGTTTGATGATCCCATCGATGAGATTTGCTCTGTCAACGATTCCCTGCAGGCCGGTAGAAGGAAATTTTACGTACTGAGGCACTGCCTTGCTTCTGCTCTTTGATTTGACAGTTTCTTTTATTTCGCCGCTGCCCGAGTCATGTAAGTTCATGGAATCCTGTGAGTCCCGTACTGGCTTCTGCTGAGGTGGGGGTACAGTGGGGAGAGGAGAAGGGAGAGGAGCCCGCGGATCCCAAGGGGCAACATTGTTTTCGCCAGTCACGGCATTGTGTGCTTTAGTCGGTATTGCTCTATTAGCAGCGGTCTGTGTTTGCGAGTGTGGCCGCGGGGATGGGGCCGTTTCTTGACTAAAAAAGAGCGGCTCCAGGTTTCCAGAGCTGTTCAATTCTGTTTCTGCGAACGGCGGATTGTTGCGCGCATTCGGAGGCGGAGACCGAGCCAACCTCATCTTTAAATAAGGTCTCTTACAGGAAATATAAAGATTATACTAAGTATTAAGTTTATACAAGGGTTGTCGTGTGTTGTTTGTCTGTAAACATACGTTTCTGAAATTTAGAAATATGTTCTAGCAGAGTGCGATTTATAAAAAACAACAATAACAAGTATGAATTAAAGTGTAGTCTAGTCAGAATGCCGATTTGAAACGTTACGGAAGTTTTAAAAGTTTGCAACCTATTTTCTTAAAAAGTAATTAGACAATGTATATCAAAATCTTAATAAAGACTATTTTTTAGGGTAAATGTACATGAATCAATCATACAACATTCAAAAAGTCAGCCAGGAAAAAAGTCATTTTTTGAATTATAATTACGTCAACTCCGTGTGACATTCGAAAACTAAGTACACTAAAGGTTAATTTATATGAAAATAGGTATATATAATATCACCGCAGAGTCGGCAATCTGATGGAAGAATAAAAATTTTTGGTATTAATTTCACTCTCCTGTCCTTATATCGTTGCTTTTCAAAAACAACGCTGTATCTTAAAAAATGTGTTTTTTCAGGAGAGAGGTTTGAAAGTGGAACAGAAATGATTTTATAATATTTTTTATTTAAAGTAACATAAACGAAATCCTCTTTTTGTAATACCTTCATAGTTTATTAGAGTATATGACAAACCAAAGAAAACTAAGATAACATAAAAATGTAATATTAAAAACCCCAAAATTAATAACATACTTAGAGTTGTGACTTCATATTAAGAGGTTGTTCAAACGTTTTTATGTGCAATAATGTCACAATACGTAATACTGAAACATTATGGTTTATTATTATGATGAATAACGGCTTATTCGTCTTTAAGACATATTTTTGTATATCATGTATCAGCAATAACGGAGTATTACGTTTTATATACCATAATATTTTTTAAAACTTTGCATAATAATGGCATAACAGGACATGCGTCATAAAAAATAATACAATTATATCGCTAATATTGAGGTATTGTTGATTAGTTCGATATCTTTTTGGTATTTTCACTAAATTATTTTCTTATAGAAACATTAATACAAATATTTCTACTGTTATAATATCACAATAATGCAATTTATATCAAATTTATATGCAATTTACTTTCAAGCTGAATGAAAGCATGCGATGACATCCTTTAGTAGCAGAAAGTATGCGATGATATATATTTTAACATCTGTAAACATGGGAAAACATTCTTTGACACCTGAAAACATGGGATAGTATACAATAACAGTTGAAATAATGTAATGTCATAACTGAATGAACGCAAGAGACGACATACTTTAGCGGTAGAAAACATGCGATGGTATCCTGTAGCAGCTGAAACTAAGTGATGACCTGATGACACTTTATAGGAGCTCAATTAAAGTGTTTAATTGTTTATAATATATCATTATAATATAGCCATGTTAAAATATTCTTATCATAGAAAAAGTATTGTACGTGTCGCATGTCTACACCGTGAAAAGTCACCGTATGTTGAGAAGCTATTGCACCACGGCTTATAGTCAGTGTGCCTGATGACTTAGATACAAGGATATATCTTACAAAAACCTCTTTAATTAGGAAGGTCTTCTATCATTTAATGGTGCACTTTAACAAGGAAACCAGCGGATAGATAAGAAACGTTTTTATAGTGTACGACGACGATTACTGGGAATCGTAGGAACACACAGTGATCCCCGAGAAGACTTAACTACTCTGAAAATACAATGCTCATCCACCGACGAATTTTCCTACCACTCCACGTTTCCAATACTGGCTAAAGGCTGCACAGTCGGTCGATTATGGCCGACTGGCTGCGGCTTGTCGGTCTTCCTTACCCCTCACAGAGCGTGTCGCTCCTCAGTAATTTGTGCCCCCTGGTATATCCGGCTCGTCCGGGCCAGACTTGCTTCCTGGCTGGGTACTTATGTTCTTGTTGTTCATGACAACCTTTAGCAGCTAAATGAAAGCTTGAGATGACATACTTTAGCGGTTGAAAACCTGCGATGGTATCCTATAGCAGCTCAAATTAAGTGATGACCTGATGACACTTTATAGCAGCTGAATGAAAGCATGCGACTAGCAGCTGAAAACATGAGATGGTATCCTATAGCAGCTGAAAGTAAGTGATGACATCATTTAGCAGCTAAATGAAAGCTTGTGATGGCATAACTTAGCAGCTAAAAGTATGCGATAGCATACTCTGACTCACAATGCGTATGTCGACAAGCTTCTAGCATCACATAGACAAATCTAAATTTTGGAAATTAATTTGCTCTGCTACAGTGACTGGTTATTTGTAAGTCCGTTTTAAAGTAATGAAATTTCCTTTAAAACGGAATAATTCTTCAACAACGGGTAATGGTTTAATGACAACTTTTTCGTCATGGTCGGTTTCGTTGCTGGGAGCTAAGGCGTTTGTAGTACATGTTTTAGTATCGGTCTTTTAGCAATATTTGGATTTATCTGAAGATATTGAAACACGTGTCCATAACCCATAACATAATGAATAAATTATATAAATAAATATCTGTGGACAAATTTACAAAGCTCGACCTAGTCTCAAACTAAGCAAAGCTTGACGATGTAGATAATTACATAGATAAAAGATACTTAACTCCATGGAAAAAACCAAGACTTAGGAACAAATATTCGACCTCATCTACCTTCGTAGGCAAGATCACCGCCAAGTAAGCTGCTTCGTAGGCAGCGTCCACCAACTAGGCTCAAGTGCTGGTCATCAATGCCGCTTGCGCGTGCAGTGTGCACCCCGCATACAACTAATGAGATGTACAACGACTAATGAAAGTCAGTAGTCGATAGCACAGTCGTTTTACCGCTTGCGGTATAACGGCCGGTGAAATCAGGCTGGCCGTTAGCGAGCTGGGGTACGAAAGATTTCCAAAACGCATGCCATAGCGCCCGCATGCGGGGAGTCGGGCCCTATCAACCAATGAAAATGCCTCTTTACTTGTTATACAGCATGCGAGGAGCACCTGCATGCAGTATCTATATCGACCGAGTTAAAGCAACGAAATCGGCTCCCCGCATCCAGGTGCTTTTGCATGCCGTTTTAGTCACCCCGCATGCGGGTCAGTGGGGTCATCGATCCATGAAATTGCGCATTTGCTCAGACGGTGTTTGCCTGGCGCATAGAACAAGAATAAGAGTAAGAAGGAGAAGAGAGGGGCCAGTTTTACAAGCTACTGTTTCAATAGTTTCAATAAGCTTCCTATAACGCTACACTGCAAGTTAAATAACACAATAAGTTATATAACTTGCAGTGTAGTGTTACAGGAACCTTATTAAAACTATTGAAACAGCTCACTATTAACATTTTTTAAATAAAATTATTACTTAATTCATATTACAATTGTCATTTTTTAAATAACACTGTCCGAATTAGTTTACTACAACAATAATTAATTTACTCTTATCTAGTACATAGGCTTATTTTGCTAACAAGACCTTGTTCGTATCTACGCTTTTCGTGAACACAGGTGCATTTGTTGTTATGTCAAAATACTTGCACATATTTTCTCTTGAATAATGTCCCCACCATAAATGTAACACTATTACACAAATATTTGATTGTACTCTGATGAACTATTTCACAATACTACACTTTTGCACAAATAATAAATGCGTGTGTGCGTATTTATTTCGCTATGTGCCAGTAGTCAGCAAAGTGTCTTGGTTTCGGCGTCAAAAATTACGGTTTAATTGGCCCGCGGACGGTCTTGCCCAAAAATTGGCGTCGCCATCCGACCAATGGCATAACGGCACAATGCTGTCATCTGCCCATTTTTTGACGTAACCCGATGGGAGTTTTATTCACGATAAACTTCTGCGTGTTTCGCGTTTAGTCCTTTAGTTAGTTGCAAAACGTAGTATTTCGGAATAGTGCGTTATTCTAGAAAAGCAACGATATACTATAATAAGGGAGGATGGGCGGGCAAATTTTTTCACTTTTTGTCGAAATCGGACAATCTAACGACGCAGAATTACTGGAAACGTTATTACTAGCTACTTTAGTTCCGGGCTATATACAGAAATGTGCAAATCTACGATTCTAGAGGTATTTCTAAGTCTAATATTCTTAAAAACTAAGTTTTTGAATGATTATTTGCAATTTTTTCAGGAACGCATGCCCCGATCGCGTCGCGGCAGCTACCAGGAGATTGGCGAAGGCGAGCTGAAAATTTCTATATACTTACACAAATGTGAAGGACTACGATATAGAAATTTCCTAAGTCAAATTTTGTTAAAAAGCAAGATTTTTAATGAATTTTTATGTTTTTTTTCAGAAACGCGTGCACGTATCGCTACAGAAATGCCACCAGTAGATAGAGGCCGTTGAGCTGAAAATTATGATGTGCGACACGATGATATTCTATTAAGAGAGAGTTGTTATTTCGAGGTAGATGTGCCAAAATGTTCACTAGGTATATCGACTTTGTAAGGCAAATTTTTTCACTTTTTGTCGAAATCGGACAATCTAACGACGCAGAATTACTGGAAACGTTATTACTAGCTACTTTAGTTCCGGGCTATATACAGAAATGTGCAAATCTACGATTCTAGAGGTATTTCTAAGTCTAATATTCTTAAAAACTAAGTTTTTGAATGATTATTTGCAATTTTTTCAGGAACGCGTGCCCCGATCGCGTCGCGGCAGCTACCAGGAGATTGGCGAAGGCGAGCTGAAAATTTCTATATACTTACACAAATGTGAAGGACTACGATATAGAAATTTCCTAAGTCAAATTTTGTTAAAAAGCAAGATTTTTAATGAATTTTTATGTTTTTTTCAGAAACGCGTGCACGTATCGCTACAGAAATGCCACCAGTAGATAGAGGGCGTCGAGCTGAAAATAATGATGTGCTGGACAACACGGGCCCCAATGTGAGCGACCGTCAGTTCGGCTTCCGAATGGGGCGGTCCTGTGTGGACGCGTTGGGTGCCCTGAAAGAATTTTCGGAGGTGGCAGCAGGGAGGGGGGAGGGGGTGGTCGCGGTGTCATTAGACATTGCGAACGCTTTCGGCTCCCTCCCATATTCCGTGATTGGGGAGGCCCTCAAGTATCACCGCGTGCCCCCATACCTGAGGCGCATCGTGGAGCACTACCTCACCCAGCGGTTAGTGCTCTACGAAGATAGAGAAGGGCACAAGAGGACAAGGCCCATGGTCTGTGGAGTACCCCAGGGGTCAGTACTTGGCCCCCTTTTATGGAACCTGGGGTACGATTGGGCTATTAGGGGTGTTCTCCTGCCGCGGATGGCCGTCATGTGCTATGCAGACGATACCATGGTGGCCGTCCGGGGCACGGAGCTGAACGAGGCTCTACGGAGGGCGGAAGTGGCAGCGGACCTCATGCTCACCCGTATACAAATGTTGGGCTTAAAGGTGTCCCTCACGAAAACGGAGGCAGTAATCTTCGGAGGGAGGGGATGGCGACCACCTGCGGGAGCCTCGCTAAGGGTGAGCGGGGAGGCAGTCCAGGTGAAGCCCCATATAAAATACTTGGGGCTTATCCTGGACCGGAGGTGGAACTTCGGGGAGCATTTCCGGCAACTTGCTCCCCGAGTAGTGGCGGCTGCTTCGGCCCTGGGTAGGCTGCTGCCTAACGTGGGGGGGCCTTCCATGGCGTGCCGTCGCCTATATGCCGGGGTTGCCCGAAGCATGGCCCTTTACGGGGCCCCAATATGGGCGGACCGGCTAAGCGCGGCGAATAAGGCCCTACTCAGGAGGCCACAAAGGGTGGTGGCCATCCGCATGTGTAGAGCCTATGTGACGGTAGCGTGGGCGGCAGCGTGCGCGCTGGCGGGCACTCCCCCGTGGGAATTGGATGCGGAGCTGCTCGCGGAGGCACACAAGGAGCGGGTCCGATGGAGGGCTTCGGGAGAGTTTCCCGCTCCTGAAGAGATAATGGCGGCAAGGAGGCAAAAGGAGCGCAGACTCAGAGAGCGGTGGAAGAGCGACCTTGAGGACTCCCCCTATGGAGTCCACACCATAGGGGCACTCCTCGGGTCGTTCAACATATGGCTGGACAGGGCCCATGGCAACGTGGGGTACAGGCTGGCGCAGGTAATGACCGGACATGGTTGCTTCGGTCATTACCTGCACAAAATTAAAAGAGAGGGAAGCCCCGCCTGCCACGAGTGCGGCGCGGAGGATGACACGGCCCAGCACACATTGGAGCACTGTGTTCGCTGGGCCGAGGAGCGCCGCACATTGGCAATAACCCTGCAGACAGTTGATCTCTCGTTGTCGAACGGTGTCGCATCCATGGTACGCAGCGAGAGATCCTGGGAGGCGATGGCCTCCTTTTGCGAAATAGTCATGTCGCAGAAGGAGGCCGCGGAGAGGGAGCGTGAGGACAGTGCGGACGCGCTCCCGCTCCGGCGCAGGCGAAAGGGTAGAGGTCGCGCACGGTTGGCAGTGGCTGGCCGTGTCATCCCCCAGTAGGGCCGGTGGTTTGGGGAACCACATTACACGGCCTTACACAGCTGGAGGAAGGTCAAGCGTCCCTGAACTTCCTCCGTCCTTCGGTGAGGGTGTCTCGGCATGAGCGAGCTGGGACCGCCGGGGGGTGTCGTGGATGGAAATGTTCGCGATCCCATGGCGCCCCCTTAACGGCAGAGCGGGTAACGCCGGTGTGTTTTTAGTGGGTATGCTCCCCCCCTCCCTCTGGCTAGCAGAGGGGGTTGCGGGTGGAGAGAGTCCCACATAACCCCCGTAAGTCCCTCCCCGGGCTGGGGGTATGCGTAATGCATTTTCACACCGATAAAAAAAAAAAAAAAAAAAAAAGGTTAGGTTAGGTTAGGTTAGGTTAATCCGATGCGGTGGTGTTCGGGGGAAGGCGGTGGCGATTGCGTGCCGACCAGTCGATCCCGGTGGGAGGGGAAGCGGTCCAGGTTAAGGCCCACATCAAGTATCTGGGCCTGATCCTTTTTTTTTTTTTTTTTTTTTTTTGTCGCAGGGAAAATGCATTTATGCATCCCCCCGGGGCCTGGGGAGGGCCAATTGGGGGGTATGTGGGACTCGCCCCTCAGAGTGAGGGGAATACCCACTAAAAACCCTGCGGCGTTTCCATCCTTGCCGTTAGGGGGGTGCAATGGGATCATACATTTCACCACTACACCCCCCGGCAGTCCCGGCTGGCGCCGGTTTGCCGTCACCAATGGAGGGAGAGTCAGTAAACGCATACCTGACTCTCCCCCAGACGTGTAGGGCCGTGCAATGCGGGTCCCCAACCCGCGGCCCTACGGTGGGAGGGCACGGTTTACAGCCGCAAACCGTCTGCGCCTCCTCCCAACTCGTCTCCGTCGGATCGGGAGCGCGTCCGGGTGTTCCTCGCGCTCCCGCTCCTCGGTCTCCTTCAGCGAGACGACTGTGTCGCAGAAGGAGACCATTGCCTCCCAGGATCTCTCGCTGCCCAGCATGGCCGCCACGACGCTGTGCAGCGAGAGATCATCCGTCCCAAGTGCTGTTTTGAGGGCAGCGCGCTCCACGGCCCAGCGATTGCACACCTCCAGGGTGTGCTGGGCCGTGTCGTCCGTCTCGCCGCACTGGTGGCAGGCTGGGGTAGGCTCTCGGCCTATCATGTGCAGGTAATGCCCGAAGCACCCATGTCCGGACAATACCTGCACCAGCCTATACCCCACCCGCCCGTGCGGCCGGTCCAGCCAGCTGTCGAATGACGGGAGGAGTGCCCCTATGGTGCGAACACCATAGAGGGAGCCCTCCAGGTCAGCCTTCCACCTGTCCCGCATCCTCCTTTGCATCATCCTGCGCGCCGCCCTTACCTCTTCAGGAGCAGGGAATTCACCGGTCTCCCTACTCCTGATTCTGCCCCTGTGCGCTTCGGCGAGCACCTCCGCATCCAGCTCCCAGGGCGTGGCACTCGCCAGAGCGCACGCCGCTGCCCACGCCACCGTCACGTAGGCCCTGATTACACGTATGGCCACTACTCGTTGTGGCCTACGTAGCAGGGCCCTTGTGGCCGTGGACAGCTTGTCACTCCATATCGGGGCCCCATATAGGGCCATGGAGCGGGCCACACCGGCGTATAGCCTCCTGCACGCGTGGGAGGGACCTCCCACATTCGGCAGGAGGCGGCCCAGCTCCGATGCCGCCGCCACTATTCGGGGAGCAAGTTGGCGGAAATGCTCCCCGAAATTCCACCTTCTGTCCAGTGTGAGGCCCAGATACTTAATATGGGGCCTCACCTGGACCACCTCCCCACTGATTCGTAGGGAGGCATTCTCCGCCACCCTCCATCCCCTCCCCCCGAAGACTATCGCGTCAGTCTTCGGTAGGGAGACCTCCAGCCCCAGGCGGCGGATCCTCGACATTGTGAGTTCCGCCGCCACCTCCGCCCTCCTCTTTACCTCTCTGAGCTCCTTGCCTCGAACGGCTACCATCGTGTCGTCTGCGTAACACATTAGAGCCGTCCGAGGGAGGAGCTCTGCGCGGATGGCCCAGTCGAATCCAACGTTCCAGAGTAGGGGTCCTAGAACAGACCCCTGGGGAACGCCGCAGGCCATCCGCCTCTCCACCCGCCCTGTAGGCGTGTCACAGAACACCACCCTCTCCGTGAGGTAGTGCTCTATGACACGCCTCAGGTATAGGGGCACCTCGTGGTATCTTAGGGCCTCCCGCACCACCGAGTACGGGAGAGAGCCAAACGCGTTCGCAATGTCCAGGGACACCGCTATGACTCCCTCCCCCCTCCCCTGCGCATCCTCGCAAAAACCCCGAAGCGCCCCCAAGGCGTCCATTGTGGACCGACCATTTCTGAAACCATATTGTCGGTCAGAAATGTTCGGTCCTTCCCCCCCGAGATGCTGGATGACCCGGGAAGCCAGAATGCGTTCAAGCATTTTCCCGGCCTCATCCAGCAACACGATGGGTCTCCACCCCGATGGAGAATCCGCCGGCCTATTCTCCTTCCGGAGTAGGCACACCCTGCCCGTCTTCCAGCACCTTGGAAAGCGTCCATCTTTGAGGCACTGATCAAAGATGGACCGGAGGCGGTCTCCAAGGTGCTCCATCACTATGGGCAGGATCCTTCCATGGACGCCGTCCGGGCCCGGGGCCTTTTTACAGGCCCTCAGTCTGAAGGCCCCGCAGGCCATTTCTGCCTCTGTAACAGGGGGCACTTCCTCCGGCTCCGCCGGCTCCTCCCGCGGGGCAACCATTATTGGCGGGTCGAATTGAGGAGCCGGCGGAAACAGCCCCTCCAGAATGTTCTGGAGGAGCCCTCTTTCCATGTTGTCCATCGGGGCGGCCTGGCGGAGCTTTCTCCTAACCATTTTGTATGGCCGGCCCCATGGATCCCCGTCCAAGGAGGCCAGGAAGTCCGTATGCGCCGCGTCTTTCGCCTTGGCAATAGCCAGACTTAGGGACATCCTGGCCTCCGTCAGCCTCCCTCTCAGCTCCTCCTCCTCCGCCGCGGTGTGCCGCCTTCTCCTGCAGCGGGTGTATTCCCTGCGGGCTCCATTGCTCACCCGCCGCAGGTCGGCCACCTCCGGGGACCACCAGTAGGCGGCCCTCTTGAGCCTGGGCGGCCCTGCCCTCCTCATGGAGGCGTCGCACGTCCTCGTGAGGGCCGCCCGAAAGTGGAGGGCCGCTTCGTCCACCCCTGTCCCTTCAAGTGGTGGCGGCGGCGGTCCCCCCCATCTGGCCTCAACCATGGCCGCCTCCACGGCGGCATCCCTGTCCAGGGAGGCCAAACTCCATCGCGGCGGATTTCCATGCCCTGCCGGCCTGGGCTGTTGTGCTGGCCGGGCTCTGGAGACCCTCATCCTAATATACATATGGTCGGAGAGGGTCTCCGTTTCGTCCAGGACACGCCAGTCCTCTGTGCGCGCCGCCACCACCGGGGAGGCGAAGGTTACATCTACAATGGAGCCCCCCTGGCGGCGCACACATGTGTTGGTCGTGCCCCGGTTACAGACCTCCAACCCGAGCCCGGCCACCCAGTCCAGTAGGGCCTCCCCCCGAGCATCAGTCCTGGGACAACCCCACGCAACGCATTTTGCATTGAGGTCGCCCAGGACCATTATGGGGGAGGGAGCCGCTCCAACCACCACCCGCCCCAGCCTCTCCAGGAAGGCCTCAAACTCCCGCAACGGTCTATTGGGGGAGAAGTATACCCCCACCATAACTGTGTCCCCCATTTTGGCCACCGCGTATCCGGAGTCCGATGCCACCCTGGAGAGGGGCAGCCCCCCCAGGGCCGGGACCACAACAGCCACCGAGCCGTCTCTATCTCCCACCCAATTGGATTGCGGGGGGACGAAGTACGGCTCGGTCACCACCACCGCCGCTATTCCCCACTCCGCCATGTGCTGGATCAATAGATCCTGCGCACGGGCGGAGTGGTTGACGTTCGCCTGGAGCAGCTCAAGGGACATTTACTGCTCCATTTGGCTTTCCGTCCTTGTGTTATCTCTCTGGGGGGTGGCCCGGTGGGGGGCGGTATTCCCTCTTACAATGGGGGGGTTGCAGGCTTGCCCCCCCATTGTGTGTCCCGCACGTAATCCTGCGTGGTGACAGACGGCGCACCACGGGGTCGGCGATGTGCAGTTTTGGCTAGTATGGCCCGGTTGACTGCACCTGTAACAGCAACTTTCCCTGTCCACCGGGGAGGGGCAAAGTGGCTTTGTGTGCCCCCTCCCCATGCAGCGGTAGCACCGCAGAGGCAGCGGCTCCAGTGCCACCACGTGCGCCGCCGACCACCCGATCATCACCCTTCCCGCCGTCGCCACCGTCTTAGCCGCAGTTACTGGGCACCTCAGGATGACCGAGCAGGCCCCACTGCCCGACACCCTTATGGCGCCCACCGATACCGCCTCCTCCGCGCATCCTCCCTTCGCTGCCACCACCCTCTTGAGGATCTCTGGGGTGACAGACTCGTCAAACCCGGAGATCCTCAGCTCAGCCTTTCTTACTGGTCGGTATATGTCCGCCTCGTCCCCAATTATATCCCGCAGTCTGGACACCAGGTTATCGGCCGCCTGAGCACTCTGGGCACCAGGGACCTCGATAATACGGGCTCCCGTGGCCGATCTGCGGACCCCCAAATGATCTACACCCAGTTCCTCCAACTTAAGTGTGGTGGCCTTTTCCATTATCGACTTGTAGTCGGTTTGAGAGCCGGCCTTTAAGGCCACCACTACCGCCGCCGTTTTTGGGACCATTAAAATTTGGGCCGCCGTTTTAGTCCGCTTTTTGGGTTGAGGCTGTGAGGGGGCGGCAGCCGCAGCAGCAGGGCTCTTCCCCTTTTTCCCCCTCTTAACCACCTCCGTCCATTCCTCCTTCCTTGCCTGCGGAGGCTGCGGCTCGGGGGCGCGGGGGGTCTCTCTGCCTTTGGGGGCAGGCCCCGGCTTGGTCACTGTCACCGGCGTGTGCGACCTGGGCGCTGGCGTCGGCGGCTGGGATTGCACGACCCTTGGGGCTTTCGCCGGCGGCCGGTCCGTTGCCTCTTCCATTTCTTCCTCTTCTTGGGGGGCCGGCTGAGGGGGACCCCCCTTCCTCTTTTTCTTCCCTTTTTCTTTATCCGCCACAGGGCTCAGGGGCACCCTTTTATCAGAGGCCAACGGTGGCCTCAATATCGGCTGTGGTGGGAGCCGCCCTTCAATATCCCCCAGGCGGACATTCACCATATTGCCAATGCTCACGAATATGGCTCTTTCAAAATCCCCCAGCCGGGAGTCGAGGAGAGCGCCCATCTCCTCGAGGAGGCCAGACGTGCCTTCTTGCCTCCTCGTGTGGTCTGTAACCGGGGGGGAGCTGCGCTCCGAGAAGGCGGTGCGCAGCGCCTTTGTCTCCTGCCGGAGGTGGGCCAGCTCTTCTCGCATCCTTTTGTTGTCCGCCTTCAATGTGCGGACAACCTCCGACTCCCCCATTGAGTCGGCAAGGCTCAACAGCTCCCTGCATGCCGCGTTCATGCGGCCCCAAACTTCCCCCTTGAGGTTGCCACTCTTGGCCGCCTCCCGGAGCACCTCCTTCGCGCACCGCTTTATTACGTCTTTGGGGGCCTTCTCCCCCTCCTCCTCGTCGTTGTGGGACGTTGTGTCCAAAAGGATCGGGCTTCGCGACCGCGAGCCCGAGTTCCTCCTTGCCCTTGTGGGGCTGTAGAGGGGTTCTGCGAGAGCATCCGCGTCGGCCTCCTTCTGAAAATCGTCCAGCTCGTTCGAGAGCAGGAACGACTCCCTGAGCTTCGCTTTTGCCGCACTGATCCCGAAGTACCTTCCCTTTACCTTTCGGCCAGAGGGGGCCTGCGCCGCCGCCATCTCCACCTCTTCTTCCACCTTTTCTTCCTCGTCCCCCGAGGAGGTCTCCGAATTATCAAATTCGTCACCCTTGTCTGAATCGGCGGGAGCCGATTGGGCTCTACTATTGCAGCCCCCTTTATCGCCGTCCCCTTTTTTATTCTTTCTCCCTCGGGTGAATTGGCCCTTCGCATTTCGCGAGGGCGAGCCTCCACCTCTTAGGCGCAATGGCCTATCCGTTTCCATTTCCCTGCCAAAGTCTTTGGTGTTGGAGTACGACATCAGGCCGTAGTCC
This sequence comes from Epiblema foenella, assembly GCA_963556455.1. Taxonomy (NCBI): domain Eukaryota; kingdom Metazoa; phylum Arthropoda; class Insecta; order Lepidoptera; family Tortricidae; genus Epiblema; species Epiblema foenella. The sequence goes on along the minus strand of OY747097.1, from coordinate 55,129 downwards.
TTCACCTCCCGTTCAACATCCATAACCGCGTTAGTAACAAAGTCCATGTTCAATTTGCCAGAGTCGTGTTTACGGAGACCGGCGCCTTGCCGGTCTACGAGGCGATTGTTGCCCACCCCTGAATACGGAGGGCAGCCACTCACCGCAGTGAGTGGGCGGGATTCCTCCTTTTGGAGACCCGCCAGGGGACTATTTTCCCAATCGACCTGCATGTTTGTTTGTACTCTCCGATGACTCCACATCGTCGGCTCGCTTGGGACTGGACTCCTTCCAGCCACTCATCCCATCGGCGCGACTCGCTCACCTTGGGATTAGGGATTTATTATAGTGGTTTTCTCCACGTAGCACTGCTCTCAGTGAGCAGTGCCCCCGGTCCGCTCAATGCAGGTTACGGGTTGCCCGGCGGGAGGCCGAAACCCACCCAGCAGCCGAGGCTGCCAGACCCGCCGCGCTACGACCCTTGAGGGCCCGCCATCACGTTCCGCCCGAAGGCGGCCACTGGCTCTTGTATGAGCCAGCCCGACCTCGCATCCAATGCTCATCTCCACCGCCGTCTGCTGATCAGACGGCCGGGAGAGAGCTTGCCGCTCTTATTGTGACTCCTCCCCCCTTGCCTTCCCGGTATGGGTAGCCCTATCCGGTATAGCCTCGGGGATCATAGGAGCACGAGAGCCCCCCACCTCGGCCACTGTGGGCCATTCCCCTTCCCCCCCCCGGTGTCGGGTTATTGGTAGCACCGGTAAGCAATCCCCGGACAGGATCACTTACCGTTGCCTCCAGGGCGCACCAGCCAAGACCCTTCCCTTCCCTGCAGATCCGCGAGGATCTAGAGGGATTGGACGAGCCCGGACATACTTGGAGGTTACCCGACCTAGCGCCCCATCTGGGCCTGATCCTGGACCGCAGGTGGGACTTCGGGGAGCACTTCCGACAACTCGCTCCCCGGATCGTCGGCGCGGCATCCGCGCTGGGCCGCCTCCTCCCGAACGTGGGAGGACCTAAGGCCCCATGTCGGCGCCTCTACGCCAACGTCGTCCGCAGCATGGCGTTGTACGGGGCGCCGATATGGGCGAGCAGGCTAACGCAAAGGACGAGGGCCCTCCTCCGCAGACCCCAAAGGGTCATAGCTCAAAGAATGGGGAGGTGCTACCGCACGGTAGGGTTCTCAGCGGCCTGCGCTCTCGCTGGCAGCCTGCCGTGGGAGCTGGACGCCGGGCTGCTAGCAGAGAGGCATCGGGAGAGGGGGGCGGCCAGGGCCGGTGAGGAGGAGCGCCTGGCCCCGCAAGAGGTGGAGGCAAGAAGGAGGAGGGCTGTTGAGAGGGAGCGGGACAGGTGGAAGGAGCACCTGGAGGATTGCCCCTATGGCACTAGAACCATAGGGGCACTCCTCCCCAACTTTGAGGGATGGTTGGACAGGCGAGGGGGAAATATAACGTACAGGCTTGCGCAGGTGGTGACCGGGCACGGTTGCTTCGGTCACTACCTGCACAAGATAGGTAGGGAAGCCACCCCCGCCTGTCACCACTGTGGAGACGAGGACGACACCGCCCAGCACACGGTAGCGGAGTGTGCAGCCTGGGCGGTGGAGCGACAGGTCCTAATGAGGGAAATTGGGACGGACGACCTCTCGCTGCGCAGCATTATATGCCACATGCTGCGCAGCGAGAGATCGTGGGACGCAGTGACCGCCTTCTGCGAGGCGGTCATGTCCCAAAAAGAGGCAGCGGAGCGGGAGCGCGAGGAAAGTGCAGACGCGCCCCCGCTCCGGCGCAGGCGGGTGGGGAGAAGGCGGTTACAATTTATCAACCGCCAGCTCCCCCAGTAGGGCCGGTGGGACGGGGACCCACCAAATAAGGCCCTACACGTCTGAAGGAGGAATCGGAGCGTCACCGATCCCTCCCTCCCTTGGCGCGAGGGTGCCCCCGGTGTAAAACCGGGGCAGCCGGGGGGACGTCGTGGTAGAATATCCGATCCCATGACGTGCCCCGCTAACGGCAGTGCGGGTGACGCCGGTGTGTTTTTAGTGGGTATGCTCCTCCCCTCCCTCTGACTAGCAGAGGGAGTTGCGGGAGGAGAGAGTCCCACATAACCCCCGTAAGTCCCTCCCCGGGCCGGGGGTATGCGTAATGCATTTTCACACCGTCAAAAAAAAAAAAAAAAAAAAAAAGGTTAGGTTAGGTTAGGTTAGGTTAGGTTAGGTTAGGTTGGGGCGCTAGGTCGGGTAACCTCCAAGTATGTCCGGGCTCGTCCAATCCCTCTAGATCCTCGCGGATCTGCAGGGAAGGGAAGGGTCTTGGCTGGTGCGCCCTGGAGGCAACGGTAAGTGATCCTGTCCGGGGATCGCTTACCGGTGCTACCAATAACCCGACAACGGGGGGGGATGGGGAATGGCCCATAGTGGCCGAGGTGGGGGGCTCTCGTGCTCCTATGATCCCCGAGGCTATACCGGATAGGGCTACCCATACCGGGAAGGCAAGGGGGGAGGAGTCACAATAAGAGCGGCAAGCTCTCTCCCGGCCGTCTGATCAGCAGACGGCGGTGGAGATGAGCATTGGATGCGAGGTCGGGCTGGCTCATACTAGAGCCAGTGGCCGCCTTCGGGCGGAACGTGATGGCGGGCCCTCAAGGGTCGTAGCGCGGCGGGTCTGGCAGCCTCGGCTGCTGGGTGGGTTTCGGCCTCCCGCCGGGCAACCCGTAACCCGCATTGAGCGGACCGGGGGCACTGCTCACTGAGAGCAGTGCTACGTGGAGAAAACCACTATAATAAATCCCTAATCCCAAGGTGAGCGAGTCGCGCTGATGGGATGAGTGGCTGGAAGGAGTCCAGTCCCAAGCGAGCCGACGATGTGGAGTCATCGGAGAGTATAAAAATCATGCAGGTCGATTGTAAAAATAGTCCCCTGGCGGGTCTCCAAAAGGAGGAATCCCGCCCACTCACTGCGGTGAGTGGCTGCCCTCCGTATTCAGGGGTGGGCAACAATCGCCTCGTAGACCGGCAAGGCGCCGGTCTCCGTAAACACGACTCTGGCAAATTGAACATGGACTTTGTTACTAACGCGGTTATGGATGTTGAACGGGAGGTGAAGGACTACGGCCTGATGTCGTACTCCAACACCAAAGACTTTGGCAGGGAAACGGAAACGGATAGGCCATTGCGCCTAAGAGGTGGAGGCTCGCCCTCGCGAAATGCGAAGGGCCAATTCACCCGAGGGAGGAAGAATAAAAAAGGGGACGGCGAAAAAGGGGGCTACAATAGTAGAGCCCAATCAGCTCCCGCCGATGCTGACAAGGGTGACGAATACAGGTTCGGCGCCGACTTGTCAGACGATTCCCCAGACGATGCTGCCACTAGGGGAAGGGAAAGGTGTCGAAATTCAGATAGGGAACCGCTCTCATCTGATGAAGAGGGCGCGGAGAGGACAGAGACCGTAAAGGGGATAGAGGAGATGGAGGCCCAGGAAGCGTCCTTAAAGAGGAGGAGGGAAGGTGGCTCCTGGGAGGGGAGCGAAGAAGAAGAGCTTGCCCCCGATCGAAAGATCTCCGCCGCTGCGAGAGGGCGCCCCAAAGGGGCTTACGCCGGCCTTAGCCAAGCCAGGGCAAAACTCCTCGAGTCTCCAGTCGAGTTTGAAAAGGAGTTGGAGGAAATCGCTCCCAAAAAGGTGGCTCCGAGGAAGAAGGGAGGCGGGAAAAGGACGACAGCTTCGCCCAATGAAGACGAGCAGGTTTTATCCCGGCCCGCTCCTGCAGAAAAAGTAAAGGGCAGCGCCCAAACATTGTTGGCCGAAATTGCTCGGTGCACCAACATTAAGGGCGACATTCGGGGACGGATGAATGCTTTGTGCCATGAGATGATAGAGTACGGCGAAGGTCTAGAGGAGACGGAGGTGGTCCGCTCACTGCGAGCGGACAATAAACGAATGGGTGAGCAACTGAGGCAATGCCAAGACGAGGTAAAGGCTCTGCGCTCTGCCTTCTCGGAAAGGAGGTCCACCCCGCAACCTACGACAAGTGCAGACGGTGCAGCCAACGTTCTTCAAGAGTTGGGTACCCTCCTGGACGCTCGCCTAGGAGACCTCAAGAGGGACATGTTTGTCTCCTTAGGGGCAATGATGGATGCCCGTATAGGCAACATTGAAAGCAGGCTCCCTCCGGAGCCCATTATGAGGCCCCCACTGGCTGCAGATAATAGAGCTGCAGAGGCGATAGGCAACCAAACTGCAAAGCCTTCTTTCAGCCAAGCAGTGCAGAAGAAGAAGAGGGGCTCCCAAACCAAGAAGACGCCCGCCGCCAGATCGGCTGCAGCGCCGACGCCACAGGCAGACGAAGCTGCTGCGATAATATCCGAGACGGCACCTGACCAGGCGCCGACGCCAAGACCGCAGCCTCGCGTCAGCGAGTGGACGGAGGTCGCGAAGGGAGGCAAAGCGAAGAAGCCCTCCCAAACACGAACTGTGAAGGCCCCTACCTCCGCGCGTGCAAAAAAGCCCGCGGCTCCTAAATTAGTGGCGCCGACATCGACGGCGGTAGTAGTCACTATGAAGCCGGAAGTTGAGACCGACTACCTAACTATAATGGGGAAGGCGACTACCATTAAGTTGGCGGAGCTGGGCATCGCTCAAGTTAAAGTGCGCAAAACGGCGACAGGAGCGCGTATAATTGAGGTCCCCGGGGCCCAGAGCGGCCCACTGGCCGATGACTTGGCGGAAAGGCTGCGCAGTCTCATAGGGGATGTGGCCGAGGTCACCAGGCCAGTGAAAAAGGCGGAGCTCCGTATACACGGATTTGATGAGTCGGTGACCTCGGACCTCATCCGAAACGAGGTGGCCGCTAAGGGCAAATGTTCAGAAGCCCAAATTGAGGTGGGCAAAGTTAGATGGAGGGGCAATGGGACCGGGGCTATAATTATAAGGTGCCCAGTTACGGTGGCCAAAACTGTTGTGGCGGCGGGTCGCATGATGTTGGGCTGGACGGCGGCACAGGTGGAGGCATTGGAGCCGTTACCCATGCGATGCTATAGGTGCATGGGGATGGGCCACACTAGGGCGATGTGTCCATCTCCGGTGGACAGGAGCGGCTCTTGCTTCAGGTGCAGTAAGTCGGGGCACACCGCAAAAGAGTGCAATACCACTCCGTGGTGCGCAGTGTGCCATCAGGCAAAATTGGCAGCGGGACACATCATGGGGGGACCATCCTGTGCCCCCCCAAATGTTAAAGGAAGGGAGCCCTCCAAACGGACCCCCGGGAACTCGAGTGAGGTGCAAGGTATGGACCTCCAATGCCAGTAAGACCCACTGCAAAATTGGAGGTCCTGCAATGCAACGCCAATCACTGCGCCCGTGCTCAGGATCTTGTAGTACAGCACATGGCGGAGTGGAGTATTGGCGTTGCAGTAGTTGCAGAACCATACTTTGTACCCCCCCAGCCCAACTGGGCGGGGGATACCAATGGCTTGGTGGCGGTGGTTGTCCCTCCAATGGGCAACTACCCGCCTATAACCAAAATAAGGAATGGGCGGGGGTACGTGGCTGTCGATTGGGGGGGAATAGTGCTCATCGGAGTTTATTTCTCTCCCAATCGCCCACTGTTTGCCTTCGAGCAGTTTTTAGAGGAGCTAGAAAGGGTGGTGGGCGGTGTAGCGCCGGCACCAGTGCTGTTGTTGGGGGACCTCAACGCCAAGTGTGAGGCGTGGGGCTCCCCAAGGACAGATCATAGGGGAGAGGTCCTTTGGGACTGGGTGACTGGTCTAGGGCTGGAGGTCCTGAACCGAGGCACAGCCGAGACCTGCGTGCGCCGGCAGGGGGGGTCCATCGTAGACGTATCGTTCGCGACCCCTGCTGTCGCTATGCGAGTAAGTCAATGGCGTGTTCTGGGGGACATAGAGACCCTCTCTGATCATCTATATATCAGATTGAGGGTCTCCGAGGCCGGACGGGCCCAGCCGGCCGGACCGATAGGGACGAGAAGGAGTGGCTTCCCGAAGTGGAGCCTGGGCACCCTCGATAGGGATGCCGCAAAGGAGGCAGCTCTGATCGAGGCCCGATGGGGGCAGGTACCGGACAGACAAGGGGGGGTGGAGGAGAGGGCGCTTCTTTTTAGAGAAAACTTAAAAAACGTGTGCGATGCGAGCATGGGAAGGGCAGGGAAGCCGCGGGCCAAAAGCCAAGTTTACTGGTGGTCGGACGAGGTTGCAGCCCTCCGATTGCCATGCAATGAGGCGAGACGGGCATACACTCGGTGTCGGCGGCGCAGGCATACTGCGGAGGAGGAGGAGCTGCTCCACAGGGCCCTAAAACAGGCGAAAGAAGCATTGTGTCTGGCCATAGCAAAGGCCAAGGATGCGGCACACGAAGCATTCTTGGCCACGCTGGACAGGGATCCATGGGGGCGGCCCTATAAGGTTGTGCGCAACAAAATGCGCAATGGCCCCACCATGGATTCCCTCCATCCGGAGCTCCTGACGCAGGTGGTGGAGGGGCTTTTCCCGCCGGCGCTGGAGTTCGTTCCGCCCGTGATGTCGGAGCCACGTGAGGAAGGGCCAATGGTGGTGACCCCCATCACTGAGGCGGAGCTTGCAGGTGCAGTGCACCGTCTGAGGGCATGCAAAAAGGCCCCGGGCCCGGACGGTGTACATGGCCGAGTCCTGCCGCTCGCGCTAGGGGAACTTGGGAGCCGCCTAAAAGACCTATATGACGATTGTCTGGAGGCAGGGCGGTTCCCACAGTGCTGGAAAGAGGGAAAACTGTGCCTCCTCCGGAAGGAGAGCCGACCGGCAGACTCCCCGGCCGGATGGAGACCCATAGTTGAACCTATTACTTTTTGATTCTCTAGAAACGGTTTTTTTTTTATCGAAATCGGATAATAAATAAAGATTTTAGACCTGGGTTAGATTTTTTGGCCATATAAAAAAGTCGTCAAAAAATTTTGAAAAAAATCATATCCATGAGTTTGCATTTCACTCGTGCACCTACTTCGTGGTGCCGACAGCCCAAAAATGAAGTCCATTTTTATCTATCTCTTACCGTTTCTGAGATAATGATTTTTAAAGTTCGGAAAAATTGCCTGTTGCTTTCATCAGGCGCTGAGTCTCAAAATGTATGGGGAAACTAAAATCCGACTCGCGCTTGACCAAAATTTTTTTTTCTTTGTTTTGTTGTAATTTCTGTTTTATGATGAATTTGACAATGTGAATTGACATAATATTGTTTGTATGACAGTTTTTTGACAGTTTTTATTTTTTAATGTAAATGCATTTATTACGTAGAAATTGATGATATGACATACTTTATTTGACAGAAAGTGTCAAATTAGTAAATTTTGACAGTTTTTTGACATTGTTGAATTCGATGGTACAACTTACTATATGAGTGCTAAGATAGTCAAATCTGTCAAATTTCGTAAATTTGACAGTTTTTTGACAATTTTTGTTTTTTATTGAAAATGCATTTATTAGTTGGAAATTGATGATATGACACACTTTATTTGACAGAAAGTGTCAAGTTAGTGAAATTTAAAAAAAACTGTCAGATTTTGACAAACGAGGTGTCGTTTTTAATTAATCTCGAATAACTCACACCAAAGGTGTGAATTGTTCAAAAATGACATTATTTTTGAGCTAACTCAAACCGTTTAAAAGTTGTCTGTCAAACTGACAGATTTTGACAAACGAGGTGTCGTTTTCAGCAAATCTCGAATAACTCACACCCATAGGGTGTGAATTGCTCAAAAATGGCATTATTTTTGAGCTACCTCTTACCGTTTCTGAGATACTAGTAATTAAAAGCTAGACCTCTGGTTAATATCTTTACCATACACTTTCTTCTTAGATGAGAGGTCAGCTTATAGTAGTTTATATTCTGTCAAGTTCTGACTAAGTTAAAAAATCTATTTTAAAGTTATAATTCGCCCCAAACTGTCTTTTTATTGGATTTTGACAGGGAGTGATGATTTTAACATACTAGTGTCAAATTATCAAAAATGTCAAAATTTCAACTGCTTCAATTAATTATCCTTATCATACACTTTGGTCTTAGATGAGAGGTCAGCTTAGAGGTTTTTTTTTTTTTTTTTTTTTGTCGTTAAAAGTTAGGTTAGGTTAAAAGTTAGGTTAGGTTAGGTTAAAAGTTAGGTTAGGTTAGGTTAGGTTAAAAGTTAGGTTAGGTTAGGTTAGGTTAGGTTAGGTTAGGTTAGGTTAGGTTAGGTTAGGTTAGGTTAGGTTAGGTTAGGTTAGGTTAGGTTAGGTTAGGTTTTTTTTTTTTTTTTTTTTTTTTTTTTTTTTTTTTTTTTTTTTTTTCTGTCTACCTCCATAAGGGTGGGTGGAGTCTTTGTGTATCGATTTTCTCTTTCATGCCAGTTCTCTCTTTTATACCTCTCGTACTTTCATGCTTCATACGGTTCTTTCTATCATTCATCGTCTTTCTTACTGTTATGGGTGGGACTCCCATCTATATACCTATTCACTTTGTGCTTTTTATTTAGTTATAGGGTTTTAACACGAGACGCTTGATTTTCTTTATTCTGACAGGTTACAAGTCTATCAAATTGTTCTTATGATCTAGATTTACATTTTACATTATTACTTTACTTTTACATGTTACATCTAGATGTTATTTTGCTTATTTCTACTTGTCTACTTTTAACATTATTGTGCGGTTTTCATTTTCTTATTTATCTATCTACATTATTTTATGCTAATCTTCAATATACTACATTATATTAAAACAGCATATTTTCTTATCTTGTCTTATTACTTTTTATTACATCATTTGCTACATATACACAATATTTTAAGAGCTGTTCTTTCTTGTCACTTTCTATAATATTTTTAACATTTTCAGCGGTTACTTTTTCGTTAATAGTAATTTCCAACTCCAATCTTTTAAGGGCGTATTTCGGGCATTCGAATAGGACATGCGTAGCGGTCTCCTCAATGGTCGGGTCGCAGGTGCAAGATGGGTCCTCCTTACACTTAAATCTATGTAAGTATGCGGAGAACCCACCGTGCCCAGTCATAATTTGTGTGGTGATGCTGTTTGTTTTCAACTTGCGGACTGTTCGATAGGCTGACACTGCGTCCGGGAAAAACAGCTTAGTGACTGACGCTGTGGTCCCTGCCTTGTATCTTTGATTCCATTCATCAAGCGTTGACATTCGAATGTCCCGCTTGATGAATGAAATCGGGCATAGGTCATACTCCGGTCTTTTCTTGGAGTTCATGGCGGCCTCTTTTGCTAACTGGTCTGCTCTTTCGTTGCCCTCCAGACCCGCGTGAGCCTTGATCCAGAATAGAGAAACTACTTTATTCCGGAGAGACATTTCTCTCATGTTATTTCTGGCTTCGACTGCGAGGGGGTGGAGGCAACTGTAGTTCTGGATTGTTTGCAGGGCCGCCATAGAATCGCTGTAGATCCCGAACGTTCTTGCCCTGTGTCGTTTTGCCTCTTTTGTTGCCTCACGCAGAGCCAATAGTTCTGCCTGGTATACAGTGCAGTATGAAGGTAATGTAAGCTTGCGGGTCTTCGTTTCTGCCTCGCCACTCCAAATTGAGAGCGACGCTCCGACTTTGCCACCAATCTTACTACCATCGGTATATATTCGGGCCTCATATTCACTATTGGCTTCCACATCTTCCTGTGTTGTTAGGCGAATAACTTTTATTTCCTCGTGTTCTGCCGGGTGGGGCGTCTCAAGCGCTGGTGCCATACGCTCTACCTCGCGGTCTCCCAGCACTGGTGCGCCTTTCTTTGCCCTATACAGTGATGCGACCTCCCGGACTCGAAGGTCAAGTGGCAGCATCCCAGACAGCAGCAGTGCAGCGTTTAAGGAGACCGTGCGGTAGGCTTTGCACAGTTTCTGAGCGAATCCTCTTTGGATTCCGTTCAACTTTTTAATGACACCAAGCTTTTCCGCGGCCGGTGCCCAGGCGCTCGCGGCATACAACACTGTCGGTTCCACGGCTGCAGTGTAAATTGTACGAATTATTTCGGGGTGTAGTCCCCAGCTGACACATGCCGTTCTCCTTAACTTTTTATAAAAGTTAAGTGCTTTTTTACAGACGTTGCCGACGTGTTTGTTAAAAGTGAGTTTTTCGTCAATGGTAAGACCCAGTATTTTGATGTCTTTGGACATTGCAATGGCTATCCCGCCCATCTGCAAGCGTGGTGTATCGTATTTAAGTTTCCTTGTCACAAGCATTGCGCAGGTTTTTTGTGGCGCAAACTTTAGTTTGTTGGCGATACCCCACTCCTGCACACGCGCGAGAGCGCCATTGGCACGTCTTTCAATGTCCAGGGCCGTGTCTCCATCGAACGCAAGCACAACATCGTCAGCAAACGCCTGGCAGTACACCTGATTTTCTTCCAGCAGTCTTAAGAGGGGATCGATGAGCAGGTTCCAGAGGATAGGCCCCCCAATGGATCCCTGGACACACCCCTTTTCTGTTGCTATTCGGTGCTCTTCCCCGGCATACCTGACGTTCACTGCTCTGTCGCTCAGGTAGCTATCCACCACCCGTCGCAGGTTGACTGGGCAACCTACCTCCGCAAGTCTCACTCGTATTGCAGGCCACCATGCACTGTCGAAGGCTCCCTCTATATCCAGTGATATTATCGTTATTAATTTCTTTGCCTGTAACTTTTTATTAATGTGGCTCATAAGGGTAAAGAGGGAGTCTTCGGTGCTTTTTTGCGGCATGAACCCGTACTGTCGAGGACTTAGTTTCGGCAAGAGGTGATGTTTGAGTCGCGCTATTACCATTTTCTCGTATATCTTGCCCAGGACTGGCAGAAGTCCTATTGGCCTGTATGACTTGGGCAGGGTATACGAGTCTTTACCTGGTTTCCGTAGCACGACTACTGTTGCCTCCTTCCATGATCTTGGGAAGTGGTTGAGCTCCAGACATTTGTTCACGAGTGCCAGGAAGTAGTGTGGGTCACATCTAATTGCTCGAGCACAGATATCCGCGGTAAACCCGTCCTTTCCCGGGGCTTTCTTGGGATTAAAGGACATCACCGCCACATTTAGCTCATGTAGAGTAAATGGCTTGTCATGGTTTTCATCATGATTTCGCTCATTTACTTTTTCTGCTACGTCCCTGATGCGGCGGTGTTCCGCGTTATCCTCCTCCTTTTTATCCTTCGGATAAAAGGTGGTAGCCAGCAGCTGTGCTGATCCCTTTTCATCCAAGGTTTGCCCTTCGCTTTGTAGAAGCTGGTCTTCTTCTCTTTTGGAAGCTCTGCTCATTACTCTATAAATCCCCTCCCATACCCCCTCCCTATCTTGCTTGCAACAGAACTCCTTCCAACTTTCAGTTTGGGCGGTTTGCACTGCGGCCGTATATTCCTCCTTTGCTTCCAGATAGAGGTTGACCACCATTTCTCGTCTAACTGGCGCTGCGCAACGTATTCTATGTTTTTTGGTTGCCACATCTTTTTTCATTTCTGTGAGCCTCTCGGACCACCATGGAAAGGAGACTGTACCATTTTGCTTTTTAAGGGGCATAGTCTGTTTGCATGTGTGTGTTATTGCTTGTGTGTAGGCATCTACTGTGTCGTCTAATTGTTGTGTGCTGTGTATGTTTTCTAGTTGCTGTGTGGTGAGTCGGGTGTCTTGCAGAATCTGAGACAGTTTCTCCAGAAACTGACTCCAATTTGCTTTTTTTGTGTTATACTTGCGTGTTGTGCGTTCGACTTTTATGCCCCTTGATTTAGCTTCGTTCAGATCAAATGTGATTGTATTGTGGTCCGAGCTGGTGAGTCCTTCCTCCACCTGCCAGTTTTCTACATGACTAAGGATGTTTTCCGAGCAGGCTGTGATGTCTACGTAGCTGGTGAATTGCCTTCCACCTCGGATTGTATTGAAGGTTGGAGTTGTTCCGGTGTTTAATATATGCAGATCCAGTTCTGTTAGGGTACCACAAACCTGTTTCCCCCTGTGATCCTCGCTTTTGCTGCCCCACCAGATACTTTTTGCATTGCAATCTCCACCGACAATCACCCTTGAGGATCCCAGTTTCCTGCGCACTTTCTTCATCTGTTCCAGGTGCCGTTCGATGGGTTCTTCTGGTTCAAAATAAAAGGATACCAGTGCAACAGTCCAGGCCTTGGTTTGGATTTTAACAGCAACCAGATTTTTTGTACATAGGTCGGGAAGCTGTACTATATCCAGGTCATTACTGAACACTATGACAGCCGCCTTGACTGGTTGATCACTGGCCTCGGTGTCCTGGTAAATCCTGACGCCCTGGTATCCCTTTACCTTTTTTATTGCTCCCACGTACGGCTCCTGAACCAGCGCAACCGCAGCTTTACGTTTGGGTCCCTCCAAGAGTAACTCATTTGTTGCAAGTTTACTGCGTTGGAGATTGGCTTGCATAATTGGGTATCTTTGGTTCGCTGGGGCAACGTTAGCAATAAGCTACGGATTCTCGAGCCAATGTGTCCCATCTCCTCTTAATCGGGCACTCATTGCTAAAAGCATTGTGATCACATTTTTCCAGCTTTGCTGCAGTGCAGTTTTTGCAGACTGGTGGTTCCCCTGCCAACCTTTCGGGGCAATCGGCTCTTAAGTGGGGTCCGTTACAGTGACTGCACAGATCAGCTGGTTCCCTACATAGGCGACGACCATGTCCGAAACCGAGGCATCGGGTGCACTGCACAAGGGGGGACTGGTCCTCAACCCTGATACTTTGGAGGTCCACTCGTACTCTTTTCCCCTCAGTTGCACGTTTCCACACTTTTGGTGAGACGCTGAGAACGATATGCCCCGTGAGGGGGTTTCGTGCTCGCCGTCTATATTTTACCACCATTTTGCGCTCCTCGTCGTCGAGGTCGTAGAAGATGTCCCGGTTTTGATTCTGAAGAGCCATTAATACGTCTTCGTCGCTGTGTATTAGTAATACGTCCCTTAGGACTATCAGCGGGTTTTTGTTGTTTACCTCCTCGACGACCAGTTGCGCTCCTGCTGATTCGATCCGTTCCTTTATTTTTCTCCGTTCCTCTTGAGTCTTGCATCCCATAACAATTTTCCTATCTTTTGCTTTCCTCACCCTCTCCACTTTTACCCATCCATCCTTTGCATCTACCGCTTTCCTCACCTTCTCTAGTATCTGCTCTCCTGTTTCCTGTTCTATTTCTGACGAGATCACAACCGAGTGCAGAGCGGTCCGCTCCGGTTTGCTCGTCCCGGGCCCGCTCTGCGCCACTACACTCGCGTATGTGGTCCTCTCGAGGCTTTCTCTCTGCTTCTCAATATCTATTTGTATTTTTTCCAACTTCTTGCTATTTTCTTTGAGAAGTTCAGCGTTTTTCTTTATCAGCTCTACCATTTCAGATTGATCTGATAGTGCTGGCAAGGAAGGGTCTCGATTACTAATTGAGAAGGTAGAGTCCAGTTCGGCATTTTTCGGAGCGTTCATCTGTCTCTCGCTACTTGACTCCTTTGTCTTACGCTCCTTCTCTGACTCTTTCACTAATTGGTAGAGCCGTTCCAGCGACGTTTTCACTGCCAGTTTTATTTCTCCCTTGGTATTGCGGGACGCGTTTAAATTGAGTTTCCCCTTTTCCAGACAGGCTCTGGCTTCCGTGAGGCGGTCCTTAAACAAGTTTTTCGGACTCGGGGTGTCAACAAATGGGCTGTGTATGTCCACCAAGTTTTCGTCTAGTGACGGAGTTTTTGTTTCTGCATTTGCAGAGACTGTCTGCTTCGTCGTATTTTTCAGTCCGTCGGCCGTTTCCTGCTCTTTGCGGAGGACCTCCGGGCTCCATGTTACCTTCCTATCTGGGCTCGCCGGTACTGCTGGGGCTGCGGGTTTGTTTGGGACCTCCGGGGTCTTTTTCCCCTTACCCTCTGCATTTCCCGGTGCTCCTTTGGCTGCAGCTTGTACTTCTTTACTGCGGTCTGATGGTTGAGTAGCCGCTGAGGCCTCGGCCGTACCTTTTGGAGAGTGCCCTACCATCGACTTCGGTCCTCCAGACTCCCAGTCTCCAATACTTCGCCTCACATTTGAGGTAATGGTCGTTCCCACCTTTTCTGGGGTCTGGGGGACCGAGTTCTCTACCTTTTTTACCAGCGGAGTGCGGTGTCCGAACATGCTTGCGTGTCGCGTTTAAGTGACCGGTCGAGAAGTAAAGATGAGTCCTAAAGCTTTATAGGCTGAATACAACCAATAGCTCAATCAATTTATTGATACACAAGAAAAGTTTGTATAAGTTTTATATGGGTTTTTTAGGACTAAGTGTATAGTAGAGTCGCAGACTCTACTTGATCTTAAGTTCTAGTTTAGGTTTTTAGGGTCTAGCCCTTGTCAAAGTCAAAATTCCTACTTAAAATTCAATAAAAATTTTTTGCTCTACGTAGAGCCTTAATTTAGTGCGCAATCGATAGCTCCCGCCGAGCCCTTTCCAACGATACCAAACACGGTCCAATTACCTTATTGGGTTCTGAAGCAATGACGTCCCGAAAATCCGGTATCTTTACCGGTATCTGGTATCAGAATCGGTATCTTGTTGTAGTTCCTGAGTCCTGGGTCCTAAAGAGGCGTGCTTGGGCTCGTTTTGCTTGGCTCGGTGAGTTCTACCGACTGAGTCAGTTTTTCAGGCTGAATAATTTTTTACGCTGAAAATGCCTGAAAAGGCCTATGTCTGCTAGAACGGGTGACGCTAATGCTAATAGTCCAAGTCCCGACTCGCTACGTCGGCCGGTTGAGGAGCTATCTCTGTTTTAAACAAATCCAAGATGGCGGCCGAACTGTCAAAGTGCTACTTTGACCGCTGATTTCTCCTCTCCCAGGGGTCGCAGAAAGATCGGACTTTGGGCTAGTATATGAAATCCAACCCGCTCTATCCAATGGCGTTGGTTTCAGGGTCCTGAAATTTCAGGGCTTGGATCTTCCTGAAACCTAAGCGATTCCGTAGAGCGAGGGATAACTCACCCCGATTCGAAATCCGCGAGTCTCTAGGTCCTGTGGTCGCCGAGCTATGAGGGCTAACGTAAAAACAAGATGGCCGCCGAACTGTCAGTTGGTGTGTTTAGACACGATTTTCTCGGCAACCAGTAGTCATAGAGACCCCGGGTTTTTTCCCTAATGATCAGCCTTGTCTCTACTATCAGATGAGGTATGTCTCAACGCTGTCAAAATTTTGTTGAGATATTCGGTCGAGACCAAACACAACTCGAAGAGACGGAACTGACGTGTTCCCTAGTGAAAATCGCAACTCTCTAGGTCGATCGGGTCGGGAGATATTCACACTTTAATTTTGATACCACAAAAAACAAAATGGCGGAAAATTGGTATCTCGTTGTTTTAAGCGCTAGGTGACCCTAGTTTTGGGTTCGTCCAACTAAAAAGACTATTCTGAGACTATATACACTATGAAAAGGACGCGATTATTATTATTTTTCAATTTATACACAAAAAACACTTAAAAATCAGTATCTCCGTAACCGAACAACCTAAAATTACACAAAAATTTGCTTAAATAAGAAGAAATATAGGAGCACAATATACTTATAACAAAACACAAGAAAAATTTCAGTTTCAATAAAAAATTTCAGTTTTTCAGTTTTTTCACAAAAAGTTTTCTGTCTCGCTGAATTTCACAGGCTGAAGTCTGGGATTTTGCACACTTGTACACTGGTCTAGCGCGCAACAGAATTGATTTTAAAAAGGGTATAGTCTGCCTGAAGTTTCTGAGATATTCAAGGTCAAAGTTCAAAAGTTTATATAAGTATAACTTTTTAATTATAAGTCCAAAAAATCTGGATTAAGTACCGTTGCGTTCCTTGTATAGAGGTGCTCCTGCGTGCTGAAAACGGCAGTCCTGGCTTTGCTCCTTCTGGGACCACGCCGCCACGTGGTACTTGTTTTTCTGGCTTTTGCGGCTCGGGGGATGGTCCGTAAGAGGCGTTCTTGGTGTCGCCTGAAGGGGATCGTTGAGGCGCTTATAATGACGTATCGCACGTCAACGTCGCAGCTCTGGAACGCTCAGCGTTCGAGATTAATGTCTGCTTAACCTCAAAAACTCGCACTTTTTTGCACTTTGCCGCTTGATACGCACTGTGCGGCACTTAAAAACTGCACTATCGTATGCACTGCACTTTTCCACGTCTTTTGACACTTTCCGCGAGTTAATCGGACCAGGAAAACCACTGTTTTTGATTTTTAAAGTACGGAGCGGCTCAGAAACGTGGCGCTTTCGATGGCGGATGGAACGCAACTGGGTTAGGTTAGGTTAGGTTAGGTTAGGTTAGGTTAGGTTAGGTTAGGTTAGGTTAGGTTAGGTTAGGTTAGGTTAGGTTAGGTTAGGTTAGGTTAGGTTAGGTTAGGTTAGGTTAGGTTAGGTTAGGTTAGGTTAGGTTAGGTTAGGTTAGGTTAGGTTAGGTTAGGTTAGGTTAGGTTAGGTTAGGTTAGGTTAGGTTAGGTTAGGTTAGGTTAGGTTAGGTTAGGTTAGGTTAGGTTAGGTTAGGTTAGGTTAGGTTAGGTTAGGTTAGGTTAGGTTAGGTTAGGTTAGGTTAGGTTAGGTTAGGTTAGGTTAGGTTAGGTTAGGTTAGGTTAGGTTAGGTTAGGTTAGGTTAGGTTAGGTTAGGTTAGGTTAGGTTAGGTTAGGTTAGGTTAGGTTAGGTTAGGTTAGGTTAGGTTAGGTTAGGTTAGGTTAGGTTAGGTTAGGTTAGGTTAGGTTAGGTTAGGTTAGGTTAGGTTAGGTTAGGTTAGGTTAGGTTAGGTTAGGTTAGGTTAGGTTAGGTTAGGTTAGGTTAGGTTAGGTTAGGTTAGGTTAGGTTAGGTTAGGTTAGGTTAGGTTAGGTTAGGTTAGGTTAGGTTAGGTTAGGTTAGGTTAGGTTAGGTTAGGTTAGGTTAGGTTAGGTTAGGTTAGGTTAGGTTAGGTTAGGTTAGGTTAGGTTAGGTTAGGTTAGGTTAGGTTAGGTTAGGTTAGGTTAGGTTAGGTTAGGTTAGGTTAGGTTAGGTTAGGTTAGGTTAGGTTTTTTTTTTTTTTTTTTTTTTTTTTTTTTTTTTTTTTTTTTTTTTTTCTGTCTACCTCCATAAGGGTGGGTGGAGTCTTTGTGTATCGATTTTCTCTTTCATGCCAGTTCTCTCTTTTATACCTCTCGTACTTTCATGCTTCATACGGTTCTTTCTATCATTCATCGTCTTTCTTACTGTTATGGGTGGGACTCCCATCTATATACCTATTCACTTTGTGCTTTTTATTTAGTTATAGGGTTTTAACACGAGACGCTTGATTTTCTTTATTCTGACAGGTTACAAGTCTATCAAATTGTTCTTATGATCTAGATTTACATTTTACATTATTACTTTACTTTTACATGTTACATCTAGATGTTATTTTGCTTATTTCTACTTGTCTACTTTTAACATTATTGTGCGGTTTTCATTTTCTTATTTATCTATCTACATTATTTTATGCTAATCTTCAATATACTACATTATATTAAAACAGCATATTTTCTTATCTTGTCTTATTACTTTTTATTACATCATTTGCTACATATACACAATATTTTAAGAGCTGTTCTTTCTTGTCACTTTCTATAATATTTTTAACATTTTCAGCGGTTACTTTTTCGTTAATAGTAATTTCCAACTCCAATCTTTTAAGGGCGTATTTCGGGCATTCGAATAGGACATGCGTAGCGGTCTCCTCAATGGTCGGGTCGCAGGTGCAAGATGGGTCCTCCTTACACTTAAATCTATGTAAGTATGCGGAGAACCCACCGTGCCCAGTCATAATTTGTGTGGTGATGCTGTTTGTTTTCAACTTGCGGACTGTTCGATAGGCTGACACTGCGTCCGGGAAAAACAGCTTAGTGACTGACGCTGTGGTCCCTGCCTTGTATCTTTGATTCCATTCATCAAGCGTTGACATTCGAATGTCCCGCTTGATGAATGAAATCGGGCATAGGTCATACTCCGGTCTTTTCTTGGAGTTCATGGCGGCCTCTTTTGCTAACTGGTCTGCTCTTTCGTTGCCCTCCAGACCCGCGTGAGCCTTGATCCAGAATAGAGAAACTACTTTATTCCGGAGAGACATTTCTCTCATGTTATTTCTGGCTTCGACTGCGAGGGGGTGGAGGCAACTGTAGTTCTGGATTGTTTGCAGGGCCGCCATAGAATCGCTGTAGATCCCGAACGTTCTTGCCCTGTGTCGTTTTGCCTCTTTTGTTGCCTCACGCAGAGCCAATAGTTCTGCCTGGTATACAGTGCAGTATGAAGGTAATGTAAGCTTGCGGGTCTTCGTTTCTGCCTCGCCACTCCAAATTGAGAGCGACGCTCCGACTTTGCCACCAATCTTACTACCATCGGTATATATTCGGGCCTCATATTCACTATTGGCTTCCACATCTTCCTGTGTTGTTAGGCGAATAACTTTTATTTCCTCGTGTTCTGCCGGGTGGGGCGTCTCAAGCGCTGGTGCCATACGCTCTACCTCGCGGTCTCCCAGCACTGGTGCGCCTTTCTTTGCCCTATACAGTGATGCGGCCTCCCGGACTCGAAGGTCAAGTGGCAGCATCCCAGACAGCAGCAGTGCAGCGTTTAAGGAGACCGTGCGGTAGGCTTTGCACAGTTTCTGAGCGAATCCTCTTTGGATTCCGTTCAACTTTTTAATGACACCAAGCTTTTCCGCGGCCGGTGCCCAGGCGCTCGCGGCATACAACACTGTCGGTTCCACGGCTGCAGTGTAAATTGTACGAATTATTTCGGGGTGTAGTCCCCAGCTGACACATGCCGTTCTCCTTAACTTTTTATAAAAGTTAAGTGCTTTTTTACAGACGTTGCCGACGTGTTTGTTAAAAGTGAGTTTTTCGTCAATGGTAAGACCCAGTATTTTGATGTCTTTGGACATTGCAATGGCTATCCCGCCCATCTGCAAGCGTGGTGTATCGTATTTAAGTTTCCTTGTCACAAGCATTGCGCAGGTTTTTTGTGGCGCAAACTTTAGTTTGTTGGCGATACCCCACTCCTGCACACGCGCGAGAGCGCCA
Source organism: Epiblema foenella (assembly GCA_963556455.1). NCBI lineage: Eukaryota > Metazoa > Arthropoda > Insecta > Lepidoptera > Tortricidae > Epiblema > Epiblema foenella. The sequence continues at coordinate 36,136 of OY747097.1, read as the reverse complement.
TTGGCACGTCTTTCAATGTCCAGGGCCGTGTCTCCATCGAACGCAAGCACAACATCGTCAGCAAACGCCTGGCAGTACACCTGATTTTCTTCCAGCAGTCTTAAGAGGGGATCGATGAGCAGGTTCCAGAGGATAGGCCCCCCAATGGATCCCTGGACACACCCCTTTTCTGTTGCTATTCGGTGCTCTTCCCCGGCATACCTGACGTTCACTGCTCTGTCGCTCAGGTAGCTATCCACCACCCGTCGCAGGTTGACTGGGCAACCTACCTCCGCAAGTCTCACTCGTATTGCAGGCCACCATGCACTGTCGAAGGCTCCCTCTATATCCAGTGATATTATCGTTATTAATTTCTTTGCCTGTAACTTTTTATTAATGTGGCTCATAAGGGTAAAGAGGGAGTCTTCGGTGCTTTTTTGCGGCATGAACCCGTACTGTCGAGGACTTAGTTTCGGCAAGAGGTGATGTTTGAGTCGCGCTATTACCATTTTCTCGTATATCTTGCCCAGGACTGGCAGAAGTCCTATTGGCCTGTATGACTTGGGCAGGGTATACGAGTCTTTACCTGGTTTCCGTAGCACGACTACTGTTGCCTCCTTCCATGATCTTGGGAAGTGGTTGAGCTCCAGACATTTGTTCACGAGTGCCAGGAAGTAGTGTGGGTCACATCTAATTGCTCGAGCACAGATATCCGCGGTAAACCCGTCCTTTCCCGGGGCTTTCTTGGGATTAAAGGACATCACCGCCACATTTAGCTCATGTAGAGTAAATGGCTTGTCATGGTTTTCATCATGATTTCGCTCATTTACTTTTTCTGCTACGTCCCTGATGCGGCGGTGTTCCGCGTTATCCTCCTCCTTTTTATCCTTCGGATAAAAGGTGGTAGCCAGCAGCTGTGCTGATCCCTTTTCATCCAAGGTTTGCCCTTCGCTTTGTAGAAGCTGGTCTTCTTCTCTTTTGGAAGCTCTGCTCATTACTCTATAAATCCCCTCCCATACCCCCTCCCTATCTTGCTTGCAACAGAACTCCTTCCAACTTTCAGTTTGGGCGGTTTGCACTGCGGCCGTATATTCCTCCTTTGCTTCCAGATAGAGGTTGACCACCATTTCTCGTCTAACTGGCGCTGCGCAACGTATTCTATGTTTTTTGGTTGCCACATCTTTTTTCATTTCTGTGAGCCTCTCGGACCACCATGGAAAGGAGACTGTACCATTTTGCTTTTTAAGGGGCATAGTCTGTTTGCATGTGTGTGTTATTGCTTGTGTGTAGGCATCTACTGTGTCGTCTAATTGTTGTGTGCTGTGTATGTTTTCTAGTTGCTGTGTGGTGAGTCGGGTGTCTTGCAGAATCTGAGACAGTTTCTCCAGAAACTGACTCCAATTTGCTTTTTTTGTGTTATACTTGCGTGTTGTGCGTTCGACTTTTATGCCCCTTGATTTAGCTTCGTTCAGATCAAATGTGATTGTATTGTGGTCCGAGCTGGTGAGTCCTTCCTCCACCTGCCAGTTTTCTACATGACTAAGGATGTTTTCCGAGCAGGCTGTGATGTCTACGTAGCTGGTGAATTGCCTTCCACCTCGGATTGTATTGAAGGTTGGAGTTGTTCCGGTGTTTAATATATGCAGATCCAGTTCTGTTAGGGTACCACAAACCTGTTTCCCCCTGTGATCCTCGCTTTTGCTGCCCCACCAGATACTTTTTGCATTGCAATCTCCACCGACAATCACCCTTGAGGATCCCAGTTTCCTGCGCACTTTCTTCATCTGTTCCAGGTGCCGTTCGATGGGTTCTTCTGGTTCAAAATAAAAGGATACCAGTGCAACAGTCCAGGCCTTGGTTTGGATTTTAACAGCAACCAGATTTTTTGTACATAGGTCGGGAAGCTGTACTATATCCAGGTCATTACTGAACACTATGACAGCCGCCTTGACTGGTTGATCACTGGCCTCGGTGTCCTGGTAAATCCTGACGCCCTGGTATCCCTTTACCTTTTTTATTGCTCCCACGTACGGCTCCTGAACCAGCGCAACCGCAGCTTTACGTTTGGGTCCCTCCAAGAGTAACTCATTTGTTGCAAGTTTACTGCGTTGGAGATTGGCTTGCATAATTGGGTATCTTTGGTTCGCTGGGGCAACGTTAGCAATAAGCTACGGATTCTCGAGCCAATGTGTCCCATCTCCTCTTAATCGGGCACTCATTGCTAAAAGCATTGTGATCACATTTTTCCAGCTTTGCTGCAGTGCAGTTTTTGCAGACTGGTGGTTCCCCTGCCAACCTTTCGGGGCAATCGGCTCTTAAGTGGGGTCCGTTACAGTGACTGCACAGATCAGCTGGTTCCCTACATAGGCGACGACCATGTCCGAAACCGAGGCATCGGGTGCACTGCACAAGGGGGGACTGGTCCTCAACCCTGATACTTTGGAGGTCCACTCGTACTCTTTTCCCCTCAGTTGCACGTTTCCACACTTTTGGTGAGACGCTGAGAACGATATGCCCCGTGAGGGGGTTTCGTGCTCGCCGTCTATATTTTACCACCATTTTGCGCTCCTCGTCGTCGAGGTCGTAGAAGATGTCCCGGTTTTGATTCTGAAGAGCCATTAATACGTCTTCGTCGCTGTGTATTAGTAATACGTCCCTTAGGACTATCAGCGGGTTTTTGTTGTTTACCTCCTCGACGACCAGTTGCGCTCCTGCTGATTCGATCCGTTCCTTTATTTTTCTCCGTTCCTCTTGAGTCTTGCATCCCATAACAATTTTCCTATCTTTTGCTTTCCTCACCCTCTCCACTTTTACCCATCCATCCTTTGCATCTACCGCTTTCCTCACCTTCTCTAGTATCTGCTCTCCTGTTTCCTGTTCTATTTCTGACGAGATCACAACCGAGTGCAGAGCGGTCCGCTCCGGTTTGCTCGTCCCGGGCCCGCTCTGCGCCACTACACTCGCGTATGTGGTCCTCTCGAGGCTTTCTCTCTGCTTCTCAATATCTATTTGTATTTTTTCCAACTTCTTGCTATTTTCTTTGAGAAGTTCAGCGTTTTTCTTTATCAGCTCTACCATTTCAGATTGATCTGATAGTGCTGGCAAGGAAGGGTCTCGATTACTAATTGAGAAGGTAGAGTCCAGTTCGGCATTTTTCGGAGCGTTCATCTGTCTCTCGCTACTTGACTCCTTTGTCTTACGCTCCTTCTCTGACTCTTTCACTAATTGGTAGAGCCGTTCCAGCGACGTTTTCACTGCCAGTTTTATTTCTCCCTTGGTATTGCGGGACGCGTTTAAATTGAGTTTCCCCTTTTCCAGACAGGCTCTGGCTTCCGTGAGGCGGTCCTTAAACAAGTTTTTCGGACTCGGGGTGTCAACAAATGGGCTGTGTATGTCCACCAAGTTTTCGTCTAGTGACGGAGTTTTTGTTTCTGCATTTGCAGAGACTGTCTGCTTCGTCGTATTTTTCAGTCCGTCGGCCGTTTCCTGCTCTTTGCGGAGGACCTCCGGGCTCCATGTTACCTTCCTATCTGGGCTCGCCGGTACTGCTGGGGCTGCGGGTTTGTTTGGGACCTCCGGGGTCTTTTTCCCCTTACCCTCTGCATTTCCCGGTGCTCCTTTGGCTGCAGCTTGTACTTCTTTACTGCGGTCTGATGGTTGAGTAGCCGCTGAGGCCTCGGCCGTACCTTTTGGAGAGTGCCCTACCATCGACTTCGGTCCTCCAGACTCCCAGTCTCCAATACTTCGCCTCACATTTGAGGTAATGGTCGTTCCCACCTTTTCTGGGGTCTGGGGGACCGAGTTCTCTACCTTTTTTACCAGCGGAGTGCGGTGTCCGAACATGCTTGCGTGTCGCGTTTAAGTGACCGGTCGAGAAGTAAAGATGAGTCCTAAAGCTTTATAGGCTGAATACAACCAATAGCTCAATCAATTTATTGATACACAAGAAAAGTTTGTATAAGTTTTATATGGGTTTTTTAGGACTAAGTGTATAGTAGAGTCGCAGACTCTACTTGATCTTAAGTTCTAGTTTAGGTTTTTAGGGTCTAGCCCTTGTCAAAGTCAAAATTCCTACTTAAAATTCAATAAAAATTTTTTGCTCTACGTAGAGCCTTAATTTAGTGCGCAATCGATAGCTCCCGCCGAGCCCTTTCCAACGATACCAAACACGGTCCAATTACCTTATTGGGTTCTGAAGCAATGACGTCCCGAAAATCCGGTATCTTTACCGGTATCTGGTATCAGAATCGGTATCTTGTTGTAGTTCCTGAGTCCTGGGTCCTAAAGAGGCGTGCTTGGGCTCGTTTTGCTTGGCTCGGTGAGTTCTACCGACTGAGTCAGTTTTTCAGGCTGAATAATTTTTTACGCTGAAAATGCCTGAAAAGGCCTATGTCTGCTAGAACGGGTGACGCTAATGCTAATAGTCCAAGTCCCGACTCGCTACGTCGGCCGGTTGAGGAGCTATCTCTGTTTTAAACAAATCCAAGATGGCGGCCGAACTGTCAAAGTGCTACTTTGACCGCTGATTTCTCCTCTCCCAGGGGTCGCAGAAAGATCGGACTTTGGGCTAGTATATGAAATCCAACCCGCTCTATCCAATGGCGTTGGTTTCAGGGTCCTGAAATTTCAGGGCTTGGATCTTCCTGAAACCTAAGCGATTCCGTAGAGCGAGGGATAACTCACCCCGATTCGAAATCCGCGAGTCTCTAGGTCCTGTGGTCGCCGAGCTATGAGGGCTAACGTAAAAACAAGATGGCCGCCGAACTGTCAGTTGGTGTGTTTAGACACGATTTTCTCGGCAACCAGTAGTCATAGAGACCCCGGGTTTTTTCCCTAATGATCAGCCTTGTCTCTACTATCAGATGAGGTATGTCTCAACGCTGTCAAAATTTTGTTGAGATATTCGGTCGAGACCAAACACAACTCGAAGAGACGGAACTGACGTGTTCCCTAGTGAAAATCGCAACTCTCTAGGTCGATCGGGTCGGGAGATATTCACACTTTAATTTTGATACCACAAAAAACAAAATGGCGGAAAATTGGTATCTCGTTGTTTTAAGCGCTAGGTGACCCTAGTTTTGGGTTCGTCCAACTAAAAAGACTATTCTGAGACTATATACACTATGAAAAGGACGCGATTATTATTATTTTTCAATTTATACACAAAAAACACTTAAAAATCAGTATCTCCGTAACCGAACAACCTAAAATTACACAAAAATTTGCTTAAATAAGAAGAAATATAGGAGCACAATATACTTATAACAAAACACAAGAAAAATTTCAGTTTCAATAAAAAATTTCAGTTTTTCAGTTTTTTCACAAAAAGTTTTCTGTCTCGCTGAATTTCACAGGCTGAAGTCTGGGATTTTGCACACTTGTACACTGGTCTAGCGCGCAACAGAATTGATTTTAAAAAGGGTATAGTCTGCCTGAAGTTTCTGAGATATTCAAGGTCAAAGTTCAAAAGTTTATATAAGTATAACTTTTTAATTATAAGTCCAAAAAATCTGGATTAAGTACCGTTGCGTTCCTTGTATAGAGGTGCTCCTGCGTGCTGAAAACGGCAGTCCTGGCTTTGCTCCTTCTGGGACCACGCCGCCACGTGGTACTTGTTTTTCTGGCTTTTGCGGCTCGGGGGATGGTCCGTAAGAGGCGTTCTTGGTGTCGCCTGAAGGGGATCGTTGAGGCGCTTATAATGACGTATCGCACGTCAACGTCGCAGCTCTGGAACGCTCAGCGTTCGAGATTAATGTCTGCTTAACCTCAAAAACTCGCACTTTTTTGCACTTTGCCGCTTGATACGCACTGTGCGGCACTTAAAAACTGCACTATCGTATGCACTGCACTTTTCCACGTCTTTTGACACTTTCCGCGAGTTAATCGGACCAGGAAAACCACTGTTTTTGATTTTTAAAGTACGGAGCGGCTCAGAAACGTGGCGCTTTCGATGGCGGATGGAACGCAACTGGGTTAGGTTAGGTTAGGTTAGGTTAGGTTAGGTTAGGTTAGGTTAGGTTAGGTTAGGTTAGGTTAGGTTAGGTTAGGTTAGGTTAGGTTAGGTTAGGTTAGGTTAGGTTAGGTTAGGTTAGGTTAGGTTAGGTTAGGTTAGGTTAGGTTAGGTTAGGTTAGGTTAGGTTAGGTTAGGTTAGGTTAGGTTAGGTTAGGTTAGGTTAGGTTAGGTTAGGTTAGGTTAGGTTAGGTTAGGTTAGGTTAGGTTAGGTTAGGTTAGGTTAGGTTAGGTTAGGTTAGGTTAGGTTAGGTTAGGTTAGGTTAGGTTAGGTTAGGTTAGGTTAGGTTAGGTTAGGTTAGGTTAGGTTAGGTTAGGTTAGGTTAGGTTAGGTTAGGTTAGGTTAGGTTAGGTTAGGTTAGGTTAGGTTAGGTTAGGTTAGGTTAGGTTAGGTTAGGTTAGGTTAGGTTAGGTTAGGTTAGGTTAGGTTAGGTTAGGTTAGGTTAGGTTAGGTTAGGTTAGGTTAGGTTAGGTTAGGTTAGGTTAGGTTAGGTTAGGTTAGGTTAGGTTAGGTTAGGTTAGGTTAGGTTAGGTTAGGTTAGGTTAGGTTAGGTTAGGTTAGGTTAGGTTAGGTTAGGTTAGGTTAGGTTAGGTTAGGTTAGGTTAGGTTAGGTTAGGTTAGGTTAGGTTAGGTTAGGTTAGGTTAGGTTAGGTTAGGTTAGGTTAGGTTAGGTTAGGTTAGGTTAGGTTAGGTTAGGTTAGGTTAGGTTAGGTTAGGTTAGGTTAGGTTAGGTTAGGTTAGGTTAGGTTAGGTTAGGTTAGGTTAGGTTAGGTTAGGTTAGGTTAGGTTAGGTTAGGTTAGGTTAGGTTAGGTTAGGTTAGGTTTTTTTTTTTTTTTTTTTTTTTTTTTTTTTTTTTTTTTTTTTTTTTCTGTCTACCTCCATAAGGGTGGGTGGAGTCTTTGTGTATCGATTTTCTCTTTCATGCCAGTTCTCTCTTTTATACCTCTCGTACTTTCATGCTTCATACGGTTCTTTCTATCATTCATCGTCTTTCTTACTGTTATGGGTGGGACTCCCATCTATATACCTATTCACTTTGTGCTTTTTATTTAGTTATAGGGTTTTAACACGAGACGCTTGATTTTCTTTATTCTGACAGGTTACAAGTCTATCAAATTGTTCTTATGATCTAGATTTACATTTTACATTATTACTTTACTTTTACATGTTACATCTAGATGTTATTTTGCTTATTTCTACTTGTCTACTTTTAACATTATTGTGCGGTTTTCATTTTCTTATTTATCTATCTACATTATTTTATGCTAATCTTCAATATACTACATTATATTAAAACAGCATATTTTCTTATCTTGTCTTATTACTTTTTATTACATCATTTGCTACATATACACAATATTTTAAGAGCTGTTCTTTCTTGTCACTTTCTATAATATTTTTAACATTTTCAGCGGTTACTTTTTCGTTAATAGTAATTTCCAACTCCAATCTTTTAAGGGCGTATTTCGGGCATTCGAATAGGACATGCGTAGCGGTCTCCTCAATGGTCGGGTCGCAGGTGCAAGATGGGTCCTCCTTACACTTAAATCTATGTAAGTATGCGGAGAACCCACCGTGCCCAGTCATAATTTGTGTGGTGATGCTGTTTGTTTTCAACTTGCGGACTGTTCGATAGGCTGACACTGCGTCCGGGAAAAACAGCTTAGTGACTGACGCTGTGGTCCCTGCCTTGTATCTTTGATTCCATTCATCAAGCGTTGACATTCGAATGTCCCGCTTGATGAATGAAATCGGGCATAGGTCATACTCCGGTCTTTTCTTGGAGTTCATGGCGGCCTCTTTTGCTAACTGGTCTGCTCTTTCGTTGCCCTCCAGACCCGCGTGAGCCTTGATCCAGAATAGAGAAACTACTTTATTCCGGAGAGACATTTCTCTCATGTTATTTCTGGCTTCGACTGCGAGGGGGTGGAGGCAACTGTAGTTCTGGATTGTTTGCAGGGCCGCCATAGAATCGCTGTAGATCCCGAACGTTCTTGCCCTGTGTCGTTTTGCCTCTTTTGTTGCCTCACGCAGAGCCAATAGTTCTGCCTGGTATACAGTGCAGTATGAAGGTAATGTAAGCTTGCGGGTCTTCGTTTCTGCCTCGCCACTCCAAATTGAGAGCGACGCTCCGACTTTGCCACCAATCTTACTACCATCGGTATATATTCGGGCCTCATATTCACTATTGGCTTCCACATCTTCCTGTGTTGTTAGGCGAATAACTTTTATTTCCTCGTGTTCTGCCGGGTGGGGCGTCTCAAGCGCTGGTGCCATACGCTCTACCTCGCGGTCTCCCAGCACTGGTGCGCCTTTCTTTGCCCTATACAGTGATGCGGCCTCCCGGACTCGAAGGTCAAGTGGCAGCATCCCAGACAGCAGCAGTGCAGCGTTTAAGGAGACCGTGCGGTAGGCTTTGCACAGTTTCTGAGCGAATCCTCTTTGGATTCCGTTCAACTTTTTAATGACACCAAGCTTTTCCGCGGCCGGTGCCCAGGCGCTCGCGGCATACAACACTGTCGGTTCCACGGCTGCAGTGTAAATTGTACGAATTATTTCGGGGTGTAGTCCCCAGCTGACACATGCCGTTCTCCTTAACTTTTTATAAAAGTTAAGTGCTTTTTTACAGACGTTGCCGACGTGTTTGTTAAAAGTGAGTTTTTCGTCAATGGTAAGACCCAGTATTTTGATGTCTTTGGACATTGCAATGGCTATCCCGCCCATCTGCAAGCGTGGTGTATCGTATTTAAGTTTCCTTGTCACAAGCATTGCGCAGGTTTTTTGTGGCGCAAACTTTAGTTTGTTGGCGATACCCCACTCCTGCACACGCGCGAGAGCGCCATTGGCACGTCTTTCAATGTCCAGGGCCGTGTCTCCATCGAACGCAAGCACAACATCGTCAGCAAACGCCTGGCAGTACACCTGATTTTCTTCCAGCAGTCTTAAGAGGGGATCGATGAGCAGGTTCCAGAGGATAGGCCCCCCAATGGATCCCTGGACACACCCCTTTTCTGTTGCTATTCGGTGCTCTTCCCCGGCATACCTGACGTTCACTGCTCTGTCGCTCAGGTAGCTATCCACCACCCGTCGCAGGTTGACTGGGCAACCTACCTCCGCAAGTCTCACTCGTATTGCAGGCCACCATGCACTGTCGAAGGCTCCCTCTATATCCAGTGATATTATCGTTATTAATTTCTTTGCCTGTAACTTTTTATTAATGTGGCTCATAAGGGTAAAGAGGGAGTCTTCGGTGCTTTTTTGCGGCATGAACCCGTACTGTCGAGGACTTAGTTTCGGCAAGAGGTGATGTTTGAGTCGCGCTATTACCATTTTCTCGTATATCTTGCCCAGGACTGGCAGAAGTCCTATTGGCCTGTATGACTTGGGCAGGGTATACGAGTCTTTACCTGGTTTCCGTAGCACGACTACTGTTGCCTCCTTCCATGATCTTGGGAAGTGGTTGAGCTCCAGACATTTGTTCACGAGTGCCAGGAAGTAGTGTGGGTCACATCTAATTGCTCGAGCACAGATATCCGCGGTAAACCCGTCCTTTCCCGGGGCTTTCTTGGGATTAAAGGACATCACCGCCACATTTAGCTCATGTAGAGTAAATGGCTTGTCATGGTTTTCATCATGATTTCGCTCATTTACTTTTTCTGCTACGTCCCTGATGCGGCGGTGTTCCGCGTTATCCTCCTCCTTTTTATCCTTCGGATAAAAGGTGGTAGCCAGCAGCTGTGCTGATCCCTTTTCATCCAAGGTTTGCCCTTCGCTTTGTAGAAGCTGGTCTTCTTCTCTTTTGGAAGCTCTGCTCATTACTCTATAAATCCCCTCCCATACCCCCTCCCTATCTTGCTTGCAACAGAACTCCTTCCAACTTTCAGTTTGGGCGGTTTGCACTGCGGCCGTATATTCCTCCTTTGCTTCCAGATAGAGGTTGACCACCATTTCTCGTCTAACTGGCGCTGCGCAACGTATTCTATGTTTTTTGGTTGCCACATCTTTTTTCATTTCTGTGAGCCTCTCGGACCACCATGGAAAGGAGACTGTACCATTTTGCTTTTTAAGGGGCATAGTCTGTTTGCATGTGTGTGTTATTGCTTGTGTGTAGGCATCTACTGTGTCGTCTAATTGTTGTGTGCTGTGTATGTTTTCTAGTTGCTGTGTGGTGAGTCGGGTGTCTTGCAGAATCTGAGACAGTTTCTCCAGAAACTGACTCCAATTTGCTTTTTTTGTGTTATACTTGCGTGTTGTGCGTTCGACTTTTATGCCCCTTGATTTAGCTTCGTTCAGATCAAATGTGATTGTATTGTGGTCCGAGCTGGTGAGTCCTTCCTCCACCTGCCAGTTTTCTACATGACTAAGGATGTTTTCCGAGCAGGCTGTGATGTCTACGTAGCTGATGTCTACGTAGCTGGTGAATTGCCTTCCACCTCGGATTGTATTGAAGGTTGGAGTTGTTCCGGTGTTTAATATATGCAGATCCAGTTCTGTTAGGGTACCACAAACCTGTTTCCCCCTGTGATCCTCGCTTTTGCTGCCCCACCAGATACTTTTTGCATTGCAATCTCCACCGACAATCACCCTTGAGGATCCCAGTTTCCTGCGCACTTTCTTCATCTGTTCCAGGTGCCGTTCGATGGGTTCTTCTGGTTCAAAATAAAAGGATACCAGTGCAACAGTCCAGGCCTTGGTTTGGATTTTAACAGCAACCAGATTTTTTGTACATAGGTCGGGAAGCTGTACTATATCCAGGTCATTACTGAACACTATGACAGCCGCCTTGACTGGTTGATCACTGGCCTCGGTGTCCTGGTAAATCCTGACGCCCTGGTATCCCTTTACCTTTTTTATTGCTCCCACGTACGGCTCCTGAACCAGCGCAACCGCAGCTTTACGTTTGGGTCCCTCCAAGAGTAACTCATTTGTTGCAAGTTTACTGCGTTGGAGATTGGCTTGCATAATTGGGTATCTTTGGTTCGCTGGGGCAACGTTAGCAATAAGCTACGGATTCTCGAGCCAATGTGTCCCATCTCCTCTTAATCGGGCACTCATTGCTAAAAGCATTGTGATCACATTTTTCCAGCTTTGCTGCAGTGCAGTTTTTGCAGACTGGTGGTTCCCCTGCCAACCTTTCGGGGCAATCGGCTCTTAAGTGGGGTCCGTTACAGTGACTGCACAGATCAGCTGGTTCCCTACATAGGCGACGACCATGTCCGAAACCGAGGCATCGGGTGCACTGCACAAGGGGGGACTGGTCCTCAACCCTGATACTTTGGAGGTCCACTCGTACTCTTTTCCCCTCAGTTGCACGTTTCCACACTTTTGGTGAGACGCTGAGAACGATATGCCCCGTGAGGGGGTTTCGTGCTCGCCGTCTATATTTTACCACCATTTTGCGCTCCTCGTCGTCGAGGTCGTAGAAGATGTCCCGGTTTTGATTCTGAAGAGCCATTAATACGTCTTCGTCGCTGTGTATTAGTAATACGTCCCTTAGGACTATCAGCGGGTTTTTGTTGTTTACCTCCTCGACGACCAGTTGCGCTCCTGCTGATTCGATCCGTTCCTTTATTTTTCTCCGTTCCTCTTGAGTCTTGCATCCCATAACAATTTTCCTATCTTTTGCTTTCCTCACCCTCTCCACTTTTACCCATCCATCCTTTGCATCTACCGCTTTCCTCACCTTCTCTAGTATCTGCTCTCCTGTTTCCTGTTCTATTTCTGACGAGATCACAACCGAGTGCAGAGCGGTCCGCTCCGGTTTGCTCGTCCCGGGCCCGCTCTGCGCCACTACACTCGCGTATGTGGTCCTCTCGAGGCTTTCTCTCTGCTTCTCAATATCTATTTGTATTTTTTCCAACTTCTTGCTATTTTCTTTGAGAAGTTCAGCGTTTTTCTTTATCAGCTCTACCATTTCAGATTGATCTGATAGTGCTGGCAAGGAAGGGTCTCGATTACTAATTGAGAAGGTAGAGTCCAGTTCGGCATTTTTCGGAGCGTTCATCTGTCTCTCGCTACTTGACTCCTTTGTCTTACGCTCCTTCTCTGACTCTTTCACTAATTGGTAGAGCCGTTCCAGCGACGTTTTCACTGCCAGTTTTATTTCTCCCTTGGTATTGCGGGACGCGTTTAAATTGAGTTTCCCCTTTTCCAGACAGGCTCTGGCTTCCGTGAGGCGGTCCTTAAACAAGTTTTTCGGACTCGGGGTGTCAACAAATGGGCTGTGTATGTCCACCAAGTTTTCGTCTAGTGACGGAGTTTTTGTTTCTGCATTTGCAGAGACTGTCTGCTTCGTCGTATTTTTCAGTCCGTCGGCCGTTTCCTGCTCTTTGCGGAGGACCTCCGGGCTCCATGTTACCTTCCTATCTGGGCTCGCCGGTACTGCTGGGGCTGCGGGTTTGTTTGGGACCTCCGGGGTCTTTTTCCCCTTACCCTCTGCATTTCCCGGTGCTCCTTTGGTTGCAGCTTGTACTTCTTTACTGCGGTCTGATGGTTGAGTAGCCGCTGAGGCCTCGGCCGTACCTTTTGGAGAGTGCCCTACCATCGACTTCGGTCCTCCAGACTCCCAGTCTCCAATACTTCGCCTCACATTTGAGGTAATGGTCGTTCCCACCTTTTCTGGGGTCTGGGGGACCGAGTTCTCTACCTTTTTTACCAGCGGAGTGCGGTGTCCGAACATGCTTGCGTGTCGCGTTTAAGTGACCGGTCGAGAAGTAAAGATGAGTCCTAAAGCTTTATAGGCTGAATACAACCAATAGCTCAATCAATTTATTGATACACAAGAAAAGTTTGTATAAGTTTTATATGGGTTTTTTAGGACTAAGTGTATAGTAGAGTCGCAGACTCTACTTGATCTTAAGTTCTAGTTTAGGTTTTTAGGGTCTAGCCCTTGTCAAAGTCAAAATTCCTACTTAAAATTCAATAAAAATTTTTTGCTCTACGTAGAGCCTTAATTTAGTGCGCAATCGATAGCTCCCGCCGAGCCCTTTCCAACGATACCAAACACGGTCCAATTACCTTATTGGGTTCTGAAGCAATGACGTCCCGAAAATCCGGTATCTTTACCGGTATCTGGTATCAGAATCGGTATCTTGTTGTAGTTCCTGAGTCCTGGGTCCTAAAGAGGCGTGCTTGGGCTCGTTTTGCTTGGCTCGGTGAGTTCTACCGACTGAGTCAGTTTTTCAGGCTGAATAATTTTTTACGCTGAAAATGCCTGAAAAGGCCTATGTCTGCTAGAACGGGTGACGCTAATGCTAATAGTCCAAGTCCCGACTCGCTACGTCGGCCGGTTGAGGAGCTATCTCTGTTTTAAACAAATCCAAGATGGCGGCCGAACTGTCAAAGTGCTACTTTGACCGCTGATTTCTCCTCTCCCAGGGGTCGCAGAAAGATCGGACTTTGGGCTAGTATATGAAATCCAACCCGCTCTATCCAATGGCGTTGGTTTCAGGGTCCTGAAATTTCAGGGCTTGGATCTTCCTGAAACCTAAGCGATTCCGTAGAGCGAGGGATAACTCACCCCGATTCGAAATCCGCGAGTCTCTAGGTCCTGTGGTCGCCGAGCTATGAGGGCTAACGTAAAAACAAGATGGCCGCCGAACTGTCAGTTGGTGTGTTTAGACACGATTTTCTCGGCAACCAGTAGTCATAGAGACCCCGGGTTTTTTCCCTAATGATCAGCCTTGTCTCTACTATCAGATGAGGTATGTCTCAACGCTGTCAAAATTTTGTTGAGATATTCGGTCGAGACCAAACACAACTCGAAGAGACGGAACTGACGTGTTCCCTAGTGAAAATCGCAACTCTCTAGGTCGATCGGGTCGGGAGATATTCACACTTTAATTTTGATACCACAAAAAACAAAATGGCGGAAAATTGGTATCTCGTTGTTTTAAGCGCTAGGTGACCCTAGTTTTGGGTTCGTCCAACTAAAAAGACTATTCTGAGACTATATACACTATGAAAAGGACGCGATTATTATTATTTTTCAATTTATACACAAAAAACACTTAAAAATCAGTATCTCCGTAACCGAACAACCTAAAATTACACAAAAATTTGCTTAAATAAGAAGAAATATAGGAGCACAATATACTTATAACAAAACACAAGAAAAATTTCAGTTTCAATAAAAAATTTCAGTTTTTCAGTTTTTTCACAAAAAGTTTTCTGTCTCGCTGAATTTCACAGGCTGAAGTCTGGGATTTTGCACACTTGTACACTGGTCTAGCGCGCAACAGAATTGATTTTAAAAAGGGTATAGTCTGCCTGAAGTTTCTGAGATATTCAAGGTCAAAGTTCAAAAGTTTATATAAGTATAACTTTTTAATTATAAGTCCAAAAAATCTGGATTAAGTACCGTTGCGTTCCTTGTATAGAGGTGCTCCTGCGTGCTGAAAACGGCAGTCCTGGCTTTGCTCCTTCTGGGACCACGCCGCCACGTGGTACTTGTTTTTCTGGCTTTTGCGGCTCGGGGGATGGTCCGTAAGAGGCGTTCTTGGTGTCGCCTGAAGGGGATCGTTGAGGCGCTTATAATGACGTATCGCACGTCAACGTCGCAGCTCTGGAACGCTCAGCGTTCGAGATTAATGTCTGCTTAACCTCAAAAACTCGCACTTTTTTGCACTTTGCCGCTTGATACGCACTGTGCGGCACTTAAAAACTGCACTATCGTATGCACTGCACTTTTCCACGTCTTTTGACACTTTCCGCGAGTTAATCGGACCAGGAAAACCACTGTTTTTGATTTTTAAAGTACGGAGCGGCTCAGAAACGTGGCGCTTTCGATGGCGGATGGAACGCAACTGGGTTAGGTTAGGTTAGGTTAGGTTAGGTTAGGTTAGGTTAGGTTAGGTTAGGTTAGGTTAGGTTAGGTTAGGTTAGGTTAGGTTAGGTTAGGTTAGGTTAGGTTAGGTTAGGTTAGGTTAGGTTAGGTTAGGTTAGGTTAGGTTAGGTTAGGTTAGGTTAGGTTAGGTTAGGTTAGGTTAGGTTAGGTTAGGTTAGGTTAGGTTAGGTTAGGTTAGGTTAGGTTAGGTTAGGTTAGGTTAGGTTAGGTTAGGTTAGGTTAGGTTAGGTTAGGTTAGGTTAGGTTAGGTTAGGTTAGGTTAGGTTAGGTTAGGTTAGGTTAGGTTAGGTTAGGTTAGGTTAGGTTAGGTTAGGTTAGGTTAGGTTAGGTTAGGTTAGGTTAGGTTAGGTTAGGTTAGGTTAGGTTAGGTTAGGTTAGGTTAGGTTAGGTTAGGTTAGGTTAGGTTAGGTTAGGTTAGGTTAGGTTAGGTTAGGTTAGGTTAGGTTAGGTTAGGTTAGGTTAGGTTAGGTTAGGTTAGGTTAGGTTAGGTTAGGTTAGGTTAGGTTAGGTTAGGTTAGGTTAGGTTAGGTTAGGTTAGGTTAGGTTAGGTTAGGTTAGGTTAGGTTAGGTTAGGTTAGGTTAGGTTAGGTTAGGTTAGGTTAGGTTAGGTTAGGTTAGGTTAGGTTAGGTTAGGTTAGGTTAGGTTAGGTTAGGTTAGGTTAGGTTAGGTTAGGTTAGGTTAGGTTAGGTTAGGTTAGGTTAGGTTAGGTTTTTTTTTTTTTTTTTTTTTTTTTTTTTTTTTTTTTTTTTTTTTTTTTTTGCGTGCGTGGGAGGGAATACTCATTGTATACGTACAGACCCGTGTCTGTACGCATGCCCGACTCGGCCGAGGATCGCAGTGAGGCTGGTCCTCGACCGCCTACGGACTAAACCCTCCCACGCTTCGTGTTGAGTGTATTCTAATGTGATTACTGTGCAGGTGTAGTGTCATTTGTGGTGTTAACGAATGATTATTAATTGGTTGTGTTGGGCACGCCGCGCTTTCGTTTTACACTTTGTGTCCAACAGGGTTGATTTTAAGTTAAAAGATTTAAGACATATATTTGCAAGTACCTCCAATGTAAATTTACGATAAGAATTGAATAATATGAATTATGCAGTTGCCAAACGGCATCTGGTGGCCAGATACCGTTTAACGACTTAACTCTAAGTGATATGAATACTTTTAATTATTGATTTTTGATATGTTTAGTCGCTCGACGGCACCTGGAGGCCAAGTACCGTCGAACGACTTTAATGAAGGAGTGAGAGAATTGTGATGGAGTCCCTCTTGATAGTTCGCTGTTAGGTTTAATATTGCAAGTGTTTCAAATGTAGATTTATGTTAATAGTAGTAAGAAATTTAGTTATTGGTTCTACAGCATATTTAATTACTTAAATAGTTGATTTGTTTAATTGCTCGACGGTACCCACAAGTCAAGCACCGTCGAGCAACTTCAATCTGCGTGTAATGTGTTTAATGTAGTAGTTAAAACCCCGTGAAGAAGTCCCCTTTGACAGTACGCTTGTTAGGTTGAATTTTGCGAGTGTTTCAAATCTAGATTATTGTGAGAGTTGAGTAATAATAATTAATAATTTGTGCGCTTTACATCACCTGAAATACAGACACCGTTTAACGACCTCAACATGAGATTAATTTAATTTATTTATTTAATTTAGATTTGTGAAAGAAATTGTACATACGTTCAGCATTTAAATATTGAGATAATAGAAATAATTGATTTGTTTAGTGTATCGACGGTACCTAGAAAACAATCACCGTCGAACGACTCTAAGCTGCAAACAATGTGTTTAATAAAGAAGTGCAAAACATTTTTATAGGGTCTCGTTTGACAGTACCCTTGTTAGGTAAATTTAATTTTAACTTATTATGATGAATTATTATTTAGAAGTGTTGGAGTTCTAATACATCTACCGGCTGAGTGTGATATATATATATATCAAAGTATAGCCCAGAGCTCTGCCTGAAGTACCGAACATCGGTAGTAACGTTTGAATTTTCCTGTATTGGTTCGACTGTCAGGCTTTATTATAACAAAGGCGGACCCAACGCGTCCGTCGAGTCCGCATTCGTTAGTGTACGCCGTACAAGTGTGTATTTATGAGTCCGTCTCTTATGATAATTGCTGCTCTGGTATGAGCTACTTACATCTGTTGTGGATTTGGTATTATTAGTGTTTGAATTTGAATGTGGTTGGTTAGTGTCCGTAATCTATTTTTTGATGGAGGTTTAATTTTGCTGCTATTATTCTAGGGCATTCTTGGTTGATGGCAGTATGATTTTCATTTGATTTTGTATTATTTCTATTGTTGTGATTTATGCAATTGTAGCACTGTGGTTCCCCGTTATCTTTGTGAGGGCATTGTTTGTAGTTGTGAGTGTCTTTTGCACAGTAGGAGCACGGTTTGATGGTGGCTTTGCAGTGAATACGTGTGTGCCCAAACTGTAGACAGTCTAGGCACTGTTTAAATGGGGAGTGTTCTTCCACATGTACTCGCTGGTGATCGATGTTTACTCGTCCAAGCTTCATAGCGGCTCGCCATGCCGCAGGTGAGCATTTGAGTACTGCGTTATATAGTTTGTCATTTCTATTGTTTGTAATGTAACACATTTGAAATATGTCACCTTCCTGAAGGGCATCTTTAATGGTTGGGTTTTGCGATAGGATGATGTCCGTGATTTCTCTAGAGGGGGTGTCCCTGTATATCCCTTTTATATTTAACATAGGTAGCAACTTTTTGGCAACCTCAGCTCTGATGGGTCCGCCAGAGTTCAGGCGCCGCAGGGTCTCATCTCGTTGCCACTCACTGTCAAATTCGATTCTTATTTTATTGTTTGTTAACGGGCGGCTTTTTATTGGTGCATAGCTGCATGATTTGAACGAGACTTTGGTTCGGAAGGCGTTCATTGCTTCAGTACTTGATTGCACGTCCTCAACAGTGGCAACAAGTGCTGGATTCGTACGTGGTGTGTTGAAAGCCGGCGTTTTTGCTTGGTCGCTATAAGTCGGTATGTACTCTTTTGGTTCTGAAGACGTAGCAGTGATAATGGGTGTAGGCTGAGTGGTAAGCCGCCCAGAGATATTTTCAAATTCTTCCCGAATTGTATTTCTGATGGCGTTAAGATCGCTCTCCGCCAGTCCCGTATGTAGTTGAGGCTCCGCAGGCTCTGGGGGCTCTATAGGAACCACGGGGGGGGCCTGGGGTGCATACATTGCGCCTGTTGTTTTTTGCTTGCTTAGGTCTCCGGCCAGTCCCACTATCTCCCGGGCAAGCGCCTGCACGGCATCCTTGGACACTTTCTTGACATTTTGGCTATGTTTGATGATCTCATCGATGAGATTTGCTCGGTCAACGATTCCCTGCAGGCCAGTAGAAGGGAATTTTACGTACTGAGGCACTGCCTTGCTTCTGCTCTTTGATTTACTGGTTTCTTTTATTCCGCCGCTGTCCGGGTCATGCACGTTCATGGGGTCCTGTGAGTCCAGTACTCGCTGCTGCAGAGGTGGGGGCACAGAGGGGAGAGGAGCAGGGAGAGGAGCCCACGGATCCCAAGGGGCCCCATTGTTTTCGTCAGTCACGCAGTCGTGTGCTCTAGTCGGTATTGCTTTGTTAGCAACGGTCTGTGTTTGCGAGGGTGGTCGTGGGGATGGGGCCGTTTCCTGACTGAGATAGAGCGGCTCCAGGTCTCCAGAGCTATTGAATTCTGATTCCGCAGACGGTTGCTTGTTGCGCGCCTTCGGAGGCGGAGAGCGAGCCAATCTCATTTTGAACTTTAAATAAGGTCTCTTACAGGGGATATAAAGATATCGTGGGGTTAACGATCTATTTTACAAGTTATATACAATAAAATCACTTTTTAGCTTACTGCGCGTTTTCGAGGGATGTTTGTACTTCAGCCTTAAAAGTTCGACTAAGTCTGAATACACGACCGGTTTGACAAATCTTCTACGATTACCCTGGTAAATAAACCGAGTCTCTACCCTAAAAACCTGGAAAACAGCAACCAAGTTAGCAGCTGCCGTCGAGACGTAAATCCAAAATTACAAAATTGTTCACCACACTTAACTGAATTATCCGATCGTCACAAATCTTTATGTCTCTTAATCCTGACAAAGTCGTCCACACGACGGCGACATTGGAAATAGCCGAAAGAGTCCGCAAACTGGTTTTCCCTGGTTTTCCAAAGCCAAGTGTTTCCGATTTCACACTCCTAACCGCCCCGTCATACAAGGGATGTTTGTACTTCAATCTTAAAAGTCCAGCTAAATCTGAATACACGAACAGTTAGGCAAATTATTCGAGATCACTTTGGTATATAAACGAAGTCTGTACCTTAAAAACCTAGACTACAGCAGTTAAGTTAGCAGCCGCTGGCAAGACGTAAATCACAAAATTAAATATTTACAAAATTGTTCACTTATCTTAACTGATTTATGCGATAGTCACAATTCTTCAAGAATCTTAATCCTGATAAAGTCGTCCACGTGATGGCTACACTGGAAATAGCCGGAAGAGTCCGCAACCTGGTTTTCCCTGGTTTTCCAAAACAACGTGTTTCGGATTTCGCACTCCTAACGGCCTCGTAATACAAGGGATGTTTGTACTTCTGTCTTAAAAGTCCAGCTAAATCTGAATACACAACCAGTTAGACAGATTATTCAATATCATTTCGGTGCATAAACGAAGTCCGTACCTTAGTAACTTGGGTTACAGCAAAGTAAATAAGTTAGCGGCTGCTGGCGAGACAAAAATCACAAAATTACAGAATTATTCACTAGACTAATACTAATTGAGTACTAAGTATTAAGTTTATACTAGAATTGTCATCAATAGCACTTTACAAATGGAAATAAAAGGGTAGTCAAAGTAAATTATTTTAAACCATGAGAAGTATAGACCGAGTCGATTAACTTACAAACTAACCGGATTACATATGCTAAAACCTATTTTAAAACTATTTTTTAACTTAGGACTACTATACAACACAAGAAAATCTTCAAAAAGAGCACAGACAAAAAAGTAATTTTCAGAATGATATTTACGTAACTTTGTATGAGGGCGGCGACTTGCTTCAATAGAAATTCGATTGCTCGAAAACTGTGTGGTGAAAAATTCTAAAATTTGGCTCAGATAAGGTCCATTAAATTGTATAAAGGAAAGCATAAAGAAATAGGGGGGTCATCACTGTAGAACACTAAAAATTTGAGGCTATATATGGGATTCAAGAATTTTTAGGTAGTTGAAATACAAAAAGGTGAATTATGTCCAAACGATTGCACTTATCTCTGCTCTTGAAACTGTTTCTTAATCCTGATGATGTCGCACTCACGATGCCGGTATTGGAAGCAGCCGGAAGAGTCTGAAACCTGGTTTTCCAAAACCACGTGTTTTCAGCTTTTCGCTTTTAACTGCCTTGTCCTTTGCAGTAAAAATCCGAAACTAACACAGTTTGTAGGTAACACTAACACGCACTTAGGGATATAAAAATATCGTGGGGTAAAAGATCTATTTTACAAGTTATTAACAGAATAGTCACTTCTTAGCTTACTGAGCACTTTCCAGGGATGATTGTACTTCAGACATGAGAGTCCGGCTAAATCTGAATATACGACCGGTTAGATATATATCTAATATTATCAGAGATCGATTTGGTATATAAACGAAGTCTGTACCTTTAAAACCTAAATCACAACAGCTAAGTTAGTAATTGCTTACGAGACGCAAATCACAAAATTGTTCACTACACTTCACTGAGTTAACCAATCGTCACAATTCTTTCACTAGAGTAAAGAGGGAGTCAGCGCGCACATTTTGATGTATAACACTTGATAGAACGATGCACTTTACCATGCAAAATGATTTTTCGACTGCGGAGCGACGCGGAAACGATGCGTACACGGTTGCGCTTGGCGCGAGACTGGTTAGGTTAGGTTAGGTTAGGTTAGGTTAGGTTAGGTTAGGTTAGGTTAGGTTAGGTTAGGTTAGGTTAGGTTAGGTTAGGTTAGGTTAGGTTAGGTTAGGTTAGGTTAGGTTAGGTTAGGTTAGGTTAGGTTAGGTTAGGTTAGGTTAGGTTAGGTTAGGTTAGGTTAGGTTAGGTTAGGTTAGGTTAGGTTAGGTTAGGTTAGGTTAGGTTAGGTTAGGTTAGGTTAGGTTAGGTTAGGTTAGGTTAGGTTAGGTTAGGTTAGGTTAGGTTAGGTTAGGTTAGGTTAGGTTAGGTTAGGTTAGGTTAGGTTAGGTTAGGTTAGGTTAGGTTAGGTTAGGTTAGGTTAGGTTAGGTTAGGTTAGGTTAGGTTAGGTTAGGTTAGGTTAGGTTAGGTTAGGTTAGGTTAGGTTAGGTTAGGTTAGGTTAGGTTAGGTTAGGTTAGGTTAGGTTAGGTTAGGTTAGGTTAGGTTAGGTTAGGTTAGGTTAGGTTAGGTTAGGTTAGGTTAGGTTAGGTTAGGTTAGGTTAGGTTAGGTTAGGTTAGGTTAGGTTAGGTTAGGTTAGGTTAGGTTAGGTTAGGTTAGGTTAGGTTAGGTTAGGTTAGGTTAGGTTAGGTTAGGTTAGGTTAGGTTAGGTTAGGTTAGGTTAGGTTAGGTTAGGTTAGGTTAGGTTAGGTTAGGTTAGGTTAGGTTAGGTTAGGTTAGGTTAGGTTAGGTTAGGTTAGGTTAGGTTAGGTTAGGTTAGGTTAGGTTAGGTTAGGTTAGGTTAGGTTAGGTTAGGTTAGGTTAGGTTAGGTTAGGTTAGGTTAGGTTAGGTTAGGTTAGGTTAGGTTAGGTTAGGTTAGGTTAGGTTAGGTTAGGTTAGGTTAGGTTAGGTTAGGTTAGGTTAGGTTAGGTTAGGTTAGGTTAGGTTAGGTTAGGTTAGGTTAGGTTAGGTTAGGTTAGGTTAGGTTAGGTTAGGTTAGGTTAGGTTAGGTTAGGTTAGGTTAGGTTAGGTTAGGTTAGGTTAGGTTAGGTTAGGTTAGGTTAGGTTAGGTTAGGTTAGGTTAGGTTAGGTTAGGTTAGGTTAGGTTAGGTTAGGTTAGGTTAGGTTAGGTTAGGTTAGGTTAGGTTAGGTTAGGTTAGGTTAGGTTAGGTTAGGTTAGGTTAGGTTAGGTTAGGTTAGGTTAGGTTAGGTTAGGTTAGGTTAGGTTAGGTTAGGTTAGGTTAGGTTAGGTTAGGTTAGGTTAGGTTAGGTTAGGTTAGGTTAGGTTAGGTTAGGTTAGGTTAGGTTAGGTTAGGTTAGGTTAGGTTAGGTTAGGTTAGGTTAGGTTAGGTTAGGTTAGGTTAGGTTAGGTTAGGTTAGGTTAGGTTAGGTTAGGTTAGGTTAGGTTAGGTTAGGTTAGGTTAGGTTAGGTTAGGTTAGGTTAGGTTAGGTTAGGTTAGGTTAGGTTAGGTTAGGTTAGGTTAGGTTAGGTTAGGTTAGGTTAGGTTAGGTTAGGTTAGGTTAGGTTAGGTTAGGTTAGGTTAGGTTAGGTTAGGTTAGGTTATAGGATCGTCCTTCGGTAGAATTGGCTCAAATTCAGAATATAAGGGTTTCTAAAGGGGATCTAAATTCTGGACCCCCCTTTAGGGGTGGGAATCCCCCCCCTTCTGGTAGCTGCCATACAAAAAAAAGTGTTTTTATTTTTTTTTAAAAAAAGTTACAACGCTATCTGGCTGGAACCAGCGTTGAACCTATTACTTTTTGATTCTCTAGAAACGGTTTTTTTTTTATCGAAATCGGATAATAAATAAAGATTTTAGACCTGGGTTAGATTTTTTGGCCATATAAAAAAGTCGTCAAAAAATTTTGAAAAAAATCATATCCATGAGTTTGCATTTCACTCGTGCACCTACTTCGTGGTGCCGACAGCCCAAAAATGAAGTCCATTTTTATCTATCTCTTACCGTTTCTGAGATAATGATTTTTAAAGTTCGGAAAAATTGCCTGTTGCTTTCATCAGGCGCTGAGTCTCAAAATGTATGGGGAAACTACCTTTCCGACTCGCGCTTGACCAAAATTTTTTTTTCTTTGTTTTGTTGTAATTTCTGTTTTATGATGAATTTGACAATGTGAATTGACATAATATTGTTTGTATGACAGTTTTTTGACAGTTTTTATTTTTTAATGAAAATGCATTTATTACGTAGAAATTGATGATATGACATACTTTATTTGACAGAAAGTGTCAAATTAGTAAATTTTGACAGTTTTTTGACATTGTTGAATTCGATGGTACAACTTACTATATGAGTGCTAAGATAGTCAAATCTGTCAAATTTCGTAAATTTGACAGTTTTTTGACAATTTTTGTTTTTTATTGAAAATGCATTTATTAGTTGGAAATTGATGATATGACACACTTTATTTGACAGAAAGTGTCAAGTTAGTGAAATTTAAAAAAAACTGTCAGATTTTGACAAACGAGGTGTCGTTTTTAATTAATCTCGAATAACTCACACCAAAGGTGTGAATTGTTCAAAAATGACATTATTTTTGAGCTAACTCAAACCGTTTAAAAGTTGTCTGTCAAACTGACAGATTTTGACAAACGAGGTGTCGTTTTCAGCAAATCTCGAATAACTCACACCCATAGGGTGTGAATTGCTCAAAAATGGCATTATTTTTGAGCTACCTCTTACCGTTTCTGAGATACTAGTAATTAAAAGCTAGACCTCTGGTAGGTGTCTTTACCATACACTTTGTTCCTAGATGTGAGGTCAGCTTATAGTAGTTTATATTCTTTCATGTTAAAATTCTGGCTAAGTTAAAAAGTCTATACTGCATACTCACCTATCTAATTAGGTTTTAGGTTAGGTTAGGTTTTAGGTTAGGTTAGGTTTTAGGTTAGGTTAGGTTTTAGGTTAGGTTAGGTTTTAGGTTAGGTTAGGTTTTAGGTTAGGTTAGGTTTTAGGTTAGGTTAGGTTTTAGGTTAGGTTAGGTTAGGTTAGGTTAGGTTAGGTTAGGTTAGGTTAGGTTAGGTTAGGTTAGGTTAGGTTAGGTTAGGTTAGGTTAGGTTAGGTTAGGTTAGGTTAGGTTAGGTTAGGTTAGGTTAGGTTAGGTTAGGTTAGGTTAGGTTAGGTTAGGTTAGGTTAGGTTAGGTTAGGTTAGGTTAGGTTAGGTTAGGTTAGGTTAGGTTAGGTTAGGTTAGGTTAGGTTAGGTTAGGTTAGGTTAGGTTAGGTTAGGTTAGGTTAGGTTAGGTTAGGTTAGGTTAGGTTAGGTTAGGTTAGGTTAGGTTAGGTTAGGTTAGGTTAGGTTAGGTTAGGTTAGGTTAGGTTAGGTTAGGTTAGGTTAGGTTAGGTTAGGTTAGGTTAGGTTAGGTTAGGTTAGGTTAGGTTAGGTTAGGTTAGGTTAGGTTAGGTTAGGTTAGGTTAGGTTAGGTTAGGTTAGGTTAGGTTAGGTTAGGTTAGGTTAGGTTAGGTTAGGTTAGGTTAGGTTAGGTTAGGTTAGGTTAGGTTAGGTTAGGTTAGGTTAGGTTAGGTTAGGTTAGGTTAGGTTAGGTTAGGTTAGGTTAGGTTAGGTTAGGTTAGGTTAGGTTAGGTTAGGTTAGGTTAGGTTAGGTTAGGTTAGGTTAGGTTAGGTTAGGTTAGGTTAGGTTAGGTTAGGTTAGGTTAGGTTAGGTTAGGTTAGGTTAGGTTAGGTTAGGTTAGGTTAGGTTAGGTTAGGTTAGGTTAGGTTAGGTTAGGTTAGGTTAGGTTAGGTTAGGTTAGGTTAGGTTAGGTTAGGTTAGGTTAGGTTAGGTTAGGTTAGGTTAGGTTAGGTTAGGTTAGGTTAGGTTAGGTTAGGTTAGGTTAGGTTAGGTTAGGTTAGGTTAGGTTAGGTTAGGTTAGGTTAGGTTAGGTTAGGTTAGGTTAGGTTAGGTTAGGTTAGGTTAGGTTAGGTTAGGTTAGGTTAGGTTAGGTTAGGTTAGGTTAGGTTAGGTTAGGTTAGGTTAGGTTAGGTTAGGTTAGGTTAGGTTAGGTTAGGTTAGGTTAGGTTAGGTTAGGTTAGGTTAGGTTAGGTTAGGTTAGGTTAGGTTAGGTTAGGTTAGGTTAGGTTAGGTTAGGTTAGGTTAGGTTAGGTTAGGTTAGGTTAGGTTAGGTTAGGTTAGGTTAGGTTAGGTTAGGTTAGGTTAGGTTAGGTTAGGTTAGGTTAGGTTAGGTTAGGTTAGGTTAGGTTAGGTTAGGTTAGGTTAGGTTAGGTTAGGTTAGGTTAGGTTAGGTTAGGTTAGGTTAGGTTAGGTTAGGTTAGGTTAGGTTAGGTTAGGTTAGGTTAGGTTAGGTTAGGTTAGGTTAGGTTAGGTTAGGTTAGGTTAGGTTAGGTTAGGTTAGGTTAGGTTAGGTTAGGTTAGGTTAGGTTAGGTTAGGTTAGGTTAGGTTAGGTTAGGTTAGGTTAGGTTAGGTTAGGTTAGGTTAGGTTAGGTTAGGTTAGGTTAGGTTAGGTTAGGTTAGGTTAGGTTAGGTTAGGTTAGGTTAGGTTAGGTTAGGTTAGGTTAGGTTAGGTTAGGTTAGGTTAGGTTAGGTTAGGTTAGGTTAGGTTAGGTTAGGTTAGGTTAGGTTAGGTTAGGTTAGGTTAGGTTAGGTTAGGTTAGGTTAGGTTAGGTTAGGTTAGGTTAGGTTAGGTTAGGTTAGGTTAGGTTAGGTTAGGTTAGGTTAGGTTAGGTTAGGTTAGGTTAGGTTAGGTTAGGTTAGGTTAGGTTAGGTTAGGTTAGGTTAGGTTAGGTTAGGTTAGGTTAGGTTAGGTTAGGTTAGGTTAGGTTAGGTTAGGTTA
Source organism: Epiblema foenella (assembly GCA_963556455.1). Lineage (NCBI taxonomy): Eukaryota > Metazoa > Arthropoda > Insecta > Lepidoptera > Tortricidae > Epiblema > Epiblema foenella. The sequence goes on along the minus strand of OY747097.1, from coordinate 10,605 downwards.
GGTTAGGTTAGGTTAGGTTAGGTTAGGTTAGGTTAGGTTAGGTTAGGTTAGGTTAGGTTAGGTTAGGTTAGGTTAGGTTAGGTTAGGTTAGGTTAGGTTAGGTTAGGTTAGGTTAGGTTAGGTTAGGTTAGGTTAGGTTAGGTTAGGTTAGGTTAGGTTAGGTTAGGTTAGGTTAGGTTAGGTTAGGTTAGGTTAGGTTAGGTTAGGTTAGGTTAGGTTAGGTTAGGTTAGGTTAGGTTAGGTTAGGTTAGGTTAGGTTAGGTTAGGTTAGGTTAGGTTAGGTTAGGTTAGGTTAGGTTAGGTTAGGTTAGGTTAGGTTAGGTTAGGTTAGGTTAGGTTAGGTTAGGTTAGGTTAGGTTAGGTTAGGTTAGGTTAGGTTAGGTTAGGTTAGGTTAGGTTAGGTTAGGTTAGGTTAGGTTAGGTTAGGTTAGGTTAGGTTAGGTTAGGTTAGGTTAGGTTAGGTTAGGTTAGGTTAGGTTAGGTTAGGTTAGGTTAGGTTAGGTTAGGTTAGGTTAGGTTAGGTTAGGTTAGGTTAGGTTAGGTTAGGTTAGGTTAGGTTAGGTTAGGTTAGGTTAGGTTAGGTTAGGTTAGGTTAGGTTAGGTTAGGTTAGGTTAGGTTAGGTTAGGTTAGGTTAGGTTAGGTTAGGTTAGGTTAGGTTAGGTTAGGTTAGGTTAGGTTAGGTTAGGTTAGGTTAGGTTAGGTTAGGTTAGGTTAGGTTAGGTTAGGTTAGGTTAGGTTAGGTTAGGTTAGGTTAGGTTAGGTTAGGTTAGGTTAGGTTAGGTTAGGTTAGGTTAGGTTAGGTTAGGTTAGGTTAGGTTAGGTTAGGTTAGGTTAGGTTAGGTTAGGTTAGGTTAGGTTAGGTTAGGTTAGGTTAGGTTAGGTTAGGTTAGGTTAGGTTAGGTTAGGTTAGGTTAGGTTAGGTTAGGTTAGGTTAGGTTAGGTTAGGTTAGGTTAGGTTAGGTTAGGTTAGGTTAGGTTAGGTTAGGTTAGGTTAGGTTAGGTTAGGTTAGGTTAGGTTAGGTTAGGTTAGGTTAGGTTAGGTTAGGTTAGGTTAGGTTAGGTTAGGTTAGGTTAGGTTAGGTTAGGTTAGGTTAGGTTAGGTTAGGTTAGGTTAGGTTAGGTTAGGTTAGGTTAGGTTAGGTTAGGTTAGGTTAGGTTAGGTTAGGTTAGGTTAGGTTAGGTTAGGTTAGGTTAGGTTAGGTTAGGTTAGGTTAGGTTAGGTTAGGTTAGGTTAGGTTAGGTTAGGTTAGGTTAGGTTAGGTTAGGTTAGGTTAGGTTAGGTTAGGTTAGGTTAGGTTAGGTTAGGTTAGGTTAGGTTAGGTTAGGTTAGGTTAGGTTAGGTTAGGTTAGGTTAGGTTAGGTTAGGTTAGGTTAGGTTAGGTTAGGTTAGGTTAGGTTAGGTTAGGTTAGGTTAGGTTAGGTTAGGTTAGGTTAGGTTAGGTTAGGTTAGGTTAGGTTAGGTTAGGTTAGGTTAGGTTAGGTTAGGTTAGGTTAGGTTAGGTTAGGTTAGGTTAGGTTAGGTTAGGTTAGGTTAGGTTAGGTTAGGTTAGGTTAGGTTAGGTTAGGTTAGGTTAGGTTAGGTTAGGTTAGGTTAGGTTAGGTTAGGTTAGGTTAGGTTAGGTTAGGTTAGGTTAGGTTAGGTTAGGTTAGGTTAGGTTAGGTTAGGTTAGGTTAGGTTAGGTTAGGTTAGGTTAGGTTAGGTTAGGTTAGGTTAGGTTAGGTTAGGTTAGGTTAGGTTAGGTTAGGTTAGGTTAGGTTAGGTTAGGTTAGGTTAGGTTAGGTTAGGTTAGGTTAGGTTAGGTTAGGTTAGGTTAGGTTAGGTTAGGTTAGGTTAGGTTAGGTTAGGTTAGGTTAGGTTAGGTTAGGTTAGGTTAGGTTAGGTTAGGTTAGGTTAGGTTAGGTTAGGTTAGGTTAGGTTAGGTTAGGTTAGGTTAGGTTAGGTTAGGTTAGGTTAGGTTAGGTTAGGTTAGGTTAGGTTAGGTTAGGTTAGGTTAGGTTAGGTTAGGTTAGGTTAGGTTAGGTTAGGTTAGGTTAGGTTAGGTTAGGTTAGGTTAGGTTAGGTTAGGTTAGGTTAGGTTAGGTTAGGTTAGGTTAGGTTAGGTTAGGTTAGGTTAGGTTAGGTTAGGTTAGGTTAGGTTAGGTTAGGTTAGGTTAGGTTAGGTTAGGTTAGGTTAGGTTAGGTTAGGTTAGGTTAGGTTAGGTTAGGTTAGGTTAGGTTAGGTTAGGTTAGGTTAGGTTAGGTTAGGTTAGGTTAGGTTAGGTTAGGTTAGGTTAGGTTAGGTTAGGTTAGGTTAGGTTAGGTTAGGTTAGGTTAGGTTAGGTTAGGTTAGGTTAGGTTAGGTTAGGTTAGGTTAGGTTAGGTTAGGTTAGGTTAGGTTAGGTTAGGTTAGGTTAGGTTAGGTTAGGTTAGGTTAGGTTAGGTTAGGTTAGGTTAGGTTAGGTTAGGTTAGGTTAGGTTAGGTTAGGTTAGGTTAGGTTAGGTTAGGTTAGGTTAGGTTAGGTTAGGTTAGGTTAGGTTAGGTTAGGTTAGGTTAGGTTAGGTTAGGTTAGGTTAGGTTAGGTTAGGTTAGGTTAGGTTAGGTTAGGTTAGGTTAGGTTAGGTTAGGTTAGGTTAGGTTAGGTTAGGTTAGGTTAGGTTAGGTTAGGTTAGGTTAGGTTAGGTTAGGTTAGGTTAGGTTAGGTTAGGTTAGGTTAGGTTAGGTTAGGTTAGGTTAGGTTAGGTTAGGTTAGGTTAGGTTAGGTTAGGTTAGGTTAGGTTAGGTTAGGTTAGGTTAGGTTAGGTTAGGTTAGGTTAGGTTAGGTTAGGTTAGGTTAGGTTAGGTTAGGTTAGGTTAGGTTAGGTTAGGTTAGGTTAGGTTAGGTTAGGTTAGGTTAGGTTAGGTTAGGTTAGGTTAGGTTAGGTTAGGTTAGGTTAGGTTAGGTTAGGTTAGGTTAGGTTAGGTTAGGTTAGGTTAGGTTAGGTTAGGTTAGGTTAGGTTAGGTTAGGTTAGGTTAGGTTAGGTTAGGTTAGGTTAGGTTAGGTTAGGTTAGGTTAGGTTAGGTTAGGTTAGGTTAGGTTAGGTTAGGTTAGGTTAGGTTAGGTTAGGTTAGGTTAGGTTAGGTTAGGTTAGGTTAGGTTAGGTTAGGTTAGGTTAGGTTAGGTTAGGTTAGGTTAGGTTAGGTTAGGTTAGGTTAGGTTAGGTTAGGTTAGGTTAGGTTAGGTTAGGTTAGGTTAGGTTAGGTTAGGTTAGGTTAGGTTAGGTTAGGTTAGGTTAGGTTAGGTTAGGTTAGGTTAGGTTAGGTTAGGTTAGGTTAGGTTAGGTTAGGTTAGGTTAGGTTAGGTTAGGTTAGGTTAGGTTAGGTTAGGTTAGGTTAGGTTAGGTTAGGTTAGGTTAGGTTAGGTTAGGTTAGGTTAGGTTAGGTTAGGTTAGGTTAGGTTAGGTTAGGTTAGGTTAGGTTAGGTTAGGTTAGGTTAGGTTAGGTTAGGTTAGGTTAGGTTAGGTTAGGTTAGGTTAGGTTAGGTTAGGTTAGGTTAGGTTAGGTTAGGTTAGGTTAGGTTAGGTTAGGTTAGGTTAGGTTAGGTTAGGTTAGGTTAGGTTAGGTTAGGTTAGGTTAGGTTAGGTTAGGTTAGGTTAGGTTAGGTTAGGTTAGGTTAGGTTAGGTTAGGTTAGGTTAGGTTAGGTTAGGTTAGGTTAGGTTAGGTTAGGTTAGGTTAGGTTAGGTTAGGTTAGGTTAGGTTAGGTTAGGTTAGGTTAGGTTAGGTTAGGTTAGGTTAGGTTAGGTTAGGTTAGGTTAGGTTAGGTTAGGTTAGGTTAGGTTAGGTTAGGTTAGGTTAGGTTAGGTTAGGTTAGGTTAGGTTAGGTTAGGTTAGGTTAGGTTAGGTTAGGTTAGGTTAGGTTAGGTTAGGTTAGGTTAGGTTAGGTTAGGTTAGGTTAGGTTAGGTTAGGTTAGGTTAGGTTAGGTTAGGTTAGGTTAGGTTAGGTTAGGTTAGGTTAGGTTAGGTTAGGTTAGGTTAGGTTAGGTTAGGTTAGGTTAGGTTAGGTTAGGTTAGGTTAGGTTAGGTTAGGTTAGGTTAGGTTAGGTTAGGTTAGGTTAGGTTAGGTTAGGTTAGGTTAGGTTAGGTTAGGTTAGGTTAGGTTAGGTTAGGTTAGGTTAGGTTAGGTTAGGTTAGGTTAGGTAGGTTAGGTTAGGTTAGGTTAGTTAGGTTAGGTTAGGTTAGGTTAGGTTAGGTTAGGTTAGGTTAGGTTAGGTTAGGTTAGGTTAGGTTAGGTTAGGTTAGGTTAGGTTAGGTTAGGTTAGGTTAGGTTAGGTTAGGTTAGGTTAGGTTAGGTTAGGTTAGGTTAGGTTAGGTTAGGTTAGGTTAGGTTAGGTTAGGTTAGGTTAGGTTAGGTTAGGTTAGGTTAGGTTAGGTTAGGTTAGGTTAGGTTAGGTTAGGTTAGGTTAGGTTAGGTTAGGTTAGGTTAGGTTAGGTTAGGTTAGGTTAGGTTAGGTTAGGTTAGGTTAGGTTAGGTTAGGTTAGGTTAGGTTAGGTTAGGTTAGGTTAGGTTAGGTTAGGTTAGGTTAGTTAGGTTAGGGTTAGGTTAGGTTAGGTTAGGTTAGGTTAGGTTAGGTAGGTTAGGTTAGGTTAGTTAGGTTAGTTAGGTTAGGTTAGGTTAGGTTAGGTTAGGTTAGGTTAGGTTAGGTTATAGGATCGTCCTTCGGTAGAATTGGCTCAAATTCAGAATATAAGGGTTTCTAAAGGGGATCTAAATTCTGGACCCCCCTTTAGGGGTGGGAATCCCCCCCCTTCTGGTAGCTGCCATACAAAAAAAAGTGTTTTTATTTTTTTTTAAAAAAGTTACAACGCTATCTGGCTGGAACCAGCGTTGAACCTATTACTTTTTTGATTCTCTAGAAACGGTTTTTTTTTTATCGAAATCGGATAATAAATAAAGATTTTAGACCTGGGTTAGATTTTTTGCCATATAAAAAAGTCGTCAAAAAATTTTGAAAAAAATCATATCCATGAGTTTGCATTTCACTCGTGCACCTACTTCGTGGTGCCGACAGCCCAAAAATGAAGTCCATTTTTATCTATCTCTTACCGTTTCTGAGATAATGATTTTTAAAGTTCGGAAAAATTGCCTGTTGCTTTCATCAGGCGCCTGAGTCTCAAAATGTATGGGGAAACTACCTTTCCGACTCGCGCTTGACCAAAATTTTTTTTTCTTTGTTTTGTTGTAATTTCTGTTTTATGATGAATTTGACAATGTGAATTGACATAATATTGTTTGTATGACAGTTTTTTGACAGTTTTTATTTTTTAATGAAAATGCATTTATTACGTAGAAATTGATGATATGACATACTTTATTTGACAGAAAGTGTCAAATTAGTAAATTTTGACAGTTTTTTTGACATTGTTGAATTCGATGGTACAACTTACTATATGAGTGCTAAGATAGTCAAATCTGTCAAATTTCGTAAATTTGACAGTTTTTTGACAATTTTTGTTTTTTATTGAAAATGCATTTATTAGTTGGAAATTGATGATATGACACACTTTATTTGACAGAAAGTGTCAAGTTAGTGAAATTTAAAAAAAACTGTCAGATTTTGACAAACGAGGTGTCGTTTTTAATTAAT